>CM029923.1:18765447-20031161 GCA_017639245.1 Myiopsitta monachus | reverse complement strand
TGCTACTAACGGAGGGTGAAGAGAAAAGGAGAGGACCATGGGAGGCTTAAAAGACAAATATTTGCCCCATCCAGGAAGAATTTCATGCTTCCCAATTTTTTCTCATGCCAATGTAAGCTGGAGACAAAGAGTCTAAAGTATTCTAACACATTCCTGATTATTTTTGCAGGGGTCAAACTCACACCAGACCTCTGTTATGGGTTCGGCTTCCACCCCCCCCCCCCCCCCCCGCAGAGTCTCATGTTACGCCGGGAAAGAGAGAAAAGCTGGGGTAGGGGAGACAGGGCCCCTGACCCGGGCTGACCAATGAGGTTATTCCATACCACAGCACGTCATGCCCAGGAGGGAGAATAGGGGCACCGTCTCTCGGCTGGGTCGGGAGGCGAAACGGTTGTATCCTCTCCCTTTGTATTTACTTTGTCGTTATTATTGTTGGTGGTGGCAGTAGTGATTTGTATTGAATCTTAGTTACTGGACTGCTCTTATCTCAACCCGTGGGAGTTACATTTTCTTCGGTTCTTCTCCCCAATTCCCCCCCATCGGAGTGTGTGTATGGGGGGGCAGGAATGGAGGGAGAAGTGAAATTTATGGCTTAAACCACGACAACCTCTCAACAACATCCTTTTTCTGGTGATATGACAAGTACAATGCTGCCTCACTCTTCAAATTGCTATGTAAAATACTTTTAACCACACTGACAAAAATTCCCTTCCATGCCTGCTTCCATCTCCCAGCTACGTGGTAATGTCTTCAATCAGTGTTTTGGTACTCTGACTTCTTCAATAGCTTCCTCATTTTTGACTAAGGGTGCACCTACATCAGTACTATCTATGAGAGGTAAGAACAAAGCTCATTAATAGAATGTGAAATATGCAGATATATGTGGATTTATGCACAGAAATATAAAATGGTTAGGGTTTGAAAAAACCTTAAAATCATCTGAAGTTCCAACACCCTAAAATAGGCAGGGTCATCTTCCACTGGACTAGGTTGATCCAGGCCCTGCCCACCTTGGCCTGGAACACTTCCAGGGACATGCTTTCCTGGCACATTGAGACTAACCTACATACCACTAAAACTATAATGAGAAACTAAATATACACAATACCTGTGAATGTCATTGATTCCTGCAAGTCCATAATCATATGGCAACAACTGCAAAAATGCAGTGTACTTTGAACTGCAAATATCTTTTACCTTCTTCTAGCTCACAATATTCATCCCTTAGCATAGAAGGGTGCAGAGAATTCAAGATATTGTTTGTTCATCTCCAAAGCATTCTTGCCACTGGTATAAAGATAAATAAATCAATCACACCTGCCTTTGTCAGCCAACTCTTAAATACTGAAGTCACTGAAATTAGAAATGAAATGCAGCTGGGTTCTGGTCTCCCCAAATCAACCAGCCAACTTTATTGGGTTTTAGCTCAAGCTCATGTTGATCAAGAAATTGAACACAGCAGGTATCTTTCCATTTTGTTTCACAGAAAGGCAACAATATTTAAAGATTATGATGCAGACCGGCTAAAAATAATTAAGACATTTCTCAGGAGAAAAGATAGCAATTGTCTAGAAAATTCAAAGAAGCTGAAAGTGGCTCAGTGATATACTATTAGATTTTATAATGTGATAAAGGAGTCTTTCTGAAGGTCTTGGTTTTTGTCATCTGTTTCAGAAAATACCCAGTTTCCTGAGAAAGCCATGACTAAAGCATTTTACTATGTGTATATGACTGTTTTCCACTTCACTATTCATTTGCTCTCTTCCGATTTCTCCCACCTTTCCTCTTACAACAGCAGCTGCTCCCCAGCCTACTGACTGGGTTTCTTGCATCTCACCTTTTAAATCAATACAATACACATTGCAGCTTGAAAGACGGGCAGAGATGCATATTATTCTTTGGGCTGAACATATGCAAGGACTAGTAGCTCTCACAGTGTATGGAAATATAAAATGACCGTCATTATTAAATGATTTTATTTTACTTCAGGTTTCTTCTTTTCCTTCTCCTTCTTGCTGCTAGTCCAGCAAGCTAATTTCATTTTACTGTTTTTATTAGGAGCAAAGATTTGTCTCAAAAATTTTAATATGTGGGGTTTATATTTCAATATTCACATATTTCAATATGTGTTTTTACATACTGTGGTTTTCAACACATGTATCATTAAATAGCACAGTTATTTTTCCTGATTCTTTAGTTCTACTGTTTGAAAGCCACTATAATCCAAAGCCTGCTAATGGGAGGAAAGAACATTGAAGAAATTTTGCAGGAGCTATGGTCTTACATGAACAATAGCTGTTCCTCGAAAAGTCTGTGAAACTCTGCTTTTAAATACTGCACTAGAGATTCTAAATTTAAAATGTAGAGATTTTAAATACTGCATAAAATATTTGAAAAAGCTTTGTTTTGCCTGTGACATTCATTTTCATTTTTCTTCCCTCTACTAGGATGTTATACAGGTGTAACTCATTCTTTATGCTTGTCTTTCAATTGAGACAGAGTATTCTTCTGAAAAGAGTTGTTCTGATTGGTATTTGAGCAGGATGAGAGGAATAGTGAATAGTCATGTAACTTATAAGCAAGAGTACTGTTCCACAATTGAAGACGAAGTTTATTCAACTATAGAAAAAATAACAAAAGGTTTTTCTGTAGTGCAACCATAGGTGCAAATCAATTTCATACAGACATCTTGAGCTTGAAACTCATCAAATTTTGGTTCTCTCTCAAGTTTTGACCTGTTTTGCTGCTGCTATTTTGTGGTGTTTTTCTTTTTAATCCAGAGCCTGTAAAGCTAAGTGTCATGCCTGTGTGGTGCCATATCCTCCTAGATATTCTCTTAGTGTTTCGACCTCCAGCACTCCTAAGGATATATGATTTGCTCTGTTGAAAAAATACAGTATATGTAAGCAGTTACTTATTAGTAGAGAAATTTGTTATTTAGCAGTTGGAGAATCACTGTTTACCAAAGAAAAACACTGTTTACTAAGGAGATGGCAGCTCAACAAAGCTGAAGTTGTTTGACTCCATTAAGGGAGACAGAGCTTTTAAGTAGACTTCACAGTGTGATAAGTAATTTGTGGACATTTGATCCAGCTTTTATATAAAATACTGTACAATATATACTTTGACTCTTGTGATACAGGCTACTGTACAGCCCTTAATCAGTTTTTCATGCTGCTAATCTACAAGGTAATTCAATGTGAAACAGATATGGCAATATTGTTTCAAACTCCTGATCTGTTATCCTCAACAACAAATGTGTCTGAACTGTCATTTGGTTTACATAAACATAGGTACTTATGAGTAGAAAGTTATTGCACATTTACTTCAATTATAATAAACTTCTGAATATATTTCTAAAGGAAAACCAAGGTCCCACTTTCTTTGCAAATGATATATTTCCATTAAATATTTTATTACCTTTTTTTTGCTTGTTTGGTTTTTGTATTTCAAATTCTTCTCCTACATAGCTCAAATAAGATGGATGCCCCTGGCAGCAAGCTCCTGTAGCTTGGGAAAACAGTAGAATACATGAGTTCTACATTAATTTGTACTTATATTTCTGAGTATGGTTGTTCGCAAGTCCTTAATCCTAGCAGACATTCTGAGGAATGCACACACCCTTGCAGCACCTCATTTTATCTGATGAGTCTTTCTCTCTTTGGAAAAAAAATGGTACACACTGCAGGATCACCTCATAACAGGCAGCAATGAGGTTAACTTAAAATATTCTAAATTTATTTAAGCAGTTGTTGTGGTTTAAGCCTCTCAGCCATGCAGTTTTCTCACTCACTCCCTCTCTTTCTTCCCCCAGTCCTGGGGGGACAGGGAAGAGAATCATAAGAATGCAACTCCCACAGGTTGAGATAAGAACAGTTTAGTAACTAAGGTATAACACAAACCACTGCCGCTACTACCAATAACAATACAAGGGAAATAGAAAGAAAGAGAATATAACTGCTCACCACCCAGCCTGACCAAGCCAGTGCACACCCCAGCAGTGAACCCCACCCTTCTGGGTCTCTGTCCTCCGTTTTTACATCCAGGTCATGACATGCTGTGGTATGGAATAACCTCTTTGGTCAGTTTGGGTCAGGTGTCCTGTCTCTGCTTCCTCCCGGCTTCCCCTCCTCCCTGGCAGAGCATGAGGCTCAGAAAGTCCTTGGTCAGACCAAAACATTGCCAAGCAGTAACTGAAAACACTGGTGTTATCAGCACAGTTCCCAGCCTGAAAATCAAAAACACAGCGCTGCACCAGCTACCAAGAAGGAGAAAAATGACTGCTGCTGCTGAACCCATGACAGCAGTAAATGATTTCCAAACAGATAATATATCATTCTGGAATGGCGCAGAGTTGAGTGTGAGTTGGCAGGGACAAGACCAAAAGTCAGTCGCAGCAACAAGGGTAACATGGTACAGCAACATTCTGAATCCGTATGCAATTCATCCTGAATGGTCTCTTGGTGTGATTCAGTAATGACTGACTAAATTCCTAATACAGGATTAAATGAAAAGATAACTAAATAAGCAAATAGTGTCAAAAATGAGATTTATAATGTGAGAAGAAATGTATGGTGATATTACATGCTCTCCTATCTGATCTCACAATACTTTATTTCCCTGACCTTAAAGCCTTAAATTAAATAAGAAAAATCTTCCTATTACAACAATGAAGAAAAATTACTCCAGCAACATTGAAAAGAAATCCTCTCTCCACTTAATTCAGCCAACTTTTTCACCTCTATGACAAAGCTGAAAGCCATTATAGCTTTCATTGTCCTTTTGCATAGCTGAAGCAGTAACCAAGTTTTGATCGAGAAAAAAACTTTTTTAAACTCAGATCTGTGGTTCAGACCTATCTTCTATTATATGCTCACAAGTAATTACCATCATACAAAGAGGAAATCAGCAAGTATCTCCAAAGTGATAGGATTTCCTTCTTTAATCTTTAGGAGTACTGAGGCAAGAACAATTCTACCCTGCAGTGCCGCCAGGTACACCAATCTCACAGCTAAATCTTCTAAACTTTCACAGTCAGCACTAATCTCACATTTTTCTGTTGATAATTTTCTGTGATTTTTATCTAGTAGACATTTTAACACTCCCAGTTAAATGGAAAGAGTTAGAAATTAATAAAAAGGTGATAAAACCAAATCAAAGACTACCAATCCATAAACTTTGCTGATTTATCATTAGCATGAATTAAGCTTTTAATTTCATTTGCAATATTACTTGATACACTTCACTTTTAACACAGAACAGTGCATTATCCTGAATTTTCACAAAAATTATTGAACCAGAAACACTATAATACAACAGCCTTATTAATTCACTCCAGAGACCCTTAGAAAGTGAAAAACTATGGTGAGCAAATCACATGTCCCACACTGATACTATTTAAATGCTTCTTGATGCCTGAAAATACAATGAGAATAGCTGGTTGAAAGCTTGCAAGCATCACTTGTCATGCCAGGCAGTCATTCTACTAACATTGAAAGTACTTCAGCCTTTCAGGAGTATGAAACAAAGTCTTCCAAGAGGTAAAGTATCTTTCTTACAAGTTTTAAATCACTTTAACAGGACAATAAGTACAGTTGAGGCATATGTATATACAAATATCTTTCATAGCAAGGCCTTAATTTTTACCTCAGGTTCTGTGTGGGAAATGCTGAAAGATGATTTGCAGAAGTTCACTACTGAAAAAATTAACAGTCTTTTTCTTATACTTTATTTTGTGGCATCCCATTTCATTTTAAGGACAAAAAAGAAATGGCAGCTTAACTAAACCATTATCTCAAAAAGGTATATATAATTAACAGAGCCCTTGGTTATGTAAGAATTGGCTTGTAAGCATACAGTTTAACATTAACGTCGACCTATAATGTTGCATACAAGCTAAACAGTGGTGCCTTACCTTATTTAGGCCTGAATTTCACCTCTGCCCTGTCTTGACTGAGGCACAGCACTTGTAGCTCTAAGGATACCTGCAATGCCCATTTAGTAGATTCTGTTAGCAGAACAGATATACATGGTCCTAGAATTTTTAAATATTTTGCTGAATTAAGAATTGATTATTATATTTTGCAAAGTTCAAAGTTACATAAATAAAATATAGCATAAAATTCTGCTTTTAGCACAAGTGCCCTACTGAAAAACCCTTCTTACTCTCAGGTGTGAGGACAGGCAATAATTTTCTAGAAGCAGTAGGAGTAGGCACAGAGTAGCTCTCTCTGGTCATGATCTGGAATGAACTGGGGCAGCGGCACTGGGTTGCTACAAGCCCACTCAGCACTTCTTTATTTGGCAGCATAGCTGATTTTTCCCACTTCAAGGATGCTCTGCAAAATAGGCTCTGATGGGGAGAAGTGGAAAGCTTTGAAGATCCCCAGCACTCTAGGGAGCTGGGGATCCTAGATGCTCTAGGGAGCAAATAGCACTTTTGGGAAATAGGAGCGGTCAGCAAGTGTTTCTTGCCTTATTTTGCTTATTTTGCTCCCTTTCCCTTCCAAAAGCTGACCTCTAGTTGTAATTTCTGTCCCTCTTTTGAAGAAATAGGACATCCACTGCCACATTAAAGATCCAGCTCCTAAAAAGACCTTATCCCTCTTTCCCTACTATCCTCTATGCCTCCTTACACCTGCTATTTCTCCTATGCCTGTGTATTTCTAATCGTATCAATTAGAGAACAGATTAGGGGCTTGGAGCACCTACAGTTCCTATCGTATACCTTCTCTGCTTTTATTGCCCTATTCAGTTAGACTTAAGGTGAAGCCTATTTAATACTGTCATCACTTTCTTGTTCAAGTATCTACAGATTAGCAGTACACTGGCAGACACTATGCAGCTTTAATTCCATAAGCACCTTCCTCTAGCTAGTATACTAACAAAAATAACTTCTGTATCTACCTGGAGCTTGTCTTCAACGCATTTTTAACAGCAGAGTTCATCAGACAAATGCTACATGCTCTGGGTGTCACGGACAGTATGTGCCAACAGACAAATAGAACTATATCTCCCTACCTATAGACATATTAATAATTTTTGCTTCCACAGCAGACAAAATACCAAAATATTTACATGCCACCTGTATTTCAAAGCACCTGGGACATAAAAATTTCTAGAAGTTGTACAAGTCTTTCTTTGAGATGCCACAGTTTAGTCTTCAGAGAGAACATCAGACCAAATACCTCTTCTGCAGCTACTCTTGTATGAAGACAAACTAGAGCCTTAATTATTCCCTCAAACACTGCCTGTTTTTTTATCCGCTTTTCTCTCAGTCTACTGTAACTAATGTTTGGCTTTTTGGACAAGTAGATGAAATGGCAACCTACTATATTCCCCCCTTTACCTCAGGGACAGCTTGGAATAATGATGATGGGAGGATTTTTCTGAGTATGCTCATTATTTCCACAGCTTCATCCTTCTGTCAGGGCTATCTGCAGCTACAGGTGTCACATTCAGCTGCTTAAATCTAGGTAGCTCAAATTTGCAAATCAGAGGTTGAATGTAGTTGAATTGACCAATTTGACCATATAATTAGTATATGAGAAAGTGGAGGTCTAATTAACACTAGAATAATCAGTTGAACCTATGCAAGTTCATTAGCAACCTTTTTTGTGTTTGTTCAGGACATTGGGTAGCACCTTGTAAGACCCACAGCATTCTTGTACTCCATCAGGATTAAAAAAAATAATAAAAATTAAAGCAAAACCCTAGAAAATCCACCCATAGAGGTTTGGGTTTTTTTCATTACTACTTTCACCATACAGGGGACATGGTGTTAGCTAAATTGTCAATGTATGTGCTAACGACCCTGCTAATGTTGCAGAGAAGCAAGTATGTCTGGGAAAACTGGCACCAGCTAATGCCGCTTTGTTAACTTCTTACAGCAAGTGTGATACTAGATGCCAGCACAGCCTAAACATCAGACCTGCTTGCTGTATCCTTAGATAGATTAACATCATGAAGGGGTTATTGTTTAGCCCACACGCACACAAAAGCAATCCCATGTGACCTGCTTTAACTTTACAGCTTTAGTTGAACTTTTCACTCTCATTCTGTGCACAATAAAAGCTAAAAAGAATGTAGATGTGCTGGTTTCGGGTACCTGGAACCACTTTTCAAATTTTCATTTTTCAAATGCTACCACAGGTATGCTAGATGTACTGGATATCTTCTTTAAATAAAAGCAGCTCCTGCAGCCCTGGCCCAGCAGGCAGTATCTCAGTTGTTCTGAACTGATTTATATGATCAGGTGTCAAAAGCTGAATATCATATCTAAGCTTCTTCCCTAGCTAGCTGGGGTGACAGCATTACTCATTCCCCTAGTCAAAACAAGGAGGTATCAGTGAAGAAACATGATTCAGACAATCAGAACATGCTAGGTCCAAAGAGCAGAAACAATGTCTTTATAACTGGACACGATCAAGACCTAATGAGGAGCAGAACAGTTCCCAAGGAACACCTATATTTGCGGTATCAGAAAGCCAGATTCATGTTGCACTATGTAAGGAGAGCTATCAACCTATTTCTTTTTCCCTTTCCTCCACCTCAGTGATTTATGAGTCAGAATATGACAAAGCTAGCAGATTAAAAAAAGCCACACACAAGGATTCTGCCATAGTCACATGGAAGAACAAGCCGCCTGCTTCAATTAAGGGATGGCCTCTACTGGAGGAGGGAGTATTATCCAATAAAAAGCATTTCAACCCCTTTAACTGACCTAGAGGTGGAAGAAATGTGAGTAAAAATATGGGTGAAAAAGGAAAAAAGGAAAGGTGAATCAATGGCATGTATTCTTTGACTATCTAAAATACCTATTCTTTTGCAAGTTGTGCAAAAATAAATAGTACACACTGGTGCCCTAATATGCCTCTGTTCTGGAGCTTTATCAGTCCCTTTCTTCTGGGGCTTTTAGCAACTGGCTGATTCACAGAGATCCAGAATACTGGTTTAGTACTAGACATGCAAAAAAATGCAAGGTAATTGCAATTCCTAGTCATTTAGTGCTATTGCTTTGAATGTTCTTTAATGTTACTAGTCATTAAAATATTTATTTGTTTGTTGTTTCTTGCAAATATATTTCTCTCTATAACTAAACAAATCCATCAGTGATAGTGGGGAAGAGAAGGTAAACATATTCTTGATCCCTCTCAATAAAGTGACATAAAGAAACAGCAAGAAAATCAAGCAACAAAAAGGTGTTAGAAGTGAAGGCAGAGAAACAGCAAGCATTCAGCCCATTCAGTTGTCTGTTTCTCTCAGACTGGTAGCCAGCAACAAAAGAGTTAATATCAAGAAAAAAAAATAGCAGAAGAAATCATGTATCAGAAAGAGCCTGAAGCAAGCAAGGGCTTTTGTTAAAAAGCTTATACTCACACATTAATTCTATCCTCCAAGCTCAGGCTGAACTTGTAGGTCCCTCATCATGACTGGCAAGAAGATCATATTCTAACACAAAGTACAGAGCAATCAGCAGCTTTCCTTATGACAAATAAACCAACCAACACAGCAATAACAGTCTTTACACACCCCTGTTATCCTTGCTCTTACTCTGAAACTCTCAATTTCTCACCTTCCATATCAGCAGGTACTGAGTACTTCAGCTATATTATCTGATTACTTTGATGGTATGTAAAATTACACTATTTCCCCATTTACTAAGATACACTCTGCCACGCTTTAAAAGTGGTCTCTCTCTTCCACTATTGAAATAGCAGATCATAGATTCTGAAGACTGTCACAGAAAAACTTCTCCTGAGTTCTTACTCTGCTTATGCATAGCATTCCCATTTCCCAGCTACAGCTCCCAGCAAACAGGCTTAATTCACCTCCCCAGATAGCACTGGCAGTTCAATTAGATTTATTGATGTCATGGGTTCAGCAGCAGCAGTCATTTTTCTCCTTCTTGGTAGCTGGTGCAACACTGTGTTTTTAATTTCATGCCCGGGAGCAGCACTGATAACACCAGTGTTTTCAGTTACTGCTTGGTGATGTTTTGTCTGACCAAGGACTTTCTGAGCCTCATGCTCTGCCAGGGAGGAGGGGGAGCCGGGAGGAGGCAGAGACAGGGACACCTGACCCAAACTGACCAAAGAGGTTATTCCATACCACAACACGTCATGTCCAGGATGTGAAAACGGAGAGCAGAGACCCGGAAGGGTGGGGTGGTGGTCTGGGGGTGCATGGCATGGTCAGGTTTTTGGTACTGGGGGGTTCGCTGCTGGGGGGGCTTGGTGAGCAGTTGTATTCTCTTTCTTTGTACTTCTCTTGTATTATTATTGGTGGTAGCAGCAGTGGTTTGTGTTATACCTTAGTTACTAAACTGTTCTTATCTCAACCTGTAGAAGTTGCATTCTTTTAATTCTCCTCCCCATCCCCCCGGGGACTGGGGGAAACAAAGAGGGGAGTGAGTGAGTGAGAGAGAAAACTGCGTGGGTGGGGGACTTAAACCACGACAATTGACTTCAGCTGGAGTAGAATTAAGAGAATAGTGGCTAATTCAAAGCTTAGAATCCTTTTTTTCTAAAATCTGTGCGATGAATCTGCTCAACCTAACTTATAGACATACCTTCTCGTTCACTTTTTTCTATTTTATTGCTTTTTCTATTATGCATGCAAGAAAGATGTTAGTGTTGATCTTAAGCACCTTTTAAGGTTTTCCTTCTAAAATACTTATCAGTACAACTCTGTGGAGAGATGCACATTATTGTGCAGGCTTAGAATCAATTTCTGTAAAATCAGTTTGGGAAAATCATAGCTAGTTCATATGAATAGTGAATTTGCTCTCATATTCACTCAGGTGCAAAATTCTAATCTTCATTAACATGAACACAGCCTGATGATTTCTCCAACAGAGAACAAATTCAGGGTATTACCTGAAGAGTTTTAACTGATGAGATGAAGGAGGAATGTTTGAAATAGTTAGAAAAGAAAAAAAGGAGGGAAAAAGGGAAAAAAAAGAAGGAAAGAAAAAGCTTTCCTTTTTTCCCCCAAATGCTGATGTTTGCAGCAAGATATTAAATTCCTCCAAGATACAAATGATGAGCAATTAAGGCAATTCTCATATCCTTCTTGCGCACATAAAAAATTTATGAAAAAAAAAGAGTTCTGTGTCAAAACACAGAGCCCCTCTGCTTCATCAGAACATGTATGTTCCCAGCGCTCTTTGGGGACTGCATCTCTCTTGCATGAACTCCAGTTATCTATCTCTGCACATTTTAAAGCAAATGAATGCTGGTGGCAACCACATGTGGAAAATAATTCCAGAACATGGGAAATGCACAACAGAAGTTCAAAACTAGCAAGTAGACATTCACTTAAAGACCATGTTAAAAAAGCTTGTTACAATTAATAAGATTATTAGTAATAAGATTATTAATAACATTGCTTTGGTCAAAACCTAGATTTCCTATTCACTACTTTTCCAGACAAATCTACTGTTGACTTTCATAAAAGTTTACCACATGGAGAAACCCTATGAAGTTCCTTACTTTAGTTATTGCATACAGCTTTCAAATTAACACTAGGCCTTTTTTATTCTTTTTATTCATTCACTTGCATAAATAAAACAAAACAAAACAAAAAACAACCAAACAACAACAAAAAGTATTTTTTAGGCAAGTTCCACTGATTCTCCCAAGGAGCAAGTGAAGTTCACTTCTATAATTTTAGCTCCATATTTGAAGTAAAAGGCACAGTGAAATTAATTTGAACAACAAACAAAGCATGCAGATATGCAGAACAACAGAGCTGCAACTGCAACAGAATATACTTAGTCTAACTCACATAACCCAGCACTGCAATACTGCAGCCTAAATTGCAGAGCAAGCAGTCACACAAGAGAGTACTGAGCAGACCTGCCAACTTCATTACAGCACCGAACACCAAGCTGCCACTGCCACTTGTTGGCAGGGACATGTGAAGCAGCCCACTTTGGGCTGGCTCAGGTAGGCCTTTTGCACATTTTCTCTTTGCATCCTCGGCTGCAGAACATCACTTTCTTCAGTGCTGGAGAGCCTCTGCAGCACAACCTGAATGCATCCATGCATGAGGTGGCTGCAGCTTTTGGCTCTACAGGGCTTAGGCATGTAGCTTTGTTTAAAACTCACTGCACGTATGTATCTCAACACTGATAGTGCTGTTGCAGATTCCAAATGTTTTGATAGATTGACTTTGGAAAATGCTTATTGTCAGCAGGGGTGCCAGGGTGCTGCAGGGAGTGAAGCAGCGGGAGAGTGATTTAATATATAATGCTGACCCTAACTAACAGCCCTGCTTTGCCCCTATTCTTTGCTGCTTCATTTACATTAGCAAACAAAAATTTTTTTTTGTGTATGTTTAAGTCTTTGCTCAACCGCTTTGTTCAACCACTCCTCAGAGGAAAAGGAAATGCTCTTCATCTGTAAAACCCACTGGCTGGTGAGAAGTATGCTAATGATATAATGTGGCCTGCTGTGAAGATGAACAGCAGAATTCACTTCAACACACAGTATTTGGTAAAGAAGGGATCCTTCTCCCTTCTTTTTTCTTTATTTATTACCACCGAGTGACAAGCCTACATTGCTGTCTCCAGCCCATTTCAGAAGGCCTTTGACTCAACCAAAAGTAGTTGAGAATCCCATTTGGCTTTTCTCAAGCTTTCAGAAAATATAGTAAAGAAGATTCCTGCTTTTTCTCCTCCATAAATGTGTAGAATCAGCACTACATCATTTTTCTTCAGTCTCATCAAATAGGAATGCAGCTGGCTTTCTTCTGGAAAGCTCTTTCCTTGAAACATTTTGTAAAGGGTTTTGACCCTTTAAAGATTTATTTACAATATAGTATTCTAAAATTATTATTTTTTCCCATCTCATTCCTGTTCAAGGAAACATAAGATGTATTCTTAGATGATATATATACACAAACTATAATTTATATATTTCCATGTCTCAACATGCTGGCAATAGGAAATGATGAAATTTGTTCATCTTGTATCAGACAAGATTTTGCTACTCCTGTAGCAAGAAAATTTCTTTAGCTACAGAAACATGTCTGCATGTTCTTGTGTTGAAACAAGAGGAATGCTGTGAACAGGAACGATATATTTTGAGCATTTCCATTTTTTGTAACTGAACAAATAAAAATTAATAAAGGCAATTAACATTAGCTTAGTGAAGTGTATAGGATCCTAGTCTACTGTGATTTTTTTCAATTATAACCAAATAAAAATGTGAATGCATAGTTTAAAACCCATTAATGTTTGTCTCTCTCATGCATAGATGCATGTAAACTTTCACACATCCTGAAACCGGAACCTAAAATCTTCTCAGTTGGTCCCAGCCTTGTCATATACAAAGAAATCTTACTTCAGTTGTAAACTATCACTGCACCTACACAGTACTCATAGACATCACTTGTGATTTCTGTGGGAAAACATCACAGATACTTCCCTGATGAGAATTTCTCTTTCAAGCTAATTTATCTTTCGTAAAGGGAATCTGGTAAAAATATTTTTTCCCCTTTTGCTTCATGTCACATTTCGTTCTGAAACCCTAATCTATTTTTCATGATGTTAACACTACTGAAGTTGAGTTTTCTCCCTTGTCCAAATGAGACTCAACTAATAAAAGATAGGGTGTAGGGGGAAGCAAAATCAAAATCCACAAAACCAAAACCCACTAAGAACCCCTAAACTATTAGTACTTTGGGCAACTAAGTGTTTTGCTTTCTACCTTTACATACGGTTTTACTTCAAAAAGGGAAAACTCTGCTCTTAACTTTATGAGAACATGGTATAAGAGATAAGTCTTAAGATGACTTTCAGTGTAACGCAGCATAATGTCTATAGCCTGGCTTTAGAACCAAGTACATCTAGTTTGCAGATCTCAGTGTTATCTTTTATATAACTGCAGATTTAAAAAATGTAATTTAACAGAACTAATATTTTTATTAAGAAAAAGATACCCAGATTGACTTTCCACAAAAGAATTCAGAAATCACAGCCTCTTAATTTAGAACATTTAGTAGCATGCTAAAACTTTAAGTTAAAGAACTTTACTCTTTGTTTCTCCTACTAATAGAACAGGCACCAGTAATCACCGTGTTTCCAAAAGTTCTCTTAAGGACATCTCAGTAGAGCTTCCATGTGCTGTGATGACCAGAAGAGAGCTGAGGTAGAAACCTCAACACAGAATAGTTCAGCTGTGGTCATATGGAAGAGCAGTGAAAGCTCTGTACATACATGCTTCTTTCTGACTCATTTTGACATTGTGCTTTGGAAGTGAAGTGCATTTCTGAGGACTATAGTAGAACCTCCTCCTAACATATATGTCTGGCTGGTCACCCAGGGACAGCACTTTGCATTGTTTGTCTAGCTCAATGCACTAAGGTCTATCCACTGAGAAGCATTTTCTTAGATAAACTAGTCTTCTGAAAAAAAGAAAGAAAAAGTATATGAAGAGTTTCTCTATTCTCAAAAGTAAATTAAAAGGATTAGAACTTTATAGGCTTGCATGAAATTCTCCAACAACTTGGAAACCAACTCACTTAGCAACGGAAATGGTTACAGGGCAGAAATCACCTTTAGAAATATGAAATCAAGCTGTTAGATGTTCATGACAGAGACACAAATTAGCTAAATGTGTGCATATTTCTCTTCGTTTGTGGTAAATATAGATCATGTACACACTCACTTCAGCACACAATAGGATTCTTGAGTAATTTCCATGAACACTTACATTGTCAGTCAGTTCTATTTGATCTTAATCAGCAAACTGGAGTGTCAGCTTTCAAAATACTTTAAATGATAAAAACTCCCCAAAATCAACTGCCTTACTGGCATTATTAAAAAAATAAATCCAAACCCAAAACCAACTCTTTCACCTACTTAATGCACATTGTCACCTACCAATAAATAGTTTAAAAGGATTAAAACCTCATTTTCTCCACAGTTAAGATAGCTGGAAGGCAATGTAGAAGCTGACCACTCTACATGTCAGCATTCCACACAACATATGCGAAATATCCCTGTAACAACAGGACAACTGGGATGAAAGCAGACTGCCATACTTCTAGTTAAAAACAAATCTTGCTGGAAAACTAGCTATAAGGGACCCCACAGTTACTATGGCTGTCATTGTTTATCACATGGCAGCTCTATTAATGTGTTACTTTTTAGTATGTGTTTATTTACCTGTGCAAGAGGAGAAATACATGTATTAAAATATTTTGTTTTAATAGACAATTGGTAGCTTGGAAAATGGCACCCAACAGCACTTTTCATTTAGAGGAAAGTCTTTCAAATTATAATGACATAATAACTTGCATGTATATTATTTATCTGAGTATGTACAGAGCAAGGACAGCACAGACAGCAACTGCTTCAGTCTTCCAAACACCTACCCATGTTCAGGTAGAAGGAAATTACCTTAAAATATTTCTCAGGCACATACATATTCTTAGTCCCCTAGAAGAAAAGACAGGATGTGTTTTGAATTACAGTTCTGCAGTTATGTAGCTTAAAATGCCAATGCTGGACATATTTATATGATGTTTAATACCAAGGCTGGAAGCCTCATAGAGAAGCTGTGGGTCTGTACCATCAGCCCATGAATTCCTTGAGTGTTATGATGAGTGCTTAGTGACGATGCAAGCAGTTAAAATAATAACCCATCATTCTGCTCTTTGGAAAGGTATTGTAAATATTTCATTTTTACATTCCTGTTTAGAATTGCAAAGAAAACAATAGCAAGCTATTCAGACCTGATACGCTGTGTTCAAACTTCCCATGTCAGGAACAAACCAGCCATCTCCTGCATCTCTTATTTCTGTATGTTTACAAACTGTCGCATTCTAATCTGTGAGATTCACAGTAAATATATGGCTCTATAAGTGCTACTTTTTTCTTTGATGGCAACTGAAAATCTATCAGGATTATCTGATGTATTACAAACATGGTAAGATGCTTGCATTGCAAACAGTTTTCCTGATTATTAACAGACTTTAGTAAGAAATTCTCCAGCTAACGCAAAAATACTTAGGTCTATAAACCAGCCAAGAATGACTGTGAGCCATGCCACTGAGAGAATGATAGTATCATTTGACACCAGGCATTCTTGTCTTGTCTAATGCTATTCCATTTCATGCTTTCCACTCTTGGTACACGTTTCTTTAAGTAAATTTATTGTAGTACTCCTCTGAAAACATTAAGAATATAGTGAAATGTGAAGCACAATTTATTGGGGAAATACAGTAAAGTGAAATGGTCTAATATTTTTACACATAAATGACATAACTGAGTTTAACCATGCCCTTGTCAGACAAACAAGAAAAAATGCCTTTATGATATAGGTTTGTTCCTTTAATTTTGTTCTAAATTTACTATTTCTAGGCATAAGAATATGTAGGAAATATGGATTTTTTGCATAAGATAATAGAATAAATTGGGGGGGGCAAGTGAAATAAAAATATTATTTTCACTTTCATAAGAGGAAAATCTGGATTCAGTTCTCATCAGATACCAATTTCACACTGACTAAAGCCAAACAAAGCTTACAAACTTAAATTATCACCAGGTTGCACCAATTTGTTTTTCTCTGAAAAATTATATTAACAACTAGGTTTCACTTACAGTATTAATTTGCTTATGCTTATGGGTTAGCTTATGATTGTTACACATAGAACCATAAAGATTTAACCATGCATGGAGCAAATTTAAAGTATTACTTATTCCTAAGATACAGCATCAAAGCTAAGAAAACATATTAGTTATTACACTTATATTTTCTATTGTAGCTAAAGAAAGATCACTGAGTTGTTCTGTTGCTGTGATGCTGTCACATTCAGTCACATGCCTACGCCTCACAAATAATCCATTCCTTTTACAAAGGCTCCTTTTTGGTTACTGAGAAATTCAGCCAGTTAGTCTTGACAAGTTACTTTCTAGTCTGTTCTCCAAATAATGATACACAATTAAACAGTGGGGAGTTCCTCAAAAAACAAAAAATACAGAACAAGTTAGATTTAGCTGTACAGTTAATGATTTTGAAGCAAATCAAATTTTCTCATAGTGAAGCTAATGTCCTAAGAGTGGGTGGAAGCTGTGAAATAGTCTTTCTATGGGACATCTCTGTATGACAGATTAAGAACATGGGGCTCTTTTCCACCTTCCATAATGGTTTCCACTTCTGCTTTTATTTGTAAAACTGAATGTTGCAAGTGGGGCCGCCCCATGTTGGGCTTTTCATATCTGGGATGCTAAAGAAAATTTTTCTTCAGTGTGTGTTACCACCGTGCTTGAGACTATAATCACAGCCATCAGAGAAAAATCAAGGCTCTCTTCCAGTGCTTTGTCTGGCAAGGTGCTCTTTGGGAAACCAAGAGCTTGTAAAGCTATGTAAGCCCTCTCCCATGGTAACCCACCACACATAACGAGTTTATGACAAAAAGTAAACAGCTCTGCTTCTTTCAGAAAATACATCATTTTAGAGGAAGCAACCTCCATGCATGTTGTCAGGAAGCATCAAAAGGGATAAAGGCACCAGAGTAGATAAAACATCCAGCTATGTCTTGCTGAGAGTTATATATACTTCAGAGAAGGGTATGAATTAATGGAACTGGTCAGAAGGGCAACATAAGGCAACACAGGGTAGGTCAGGACACAAGTTAGGCTTTCCAGCATGTGTTCTAAAGATTTCTCTAAGAATCCAGGCCAGAGTGCATCTCTGGCAGCCTCTATAAAGAATCAGTTCCTACTAACCCTGTCAAAATAGGAAACAGCAGAACTGAATAAATGAACTAAAATTGTTACCAGTGTTTTAATTTATTATTTTGATCTCATATAAGTTAGGAGCCAGAGCTTCTACCTCACACACAGCTCTCTCTTCCCTCTCCACACTATTTTTTAAAGCACAGATGCTATCCCAGCAGTGTGTTTTTCTGCTGCCAGTTCCTTTGTCTTTCTTGCGTTGCTACCAACTGTACTCTTCTGGGGGTAGCTTTTCCTGCTTCTAACAAGATGTATTTCACAAGTCACAAATTAAAGCACTTCAATAGGTCTGCTGACATGCACAGAAAAATTGATTTTGCTAGAGCATGAGCAGAAAGGAGGAAAAGACTCATGGCCACCAGACAACTAGAAACAGAACTGTTAAGCACTATTTTCTAAAAACAATTATTTGGCAGTTCTAGAAGCAATTTAATATAGATTGACTTAACATAGAGTTAAAGACACTATAGTGGTCAGGGAGTAAATGCTACTTCATGTCACTGTGTAAGCCAGATAAATCTCTAAGCTGGACATGACAGGCCCCATTATGACAATTTGGAACATGCTGCAGTTACATGCAAAACCCCTATTCAATGTAAGGAGTAGATTAAGTTCTAAACAGTTAATGTTTTGAGATAATTTTATCTTTTAGAAAATTTAATGTCTGCTCCTACTAGGAGAGATGGTCCCATTTCACTCAAAGTATTTTGAAAAATATGTTAAAACATTTAAAACCCTCCAGAGTCGTGTTAAATGGGAACTACTCTTCCAAGAGCCCAAGTTACTTCTAAGGATGAGAAGCTTCATGTATTCCCACCTAAAACATTAACGGTAAATTAATATCTAGCTGGAATATTTTAATACTACAGTTTCTTAAATGTAAATCTAAATGAACCACTACTGTTCGCATCAATTCAAGGAAAGAATAATTCAGTGCATGTATTTTGGGATCTATGTTAACTCTCCAAAGTGTATTGTAAAAGTAATCCCAGATTCCTTATTAGCAAATTTAAGTGAAGCAGCATGAATACTTTTCCTATGAAGATCCTTTTCCATCTGCACATTCTATAATGATATTTTCCATATGATACATTTGCCATTCATAAATATTCATACATCTAGAATACCATTCCAAGACCAAAGCCAAGAGAAAATAGAACCAAAAGCATTCAGTCATAAAAATTCCTCTTACTTCATAATATAATTAAAAATATGGGAACAAGAGAGAGGATAAGCACAGCTAAGTTCTACAAGAATGCTATTAGGTTAAGCATGCAATAATTAATAATAGATTGTGATTTTATGTTCTACAGTTGTTGGTTGTTGTTAGAGAAGTAACTGAAGGAGCTTCGTTATTAATGTAACTGCAAACAGACATGCAGTATATAGATGAACATTTGTTTACTGCCTGAGATAATTCAACTGACATAAATACACTCAAGGCTGCTGAGAGCTGTTTTGGGTTCAGCCACAAACCAAAAGCACATGGATATGCACACACTAATTTCTTTAGGACCCCTACTGTTTTCAGATTCAGTAATTGGCTTAGTTACTCTTCATGGCACTGAGTCTCCATGAATATAATTTTGTGCAGATTATATCCACCCCTATTAGTTTCAATAATACAGATTTTTTGCGGTCAATACCAAATACTTGATGCTATAGACACTTTCCATACATTCCCTAATGCTGTGTCATGAATATCATCAGTTGAGCTAAAGAATGCAGAAGTATTTGTAGGGCTGTTATTTGACCTAAATCCTGGGACACAGCCATACTTAGAGATGGAATTCTTAAATCTCTCTCACATCTCCCTAATCTTTGGAAGCACCATTTTCCTAAGAAAATTCTGACAGCACCTCATGATGACAGTCCCCATTTCAGTGCTGGCAGAAGCAGAGATCTTGCTCTTTTTTCTTCCAATTTGCCTTTCTGTTTCATTTCCATATGTGCATGTGACACTGTGTATTTTAATTATTTTAAAATTAAGCATCCAGAAGGCAGAGGTCTGCTACATATCTGAGTTACATGAGATTCACTTCTTGCTAGATTTTCTCGTTAATACTATTTCACGCAAACCCAGTGACAGCACATTTAATCAAACACAGAGCTGCTTCATACAGCTTGGATTTCTTGTTTATTTGATTTGTTGTGTTTGTTTTGTTTCAATTTTTTTTTTCTTTTGGAAAACTTCACTTCCATTCTCCATATCCAACATGTACATTTTCTCCAGATACATTTTGAGCTTTCCTGCAACAGACACCAGTAGTACTACATAGGTTTATGTAAAGCTTAACTGAATGGTAAGAGTGAGGAGTATTCCCTAAAATTAGACTGGCTGTTGCCATAGAAACAAGAGAGCACAAACAGAATTGTATTAACTTGACTCTATGAAGTCAACAGAAAGGGCATTTTTATATGTTTTGTCGACAAAAAGACAAAAGCTAGCTGTTTCCTACTTATCAGATTTGACCTTTAGGCATAGTTCTGAACCTTCTTTTGTTCAAATGAAATGAGTTGCCAGTTTTGATATTGGGGTGGCTCACATTGATACAAAAGATAGAGTGTACCACTCTTAGTGCACAGTTTGCTCTCCCAGATAACACAAATGAGAGAGGCTAATGTTCACCATTAAGAAAAAAACAATAAAATTCTTATTTCAAAATTGCCATCAGTAGAAGATCAACCTCAACCCACCCGTTGTTAAGAGTGATATGATATCTTCTCTATTAAAGTGAAAATAAAAAAAAGAGGAGGGGGACAAGAGTGTTAGAAGAAAGTTTTAGGGTGGTTGGCTAAACTTAACCACTTGATTTTGTGAAATGACTCCAGTCCTGTTCTGCCATTAAATGGACATTCCCTTTTGAGATTCTTCTGGAATTATCACCCCAGGATTTGACACAGTGCTCCAGGTAGAAAGAGAATCATGAAGGATGACCTCAATTCCTACTGGAAAAGCCGTCTCTTTCTACAGCTAATTATATAAGTCATTCTCATCAGCGCAACCCACTAAAAGCTTCAGTTCTGGACATATGACTTCACATAGTCCTGTTGCATTGTTCGATTGCTCACTTGTGTCACATGCAAGTTTTAACAATGACTTTCTATTAACTACAGTGAAAATAACATCAAATATCACAGCCTTTAAGAACCAGCAAGGCAGCTCCAGTGACAGTGATTCTTACTTGAAAATTATCCAGGTTTTAATCCTAGATTAATTTCATATAATTCTAATTTCATAATCAAAATGTTGACTTATATCAGTTCATATTTTCTAGAAAAACTCTTAGATCAAGCAGTATAGCCTGCATCAGCTAACTTTGCAGGCCCAGAAGAGACACTCTTTCAAACTAAATCTACTTTCTGGTTGTTTAGCAGTACATTATTTCTTCTTTTGCAAACACCTTCTTTTAATACTTCACCACTGAATCCTATATCAAATATTCAAAAACTATACAAGGGATCAATAACTGGTTGTTCCTCTCTACCTTCAGCCACCATACATATACACAGCTTTAGTTTTCCTCACTTTAAGGCAATCCTTTGTGTGCTCTGAAACGAGCTAAACAGATCAATACCCAGTAGGCTGCACAGCTCCTCAGGCAACCCCCTTTAAACTTTTTTATGTGAGTTTTTTATTGAATTCTATGCATCATACTAGGATACAAATTCTGGTACTTTTAATTGCTATATTGATAAAATATCTTTCTTTTTTTCACCCAGATAAGGGTAAAAAAAAAAAAAAAAATCAACACACTTTCCTTTAGAACAGACTTAACACATAGCTGGAATTCTTTTTGTTCCTCATATGCTCAGGTTCCATATCATTTATCATCCTTTGTCCACATTTTTTTTTCTTGACAGTTAGTGTAGCTAATCAATTGTGTACATTTTGTACATGTCAAAATAAGAAACACTAGAACTGAATAAATGAACTAATTCAATAAGTCACTGTTTGTTTTCTTCTTTTTATTTAACCATATATTCTTTCTTATTTTTATAGTTCCTTTTTCTCTTTCTCTGAGTGAAATTGTTTAGTGCAAGCAAGTGGCTTACAGGTAATCCAATAAAATACTCATATTTTGCAGTTATCTTTCACATTTGGTTAATTAAATTTCCAGCAAATTCAATTCTATCCTTACTAAAATATTTTATCTTTGTGTGTCCTTCTGTGATGTGTATGCATGCTCTGTAACACCCACAAGCTGTTAATTTAGATTCCTGTGTACAAGAAAAATATACTCAATACCTGTGTAAAAGCTACCTTTCTTTTGCAGCTCTTCATTCTCTGTCAAGTATTAGGTGAAATATACTTTTTGCTATGTTTGAGGCACTCCATGGAACATCTTTCAAGGATACTACAATTTCAGCAGTATAATACTACTATTACCCAAACTCTCAACTGACTTTCCCCAGAAGACAGCTTTTTATTCTTCAGTGCATACTACAAAGCCACTTGATAAGCTTGCTATTGTAATTTTACATGTGATTTGATAACCCTGTAACAATATCAAAGTATACTTTATCAGTTTGGATAGAAAGTCACAGGTATTCAAGATTCCATTGCTTGGATAAAGTTGATTTATCTTTTATGCAAATGCCACTCCATCCACCCTTAGCCCCCTACAATCTCTAGTCATGCCATCTCCACCAGATATCAGCAATACCAAAAGTAAAACTTACGCTTATAAATAATGAATGTTAATTGATCTCAGCATCAACATTCAGGCAAAAGAAAACTTTTCTCTTGGTGGCATTTCTCACCTTCAATTTTGGAAAAATGCATCTTTTGTGTACGTAGAACTGAACTAATATTCAGGTCTTTGAAGAACAAAAAATTTAACCTACTGACAGAATGCAGTCCTCGAACTTGCACCACAGAAATAATAATCATTATTACCTTGAATTGTTAAAGAAAAGATATGTGATCTGGGCCAATAAGGATTTTTTTACTTCAAGTAATGGGCTGTACCTAGTCAAAGAGGCTGGAAATAATGCCTGTTAGAGTACATCTCCTTTATCTCTAGGATCTGACAGTGTCATTGAAACAGACTGATGGGAAGAATGAACTTCAAGAACTCCTGATGGATTTGGTTTCAACCCTACTATTTTTAGATTTGCCACCAAAGTCAAAAACATTCCTGACTGTGCAGATGTTACATATCTTATTTTAAAATTCTAGCAGAGCCTAAAATTAAAGACACTAGCTTTATGCTGGTAAAGCAAAGTGGTGTGAAGTTGATTATAGTATTGTAAGGCTACTAAAAAAGACAAACCATAAAAAGCAGAAAGCATAATCCCTGAAAATTCCATTGATTCCTGCTATCCCAGACAGGATGACTGTAAAACTTGTTCATAATTTCTTAACAACTTATAGACTACATAAGGAAAAATATGTTCTGCACAGCGTTTTGAATTTATCAGAGTTGACATTACATAGTTCTGCATAGCAGATACCCGTAACAATGCTACACAAGACTGGCTGGTCTTTAGGGAGTTTAGCTTATCTTCTGTCTTTTGTTAGTTTTTAAAGACCAGCCTATTAAACCAAGAGTATATCTGTTGATGAAGTATAGAAAGATGAGCAATAAAACTGATTTCAGTGAATCTCAAAAGTACTTCAGCTCAAATTACTTAAGAATACTCTTACTTGTGCTTTGAAAATTGTCTACAAGGACCAAGTACTTAAGTAATGAAGAACAAGGATTTAGGTTTAAAAAAAGCAGAGAGGACCAACCAAATAATCAGGGTACCATATCATGCAGCTGTAATACTCTGTAATTTATCGCACTTCACATTTTCACAGTACTCCTGCCTGATAGAAATGCATTCATTAAGATCATTTATAGAATTAGGAAGCAAAAGAATCTAGGGATTTTTGAAGATCATACAAAAAGTAGAGCAGCAAAGCCAGTGTTTGGACACCTTCTTGCAGACTTGCCAAACCAATTTAATAGCAGTAGTTTTCAGTTCTGTGACTTGGAAGGGGAGAGGTGGAAGCCAGGTATTAGCTTGTATTTGCTAGCTATCTGCAAATACAAGCTATCTGCAATACAAATATACTGTGCTTCAATGACAGTGCTGGAAACCAGCATGTGGAAAACTTGAGCAGATAAGATATTAGAAAATACTCTAAAATTCATTTGTGTCTTCTTTCCCTTATAAGGATCTCTTCCCATTTCACATTCAGCAAAGTACACGTGCCCCATTGCCCACATCTCTGCACTTGTTTTCAGCAGTCTTGATGTTGCTGATTAGGCAAACTCTAGCCTGTCACTGTTGCATCTGCTTTTGTGTTGAACCATGCTCTGGACCTGGGCCCTTCTTCCTTTCACATCAAAGAATTTTTAGTAGCATCTAGTGGTCTGCTATATGCATAATTTGGAACCAGCAATACAAAAAATAGATCCTGTGTACACAGGACTCTACATATGGAACAATAGAAGTAGCCATAAGTCACATGCAGAGTGATAAACTAGAGTGAAACAACAAATAAAAGTGGACAAGAACACTTCCAGGGAACTCTGGCCAATTCCTAGCCTTTCTTTTCCAGAATTACTGTAAAAGCTACTATATTAATTTTAAGGGTGAATAGCTGTCCTGGGTTCAGCAGCAGCAGTCATTTTTCTCCTTGGTAGCTGGAGCAGCACTGATAACACCAGTGTTTTCAATTACTGCTTGGTAATGTTTTGATCTGACCAAGGACTTTCTGAGTCTCATGCTCTGCCGGGGAGGAGGGGAAGCCGGGAGGAAGCAGGTACGGGGCGCCTGACACAAACTGACCAAAGAGCTATTCCATGCCACAGCATGTCATGCGCTGGATGTAAAATACTGGGGGCAAGAACCCAGAAGTTGCAATCTCCCTCTCTCGGCTCAGGTCGGGCGGTGAGCGGTTGTATCCTTTTCCCTTGTATTTGCCTTGTCATTATTATTATTATTGGTGGTAGCAGTAGTGATTTATATTATACCTCAGTTACTGGACTGTTCTTATCTCAACCTGTAGGAGTTACATTTTTTCGATCCTTCTCCCCATTTCCTCCCCCCCCCCCCATCGGAGTGGGGGGGAAGAGAGAGGAAGAAGTGAGATTTACAGCTTAAACCACAACAGTTCTTTTTGGCACCTAAAGTGGGGCTCGAAGGGTTGAGATAACAGCAAGAATTAATAGCCACTCATCACAATGCTGATTTATTGGCTCTTGTCGTGGTTTAAGTCTCTAAAACTCATGAAGTTTTACTCACTCACTCACTCCCCTCTCTTTCTTCCCCTGGTCCTGGGGGAATGGGGAGGAGAATCAAAAGAATTCAACTCACACAGGTTGAGATAAGAACAGTTTAGTAATTAAGGTATAACAAATCACTACTGCTACCACCAGTAATAATACAAGAGAAATACAAGGAAAGAGAATACAGCCGCTCACCAAGCCTGACCCACCCAGTGCACCCCTCAGCAGCAAACCACCCAGTGCACCGCCACTGGACCCCCACACCCTTCCAGGTCTCTGCTCTCCGTTTTCGCATCCTGAGCATGACGTGCTGTGGTATGGAATAACCTCTTTGGTCAGTTTGGGTCAGGTGTCCTGTCTCTGCCTCCTCCTGGCTCCCCCTCCTCCCTGGCATAGCATGAGACTCAGAAAGTCCTTGGCAAGACAAAACGCTACCAAGCAGTAACTGAAAACACTGCTGTTACCAGCACTGCTCCCAGGCCCAAAATCAAAAACACAGTGCTGCACCAGCTACCAAGAAGGAGAAAAAATGACTGCTGCTGCATGACCCATGTCATGACCCATGACAGCTCTCAAAGTTGGTGCTCTGGTTGTCATAGGTTCAGCTTATGATAATTTACTTACAGCTGATACTTTTTATCTTAACATTTTTCAGATCTGGGTTTTGGGTTAAGGTTCTTGTTACATTGTACTTTATTGCACTGGTTTTTAATGCAATAGACTCAGTGATTATGGAACTGACCCGGTTTGTGTTTCCAGTGTGGTCACCAACTCTATACTCTGGGAGGTATATAATGGAAGTTCGTAGCAATTACATGTCTCTTTTCACCTCCTCGGGTGGTCAGCCCATGAAGGAGACATTCTTTTGTGGTCCCAGCGCCCCCACCAGACCGTTTACAGCACCATTTGAGAATTTTGAAGGTTTTGAATGGCCTTTAGACACCCTTGAGACCTGCCTGCTGGTTGTGATGGGAATCGCCATGCTGGACGCACATACTGAGTATGTTTTACTCACGACTATTTTGTCTGGTCCCGAGAGTTAAGCAGAGTCAGGTTTGGGCCTTGTCTAGGGTTAAACTGACGATACAGGAGGTCCAAGAGATTTTCCCTGAGGCTGGATAGACATGAGTGGCAGGGTGTGTGGGATAGTATGGGCAAACATCTAGGCCAGTGGGTCCCTCCAGTGCTTTGGAATTTCACCAATGAACAAATGCAAAATCCAGAGAAATTAGTAAAACATTTAAAGGAGGTGTGTTGTCATTCTGGTCACACCAGAGATGGACAAATCATGGCAACTGTGCTGGGGCTTGGCTTATGCTTACAGAGCCCTGTTCAACACTGTCCAGCATCTTCAAAAGGAAAAAAACCGTCTCTGGATCTGAGGGCGGAGTAATGGACAGTGCAGCTACTCCAGCTCCAAGCACAGCAACTACACCACCCCCAGGGACAAGCACAGCAGCTAGTCAAACTCCAACTGTAACGGACAGCACAGCTAATCCAGCTCCAAGTACAGCAGCTACATCACCACCAGCAACAGGTCCAGCCACAACTCAAACCCCAGTGACAAGTACGGTGGCTACCCAAACCACAGTGATAACCACCGCAGCTAAACCAGAGGACCAACTCATACCAATATCGGTTGCCCCTGTACGCAAGAGAAAAAGCAAAAAAGAGGCAAGAAAGATGAAGCAAGACGAAGAAACAAGGTACTCACCACCTGAGACAGCATCTGAGCAAGAGTCATCATCACATGATGAAGAAGAAGAAGAAAAAGAAGAGGTGACTTCCCGATCTCGGACCTCAACCGAGTTACGGAATATGTGAAAAGACTTTACCCGTCAGCCAGGGGAGCACATCATCACCTGGCTGCTCCGATGCTGGGACAATGGGGCCGAAGGTCATGAACTAGAAGGTAGTGAAGCCAAACAGCTGGGATCACTTGCCAGGGAAGGGGGAATTGACAAAGCAATTGCAAGAGAGAAAAGGTTCCTCAGACCTTGGAAGTGGCTCTTGGTAGCTGTGAAAGATAGGTTTCCATACAAGGATGATGTTATGAGTCGTTCGGCCAAGTGGACTACTCTAGAGAAAAGCATCCAGTCTCTGAGGGAATCAGCCATTGTAGAGATTATCTATACTATCAAGCTGAATAATGGGAATATACCCATAGATCCAGATGAAGTCAAATGTACACCGACCCATGTGGCGGAAATTTACACGAAATGCACCCCAATCATATGCCCACTCACTGGCAACAGTAACCTGGAATGGCATAGTACCACCAACAGTGGATGAAATGATTCATAAACTCCAAGAGTTTTAAGATAATATCACCCCTTCCATCATCTCAGCTGTGGAAAAACTGTCCCAGGACCTCAAACAATTGAGAGACTATCTATCCAGCTCCTCACATGTACCAACACATGTCTCAGCTATTAAAAGAAGGCGTCCTACTGTTCGAGAGAGAAGATATAGAAGTTATACACCACGGGCCACCCTATGGTTTTATTTGTGGGATCACGGAGAAGATATGATGAAGTGGGATGGAAAGCCTACTTCAGTTTTAGAGGAGCGGGTGCCAGAACTGAAGAGGAGAGCAAAGGTCAAGTCTGATCACCCCATGAAGGCTGCAGCTTCAGGCTCTGGTGAGCAGGTTCCCAGATGGAGTGGAAGAGCAGATTTTACCTCAGCTCCTGTGATAAAGAATAATCCATTTCTACAAGATGTGAGTGACCAATGTGATGACTACTAGAGGGGCCCCGCCTCCATCCAGGTGGAGGTAGGGGACAATCGGATTTACTGGACTGTGTGGATCAGATGGCCTGGCACATCAGTCCCACAGAAGTATAAGGCTCTAGTAGATACCGGTGCACAGTGTACACTGATGCCATCAAGCTGTCAAGGGGTGGAACCTATTTCTATTTCTGGAGTGACAGGACGATCCCAAGAGTTGACTGTACTGGAGGCTGAAATCAGCCTGACTGGGAGGAAATGGCAAAAACAACCCCATTGCGGCTGGACCAGAGGCTCCATGTATCCTTGGCATAGATTACCTCAGGAGAGGGTACTTCAAAGACCCAAAAGGGTACCTGACGGGCTTTTGGTGTTGCTGCTTTGGAGACAGAGGAAATGGAGCAGCTGTCCACCTTGCCTGGTCTCTCAGAGGATCCTTCTGCTGTGGGGTTGCTGAAGGTCGAAGAACAAGTGCCAGTCGCGACCGCAACAGTGCACAGGCGGTAATATCGCACCAACCGAGATTCCCTGATTCCCATCCATAAGCTGATCTGTAGACTGGAGAGTCAAGGAGTGATCAGTAGGACCCACTCACCCTTTAATAGCCCCATACTGGCCAGTGCGAAAGTCTAACAGAGAGTGGAGACTAACAGTAGTCTATCGTGGCCTGAACAAATTTACCCCATCCTTGAGTGCTGCCGTACCGGACATGCTAGAGCTTCAGTATGAACTGGAGTTAAAGGCAGCCAAGTGGTATGCCACGACTGATATTGCCAATGCCTTTTTCTTAATTCCTCTGGCAGCAGAGTGCAGGCCGCAGTTCGCTTTTACTTGGAGGGGCATCCAGTACACTTGGAACCGACTGCCCCAGGGGTGGAAACGGAGCCCTACCATCTGCCATGGACTGATCCAGACTGCACTGGAACAGGGGCAAGCTCCAGAACACCTGCAATACATTGATGACATCATTGTATGGGGTGATACAGCAGAAGTCTTTGAGAAAGGGAGGAAAATAATCCAAATCCTGCTGAAAGCCGGTTTTGCCATAAAACGGAGTAAGGTCAAGGGACCTGCACAGGAGATTCAATTTTTGGGAATAAAATGGCAAGATGGACGTCACCAGATCCCCACAGATGTGATCAACAAGATAACAGCAATGTTGCCACCAACTAATAAGAAGTGAAAGCCATCCAGCTGGCCTTGGACATTGCTGAACGAGAAAAGTGGTCAGTACTTTATCTCTATATTGACTCATGGATGGTGGCGAATGCCCTGTGGGGGTGGTTGCAGCAAGGGAAGCAGAGCAACTGGCAACGCAGAGGTAAACCCATCTGGGCTGCTGCACTGTGGCAAGACGTCGCTGCCCTAGTGCAAAACCTGGTGGTCAAAGTACGCCACGTAGATGCTCATGTACCCAAGAGTCGGGCTACTGAGGAACACCAGAATAACCAACAAGTGGATCAAGCTGCTAAAATTGAAGTGGCTCAGATGGACTTAGATTGGCAACATAAGGGTGAATTATTTTTGGCCCAGTGGGCCCACAACACTTCAGGCCATCAGGGCAGAGATGCAACATACAGATGGGCTCGTGATCGAGGGGTGGACTTAACAATGGACTCTATTGCCCAGGTTATTCATGACTGTGAAACATGTGCTGCAATTAAGCAGGCTAAACGGTTAAAGCCTCTTTGGTATGGAGGACGATGGCTGAAGTACAAATATGGGGAGGCTTGCCAGATTGGTTATATCACACTCCCACCAATCCACCAAGGCAAGTGTCATGTGCTTACCATGGTGGAAGCAACTACCAGATGGTTGGAAACATACGCTGTGCCCTACGCCACTGCCCGGAACACTATCCTGGGTCTTGAGAAACAGATTTTGTGGCAACATGGCACACCAGACAGAATTGAGTCAGCCAATGGGACTCATTTCTGGAACAGCCTGATAGATACTTGGGCCAAAGAGCATGGCATTGAATGGGTATATCACATCCCCTACCATGCACCAGCCTCTGGGAAAATCGAACAGTACAATGGGCTATTAAAAACTACACTGAGAGCAATGGGTGGTGGGACTTTCAAACATTGGGATACACATTTACCAAAAGCTACCTGGTTGGTCAACACCAGAGGATCTGCCAACAGAGCTGGTCCAGCCCAGTCAGAACTTCTACATACTGTGGAGGGGGACAGCGTTCCTGTGGTGCACATAAAGAATTTGCTGGGGAAGACAGTCTGGGTTATTCCTGCTTCCGGTAAAGGCAAACCCACTCGTGGGATTGCTTTTGCTCAGAGACCTGGATATTCTTGGTGGGTAATGCGGGAAGATGGGGAAGTCCGATGTGTACCTCAAGGAGATTTGATTTTAGGAGAAAACAGCCAATGAACTCAATTGCATGCTGTTGCCTGCTATGAAATATTTTTTATAGCCCATCAACTAGATGTCTTCAAGTTATCCGCGACTGGCCCTCAGACCATCATCCCAACAAAGAACGAACTTTGATGAAACCAGAGGAGTTCTGCAGTAAAGGAACAATCAGCATCAACAGGCAACGATCCAACACTGCACACAGCCTCCCCTGCTCTGAAAGACTGTTACAAAAGATGGAGCCTGACACCACGGACTGGATGGACTCAGCAGCTTTATAGGGATTGGTCCAGGCACTAAGGGATTGTATCTCTCCATCTGTGTGTGTGTCTGTATGTGTGTATATATATATATATATATATATATATATATATGGGATGATATTTTGAAAATGTGGGATCTGAGCATGACGTGAACGGTATGGAATAAGGGGTGGATACTGTCCTGGGTTCAGCAGCAGCAGCAGTCATTTTTCTCCTTGGTAGCTGGAGCAGTGCTGATAACACCAGTGTTTTCAGTTGCTGCTTGGTAATGTTTTGGTCTGACCAAGGACTTTCTGAGTCTCATGCTGTGCTGGGGAGGAGGGGTGGCCGGGAGGAAGCAGAGACAGGATACCTGACCCAAACTGACCAAAGAGCTATTCCATGCCACAGCACGTCATGTCCAGGATGTAAACAGTGGGGGCAGGAACCCAGAAGTTGCTCTTTATCTCTCTCGACTCGGTCAGGCAGTGAGCGGTTGTATCCTATTCCCTTGTATTTGCCTTGTCATTATTATTATTGGTGGTAGCAGTAGTGATTTGTATTATACCTCAGTTACTGGACTGTTCTTATCTCAACCCGTGGGAGTTACATTTTTTTGATCCTTCTCCCCATTCCCCCCCCCCCCCCCCCATCGGAGTAGGGGGGGAAGAGAGAGGGAGAAGTGAGATTTACAGCTTAAACCATGACAATACCTGAATACTGAACAACATAAATACTGAGGAGCAGAAGAGTGTATTGCAAAAATTGTTCTTGATGAGTTACTAACAGGACATCAAATATTTGGTTTTTGGATTTACATGCATGCATATACACACCCACACACGTTACTCCCACCACTTTCCCTCTCAGGCAACACACTTGTAAGAGAGAAGCACAAGCTTTGCCTTTTCCCTGTTTTCCTACTACATTTCATCATTTGTACCTTTTCCATCCAGACTAACAATTTCTTCCAACAATGCATTTACATGTTACATGGAACATGTTTCCCAGCATGCATTTGGAACCAAGATGGTTTTAAAACAAAGAGCACCTATTATAAGATTGAAAGGAGCAAGTTTTGTAAGAGCCACTACATTACATTATCTAGGGTTTGTATTTTTCAAGGCATAAATATTCAATGTTCCATCACATTAAAAATGGCGTGATCAATCCAATGAAATTTCTCACAAAACAATTCTTCAAATACATAATGCTTTAATACTGAGTGCTGACAGTAAACACAGCATGGGGAAAAACAACATTAGAGAGACCATCTGAATGAGGGGAGCTGTATTGACGAATAGAGGTAACAATTCAAAATGAGATATTTTTAATTATTCAAAAGCAGTCTTAGGAATGCAAGAGGACTACTGGGATTACAATATGTAAGGGCCTGTGGTGTTTTATGTCTTCCGTATTAATTAGACTGTTCCCACAGAAGTCAGTAGACTTCATGTAGAAAGGTAAATTGCATTGAGTCTTAGGCAAGTACACTGGCATAAATCTATTGATGTAATCTGAAATATTGCAACTTGACTAAGTTAAATTTTGTTAGACGCTTGTTTAAAGTAAAATTTTTGTCTGCCTAATGATTTGCTTATTCTTAACTGGGGAGTTAAGTTACTCTGTAAATAGATCCAAAACATATTGACAGCTGGTGGAACTGATACAGGTATTTGTAAGGTAGCTTCTCCCTATAAGGCTCCATCTGCTGTGATATCTCCGCTTTAAATTTATGTCATTAAACTTCACAGCTTTATAAACACAACCTGTGTATTTGGTTACTTTATGTTCTTCCCTGTATCATGTCCAAATATACCAATAAGCTAATATCTTTTGTATGAACACTTCTAAGGCATACTGTCTGTTAGGACTGTTTTTTTTCACTTTCCTACTGTAACAGGCTCAGTATTTTACGGGTTTTCAATGCTATTTTCATTGGCAAAGATTATACTCTGTGACACAGATCAGGAAAGAAACCAAAAAAGAAAAAGATCATTGTGAAACTGAACCTGTGAAAAGGGAGAATTTAACACAGATTTACTAACGTAAGAATGAAAATACTGAAGTGAAAGCAGATGCCCATTCTTCATCCACTGCAAAGTGTAACAACAACGAATATAGATTTAAAGGTGTTTGAGATTGTCTTCAGAAAAAGCCACAGTTCAAGACACAAGATTAGAGTTCATTTTCCAGATCTTTCACATGATAAAGAATACGGCCTTGGACATAGTTTATTTGTGTATGCTAGGAAAGGATTTAGTGTCTTACCAAAATAGCAATACTGCCTGTAATAGGCCTTTATGCCTTCCTCTCAACATCTGGTGTTTGTAACTTTTCTAATCACACACACAATATTGAGGTCAAACATACTTCCACAATGGTTCTGCATGCCAATATAACAAGACTAATATCGCAAAACATTTTCTAACCTCACACAACACGAACATTTTAAGAAATATGACCTAAATAAGCATATGCACCTGTAAGCATCATATTAAAAAATAAGTTCTGGTGAACTCATAAGGTTTTCAGATCTGTTAGTATCCATAATTTTTCATAGGTAGAAGTACATTTCTGAGGAAAAATATAAGAAAGATGTGAAGCTATATAAACACAACCAAAAGATATAGATTACTACTATCTCTAACAAATGATTAATATACTAGGAGTTCAAGATTTAGATAGTGAAATTTCAGATTCCCTAGCTTTTTTTATTGTGCCCTTGTAAGTGTGCTGTACAGCCTCTTATGTTAAGAACTGCATGGCACAGAGCTCCCAACCATGCCTCCTACTTCAGAGTACCAGGACAGTGAGATCAGGCAGCACTGGAATTAGAAATGATGCAGGGATGCTCTTTTACAAATGTAGATGTGAATTTTCCATTCCATTTTGTGGTCTGCGGGAAACCAGGGGAAGCAAATGTAACAGAACATTCCAGGAGGGTAGTTTTTTTACAGGATTTTAAAGGAAGAAAAGTACATAATGCTGTTGCTTTATAACTGTAGGCCTGGTTTTTTTTTTTTCCACAAATAAGCTGTATACAGCAAGTAGTCAAATGTAATTAGGGTTCATTTCAGGGTGAGGAAAATGCAGAAGAAAACACATGGTACAGAAATACACTCTTATGTCCAACATTGACTTTGCCATTAATACACCAAATTACAGCAGATTTCTTGTAACACTTCAGGTTTGCCACATCTTGCAGAACATTAACCCTTACACCTACTCATTCTGACAATGTAATAAAATGAAAGGATTGGCAAGAGTTTCATATTAGTAGGAGGGTTTCTCCTGCATTTGTCCTTAATAAAATAAAAACTTCCTGCAAAACCAGGCCTCTACTTAGCAAATTTTTGACATTTGTTTCCTGTATGCTCCATAAGAAAAAGGCTCCTCCATAGCATGCAAACTTCAGCATTCATCTGCAACACAGAAAATGCTACTGAGTTCAAAGTACCAAGTTCACTAGAGTTTCAAGTGAAAACTGCAAATAGAGGGTAATATGAGACTATTCAGGCACAGGAAATGGGTCGTACCTCCATGATAGAATTTGAAAGATCCTTTGTATAAAAGTTTTGCCAAAATAGACCCATTGGCACAGAAAGATTTGTTTCTATGAACTTGTGTGTACTTGGAGGGAAACATGCTGAAAAAGTCCAGGGTTTATTGATTGTCTTTAACTAGGATTGTATACTGTGGGAAAATAGAGTTAAAGGTCAAAGCATAAACTAGGATGTCAATATTTTGTGTGTGTTAGAACTTGGCAATTAAATGCATAAGGCCACCTTAAACAGAAAGGTATATTTCATGCTCTCCCTGTGGTAGCTTTCATGGGTTTGGAGTTAGTTATTTTTCTTTGGGGGGTTTGTTGTTGCTGTTTGTTTGGGGATTTTTTTTGCAGGGAGGAGGGTATGTGGTTGGATTTCTTAACATAAAAGTAACTCCAACCAGAAGCCTAATCATCCTTGAGCAATAAACCCAGAAATTTCAAAAGACAGACTGGTGATGTTATCAGTCTAACTTGAAAGGGAAAGTTACAGTGATAAAGTGAATAAAATATAAACCAAAAAACTTTATGCAGACAGCTGCCACGTATATTGCTTTCAGAGGTAAATTTAGCATAGTCTCATTAGCAATAAGATTAAGTTTGCAGTCTTATTTCTGTAGTTTCCAGGAGGCAAATTAAGGAGTTAAACTAATTTCAGGAGGTGGACAGTAGGAAACACTATATTCTATAATCTAAATACTCATAATTAACAAGAATTGTGTTGGAACAGTTATGCTTCAATATTCCTAACCTGCAGAAAATCTTTAACAGCATCTGAGTACCTTGAAGAAGCAGCAACAGCCAAGTCAAGCCAGGAAAAATCCTATCTCCACCTTTCTTATGTGCAAGAGAAACTGATAATTTACCAGGTGTTTGTGCTATTGTTTACAATTCAGGCAATGCAACATGATAAGAAAATTAATTATGCTAGCACCACAGGCTCATTCCCTGAATTCACTTGCTATGCACATTTCCCTTTACACTTTGTGAGATGCATGTCAGCCTTGCTCAGACAAAATGAAAAATAGATGAGCAAGAAAAAACCATCCTACAGCCTCGCTGCAGGTAAGAATGCAGAACAGTCAACCGGCACCAATCTTCATCTCTCCACCTCTTACTTCCTTTACTCCCACAAGCAGGCAATAGCCATCATTCCCTGGAAATGCCCAAGTGCCCTCAGGTGTGACTACACTCAGAATAAAGCAGACATGATCTCACACTCAGGAGCCCTCAGGCTCTCATGCTTCTCTATACTGTTTTTCACCCCAAAACACTTTTGTTTCCTGGGCCTGCTTGCAGCACCATTCTGACTTCCTAAGCAACTTGCAGAAAAGCCACTAGCGCTCTAGTGCCAAGCTTGTGCCAAAAAGCGCTTGACCAGAGTCTTTGCAATTGAATGAATCTCATACCCTGGCATAAGCCCCAAGGGGCTGGAAGGAACATGGAGAGTAACGATGTCAGCACAGCGTTTCTGCATATATAGGTTGAAAGCCACCCAATGGACATCAGCAAAACTATTCACCTCTTGGAAGTGAAAGGAGATTTAAATATTTTCTTCTGCTAGAGCACAGGTCCCCAGAGCTTCCCAACTAGCATTAAGAAACAGGCAAATTAGCATAATCCAAATCCTCTAGAGTTCTAGACTGCTGAAAATGTTGTGCATTTTGTTGTTTCATATTAGTTTTAAGCAAGGACAGCGGCTCTTAAGTGCCAGTTTACTCATCCAAGAGCTGGAATTGCTTCGTTTTCTCTTTTGCTGATTTTGGAGCAGTTTGCGATACTAAAAATTTTTTCCCTTCAGTCACATCACAAAGCCTATGTATCACTGCTAAACAACAAATATGTCAAAGCAATTAAATTTCTTCACAGATCTGCTTGAGTTTGCCAGGTACCTGGCCCAGAAGGGGCTGGGGTGGTGCATACAGATGGGGCAGGGATGTCTAAGCTTCAAGGATTTGTTTATATAGATTTTTATAGACAATATGCATTTCAGAGATTATTGTAAATACAAACCAAAATTAAATTCTTTAATTAACATTAACAGTATTCTGGCATCTCTCATTTTGAGCAGTGTTGCCGAATGTTTTGATCAATGGCCCAATTTGACTCTTTATCAACAAGTTAAATGAATTCAGGGAGTTACCAGGGAGAGAAGCACCAAAAGTTGGCAGAGGCTCCCATCTATCTTCATTCAAAGCCTTTCCTACAATAGTAATCTTGTCTTTAATACTGGAAGACTCTCTCTGTAGCAGAATTACAAGAGATAAGAGTCAGATAACAGAAAATCAACCTATATTTTACAAAACATTTTCATATTTTTTTCCTCATGCATTCCATTCCTCATACATCTGCTAACATAAAACCTCTAGTTTAGCTCTGCCTGCACTCCTACACATGTCAGATAACATCCTGCCTAATGGAGACCTGTATGGAGTTAATCACTGCCCTATAAAAATAAGGAGAGTTTAGTCAGGTCTCTAAATGTATGCATTCCAAAATGTGTTCAAATGTTATCCAATTCCTACTGTATAACCTTGAAATTTTGACTACTTTAAGAAATGTTTTGGGGACATCTTATTTCTTTGCAATTATTTAATGTAAATTTGGCAAGTTATTTATCAATATTTATTCATAAAGAATTAAGAGTTCAACTGTTGGTTTATCACACACACTTTTAAGGACATTATCTGAAGACTAACAATTTCACAACCACCACCTTAACAGAAGGGTGAAGATGACAGCAGTTAAATGATAACCCATGCACACAAAAGCTTAAGGGTTCTTTATTTTCCAATACTTCACAATCAGACCCAGAAAAAGCATAAACCCAGCTTGTTCAATAACAAAAAAAAAAACATTCTACAACTTCAGCTTCCATTAATAAGCTAAAGAAGAGTCAAAATTTTCCAAATGGAAAATCGTAAAAATCACCAGAGGGGCAAAAAAATTATAATTTCAAACTTTTGAAAGGATACAACAGAGAAGCAATTTTCTAGACTTCTCATCTTGCAAAAGCTTCAGCTACTTGTTGAGCCAGTGGTATTTGTTTCGATTTTTCCTTTTTGAGGACTTGTTGCTAGTCCTACTGCAGTCACTAACAGCACTGCTAACGACCCCTGTGAGTAAGGGTTCAGAGCTGAACTGCAGTTATACTCAGACAATAATAGCTAATGCAGAAACACATTAGATTACATTATTAAGTTTGTTTGCTGCCTCTTGATGAATTTCATATCTCATTTTCTCTGTTTACAACTCAAGTATTCTTCTCATAGCTAGCTAAAGGATAAAATAAAAGACAGAACTTCAAGAATTATGCCTCTCAAAAATATAATCATTCAAATTCAAAAAAAGATTAAAGACTGCAATCAGCCCTTGCAGACAATTGTGTACCAAAGAACATAAAAGCACACATGCCCTGCCAGGATACCTGCTGCATGAGCAGTGTGTGCTCAGTAGGATTCCCAATCAAGAAAGCAGTATTGTCTGCAAGTCAAATAAACTTTGCCAGCAGAGGCTCAACCTATAGGACCAAGAGTACTAAAGAGTCTGACAGCAGATAGGGCACAAAAAGAAGTTACTTCAAATGGTTCTTTTTTTGGTATAATCAAACTTTGCATACCATTTCAGTTAGTTTCACTTTCAAAGCAGTCTCCCAACCACCACATTTAATTTTAGTTTAAAAGATGTCCATGTGCAAACAGCCAGCTGTGCTGCACATAAACAAATCTTCATTAAAATGAACTCTTAATATCAGATAGCTCCTTCCAGTCCAGTTTATGCTACTTAAACTACTAGTTTATGCTAGTTTAAACTATGTGCTGTGGAAATAGGTCACTGGAAAGATAAGTAACTATAAAGTACATTACATTAATACTGATATTATTGTATTAGTATTTAGATAGATTGATAGATAACAAAGTTGGCCTTATAAATTCTTTCCACCTTCATTTGCAATGTAACTGCATATGTAAGAACTCTGAAAAACTGAGGCTTTAAGCCAACGTAGGAAGTCTCACTAGCAAACCTTCCTCTTTTTATCAGTATGTGGACACCAATATGCTGTATCCATTAAAAGTCAGTATAAAGCTTTCCTGATGCATTTTATTTTATCTGTATGGATATATATTCAGCATCGTGGGAAGCAAAGTGCCTACCCAGGAAACCATGGCCGAGTTGTGACTTTTGACATTTTCAATGTGAAATGGTTAAAAGGCATATTCAACTCTCAATTCACAAAATCCATTTAGCAATGTTCTATCTAGCTTATGGCTAAATTATTTAAAAAAACCCAACCAACCAACCAACCAACCAAAAAAAAAACAACTATTGCTGTATGAGCAATATGCTCTTGCTACTCGTTTTGAGCCCAAATTCTCCAAAATTTGATTGCATTTGGCAGCAAAGGTTTTTCAGTGAACACTTGAGCGTGTGTGTTTAGACCATATATTTTTACTGTGTTATTCATGTCACACAACTGCTTTTTTAAAAGATTTTGTTTCTCTTGACAAAAAAAAAAAAAATCTACAAAATATTGGTATAGCATAGCATATTTTTATATAATATGCAGCAGATCTAGCATAACTTTATTTTCATGGTGAAAGTTTAGCATTTCAACATTTTCTAAGGGAGAAAAAGTGAACTGATACTACAAAATATGGACAATAAGAATTGCCCAAGTAACTGGGGCATATTAGCTACAATCCTGTGATGTGATAAGCATGTTCAAATACTTTAAAGTGAGAGCTCTGAATGGTTTGGAAGGGTATGGATTTACAGAGAGTGCTTTTTTTTTTAAATAAAAACTCTTTTCCAGCATTAAATTAACATGAACACACAGTAGTCTCAGAAGCATCATTCTTGAGCAGCTACTAGAATATTATCTCAGAGTCCAAGCAATAAAGTTAGGCAACAGAAATTCATAAGTCTTAATTCTATTATCATGGAAGTGGAAAACCAACTTAATGTAAAAACGTACAGTATTTTCCCACATTTAAGAAAAGCAAGGTTGCCAGGAAAATATGCTACCTATTCTTTATTGCAGAACCACCAATACAAAAGGAAATAATCTCATTGCTAACAGAAGAAAGAAGGAAAAAAAATGTGGCAAACTTGGTAAAGAGACCTTAGACACTTAAATACAAATACCTTTTGGGTTGTTTGTGTTCTCTGGCATTTCATTTTCTAAAACTTCAGGTTGTATTGAGAGTGTTTCTAATGTTTCACCTCTTTTTTCATTTTGCAATGAAGCCATTCCCAGTCTATGTTTGTGTATGATAGAAATAGGCATAATAAACACATAAAGTTTACATAATTTCTGTGCTGGCCTTCATCTCAGGGTAGGTGTTCTGGAAAGCTGAACAGTAATGTTACTGTTCAGCTTTCTCTAATGTTTTTAAGTAATTGAGAGGAAGATCCAGTTAGTTGTGCACAAGCAAGAGGTCAGTCCCCCTGACCTACTCTTCAAAAAGGGTGTCCCTTCAAATGCAGGCTGAGGAAGTGAGCCAGAAGGCAGCTCATGCCTTGGCCCTGGATATGATTGTGGGGCTATGACCCCAGGAGGGAGGCAATACAGGAGGTTGCAGAACAGGAGCTGCATAAAGAGGAGTTAAGTTAGGGCACAAATACACTTTCAGCATGTTGGTGGTACTTGAACAGCTTCTGCTTAACTGTCTTTTTGTGTCCTCTGTGAGAGACCTGGGGCTAAAATTTTGTCTCCCTGCACTGTGTTCCTGCCTATTCCAGATAGGCTGTGGACCTGTGAGGGGGAGACAGAAGAAATAAAATACTAATAGTCCCACCTATTCTGATACACAGGGAGCCAAACTTCAATGGAAAAATGGTTAAAACTGTATTTTCCTCTTCCTATACTGGTGAAATTGGAACTGGTATTAAACCCTGAGTCTGTATTCAACCCAAACCAACCACAAAAAAAAGTTCTGCTCTTTTGGAACTGTCCGAAACTAATGTGTGCTGAGTAACCCCACTTTTGCCACAGCAGCCATCCTACTCTACAGGCATGAGAGGGGCATGGAAGTCCTGCCTTACAGGGCATGCTTCCCACAACTCTCCCTCACCTACAATGCCATGCAGGAGGAGCAACAGCACCTGACTGCTCCCTCTTGAAGTCACACTTAGCAAGTGAAGCCAATCTGCAGACTCACTGAAGTCAAAAACAAATGTATATGGGCCATATGTATATATGAACCATATCTGGCTACATGTACCAGATAGAAAAAGGCAGAATTCCTTATAACAGTTTTTTTAGGACACAAACAACGCAGATACATTTCTAACATATTTTGCAGAAGACAGTACCTCTTTCCCTCCAGAATTCTGATGTGGATTAACCTTTCTCATGAACTCTTCTTCAGCAGTAAAATTAGCAGCAACAGAATATCTTAACAATAAATGAGAAACGGAAGAAGTATTCTTTTTTTATGTTGATAAACAAAAATGAACTTTCTGTGATTCCAGACATTTTATGTCTGACCGCTGTGACAAAACGAGAAAAAGTAAGAAAGTGTATTTTCTGTTCTACCAGTGAAATGGACTTTCACTGCAGTTATTTGCACAAGTGCCCACGAGAGCTTCATCCAATTAGAAATGAAACCCAAACAACCGGACATGACTTGTCTGGCAATCAGGCACTTGAAGTCAGCCTCCAGATTATGCACATACATACAGAGGCACTTGACAAGTAATCAGTCTGGTAATCAAATACTGTTGTTATACAATAAATTTGACTAAAGGGCATAGGGAACTTGATGGGTTTTTTGCTGCTGCTGCTACTACTAGCCAAACCTTCTTGGCAAAGAAAAGCTAAGTTGCTTTTTCTTCCATTTCTGTAACTCGTTATAATGGTGCCATTAGGATCCCTGTTCTGAGCATACTAACTTTAAAACTGTGTGCGTAGGCATTTTCATGGACACATCAGGCTTGTCAAATCTACTATTCTAAGCATCTCCATCTTCTTTCAGAGCTTGTTTTACCCATGACCATTTTGTCTGATGTCGAGAGTTAAGCAGAGTCATGTTTGGGTCAGGCGAAGATATAGGAGGACCAAGAGATTTTCCCCAAGGCTGGACAGTCATGAGTGGCAGGGTGTCTGGGACAGTATGGGCAAGTATCTAGTCCACTGGGCCCCTCCAGTGCTTTGGAAGCATCGGAGATGGAAGGCAGCTGCATGGAGTCCCCAGTGACAAGCTGCAGAAACTGCTGAAGGGGAGGATGAATTATTTTGATCCTGGTGGGCCCATGACACCTCAGGCCATCAAGGCAGAGATGCGACCTACAGATGGACTCATGATCGAGGGGTGGACTTAGCAATGGACACTATTGCCCAGGTTATTCACGAGTGTGAACACTGCACACAGCCTCTCCTGCTCTGAAAGACTCTTACAAGAGATGGAGCCTGACATCATGGATCAGATGGGCTCAGGAGCTTTATAGAGATTGATCCATGCACTAAGGAATGATCTCTCTCTGTCTCTCTGTAGATGTATATGTATGTATACATATGAGATAAGAGTGATGGTATATTGAAAATGTGGGATCTGAGCATGACGTGAATGGTATGGAATAAGGGGTGGATACTGCCCTGGGTTCAGCAGTAGCAATCATTTTTATCCTTCTCGGTAGCTGGTGCAGTGCTGTGATTTTGACTTTCAGCCTGGGAACAACGCTGATAACACCAATGTTTTTAGCTACTGCTTAGTAATGTTTTGGTCTGACCAAGGACTTTCTGAGTCTCATGCTCTGCCAGGGAGGAGGGGAAGCCGGGAGGAAGCAGAGACAGGACACCTGACCCAAACTGACCAAAGAGCTATTCCATACCACAGCAGGTCATGTCCAGGATGTGAAAACTGGGGACAGTTACCCGGAAGGGTTAGATCACTGCTTGGTTGGGCTGGGTATCGGTCGGCGGGTGGTGAGCAGTTGTGTTGTCTTCCGTTGCTATTTCCCTTATCATTATTATTATTGGTGGGTGGTAGCAGCAGTGGTTTGTGTTATACCTTAGTTACTAAACTGTTCTTATCTCAACCCGTGGGAGTTACATTCTTTCGATTCTCCTTCCCATCCCTCTGGGAACGGGGGGGGGAGGGAAGGGGGGAGTGAGATAGCGGCTGCTTGGTTCTGAGTTACAGCTGGGCTTAAACCATGACACTTTCTCAGATGAATTATTTATGCAACCAATATTAAGTAAAGTACGCTTTATATATAAATGTTTCATATCAACTTAAAAAAATGTTCCCAGTTCTCAGCCACTCGGTACTGGCCCAGGTAACTTGCCTAATTTCTGTCTTCAGTTTTCTTCTATGAGTAATCTAACCACACTGAACCTGTTACAAAAAAAAAGTTTATTGAGGTGATATGTGGCTCCTCACTTCCTTCCCCCCCCCCCCAGTTGTATTTTGGTGACTAAATTGTGAATCTTCATTGTAGGCTGGATGAAATGAGTCTCTTGTTGCAAGAAACAAACAGTATTTCTTCCCTGAAAGGTGAGTTAATGAAGTGTGGAAATAAAAGACCTGTGCCAAAACCTCCCTCTCAAATAAAACTTCCGCTCTAATAGCTGATGTAAACTCTCAGCCCACATCGAGCAGCAGGATATGTTGTCAAGGAAATAATTTTGATTAGTTAAGGCTTGTGAATAAAGTGTGGGTGGGTGACTGATTTTTTTTTATACAGTCCAAAGCCTGGAAAGATGACAATTTTTTTTCAGTGGTGTAGAAACTGAAACTGGCATGTTGAAAACATTGTGCTTACCAGTTTAAGATGTCATTTTAGATAAATTTGGCAGTTATGCTGTTCAGTGGATACACCGTCTGAGTACTACTGTTAATTCCTTTTTGAAGATTCAAGGGCAAAATATAGCACCATCTTAAACTTCTATTTAGAAAATGAAATGTCTGTGGAATTAACTGTCAAATGCTGTAAATAAAGGGGATTCCACTTTATGTAAATGCATATATATTTTTATATATGTGACAGTATACATATTTATACTTGGCAGTACCCACGTCAGGCATTTGGTGGTTAGTAAAGTTAGTTTTGAATCAAGAAAGAGTCACCTAGTCACATATGCAGTATTCTATCACTAAATTTGAAACTTTCATTAACATAGCGTAGACCTTTGTTCCAACTCTTGTCCATTTTTTTCCTGGTAAATTCAGTCTGAAATCTCTACCAGTTATTTTAAGACGAGTAACCATTTGTTAATGAAGTAACAGCTAAAACGTTATTTTGCTTTTTCCAGAAACTTATTAATTGTACCCCTAAACCTGTTTAACTTAGTTATGCATTTCTTTGAGCTAATAGCTATAGCATGTTTTCAGACTTTACTGCTGGTCTCTTTAAATGTTCTGCCTAATATTTCCAAGCAAGATCTATGCTTTATCTTAATATTACTATCTGACTTTGGCAGGGGAAGGGGGGAAGGGAGGGAGGAATATTAACACATACCTTACTTTGAGCACAGATTGCAGAGGGACTATATTAGAGCTTTAAGAGCTTGCAAAGTAGCTTTCTGTCACATATACTGTCTATATGGCCAAAGCTTCAAGACCCATTATGTACCGCCTACTGTGGATTGGACTTTAGTTTGCTTATTACGAGGTATGAGTAAGTACTCAGGAATTAAAATCCTGCCTTGCATATCTCCAGTAGTACTCTGCCTCCACATAACTTATATGGCAGATTGACAAGTGGCTATAGCTAAGCATATGCTGTATAGCATTGCAAAGGGAGAGAAAAACTAGAAAAGGGAATTCACCTGCACGATTTTGCCCGTATTTGATAAAAAAAAAGAAACAGTTTTTTTTTAATTATGGCTAAGGAGGGAGTTCCTAAATGTATCCAAGTAATTTTAGTTCACTTTTCTTTCTCCTCTCAAATATTTAAAAGTAGATTGCATATCTCATAAATACACATCTTATTTAAATGTCATTAATGAAAGCAAGACTTCTAAACAGAGAAAGAATAAAAACCAACAAGGATGCATTTAAAGAAAAATAACCTAGTGTATATCCACTTTTTGCTTCTAAAGATAGCCCACAGGGTATAGAAGGAAGAAATGCAGTTTCTAGTAACATGCTTCTCAAATTTTACCCAGCCAAGCTAGCTTTGAGAAAGAAAGTGAAGCAAAAGCAACAGAATTGGAAGGAAGGAGCAGTTAGTCTCTGTGCAGCCAGAGGCCACAAAAAAACAATGGCATTCTCCTGGAAGGCATGCTGAGGCACATGAAAAACAACAAGGTGCTTGGTGACAGCCAGCATGGCTTCACTAAGGGGAAATCCTGCCTGACCTATCTGGTGGCCTTCTATGATGGGGCTACAGAACTGAGGTACAGGGGTAGAGCAGTTGATGTCATCTACCTGGACTTGTGCAAAGCGTTCGACACTGTCTCACATGACATCCTTGTGTCTAAATTGGAGAGACCTCAATTTGATAGGTGGACCACTCGGTGGATAAAGAAGTGGCCGGATGGCTGCATGCAAAGAGTTGTGCTCAATGGCTCAATGTCCAGCTGGAGACCAGTAACAAGTGGTGTCCCTCAGGGGTCGGTGTTGGGACCAGTCTTGTTCAACATCTTTGTCGGTGACATGGACAGTGGGACTGAGTACGCCCTCAGCAAGTTTGCCAGTGACACCAAGCTGTGTGGTTCGGTTGATATGCTAGAGGGAAGGAATGCCATCCAGAGGGACCTTGACACGCTTGTGAGGTGGGCTGTTGCCAACCTGATTAAGTTTAACCATGCCAAGTGCAAGGTCCTACACATGGGTCGGAGCAATCTCAGGCACAGCTACAGGTTGGGCAGAGAAGAGATTCAGAGCAGGCCTGCGCAGAAGGACTTGGGAGTGTTGGTCGGTGAGAAAATGAACATGAGCCGGCTTCAGTGTGCGCTTGCAGCCCAGAAAATCCAACCATATCCTGAGCTGCATCAGGAGCGTGACCAGCAGGTCGAGGGAGGTGATCCTGCCCCTCTACTCTGCTCTCATGAGACCTCCCTTGGAGTATTGTGTGCAGTTCTGGTGTCCTCAACATAAAAAGGACATGGAACTGTTGGAACAAGTCCAGAGGAGGGCCACGAGGATGATCAGGGGACTGGAGCACCTCCCGTAGGAAGATCGGATGAGAAAGTTGGGGCTGTTGAGCCTGGAGAAGAGAAGGCTGCGTGGAGACCTCCTAGCAGTCTTCCAGGGGGGAAGGGTGCCTATAAGGATGCTGGGGAGGGACTCCTCATGTGGGACTGTAATGATAGGACAAGGGGTAATGGGTTCAAACTGAAACAGGGGAAGTTTAGATTGGACATAAGGAGGAAGAAATTCTTTACTGTAAGGGTGGTGAGGCACTGGACTGGGTTGCCCAGGGAAGTTGTGAGTGCTCCATGGCTGGCGGTGTTCAAGGCCAGGTTGGACAGAGCCTTGGGTGGCATGGTTTAGTGTGAGGTGTCCCTGCCCATGGGAGGGGGGTTGGAACTAGATGATCTTAAGGTCCTTTCCAACCCTAACTATTCTATGATTCTATGATTCACTCATGCAGATTCTTATTGCCTCTGTCTGAGCATCACCCCAACACTTACCTATAACTGATCAGCTGAAAGAAAATTTACAGGAAAGGCTGTGAAACTAATAATGGATATTGGAAGTGGTGCCGACTTTAATGGCAAAAAAGTAACCAGGGGTACAGGAAACAGTACTCCTCTGCAGGGCTAGGGGAAGAGGGAAACACACAAGCTCTAATTAGCTTGTTACAAAACAGTGTGAGAATCACCAAACAAAATATTTGCTTGAACATCTCTGAAAGAACAGCACATTACTTCCCTGTTAAATTACCTTCATTTCTTCTTTTTTTACATCTCAACAGTTGCTTTGAAAATAGTACCTTTACGATCTCAAATTCTAACTAGAAGTTTAAAAACTTTCCAATATTAGGGTACAATTTGCTTTGAAAATTGTAACTACATCAAGTTTAAAATTACTGGGGAAAGACTTAGTTATCAGAAGCAAGAAGAGATTTCTTACAAAAAAAAAAAAGGCAAACAACACAAAACAAAACAAAACAAACACAAAAAACCTACAAAAAATCCAAAATAAAAACCCTCCAAAAAACAACCAACCAAAAAAAAAGTTCAAAAACCAAAAAACCTACAAACATGCACCAAACAAAACCCACAGCAAACCCAAAACTCATCCTATTTGCTAAAAGTAATTTGAATTATTGAATAATGGAAATAACAGACAAGTTCAGAATGAAGAATAAGAATGTAATTATGTCAATTCAGTAGACATATCTAGGTAAGAAATATGTACAATATTTCCTCCTTTAATAAAACACTTACTAGCGTTTTATTATGCATAGCATAAGTTTCATGGGTTTGTTTGTTTTTTTTTTAATGGAACATAATCTGCAAAGTCTCAAGAAAATACAATAACATCTGACTTTCCACCACTTGGAGAGGATAAAACTATTCATTCTCTTTCCAATACAAGTAGGGTACATCAAACAAACTAGCAGGAGCCAGCTTCAAGACAGAGAAAAGCAGTGATTTTTCACTGAGTGTATAGTTTATATCCCTAAAAAAAACCCAGAAAACATGACAAATTGAAGAATACAAAAAGAAGCAAAACTCTGGAAGTTGTATATGAAATTATCAAAGCCAACCAGAGATTTTAAAGAAGCAACTTGCAAAAGGCATAAAAATCAGGATCCATGCTAGATACTGCACGAAGAGCAAGAAAAATATTCAGTGAAGGTGACCATAGCAGAAAAACTCAGTATGTGTTGAAATTCTCAGTGCAGGAAGAGCTGATGGTACTTTTTCACACCACAGCATTTCTTTTCAGGGACGCATTTAAGGATCTATTAAAATCTGCAGTGTCTGTAAAAAAGCTTTTACTTAATGAAATAAATGAATAAGACCCAAATCACCTCCTGAACAAGAAGTCAGATAGTATTCAGCCAAAGATTTAAAATAATTTGTTCATTAAATTACCTAGTTTCTAGCTACACTATAAAACCCTATTGCTTAAATGGGCCTCCAAAACAGATGAATGAATGTTGCCAAGCAACTACAAACCTAGAAAAGCGCTTTTAACTTAGACAAATTGCAAGATAAAAAATAAATTTACTAGTTACTTTGACAAATATAGCATAGAATGGAAAGTGAGTTAACTTTTTGCATTTTTTAATACGTGTCAAATCTCAAATTTATTGAGATTTGAAGCTCCCCAGCCATGGAAGGTGGTAGATTTTCTGAAAGAAATTAATTTAGAAAATTCCCTAAATGACCATTAACAGAAATAAACTATCATTGGATAAGAAGGAATGCCCCCTGGCAGATTAATTATTTGCTAAAAGATAGGAGCCAAATGACAAAAATAAGCAATTCTCTTTTTGATAATAATCTATTCAAGGTAATCAAGACCATAATAAACCCAGAAGCATTCCAGAAAGACCTGAAAATGCTGAATGAGTAATTAAAGGGTGGATAAAATTTATCATCAATAAATGAAAAAATATGCAAATATAAGCACAAAATGATGTGCTCCAAATTATCTGTCCCTACTCAGCAAGTAATCTGCATAGTATCTGATATTGCACAGAAATAAGAGTTTTTTGGTAAAAATATTATTTTAATGCCTAGTTGGTTTACTGTAAATTAGATACTAGAAATTGTTAGGAAAAGAACAGAAAACAAAACATGAAACATCATTATGTTTTTATACAAATCTTTTGACTGCCTACATTTTGACTCGAGTGCAATTTTAGTAACCTCACCTCATAGCACACATAAGAGAAAAGGGAAACAAAGGATGATTAGAAATACAAAATTATTATCTAAAAATAGAGATTAAATATAAAAAGCCTTGTCAGAGTTGAAACCTGACAATAAAGATGGAGCATGTTCATTTCATGCATCTCTATCAGTGTGGAGAAGATGTATAGGAAGTGATTATTAACTGTTTCTCAGAACACCATAAAGTCATGTTATTTAGTGCTACTCTTAAAATTATATAAAAAAATAAATATCTTTATGTACTTCATTGATTATTTGGCTTCAGGACACTGGGGTGATCAGACACATAAACAAGTTCAAAAAGGAAATAAACAACTTTATGGACAATATGTCTATTGATGGACATTAGCACAGTTCATGCAGTCTTCAGTTTTTTTAGTGCTTTGACTGCAGGTTTCCATAAATTAAGGAACACTCTACGCTTGTCTTGCTTTTACAGCTGCTCTCTTCTTCCATTGTAGAAGACAAAAGATGATCAAACAGACTCCTGGCATGACACAGTAAGATTTCTCCTGCAGTTTCTTTAATTTTCTTGAAGTACTACTACATTCTGGGAAAAAATAACCCCTTCCTCAGAAAAGGGGGGGAGACAATAGCATTGATGTTTACCTCTGGGGGAAATGTTTCTTGATTGCAATGGAACTTTACAGGCAGTAGCTTTTAATTAGGCAGCAACACAACCTTTTGGGTCATCTGCATCCATTTTAAAGATTAAATTAGCCCACTGCATGCCCTAACACACTAAGGTGAACTGGCAAATTTGCCACTGAGACTGAACCCACAATTTAGTCTATACCAGCGGAAGCTAATCCCACCCCTTTGTAAAGCTAATTTATCTACTCCGAAGAGTAACAAAGAATGGCAGTCACATTATTACTACCAAGCATATGGCTGAAACATAACATTCACATACTAGAAAGCCTTTCCAGCCAAACCTGTGTTCTGTCAAACCTTTACAACTTTTCTCCACTGACTGCTATTTATCACATGGAAAATAAAAAATGTTAATTCCTAATCAGCATTTTCTCTATACCTGAATGCAGTTTTCACATTATTCCACTTTTCAGATTACAGAAGCCAGTACAAATCTTTCTAGCAGAACATTCTAGAAAACACCAACTCCAAAGGACTTTCACTTTGTCGAGACACAAACCAGAGCAGAGGCAAGCATGACAGGCAGCCAGGCAGCCCTTCGCTCTTCCACACCTTCCCTGTCATCTACCTACACATGTGTTGTGGTTTAAGCCTCTATGCCATGCAGTTTGCCCACTCACTTCCCCCTCTTTCTTTCCCCCACTCCTGGAGGGATGGGAAGGAGAATCAAAAGTATGCAACTCCCACAGGTTGGGATAAGAACAATTTAGTAACTAAGGTATAACACAAACCACTACTGCTACCACCAATAATAATATTGACAAGAGAAATACAAGGAAAGAGAATACAACTGCTCACCACCTGATACCGAGCCCGACCACACAGCGAACCCCCACCCTTCTGGGTCTCTGCCCTCCATTGTTACATCCTGGACATGACGTGCTGTGGTATGGAATAACCTCTTTGGTCAGTTTGGGTCAGGTGTCCTGTCTCTGCTTCCTCCCAGCTTCCCCTCCTCCCTGGCATAGCATGAGACTCAGAAAGTCCTTGGTCAAACCAAAACATTACCAGGCAGTAACTGAAAACACTGGTGTTATCAGCGCTGTTCCCAGGCCAAAGGTCAAAAACTCAGCGCTGCACCAGCTACCAAGGAGAAAAACGACTGCTACTGCTGAACCCAGGACAACATGGGCTCATCATGTCCACACAGGGGACTAGAAACAAACTGAACATTTTGCATTTAGTTCTTCTCACATAATATCCTTAAATCTCAGCAGTAATTCCTCCCTGTCCCTCTTCTCCCAAGATCCAGAGGAGCAGTTTTCCTTAAGAGTAATAAAACACTTCCGTTTGGGTTTTATTTTCTACATCAGGTTTAATTAGGATCCTGAGTTTTGTTTGGATGGTACTGGATTTTATGTGAGAGAAATGTAGACAACCAGGGGCTGTTCAAGAAGTCTGATTACTTCTTTTGAATCACTTGTTTTAGTTGCATTGATGTTTCAATGAATTAAGTAAAGGTCTGAAAATTCTGGCTCAAATTCTTCCTTTTAATATGCATATTGCCTCTTACTTTGGCTTCAGTGAGAGTGCTCTAAAGAAAGATACCGCTTCACATCAGCCTTTTACTATAGTCATTGCTCTTTAGAGTGCTGTAGAAGAAAATAGTAGTGTCATAACTAGAAACTGAGTTGCTTGATTTATTCCTCCTATTTTCTCAGATTTTTGGATTTATCATTTTACATTTGTTTCTACTAATGATGTGCTTTCAAGCTATTTCTGAAGCTATTTCAAGCTATTACATACTTACTTTACTGTTTTCAATATTGAACTATAGTGACTTAATTCCACCTACACTACACAATTTCTCTAAGGCCCCATCTTTGTTATGACCAAATATACAAGTATATGGTAGTTTTTACCTCTAGGAAGTTAGTACTTTACAAATTTAAGAATAAATTAAAGAGTAAGGAAAATATTAAGGCACTATACAAGTTCTCTGGAGAAATGAGAAAAATGCCATTTGGAGAAAACAAAAACACCACTTTCTACTGTGGTTCTTACTCTTGAATGGGAAAGTGTAGAAGCTTTCAGTTGTGATGAGCACCAATCTGTCTCATCTGCATAAAAGCCTCTAATATACATTGTTTGCAAGGATCCTAAAAAGCTTCTGCAAGCCAGGAATGACTGCTTCTTCTTTCTGATGGGATACAGACAGGAGGGATGCATAACCCAGCCATGCTGACTCTGCACCCCAGGGCCCTCCTATGCCTATAGAGTTCACCACCACAACACCATGGCAGCATAAAAATGCTATCACCCAGGACAGCCTCTGGTAACTCTTTCAAGGTGACTTATTCCTTTTAAATGTATAGATCTTGCAAGTGAGGCATCCAAGGTCATTATGTCCGAGAAGTACCTCTTATGAGAGCAGCCGTCATTTCAGCCAAGAAATTTAAAATAGGAAGAGACAACATTCAACAAGATAATTCAGCATATACCACTACTGCCCAAAAAATTTCCTCTACAAACAGTTTTTTAAACCAGTCATTTATACTCAGAGAAAGGTTTGTGACCTACTTAATTTTCTGAAATAAGCCTCTGAAGATAAAGTTCTTATGAACCTACCTTCTAAATCAAAGCATTTGAAACAGCTGGCAATGTCCTGAGTCCAGATTAAGAAGGTACTTTGTAATAGACTTTGCTAAAATCACAAATATGTGACCACACCCTATATCTCAAAGATTTTGAGTTTGCCCTGTGGAGAAGGACTTGGGGGTGTTGGTCGATGAGAAAATGAACATGAGCCATCAGTGTGCGCTTGCAGCCCAGAAAGCCAACCGTATCCTGAGCTGCATCAGAAGGAGCGTGACCAGCAGGTCGAAGGAGGTGATCCTGCCCCTCTACTCTGCTCTCATGAGACCTCCCTTGGAGTATTGTGTGCAGTTCTGGTGTCCTCAACATAAAAAGGACATGGAACTGTTGGAACAAGTCCAGAGGAGGACCACGAGGATGATCAGGGGACTGGAGCACCTCCCGTAGGAAGATCGGATGAGAAAGTTGGGGCTGTTGAGCCTGGAGAAGAGAAGGCTGCGTGGAGACCTCCTAGCAGCCTTCCAGGGGGGAAGGGTGCCTATAAGGATGCTGGGGAGGGACTCTTCATGTGGGACTGTAATGATAGGACAAGGGGTAATGGGTTCAAACTGAAACAGGGGAAGTTTAGATTGGACATAAGGAGGAAGAAATTCTTTACTGTAAGGGTGGTGAGGCACTGGACTGGGTTGCCCAGGGAAGTTGTGAGTGCTCCATGGCTGGCGGTGTTCAAGGCCGCGTTGGATATAGCCTTGGGTGACATGGTTTAGTGTGAGGTGTCCCTGCCCATGGGAGGGGGATTAGAACTAGATGATTTTAAGGTTCTTTCCAACCCTAACTATTCTATGATTCTATGCGCTGCTAGGGTTCACCCCAAACAAAACAGTTTTCTGGGGCATTATCATATCCTTTTCTCTTCCATCAGACAAGTATTGAGAAAGACCTTTGCAGTGGCAGAGCTACGCAGGTACACGCCACTCCTCCTGCACTGCTTCCAACTGGGAGGCAGCAATGCCACGTGGACCTCCAACTGTGGTGGCATCTGACCAACCAGTCTTGATAAACAGAGAGTACAGAGGGGAAGCAGAAAAAGGCACAAATTAGTGAGTTCTCCTAAGGTTGCTTGGACCGCTCAACATCCAAGTAACAAGGAGTAGATCCTCAGACCTGTGTAAGCAGCCTAACTCCTGGGCTTTTCTATTTATGTCTCCTTCCCTGAAACTGTTAATCTGCTTCTTCACAACTCCTTTTGTCCTGAATTTGGCTGGGGTGGAATTAATTTGCTTCTCAGTAGCTGGTACAGTGCTGTGTTCCAGCTTTAGTCTGAGAATAATGCTTATAACATACTGATGCTTTAGTTGTTTCTCAGTAGCACTTACCCTGATCGAGGACTTCTCAGTCTGTCATGCTCTACCAGTGAGGAGGGGCACAGGAAGCTGGGAGGAAGCAGTGTCAGGACACCTGAGCCAAACTAGCCAAAGGGGTATTCCATACCACAGCACATCATGCCCAATATATAAACTGGGGGGAATTGGCTGGGAGGTGCCAGTTGCTGCTGAGGGGCAGGGCTGGGCATCGATCAGCAGGTGACGAGCAGGCGTATTGTTCATCACTTGTTTTTCTGGAGTTTCAATCCTCTCTAATTATTATTAGCATTATTGATGTTATCATTATATTTTAGTTTATTTCAATTACTAAACTGTTCTTATCTTAATCCACAAGATTTTTTTCTTTTGGGTTTTTTTCCAGTTCTCCTCCCTACCCCACCGGGGAGGAGAGGAGAGAGTAAGCAGCTGCGTGGCACTTAGTTGCTCTCTGGGCTTAAACCACATGCCTTTCAGTATTCTCCACTGTTAACATTCTGGATATATTCCAGTGTAACTGAGCACAGAATTTTCACTTCACACCCAGTTAGACTTTGTTTATTTGGGTTTTTTGTTTGTTTGTTTGTTTGTGGTTTGATGAGGCAGTTTGTGTGGTTTGGGGTTTTATTTTGGTGTTTTTTTATTATTATTATTACTGAAGACAATTCAAAAGTCAGCTTCAAGTGATTTCAGTCATGTATAGTCCAGACTTGCTGAGAATAAACACGAAGTAAACCAAATTACATCTGAAATAAGAACACACTGTTCTAAATGACATATGGCTGCTGTATGGAACATTGTGTAGAACTTTAAAGGCTAGAAGCTGGGGAATTAACTCTGCATCTAACAATACAGGTTGCTATGGTTGCTCTCTTTATTTGAGTGTTTTTTAAAACCAAGAATGAAACAAGGTTGATGCCACATTTATAATGGCATCACATATTTTAGGTGAGCCATTTACAAAGTATGCAGAGAGATATGGCATTTTAACTTCAGAAAAATGTGTCTTAAAAAGCAGACACATCTTTATTGGGCCAAGCTGCTACAGTTTACATCAAGTGTAGAATCACGTAAAGTTAATATGTGTTGTGGTTTAAGTTCAGTCAACCTTGAAGTTTTCTCACTCACTCCCCTCTCTTTCTTCCCCCAGTCCTGGGGGGGATAGGGAGGAGAATCGAAAGAATGCAACTCCCACAGGTTGAGATAAGAACAGTTTAGTAACTAAGGTATAACACAAACCACTGCTGCTACCACCAGTAATAATACAAGAGAAATACAAGGAAAGAGAATACAACTGCTCACCAAGCCTGACCCAGCCAGTGCATCCCCCAGCAGCGAACCCCGCAGTGCACCACCACACCCTTCTGGGTCTCTCCTCTCCGTTTTCCCATTCTGAGCATGACGCGCTGTGGTATGGAATAACCTCTTTGGTCAGTTTGGGTCAGGTGTCCTGTCTCTGCTTCCTCCTGCTCCCCCTCCTCCCTGTCAGATCATGAGGCTCAGAAAGTCCTTGGTCAGACCAAAACATCATGAAGCAGTAACTGAAAACACTGGTGTTATCAGCACTGCTCCCAGGCCAAAAATCAAAAACACAGCGCTGCACCAGCTACCAAGAAGGAGAAAAACGACTGCTACTGCTGAACCCATGTCAATATGAAAACTCTCAACATCAGTTTTTCATCAAAATTCAATCCAAACTAATAAGTTTGCTGTGCCTCTGCCTTCTTTGTTCACTTCACCTCTTACCTAAATGACAAGTCATGTCCATGTGCCATGGATAACTATAGCACAGTGTCAGGAAAATTACAGAAGCATCCTAAGTTCTGGCAGACAAATCACAGTAGATGGAACATTATTTTTTCTTTGGTTATTTGACAGTGTCATCTGGAACTCCAGCCAATTTTCATGTGCTACTTAGAGTGATTGCCTTCCTTTTGTTGAGAACAAGAGCTAGCCATCATCAAGTCAACAGTTAGGGCACCCATTTTTGTGCAACTTTTCAAACACTCCTACCTGAAACATGAAAGAGAGACAAAATGCCAAACAATGTCTGAGTAAACAGACTGACAAACAAACACAGGTTAAGAAAAAGATTTGTGCTCAATGTTTCGTGATTCAGGAAAGCGCTATAATTACACTTGACTTGCTTTGTTCTTAAGTGCAAGAATAGGCACTTGATTAGAGTATCAGTATGAGGAACACCAGGCTTATGTGGCTGACTGCACACAATCTAATAAAGAAACAGCCTACTGCATTACATATGACTGCAGCCATTTCTCACTTCTTTCTGGAAAAATAACATAAACTTCATCCATGATATTAACCCCACATTGAGGCACAAGACTACAGTATTCCAGTAAACTGGAGAAACTTATAACAGGAAATACCTAGATTATGTATGTCTTTATATCAATAATTGTAGAGACACTAGCTGAGCAGTTCCAGTACCTCACATATTGCAAGAAAAGGGAAGAATGGGAGGAATCTTCTATAACGGTTGCATTATCAAGGTATAAAAGATAGTCTTCTTTACTAATGTTACAACTACCAAAAGGTGGACTCGATCTCAAAATTATTAAACACATTAATACGGTTCATCTTGTATGTGCGAGATCACTGTAGGGGGACTGAAAGACTAAAGTGGTCCAGACATGTAGTCACAGGCAGCGTTTCTACCTGACTTTTCTTGTGATGCTGATTAAATCAAAACAAGCTTTTGTTTAAAAGTGTCTCCCACAGTTCAGCATAGATTTCTGCATTCCAATGGCTTTTCCTACCTTCCTCTGCTCAAATAAGGTATTAGTCCTCAATATACATTTTGTAGAATAGATCAGAGCAGCAGTACTCTTTGTCTCAATGGTGGTAAGACATGACACAGGGAGCCCATATGTTTCCAACACTAATATGGCAACTAGCTTTCTATATGAACTGGAGCACACTTTGCAAACTGGATGCTTAAAATCAGGTAGGTACATATCTAGAACTAACATTAGCTGCATATGCTTAACAACTCTAAGAGAAATAAAGGACTTCAGTACCCAAAAGCTGCTTAGTCCTGACTTCCAAGGACATACATAGGAGACTGGATACTTTCTAAAGATAAAACGGAAGAAACACAGTCTAAACTTGAGAGTGTGTTTAAGTTTAAGCATGCATGTTTGAACCACTTAGTCTCAATTGTGGTTTTTTTTTTCTCCACACTTTTTGGACCAGTCAAAGTAAAAAAGCTCAAATCTTTGTCATGCAAGCTATGATGGATGGTATCCCTTTGGATTCTTCACTGCAGAGAGAGATTCAGAAAGAGTATCACGCTGCTGTAGAAATTCACCACAGAAAGTCAGATGCCTTAATGGAAGAGGAGTGTTTTTTTGGCTTTCTTATGAATTAAAAGTTGCACTTAAAGTAAAAAAATAAGTTCCTCAATGGTCTTACAGAGCGTGCTATAGTCTTTGAGCTGGGAATAACATGCAAAATACTGCAGAAAATCTAACCTGTCACTCTCTGTCCTAATGCCAACAATGTAATCATCCTTTTCTTGTCAGAAATGTTATTGTGTCATACAGTAAATTTGAGTAAAATTTGAGAATATTAAAATACCAAAGCAGGGATTTGATATTAAAGACATTGCTCATTAAATTACTTGCTGCACATTGACAAAATCTGGAAGCCTTGTGGGCTTGTTCCTTTGAAGTGATACATTTGATTCTGAAAGGAAGAAATTTAAAGACATTATATACAGACCTATTTCCAAGTAATAGCAGAAACCCAAGTCATGCTCAAAAACCAAAAATCCAAGTACTGTAGCCTTTGAGGATTACACTGAACATGCTGATAAATGAAGTGTGAGTAGGTAAAATTCCCTGTATGAAAAAATAAATACAGGGATTACAAAAGTCACAGAAAATTCTGCACAATCAACTCTCTAGTGAATTAATATTTTCATTTATATCAACTTGTAGAATCTTGTTTCTTTGAAGCTGTAACTAGAGCCATATAGATTCTTCTGAAGCCATTAGACACAGGGAGATACTAAGATGCACCTGTAAGTGCAGTTAAGCCAGAAGTCAATGTGTAAATTAGATTAACTAAATAAGGAAAAAAAATAAATTGAAGTTTTAAGATGGAGAAGCAAATGATGACTCAACAGCTACCATGGGCTAAATATATCACTTTCTTTTTGATGGAGTTATTAAAAGAAACAGGACAGCATAGCAAGCTGGGAGAAGCTTAAAAGGTCACCTCCTTCTGCATTGCATTCTTAAAGATTAGAATGTAAATACTGAGAGAAGCATTGTAACACACAGATCCTCCTTCTCAAGTCACACAAGCCAGCTTCTATGTAATGAACTTACACCTGCTTCTACAGAGAAAAAGCACCAAACACATTCTTTTAGTCTCCTCTCATCACACCATTATTCCAAAGAGAGGTGCATGTTAAAATTAATATCTCCAAACCTGTTTGTCAGATCCTTTAAAATACTTTCTCTGTTTAGTCTCTGAATGCTCTTCATGTACCTAGAGGCCTTTCTGACAAAGGACCACATTGGCCACATCTAATCAAACAAGCAAAAAATATGGGATGCCTAACTGCCATGAAGAATTCTGCACCCAAGTTCCTTCCCATCCTTCCAGGATGGCCCAAAACCATGTCTTCAGCTTGTTGGTAAGAGATCTTTTTTTTTCACCGGTCCTCTTTTTTCTGCTCTTTAATAGTACTTCCGCTTGAATAAATGAGAACATTTTTAGATAAATAAAGCATGAAAAGTGCGAGTCATTATTTTAACATAAGTTTCTTTTTGGTGCAGCTGAACCCATTTCTATAGTGCATGCCAAAATCCAATTCTCATATGATAAAGCAACAAGATGTGTCTTATTCTTACCATCATGCATTGCATAAAGCTAGAGTGCTTCATATTGAGGTTATTTTTTCCATTATGTTAGAGATCACACGTCCCTATCACTGTCACTGTTTCCTCAATCCATAGCTGTTGAACCTCTGATAAAACAAAAAAGTTGTAGGTTTTTTGCAGGGCAAACCTTTTATTAGCAACATATTCCTACATTTTGATTCATCACTAAGGGCTCTGATAAAAGAGTTTCTTGTTAAAGAACATGACTAATCTTCACTGTATCTGACCTCCCCTTCACTTGCTTGTTGAAGATCATCCAGCATACCTAACAACAGCATGATCAGACTGAATACACAAAGGCGCAAACACTGAGATGCTGTACCAAAATAAGCATCAAACTGGAAGAACACTTAGATAACTGTGGAATATAATTAGCTTGTTTCATGAAAAGCGTGGGCAGGACCAAAATAAAGACATTGTACTTTTATAGAGAGAGAATTTAAAGTGTAGGCATTGTTAGAGCAGCTGACTGGGAACATTTCATCTGAGACGTACACTGAACACAGGGACAGGTCAATCATTTAAAGTAATGAGAAATCATAAATGTCTCTATTAAAGAGTTATTTCTTGTATAACAAGGAGTAAGGGACTGAGGGGTCTCATAGGTGAATGCAAAAGGAGTAGGTAAGCTATTTTTCATAAAATAGTTCCAAACCAAGCACTGAAGAAGTCAGGTTTGAAACCCCTATCTGACATTGATGCAGATGCTAGCTTGAGGCCATGCTGTGAATTCGGGTAGCATCACTCTCTGTATGGAGCACAATAGGTTCAACTACCATAGCAACGACAACAAAATTGCATTAAAACAAAAAAAAAATAATTAAAGGCTGCCTATTGAGCTCTTCAGAAGCTGTAAAATCATGTGACTTTGTGCCAAAACTGTCATTAAAAAAACCCAAACAGAAAAACCCAACAGATCTATTTTGTCTTTAAGATTATTTCCTGTGATAAGATTCCAACACATTTAAGAACAGGATCCTAATGGAAGACAATATTTTACAGGTAAAAAAAACTGAGAGAAGTTTTACACAAACTGCAGTCAGCAGCAGGTGTTCTTTACTCTGGACCATAATTTACAGCTTAAAGTCCTTTAGCTGTGTGCTGTGATATTATCCCATTTATTGACTCTGAATTCATATTCATAGGATATAGAATTATTAGGGCTGGAAGGGACATCAAGGATTGTCTAGTTCCAACCCCCCTGCCATGGGCAGGGACACCTTCCATTAGAGTAGGTTGCTCAATGTTTGGTCCAATCTGGCCTTGAAACACTCATTGCTGAGAAGCTCATCATAGGTGATTCCAAGCCAGTATGTAACTGCCCACTATTTGCAAGTTTTATAGAAAAAGGGATAAGAGCAAATAATTAATATCTCTAAATAAAGACTTTTAAATGCCCTTCCTATCATTACATTTTCATGTTCCTTTAGTTGTATTAAAATCTCACAGAGATTTAAAGCCTTTTCTGATAATGTTACACATTTTTGCCCTTGATTGTTTACAAAAGAAACACACATGACTTTTCCTCTTGTAATTGCTCACCATGACACCAAGGCCAGGAGGGCTGGGGACAGGCAGGGTCCAGTTCTGTGGGAATGGCAGTGCTGAGAAACCCCTGAGCCACAACCACTCACTGATGTTACTTCTTTAGCCCCCATTTGCTCAATACAGTCTCTGCACAACCTGTTTTCTGCTACCACAGACACAGAATGGAAATTCTTTCATAAATATATATTTTTGCCTAATGCATTTTGGATATCAGGCAAGCACTGGCCTCAAAGCATTCAGTAAATTTCCCATATATTTTCTGCATTATTGTAATGAATTAATTTTAATTATTCTGATGGAGGGGGTCTTTCCAGCCTGGACAATTACAGGTTATTTTTCACCTTCAAAGAAAAGCATAGTCTGCACACAACAAGTATCCAAAAGGAGCTCACATGCAATTTTTTATATGCAGGGGGGGACACAGCTCCAAAGTAGAAGGGAAGCCTGCTGGGAACTTGAAGTCTGTCCCATGGACATATTTTAGACCATATTTAAAATAGCACAGATCAAATCTATCGCTGACTGCAAACCATGGGTTTCTTCCACTGGGTCCAAGAGCTGTTGTAGTAATTAGTCCATCTTTGGCACTACAGAGGTCCAGCCATCAGGAGGCTCTGAAAAGAATAATTTTAATTTAATCCCTCTCTAAACCACTTTTATGGTTTATCTATGTCAGGAATATGCTTCATAGTATGGTAGCCATCAGATTGCTGCAAGGTGGACACAATAAGCAAGTTTCACACACTGTAATGTTGGGGGCAGGGAATGGAGTATTATTTTTTGCTATAAGTAGGCCTTGATTCTTGCAATACTGCCACTTCCTAACTCTAACCAGAGAAGTAGTAAGGGGATTTTAGCACTAGAGTTGAGATGAACAGTGCTAGAGATTCTGACTCTCTAGATGCTGTGGATCCCAGCTAAAGTTTTGCACAGGTGACATGCTTGGCCCCATGCCCTTGATCATTCTGAAAAGTGCCACACTAAAATGACAGCTAAGAGCTGAACACTACTGGAGCTATTTTAAAGTTTTTGTTAAATCAGGTGCCACAGTAATGCTAAAAATAAATTACAACATTCATGCTAGCACTGTCAGGGTCAGGCAGTTTGAAGAGTCCTCAGCAAACAAAACCTACCTGCAGCTTCCACCCTACTCCCTCTACTGCATCACTGGTAGGCCAGCTTGCTATGCCTGACACTCACTTAGGTCTCAGCCTCTTATTAGCTTAGCTTAAAATAAATAAATAAATAAATGTAAATCCTATTGTTTGCTCTTCTATTCTGTTTTGAAGAGAGATGCAGATATTTTCAATCTGGCTATTTATAAGGAACTCACTGTTGGCTGTAGCAGATGCTGGTTCTGATTCTGTAAGTTTACACACACAAAAAGACTATGAAAACTGCAGTAGGGTCAAGAATGCAGAGAAGGGTCACAGAAGAAATATCTAAAAGTTATCAAGTTAATTTATGACCAAGCATCAAAACCAGGTAATGGTGCAAGCAGCTGAGACATAAAATCTATCAATTTCAACATTTCCCCTGAAATGTTCCATAAAGATGGAGACTAAAGCTCAGCCTGACAGGATCTGGATCTTTGTAAAACCAATCTAAATAGTAAAATAAATACTGTGTGTAAGGGTATTCTGAGGAGGGGGGCAGTTATCTAAAGATAAATCTTTGAATTTGAATTGTAATTTGATAGAATTCTGCATTTACTGAGGAAAACCTCAGCTGGAGAAAACACAAGATAAAGGAACTTTTGCTAAAATATCTTTGTTTCCTTCACATCTGATCTTGCAATCCTAAATCCATACTTCAGTCATTTAATACAAGCAAGCTTGTCCTATTTCTATAAAAGGAAACACATACAGCTGAGCTGCTAAAAACTTGAGGTCTTAAACACTACCAGTAATTTAGGAGTGTAGAGCAAGGCTGGAAACATGAGTTGCTAATAAACACTTCTGTGCAATGTCAAGACATGGCTGCTTATTCTCTGCTCTGCTTCAAGTTTTGTGCTATTTGGGTTGCTTCTAAAAGGTGCAGCTTCTGACATGAGGCATTGAGAGCCTTAGCTTTCATTAAAAACAAGAAAACACTGATATTCATGACTGAGAGAAAAAGTAAACTTCAAAGAAAGAAAGAATAATCTAGACTATAACACTTTACTTTTTTTTTTCTCCTAGTTGTTTACACGATCTTATATAATTGGATGGGGTTTTCTTAATCCTTTAAGTAGCTAATACCAAAATCTGCACTTGGCAATTTTATTGCAGATTCTTTCCAACAGAACTAATATGAATATAGTTCAAGTCACTTGTTACTGTAGATGACCACATCCCAAGAACTGGAGAGGTCCGTTCCACTTCAAGACTTTTGTTATTTTGCACTGCTCTGCATGTTACAAACCAGGAAACTCCACCAGTTAAACTACTCTATGAGCCTTTCTTGGAGTAACTCCCCAAAACCAACAGCTTGCCACTAAAAACAAACAAGATTCTACACACAGTCACATATTGGTTATTTTTATCTTGCTGGTCATGAGAGTGTTAGAAAAAAAACCTTGCTTTCTTTCAACAAATAGTTTCGTATACGATCATACATACAGAGAAATCTGAATACTTAAACCCCCACAAAAAGTGGTACATAACAACAATAATTTTCTAATGCCAAAATTATTGATTATAAGCAAATCTTTAAATAGCAATAATCAAATAATTCCTGTTAAGCATCTATTTAATTTATTCTAAAGTCTTTTTTGTAGTACTGTACTACACAATGTTCTCAAGTGACGCTCAGACAAATGACAAAGTCATAGATATTCCCATCAGTAGAGATAATTTCAATAGGAAAAAACAGGGTAGCCTGAGAATAGGTGAAAGAGGGGCTATTCATGCAGCTGAAAAACTTTGAGAAAGCCCATGAGCTAAATTGCAGCAGAGAGACATAAATGAAAATCATGAGAGCAAGCAATGCTGCCTGCAGGTAGCATTACAGTGTCTAGCATTACAAGGCATAATGCTGTAATGGAAGTATCAGGTAATTTTAAAACTCTGTCATATTGCAGGAAATGGAGCTGAAGATTTCCCTCATTGGACCCACGAGCAATTCGGACTAGGGTTTTCTTTGAGGCATTGCATCAGAAGTATTCCTGTCATCCGTAAAAATTACCATTAGTAGAAACTTTTCTTTTGCCCTTTAATGGAATTCACCACACAACTATTTTCTCAAGCAGCTTGCTATGCATGAGTGTTCCTTGTCATCAGAAACTTATTTTTCACCATTTCTATGAAAAATACTACTTAGCTGTTTCCATGCAGTTCAAATGCTTAGTCTCCTGGCACTGAGCAGCTCCATCCTAGGCTGTTGAGGGAATAGACATAGAAATGCAGGCAGAAACAGGCTCTCACTTCTTCAATGCTTCTGCTCCTCTCAGCCAGGCAACATGGTGAGGAAAGCAGACTGGCAGGTGGGACAAGAGCCAGGATGAGAGAGTGAAAGGAAGCACAGACTGAAAAAACAATGAGGCTGCAGGTGGAATACTAAAGCACAAAGTAACTGATATTATTTCTTTTATTTTGACTATATTTGACTGGCAAGTTTGTAACCTTACTGTCCTCCTATATAACTTTTGTGATATGAATTCAAATGTTTTACTGGATTTTTTTTGTGATCTATATTTATCTGTGCGCTGTCTGACTTGAAGGACATGACCATTTAAGTAGTCATGCCTTCATCTGCCACTGCAAACATGTACAAACCTCCACATATGTAGGAGTCTGCATCTCTGCAGTGATTTCAGTAAAAAAATATTATGTTTGTGTTCATACTCAATACCACTTTTCAATATAAAGTGACAACATATAAACAATGCTAGTTCAAAAGTATGACTAGGTATTCCTAGTAGTACTCTTACTTAGATGTAAACATCTTTTATGGGATAACCAAGCAACCAAGTTCCTAATATCTGGAACAACAGATCATATGGGCATATCAAGACTGAAGAATTAAATGATGCTTCTACACTGAAATCCTTTTTAGACCTTGACATCACTAAGCCATTGGAAACGCACATGCACCCCAGGTATCTAACATGGCTGACATTAGTGATGTTGAAGCAACAGATTGTTAAACTCTGCTATAACTAGATTTAGCCTGCAATATCAACCTACTATTCTTTCTGCTCACAAAAATAGCTTTAAAGTGGTCTGTGCCAACACAAGTAACTAGGATGTAAATATAATGTAAAATTGGGTTTAGAATCACATTTTGGTGCAGCTTCTCATTTCTCCCAAGACCTGTGAACTCTACAGAGATACTCTTCATTACACCTGACTCACTGTAACTGCTTTTTGGGTTCTACATCACATGCATTGATCCTCTCTATCTTCATGCATTTAGAATGAAAACTCAGTGCATCAAAAACAGTGAGTCAATTCAATTATATAAATGACTAGCAGTACTAAATATACACACTTGATACATCATCCTATCAATCCCACAAAAAATGAGAAACAAAAAATCACTACTGTCCCCACACCCACACACTTTGCTCTTGACCAGGATTTGCTATCTTTTGCCTCATTCAGCCTTTCCCTTGGGTTTGATATTGGCCTCAATAAAAGGATAATGACCCTGAATATGAAACCTTTTTGCTGTCACACAAATAATAATCCAACAAATCTTCTGTATACTCAAATTTTCTTTCTGACATCTCTATTTATACTAGTAGCAGTAGCTGATGCATTCTCTGAGCCACACCATGATTTGCAAGCACCAAGACAGCTTTAAGCACCTGGGAACTGCTGCTAAGGGCTTGCCTGGTACTGTTGCATATCACCTACAGCTTCTAGGAATCAGCCCTTTTTCATTAACCCTTAGCATTCCCATTTTCAAAATTACAGGGTCATGATTCTTTTACAAGTTTATGCTTGCATTTCTGCAGCTTGTATAGCCACTGTGATCTAATAAATGACTGTTCAAATTCATAGGCATCAGCCCAGGAAGCCAGTGGAGTAAAATTTGGAGAGAAACCTGTAGCTAATCGATCTCTTGGATGCCAGCACACACATCCCAAACAGTGGCTTTTCTGATTTGAATGAAGTTGGCTTTCACACAGCTAATTAGCACCAAAACATGACCAGTCAGGGCCTCTGCTACATCACCACTGAACATCTGATTGACAGAGCAATTAAGATGCTTGTAGCCATCCTATGTTAAAACTGGCCATTTGAACACAATTAGCTGCTGTATGCTTTGTGTGGCAATTACGTTACAATTAGGACAGTAGCTACACATCTGTCAAGTATTAGGTATTTTTCACATAGACCCTCTGCAGGAAGATAACTGAACAAAGTCCTTTGGGAGATGCTTGTTCAGTCTAATCACAGGATAAAGCAAGATATGTGAGTGTAACTGAACTGTGAAGTCACTGTGCATCTCTCTCATGTCCGTCACTGAGAGATGGACACATAATTTCACTGCAGTACATTTTAAACACAGCAAAAGCACAAAGTATATCCATGTTCAGCATTGATTTGCATGAGGTCATACGAACATGATCATTATTCCTATAAAAAGACATGTGATGTAGCAAATTCAAACTGCACCACAGGAACAGAATGAAAGGGGACATCTAATAGAGTCCTGGATTGTATAATCTTCTATTTTTTATTCTTCCTAAACACTAGCCTGTCCTGATTTTGCTCCTTATATACATTCCTGAGTCCCAAGAACAGTAAGGAGGAAAGCAGAAGCATGGCATGAAGTTTGTCAGCTTGCATCCAGAATGATCACATTAAATCAAGAGGGGAAAAATTACTCTGCCTGACTTTCAGCTTTTACGTAAAGGAGGAAACTTGCCCAAAAATAAAAAAAGAAGCTTCAATAGGATCTGGCTCTCCCAGACAGTGATTCAGAGTTCAACACCTACTCAGAAATCCTCTGAAGGTGTTTCTATTCCTCCTAGGCAGACTAAGAAACAAGCTGGCAAACACAGAAATGCAAGTAAAATGGCAAAATTTAGGCAGATAAATACCCCCTTCTTTTGCAGATTGGAAATAAAGACAAAGCCTAAAAAGAAAGCCACTTGATAAATTGCTAGTGATTGCTTTTAAACTGCCCAGGAATATAATAGCATTTTATCACATCATCACATTAATAAACGGAAAACGCAATTGAGTCACACAGTGGGCAATTTGATTTGAGTTTTCATTTCTCTTTGATGCTTATAATTTTATCTTATATTAGCAGCAGAGAGTGTTGGGCTATGACAGCAATAACAGATAATCTACTAGTACATATTTTTGCCTACAACATCACGAAAGTAGGAAGTCGTGATAACCCGTAGCAGCAGCAAGGACTAAAAGTGACGCTTTTACATGAGGGCTTTTGCACCATTACTGACATCATTACCCTGACACTCTGTAGAAATCAGATGGCATTTTTCAGCATAGTAGAGCAACATTACTTCAGCAAAATGCTGGTTTTAGCTGAACTACTCTGCATCTCTGGAAAGCCAGGAGGGGCTCATTTCTACAGAGGTTAATGAACTGAATTTTGCACTTGTATCCCCAGAATCCAAGCCTTCACGCAGATATTCTCCTAGTTTTACTGACCCTCAGCAATCTTTGCCTTCTGTCCTTCTGACCAAATACAAATTGCATGGATTGACTGTCTTAATACCTGTATAAACTACTTGAGCTAATGGTTACCTAACTTTCACAAGCATAACAGCACTCATATCACAACTCGGGCACATGCTTTACACATTTCCACTTCTAAAAGTTCTTGAATTACTGTAGGTTCATAGTTATCCAAGTATACACTTAATTGTTTCCAGAGCAGTCATTTTATCCTTTTTTTTTTCTCCAATCTCCCTCAATTAGGTCTATTTAAAAGTTTCCAGCTGAAACATTCTAAGATAAATACACTTGTGACAACAACAAGCAGTTCGGAGCACAGCATAAGTGTAGCAGGATTTACCTGTTTGGGAACACAAAAGTAAGAGAGTGTCTTGAACTTCATAGTTTAATAAATTAAGTTATGCCTACTTGTCTCCTGCTGGTTTAATACAGTGAGTACTTTGTATTTCTGAATTGTGGTACAAAGACAACTGCTATAATACTGAAGGGCATTGCCTATCCAATGCTCTGAAACACAGGAAGAGATTACCTGTGATAGTAGTGGAAATGTCTAGCAGTGAGAATTCTTAAGACAATATTGGACAAACTGCTTCTGACGTTTGCTTAAGTACAGTTAAAACTACTTTCAGAAAAGTGGATTATCTTTCATGCTTTTCCCCAGACCCGCTTTGTAGAATTTCATGGCATAGCAACATTTAAACCACAGTACAAATTTATGAAACAGCAGCGGTTTGGATACTTTTTAATTTGATGCAACTATATGGCCTTCTGAAGTTCCTTCCAGCCTGAATTATCCTCTGCACAGCTATATAGATTGTTATATATCAAACTGTTCCCCTCTGTACTCCACTGATTTTAGAGGTCAAAGCATCAAATATGGATGACTATACAGGAGACTGGTAACATACATGCCTGCATATAAACATGACTTTTCTACAGTACATTTTATACCCTTAATCTTCATGTGTATATATACATCCCCCAGTTTTTTCTTCTGACTTCACTGCAGTCTGCTTATACTCCCCCTCTACTTTTCTCATCTGTTCTCTTTTCTTCTGGAAAGCACCATATTCTAAGAATTTCAATGGATGTTTAGAATTTGCCCAAAATGTTTTATCATCCTCAAAGATTTTCACATCTGACTGAACTGTATCTACAGATAAACACTCAGAACAATGAAAAAAAATTGTTTGAAATTTAATTTGTGGTAAAAGTAACAACTTGGCTGTTACAGCAGTAAGCTTTTATGTAACTTTGTGAGGCTGTAAACACTTTTTCCTGTACATAGTGGTTATGAGTATGTGATACATAGAGTTGGCTCTAAGATCAATGCAGAAATAAAGAAAGAAAAACAAAGAAATTATCACTTTGGAAAAATGCAACAATTCTTGAGTTCAATCTTCAGTGTAAGTAGCTTCATAATCTCACTAGTATAAACGAGCTTTTGATAAATGGTGTAATTTACATGTACTTATAGCACGTTATAAACCCACACAACATTTTTATTTCTTTCTCTAGAACTTGTTTCTTAGCGAGTGTTTTCTGACAAGAAAAACAGCTTCATAACTCCCTAAGAATGAGAACATTTGGAGATTGCTTTTGGTGACAAATAAAATTCAGATATGCTCAAAGCACCATTAAAATTGTAAAGCAAGTCTATCTCTCTTTGTAAAATTTAAGGACTCACATAGCTGGTATCTCAAAGACAAATTAAAGTTAATTTTATTTTTCTTCATTATAATTATTCTTATGTTAAGAAGGATGATGAGATGCTGAGAACTGAACTGAGATGTGAAAACCATGCAAAACTCCGTGCTTCATGCAAAACAGATCTCAGTCAAGTTTAAGAGGTTCACATGATCTGCCCTTGTTCATACAAGCCGGGGAGGAGAGGAGTTTCGTCTAAATCACATGGCATCAACTGTATTCCAATCACAAATCAACCAAGTCTGAACGATATAAACCTTAGTTCAGTCCTATGTTTATTTCCTGCTGTTTTCCTTTAAATTAAACATAAATGAAGAATGAAAGTAGAGCTTGCTTTTAGATTTGTTAAATAAAAAATTAACAAAACTCCCAATCAAAACCAAACAAAAAACCCTCTCACTCCCTTCCTGAAAAAAACCCAGACACTACACACCACAAACACACAAAACAAACTTACAAGCCAAAATTCCTGTATTACACACAAAGCTGAGCCCTCTCCATATCCCACTGGCATGCATGACATGTATATCAGCACTGCTTCGTGGTTCACTGAAAGCAGGATCTAGGCACCTGTGCAGTTGTGTGGTGTTCATGAATTTATGTTATTAAAAAATGAAAGCAAGGCTACTGAATTAAAGAATTTTAATGCAAAAGCTCTATTATTGCCATTTTCCCATGTATTATAATTTTAAAGAAATATGCCAAAACAATTATTTTCTAAGTCCACCTACAAGAATGAATAAAAGCCAACTGATAAAGACTTTAAAGTCTTTTAATGTGAGCATTTTAACAAGCTTTAAATTACTTTATTAAGGCAGAACAGTGCCATTTTTCAGAGTTATTTCATAAAACGAATTAAATTCTCAGTTTAAACTCATGCTCACATTTTAAAGAAAAAGAACTAATTTTTTGGGGTTAAAACAGCAAAAAGAATTTTTAAGAACCAACTGAATTAGAAATGAAAACCATGAAACTGCTGGTTCCACTGCTTTAATAGGTTTGCATTTGCTCCTGGATTATTCCACATGTAGAGGTATACTAATCCTTCAGAATACCTTTCCTGACATCAGGATAACCTTACTAACCAGGCTGGCAGACATCCTTCCCAAACACTTAGTCACTGGGAGAGTCAATCTAACCTGACAGGATTGAGAATTATGATCACATCACTTGAGTCTTTGAAAGCATCTTTATAATGTGTTGAAAAACAAAAATAAAAAAACAGATTATTCGTGAAGAAACTATAAGTAATGCTCATGTTTCACCATGAGGAACATGATTTAAAACCTATATTATGGGTCCTGAAAAACACTCATTAAAGCCATTGACTTACCCCTTGAATATAAGGACTTCCCCCACGTAATTTTTTTTTGGTGAAAAAACCCAAACATGCTCTGATCAATATCTCCTCATTTTACATCATATCTGAGTCAAAGATCACTTGTGCACATAAATATGTAACGAGAGCCCCTCATCACAAGGACTTCCAAATATTTTGATTTATAACATCTGACGCAGAAGAGTTCGCATAACATACAAAACATTTTGATGTTCCACTGAGAAACATTAATAAACTACAATCAAACTGAACCTATTTGCTTCAACAAAGATGATAAAATCATTGCATAAATGTTGGATTTGAAGAAAATTATACAAGATACCAGATAGCATATATGCAGGTATATATTCAAAAAATTTCTATTTTATCCAAAAACATACATATATACTAATGTTTGACCTTAAGATTAGGCACCACATATTAATGTGCATTTTTTAACAGTGCTTGAAAGTACTGGAGTAACACTCATTTCCCTATGCACTCTCTTGCCTGCCCTTCTCCCTAACCCCCATGTGTTTAAATGCAGCCTATGAAGTATAAATAGCACAGTTGTCCCAATAATTTCGTAAAGCAGTCTCATATATCCAATCAAGCAGTATGTATTTGAGTCTTATAAGACACAAACTGTGTTAGGGAAACTCAAAAGTTCTGTCATTGGCACTGGAATGTGCAAAACTGGACGTTAAAGTGGATTCAACAACAGAAACATAATGCTGATAACCACAGGGCCTAGTAACATACATTACCCAGTGTTCAGTTTTATATAAAAAGTATAGGGGAGTGGTTGCATGGATTTTGGCTTGGAAGACTGATAATAAAGAAATTTGAACATGTACTATGGAGCAGTGCAAAAAGGCATACTCCGGAGGTCTACTCCAAATATTTTATAGTTTGTATATAAAAAGCTCAACCAAAAAGATCTTCAGTGTGGCATAAAGTAAGAAAGTAAACCATTCAGAGAAGCAAGACATGATACAGTTACCATCACCTTAGTCTTTCTGCAATGTTTATGAACCTGTAATTGAGAGCCATGGGAAAAAAAAACCAAAGTAGGTTTAATTTTATCAAGCTTAAATTAAACTACTAAACTACTAACTCAGTTTATCAAAGCTGGGTTTTGTACGGCAGTACTGTTACTCCATTTTGACTTTTTGTATAATAAGTGAAATGCAAGTCCTACATTCAAGAAATAATTTAAACATAACTTAGTTGTGATGAGGGACTACCCTTAATGAGATTTATACATGCTTTATAGTGTATTGCAGAAGATTCTTAAGAATAGATGTTTAAAACAGTATAAAAATAAAATAAAATATGAGGGGGGGGGGAAATAAAAGGCAGTAAGTCAGAAACTTGAAGCCCAAATCTGAGCCTACACCTACTTGGTCTATGCTGCTGCTGTGCTATAGGTTTGAGCTGCTTGTTGGGTATTCAGGTTGTCTGAATTGCATCCAAAAATATGCTGAGCTATTAGCATGGCAGATGTCAGCGAGTTGCATAAGTGGAATCTCTGGTGTGTTTAGCAGCAAATTTTAAGTTTAAAATTGGCTAAGAATTTTAGGAATCTAAAGGAAGGTTTGTATGCTCCAATTTAAATCGCTGTAAAGGCACAATGAAACAGTCCAGTCATTTCTGAAGTATAAATATTTTGACAAGCCAAAAAGGTGCAAAACTCAAATAGAAGTTCTGTCCTACTGTATATGCAGCTCTCTAGCAGGAGTTGCAAATGACGCTAAAAATTAGAGGAAAGGAACAGGCTCTATCCCTAATCAGTCACTCCCAGGAACAGATGCATTTGAAAAGACTGTACAGATGCTTCTGAGAGCTGGAAATTGAGCTGTTAGTATGAAATTTTCAGGTAACACCATCACAATTTAAAACACAAAAATCATGCATGATAATTAATGTCAAGAGCTATGCAAAAACTTTGGCCAAAATACCCCCAGCAGGTGGCATGATCACTAAACACAAAAAGTCCAAAATCAGTGTTAGCATGTCTATGTACACACACCTAACTCCAGAACATAGCTGCTACACAGATGGGTTTAAAGAGCAATAAGTAGTTAGTGCAAAAGGAGTCTGTCTGCTAGCTGTTCCCTTTTCTGAGAACATTTCAAGAGTACCCAGGGAAAAAGGTGTGGACTGGATTAATTACATTGGTAACATCTGTCTCTGCCTCTAAAAAAAGCCCCCAAACTCTTATTGTGAGTATAGGGTGCAAAAAGGTTTGCTGGCATGCCCAGGTAGCATAGCACATAAGGAATAAATTCAAGATTTGGGAAGAGTTACATTTCTCATGTATGTGCATATACACAGAGAGCAGTTTTATTGTTCAGAAGATGCAATTAGAAGAGAGAATTTACTAGGAAGAAAAATTTTAATCCTCCAGGGGACCAAAATTAGTCTGCTGTGCCTATGAAATGGCTTGTATAGAATAAGGCATTTTCCAGATTCAAAACCATTTTGCAATTCCAGTTTCAAAGGTTATAATTATAGTCCAGCTTCACTTTGCAAAAAGTAGTGGAGCTGGCACAGTATTTTTCATGCTGTTAGATGATAAGGAGGGCAAATATGATAGAATGACAAAGAAAAATCTACGGAGAAAGATTAGACAATTTTTAAGATTACTGAATTTATCAATTACTGACAGCTGAACTAAAAACCACACTGGGATTGGGAAGGGTGGATAATGCTGTCTGCTTTTAAAAAATCTTGACCATTGAAAATGTCATACAGGAAATGTAGGAAAAGCCACTAGACACCTCATAAAAGCCAAAGTTACACATGATAAACACTTAAACTGAGTGTAGTAGAATTCTGTGGTTTTGAATGGGATTTTCACATAACTCTTCTGAGCAATTAAACCTGGAATAACCTAGGGGTTTGCAGTGTTTTTTAAGTTTAAATTGTCATAGTTTCAAATGAATTATGCAGTAATTTGTTACAAACTTCAGTAAGCAACAATACTGCACCATTTTAAGTTTAAACTAAATCTTAAAGTATAACAAAAGCTCTTCCTGATTTTAATCCTTAAAATGGGATGTGCATGACAGGTATTTTTGAAAATTCATCCTATTATCATTTGTGGTTCTTTCTCTGCTGCAAAATACTTTACCTTAGATGCAATACTTTCAAAATCAAATACCTAATAATTAATGGGTTTGGGTTTAGGGTTTTTTGGTGTTTTGTTTTGGTTTTTTTAAGCAATCTAAACTCCAAACCTTCCTATTCCAAAATAAAAAAAAAAAAAAACTATCCATTGCTTATCTGCTTGATAATAAATACAGCTCAGCTTTGGAAAACTGAAAGGTTAGTGACAGGCGCTAACTAATCCTTATAAGTCATCTTTATCAGTATAACAAAACATTTCGTTTTTGTCAGAACTTTTTTCATATTGCTGTGTACTTTCACGATCAGAATATCAACATGCAAGAATGAAATTCTTAATAACAATCTTCATATTATCTATAGCTCTTTAAACTGAGCTTTTTTTTTTTTTTTCAGTCTGAAAGCTTATTCTTACTTTAGCACACATCTTTACAGTCACCAAACTACTGTGGCCTGACTGCAGTTTAACGACATGGCTACTCTGGTCATAAGTCTCTAGAGACAACCACCTACTGACAGACCTATCTAAGTTTCGAAGACAGCAGAAGTGCTTAAAGTATGTAAAAGCAGTAGCTGTACAGTGACAAATTAAAAGCGCTGCTTTCCTTAAAGCCTGTGATGTTATTTACACACTACTCAGGTGGGGACATGGGGGAAATAAACAAAAACAAACAACCCCAACCAACCAAACCCACACAACACCACGCACACACCCATCAGGTTAGATTAAAATTTACACAGACCTTGATTATCAGTAGCTAGAATTTCCTGGGGACTACTAAGAGCTTTGCCTTTCAGAGATCTGTTTCATCAATTTGGATAGTATCTTTATCACATAAAAAAATTAAATTGTACTGCAAAAATCTCCAAAGTGCAATAAAAAAGTGTCCAACACTTACAATGGCTTTCTTCAATCTTGTTTGTTCATACTACAGCGAACTAGTGGCAAACTAGCTTCTCCAAAACTGACAGAGCCACTTCTACAGCAACTAAAAACACTAACCAGAATCTCCTAATGCAGACTCATCAAATTTTTACATTTGCATCAGAGAGATAACAATGGTATGAGCAGTACTGTAATCCTAAAAAACTAGAAAAGAAAGTGGATTCTTGAATATATATGTAGATTATTTAAAATTAATATCATATAAAGAAGAGATCAACATCAGAAATGCATTTTCCATTGGAGGTCTTTCACATTAAACAGTATATTAATTTAAAAAAAATTATTATTTCCATACTATAGATGAAAATACATTCTGGACAACAACCAAAAAGCACTAGCTTTTGCAAAACAAACTTTCATACAAAGCTTATTTTCTTACCTTTCGGCAGAAGTCATTTTACTAATTCTGTAATAATTTCTTCATGGTTAGGGCCAAAGATGCTATTACTTGTTATAGCACTTTAGAAATGCATTGATGCAACTGTGGGCAGAATCTAATCCAACATGTTAAAATAGTTTTTAAAAAGTTTTCAAGATGCAATGCTTACTTTGCACGGACAACTAATAAGCAGCTAGTAGGAGTCAGTGAAAAATCAGTAACGATATTTTCAACTATTAGAAAGACTTTACCCAGAAGCCAAAAGGATGAATTCTGCTAGTTTTAACATGACGACTTCAAAAACAAAAATAAGGCTAGATATTAGCTGTAAATCCTACAATTGTCATTCCTGAAGTAGGAGGGCATGTGACAATATGACAAATCTTTCTTCATATTCTCTGGAAACTGAAGGCTAGATGAGTCTTGTCATGCTTCCGGCTGAAATTTCTTGGTGCAGGTAGTAGAAATATAACCCTTCCCATGAAAACCAGACATACTGTGCATATGCCATGCACCTAGTCCGTGCTTACACTGTACATCCAATGCTGCCACACATTAAATACATACTTCACATGTAGTAGTACATTTTCTGTAAGTTAAACATTTCCACACACCGTGCAGTTTCTCAGCATGTGCACTGGGTTTTTCAGCAGGCAGCAGCCCAAGGGAAGCTCAGTACAGCAGTTCTTGTTGGACTGCCCAACATACAGAAATGTTAGACAAATTGTGAATCCACACAGACAAAAATCGACAGCCTGAGGAGACTCCAAGGCAAAAATCAGTGCACACACATCTAGAAGCAAGATCAAAAGCCCTAACAACTCTGAGGGAAACAACCACAACTAGCTTCACATTCACCTCCTGCCCTGATCTATTTATGCATTTTCACACTTCTCTGACAAAAGACTCAGAAGAAGCTGTTCACTCAGCTATATACTTAGTGGATGAAGCCCGTAAAACTAGTGTGATCCTTGAATATATTATAGCCTGCCAATTAGAACAGTAATCAACCTGGCTCTAGTATCTTTCAGAAAGTTTACAGCCACATAAGCAAACTGTCAGGGGGATGCTCTAGTCACCCCAGACAACCCAAGATGACAAAAAACATCTTCCTTGCTGAAGCTATGCCGTTGTATGGAAAAGATCTGGAGAATCAGTGGGATAGAAAAATACCAGAATGGGACCAAAACTCACCTGGGAAATACACCCTTGACTCCATTCCATAATCCAAAGCTAATTATGCATTTTGAATAAGAGGAATGTCATTATTTATATGTTGTCCCTTTGAGCCTGCAGTCATGAGTCTGAGGCTAAATAATTAATTTCCAGTTCCATTTCAATTCAATTTTTCAGATGTAGATAGTTGAGTGCTGCACAAATATACACAAACATATCCTAAAGCCAAAACAACCTGTAAATGCTTTGCAGAGTAGTTTTTTGTATCAAATCATATATATTGCTGATGACATTTTACTACAACACAAAAAGGTGAACTATAGTTTACAGCAAAAAATGCTACATTTACTCCAATCTCATTATTTTCATATAAAAATATCATACTCTTACATTTAAAAATAGTATCAGCATTATATTTGTATAACTTAATAGTAACACAGATCCTTTTATCATACTGAAAATTTAATGGCACTACTTTTGTAGACCAATTTTTAATGCAACATCTAAATTGTAAGGGCCTGATCCTCCTTTCCTGTTAGTTTACTGTATATTAACTCAGTGTCAGACCCAAACATCATTTACAGCAGCATACATACAGTAGCATAGGATAGTCTCATAGGAGAGGTCACTAAAGTGTGACTTCTTATCTTACTGGGCTGATACAGTTGGGTTTGCAGTCCGCAGGGGGATTTTTAATCAAACAAAATCCATTATGAGTTTTCTCGCTTTTCATATAGAAAGTGGTAGCAGAAAGAAGCTAAAGAAGTCATCCAGCCCATATTGTAACATGGTTGTGTATCTTATTCCTTTATCCTCCATAACTTCACTACATAAGATGCGATCAAGACTTCTGTTAAACAAGTACAGTTAACATTCTAAAAGCACTCTGAATTTAATGCAGTCCAAAAGTTTCTACAGGCAAAAATCTTGATTTACCATTTTCCTTCATATCACTTTCTCTTTGCTGAAAATGAGAGGAGGATGAATAAGGTGTTTCAAAATTTTACATGAAAAGACAAAGTTTGTTTCACCCATTCCTCTTCCAATCATAAGCAGCTCATCCAATTAAAGTGAAGTTGCATTGAGCATCCATATGAATCATTCATTTCTCAGATACACCATTCCCTAGATGAGTCTTCAATTATATTTTTAAATGAAGCATCTTTCTGGCTCCAGCTAATGGTGTGATTAGCAATTAGAAGTCAGATACACAGAGGCACACTCGCCTTGCTTAATTTTTGTTAGCTTCCTACATCAAATGGAACTTAAACACTGAAATGAAAATTCTCTGACAGATTCAAAAGGCATATATTCAAAAGCAGAGGTTTGTGAAATTAAATGCCTGCCTTCACATGCAGTTATGAGATCTCAATTTTGATTTTTCCTCATAGAACAGAAAATTATTTCAGGACCTCATCAAGCTCTAAACACTCCCTCCTTCTCCCCAAGTCAAGATAAACTCTTTCTATTCAGAGCCAGAAATGAAATTTCCTTTACCTTCTTGAAACCTTCCCAAAGTGTACCTTATTGTTAAAGTTATACATATCTCTTATTTCTAGATTGTTCTACAAGGAAATTTTCATTCAAAAGTGTTTAAGCTCTTGCAAGTTTAGGCTCTGATGCAATCCCTGTTCTCGTGGATATCTCAAAACGTTATCCTGTAACTAACAATTTTACAAGCTTCCTGAGAAAATACAGAGGATTACTGGTACAGGGACTGTGTTACTTAAATTTGCCAAAGAAAACAGTAGGTCTGAGCTACACGAAAGGGGCTGTGCAGAGAGGCTTTCATGCCTGTGGCTCAGCTGTACCTGTTACAGTTTAAATGCACATTTTGGTTTAACAACTGGTATTTATGACTCTGGAAACACCATTAGCTACTATGGTGATGCAAATTGATTTTATAGCAATTCTGAAGCAAACTTTTAAATCCATGGGATTTTGTACACGACTGTCGGCATCTATTCACAATCTCCCGTCCCGCAGCTATTTAAACAACTGTACAGGGTAATTTAGCTTCTGAAGGTATCAAAACCAAGAAAGGTCACAGTTATCACATTTAAGTCCTGGCATGCACAAAGGTTGCTAGCTTTTTGTTATTCTCTTGAGAGTTCAGCCAGATATGTCCAAAATGAAATTGAAGGCCAGTATATAGTCAAGAAGAATTTTTGGGTTTTTTCACTGGCAGTAGCTGTCCTACTCTTTTCATATATTTGCACTTTATTGTCAGTATATATATGTCAGTATAACCTGTCACTTATTCAAATACATTGCATAAAAAATTTCTCACATTGCATCTCATGAATATATAATCCACCCAGAACATTAACACAGAGCAGTTAGTATATGTTTACCTGAAAAATCTACCAAAAAAGCAAACCATTTCCTTCACATTTTAATTGTATGTTCTCAGCACCTTTGCAATTTTCACACCTAATAGACATCTTAGAGTGTACAGAACACCATAGCTAGAGAGAACCCTATAAAATTAGACTTTATCCATTACCTACTGCATTAGTCTTTGAATTTCTTTTGTCAGCCTCTTTTTCTGAGCATTTCCAATTTTTCTTGTTTTCTGCTTGCCTGTCCACATGAGCAAAAAAGGATAGTTCCTATTCATAGCTGCTGTGAGACCTTTTCAGTATGTCTCGTTGCTTCACCTCATCTTCTAGGGGCATACAAAATATAACTCTTATTTAAAAAGTAACTACTCCAAGCACCTGAAAATTTCACCTAAGAGAACAGTCAAAAATATGAAGCCCGAGGGGAACATTATGCTGGAGTATAAAACTTCCGAAACAGGCTAATAATGAAAAATTCCAGTGATTGTCAGGAAGACTGAGAATTCCAGATCCCATTTTCAGTAATTGTTCAGGGAATTTTAAAAATCTGTATGTATTTTCAAAATAAAGCTGACTCATATAGTCATAGCCTTTTAAGTAAGTAGCAGCACTGAATGACCTCTGGAGTTGTAGAAAGGGACAACAGCAAGCACAAAACAATGCACAGTATATTCTCACAGCTCATATGATATAAATTTTAGATGCTCAGAGAACAGGGGGAAGCCAAGAGCATTTTTTCATCTTTATCCAAAAACCCAGGGCAGCATAGATGAACTTGAAGAGCGTATTTGTAAATGTGTCTCCTTCTCTCTGCTGTATATGCATCATCACCTTTAGATGCCTAAAAGATTCCAGTTAATGCTACAGATGATGGCTCATTGCCTGCCAGCTGGTTATTATTATCAGCTTCTAACCCAATTCTGAATAAAACCGAGTGCCTCAGTTTCAGTTTATTGCAAACATCAGCTTCTTTCCCTGTGGAATGTTAGCAGTCGAAACACTCAATTTCTGGAGCTCTGGCTACTACAGTTTACTGGCATGAGAATGACAACAAACCATTCAGAATTTCAAAAATCTGGGAGCAACTTAATATTCTTGATTTATCTTCCATAATTTAAGTGCAATCTCCTATCCCTTTCTCTTCCCTCTCTCTTTTCTGGGAATGCAGATAGGCTGAAAATAGAGTGTAGGTTTGGGAATTAGAGCAGGCTGAATGTTTAAACTCGTAGAGTAACACGAAAATTTTGAGGTTATATTAGAAAAAAATCTCTTTGTAATTACAAATATGTATACAGATGAAAAATAAATACATCTACCACCCATGTTTTACAGTAATGGTCTACATTTATTAAATGGGGAACCATGTCATACAGTCTGGAGGCAACAAATGACTGATCCTTTTCTTGTGACTACATCAACAGCTATCTTTGTCAGACTTTTTCCTCTCAAGCTTCTGGCCATTGCTAAGAACTGTGTGAGCTAGATCTGTTATAACGTAAATTGAAATAAGTAAAGCTATTTATTTGTCGCAACATGTTATGACATCTCTTCAACACTAGTTGAAGGAAAAGGACTTGATCAACAGAACAAGATGTTGTAATTAGATCACCAAAACAGTAAAATAAAACCAAAGTATTTGACATGAAGCTCTTCATCTACAATATACTAACAGAATAAACCTACCTACCTAATCTTCAACATGAACAGTTTAACCGCTGTACCTCTACAAGCAAAAAACACCTAACATTTTGGGTAAAAGATATGAGTCTGTCTAGTATCAGAATGTATTTAACAACTACATAAAGAGAATTATGCAACCTCATCAACAATCTGACAGCAAATGAGGTAAAAAATTAGGTATTGCAACCAACTGCACAATAACACAGCAAACTGTAATATGCATTTTGGTAAACAAACTTTTTGTAGGCAAACATAAACCATGTTAAAATATCTCTATTTTAAAAAACTTTAAATAACTACACAAAACCTATGAAGCACTCCTTTTACATTCACTGGGAAAGGGAGTTGCTTTAGTTGTAAGAGAATAACTACACATTCATCAAGATAGTAATCTGTGTGCACACACCAACTGCACAGCAAGCATGGACAAGGAGGATAAATAGAGGTGCACAAAAAATAATGTTTGATTAACACTAGTGCCAAAGGTCTCTGTTAGGATCTAGTTGTCCTAACTGGATAAACTTTTCTTATTACATAAGAGAGGTGGCCCTGTACTAGGGATTTGACAACATCTTATTTATTCTGGAAATATTATGCGCCCATCCAGAAAACGCTAAGATGTTGAGAGCTTTTTTTGATCCTGTTTTCATACACATGCACTGCATGCTAAGCTTTCCACCTCTGTATTTCTAATCAGGAGAGTTTTGTAAAAAGCAGTTCATAGGACAAGCAAAGGGAAGTGAAAAGCAAAACGCCATTATCCCCATCCCCCTACAACATTTATTTATCCCTGAAAATACCATCCAGTTGCAGAATCAGTGTAGGCTGGATAGATTCCTGGGGGCAAGCCAAGTCATGTGTAAGCACAGTTTTCAAAGACTGTTTTTTGCTTGAAGGAAAGTTTGAAGCCACAGAAGCACAGAATTGCTCAGTTTGAAAAGGTTCTCCAGGACCACGTGCAGAGGGGCTTTAAATATCTCAAACAAAACTGATTTGGTTCCAGTCATTCTTGAAGTTTGGCTCCCTCTGACTTTTTGAGAATGACTGACATATTTTCTTAGGTGACAGTCAACTTTCATGCTATTGTTTCAGTTTCTGTCAGCTCAAATTGTCAACTCTGCAGCAGTTTACTCTGCCTGTCCTCCCAACAGAAGGGTTGACAAATTATTTTTAAGTTGCTCCTTAGATTTTTATAGATGTCTAAACCAGCAAAATCTTAAGGCAAACAACTGAAATAGTCTGTATCCTTAAAATATCAGAATATTGCATTCTCTGGCCGTGACTTTCTGTTACCCAGTATGGGAACAGTGTCCTAGGCTGACATGTAAAAGACAGATAGCTAACTAAAATGGCACAGCATCCTCTTCCTGTTGCCAATTCATATCTAAAAACTGACAGAAAATCATACTCCCAGTGACAGCTCTTAAGTAAGTCAACGTGTGACAGTAATCAGTTCTCTTCTGTCAAGTCGGGTTCCAGGAAGAAGTATAGGTTTTTTAGGCTACATTCCAACACTGTCAAAGAATAATAATAACGACGCAAAGTAGCACTTTGCTATTTCAGAAATGAAAATTATGGGCTTTCAGCAAAGAGAAGAGCTGGCTACCTGAAATGAAAAAAAAAATCTGGTAGATTGTGAGGAAATCAAGTCACAATGGCTGGCTCAAAGATGTGCTCTGAAGTGGTAAGAAGAAGCAATAGAAGAGCCCACATCTGTACAAGACAGGTTTGTGGAGTTACTAATGCAAAAGAATAGAGAGAAGGAATCAAACTACAAGAATCAGAGGGCTTCACATCAACTATAAGGATGTGATAAAAATCAAAGCAAGAACCTGTATGTGTGTAATCTCAGTGATACCTGCAGGAGTAAGGGACAGATGAGTGGCAGTGTCTATGATGGAAAAATAATGGTTCAGAACCATAACACATCAGGGAACAAAGACCAAATGAAAAGGTGAGACAAATATCCTCACCTCTCATGAGGAAAAAAACCTCTCTGCCTCTCCTTTTCTGTCACAGAGCTCTTTCCTCTGACAGCTGACAAAAGCAGACAATCTGATATTAAGGAGTAGAAAAGCTGTTATAAACTTCTGGAGTACTAACATCACGGATAGAAAATGGTTATTTCCTCTCTCTGGACTGTCCCTAGCTAAAGATGTCTCTGTCCTTGTCTTTCACAACAGAAACAAAACATTTCAACAATACTGAAGAAGTTGTTACAGAACCCAGAAAACCATTATAAATTTAAAAGGACTTAGAGCAGAACAGTTGAGAAGCCAAAAGTAAAGTGAGAAAAAAAAAAAAAAAAAGAAAAAATTTAAAGGAGTAAAAGAAGTAAGAGAGAAAATGGAAGACAGTGAAAAGAATTATGCTCTACTAGGGAAAAGAAGAGTAACACAAGAGTTAAGGATGGAAGACGGTGTGAGACGGTCAAACAGAACATCCGTAGGCAAGTAATGTCTGAGCCTCTTCAAAATCCACAAAGATTATAAGTAAAATATAATTTCACAAGGATAAGTTAACATTAACCACCTTACCCTCATGGTGACAAGGTTTAAGTAACTATGTACATAAACCCATGAAACTAAACAAGGGAAATACAGAATGGAGAGAGGGTGTTGATGCTTGGGATGTGTCCAAGGGAAGGCATCAGAAAAGTCAGATTTCTAATCTGAGCACATTAATGAATTAAATAGCTATGCTACATCACTGGTAGTGTCTGTTTGTGCTGTCTATGTGTGTCTAGTCTACTGTCATGGGCTCAGCAGCCGCAGTCATTTTTCTCCTTCTTGGTAGCTGGTGCAGCGCTGTGGTTTTGATTTTGGGCCTGGGAACAGTGCTGATAACACCAGTGTTTTCAGTTACTGCTTGGTAGTGTTTTGGTCTGGCCAACGACTTCTGAGTCTCATGCTATGCCACGGAGGAGGGGAAGCCGGAAGGAAGCAGAGACAGGACACCTGACACAAACTGACCAAAGAGGTTATTCCATACCAGAGCATGTCATGTCCTGGATGTGAAAAAGGAGAGCAGAGACCCAGAAGGGTGTGGTGGTGTACTGGGGGTTCGCTGCTGGGGTTCACTGGCTGGGTCGGGCTTGGTGAGCAGTTGTATTCTCTTTCTTTGTACTTCTCTGTCATTATTATTATTGGTGGTAGCAGTAGTGGTTTGTGGTATACCTTAGTTACTAAATTGTTCGTGTCTCAACCTGTGGGAGTTGCATTCCTTCAATTCTCCTCCCCATCCCCCTGGGACTGGGGGAAGAAAAAGGGGAAGTGAGTGAGTGAACAAACTGGGTGAGTTAATGAGGGGCTTAAACAGCGACAGTTCTTTTTGGTGCGGAACGTGGGGCACGAAGGGTTGAGATAACAGCAGTATTAATAGCCACTCGTCACAATGCTGATTTATTGGCTCTCAGTTCTCTTGAGTTCATGGTTTCAGCCTGTTGTACCTTACTTACAGCTGGTATTTGTTATCTTAGCTTTTTTGCCCCATGATCAGTTGTACTCTTTAATTATTTGCCTTTTCTGTTCAGAAGAACAAACAAACAACCACCACCAGTCTGGATGAGGTTAAACTACTTTGAAAACTAAAGCATTTTAGACATCAGCCATGATCTACCCTCTGCCCATGGGGCTAGCAAACAGGTCTTGACCAGCTTTAATTAACATCCGAAATGCAAGCTAGGAGACGCCCAGGTAGAGTCACATGTGGACTCAATCTGAGGTAACAGGAAATATCTAGGGCAGAAGAAATGCTTGAACATTGACAGTGACAGAAAGAGGATAAGATAACGACAGCAAAGGAGGAGCAGGCAAGCTACTGAATGAGAACATGTGAAAAATTAGAAGTCTGATGTCAACAGAAGTGGATTTATCAGAAACGGAATGCCATGACAAGAAAGAGAAAATAGGACACCTAAAATACAGAACTAGGGATATAAAGTCATGTAAAAACAACTTAAAGCAGATAGATAACATTAAAGTAACTGATCAAATGTAAGCTGATAGAAAATCTTAGGTACTGCATGCGTAGGGCAGTGGTGTCTGAGAGAAGAGCTAATGAGTCAAAAGGGACGCGAAAGACCTGGGAGTCTGAGTGATGCCAAAACATGGAATATGCATGGTGAGAACTGAAGAGTAAGAAAGGACATTACAGCCTGTTTCAAAGAATTCAGGGGTGCAAGAGCATAAGAAGAGCATGAGAAAGTTATAGCACAGTGCTAATGGAGTCATGTCAGGCTGACATTCAAGTATTAAACAGAGTGTGTAACATTTCATGCAGACAATCAGTTTCAACTCTAATTCGGGTTTGCATTTAAGAAGATAAATTTTATGGTTTACCTGGCTCTGGATTTCACAACTTTCCGCTCATTCAGAGCTTTAGAAGATCCCTCATGTTTCTGTGCTGTTACATGGGCTGCCTGTTAGCATAATTCAAGTGCACCCCTAAGAAGCTGCTATTTCTCTAAGCTTTCTCAGTTTCTCCACTTCCCATTTAAAAACCAATATTTCCTTTTGGTTTGATTCCCATTTACCCTTAACTGTGACAGTGTAGCTATCAGCCTTGACATCTCTCAGTTGTCATTTCACAAGTTGACAGATGACTGCTATGACAGCAGGGATAATCCATATCTGTAGCGTAAAGCCTTAAGAAATATTTAAAAATTAACAAGCAACTGTCACCTCTTGGTTATGCAAATCAAGAACAAACCCTTCAGGTGGCGTTTTTTACAATGAAAGATATAGGTTCAGTAGTTAAATGATACCATGCCTCTGACTGCAAAGTTGATTAAAGAAATTTTTGCACTGTAAAATGGAAGAGAAAAAATTAGTTTATATATAAAATAATTCCTTGTACATGCCCTAAGCCCTTCCAAAATTCAGTGAACTTCACAATTTCGTAGCACTGTGGCAACTAAAGGGAATAGCAAAGTGTAGCAAAGACACACGAATGACACATTCCAGTAAGAGAAATACTGAACCTTTATTGCAAATTAAAAATAAGGTTGTCAAAGCTCAGCTTTAGTTGCCCTTGCCACCTGCCCTTCTTCTTTGAATTCACTCAGGCAATCCCTGAACACTACAGTGACTAAAGAATAGGGCTCACCATACCTAAGTCAAGCTTTCAGCAGTATTTGTGGAAAAGTCTAAGTTCTTGCCATGGTTTTACTCAATTCCTCTGTCGAACATGCCGATTGCTAGCTAACAAACAGAAACAAAATACTCATTACTTGATAAAGCAGACCTTGGGCTCTGACCTAGATCATAAACATACTGAAAACAAATCTCACCAAAAGTGGATCTTGCCAGCAACTTCAAGATTATGACAGTTGTCTCCAGTCCTGCAAATTCACACCTGAGCCAAAGGACTCCTACTGAACTCCGGAGGTTCTGCGTACACTCCATCTCGGAATTCAAGCAACTTATGTTTGCACCGTGCATCAGTTGTGACTCAGATGCTTTTAATTTCACCTCTGCATGACTACAAACCGATTCTAATAATTCGTACTGCAGAGATTCTCAGATGTGAGTGAGCAAACACTGACAAAACCAAGCCACAAGGCATTCAGTATTGGGGGGGGGGGGGGGGGACCCAAACTGCTGCAACTGACAAAGTCTAAAAGAGCTCAAAATGGATATAAGTTGCAGTTAACTAAGTAGGCTCCTTTTCTAAATCCTCAAGTCTTGCATCTAAGGCAGACAGAAAGAAAATCCCGTCACTTAAATCACGTGGTTTACGGGGCTGGGGCTCTAAGAACATCATGACACTCATGACGAGGAGTCCGCAACGATCTACTGTTTCTCCCTGGAGTCACCCAGCACCTCGCTGTCACGTCCCAGTTCCCACATCACAAACACAGCACAACACCAGCAACTTCTTCAGGCGTCCTGAACTCCGTGCAGCCCACTACATCACTCCAGCAAAACCGAAGTAACCCCGAGCAGCCGCCGCCAGCATCCCTCTCTCCGACTACTCCGGCTGGGCATCTGCAGTCCGGCGGCGGGTGGCAGGTGCGAAGGGGTCCCAGGGGCGGCACTGCCCCGGGTGACAGCTCTCCCCTGGGCAAGCAGTGCCTGAGGTGCCGCTTTCGGACCCGTCGCGGCCTCTACCACCCCGGGCGGGGGTTCCACGCTGACCGATGCCCCGGGGAGCGCAGCCCCCGGCCCGCCGCCACAGCGGGGCCTCTACCGCGAGGGAGGGACGGGGGAGGTGGCCGGAGCGGGTAGGGGAGGAGTGAGGCAGAGGGCAGGGCCGGGAGGCGTCTCACCGCAGAGCGCCGGGACCACGCTCCTGCTGGCCCGACACCGCCGGAGCGGAGGGTCCCGCCGCAGCCGCTGTGCTCGCTATGTCCGGCCGCTCCAAACCGGCCGCCGCAGAGCCCGGTCGCCCCCCGCACGCCGCGCCCAGGTAGGGCCTGCGCCCGCGCCCCTCCCCACGAGCCGCCGCCTGCGCTCTTGGGTCTGCGCCGCGCCGCAAGGGGCTGCCGCCGCCTGTGGCGAGGAACGGCTCCGGTGCCGCCTGCCCGGCGGGTAACGGCTGCCTGCGGTCCCCGCTTGGGTGCCTGCTGCCTGCCTGGCGAGTGACGGCTGCCGCCGATGTACTGCCCGCTAGAGAGCGGCTCCGGGCTCCCGCGAGTCCCGGCTGCCTGCCCGGTGAGTAGCAGCTCCGGGCGCTGGCTGGTCCCCTCCCGGTAAGGAGCCGCGCCGGGCGCCCGCTGCCGCTGCCTGTGCTTACCACGGCACGGGAGTCGAGAGACCCGAGGGAAGCGGTGTCCCCCGTCTGAGCGCGGTCAAGGAGGAGCAGAGACACCGCGGCGGCGCTGCCGCGGAGGCTCAGGGCTTCGCTCCTGCGGTACCCCAGAGGGAAAGCTGCCGAATGACCGCGGGGAAGGCGGGGGGCGGCCGGGTGTGCGGAGTCGCTGCCGGCGGGAGAGGCCGGACTGGAGCCTTGGGGGGAAGAGAGCAGTCCGGAACGGGCACCGCAAATTCGTGTCCAGCTGCAGAGGGGATGGGGATGTGCAGCTACTCGCCAGAAGGTGGTCAACCGCCGTGGCTTTACTCCTACACGAAAAGCAGAAACTAAACAGCTTTTCTTAAAAGCATAAAAGAAAAAGAAAAAAAGGGGGGGGGCATGATTTGTCATCTAATTTTGCTACAACAGCTGGTTTCCATGCCGTAGCTTCTTAAGAGACTCGGTAAGTTAATTAGTGCTTAATAAAATATCTTAGGATATTGTGCTTAAGCCACTTCAATGCACGTACACTACCTATTGAATCAGAGGATTTCACAATGGAAGAAAAAGCTAAAAAAATCACTGCACTTTTCTTATCCCAGTTCATGTATTTATAGTGTTTATGAACAGCAGATTAGAGCAAAACTTCCTTCAAGACGGAAATTGATGTACAGATTGAAGTAGCCTACCGGAGATGCAAGATGTGGTTAAGCATAATTTTCAACAATCACAAGTAAATTGCATTTCGATGGTAGCAGACAAAAAGCGTTATATAAATTGTAACACTTAAGTATGATACAGACGATCAAAGATAAAAAGCATATGTTACAAATTATTACAATTTGTTTTGGTTTAGTTGCTTCCAGTGCACTGTCCCAATGAGAAATGAATGGTAAAAATAACAAAGTTCAGAGAAAACACAGCCATAAAAAGAAGGTAGTGAAACCTGAATACTCAAGAGGAACTGACTGAGGGACAGAGGAAGGATGACACTTACATGGGTGATAACTACTTGCAGGAAAGATTGCTTTTGTTTATTTGGAGGAAGCAAAAAGCTTTAAAGCAGTCCCCCAAAAGAGAGTTGACTGAGTAGTGTTTCATATCAATAAATATTTACCAACTAAAGCTTAATAATGTTTTTGCACTTTGACCTGAATTGCCTGATGCAGAAGTAGCCCTTTCTGATCTTTGCCTTGGCTTCTCAGATGAGGTGAGAAGGATTTAGCTTGTTGTTAATTGTGGCTAGTAATTTTATATGCAACTTTTACACACCAAATACCAAGCTGATTGTACAAAGTTTAGGATCTTATCAGAAGCCACAATCTGAAAGTGAGGGACTTGGAGTGTAAGGCCAGAGAGACTTTTAGGTTACCTGATCTGACATTTCACACTCTACAACAAAAAATGGGTAGAGTGTGTTCTTGACCCCACTAACCTGGGTCAGGATAAAACAGATATTCCAAAGATACAGTTTTAAAGATATTAAGAAATAGAAAAGCTGCCACTTCCCTTGATTATGATCTTGCTTTCATTGTTACACGTTTACCTCCTCACAGGCACACAAACATCTTCCAACTCCACATAGTTGTTGCTAGGGTTTTCATCACTGTGTAAAGCTGAGGAAACCAGTTTTCTCCACTCCAGAACTCTGCCATCAGGCCATCTCTTCACTTCAGCTAGTCCTATTACCCAAAGCCCGTAATCAATTTCTGTAGCAAGACCAAGGCTGATCTTACTCCTGTGAGCTTCTTCTTCCTGAAGAGTGATTTTCTTTCTTCCAAACTTCTTTTTCTTTCTTCTTCAGACTTCCTTCATCAAGAGCTACAGTTCTTTGTCATCTTTTATCTCCTGCAGCTGCTATGTTCACAGCTGCTTGTTATTTGTTAATCAAGGCAGCCCTTTCTTTGCTGAGCAACTGTGTAAACTTCATACTTTCTGTGAACAAGGGTCAGAGGACTCTAGGAAAAAAGGTGACCAGAACAGCAAGTAATTTATTCAGACTATTCCTGTATTCACCAGGAAACACTGGAGAAAAAAGCACACCTGGGAATCCAGGGGAGAGACAACTTGTCCGCACACACTTTCAGCTCATCAAGTCCACAATATCTTGGCAACTTTAATTGGGAAATAGTTACAGCAACTGTGAAGAAATACAATGAGTGTTAGCATTTAGCACTTAGCTTTACATACCTTACCAAAGAAAGTTTTCACTACTGAGCTTTTAATAAATCAAATAGTATTTTGCATCTTCTCTACAGATTCAGTTTGGGCATTGAACTGTTTTCCTGGCTACTCACATCTGGTCTCACTCACCAAGGCTGCAGCTCTTCCCATCTTCCTGACTCTCCTATCGCACACAACAATCACTACCTGAGTTCAGTATAAGCCAAAACTGCATATTAATTCCAGCTCAGTACCTTCCCTTGTTTTGACTTCCATACCTGAAGCAAAAACATAAGCCCCAGGTCTGGATGCCTTGCAGCCATTGTGGAGCATGGCACAGCAGGCTAGTGGCATTTGGGCATCTACTGATAAATATTTCTGGCAGTAGCTTCTTGCAGTGAATGCTTATCCTGAGGATCAAAGAAGCAGCCACAGAGAACTGTGCAGAACTGGTAGCTGTCACTTTTGCTTCAAGCAGCCAAAAGTTATTTTTGGTGCACATCACAGTTGGGAAGCTGGAACTGTGATCTATAACAATTTATTGGTTTTTTTTATGGTGGAGAAACAAAACCACATTAAGACCTTAAACATGCATCTCACACTGCCTCTTCAGGTGAGAGGCAGGAAGAAAACTACTTGAATTTCTTACGTATGAGCCAGGAACTTTTGTCCTTCTGTCCCTTGTGTAAACCAGTAATTATTTGGGGTGCTGTTGAACAGCTGCCTAAGGAGATAGAGCCACTACTTTCGGTAAAACTGCAGTTTTTCTGTTCAAGCTTATGAAATTAAACCTGTGTACACATGCAGTTTTTGTCCAACCCTGTACATCTGAAAGTAGTCTTATCTGACCTTCAGACTTGTCTTTTGGACTGGCATATGCTTTCAGCACACCTTTTGTGTAAATACTAGAAAGAAAAGGCAGAATAATCAGTGTTCTTCAGTTCATAATTAGAAACAGTACTGGAGCTTAGAAGCAATATTAGACAACACTAATAAAGAAGAATTAAAATTTATATCCATCCAAAAAAGCTGAGAAGTAGCAGATTGTATATTTTAAACCATGACAAGACAAGCCCAAAGAATATGCCACCAACACAGAATGAAATATCTTTGCTACATATCAGTAGCACCTGGCATGGCAGAAAACTTTTGCATGTAGAGCTCAGACAATGGTTAAGAAAAACCTTTCTAGTTTTATGCAGTTTTGTTGAAAACCAAGCATTTTTTACTCTTGATGAATATGTTATGGTCTACCACAGATGCAAAGAGATAAGATATTCAAAGAAGAGATTTAAAAGCTGCTGCTGTATTAGACCTTTCTTATAGACAGTAAGCATGTGGCACCCACTCATTGCCATTTGTAACTTACACAGTAACACTAATGTCACCGACTTCAGCTGACAGCTGTGCTTGTGGTCCAGCAAAGGAACACACATCTTGTATAACAGAGAAAACAGATTTGGTGGCTTTGTACTAAGATGCTTTTAGAAACAAGTTAAATAAAGCTTCGATCCTTTAAGGAGAAAAAATTTTAGGCAAAGACTCAAATTATGAAGTTCAACAGTCATGGGTGTAAGCTGGAGATAACAGTTTCTTTTAAGAAATCATTAATAAACATAAATAAGAACTTCAACAACAAAAATAACAGCAGCACATAAAACAACAGGGATCAGTACTAAGAATGTATTTTGAACAATTGTCAGTGATGAGTGGAATGAAATTAGCAAAGACACAGGAGATGGGTGGTATTTGGTGAGACTGGTGAGACATAGATTACAGATCTGTTCTCCATACTTTTCCACCCGTATGAGTAGAAGAGAAACAAATGTATTACAGATCTTATTTAAATATGGGAAATAAAGAAGTCCCCTGAACAAGAGTGTAATATCCGAACTTCATTATCAAAAGAACTGCATGCATTACAACAGTAGCTGATATGACATAGAAGGATGAAATTTGCTTTTGTGCACTTGTGTAGAACCAGTACTGCATCCCAACCAGAGGAATCAGTTTAATACTTGCTGGATATGCTTTTCATTTGCAAATCAGCAATTAATCTACCAGATGTTTTGAGTGAAGTGGCCAGAAAATTTACCTAATGCTATGTAATCATTTTGGATTTCACTACCTTCTTAAAAAGTCGGTTTGATTGTCAGTGGTGGGAATTCTTAAAATGACATGCTGCATCCTCTTTTCATTGGGGATTACTTTAAACAATTCATTAACCTGGCTAACCTATGTTGTTAAACAGGCAACAATTATCAGATATGTTTTCCTTCAGTGAGGTCAGGGGAGAAAAATTTCCGCTAAACCAAGAAGGAACTTAAATTGCCAAAGGTCATAAGTCTGTGGATGAGGAATCTGATCCTTTCAGAGTGGAACTGTGAGTGACAGGAGGAGAGAGACTTAGGATCATAGAATCAACTAGGTTGGTAAAGACCTTTAAGATCATCAAGTTCAACCATTATCCCAGGACTGCCAAGACCACTGCTAAACCATATCAGTGAGGGATTTCTTTACTACTTCACTTGCAGAAGTAGTAAATAAATGATCTATATAATTTCCATTCTTTGTTTTACTAACTCAGTAGGCATTGCAGTGACAAAACCAGATTGCTTATTTCCAAGACTTGCATCTCCACTTCTTCCTTTATTTTACCAATTTTGTCTATTTTGAATTCTTTAATCAAGGCTACCCTAGCCTCCTACATGAACTTCACACTTCTTTTCCTGAATACATCCATTAATGTGTTTCAGTTCCTTCTCTAGTGCCATACATCACTTCTCCCCTTTCTGACTGCAGGGCCAGTCACTCTGTTCCCAGTTCTGCCTATATGTATCAACCCATCATTCTCCATTATTCAGTCCCCTCCTCTTTGAAGTGTCTTTCCCCCAGGACTGAGTTGAGAAACCCTAAAAAGTATCAGTGACAGTTTGATATGCCCATAATTTGTTGATATGCTGTTCACTTTGTAAATGATTTAGACTATGACCTCTTTCCACTAATCACTGTAAGCACACTCATCAGGTTAGCAGGGTTTTGCCATCTCCTTCTTCAGCCCTATGTTAATTACGTTACTCTTCCTTGTTACATTTCTCCAGCTACACCCTGAGTAGAAGGGAGGGAGGCATAGAAGCCTCCTCATGGAAGCCTTTGTTGTACTGTGAATGACAATAAAACCTGCTTCAGGTCACTCCCTCATGTAGCTGTCATTCTCTGACAATGAACGTTGTAAATCAGAGCAGCCTCTAAAAAACAGTATTTTAAGCCACGATTGGCACCTTAACAGCCAGAAGTCAGAACAGTAAGTCCCACATCCAGGCAGCTGAGTGTCGCCTTGTGCTAGAGGTCCTGAGGAGCAGGAACAGGCTGATAGAAGAGCTCCCTCCATTGGGGATACCAACTTGGGATCACAGGGATTCTGCCAGTGGTTCCTTCAGGTACACTGCTCTATATTACGCTTGTTCAAGCTTGGCTGGAATGCTGCAGCTGCCTCTCAGAGACAATACTTGGTTATCTAACTATGCAGAAACAGCTTCAACATGCAGGACCAGGAACCAAAGCACTAATAGCCAGGTAGTTTTGAGCATCCACCCAGAGGTAGAATAGGCAAGTTTAGGTTTCTCTCAGAAGGAAAAACATGAATAAAACTTCTACATCAAAACAATAGTTTTATTTACCAACTCATTGGATAAAATAGAGCAGCAGCTCCCCCTCTCCTGCATGTGTACAAGCTCCTGGCGGGTGCTGGCTGTGCTCTCTGGGGGAGGAACAGGAAAGGAAAGCCAGCCTAGCACTGGTAGTGACAATGCACTTTGATACTGTCCCCATATATCAAGAGCTCAGTGTCAGGACCTTGTGGGAGTTATTTCCCTATTTTTTTACCACATCTTTGCTTATTAGTGGATTACATAGTGCTTCAGACTGCATGTACAATACACCTTCTCTTCTTCTTGCTTCACTGAAAACAGAGGGAAAAAAATTATACTGGATATTTCTGGTTTTATTTTAATGACAAGTACAAATTTAGTAGGTGCAGTTTAATACCATGATTGCTAGGATTTATTTGGTGCCCCGTATGAATTTTAAACCTTCTTTTTCAGTCTTGTCAACCTTGGATCATTTTCACTAATCTCACTAGTTTCCCTCATTATTTTTCTTCACTTCAAGACTTGCCTGGTTATTATTAAATATGCCTGCTGCCAACACCCATGACACATAACAGGTTGTCAGTGTCTTTTTGTCAAAGATATGTTTCTTTTTGATTGTGGCATCACAATTTATTATATATCTAATTATTCTTGGCTGCACCATCAGAAAGTTTCCTTTGTAAATTGTGGTTACATTTCATTTATAGCCAAAAGAAAAAGGGCTTTTAAAAAATTCTAACATAGAACCTCATTCTGCAGGGTACATGTCCCTGCTAGTGAAAGTCAGAACTGGTCAGCAAGTCCCGTATAACTCTAAGTGGTTCTTTTAAGACTGAGACTTACCCTTTATGCTCTATTCTGAGCTGGCTGTATGCACTTACAATAACCAGTTTCTAAGTATTACAGGAATTTTTTGTTTTCTGGAAAAGTTTTAATTTATGATATGAGTTGATGAAAAACTGGAATTCATTGAAGTAAGACTTCTGTTACAGTTAAAATTTTTCAAACTGAAAAATGCATGGAGTTTAGGATGCCTAGGCTTGGATAATAGTTTAACTTCAATGACTAGCTGCCCCAAGGATACACCAGATGCACATATGATTGGATGTGGTACAGAATTAGTTACTGGCAACTATGTAACTAATTAGATTTGTAGTCTTTTTTTTTCTTGCATGGAGGTTAATTTCCTTCTGGAGTGGCAGAAGGGACTCTGGGTTAGGTGAGTCCAGAAAGCTTGAGTGTAAACATTCAGCCCAGAGACTGGTTTGTTGGAAAACCAGTGTTCAGCACTCCAAGGGGAGCTGCTGTGCTTGTTTGTGCAGTAATCATAACTGACTTGAATTCTGAAGTTTTACTTCAGCAAAGGCTCAGTTTACTGAGAACATCATGTAGGAGTGAACTTGTGTTTTCTTTCAGCAATGAAAAACTTTGATGGTCCTCTTATAGCCCTTGCGAGATTGCAGAGTGATCAGAACTCCATACACAAGGCACAGCACATCACCAGCGGTGGAGCTGTTCATTACATGCAGCGGCTCTTAAGAATGTTAATGGGAGAAAGAAAAGGTGTCTCTCAGTTTTCTGAGCTGTGTTTAATTTCAGTTCAAATCCTTTCACCCCAAGATTCATTTATAACTGTCTATGCTATTTCAGTTTGAAAAGTGAAGAAATCAAATCAGCAAAGTAACATTTCAACAATGTACTTATCGATTTTTCCACTTCTGTGTTATCAAGGCAGCGTCTTCCTTCTCCATGAAAAATGTGCAACCTTTGTAGACAACCAATAGACATTAATAGCTCATTCATTTTGAAAAGGAAAAGATTTGCATGCTGTGATACTGAAATGAAAACCCCATCATCCTCACACAAATTCTGGAATAAGACCCTCCGATCAACTAGAAAAAAATAATTGTTCCTTGAATACGTAAAACTACAGAAGTAATAGCACAGCTGTTAAGGAGCTTAGTTAAATGGTCACAATGTATCAGCCAATAAATTCAATCCTGAACACAATATATGCCATAAATTCAGTGAAAACCAATGGTCACATTATTCACATTCTTCAAAGTAAGTAGCATACATGAACTGTATCAGTGGCTTGCATGATATGATTAAAATATTAATATAATTACCAATACAAAATTTTGACACTTTTTAAAATTACATATATGTAATTTTTAAATTACATAAATTACATTACATAAATTATATAAATTACAAAGAAAAAGACTGTGGAAATAAATACTATACATTGTGGAACAGCTATACCCAAGTATAAGAGAGAGGTGCCTTTGGGTACTACCATCAGTAGCAGGTTTTTATTTCATTCAAGTAAAACTAATTCGTAGATAAGTACATACTTGCTGAGTTCAACAAATGATTTCCTGATTCAGAAGACATGGCTTTTAAGGTACTCTGTGTCAGAAAAATAACTGAGTTGCCACTTCAAAAGTAGAGATGGATCAGCAGCAAACAATACAAATAATCGTCCAAGTTGGCTAATTAAAACAAAGAAACAAACCAAACTAAGCAAACAAACAAGAGGTTGCAGGATGAGGTTTACTTTGGCATAGATTGCTTTTGGATATGCAGAACTAGAACTATTAGGCTTCATCAGGACTTTGCAGTGCTAATCAGAGTAAAACCTAAATGCATGCAAAGACATGAAACAAGAGGCAAACTCTACTTGTAATGAAGCTAATACGGACGGCATGCCAGCTGCTGGGTTCTGCTGAAGCAGTTTAACATCACTGCCCCGGAGACAGTAAGCACCTTCATCTTTCTTAGTATTGTGACTTATGGTCGTTTGGCATTTTAGGATGCATTACAAAATACTAAAATTTCATGCTGCAATATTTTTATTTTTTATAAAAGAAACCTGGACAAGCTAATGGTTGTGATGCTCATGGTCAATTTAGATACCCTTTTCTGCTGTACAATCCAGCTACATGGTCAGCTTCACTGCAGACATTGTAGGATCATTCCTGGATTGTGGTGAGAATGAACTTGCCTGTATCTGAACTCACATCTAATTGAAACACTTATATCTGCAAGGACCAAGCATAAAAAAGAACTAGTAACATCAAAGAGCAATTTAATCTTTCTCAGATTCCCCACAACCAAATTGCCTCTTGATTTCTCAGTGGATAACTGAAAATCCATGTCTACACATGGTCTAGTTTATATTTTTGCACTAGTTGTAAAGGCAATACTAATGTAATACTAATTAGACAAGTACTCATTTACACACTGCAGGTCACAATAAGGACATGATAAAGACAATATTTGTAGTGTCTTGACAGAATTGTACACAATCATTTTGTATCATATTAGAAGCCAAGATAATTAGAGGTATTTTCATTTTGTTCACATCTTGGAAAATATTATTTTGCTTTTTAAAAAACTCCATGCTTTTCAACAAGTGGGTTTTGAGGCCTTGTTTTCTATAAGTTGCCATAGATTGCTATTTACTGACATATTAACTTAGCATCAATATTGTTAAGATTTTAGGTCCTTTGTGATAGTAGTGAATCAGAATTGTTCAGGAATATTTCAGGCATCTAAAATAAACCAAGATTTGTTTTGAATAAGCAATGACAGAAAGTATTCTTTGGCATTAAAATAACTTCAGAATATATCCTGATATTTTAACTAGATAGTTTACTTATATGACTGCAGGTGGTCATAGAAACAATACTGTATTAAAGAGAATAGGAAATTTCTGTGAATATTTTAGGTGAAGACACTTATTTTTAGCCTACTGTCCTACTTATCATTAATTAATGCAAAACCATACTGTTTTCTGAACACTATTATAATCCTAAACATTTTGAAAGATTTAGCAGGAATCTAAACCAATTTGGCTTTATTTCAGATAAGGGCTGGAAACAAGAATGGAGTTGAGGAAATAATACATTTACTAGTTAGGTACTTTTGAGAGTTCTTTAAATACCCTTAAAGTAAAATATTTACCATAAATTGAGTTTAGTAGGGACCACCATCACGGTTACATAGAGTAGGTTTGAACAATTGTTTTTGAATATAGAGATGTGTGGGTGAAGCTGCCTGCCCAAGGAAGTAAATGATGGTAGACTATGAATTTCCTTATTTTTTACAGCTGTAGAAATGATTTTGCAATTGGATAATTCTTTTCGGAGAACTGAGGAAAGAAGCGTAGACTCTCCATTGAAGAATATCTACCAAAATTTCCAGATTTTCTTACAGCAAAAGAGAGAAAAGAAAGAGAAAAGAAAAGAAAGAAAAAAAAAGGAAAGAAAAAGGAAAGAAAAAGGAAAGAAAATAAGAGGGAAAGGAAAAGGAAAAAGCTTGTAATGGTTTGATGATTAGTTCTGTAGCTTCTGTAGCTTACCAGTGGCTGGGGAGTCTTCAGGCAGTTGTAATAAGTATTTTATTATAACTTCCTTTAGTATTCAGCAACATTAACTTCTGTGAGGTGGAAGACTGCATGTTCAACTACACCAAGCTGAAGTCAATTCTAAGATGTCATGATTTGTAATGAAGAACACTATACAGCATGATAGCCTCTTGACTGGTCATGCACATTCTTTTCTTCCTAGAGCTCAATCTGTTGTATCATGCAGATTCAGTTTAACAATTTGTTTTTTCAGTATCACCATCCCTTTTCAGTAACAGCTTTGCTCTTTATCTTTTTTTTTTTAATTGGTTGAAAGTGATTTTGTGACAGTAGAAAATTTTCAAGCTTTTCCCTAAAATATCTGGGGACAAGTCAGTCCTCTGTTAATCTCAGATTTCCAAAGACAGATTTATTATTTTGCAGGAAATCTGGTACAAAGAATTTCAGAAACTGACAAACATCAGAAACACACTGTTCAAAACGTGAAAGCAATGTTCACCTTCCTATCACACACATACTCCTGAGTACCTACCAGATTTCAATTACACTTTTACAGTCTGTTTGATTTGTAATCAATCTAAATAGGAAAACATTGGAACAGGGAGCAATTTTTGATTAGCTACATGCATTTTCTATCCAAATAAAATCCTGACATGCATTTACATTTAAGTTATGAACATCTTTGTCATGTATCCTTTCAGTATCTGTCTTGAATTTAAAGAATGAAAAGCTTTTATAGAGTATGATTTGAATCTTTAAAAGGTGAACTTTACGGAAAAGTGTCAGTGAAATACTTGATTGAACATGCTGCCTGCTTTGTCAGTTGTCACCTCTTGTTTTAATGCTCAGAATCAGAAACGCACTGCATGGGTCCATGGCAAAAGCAGGTTTAGAAGCCTGACTGTGAGGTTTGTTTACATAATATAACCAAGATTCCACAAAATACTCAGCAAATCAGTTAAGCCAAGTTTAACATCCTCCACATGAAATCACCCATTTCGTCCTATGTCACGTTCTACTGGTTCCCTGAAATGCCAACCTGAGAGTTTGTGCATAGCAAAAGGATGAGAGGAGCAGTCAAAGAACACAAGCTTTTTGTTAGATACAAGAGACATTTAAAACAGACTTTAAAAATTACTTGGTGGTTTACGGCAAGAAAGCCTAATTTGCAATATCTTTGACTTCATCTTGAAAAATGCTGAGAATTTCCATTTCCAATTGAAATCTGTGGGAGCTTCTTGCACATTTGTTATGTATCTAATTTGGACCAAATTTTACCAGATTCCAGCTATGTCACAGTGTTTTTTCTATTATCTTTGAAAGAAGTAAGATCAAATAACATCACACACTTGGCATATTACACTGTGCTGCACTAACAACATAATCTATATTAAGAATAGACATTGGCATCAAAAGTGCAGTACTAATGTAAGTTGCTTAATAAATATGCAGTCATGAACTGTCTTGCTTGAGGTGAAACCCAAGTGTTTTCTCTTTGCCCTCCATTCTATAGCACAAGGAAAAGTGCTGTTGTACAGTGCACCTGCATATGCTAAGTGAATAAGGAATTTTTTGTGGGACATATTTTTAAGAATATTTTCTGATTTTATATTTCTTCTTGCTGACTTAGTAGGCTTAAATAGTAGCAAACATTGCTTTGCTGTAGAGGCAACAAAACTGCCTTATTCTGTTGTTTCTGTAACATTTCTGCCTGGATATAGTGAGTTCAGTCTTTATCTCACTAAAACCATCTTCCTGATCAGCACTGCATGTTTCCTGATCAGCAGTGCCCACTTCAGTTATGTGCATAGAGAGTAATTAGTTTGAAGAATCTTATCACTCCTGCAGTCAAACCTCAACAGTGTCTTAGTTTCCCACCTAGCTGGCTCTCCAGATCCAAGTATAGATCTTAGATCTACACTCCTTGCTTTTAGGGCAGAAAAGTAGTCTTGACTGTCTTTCAGTCCATCTCTGAAAGGTGAAGTCCTTTAGCCCTCTAGGTATCTAAGGATCTGTTCCTTAATCTTTCCCAGGTTCAGTCATTCTTCCTCATCAGACTTGTCTAGTCCCTAGTTGTTGATCCAGTGCTTTTTTATACCTTCTAAAAATCCTTGAAATTAGGAACTTTTCAAAAATTATTGTTACCAATACTGCACCCTACATATCATTCTAGGCATTTTCTTTCGTTGCCTTACGCACCCTACCAGGAAGAGATCTCATGGTTCCTCATGTGCTTCTTCTGCAGTCTCTTCTGACCAAGGTTCAAGCCTGTCCTTTCTAGAAGGCTTTCTTAGTAAGTAGCCATTCTACCAGCATAACAAAGGCCCACCTGGAATTGTCCTAAAGTCATGTCAAAACCAGGGACAGGTAGGAAAAAGGCAGGATGCCTATCAGCTATATGCAAAAGCCCTCTTGATACTGGGTTGTCTTGCTATCAGTAAACTACTGAAATATAGCTAAACATCAAAAAAATCTCAACACGGTAACCTGTCATTCAGGTCCTGATTGCCAACTCTATGATTTGCTCTTCATCTCTTTCATCTGAGTATGCCCTGCCATAACTATTAAACGTGGGGAAGTTTGTCAGACTTGTACATAAAACCTTGTTTTTTTCCTTTGATAATTCAATCAGTAAATAAAGGAAGGAAGGAATATATCTAAGTAGGTCATATAAAATTTAGGTTGGTTTACATTCATTCTTCAGTAAAACATGTCTGTTCATTTATAGTATTTTTAAAACACGATTTGAAAGAAGGCTGATCACTGCTAATGCTTGCAGAGGTTTCTAAATTTGTTTGCCTTTTGGTTTTGGGGTTTTTTTTGTTTGGTTGGTTTTTTTAGAGCAGAATAAAGGCATTCAGGGCTCTATGAACATACGAACATGGAAGGAAAATGTTTTTTTGTTATGTGGTGCACCACGGTGTGAGTTATCTTTTCTCTGCCCCTGTTTTTCATTAAAACATAGTTAATGACCTGGCTTTTTCATCTGTGTCATGGATGAAAATGAAATGCAAATCAAGACAACCCAACAGTCATTAAGAAATGAGCAATCTGAATATAGAGCACTTAAACTTCTACTCTTCTTAGTGAAGATATGCAAAACTACCGACCCAATCCCATACCTGTTAGACAGTCAAATCTGATAATGATGGAAAGTATTCAGTATTTTCAGTTCCTGGTGAAGTACCTTGCAAGATCAGATCCTGATATTGCCAGTGATTATATCCTGCGTAAGGGTTCCAAATCCATGACAAGAAAGACATTTGTTTGAGGTATTTATAGAACTTCTGTTTGACTAACCATCTGTGCTCTGATGGAAGTATACACATGGCTCAGACTGAATAAAAAACTATTGTACGGATTAAAATAGTAACTTTGACACTGCTACATCCAAAGACTTTACTGCTAGTAACTGTTGACCTGTTTACATGTAAAGGTAAAAATTTAAATTGTAAAATCTGAAAGGTAGCATGAAGAAAGAGTGTGACGAGTCTGTCCACTTCAAAACGGCTTTGAAGTTTAGCGATGCTCCTTGAATGCTGCATGCCTTTCAGAAATTGCTGCTTGCTTAGGGTCTGGATTAACCTAGCTGCCTTCCTCAGTTTCTGAGAAGCTTTCAGGTATATTTGTAAGTATAAAGGTAAGAATATGCTAGGGTATTTTGTCATGCTTTCACTTGTCTCAAATTTCTATTCCGAAATGAAATTCATTCCCTTTTTTGTTGTTTATGTTATTCAGTACAAATATTAGCAAAACATTACAGATGTAGCCAACTATAGCTTGGAGTAAACTGCACTGAGACACCTTGCAATGTTCATTCAGTTTGCTTCTTCCATCAAGATTATCTTTTTCATGGATCAGTATGTTTTATATGTTCAAAATGCTGAGATTACTAATCATAATGAAAAGATGAAAAGCACTAGGCTATGATAGGATTTGTTCAAAAATTATATGTAATGGTCACTTACTATTTATTGAAATTGCTCCTTAGGAAAGATTATTGCACAGCAGGTTTTTGGAAGCTGGTTATGCTTGTGCAAGATGGTAGGAAATTGAAGTTTCTGATATTGCTTCACAAGATTAATTTTCTTTAGGGATAACCTGGGGAATTCTTCAAATTGCCTCATCTTAGCTGATGTAGCACCATCTGCCACATCTGCAAAGAAGATAATTATTTTCAGGAGAAGTTGTGGTGTTTTGGATTTTTTTTTTATTAAGTCTTGAGTCATCAAGCTTAGTTTTTTTGAATTATTTAGTAGGAAAATAGAGGCAGTTATTTTGCATTTTGGTCAATAAGAAAGGGTGTATTGTTACAGTTAGTGCCATAAGCCTCATAACTATTTACTACCATCCTATAATTAAAAAAAAAAAAAAAGAAGTTTGTATTTTTCATGAGAGCATTTAGCTTTGTAAGAAAAAAGTATCAGCCAAATTCATGAATCAGTAAGGCAACACCTGGTGGCAAATGAGGGACTGTGGAGACTTTTCTGGTAAAGGAAACATTAATGTGAAAATGGTGTTATTTCTTAACACTGGGTCATAGGTTCAGGTTCCCAGCTTCAGTTTCAAAAACTGAATTGTAAATTAGGATCTCTCACATGAGCCATCCTTTAACAGAGGTTGCTTCTTATGCCCATGGCCTGCAGTGGTAGTTCCAAATCAGATGAGCACTCTCCATCCCATAACAAACAAGGGAATCCAAGGCAAGGTGAGAATTAGGACCTAAAACCTTCAGCAGCTTGCTTTATCTTATAGTAAAAAGGCTCAGATCGGTGCCATATGCCTTAAAAGTCTTAAAAAGACTAGAGCTTTTTATAAACTCTTAGTGTGAAGTAATGAGTATAGTAGGTGAATACAGAGCTATCATTTGATGATGAGATAACTACATCTCCACAGCAGTTTCTTTCAGCCTCCTGCTGTTAAGAAACTAATGAGAGCAGGCAGCTTCTCAAAGGCAGAATAGTTTTTCTCTGGGGAGTTAATGAAAAGTAGGTTTATCTTACTGGATTTGCTACAGAGCAAAGATGGCAGAGCTGTATGGCCCGAGGAGGGTCTCTTGAGACATCACATACATTTTGAAAAATAAAGCTTAGAAAGAGAAGAAGAAACCTTGATCTGGGATAATTGAAAAAGAGATGTTGCAAAGCCAAACCTGTGTTCCATGTTGAAAAGAAAGACCAATGAATCTAAAGGTATCTAGACAGAACCTCATCTCCCGTAGCTTCCTGAGTTATGGAAGACTCATGTGTGTAACGTTTATTTCATTCATCATGCACTTTTAACAAACTTTTCTATATTTACAAGTATAAAAGGGGTTTATTTTGGAAACAACACATATTAAAAAGATTAAGAAGATTTTAAAGATCTTTTTTCATTTTCCACTTGACTAGGAAGAAAACTTCTGTATGGAACACATAATGTGCTACCCTTTACTGAAGCACCATACAGAGATAGCACAAATTTATTTATACTCCAGAACACGGCTCAACTACATTTTCCAGCTATGCTTTAATGTAGTAATTCTATTTACACTGCTTAATTAAGGTTCAAAAAAGACCTTCAGTTGTTCGCCATGTTATCATCTTTGTTGCTTTTAGACTCAGCAACACTTGATGCACTAGAAGTTCCTTTCCCTGCACACAGTGTAACTGAGAGCCAATAGACATATCAACTACCCATAGGGCAAAGCAATGGCAAAACCACTCAGTCTTCCTCTCAGTGAATAGCAGGAGAAAACAATGGCTCTTGTACTTCAACCTGCAGGTCAGACTTTATTTGTAATTTACCATTAGATTGCAGAAGTGATGCATCCTATAAAAAGAGGCAGTGCACAGCTTCTTCTGGGAGTACTGAGTTGTACTTAGTGAAGAGGCTTGGACTTATCAAGAAGAGTAATTAACTTAGTTATACAATATCTAACCCTCTGAGTATGACTGTTTATTTGTAATGAAGGTAGAAAACCAGAAGAGCTTCATATATTTAATGTCCCTTATTTTGTTGAAGAGCTCTGTATAAGGCCTATAACATGCTATTTTGCTTTGTCAAATGCCAGAAAAATTACTGCCCAGAAAAGTTACCATTTGTCTACATGGTATGAGCAATGCAGCAGAATTTTGTAAACAGGTAAATGTCTGCCTTCTAGATACAAATGTTGCTGGTATCTTAGAAAGTGTTAAGTGATATCACTCTTTTCAAGTGAAGGCAATTAACCTAAATATCTCGCTTGTGCATCTGTATTCAATCCTCCCAAGCAATTCATGAAGCTTTTTCCCAATTAGCAATTAACAAGTGCTAAGTTAGTTTTATATTTTTCATTCACTCTTCTAGTTCCAGCACATATACTTTTTTTAAAAAGTAATAATTACAGAATAGCACCACATATATCAACAAAATTCTTATTGACAAGTACTTATCAGTGGGAGTGGATATATTCATAACTAGTCCTAAGCAGTATCAAGTGAAATATAAATATATGAATCTTTAGGAGAAGGGTAGCCTTACTGATGGATTGGGGCGAAAAGTAGAAGCAGCCTTCTGTTAACATACTGGCTTAAACTCCAGCAAAGGTGACTTATGGAAAAAGCATTTTAGTTTTTAATTGAGCATACAAGGAAATTGCGCATGGCCTGTTAGCCTGTTGGAACTGATGAAAGATTATGTATTAAGCCATTTTAACCTGATTGGTTGTTACCGTCTATCACAATGTGCTCCATATCTTCTCATAGATGGCTTGCAATAAATTAAAAGCACTCTAGCAAGCCAATTTGGGAAGCAGAAACTTCAATGTGTAGGGAATTATTTCCCTAGTACGTTTCTGGAGGAATATCCTTTTAGCACTGAGTCATCTTTAACTGTAATCACATCATGTCCAGAAAGAAAAGCTTCAGAAAGATTACGACAATTTGACTGTTACATGGAAAGAAATCTTGCAAGACTAGCCTGAGCTATTCCAAAATAAGTGTGAGGGGTGGTACCAGCTGTACATGCAAATAACTTGGCTGGGGGAACTTGTTTTTATGATTTTGTATTTCATGTCTGCACAGTCCCAAAGCAAATATTGTCACATCTGTTGTATGTAACCAATTCTCAAAATGGAGAGTGTGCATGACTGACTTACCTTCGCTCTAAACCTGCTATGTATCAAGCTATTCCATCTAGATTACAGAATTCAACCACTCCCATTGTGTTTTTTTACATTTCAATTACTACCCCTCTACCTCTATCCAGCAGATAAAAATGCAGCAAATATTTCTTTTTTCTACCAAGCTGAATTAATGCAGAGACCGTTTAATTTGCTGCTCCAAGATGCCTGCTTATAAAACCAAGCTGGTACGACTTTTTACAGTGCCATTCAAGAGAAGCAAATATGATTACAGGCAGCCTTATGCTACCCTCTAATCTTCAAAAGACATTGGTCTGCGATTTTATATCCAAAGTATGTAGCTCAGGAGAGACTTCCAAAATGGAAAAAATAAAGTAATAAATAGGCTAGTAACATCAGCAAGGAGAGTATAGACAGCTTCTTATAACCTAAAGTTATACCTCTTTACTGAACTGTATTTTGTTATCACTTGAGGTATCTATGCAGCTGAGCCACTGGAAAGGTTTTGGGGTGTCTGTTTGTTTTTTGTTCTTCAGCAACTTTGAATCTCCGCTGATGCATGAAGTTCCAGAGCACCAAGGTAGCAGCACAGACAGTTCGGCAAGCAGTTTGGGAAGCTCTGTCACAGCATGTAAGAAGGTAAAGTCTATGTTTATGTTGCATTCAAAAACAGATACATCCCAAGTTATGGCTTCGCTTTTTAGCTTTTGTCTTTATTGGAGAACACAAAAATTCACCAATACCTAAAAAAAAGGACTGATACAGAAAAATAAGTTTGGGCGGCTGTTATAGTATCTTGCAATTTTGTCTGCCTGGTCTATACTGGTCTGGTCCTAAAATATATTATACATATATGGGAGATAATCTCCCTCTGCAGATTTCTGTTTTCCCTCATTAACTGAGTATATGAAATAAAAGCAGTGCATGGACTTCAGGACTGCTCTTCAATAGGTGGCAAATTTCTGGGACCTAGTCTGAGGGTCCAGAGCTTTTCTTCTCTCAGGCCAATACAATGGAGGGGCCTTCATGGAACAGCTTTTCTTCCTTCCCTTGTATCTGATGGGAAAGGTTTTAGCAAACCAGTAGGTTATATAGTTTTGAGTGATGCTGGCTGTTTTGCCTCAAAATAGGTTTATACGTAGTTATGCAATTTAGAGGATGGGGGGATAGGGTGCCTGTTTGTATGTAATTAGAAGGAGCCTAATAAGACTGGCGTTATTTTGTGCATGTAGGTAATTTCAGTGCAACTGAAAAGACACAGGTGAAGACCATGGATGATTGCTTTTATTCCTTCTCTGCAGGGCCAGATTATGGCCAGTATAGTCTGAGGGAAAGAGGCATTACCAAAGACCTACCAAGGAAGGCAGGCCATCTTTCATCTCTCACTTTCCAATAATCCTCAGAGATTTATTGTCTCCCACAGGCATAAGTCTAGAGCTGATGAGAAAACATTTGTTCTAACACAGAAATGTTATAAAACTTCACATTTAATTCAGTTTTCCCATGATTCATTTTCTTTCCTTCCACTAGTAATAATAATTGTTTTCCATTTGTGGGTTTTTTTGATGCTTTTGTCTGTGTTTGATTAAAGAACTATACATATATGTAAGCAGAGAGAGAGAGAAAGATAAAACATGTAGAAGGTAAAGATTTGTCTTCATCATCCTGAAAAACCACACTGTGGGTGTGGGGTGTGAGTATTGTCTGTCTACAGAAATTTTGTTAAATGTATAATCATGTTATAAAAAAGAACTCAATAGAGTGATGTGTACACTGGACCGAGCTTCTCCGAGTCCCCCCAACATGACAAAAAGACAGTGTCAATATTTCATTTGGTCAAAGGGTTTGTTTATTTGTAAAAGAGCGCCTGGTCTTTAAATAAATGCTGCTGACTGTAATTGGAATCTTCATATAGGCATAAAAAGGCAGCAAATCCACTGCGTGGGAGAAGATCTTAGCTTTTAATTTAATTTCAGAGTTGTCTGTTCTATATAAGACTGAAGGACAGTGGCACAGCACTGAAGTGCTACACCATTGTGTTTGCAAACACTTCCAGCTTGATCACCTTCAGAAGCACCTGTCTCTTTTAAAGGCTAGCCTTTACCACAAGATTTTGGGCTGCTTCACATGTCTGATCCCTTACATTTGAACTTGCTATTGTAACACAAGTCTATTTTATGATTTGTTGGCACAGTAAAAGAAGTGATTCACTTCTACCAATTCTTCTGACAAACAGCAGGATGTTTTGGGCTTCTTTACAGCATTGTCACAGAATGTGTTACCATTGCTTTTTTTTTCTTTTCTTTTTTTCTTTTCTTTTTCTTTTTTTTTTTTTTGTGGAGAAGGATAAAAAGTTACCAAAAATGGCCCATTACCCTCTCTCTTAGCCTCTGTTAGTTGCAGTGGTTTTTTTGAGTTAGATGTGTAATTGGTGGTGGAGTGCAACAGTATGGGTTCCTGCTGCAAGGGAACAATTTGCACAGTTGACTTGCAGGTTTGAGTAATTGTATGTGACATGAACAGCTCCTGTCAGAAAGCATATGATATATGGCCTGCTAGAATACAGACCAATCTGAAAAAATGCAGAAGATGTGCCCCTTGATACCTCATCTTATTCTGTATGTCCCACTTTCATATCTTTTTTTGATGAGTAGTAATTAACCAAAGCAATTAAGATGATAAGCCATGAAGGCGCAGATGTTTCATTTGTGGAGCAGAGCCTTTCTAATGTTGTCTCGGTTATAGATATTTACTGTATTTTAATGTCTTATGATCTAAATCAGGGAGCAGGAAGCTGTTACACTGAACTTGTATGCAATATTTTCCTCTGGGAAAGAGTGACTTTTCTAATCCACACTCTGCTAGAGGCTGATTTAGTTCATTGATTCACAACACACTGAGTAATGCTGATGGCTGAGTCTCTAGATAAGAATGGAAAACTTTTTTTTTAGAACCATAAATTACTGCTGATTTCACATTTAGTACATGATGCAAATTCATCCTGAATTATTTTCTGAGTGTGATGATCCTGCTCTGAACCAGATATACAGCAGTATAGTGTGTGCAGCTGTTACACATGAGTATGGTCAATGAATAGAGTTCTGCTTTCAATTGTATTTTTGCAAATCAGAAGCAACCTCGCTGAATTCAGCAAAATTGCGAAAATGTATGTCAGTGAGATTGGCCCAGAACTTGTCTCAATTAGAAAAGAAGTGAAATATAGGATAGGAGGGGAAATTTTGGCCAGTGATACTGTTTGCCTTAAAAATGCAGGCTACATAAAGAAGGATGCTGACTGACAGCTGAAATAGTACAGGTTTAGGTTTCTTATCCTTTGGTACAGACCAGCTCAGTATATTTTGAAAATATGCTTATATGCAAAAATGGCAATCGGAATGTACTGATAGAGTTACATCTCTGAGGGATACCAGTTCTCACATTGTATTTGATTAACTAGCCCTGTTAATTTAGACCAGCTCCTTCAACTTTCGATCATTACAGTCATGCATTATTTTACTATAAGGACTTCAGTATAAGGACTTTAAAAACATGAATATCCCACCAAGATTTAATACATATGCAAACTCTCATTTTATATAAACACATGCACCTCATCAACAGGAAAAGTTGCCTCACAATAGTAAGATGCAAGTATTACATTCATTCTTACTGTATGTTTGTCTTTGACTGTGATAATGTTGGTGTCATACCAAAGAAATATGCCCCTAAGTTCACAAAGCTTCTATATGTGCATTTTTGCATAGCATGCATGATCAGCATTGTGGGGTGGCCCAAATTATCCTTCCTCCAAAGAAGTACTAATGGGAAGGTTCTGAGCAATAACAGGGCTGAAATGGTCATAATGCAGAAACTTGCTTTTCATAAGCTAAAGTTTAAACTCATCTAAAGTTTACACCTCTAATTCATATATTCACAGAATAGTTAGGGTTGGAAAGGACCTTAAGATTATCTAGTCCCAACCTCCCTGCTAAGGGCAGGGATGCCTCACACTAGACCGTGTCACCCAAAGCTCCGTCCAAACTGGCCTTGAACACTGTCAGGAACCTCTTCCTGCCACTGCTTACTCAAATGTCACTTTCTGTCTTCTGAACACTATTTGATATATGTAAAGCTAGACCATATGAAGGAGGTCTCTCCCACATGTTCTTGCATGCCTCCATTTCCCACAGTGTTGTCTTTTCTAGAGTAATTTCTGGAGGCTATCCAGATGACTTTGGGCCAACCTGTGTTCCTTAGATTGCTGACCTCTGCTAGCTTCTGCTGTGTGTATTCAAGTATATCCGGTTTTGGTTTTCTCACCTATCTTTTTCAAAGCCAAATTCCTGCAAACTATTTTCTCCAACCTGCACTAGTAAAAATGTTGTGCCATTATACCTTCTTCACATTTCTGGCTTCATTGTCAGGCTCATGTGCAAAACTACTTATGCACACATGAGAGAAGAATCTGGCCTAGAGAAAACATCATTCAGCTAATGTTTTTGATTTCCTTGAAGTTACTTAAAAATCATATGCTGTCCAAAATTTCCATGTGATAATTTCTGCCCCTGATTTCAAAGTCCATTATGAAAAAATACATATGAAAATAAACTAAAGTGTGGTATAAAGCCTTGCAACTTATAAACCATCCTGGAAGGACCAAAGATTGTCAACTGTGGCCTGACCAGATTGAAAGATTTGTCGGGAAAGTTATTTCTTCTGTTAGTACTTTACCAGTATTTACTTCCTGATAAAAACATCCTCTGAAAGAAAGATAGAGTTATCAAGGGTCATTTAACATCCCACAGGGTGGAAAACTAGGTGAAGTTTGGACTGCCCAGCTCATTTTGTGGGTTTATCATCTACAATATACATCTGCTATGATCTAGCTATTCTGAAACATTGGGTGTGTACAGCAAGTCCTTATGAGACAGGAAGTTTGTTTCTACATGATAATTTCTGGTTTCTCAGAAACTGACTGATATTTGGGAAAGAAAAATCTAAAGTGATTAAGGCTGAAGACAAATGCACTCTGATTTTTAAGGAAGTGAAACAAGACTGCTTGTAACAGCAAAAGCTATTTCAGCTAAAGCGAACTGTTTCCTATGTATGCAAAATTATGTTTTAACAGGTAATTAAGAACATCAACCCTTGAGGATGAGAAGATCTAGAATCAGATTAAATCTGAGATCAGATATGTAGATATATCATAGACTAGTTTGGGCTGGAAGACACCTTAAAAATCATCTAGTTCCAACACCCCTTCCACTAGACCAAGTTGGTCAAAGCCCCATCCAGCCTGGCCTTGAACATTTCTAAGGATGGGGCAAGCAACAACCTGTTCCATTGTCTCACCACCCTCACAGTAAAGAACTTCTTCCTAACATCTACTCTAAATCTACCCTTTTTCAGTGTAAAGCCATTCCCCTTGTCCTGTCACTACACACCCTTGTAAAAAGACCCTTTCCAGATTTCCTGTAGGCCCCCCTTTAGGTACTGGAAGACTGCTCTAAAGTCTCCCCAGAGCATGTCTTCCTAAAATAATCATTTTTTCTTAATGAAAAACCCATATTTAAAAAAAGAAAACCCATAAAAAATTGCCAGAGGATGATAATTTTGGAAAAATGCTTGATTCTAGATTTTACAAACCAGTTTGCAAGGGCTCAGTATTTCCACATTTGAAAACATTCCTAAAAAAAAAAGGAAGAAAAAGATATATATCGTTTGTAACACTAATAGAAAATTGTTTCTTTGGGATATGAGATAGTGTTATTTGCCGCATTCAGTCTCAGCATTAGTTATGGTGGCAGGAATCTTTTTGCACTGAGACAGGAGGTTATAAAATTTATTGAGTGAAGAGTCATTTAACTGGTAAACAAGATTAGCTAGCAGTCTCTCAGAAGAGACTGGTGTTGATGTGAAGCGTTCATGAGCCTTTGTCATTCTCAGAACAAAGTCTTTGGGAACAGTGCTTTTTCTGATAGTTTATGAACCCTAAATTTGTATTCAGAGGCTCTTTAGAAGAAATCCCATAGCAAGGCTAGAGTACTAAGGAACATGGAGGCCACTGAAGAAGGATACTGAAGCAGGCCAAACTTACAGACTGTAGTGTTCCCCATTACCTCCTTATCCATCCCCTGCTGGCTTTTATTCAGAAATCAATACAGAATAACACAGAGAGTGCAGTATTAATTATCTGGCTTGCTGTCAGAATGATAAAAATTGGAGTGGGTGTTAGACTGAGGGTGGCAATAAGCTTACTTCTGTATTGCCCCTGTGTATTAGAAAATTGTGTCAACTGGCCTGATCAGCTTTCCACAGTCATTTATCTTCCCTGAGAGATGAAGAGTCCTCACAAGTTCTCACTTCTCTTTCTAAGGAAGCGATCAAGGCTTATGAGTCAAGTGTTCTGGAGTAGGACAAATGCATGTCAAAGCAAAGTGTGCAACAATGTAAAGGAAAGTACTGAGCATAGATTTTTTTTTTTTTCAGGTAGAGCAACTAATTCATATTTTAAAATAACATTATTAAAATTAAAGTCTTTAGACTGGAGTACAGCCTACTTCCATGCAATGCAAGAACTACAAGAAGCACAAATAACATATACATCCATTTCACAAACATAATTCTTAACTTTGCTGCCTGAAGATAACAATAAGCCACATGAAATGTTTTATGAGTAGCATCATTGTTGCTGCTATAGTTTACCTGCTGTTACCTAGTTGTTCTAAAAATACTGAGTCACACTTTTTGGTGAAAGATAATTAGTACAGAGTCAGCAAGTATGGAATTCAGTTCAATCTAAGCATCAGACTTGTGCAACTGGCTTTCCCTTTTTAAAGTCTACAGATATCTGTAAGCCCATTTTGGTTTTGTTTGAGCAAAGCTTGTTGCACAAGCCATAGGACTGAGTCAATACAGAGAGATTAAAATGCAAGCTGACTTGCTCAGTACTTATTACAGCAGGTCTTAAGTACTTTAGCTCCTCATAAAGGAGAAAAATAAAGTTTGTAGCATAGGCAGTCCCAGAAAGGAGGCTGCTGGTAGAATGGACACTACTGATCTACCATGGAAAGAAATATAGTAAATCATAATGGTGTAAGTTTGCACACTCTGGTATAGTTAAATAATTAGTTTTCCCAGCATCTGTGTTTATCACTTTAACACAGAGCAGTATTTTCCAATTAAAATATTTGTTTTAGGCATCTCCTTCAAGTCTGTCCAAGGACTTCCAGTTCTGAAAGAAAATAGGCTGACACTTAAGGGGATAGATTAATCATTTTATTTAAGGTGCGTTAACTGTACATGTCCAAAAGGAACAGGAGACCCAGTCTTGTCGTGTTATTTCCCCCCCCCCCCCCCCCAATTCTGTAGGCAAGATTTCCTTTGAGTTACAAAAATAGAGTTCAGGGCCCCGAAACAAATTAGGAATGAATAATTTTTAAAATTATTTTAACTATTTTTAACTATTTTAACAGATTCTCTGCAGTAACAGTCTGCTAGAATCAACAGACTACTGGCTGCAGAATCAGAGGACACCATGCCAAATTGGCTTTCTGGAAGACAAGTCAGAAAGCAACTGTGCCTCAGTAAGTACTCACATCTCTGGGGAAAAGTCTATTGAAGTTATTTGGGTATGGTATGGGGCGATTACAGTACATGTTAACTTAAAGTCAGTGACCTGACACTGAAATTATAGCAGTCTATCTCTAGTTTCTGTAATTTCTAGCTTTCTGGTAAAAGCAAACCTACAAAGCAAAAATACATACATATTTCTATACAGATCACATTAATAAAGATTATTAGTTTCCCCACATTTGGCGTTCAGACTTTGTGCCCTCCTTACTTTTTTACGTTCATAATCTGCAACTAACAAGAGAGAAAAATAAGCCAAAGTGAAAATTATTCCAAACCATAACTTATTACTGTGGAAAGTTGGAAAAAGCAGATATTTTAAAGCTTGCTCAACATTCTTGAAGGCAGAGAGATACAATTAAAGAGAAAACTCTTTCCATATTAGATGAGGAGAAGCAGCTAAGGAACTCAAAGAGAATTATTTTACATCTGAAATAAAATTTTAATCTCACTGTTGTGGGTTATAACGCAATTAAGAACAGCTTTTAGTTAAGAGCATACATGAAGAAATAGGAATTATTTTGCTTTACATACTGTCTACATGAAACTGGATGGAATAGTTTTTTATTTGATGAAGGACTTGGGAGAGCAGATCCTTACTCAGAAACTCATTTGATTGATACTTCCTGGCCCCAGTTGAGCCAACTAACTACTTCAGAAAAGAGCAGTTTTATCTCAGGCAAAGTGTTTCCAGCACTGCTTGTGCTGCACACAACCTAAAAACTGAGGGCTCTCATGGAGTCTGCTGGGATTCCCTCAAGGGCATGAACATTTCAGTTGTAGCTGATGAACCCTGACGCCTGCTGTCAAGAAACTGAATCTCCATCCCATGGTGGTGATGACTGGAACCTGTGTGTCTTGCTTGGGAGTGATGCAGCATGCTTGGGAACAACAGGAGTGAAACAACAGTCTAGCTGCTGCAGTAAAAAGTTAGGAATATGGCCAAAGGTTATAGTGCTCAATGCATTGTCAATGCATTGTCATGCTGTCCACTGCACTATCAGTCTCCACAAGACAAAGTGACCATCATGCACAATCTAATCAGAGTGTGCTAGTAAACAACTATACAAGGCTGTAAGGTGAGAAACTAAACAGACACCTGTGTCTATTTTGGATGCTGGGTTAAATAAGGAAGGGGATATTAAAGAGTAATGTTTGGTGTACTATAATTTCCTAAATTCCAAAAACTGGACAGCAGTTTCCTGTTCTTTGACCATTCTGTATATATTCTCAAAAGAGTCACAGTATTAGAAGCACATTGTTCAACTGCAGTTGAAATGCTGTCACTTGAACAGTATCCTGAATACATTCTCAAACAGAATGGGGTAACCAGTATCCTTGTTTGATACAAGGAAAGGATTGCTTTTAATGCAAAACCACTGACCACAGTCACTTGGTTTTTACTGTTTAGCTAGCTGCTTCATACACACTTTTTCTCATGAAAGCACAGATCAGGTTTTATCTATCCCTGGTCAGTCCCCCTGTAGGGAAAATAAGCATTACCCTTACCATTCTGCAGACGTGAGAGAAGAGGCAAAAGTAGAGAAATTACTTTTCATTAGAATCCCAAAAGGAGATCCTGAGAAGAGAGGTTTCAGCATGTCACAGACCCAAATCCCATATGTGTTGAATGCCTACAATTTTCCCTGGCAAAGTTATGCAAGGTGAAAATTTCTTTTAATCCCCTCTTTGTTGAAGAAAAGACAAAGGCAACAAAGTTCTTTCCTATGGGTAAAGGTGCTTCTTGAAGCTTTCAGTTCCCTCACAGTTCTTAATGACATTCTAAATTACAAGAGCCTGACTGCTTTCTTACGTGGGAGAAATATTAGGATGTGCTTTGCAACAGGGTCTGCCAAGTCATCTCCCATTGCCTGCTGCTTGCGTAGTGTGCATATAGGACAGGCAGCTTTCCCTGTATAGCTTTCTGAATGCAGTGCCAACTATGCACACATGAAAAGTTTCGCAATCTTCAAAGCAAAATTTTAGTACCTAGTTGTTTCTGCAATTTACAGTTACCACTATAGAAGAAAAGAGATTATATTGAAAGAATTTTGTATTCATGAGATTGAAGTGGAAGGTACAATAAAGCATTGATTTAGAAGCAAAGAAGTTAAATATTATTTTGGAACATTGCTGTTCAAATCAAGAGAATTTTGGTGGCCTGGAAGCTTAGCTCTTGATCTGTCCATGGAAGTTATGCTTCTTCAATAGCTACTCATAAACTGTTATAAGCATAACTGAAGTTTTGTTCATATTCCTGGTTAATTTCTTCTGAGCAGTAGTACAGTACAGAATTTTTATTTTGATGCCTTAAAGGTTGCACAACTAATGTAAATGCAAGCAGTAAACTAGAAAACTTTGAAATTGGTCATTAAACTTGATATGTGGTAAGTGTAAGCACTTCCAACCCACCTCACCCCCCACCACCACTGAATTGCTCACCTCACCTTAGGTACGAGTGGTTCATTTGGCTATGCACACTGTGTGAGCAAACCAGGAACACAGAATAATTAACGGTGCAAGGATTAAGCATTAGTTCAGTATCATACTTAGAACTTCCAAAGCATTTCATTCTGAGTCCTTTCCAATAACTGAGACTAAATGAGCAGAACTGCAAAAATAAGGGAGTAAGGATGTGAACATGGAATAGTTTCACCAGCTTCTCAATTAGCAAGCAAACCAGATTTCCCTTAGCAGAAAATATGTTCTATCGTCTCTTTCATGTGTAAGATCTTGTAAATTGCTGTTGCTAATGATGCCAGGGATGTTTTAATAAAACCACCTATGAAAGCTGTCATTAGATTTGCAGAAGGAAAAGAGAAATCTCAAATGTACTATATCATTAACAGTTGCTCTTCCCAGAGATAGTTGGTAATACGTTTAGCTACAGTGTTCAGTTTTCATTTGGAAGAGTTCATGTTTAGTTATAAGGGGTCTAATCTTACTGTAACTATAAATGCAACAAGACCATATGAACATAGCTTTCATAAATGTTATATTCATTATGTCCCGTTACAGATTAGCACAGTTCGTACAAGTAAAAATAAACTCATGGCTGTCCTACATATGCTCACCAAATATACTAACATCAATTTATTAAAACACTAAACATTTAACTCAGTTATAGCAAACTACTTTTTAAAGAAACTTTATCTTTTTTAAACAGAAAGGGCATTTTGGTATGTGTAATAGTCCATTAATTTCCAAGCCAATTAATGAAAATTTAGCCATTATTATATGAAAATAAGAAATTGTATTAGAGGAACAAATAGTATTTCACATTTGCTCAAGTTTGAAATCTCCTGAGCTCTGAAAACTCTTATTTCAAATTCTGGTTTGAAAATTACACCACCATAATAGAAGGAAGACTAGTGTGATCATATTTAACCCAGTGTTTCTGGTCATCTGCAAAGATGGAACAATAGAAATCATATGGAGAAATAACAGTGAGACGTAGTGCCTGTTCTCCATTTTTATGCCAACTTAGCAGTATGTTGGTGAGTTGTCTTTGAAAAGAGGTGTTATATATATAATGAGTATGATGTGAACAGAGTTTGAAAGATTGTCTTCTCCTGACTTTATTTTTCTACTTTCAGTACATGCTACTTTTGTCCAATTCAGTGCTTATATTTAGGAAATCAGATTAGATCGCTGGGGTTGAGTCCAGGGGGACAGGGTTAGCTGTCTTAGGTTATTAGGGCTTTCTACATAGTTTTCCCACAGAGACTAGTCAGGAAAAGCAGCTGAAAGTGATTTCTGTGCTCTTGAAGTGAAGGCTCAGTGTGAGAGAATGAAGGTAAATCCTAGGTAGCAGTGCTGTTTGTTTTCATTTCTGTATTGGAATGAAACATTTTACCAGCTGTCTTTAAAATGTCCCTGGATTGAAGTGTGCTACTCTCCTTTTCTCAGTACAGCCTCTCTCATTTTGCCGTGTTCTTGGCTTAAGAACTTTAAATGCCCTCAAAGAACTTCAATGGTGTTATGTGTATTTTTCCTCCTCAGAGACTAATTGCTAATAATTAAGCTTAGTTCAATTAGCAATAATAGTTTAGCAGCAGTTTACTGCTGTACATTAGAATGCATAATTTGATGTTAATGTAATTAGGTACACATTTTAAAGGTAGTTTAATCATGGAAGTTTTGTTTTATTTGCTTCCACTGAATGAGAACTTTATCAAAATCCACCTAATAAAATAAAATACATGGATTCATGAGACATAATCATTCATAAGCTACACGTAATTACTTATAAATGTAATTAAAATATCTGTAATGTGACGTTATTACTACTCTATGGAGAGACCTTCTAAATGTCATATCACATAAATATATGTACCTCTTTTCACTCCATTATTGCCAAATATCTTTCTCTGGGCATTCATCAAATGTTCCCTGCTTTGACCATGCTTTTAAGCAAACCTGATTTGAAAATAAAAACCATATGGATACTTTTTCTTTACTTCCTACATCTGACTATTTAATTACCAGTGCTGAACATTTGTAGTTGACTTATGTTAGTACAAGTTAAGAAATTTAAATTCTTTCTAAATGAGATGACGTATAGTTTATTCTAGTGTTGGACTCTCCTAAAGTGCAAAGTTTTAATCTTGCACACAGAAAAGTGATTTGTTACTCTTCTTAACACTTTCTAGACTTTCATTTTTTTCTTTCTGGTCCCTGTGTAGTAAACGTGATTAAGGTGGTGTTGCCACACTGCTAGGCATGTATCTTAATCATCTTTAGGAATTTTTAATGTAGAGTTATCTAGAAAAATGGAGGATACAAACCAAGCCAAACAAAAACAAAAAAAAACAAAACAAAACAAAAAAAATCATATTAGTCCTGCAAGACATTTGGCATTTATTTACCTCAAGATACACAAATCATAACAGTGATTTTTTCAGAAATTCTCTGGATTTTCGCACTCTGGACCAGCAACAGATAGAAAAGCCATTAGAAATTATATTTGCACTGAATATATATCTTCTTCCAAAACAGAATGAGATTCCAATAATCTCCCCACAAAATATGACATCATACTCTCTCCCTCTTCACATAACCATCTTGTTCCAGCACAGAGGCTGGGAAGCAGGCCTTCCTGCTCCACGCAGCCTTTCAAGGAATTGCACTTGAGAGCCACTGATCTAGGAAAGTACACCCTTCTCTTCCCAGGCGGTGTGCCTCCCTGTGAAGGGTAATGGCTTTTCCAGACTGGCAGAAATGCTGAAAACTTTTTGTCAAGTATCCTGGAGAAGCAGAGACTCAAACTTTATGCTATTAAATGACAGTGATAGATAGGGAAGGTGGGAAAATCTCTACTTTTAAATTAAAACAAAGCAGTAAAAACCAGTGCTCATTTCTTACTTTAGCAGCAAGATAGCAGTTCTTAAAGAATGTGTCAAGGACTCCAATCTCATTTTAAAATAATTTATGTCTCCTTAGAGCAAAAAAGAAAAAAAAATATAAAATATGGCTTTGCAGGCAGATGGGTGAGAAAACAGTTTCAACAGAGTTTAAAGATTTGAGTCATTCTTGAAATAGTCCAGCAACTTTTCTGCTTGCAAGTACTCCTACTCTGTAACAACATAAATGCTTACACCAGAATATTCCGCACAATTATGCATATAATATATGCTATGCACATAGACATACACAGTTGTATACAGGTTAGATCCACCCCAAGGGAGCAGCAAGAACACATGGCCATAGTAGAGGGAAATGGAAAGGACAGCAGCCCAAACTTTGACAAAATTCAGACTAGCTAAAGCACCTTCTCATTTAATTGTTGGCAGGTTTTGTCTGACTCCATGCTATCTGCATTTTTTCTCCAAGTGGTCTGATGAGTGCTGGTGGTAGCAGAAAGAAAAGTGGAAGACAACATGACTAGGGAAGTAGAGAAGTTGGAGACAGTAACCAGCCACTGGGTGCTCTTAGGCCACATGGAAGAACCTTAATCCATCCACAGCATGAGAGGAAGAAGGAGGGATAATTCCATCTTAGGGTTGTTAACTAGTTAGTTGGGTACAGAACACACCCAGTCTAGGAGTCAGAAATTTGCTTCTCAAGGAAAGGAAACAATGCTTGTATCAGTGAAGAGTGGCAAGGCTGTTTTCTTGGTAAGACATAAAACAGATTGTTAATAAAGCAAACAGGTGATATAATTAGGGATCACATATTCTATGATCTGTTTACTGAGATAAAGGATGTCATCTTGCATCATATCAACTGGATTTTTAGAACTGGTGGGTTACCTTGCTACTGCACAGCTTTGCTACCCTAAGTAGGTACCTAAGCATTGCTAATTTCATTGCAGTGCAGCCATCAAGCTTTTATCAGGTTCAGGAAGAGTCTAAGGATGCCATTATGCACTAGTTTAACCTCGTCCAAATCAAGGCCTCTATGGTCTTACCTCCACCTCTATCCCCTACTTCATCTTCTTCACTGACCTGGCATTTGTACAGAGGTTCAGTAAGTCAATTCAGAGAGAAAACTATGAAATTAAGAAATTAGTTTTTCTGGCCAATTCTTTCTTGAATCATGTCACCATATTGTCACAACCAAATGCCAGTGCTCACTCAAGTGATAGAACAAAAACATCCAGGAAACTGCTCTCACAAATTAATTCAAACTGAATGATAGCATATGTAGAAAGGGAAAATCCTTGGCAAGTTGTATTTTAAGGGGAAAAAAGAGACAGAAGTTTTCAATTGACTTAAGGTGGATTATGAATGGGTTTTATTCATTTCTTCACCTAAGTATTTTTAAAGATTTGACGCTACATATCTTTATATGTTTAGGTACAAATATACAAATTTATGTTTCACATCAGTCTTTGAAACTACAACTACGTCCAGGTAACTGTCTAACAACAGTGCAGAAACTGGGTCAGGGTGTTGAAATCTAAGCACTGTGACATCACGTGTCTTGAAGTCAGGGCCCCTACCTCCAGTGTGCTCTCCAGAGGCTCCAAAGAAAGAAAGCATACCCTTACTGAAGGGTGGAGAGTGAGTCTTACATGAGTTCATAATGGAGAATATGTCTTCACAGGATTGGCAGAAGTCAACAATGTTCTTTATACAGCCAACTATGGAAGTACAATCTTGAATCCCAAAAGAGGTTTTTCTGGGGGGTGGTTGTTTTTCTTAAAATCAAAACCATAAGCATGTGCTTGAATGGTGACCATACATAGCTGAAACAACTGTTTTGTTTTATTATGTTTCAATGAAATTTTGCATTTCCTAGCAAACATGGCAAAGTCCTATTTGCCTGCATAAAATAGACCTATATACTAAGATGTTTGCTCTCCCTCACGAGGTTGTATGCATGCCCTCAGCAGTATGTCATATAGATAGGGGATTACAAGAGTATTTATTTTACCTTTCATTCAGTAATTACTCAACCATCCTCAAGAACAGCACTGTATCTTTCAGAAATCAAAATTCATCCATTGGTTTCCAGATCTAAGCCATAATTACTAGAAGTATTTTTAGTTTTAAGTCCTATCTTCCTATTCAGCCTGATGATACCTTAATTGTATCCTGACAAGGAGCAGGAATCAGCAGCTGCAGGCTAAATTGTGGCATTGAGTCTTAGTCCTTTCTCAGGCATGTGTGGGTGTTCATGCTGCTGTGGTAAGGAATTGTACCTTCCTGAGAGCCCCTCTCTTGCTTGCACAGAGAAATAACCCTTCTCTTCACCAATTACTCCCTGCCTTAAGGAGCCACTGCTGGCAGACTGAGCACTAGCCTACTAAAAGACCACTGAAAGAAGTTCTTGTACAATCTGTAAAATGTGTTTCTTTTTGGCTCTTGTAGATACTTGAATCTGAAAAATACATCTTCACACATGAGCTAATATTAAGGCAGAAATTAAATATACCCTTAAAGGGTTGTATTTCCACATTTTCAGTATCATACATGCATTTTATACAGCAGCCGAAAGCTGCCTCATGAACTTGGTGGCAGGGAAGATTAGTAACAGATTTTCTTCCCTTTCCTTGCAACTTCAGCCTTGGACACTCTTTACTCTTCTGTCTAGATCTGCCACCTCCTTTCATGTCCCTCTGTGATACTCGTACAGCAGAGTTTTCTTTTCTGTATTAAAGAGAACCGGATGCTTAGCATCACTCTGACTAAGCTATAAATAAACACCAGGAGGACCAAGTGTGGTATTGCAGCTGTATCCTCTTAAGCATTTCACACTAGCATATTCTCAGTGCCTCCATGATCTGCTTTATCAAGAAACTGGGTTCTTTTGGTTCCTCTGGAGTGGACATCTATAACTACTTGCTGCTGTTATAACCACAGGCTCCCTCTAACAAGAATTGCAATGTGAGGCTTATAGAAATTTGTTCAACATTAAGTATGAAGGCCACCAGAGAAAGCAGATGGTGCATGTGGCATAAATATTTATTGGCATATTTTTTTTAAGTCATAAATGACAGCTAATTACATCAACCCCAAAGGAATAAGCCTTAATGGGAAGAAAATATTCACAGCTGGTTTTGAAACAACCGATTATGAAGAGATGGGATGATCTATTAATGCAGTCCAGCTATTGAAATGGGGATAGTCATTAAAATATCAAGAGCAATCCACCAAGTCATTTGAGATATGCACCTTCTGAAGAGGAATTTGGGCTAAATTTCACTTACATTACTGCTAAAAATGCTGGAGAGAGAGCAGTATAACACATCCTTCTGACAACATATGCTGCGTACCCAAAAAAGAATTGTGGCCGGACTGGGGAGACACAGGAAAGTGCCTTCAGGACCTTATTTAGGTGAACTTGGGTGACTCATAGAAGATAGTTTATACCAGATTTTCTGTTTTTGGAAACACTGCCTTAGGGTTTGCAAGGAGAGCAGTGGAAAATCTGATCTGTATGTTAGATAGCAGTAGTGCCGCTCATGGGAGATATTTTTACATAAAATCTGAAAGGAGCAGTTTGATTTTTGTGGTCATCCTAATAAAGGGCAAGAAGGGGGAAAATACCTTCTTTACTCACAGCTAGAGGGAAATTGTCAATCACTAATCACACAAAGGACTGTACAACAAAAGGAAGGCCCAGACTTGGCTGCAAGTCGATGTTTCCCTATCCTGCTCTGCATTCTGTAGGAGTTCTGGACAGAGAAACTGTCGGTAGCATGACTTGATCCTACTTTGACAAGGGAGGATATTTTCGATGGTTTGCAGTAGGCTGATCTAACTTGGTGAGATGAGAAAGGTACCACTGTATAGCTGAGGGATACCTGTCACAAAGCCTTTTGAATTAGATTACAGTGCAAAAGGTGTGCAATGAGCTGCTTCATATTCTGGGGCAATTTATAATTTTGCACTTGTAAATTCTCCTGCCTGTGTAATACTAGTGCCTCACACTTCCATTCATGTACATCCTTTTGCAAGCAGCTACATGGTATATCTAGTACTTTCAAACCCATGTTTTTATTTCTACATTTCTCAGCTGGTTCCTCTGCCAGAATCATTTTGGCAAGCATGGAAATTAATGTGAGACAAGCGTTGCATCCAAATGTTAATGGATAATTAGCTCTGTTTTCCAGAAGATGCTTTTTTATTCTGAGTCACTCTCAGGGTATTCCAAACACCTGATAAAAGATATATTCCAACTCAGGATCTTCTTTAACCATTTAAATGTAAAATATCAAATTCTACTGTGTAGAGGAGGGAGCTACATCTTTTATACCATTTCCACTTTCCTATCTTTCACAAACTTAAGCTATTTATGTTGGTTATAACTGTTAAGGACTCCAAAAAGAAGTGATGAGAGCCAATGTCAGGGAAAATAAGTCACCAAAATTTAGTCAGTGGGGGAAAGGAATTTGTAATCTAAAAGCAAATATCTGCAACGTTAAAGCAACAACTGGTAATTTTCAGTTTCCTTATTTCCTTTGAAATATCTCAGATCTCCACAAAAAGGAGATGTCAATCCTTATAACACATACTCCCTCAATAGGCATTTATCTCTATGCTCAGGGAAGGAAAACACTTGGAAATTACCTCATTTTATTCTTCCATCCCATGCCAGCACATCAGTTCAATAGCAAGGAAGGAAAAAAATCAAGCCTGCTTCTACTTAGAGGTGGAGCAATAGGAGGCTAAATAACAGTAATGGCCAAAAAAGAAAAATAGTGGGAGAACACTCTATAGAATATGACCTGACACTCACCAGATTTCACCTACCAGTTTGTGAACAGGTGGGATCTCTCTCTCTCCCCGCAAAACCACAGGAAAGTGTCTTTTCCTTTACATGCTTTATGATGTAGGTGTCACAAGTCCCACTGCTCTGAATGAAGACATTATGAAGCAGCACAGTATAAAACAAGAAGGAAGCTGAATGAAGATCACACAGTAGGCATTCTGAAACTGTATGCACAAGAAATCCACACACACACACACTCCTACTTCAGATAATGCTCATTTCCTCTTAATTAGGGGGGGGTGTGACTGTGTGACTGCAGTTATATATTTAAATAGATGAGAAATTTGTGAGAGGGCCTGAGTTAGTGCAAAGACCATCTGCCCCCAAGACAGCTTGTCTAACTGCCTCTGTTCCAGTTCAGCCTGCTGCTGGCTGCAACAGTAAAGCTTCCATCAAGTAAAATGAGCAGTTGTTTATTGCGCAAACACACATACCTAATGACAGTGTGAGAACTTGAAAAACATACTAGGGTTGGAAGTTCTTCTGCGTAGCTTTGTGCTCTCAGTATTCAGAGCATGAAGCCTAATTTCTACTGTAAGTTATACCTGATTGAAGTTAAGTGTTTTGCCCTAGATGCCTTCTTCTCTTGAGCTCGTGAACTTGTTGAAACGAAGTGATTGTTATGTGCCCTTTGACCTGAAAGATCCCCTACAGCTGTCCATACAACATCCTGAGCTACACTAAATTACCAGGGGTGAGCAAAAACAGGGATAGGAGTTCTGTTTTGTAGAGATATTTACCTTCTCAGAGTATCAGCATAAGTTAAAGAACAGCCAGGAACACTGTTACTGACGTTGCACAAAACACCACTCCTGATAGAATTTGCAGGAAACTCGCTTAGGCTGAGGCTGCTAGCTCCTTTTCTAAAAAGATACAATCCAATTCCCAGTTGGGTCCCAGTGTTTCTCTTCCCTTTGTTATTCTGCAAGGAAACAAACTGGGAGCTACAAAAGCCCTTGCATTATATCATCCTATAGGAGCTTCCAGACCCCCTTCTGTAACATGAGCCCAACTTAAGAATGATGCCATAGAAAGCACACGCAAATGGGACTGTGAGACAGTCTCACAGTCCCATTTGCAGCACTGCTCTGGACATGAAAAAGGACATGAAGAAAGTTGATGCTGTCCTGGTGGAATCTTGTTAAGAGGAAAAAGAAAGTTTGAACTAGAAAATAATTTTAATTTCCAGCTTTGTCATTTCAGACATGAAAAATTGAAAGCTAGGGGAATCCTGCTTTATTTAAGGGGCTTGTTCTTAATCCCTCTAAAGCTTTACTCAGGTATTTTTTACCTAGCCACATATGCAAATAAGTATGTGGAATGAAGGTTTTTTGGTTGTGTTTTTTTTTTTTAAGCTACAGAGTTTAAAATTGGGAATGACAGCCCTAATAATCCAACTCACGCATGGACATAAAGACCTTTATTTCTGACTGCTGCTATTTAACATACTAGAAGAAAGTCCATGATTTCAGCAGCTGTGTGGTCTGGCTCTGGAAATACCGAGCTTGTGAGAATGGGCGAGTGCACTGATTTACAGGTACTTCTGCCTAACACAAAGAGATTAGGGATGGTTTTATAATTCTAATACAGTAGCCACCTCCTCCACATTCCAGTAGACTTTTAGCAGAGATATTCCACGCTCTTTTTAACTGATGGTATGCAAATGTGTGCAGAATCATGCTTCTCTAAGCAATTTTTCTATGTATTCAGGAAAGATCAGTATCAAACCTACCAAAATGAGGTTTCCCTGTTAAAATCACTTCATTACGAAGTTCAAAGAATTTTCGAGCTTGCTTTTTAAACAGTGTATTTGGGTAAGAGAAGGCCTTCCAGATTTATATGTCCCTTCCACCCACCCCACTCTTTTTTTAACTTTGAAAGGTGCTTAGAAAACTCTGTGAGATGAAATTATTTATCTTTACTATTTCATATTGGATTCTGGAAACCAGACATAAATCTGTCAAAACACACATATAAATTGGCAAAACATTGTCCCAAAGCAGCTGTGGGTCTGTGAGGATGAAAGTATTTTGACAAACAAGTTAGATTAGATTGAAATTAGTTTGACTATTTTCTTTTGTTTGTTTTTTTTAAAGAATCAAGAGAATACCAAGGATTTCTTCAGTAAAGAAACATAATTATGGTTTCTGGTTTCCTGTTTGCCAACACAAATAATATGAGACTCAACGGAGAGCAGTCAAAGAATAAATTCAAGTTGAGGAGAGAGCAAATAAAGGAGAAGTGGGGGAAAAAGGAAATTTCAAAGTTCAGTTAAGGTTTTCTGTCTAATTATGCAGTGGCATTTAGGGTTTTGAGAGTGTATATTTAAGATGTTAAATTAAGTGATTTGAAGAATCTTTTTAATGCGACTGAACAACACAGTTCTGCAAGCATGGTGATTCATGATTTCATTTTCAAAAAACTGTGGGATTCGAGATTGTGCTATCATAGACTTTTTTTTTTTTTTTAGTGGATGCTGACACAAAGCAGTCCTCTAAATATAGGCAGAGACAAAGGAAAGAAGCACCAAATTAAACCCCTCCTTATGCAAAAGCAGCCAGACCTACAGGCCCCCTCCTTTCAGGGACACATTTAGCAACAGTCTCCCCTCACGGCTCTGAAAAGTTCACACAAAGACAGAGCAGTCCGGTGTCTTGATGAAGCCACGTCAAACAACCTCCCACAGCAACAGACTCCATCAGTGGAAGCTGAGCACTGGCTTCAGCTTTTTTTTGACCAAATTTTAAGCCCTGATGGTCTGTGGGAGGCAGGTGAGAAGAACAAAGAAGGCTGGAGGGTGGGTAGCTTTAATAAGGAGACAGACTGTGCTGACAGTGAGAGGAGGAAGAACTGGTTCTGCCCCACAAGTTTTCTCCTTGTGACTCCTCTGCAGTTTGCAGGATCTGGTATCTGAAGTGCTTGGTATGCCACATAAAACTATCACTTCGTATGCTAGAGATTAAGTCTTCTTTTCCAATCAAAGCATAATTTACAAGAGCAAGTAGTCAAGGCCTCCATGTGACAACCCATAGTTGTAGCACTCACATAGCCAATCAGAAAATCGGCTGTTTTCCAGACCACTTCATAAGAGCAAGAATACATGATATTTCTTATTTTTCAAGTATTCTTGCTTCTTCAGAGCTCTACCTATTTATAATCTGTCTAACAGCTGGGGCAGAGCTGCCCTGCAATTTGTAAAGCATGTGTGAGCAGACAGATGCTGTGCAAGTCTCCTTGCTGTGCAAGCAGAAACAGAGGTCGATCCCTAAAGGTTTAGTTTAAAATGACTGAAGCTGTTGGCAACCATATGCTTTCTTTATTCTAGAACTTCAGTCAGAAATGATGAAAAGAGAGACTGGTGAGTCACAGCAGGAACAAAGCCCACAAGGAAAGACTGAGCTGAGAACCAGGGCAATTAGCCTTTTCTTTGAAGCGTATCGTTATGAGGGGACACAAAGTAGATGGCATCACTGTTCTGGGCTAATCCTTGACTCTGACAAGCCCTGCACTGGTGATTCTGGTTTTCTGCTTTCATGTTACTGTTTTCCTGTTATTTTTTGTCTTATCTTCATCGGCCTTTGTGTAACTGAACTAACGTAGGTTAGTAGATTTAGGGCTGTATAGCCCCTAATGTTCCTGAATTTAGAGCTTGTGTTGTGAACTCAGTGTTCACAACAGGGTATGCTATCTTCTAAATTGCAATGGAAACCGCTAACTATTTCCTAAGAGTTTGTTTCATGTAAAAGATGTCTCTAAAGAATTGTTCAGTCACAGAGTAAGTGGATATTTTATTTTGTATGTAATCTAGAGATTTCTACAGGGTGACTGTTAGATATGGACAATAAAGTGCATGGAGCTAAGAACACTGTCACAAAACAATATCCATTATAAAGCTATAATTTGCATTGCTTGTAGCATTGGTCAGCTTGTAACATCGTGTGCTGAATGTAAATACTGTTAAGGGGATGGTGAAGAGTTCCTTTTTAGAGGGGAGCAAACATGATGATCATCTTATGACCCAGAAAGCCAGAAGCAGCACTGGCCAGGATGTGCATGGTAAGGAGAAGGAAGAGTTTACGGCATTATCCTGATCATTTAGAATTTACAGACCTGATTTTTATTCTTAATCATTGAATCAACTATGTATGAAAAGACCTTTAAGATCATCAAGTCCAACCTTTACCCCAGGACTTCCAAATAGAATGGTTTGACATGCACAGATAAGCAGTATGGATTCAAGTACTTATAACTTTTTAATCTCATTTTTTTGCTTTTAGATGACCTACAAGTGTCTTTGCAAAAAATAATTGATTTTTATAGTAGAGTGTATCAAATGAGACTGACTACATGTTAAAAAAAAAACAGTAGGCAAATACTCAGCTGTCCCAGAAATCTGAAAATTCATTTAATAATGCACCAATGTTCTTTTCTATATATATCCAACATCATAATAATTCCCTGCTTCAGTTGCCTGTAAGATTAAAGAATGCATCTGTTTGGCTTTGTAGACTATAGGCAGTTACATTTCCTGGCTTACCAAGACTGGCCTGGGCAAAGACTGCCAAGAAAATCAGAATTTAAGGTTGCAGGGAGTTAGCCTTTCACCTCAGTTTCATTGTTAAATAGCTCTTTTTGCCAAACCATAACATCTTTTTTTGGTGCAGTTACTTAACAGAGTCTGGTTTATAGTTAACTGCAACAGTTAAAACATTGTAGTGTTTTGACAACTGAAAATTTTAATGCTTTGTATGAATCTCTTCCCTGGAAGCATCTAAAATTCAGAACTACTATTTTATGAAGATTTAACTTTGTCTTTCTGGAGCAGCCTGGTCACTGATATGCTGCTCGCGACTGGGCTGGTATTTGTGTAGCCTTGTTCTGCTGAGCAGGAGATCAGAGGAAGCTGGAAAAGGGGAAGGAGCAGGAGGACAGGCTTCTGTGCAACCCACAAACTGGTCTCAAGTTCTTCCTTACTATTTTGCTTAGAAGTTAATCCTCCTTGAAAATAGCATCCCCTGCTATGGTCTGATGGAGCCATAATTTTTCCCTACCAACAATCTTCAAATAGAGGAAGTGGAAAAAAGACAAGACAAACTTGAATAAAGCTCAGTGATGGTATCAATTATGATTTATTGGTTTATATTTATCATTGTTTTATTGGGACTGGCCTTGAAATCAGATTTCTTATTTTTAACTGTCACAGTTACATTATCTAGTCCTTGGAGATTCTACTTGACATTTAAATGAGTGCAGAAAGAAAGAAAATAAATAAGCATAAGACCTGGCAAAAAAAGCAATAAGACGAGTAATGCAAACACATGAATTGCTTGTTTGGGTTTTTTTACAGAAATGTACATTAAATGTAGGTTTGCACGAGCAGTACTACTTTCTATTCATTCTGCAGCAAGAACTGCTTTTGACTCCTGTCTAGAACTTAAAACAGTGATAGAGAAACATAAACTTTTCAATGATAATGAGAGACCAGCAAAGGGTAGAAATATTAGGCTCAATATTGCTTTTGGCCTTGGTGGATGGCAGAGTCATTTTTGTGATGTAATTTTCACACCCAACATGTGCATATTAATTGGGCAGTCATGAAGTTATTGATAGCAAGATTTCCATCAAACAGTGAATTTGCCCAAGACCTCAAATTTCTGAAGCTACATATAGAGAGATTTCTACTCTCCAAAGCCTGAGTCACAGTGAAAACCTGATAGCAGCTTTTCAGCTCATGAACCAGAATTGCAGTGTACAAAATGTACTTAGAGGTGCAGACATATTGGCTTCAGGTGTCAGTTATGAAAGTTTTCTTTTTAGTAGATGTGATGAAATGACCAAAGACCCAAGCTTCCAAAACAAATTCACACAAGCAGCCTCCTTTCACGCAAGTCCTACAAAACCTAGATGCTAAAAAATGGCAAGGATCTCCAAAATTTTGAGGTTGTTTGTTTAACTATTAGCTAAAGGGTAATCTTATGTGACATATTAGAACATTTATGTAGAAATCATCATTTAACAGCTATTTTTTTTGTCTTCCTAAAATAACAAACCGTGCTTGAAACTCTATTGAGATTTAAAGACTCAAGAAGCTGCAAGTTTAAAGAATAGAGTGGTCAATAATTAGGGTTCTTTACAGACAGGCTATACAGATATATATATAGATATATATAGATATATATAGAGATATATATCTCACACAAGAAATCCAAGAATTTTTGTGTTTCATTCACATTATTATAAATAATTCAAGTGGAAAATAAATGCAAGGGTCTTCTGGGGAGCTCTGCATATCAGCGTTTCTATAACCATCAAAACAAATTACCTTTTTGTATAGACAGAAAAAAAAAGCACAGTGGCTGCATTGCTACAAACTGCTGGAAAAGGCATTCTTTGCCGGTTACAGCTGAAACCAAGTCACTAACATAAGTAAAAAATCTGTAAATGTTCCAGGCATTTTCAAAGAGACAAAGCTCACAGAAAATCTCTGGACAAAGATGCATGTTGCCTCTCCTGTGATAATTTCTGTGGTTTACAGTTTGCCTTGCTGCAGATGCATGAAGCAAACCAATATTTTTTCCTAGGGTTTTTGCTGACTTCAGCTCCTAAAGGAGTACAATGTGCAGCGGTACATTCCATGAAATAGACACTATTCCAGTGAACGATGCCTTAGAGTAACTGTATTTGGCTATTGTGCTGGGAGGAAATTAGGGTGATCTAAACTAACTTTCTAAAGCCTCTGATTTTGGTCTAATGAAAGTTTAGAGCAACTGTTTTGGTTTTCTACTTCTGCATAGATGAAATTAGGATGAGAACAGAGCTCATAATTCCAAAAACGCCATCACAGAATTATTACTGAGAGGAGAAATGAAGGTCAGACACGCCATTAAATTCTTAAAAACAACTGTCACAGCAATCACAGTTGCTGTAAAATTTCACAAGCCTCTTCAAAAACTGTATCTCCATGGTTCTACATTTAAAAAAAAGGGTAAAGTGTTCAGTAACACAATAGTGTATAAGAAACATTACACATCCTGAGGACATCAATACCTGCTTATGATTTAGAGGGGAAACAATGTAGAAACAAGGTCCAAGCCTTTAATTTCTCAAAGGATAATGCAAAATAATCAGAATGTCATTGCATTAATCTGAGATGCAAAATTCACATTGTGAGTTTCATACCTGATCACCAAAAAGAGAGGAGACAGCCAACTGGCCTGACATACAGCTATCTTCCTGCTTCTATCACTGGACCCTCGCCAGCAGCAAACTCTAACATTTTAAGTGAACAAAATAACTGCTGAGTGTCACTGAGGAAAGCTTAAAGTGCAAGAACAGTGCAGTTTGAACTTGCCTTTCCTATTGTGGAGTTCCTGTCGCTGCTTCAGTTCAAACCTAGCCTGATAGTAATAGCTAGGCCAAACCTGAGGAGGATCAGCTGTATAGATTCAGTGGTAGAGTTACAGGGGCAAAATAGTTTGTACCACCTGAATGTTGTCCTGCAATCATTTTGGCATTTTGATGCTGTCTTTAAGTGCATGGTCATAATCCAGTAACATACAGATTATAAATGAAGAAACTATGTTTAAGTGTGTCCTTTAGGTCACAAAGGCATAAACTCAAATGTTAGAAATTAGCAGATGTGTAGTTCTCTGCTTCTTCATAATTCTATACCTTTTTGCCGTCAGCATTAATCAGACAGAGATGCTGAGTTGCATAAATGTGGGCATATGATGTAGAATTGAGGTTGCACAAGCCATCTGTTCTAACTTTCAAGTCTTGTCTCTTCAGTTTAAATTCCTCTCTTTTAAAATAGATATTGAAATGTATTGGGAGGGTGGTATATAATTTATATGCATTTGGATTTTATGGGGGAAATATTTCAAACAAGTGTTGCTCCTTTACAGCGCAGAACACAAGACTATGGCTGTCACTTTGCTTACCAGAGTAAATATATCAGTTTGGTGCAAGAGACAGCTATTATCCCAGTGAAAAGAAGGAATATTCAGTACAACCTCTTCCCTAAGAAAAACCTGGAAGAACTTATGCTTTGTGGGAGAAAACCTACTTCTCTTCTCATAAGCCGCTAGCAGCTCCTAGCCATTGCAGCACTTTGCAAGAAGCTGCTACTGTTGTGGCAGGATGAGCCCAGTTTTCAAACTTCTCTGCTGAGTTAGTATATTTGACACAGAAGAAGATAGAAAAACAGACAGATTTGCTTCTTAGTGAAAAAAAAATAAGTATATAAATACATTTATATATATGTACTAGTTTAATAAAAAAACCCACAAGCTGGGGATTGTTTTAATCTCACCAAAGATGATATCTCAAAGACAAACCCTTTTCTTACTGCCAGGCATTGATATAGACAATAGGAAGAGGCATTAGCACTTCTTAAAACAAACAGAAAATAGTATGGAAATCATAGAATCATAGAATAGTTAGGGTTGGAAAGGACCTTAAGATCATCTAGTTCCAACCCCCCTGCCATGGGCAGGGACACCTCCCACTAAACCATGCCACTCAAGGCTCTGTCCAACCCACCCTTGAACACTGCCAGCGATGGAGCATTCACAACTTCCCTGGGCAACCCATTCCAGTCTTTTATTGGGGGAAACTGCATAGCAAAAAGTGTATATTAACAATGTGAATGTGTATTAAATAGTTTCTGGATATGTAGCATACTGCTTTCTGCCAGTATAGATGCTCCAGATTCAAGTGCAGTGGTACATGTTCACCAAAAGAACTGTTCTCACTTGAGCAAACAGGTAGACATTAGCATCTAAGAGGGAAGTTGCTGGGTGACTGTCTTACTACATAAAGCCAGAATTTGGGTGTTTGGGTGTTTTTTGTTTTTTTTTTTTTATTTTTTAGGGGTTTTGTTGGGTTTTTTTGTTGTTGTTTGTTTGCTTTAATTACGTAATGCCATTTAACTTTTGTTGCTTTCTCTCCCTAAAAGAGGTATTTCCCAAGCCAGAAAAAAGGCAATATCTTGATATTTCTGCGTGCTTCGAGACAGTAGCTCAGTATGAGTGGAGAGCGGACACGTTTTGGAAGTGAAAAGATGTGACATCTAAAGATACTATGATTAGGATAAGGTTAGATTCTAGTTAAACTAAACTAAAACACATTAACTTGCATCTGTTCCAAAGGAAAAAGTTAGAATTAAGTTGAGGTAAATAAATGCTGACTTGACTGATCTTGGCTCTTTCTTCATAGTCTATGTAATATTTCCTCCCTACAGATTATGAATTAATCTGCAGTGGTTTTTTGCCTTGTTTTGATGGAAGTGTCTCTGATAATTACTAGAAGCTCATCAAGCAAAGCAAGCTAGTGAGAATTTAAATTTTATATTACGTAAGCAGCAAACAGCAAGAGATTTTTCAGATGGATCTTTTTCTCTTTGAGGACCTCTAGTGAAGCATCTCTAAGAAAAATACCCTCACAGTGAACTTTCCAGAAGGTAGCAGTAATGCAGAGCCTGCCAGGATGGAGCTGTAGAGTTAGTGTATGATTACAGTAGCCATTTAGTCCCATCACCTGCCCAAAGCAGACCTAATCTCAAAGCAAACAAAACGGAAAAAGTAAATGAGCTCTTCAGTGTCTTTCACCAGTGCAAAACTATTTTTGTTTAAAAATAGCCTATAATTAAAACTGCAAAATTGACAGAATAGGAAAATGCTAAGAGACAGCATTTGCAGTATAATAAATCAGAGTCAATGAAATTTGATAAGTGTATTTGGAAACTGGATTCGGTACTGCCATATGTTTTATTACAAGTTCATTGGGTTCTGAGGTTCTGAAAATAAAAAAATATATGAAAGAAATAGAATATTACTTTAAATAAAAGATATTCCTGCTTATACTGGTATTTCTTCTACTGAAGCATTAATGAGTTATATGCCAACCACACCTCATGAAATAGAGATGGTGAACTTTTGGCTGTTTGGAAAAGGCACACCTTTAGGATGGTACACTCTGTCACTAGTAAGAATGCTAGTGTATACTGCAGCAAAACCATGTACCATTGTACCAACACATAGATAGTAAATGACAAAACAAGGATTTACCAGAAATTTAAGTGTTTAGCTGGAATGTACATGCAGACATGGCTGCTTCTGCACAGCTTTTTCACAAAGTTTTCGTGCTGAATCCAGTACAAAACTAAACCTTACCACTCTGGCATGTGTGCTTGGAAACAAAGTTCTTAAGTAGCAGCCCTACTTTCAGTACAACAGTGAACATGCTTGAAAGGAATAGAAACTGGACCCATACCTTCCAGCATTCCTATCTTGGTTGCCAATTTAATGATTCCCTAAGCATATGCATCCCTGCGTACATGTGGACTCAGAGCCTCATATCATTGCATGCACTGAGGAAGTACATGTGTAAATCAATAGCGTAATTTTCTAGTTCTTTGTAATAATTACCTATTGCTGACATGTAAAATGCCTACATGTAAAATCCCAGTGGAAAGTATGACAATTTTGTTGTCTGAATAATTAACTAACATGTTTCGGACATTACACAGCTACCACATGATGTTGATAGAAGGCATTTTTAATACTTTAGCTTAGAAATTTTTATAACTATTTATTAAGATTTAGCCAGCTACAAAATGCAGATGACAGTGGCTTATCCTGATTCCTGACATTGCCAGGTGGAGAATTTTTTTTCCTAATACTGTAAGAATTTGGGAAAGCATATATTTTAGTTCATATAAAGATGCCATTAAACTATAAAACTGTAAAAAGGTTTCTTTTTCAGTAGGGCTTTTTTTTTTTGCTTCCAATGGGAGGTCTGGCTGGATCTTTCCATCTGCTGTGCTGGCTGTTGCTGCAGATGGTCATAATCTGTACATATGGTAGGTGCATATATAAATTGAAATCGGTGTTGTCTTGGGGTAAAAGCAGGCAAACAACAGGAGCTTGGATGCCTAACACAAGAATATTTGTGAACAGGATAATTTAAAGCATTTTATTTTTCTAGGGGAAATTTGCATAAAATTAGGGAAAGAAACATTTACTGGTTGCTGGAAAAGAAATAAAAAAATAAATCACTCCACTATTAAAAGGTAAATTCTGGATATGCAGTTTATTTGGAATCGAGTGTTAGCTTCAGCTCAGCCCTGAATCTGTGCCAGGTTTTGGGTTAAATCAAGACAACACCAAACTCTCACAAACTTCTAAAGATATATCTGCAGTGCTCAGAAGTAGGACAGACAGCCTGGGTTTTGAGTCCTACTTCTAACTTGGAAACAAAGCTGGAAGAGAGATTTTCTTATTTCTGAAGGGTAGAAAATAGCCTTCCAGTCATGTAAAAAAAAATAGAAAAATAAATAAGAAAAGTCTTCAGAAATTAAATGATCTTTAAACCTGAAGTTTCTAAGTCAATCTGACTATCATCAAATGATAGCTGAAACTCATAATGATCAAAAAAGGGGCAAAAGACCTTGTCATTAAAAATAGTAATTTGCAGTGAATCACAGGTAAACTTGTAAGATGTTCTGCTACCTACTGTAGTGTGCAGTTAGCACAGCTAAAAACTTCTGCTTGCATATTGGCTAGTGAACCATATCCATAAAGTCTTGAACTTCTACTTAGGAAGTTTAAAAAATTAGGGAAAATACTAAATGGTGATGTAGAGAAAACTCTAAGAACAGCTCACAATTGCACTTACAAAACCTTTAACAAGTGCCTGAAAATCAGAAATGACTGGAAAAGCAAGACATGAGACATTTATCTGATACACGACCAAATGCATTTTTAACATTTCCTCTATCTTTTCTAATATCCTCTGTATTACAGCTAGTTGGTACATTTGCCAATTTATCAGATGAGCTAACTGCCAGAGTAGGTAATGTCAAGACTTTTTGTTCCTTTTTTCTGCTTTCCTAGTACCTACTCTGGTATTCTCTTTGCTAACCTTTCAACCTTTTTTGTGCTGGGAGAAGGCTTCATGTATTGCCCTACAAGGCTAGTAAAGGACAATATATTGACTTTAAAAGGGTTGCTGCCATTCTAAGATGACTGTAAAAGCTACTGTTTCTTTTTCCTCTCTTATTACAGGTTTGTTTTGTGAATTTAGATGCAAACAGAGATGATTGCAGCGATGAGCAAGTGAAACAGGTAACATTTTAATAACTCGCCCAGAGTGTCTAGTCAACATCTCCAATACAAACGCAGATCAAAACTGTATGGACAAATAGAAGCCAGCCCTAGATTTTTAACCCTTACAGAGAGAAATGCATCAGGAATCTGAAGTTATCTCAATGCCAGGCCATACTTTTTAGCTTTTCTTACTTCAGTCCCAGAAATATCTAACAGATTGTTGCAGCCTGTGAATTTACAGCTGTTACCATGTGAGTGGACTTCTGGCTTAGCCTTGATTCTGTCAGAGAAGATAAGATGTCAGAGAAGAGCATGGATATGTCATGCATCCAATTTTTCAATTTGACATAATATTACATAAAGATAAAATTTCAGATGTTGCTCTTACTGGCAAAAAATGTCTGAGAAACTTCTAGTCATTTAGGTCATATTCAGCTGATCAGCCTTACTCAGTTCAGCTTCAAACAGTTTGATTATGTGGCCTTGAGGAGGGTTCTAGACAAAACAGTACAAACTAAAGGTGTGTTTTACCCATTCAACTGAAAGTTTGGAGGGTAAAGAAAAGGATTAAAAAAAAAAAAAAAAAGGAAGCTCTGTTATTTTTCAAACATTAAGGCAAACTACATCATGATATGCTATTTAAAATATATACCAACAAAAAAAAATTACTGAGGAAGTCACTTTTTAAAGATATGATTGCCTCGTCTCAGTTTTGAGTTTACATCATGATTCACCAATTCATTTTTCATTTGGTGTCTATGATCAATACAGCAATATGGTTGCAGTATGTGATAAGAGAGCAAAGGTAGGTTCTCCTCACAATATCCAGGGAGCTCCTCAGTAAAGCTTTACAGTTAGTTTGCTGTTACCACTTTTAACTCACAGGGGAACAACCAATGCTGGGACCTTGTCACCTCCTGCAAGTCATTTAATAACAGGAACTGTTTTTCTATGCAGTTTTCTGAATCCTAGATTTATAAAAAATCAGATGGCAAAAATAAATTCAGCTTCTTCCAGCAAAATTATTTTTCTGTTGAATCAGCAGGTTAACTGTGCAGAACAGCTTGAGATTAGACTTTACTAAATCCACAGAAGCACTGGTTGTTTTCTAATAAGCAATGGGTTTATTGGTTTTTACAGTGTTTATGAAGGAACAAAAGGTATAGCAAGTGATAAGAAAATACCAGGATTTTCTCCCTCAGTCTTAGAGCTAGATATCTGTAAAAGCCAACTTAAACTAGCTGTACACAGCTAGCCTTTACAATGCCTGGAGATTAGATTACTCCCTCACAAGCAGAAATCACCTGCAGCTGCATAATTTTTACTTCTCAGCCCTACAATAGTGGTCCATTCACTGCCTGTGCACTCCACATAGCCCTAAGCTCTTCCTTGAGAGCAGAAACCAGCCGGGCCCCTGCAGTGCTGCACGCCAACATGCCTACAGCTGCTGCTCCCGCCTGGCGCATGGGGGGTAGGTAGTGTAGGAAATAAAAATCACTGCTAGCAAAGGTACTGTGTGTTCTTCTCTAAGAGGAAACTTGATCATCACAGTTTTTGTGTATAATATGCAGTTTGTGTAAGTTCGCTTTAGGTAGAACGGATTTTTATACAACACACTGATGTGGGGAAAGCATTTCATAGAATTTTAATGTTAGCATAGCTGTTGTTCATATGAATCATAGAATCATAGAATAGAGAGGGTTGGAAAGGACCTTAAGATCATCTAGTTCCAACCCCCTCCCATGGACAGGGACACCTCCCACTAAACCGTGCCATCCAAGGCTCTGTCCAACCCAGCCTTGAACACTGCTAGGGATGGAGCATTCACAACTTCTTCCCTGGGCAACCCATTCCAGTGCCTCACCACCCTTACAGTAAAGAACTTCTTCCTTAAACCCAATCTGAACTTCCCCTGTTTAAGTTTGAGCCCTTTACCCTTCGTCCTATCACTACAGTCCCTCATGAAGAGTCCCTCCCCAGCACCCCTATCAGCCCCTTTCAGATACTGGAAGGCTGCTATGAGGTCTCCACGCAGCCTTCTCTTCTTCAGGCTGAGCAGCCCCAACTCTCTCATCCTGTCTTCATACGGGAGGTGCTTCAGTCCCCTGGTAATCCTCGTGGCCCTCCTTTGGACTTGTTCCAACAGTTCCATGTCCTTTTTATGTTGAGGCCACCAGAACTGCACACAATACTCCAAGTGAGGTCTCACGAGAGCAAAGTAGAGGGGCAGGACCACCTCCCTTGACCTGCTGGTCACGCTCCTTTTGATGCAGCCCAGGATACAGTTGGCTTTCTGGGCTGCAAGCGCACACTGCCGGCTCATGTTCATTCTCTCATTGATCAACACCCCCAAGTCCTTCTCTGCAGGGCTGCTCTGAATCTCTTCTCTGCCCAACCTGTAGCTGTGCCTGGGATTGCTCCAACAGAACTGTAGGACCTTGTACCTGAAATATAACTATTTCCTAACAGGTACTGTTAGGATTTTGCATTACCTATTGCAATGGGTTAAACTGGGGGGTCTTGCTGTAAAATAACCATCCCTCCAGACTTTGCCTTTTTTTATTCTGAAGGAAAGTTATGGAACTGAAGTAAGAGATAAACAAAATGCTATGATTTCCTAAGAAATCTCATAAATTTAACAATTTAGGCAGTCAAAAAATAGAGATATGTATATAACTGTGTATGATAAAAGTTATCATTTGAAAAAAGAAAATGATGAGGACTTTTTTGTGCTATACTGAAACATCCATGAATTGAAGCACTGGATTTAGTCATGTCTAATACAAATACTTAGTCTCACCTGAAGATCACTCTACTGAAGAGTGAATTGTTCCCCAAAACTGTATTAGCTTTGCTAAGCCAGAAATTTTTATTATATCTAATTCACTATGAGGAAAAATAACAGTACTGCTTATTATTTTGAAGACAAAAAAGAAAAAGTGGGATATCATTGAACTGCACAGTAACTGAAGCATATGGCTGGGTGCCAGAGATCTCCATTCTCCTGAATAGCTTTGCCATTTTATGCACTTTTCTAGTGCATAAAATGGATATGGTATTTGCTCCCCTGTCAGGTGTCATCCTTGATTCCTTGTTCATAAAGCAAGCGCAGCTAGATCCTTGGCAACAAAGAATTGAAGTACTCTTTGGGTAGGTATTGTACTTTTGGTCTAGTCTTTGTACATGAATGAGCAGATGTCTCCCACACACTGGGGACTGCCAGCAGTATCATAATATGAATCTCCTGTTACGTAGCATCGTTGATGTTGTGACTATTACCACTTCTGGCTCTAGCAGAAACATAACAGGTAAAAAATTACTGTCTCCTTACAAATGGAAGGTCATGAAGCTGTCCACTGGAACAGCAAAGAAATTAGTATTTCATCTCTGTATTAAATACCTCCACTATTCCAGGTTTAATATTGCATCAGTTTGATCAGCAATTTCCACCTAACTTTCCCTTTGGTTTCTTGCTTGTCATACGCTTGGAGGAAAACTGCAAGACCTGCCCTTTACTCATTACCATGCTTACTAAATCTTTTCTGGTTTAAACAGTAACAGGCAGTGTATTCTGTCTCTTAGGAACTCACTTGTAATAGCAAGGCCAAGCATCTAGATTCATAAATACGATCAAGCTGTTTAGCACATGACAATGTAAGGGATGAAAGATTATCCCGCTGGACAGTTGTGCAGAAATTTATACTGTCATCATTGTCTTGCCTGGTGGCTCAAAATAAAGAACATGCATTTTAATGCCGCCAGTTACATTTTTAATCAACTCAAAGAAATAAGTTCCACTGAGCTTTCTAAAGGGATGCCTGTAAGTGGTATTTCATTTTGATATTTATGAACAGAACTGTGCAACTCAGACTTGATTACCTGAATGCAAAATTTATCTTTTGTATTACAGCGGTTGATCAGCGTCTCTCCAAATCTCCCCAAACTCATCAGTTCAATGAATGTACAGCCACCAAAAGAAAATGAAATAGTCCTGCTGAGCGGATTAACATCAGGAAACCTTCAGGCCGATTATGAAGTTCCACAGGTAGGAAGCAAACTCATCTTTAAGATTATATCACACCTGTGAAGGATGGATTTGGGAAATGGAAAAGAGGAAGCTGAAAGCAAAGACTTTGCAGCAGTTTAAGAGATGAGTGTGAGTTTGCAAACATAAAGTAAATCTAACAAAATCTTAAGTGTATGTGGCAGGGCAGGGGATGGTGGGCGTGTGTATGACACAAAGATAGGAAAGAAACCCTGCTATTCTCTTCTAGATCCTTTGGAAGCCATTAGTGGTTGATCCTTCAGTGAATGATCCTTCATTCACAAGTGAAGGCAGGCATTGGTGGCAGAGCTGATTGATTCATAAGCCCAGATTTCAAGAGTAGCCGGAGTCAGGAGGACAGCACAGAACAGGGAAAGGAAAGATGTAGCACATTTTCTGTGCACATGACCAGATTGAGGCACAGCTTCTACTGACTCCCTTTCAAGTCAAGTCTTACTACTTTCCGCTTTTGTTCCCAATCCATCTTCTCCCACACAAGCACCTCAGAAAAGAGCTGATGATAGGATTTGAAAATCCTAGTGGCTACTGTAAATCTGAATGTGACAGTGGAAAATACCAAGCTACTTTAACCAAATTAGAGCTAATAACTCATTTAGATTCTGTCAACTTAAAAAGTAATTAATGCATTAATTAAAGCTTAACATTTAAAGGAGCTAAAGGCAAAATTCTCATGCTAACTCTTTCACTCCTGTTATTGCCAATTAAGTGTTCCCTATCTATGATCTGGAGTCTGAGAATTCCTCTTACTGGCACCACATAGAGAAAGGAAAGAAACTATAGCACTTGCTGTAGAAAAATAAATAAATAAAAGGCACTGAAATTGACTTGTGTACAAAAGTCTTCATGAAGCGGGTCCCGAAACAGCTATGCGCAAACATCGTTGCATTTTATGTTATACCAGGAAGCTGATTTTTAAAAGGAGAGACTGCCCAGTCATTGAGCTTTCTTGCCACTTGTGACTATTGGCTGAATTTAGAAGGACTTAAAAAAAATAAATAAGCGCACAAGCCTGTGGTAGGAGCAGCGGAGCTCCAAACCCCATTTCCCTAGAAGGGAGCCACTGCAATACACACAAGAGTGTTTTGAGGCCCAAACAAGATGACCCAAGTTCTCAAGTCACCCCCACTTCCAAAAGACTGCAGCCATTGAGACTGGCAGCCTTCCCTGAGAGAGACTGCAGGCAAGACACAAATGGGAACTAACCAACAGTTTGATCTTGTAAGATGACAAAAGCTTTGCATTGAGACTGGGTGAGATTTGTTGGTCAGATAAGTACATGCTATGTTCATCCTTACATCTGTTTGGCTTTCCAGAGAATTTTGTTTGTAAAGAGACTCGCATAGTTTTCATACAATAATTATTCTGCTCCCCATCAGCCCTTTTCACAAGTGCAACCCTGCAAGCTGTGGACTGGAGCAACAGCAGGGGAACATTTGATCAAAGGCTGCATCTGCTTTTAATAACATTTTTCACAATATGGTGTATGCTGAAGTCTGATTCAGCAACAATTTCTTAGCTATCTAATCTGTCTTTCTCTTTACTTTTAACACACTAATTTATCTGTTTTTCTGTTCAGGCACATTTTTTAGGTGACAAGAAAGTGCAGGCTAACAAAACTTGTTATTCTAACATAATACTCATCCCACTCTATTGCTGATACTTGCTTTGCATTCATTTTCAAAGACAAAAGGTCTAGGATGGAGTTACATTATGCTAGATACAGTGCAAATGCACAGGGGGTCTAGGCTATCCTTTGCACAGCTTAAAATCTACTGCCTCAATCCAGAGCTGGTTTGGATTCAGGATCCTTCCTAGGGGCCTGAAGCTAAAGCATAAGATCACAAGCTGCAGAAGCTTGGCTTTGCTTCAGAGTACATCCATACCACAAACATAGCCCCATGCAGAGGTATCAGCTTAGCTCTGTGGTTGTATAAATATCCAACAGTTTTAAAATCAGTAAAATGAAAATAGCAAGGGTTTCTTCCTCTTAGTTTTTGTTCAGCTTTCAACTTAATTTTACAGCTTCTCTGGGTAAGACAGTTTTATTTGAAGGCTTAATACAGTGCCCAGTGAAGCCCCATTTCCTGTGGGAGGTTTTACCGGTCTAAAATAATGGAGCTTTGGGCAAATAAGGAATGAGAGGAAGAAGAGCAAACAAAATAAAACACTGTTTTAAAACAGTCTGTCGGAGCATCTAAAGCTGACCTGCTCTTAACAATCTCACCAGCCAGTACTTACCAGGGTGTCTTTAAACAAGCATTGCTACAGAAATTATCCTGAAAAGGAATTAATTCCCACAAACAATTCCCTCAAAGGATAGATAATACCAGGTGGCATGAGGCCATTAATAACAGTATGCCAGGTGGAAAAATCTGATATGGCTAAAAGCAAGTAAGCCTGTCATTAAAACACAAAGCTGATTGAAAACAAACAATTTGGTAATTTCAACAAAATAAAGATGCAGCTGGGTTCTCTACTAAAATGCTTATATAACAAAAGCTATCAAGTCCAAGCAGTCTTATTTTGGCATATATGTAACTGCACACTGTGTTACAAACATCTAAATGACAAATTGTATTGCATCTTTGCAACAGAACATTCTTAAGATATTTATAGAGAGGGAACCTTAAAATAAGTTTTATTTTATAATTAAATAACTATTTGAAATTCTTTTCCCCTTTAGTGTCCTTGGCTGGCAGATGTCTGCTTGGTTCAGTGTGCAAGGGGGGACAGGAGAAACAGCACAAGCTGCATCATTTTTGAAATAAACAAGTTTCTGATTGGACTTGAGCTTGTTCAGGAGAGACAGCTGCAGGTAGAAGCTCATGTCCTAAAGCCCTGAGGATGACACAAACTGCTCCGTGTCCTCAATAGAAGAAGATTTCCTCACAGCATCTGAGCACCTAGAGGATGACAACGAGACTGATGAATGTAAAACTGGTAAAAGCAATGTGTCTGAGCATAAATCTGCTATTGTTTCTACTGCAAAACAGCCATGAAAATGCTCACATGAATTGTACTTCATATTAATTCATGCATATATTTTTTTGTCATTTAGAAAATGAATGGCCATTCATATTTTTAAATTGTTATTCAAAGACAAGGATATACGTTTCTGCAGTAGTTTTAGAGAGCAGTAATGCATTACACAGTTGTGCAGCCATTTTCATTTTAAAGTTATGGGGTACTCTGCAAAAACCAATTTCTTGTTTTCCTTTTAATAGGTCATGAAAAGTTAAGTGTTTTAGAAGCATCCTCAGATGTCAAAAAAAGTAAAGGAAAGGGATTTGAAAATAGCCACTACAGAAAAACCAGGTTGCCATCTATTCTTGAAGGGAACTGCATTAATGAAGATAATGCAGCTACTGGAGTCTCTGAAGCTGTGAATGTTGTGCCTGAAGATGACGTCTTGCAACCTGAAGATAAGGCAGACCAGGAAACACTGTGGCAGAAGGAATTAGCTGGAAAAGCTACTTCATCCTTTAGTACTAATAATTTGACTAGTGAGGCTGAAAATTCCTACGCAGTGCAGGTGATGGAAGATGTAACTTTAACCAAAATGGTTAAAGAGGAGCTGGGGTCTCTTAATGACTCAACAGCAAAACACAATAGTAAGACAGATGGAGACAGTTGTGCAGGTATCAGGAAAACTGATCCTCTCCCACAGGATGAGCAGGCAACTACAGGTCAGTATGCCACAAATTTAGCAGAATCTGTTCTGCAAGATGCGTTCATTAGGCTGTCGCAGTCTCAACCCACCTTTAGTGAGGAGGCTGCCGTCAGCATCTCCGTAGGAAGCTCCTGTAAGTCAGAAGACACACCTGCTTCCCGATCATGGAATGAACTTCCAAAGATTGTCATAGTTCAAAGTCCAGACAGTTCCGAGGCTATATCTGACTGGCCAGGGTCTGCTTTCCCCAGCCTGTGTCAGTGGACTGAATCAGAAAGTTCTGCTGAAGTTTCAGATTACTTTGAGGAAGGACATTCAAACGGACACAGCCAGAGTGCACTGGAAGTGGCTCTGGCTTGTGCAGCCACTGTTATTGGAACCATTTCTAGTCCCCAGGCTGCAGAAAAATTCAGACAAGATCAAGAAGCCACACAGCCTAACAGTGGAGCAGTTGATAATGAAGAACACACAGCACCTTCACAGCTACTTGATCGTGCTGGCACAGAATATTCATTTCCATCTGCACTGTGTGGCATGACTCAGGTAGCAAGTGCTGTAGCTGTTTGTGGTCTGGGGGAAACAAAGGAAGAGAAGTACCCTGCTACTTCGAGTGGACTTCTGTCTGCTGCTCAGACTTCTGCAGCCATTACTCTACATTGCAGCATAGCTTTAGGAAGCAGCATGGAGAAACTAAATTATAGCATTGCAGAGGCGCTTCTCAAAGAGGCATCAATAATTTTGACAAAACCCAACATATACAAAAATGTAGGGCATTTTATGGAATCCATAAATGGAAAAATCATTGAAACAGCAGCAAGACCACGAATTCCACACAATAATGAAGTAATCAGGGATGAACTTGCACAAAACTTATCCAATATTATTCTACGACATTCCATGGAGGAGGCTAGGAAAAGGAGGCAGCTACACCCCTGTTCAGAAAACTGCTCAAGTACACAAGACATTTTCATGCAGACTGCAAATGAGTTGCTTTTTAACATAGTATATTTCACTTTCAAGAAGATGAACGACATAAGACAAGTTGAAGAGTGTTCTCCTCTCTTTTCTGGGGGGACAAAGACGGAGAAAGTAACAAGAGCAGAAGGATGGTCAGCACAGGCAACAGAAAATGAAACTTCACACAGCCCCCTTGATAGCTCTGTTGTTAAAACATTTGGCACATCCTACAGCACTAGTTCTGGCAAAGACCTTGTAAATGTCACAAATACTAGGAAAAGTAATTTGAAAGATGTAAATAGCAAAGACACTGTTCCACTAGATTCAGAACCAACAAGTAGAGCTACAGGGCAGAATGCACTTGTTGCAAAAACATCTCCCAAGAAAAGATACCTGAAGAGAACCACACGAGACTATTACAAATCCCCAAATCAGAGTAATAATAATCATCAGAAGAAAGACTACAGGTCATTTTCAGGTAGAGAAAATACCTTTGCAAACAATGAATGCAAGCATGGTGTTCAAGAACGGTTGTCTTCCAGCACCATCATGAACGCAGAAAACCAGGCCAAGCATAAGTCTGATGCTCTGCTAAATAATGATGTCCAAGTTAGCTTGTCTTTATTAGGAAATCATGTCTTGCTTCCTTCACAGCCTGTGCTACAGGTGAAACATTCCAAGGACAAATATTGTATAACAGATTTTGCAGAAGAATTGGCAGAAACAGTTGTCTCTATGGCAACAGAAATAGCTGCCATTTGTCTTGAAAATTCAAATGGAAAGCAACCTTGGTTCTGTGCATGGAAAAGAGGTAACGAATATCTGGTAACCCAGAGTTTATCCTGCAGAACCATGAAAAGGAAAAAGGAAACTCATGCTAATGGTTCAGTTGTTCGGAAGAACAGGGCACCTAGACTTAGTGAGATCAAAAGAAAAACAGATGAGCATCCTGAGCTAAAGGAAAGATTGATGAATCGGGTAGTGGATGAATCTATAAGCCTTGAGGACACACCAGACTCAGTCAATATCTTTGCTAATGAAGTGGCTGCCAAGATCATGAACCTCACTGAGCTCTCCATGGTTGATGGCATCTGGCAAGGTCCAAACCACTCCAGGAACAGGCTGCACTGTGAAAGATGGAGCCGAGCCAAAGCCTCAAGCTGTGAGAGCATACCTGAGGAGGACTCGGATTCCAAAGCCTCTTTCAATACCCTGGGCCTGATGAACACCTTTGGCCAACCTGTCAGCCAGACAAGTTCTGTCTCAAAGCAGTCTAGTTGTGAAAGCATTACAGATGAATTTTCAAGATTTATGGTGAACCAGATGGAAAATGAAGGAAGAGGTTTTGATTTATTACTAGATTACTATGCAGGGAAAAATGCAAATAACATCTTAACTTCTGCTTTGCAACAGGTAGCCAAGAAAAATGGCCATCTTAATGTCAGACCAAGTTGCCCATCCAAACAGTCCAGCACAGAAAGCATAACAGAAGAATTTTATAGGTATATGCTAAGAGAAATAGAAAAAGAAAATAAAGATAATCTATCTTCCCCTCGGAATTCAAAAGACTGGTGTGGCAGTTTGCTACCACTCTCTCTACGATCACCTTTTTGCTTTAGGCAATCATCAATGCCTGACAGCAGATCATCAGGTTCTAGACTAACAGTTAGCGTCCCAGTTAAGGCAAATTCATTAGATGGGTTTGCCCACCATCATCAAGATTCCTTAAGTGTACAGCCAGTCAGTACAGTGGCTTCTTCCGGTCTTTGCAAGTCTGACTCATGCCTGTACCAAAGATGCAATACTGACCAGATAACAGATATGTTGATTCACGAGACGTGGGCAAGTTCTATTGAATCTCTAATGCGCAAGAATAAAATCATAACAGATGAGGCAGAGGCTGCAGAGGCAGACCAGTTTCACAGTGATTCCCCACCACATGTAGAACGATACGCAAACAGACTGGCTACAAATATTGTTGAAAGTGGTAAAAATTTAATTGTTGTCCAGCAGGATTCTTTTGATTATACAAGCCAAGAATGTGTGCTGGAAGGCAAACATCCTCAAAGCACAACTCAGACTCAATCAAAACCCAAAAGGGATGGAGTAAATTTGGATGAGAAAAACCAGCATATGAAGAACCCTGGACGCCTCCCTGCAAGTCAGCATAGGGAAGTGCCTTTAATTCAGATAGAAGCTGATCAACGAGATGAGTCAGATAAAGTCTCAGAGTCCTTCGTCTCATGTAGCCCTTCTGGAAAGGAGCATCAAAGCAAAGAAAAGCCTCCAGAAATTTTTGATGGGAAACACACAGTTTCCAGTTCCCTACTAAGTAGGTAAGTGACAAAACAGTAAATCAGCACATTGCTTTTGTGTTTAGTTTTGCAGTAAAAATCATTTTGATAAAAGAAGATAAGAGAAGAAGCACTTTCAAAGAAATAAAAGAAAGACAGTCCTGACTACAGGTTTCTCATGGTATCAAAATAGCCCAATCATATATCACAGTGCCAGTTTCTGGAGCAAAGTTACATTGTATATGACAACATGCTTCCAAGATTCAAATCTAATACTGCAGAGACAAGTAAGTTTTCTCTCTACAGTTGTTTAAGTCTTCCATAGTTAAGACAGGAAAGATGGACAAAGTTTGAACTTCAGTTTAGCACTGACAGAAGATAGCAGAATTTGACCTCTGCTGTAGTTCTCTGCTATGCTTGTTCATATAACTAATGCTTCATATACCTGGAAACAAGATCAGATTTTGAGACCTTAAACTTCAGCTTTGTGTTTGTTTACAGTCTGGAGATACAAGTAATAAAAATTCTTTAGTGAAAGAAATAAAATGGCAATTAAAAACACTCCTCACCTCCTTTAGTTCAAGAATTCTCTGGTAGAATTTAGATAGAGAAAATAATAGAATTTCATTTTACTACATAATGCAAATGTAGAGGATTGCTGTGGATGCTGAGGTTAAGAGCAAGACTCCCTCTCAAGACTGCTTGTTTTTAACTATACTTCATGCTGGGGAGGGACTCTTCATGAGGGACTGTAGTGACAGAACAAGGGGTAACAGGTTCAAACCTAAACAAGGGCAAGTTTAGATTGGATATGAGGAAGAAATTCTTTCCTGTAAGGGTGGTGAGGCACTGGAATGGGTTGCCCAGGGAAGCTGTGAATGCTCCATGGCTGGCGGTGTTCAAGACCGGGTTGGACATAGCCTTGGATGGCATGGTTTAGTGTGCGGTGCCCCTGCCCATGTCAGGGGGTTTGGAACTAGATGATCTTAAGGTCCTTTCCAGCGCCAATTATTCTATGATTCTATGTATGTTACTTTAATGGTATCTAAACTGCCAATCACTTGGATTATTGCAGCAACCTAGTATCTCAGAGCGCTTGATAGAGTGCATGTGCTAGTGTTAGAAACCATTTTGCAGCTCATTCTAGGAAGTTCTGGCTTTTGACAAAGCTCTGCTGGAAGTGAGAAAGCAAGTACGTTCCTGTGTACGGTAGCGATTAGGTGGACAATAATCATAGTGTCACTGTTCTTTCATACTGACTGTTGCCCACTAACCTTTCTCTTCCTTTTAAATGCAAATTACTTTGAGTAGGATACATTTGGAGATGTACGTATCTGGAATCTTGACTTTTATTTTTGCATAGTTTAAGAGCCCTTTAATAGCTTTTCCTCTGCCTTTGATGAAGAGTTCCTAAATCAACTATGGGAAGTTTGAAGCATTAGGATTAGTAGGGCAGAATTAGTAATCAGAGGCTACACCTACATGAGTATTTTGGTTCAGCAATGCAGTGCAGTTCTGAATCAACTTGTCTTCATTTCCATGCCTTGGCTTTCTTTGCAGCGTGCAATGCAGATTTCTTTTAAAGGGTTCTCAACTAGAAGCTACACAAGTGTGTACCAGATGTTCTCATAACCCTACCAGGAAGGCAAAGCTTCCAGTGTTTCTTCACACAGATTTGAATTGCTTGTGGCATGGATGTCTGGACCAAGTCTAGACTAAAGTAAAAACCTAAAGATAGATAAATAACATAGATAAAGCATGAGCACCAATTTTTTTGATCCACTCCTACCGCATGAAATTTCTTGCTAGTATAGATATAGGCGTATAGGGCTCCAGGCAAAACATCAAGCAGGCATACAGGCAACTAGAAAAAAGAAGGGGGAAGGGAGGGGAAGCTGTGCAGGCCTGGGGAAAGGTCTTCAGCAAGCTAAAAAAAAAAAAATGAAATATTTATTTCTTGTACTCAGGGCAATGCAACAGACCCAGTCCTGTCACAGTTACACAGGAACTGTTCCAACTGACTGTTCAGAAGTAGGGAACTGTCAGTTCAAAGCATTGCTAATCTGAGATGTAATTGCGTAACAAATCAAACACAACCCAAAATGCCATGTAACGACGCCCACAAACATCTCTTATATTTTGGAACAAGCAATAGGTGCCCTGTATTAAAAATAGGAGTAACACCTGCAACCTGCCTGCTCAGTTACTACAGATGCCTAGTTTTGTACCTGAGGGGTCAGCGATGACAGGCATAGTTATTTGACAGATGCTGACTGCCTGGAAGAGCAGAGGCCCTCAGGCAAACTGGTCCTTTTCTCCCTGTACAGGAGCCTGCCTCAGTACTCTAGCATCCAGCATTAATACAGCAACTTCTCAGTTGTTGCTCAAGTGAGGGCAGGACAAAAGGAAATATCCACAATGATATTGTCTCAGTATATTCTTAATCAAATTAATTACTTGGGAGCAGTAGAATTTTGGGGGTGATCTCTTGCTCCAACTGCAGACAGGGTACCTCAGCCACTACTGTAAATAAAAGTCAGGAGGTGAGAACTCTGGAGGGATCCTGCAGAGGGTTGCCAGTACATATTCTGTTGTCTTAATCACACAGCTGCAAATGCAGACCATCCAGTAAATTTAACAGAACTACAGTTTTGCATTAATCGCTATGTTGGTGCTGCAGTTATATAACTATTTTTTTTTCCTATCATCCAAAAAAGTGATTTTGGATTGTAATATACTTTCCTGTCTACGTATCACAAGTCTTACAGCAAGTATCACAAAGTCCAGTTTGGCTCTGAAAGGTTACCATAAATATAGCTTTTATTTTTTGTTCGTGTGTTTATCGGAGTGTACAGAATCATAAAGCATTAAGCCCCAACATCTCTTAACCCTGTATTTTCTAAGCTCAGCCTAGACCTGTATATGCAGTCTGGTTTCTGACTACCTGCTGCACACCTATCTAGAAAAAGAATACTTCGTCCTTCCCCAGTCTAAACATTGGATCCTAAGGAATACAGAAGCCTAATAATCATTACTGATTCACAACCCCCACCACCTTCATACTTTTACTTCTAGACCTCTTTTGGATCTGCAACGTTAACAGAGTAGAAAACCCTGTCAAGAACCCTGTCAAGAAACCTATCATCTGTTAGTAAGACAGGGAATTAGTGCCAAGATATATTGCCAAGAAATGCTGTCATACTGTGGCTAACATGTACCACATATTTCAATCACTGGAATGACTGAAGTGCATTAAGCAACAGGCCTGTGCAGTGAGCAGCTCCTCTGTACAAAACCTTTCTATGCATATTTGCAGTATAAGGCTTACTATGTTTTGTGTTTGTTTATAGCACTCATAGGATCTTTTTTAAGAGCATCTCAGACCATATGCTCAACTGGACTTTATGTATTATAAGCCTGTCCAACCTCTTGCATCTGTATAATGTTGGAACCTGGTTGATTTTAATGAGCAGCACTGCCTGAAGATTGGTGTTACCACTTTGTTTGCCTATATTATCAATGTGCCTTCCTTATCACCCTACCAGCAACAGTCCTCAGAGTAGACCAGATGCTGAAATCATAGGAGAGACAAAAACAGCCGAAGAATTTCCAAGCCACCTCAGCAGCAGTGAAGAAAGCACTGGCAGCTGGTCCCAGCTAGCTAACGATGAGGACAATCCTGACGACACAAGCAGCTACTTGCAACTCAGTGAGAGATCCCTGAGGTACCCATATTGTCTGTTCTCGGTGTAAAATAAGAGTTAATCAACCAGACCAATGATCTGTCTACCACGTATCAGGAATGAGGCTCAACAGCTTGAGATGTGTTCAGAATACTGTAAAGAAAGCCTAATGACTGAGTTCATCTCCTTAATTGAAAAAAAGAGAAAAAAATTAGCCACATTTTGTTTCTCAGCAGGACTTTTTTTTTATTGTAAGCAGCTAGATTCAGACAAAGAGAAAATTTCTTGGCACCACTCCAGCGCCTCAGTCCTACAGTGAAAGGACCATCGGACAAGCTAATTGTTGCAGTCTTTCCTTTGATGTATTTGCTATTTACATAATGTTTATTTTGGCATTTCCTTAGCTGGGATTGATGAGACTAATATTCCCGCCAGTTATCTGTACACCAAGAAGAGCAGAGATAGAGCCTTGATATGCTTAGAATGACAAAGAGTAGCAGATTAACAGAGGATGACAGAGTTCTCCTTGAGTAGGCATAAATTCCAGAGCTCACCTTGCAGTGTGCTGCTTTTTGTTCCTATTCAAGTCAGGACATGCATTTACAAATGTTATCTAGTCTTTAGAATTTGTATAAAGTGAGGTTAGTTTGACTTCAGCCCTTTCATGACTTCAGACTGAGCAAGCTTTTTTCTTAACATGCTCTTAGATTAGATTTTAAAGTACTGTAATGTATTTACATCTTTCTCTTGTGCATCAAGATGATAAGGAAGGAAGTCATTATAGTAATGAGCAAAGAAAAGAAAGAGTCTCTGTCAGAGAGCACTGTTGAATAGCTGAAAAAATAGTGAGCAAAACCTGTCTGTCAGTGTGTGTGAACATTCATACCATTATTATAGTATCAACCTTTAACAAAGTTCTTGGTCTGAGAGAGCTAATGTATTGTGCCTCTCGGCTCTGCACTGAAACAGAAATTGCTGCAGTAAGTCTGAATGCACGGTATGCTGACACTGACTCAGAAAAACCTGATGAGGAAAAGAGCTAAGCAATCTTTCTAATGTAAGGAAAAAAGACTATTAGTTGTGGTTTTGGTAAAAATTAAGTGGTTCAGGTTGACTTGTTCACAGAACTGGTTTGTGCCAATTCACTTGCAGCCAGCAAATTCACAACCTGTTCACAAGACTAATACAATATCTGCATAAACATTCACTATCAATTTTATAATGATGTTATAAAGTGAACTGGTACTACTTTTTCCAAATATTCTCAGATGTCATACTTCAACCTTATGAAAAAGCCAAGGAGAATACTTTTTCTTATTACTGGTCCCAGTGAGCACTGGCTATAATCAAAATCTGTCTTTCAGAGTAGTCAGAAACATAAAGGGCTGTCACTGTACCTGCAGGTTCCATCAGATCCCTGGTAGTATTTGAGGTATGATATAATACACTGAAACTGTTGCTGGTTACAGGCATGGAGTCACCCAACAGGTAAGTAGTAAGTAAGGCAACTAAATGCCTTGCTATAACTTGCAATGTTCAGAGGTGTCTGAATCTCTGCAGGTTTTTCCAGGGTATCTCCATACCTGGCAATCCTTTTTAAGGACTGCTTTTTTGTTTGAGGCCAAATATTTATTGCATAAGGCATTCACAAGAAGATAGTTCACTTTTTTTATTTCATCCAGTTTAAAGCATCACTTGATACATGCTCTATCTAGAAGCTATTTTTATAAAAGCCTCATTATTTTGAGCAGATTAGTGTGCTTCATTCTGGGAACCACTTGCTGAGTTGAAGGGATTTTGCGGAACTCTGCCTAACAAAGGGCACATCTTCACTTTGCTTTGTACATAAGTAAATTGCAAAAAAGATGTATGGGAACATATTCAGTGCAGCTTGGCACTAATATCTAAACTTTTGCTTTGTCAGCAATGGCAACAGCAGTACTACTAGCAGTCTTGGCATTATGGACCTGGAAATTTATCAGGAGAACGTGCCATCTTCTCCTACGATTAAGTAAGTAGTCACTGAAGTGAGATTTGGTGTTTAGTCCAACTTTAACTGAAAATCGTTTACACCATCTAAAATGTGCCAAGCCCTTCTTTGCACCTGCTGCTAGCTTCAAAAAAAGCACATGAAGGTTTCTGTGCAGAGTGATAACACTAGAGAGTGAAAGATTACCCAGGAAAGTTCATGAGGCAGATCTCTCAAAAGAGCATGGATCCACCAACTGACTAAAAGACAGTTTTCTGTGGTATGGGTTTCTCATTGTGTTACCTTTCTTCTCCCAGGAACTTCAAATATTATCAAAACTACTGTAATAGCAAGTAAGGTCAAGCAAATAAGAATCAATTACAATAAAAGGATAAAAATCTGATAGCAGTCTTTCAAATAACAATTTGGCCCAAAGTACGTCTTACCTATTGTTTCTGCGCTTGTTTCTACTGAGCATGCAATTAACTTATCAAGAGATGTGTAAGCACCTACTTAAAAGACTCTGGCACCCTGAAACCTGGTATAACCTGCCAGCTGGTGAATGTCACATTGTATTCAGGGCATAGTCATTGCAGAAGCGTACAGACCATATACCAAACATTGAACATGGAATCTTTGCGAAGTCAGTGACATCAGAAAATCTTCACAGCTTGCTAGCAGGTTGTACTACAACTGCCCTGCTTTTTCTGTAAAATACTCTTTCTTTTTGTAAGAACTCTGGGCTTTCATATTTCTGTAGTTATGTGCATTCTCTCTCAGCTGCCAATTTGTAGACTAACATTGTTAAAACATTCCGAACTTTACAGTAGACAGTGATACCTCCTGCACACTTTCCTAAAGGTAACCCCTTTCCTTAAAATTTCTGAGGAGCAACGAGATACATTTTTGACTCCCCTCATTAGCTTTCAGGAGCTATTCTCAGTTGTTAGCTAATAGGCATGAGAAGCATTGTACTTCCACAAATCAAAATCAAGGCACAGAATGCATCTGCTGTTCAAACAGAAAACAAAAAAGCCTGATGGGAAGGAAGTAATTAAGCACCTATGATTCTAAGTCATGACAAATCATGCTGCCATTTTATTCTTTCCTCTCACATCTTGCGGTAACCATTACATGAGAATATATAATCTTGATTCTTTGAAGCCATGGGGGAGATTTTGGAATCTTGTGAATGAAGTTGGTAAAGAGATTGATAAAGAGTAGTGTCCTATGCTAGGAACAAAATCTTACACCTCCAGTGTTCCCTCGATTGAGGGCAGGATGGAAAAGTCTCAAAATGTATACTGCAAGTGCTATCCTTCCACAAATGATGAAACAAATGCAAAAGCCGTGAGAACAATAGTGAATTTGCAGTCCCTTGCATGCTTATATACAAGCATGGATATTGTGTTCAGAAATGGAAGCTGAAGCAGTGACTACATGCCTGGAGTTTGTTTCCTGCAGTTTAGGAAAGAGGTGGTACACAAGATATTACACCTTGGAAAAATTTCCAAAGATCTAAACAGAATTTTTGATCCAAACAGCAAATACATACTTCAACAGTAGCTGAAGTAATTGATAGCTATGATTGTGTTTAGTTATGAAAGATAAAAGTAGAAAGCAAAGCTGGAAAGGATTCAGCCAGGGAATATAGCGCTGCAAAATGTAGACATTGGAAGTTCAGTATTTCCGCCCAGGTTCTGAGCTTTGCTGCATCTTACCATGAAGTCATTCATTTGTCATTATGAAAAATGTAAAGATATGCAGATCCTGGTGAAACATAATACACAGCACAACCATTACAAGTACTCTATCCTATCACAGGAAGGATGATGCAATTCACATAGCTTTTCCTGATTTACAGATAAAAATAAGTTAAATATGTTCAGCATTTCATTATTCTATCCTATGTCACTTTTTTCTTGCAGTTTTCTAGGTTTTACATTGAGGGAGAAGTTTATCCATCATGAAGCAGTGTTGTAGACTATTCCTAAATATCACTAATAAGCTTTGTTGTTGTTTGTTTCTAAGTGAATTAATAGAAGAAAAGGTTTTCCTTAAAGAACAGACAGAAAATACAGAGGGTAAGTTGAACCATACCGATTGAAGCATACAATCTGAAGTTAACATGAGTAATTGCACAATAACTGCTGGGATTACTTTTCCAGAAAGTACTTCTGGGCTTTCAGTGGGAACAGCTAATTGTCAAAAGGACCTACTGGTGATAAACTTTGATCTGGAACCAGAGTGCCCCGATGCAGAGCTGCGAGCCACCCTGCAGTGGATAGCCGCTTCTGAACTTGGAATTCCAACCATCTATTTTAAGAAATCTCAGGAAAACAGAATTGAAAAGGTAGTATTTACAGAACTGAGCATACTATTAATTCATTTTAATCACAATAGTAATTATGACTTCTTGAGGTTAGTGAGCTTAACGGAAGACACAAAAACATCATTACAGCAAGATGGTTATGCTACTGTCTATTACAGAAAGGGAAGAAAGGATTAAATGTGTCAGAATTGAAGGTATGTGAACTAGTAGATTGTCCATGGCGCAAGAAACAGTATCACCATGAGACCTTCTCCAAAGCCTGTCTAACATGCTTTGATGAATCTGCTCACTTTTTCAATTATGTGTTAAGTATCAACACCCAAGTCAGAATTAACAGAGAGCCCTTTATGTGGCTGCACTTGAAGGGCTGCAGATGGCTTACGTAGAGCTTAAGCATGTAGCTTAAAAATCACTTGTGTGTGGGCAAGGCTCTGCCTTGTCTGCAACATGGATTAGGGCACCCTCAGGCAGGTCTGAATTTATGCCTGGCTGTCCTCAGATTGTTACAGCTGGGGATACAACAGGGCATCTCAGGGGCCTGGCAGTTTCTCCTACTTTTATGTGACATCTACCATGGCCAAAAGCACTGGCTTTATAGTCACTTTGTGCTCATAGAAAAGGATTGCTTATCACCAGGGAATGGACCCATTGCCCAAATATACAGAAAAGACTAACTGCAAAATGCATAAAGCTAACCTCTATTAGCTCAGGTCCACTGTCTAAAATAAGAAGATTATGAGGCTTCTGCACCAGAGCTGAAGGAAAGTTCAGAGGATAGGTAGGATGGACCTAGCTGTGCAGGCATACCCTTGTAGTATCCACTACCCTGAGAGACAGTTTTAGCTCAGGCAGTGACCAACCAGTGTTTCTAGTGGAGCCATATTTGCAACCCCATCTCTTGCTCGCAAAATTGGGCTGAAAATTAAAATATTTTGCATCATTGTGTGGAAATTAAGAAGCACCTCCACTGGCTTCCTGATAAAGTGTTATGTGTGCCAGTACCCTTTTCCTCCTGCTCACATGTAGCTCAGCCTCTGTCATTTTGAAAGCAGAAGCCCGATTCCAGAGAGAAGCAGACAGACACAGACTACTAGAACCAAGAAACCTCTGAGGCATTAGTCCAAGCCAGAGCACCAAGAGCAACACTGAAGTCCTAAATGGTAACAAGAAGTGCAGACTGTTCCTATTCCTGAATGATTCATTAAGTGCTCTATTGTAGATAACCCCAAATGACACCCACAGTATTTCAGGAATAACCAGAACAGCCCCATTTCCAAGGTCAGCAAGAACAGCTCAAGCTTTATGGCTTTCAAAAAGTGTCCCAGAATTCCAATCAATTAATAAAAAAAGTATTACAAATCAGTATTTTGGTCTTTTATGGGAAGATCATTTTGAGTAGCGGAGATATTGTTTGATTTTCTTGAGTACATGCATTTGGGAATCATAAACATAATTTAAAATGCATTCAGCAGCAACAGTCCAAATTGCATCTAATTAAAGAAACAGCTGTCAGCTTTACCCATGTGCTTTGGCAAACAGCTAATTCAATTGCAAAAATACACTAGAGAATAATGAAGCACATCCTGCCTACAACAGTGCTTTTGGAAATCACGTGCCTATTAAATATCATTAAAATACATATTAAAAGTTTAGGCTTCAGTATGTAAATAGCAAACAGCTACACTAACTAGAGACACAATATTTTCTTATGTGGTTTTAAACTGGAATCATAGAAGGAGCAAGCTAATTAGATATTGAGTGTGAATTTCAAAGAAATTAAAAGCTTTAATTCTCATTTATGTGCTTCATTAAAAAATGGGACCAGACGTATGACACTGTGATGCCCTTTCTTAAGTATAAAGTGAACAAAATTCAGGGTTTGTTTTTTTTTTTTTACAGGTGCATAAGAATATATATATCTAATCTCTGATTGGTCTGGAAGTTAAAATCAAATACAGATACTTTCTGTGATTCAGCCACAATTGTAGCAAATGTCTTCTTGTGACAAAAGTTTACCCAGAATTTCCTCTCACCAGTACTATGTGATTATTGAATACGCTATTGGCTGCATATGTGGAAATCCAGAAAAATAAATACAAATTAAAATTAGCAAATGGTAAAGAAGTGGGATTTTTTTTGTTTAAATTCTTCAAAATGGATAGTCACACTTCCATTTTCTTCATAGTGTGTTGTTGATAACAAGGAAAGTTGTGATCCTTTACCAAGCTCACTTTCACTGTTCTTAATTTTATTGCAATAAATAAGAAATAATTGCTGAGAGCAGCTCATCTAGAAAACATCGAAATGTGGCCAGTCTTTGGGAAGCTATAGAATTTCAGAAATGAAGTTTTATAAATAGAAAGAACCTGTATGTTGCTGTGTAATGAACTGTGCCCACTCCCACTCACAGCACTGCATTTTCAAAGGATGGTTTGTGTGTATTAATTTCACGAAACATTAGCAAAGCATTAAGCAAATCCTAAGCATGTTTTGTTTTGGTTTTTTATTAGTTTTCAGATGTTGTGCAATTAGTTCAACGAAAGTCCTGGAAAGTGGGAGATATCTTTCATGCCGTGGTGCAGTACTGCAAGCTCAGTGAAGAAGGCCAAGTGGTGACACCAAGCCTGTTTGATTGGCTTCTCGAACTGGGTTAAGAAAGTTCAACCTGTTCAGTATTTTTGTTTTATTCTGGTTTAAATAAGCAGTGGTTTGTGTAGCGCTCTGATTTCTGAACATCACTGAATAAAATGAGCAAAGATATACAAACTCTAGGGAAACAGCACACGCCTGTTCCAGAACTGAACAAGAAGCAAAGTGAAACCAAGGTGTATTGTATCTTTCTGTATCATGAGGAACTCGTGACATATTGTGCTATAGGGTGTACTGTACCAGAAGGGGATGGATTTTTTTAGCCTTCTGACTTAATGGACTACCCAGTAAAGGCTTAATTAAATGTCTAATATGCTCCACTTTCATCAGTTAGTTTAAATCAATCAGCCAAAAATGGGATAGTACACAAACATTCAGTTTTTAATTGCCAATATTTTTACAGCTTAACTGTTAGGACCAGAGTGTGTTCCAAGATGCCTCAAGATGCCCATATCCCTAGATATACAATTCTTTTTCTTTTTTTTTTATCCCCATAGCCTAAGGGGTAAAAACTTTTGAACACAACTCGCAGTTTGTCAACACAAAAGCTACTGAAAACACATTTTAGCTTCTTTCCATGTGATTCTCTTCCATAACTACTCCCAATTCCTGTCTTCTTCTCAAGGAAATAAAATCTAGACTCTAAGTTTCTACCCTCACAAAAACTGTCTCCTTTTCACTTGGAGGCAGTGCATGTCAGCATAGCTACGCATAGTATGTCCCTGAACACAGCTCTGCCAGCCACAGCAGCAGGTTTCTAAGCCCTGTTATGCCACAGACCATGTCCTCGCATGACCTTGGGAAAGTCTGTTCACCTCTGTGCCTCAGTGTCCCTACCTGATAAAAGGGAGTAACGATAGTATGATTGTTATGTGAAGTGCTTCTATTTAAAGCACTATGTAACATGCTACGTATCAGTTCAAATCAGTGAAAAAAAAACCCAATCTATTTTAATTTAATCAAATAAGTTGTTACTAAGGTGAAAAACTGCATATTTGAATACAGTACCATCTCATCATAAAAATCTTAGTGTTGATTTTTGTAACTTCCAAGAAATCAAAATGTTAAAATTTCATCAGACATACTTGTTCATTTTGGATATAAGTGTTTGGACTATATGTGATAGTTCACATTACTATAAGATTTATATAACTGTTTGATAAGATAATCTGTGGTATATTCTTGTTGAGATGATCTGTTATCATCATGCACTTAATGATGCATTCTCTTTATTCTGCCAAAGAGATTGGTTTTGAATTTAAAGGTAGTTGTATTTATCACATCAGAACTCTTCTATTATTTGTTTCTTTGAAAATATTTATCTTTCCTCTCTCTCAACCTAAATAGCATAATACAAAACATGCTTGCTTTTCCCCATAAAATATTTAAGAGATGTTTTATTTTCCATATATGCTTCTGTAATATTTCTTGGGAAAATGGGAAAAAAACCCCATCCTTTTGCACTAAATATTTTTGAAAATTTTAAAGTAGTTTTAAATAATTTATGAAAGAGCCATATTCTCAATTTTATCTTTAAAACCATTCCTAAACTTGCATGATTGCATCACTCATGAAACACGAATTGTTAGTGAATCAAAATCTGATGTGGAACATTAAACATGACAAATCTACATCTACTCTGCAGCATACACAAGACAGTGAAGGTTGCTTTACTGTGAGATAAAGGTCATTTTATTGCATACACTGGACACTACTGTGCAGTCACTGGATAGTAATTCCCACTAACATGAGGGGCAACGCTGAATGCTCAGCATTTCTGAGGCTGAAAGTTAATAAAAAGCACCAATTATTACAGACTTAAAGTGCTTTGAGTCAATAAATGGGAAAATGTATTTATTTTTAAACCAAATACAGTTAGTGTCAGTATACAAGTTTTTTCTGTGATAGAATAAATGTTTACTTATCCTACAAAGCACAAATATAATGACGGAGTTGTAACAGTGTGATGCAGTTTCTCTGTACAGTAGTTCTTAACGTTGCAATTTATTCAGAAATAAATTTATGTTATAACGTGTGTCCTCTTTGCCTTTCTAGAAAGTTCATCATGTACTATGAGGGTTTTGACTTATTAAATAATACTTGCCTGCCATCCCTGTAGCTTCTCAAAGCTCTGCTTCTGAATGAAAGTCTTGACCCATGGCCCCAACCAAAAGAAGTCAGAGCAAACTCCAAGTCTTACCTCAGCATCAAAGCTGCAGCTTTACTAAGGTTCCACAATTCATTTAAGAGATACAAGGCAAATCATAATGTTCTAAGTATCACAGTAGAATAAAGAGAAATTACATGTTCATTGCTGTGAACTAACCCTCAAATAACTCCCAACGTAGAAAAATCTCTACAAATGCTCTCTCTAGCTGCTTTCAGTACCTCCAGAAGCAGGCAGGTGGGTCAAACACAGAAGTTCAGCAGTTTCTTCTGCTCGTTTAAGTTTGTACAGGTATTTACTGCCTAGATATAAAGGTATTTATTTCTACTTCTAAACAGAGAAGGAAACCAACACTTAGCTGAGTAAATCAGAACATTAACACTTAGCTGAGTAAATCAGAACATCCACCATTAAAGCAGGCTGAAAAAAAAATATAGTCAAAATTAAATATACATAAATAAGAACATCATACTACATACAATTTTAGATAAAAATCAGAGAGCAAGTTATCTACAGTTCAGCCTCTCCGTACAGACGAGCACGATGCAGATTGTTAATATCACCAGGGTGCAAAGGGAGTGGCTATTCACTATCATTCCCAGTACAAACTAGGACCAAACAAATGGAACTCACACAAGCCAGACACAAAGCAAATAAAAAGGGTTGACACAGATGAGAGGTTGCAGTATTTGTACACAGGTTCAAGTGGGAGCTTATAGGTACTTGAGTCAGATACACCACTATTTACTAAAGAAGACAAACCCCATGCCCCTCATGAGACACCCTGGCCATCAGGGACCACTATGGGAACAGCGGAGATGCTTGCCCCAGCACCTAACTCAGCCAAACCTGTCCCACTCCCCTTCTCACCCTGCAAGGCAGTTTCAGGACAAGGTGCCTTCCATCCTGGAGCTGACTTTACCACACACCTAATGAAGAGCAGAATTTGGCTTGCAGACACATTGATTCAAACTCAGGAGAAATTCCCTATTGAAAAAATCAGTATTTAAAATCTTCATGTTTAGTTTGGCTTTGTTCAGGGTGCTTTCAATGATGGGATCACTAGAAGCTGAAAAACTATAACCTGCTTCAATTTTGCCATACCACCAAAGATTTTCATAGTGTCTTTAAGGAAATTGACCATTTTATTGGTGTCTGTGATCAAAAATGGTCACCAGTTTACAGCCATTCTATCAAATTCAGCAGGGAACTTCTGAGGAGGCGAATTTTACCATTTCTCCAGTTTCAAGCAGAGCTACATGACAGACAAGCATGGGAATGTCACCATGAATCCTGCACTCTTACTTTCAAAACATTGAGGGAATACAAACCCAACCAAAGCCAACAACAGCAAAAAAAAAAAAAGCAACCAAACATTGAAATGTAGAGCCCACATGATCTACTTAATAAATAAAAGACATTTCAGCTGAGAAGAAAAACACATCCATACTAGCAAATTTAATAATTTTAATTCAAGGCAGAACCATTCCTAAGTGAAGGTTAAAGCAAACTCACAATGCTACTACTTCAATTTTTCAAATCCACTCATCACATCAAATAGGCCCTCAGAAAACAACTAGCAGCTGTACAGCATTCAGCAGGACAGACAGTTAAATTAGGCAGCTGGACTATCAAACTAATTATAACAACTTGCCATGAAGACAGATCCAGCTGATGGATACTCCTCCCAGCATCTGCTGAAATTTAGACAGTAAAGTGCAGCAAACTGGAAAATATAACTAAGCTATATAATGGTGGACAACAAATATAATCAAGGATGTATTTCACATCCTTTCACTAACTACCCAGGAACTGCGAATTATAACAGAAGGAGGTAAAAAGAAATTCTCACAAGATGCCATTTTTAAAACATGAGTATGACTATTATCCTCACCTATTCAGGAAAGAATTTAAGTCTCAAGAGATACAGAAAGTATATGTCCACAGTCCAAGTACATGTTGTATGCTCATATGGAAATCCTAGTCTTGTAAAACCTGTGTTCTGTCCTGGTGACGCTACATAATACACGCTAAGGGCTTCTTTCCCAGAAAAACACACTTGCATATTCATAGAGGTATATGATGGAAGGATGCAGAGGTCTAAAGGACAGAAACAATACATTAAATATGATTTCTACAGTCAGTCCTTACTAAAGCACATTTCAGCAGTTTCCAGAGGTCATCCTTTTCAATGAGGTCACAGTGAATCCAGTGTGCCAGCATTTCAGGATAATGTTGAAAGCCACATCCCAATCCAGTCACCCAACAATTAAAGTAGCCTCTTGGAGAGTATAAGAGTTTGTAGAAGGAAAATGTTTTTATAAGATTAAAAAGGCACCAGGCAATACAGTTAAAGCATACACATACACTAATTTGGTAGTGCAGACTGAAGTGGAACTAGAGAAAGGGATTAAGCTGCTACCAGAAACACAGAATGGTTTCAGGATGATATATCTATACAACACACTCCCAGTGTATGCCTCTATAATTTATTAAACTTCATATGAGTAAACCAAGGTGCAGAAAGCCTAACATCAAAGCATTCATGTGATGGTACCTAGACTACTACTGAAGTTCTTATGAGGTGTCAAGCCAGAGCACCTCTCAGCAGTGCCGTGAGCCATGAATAACACCAGATGCGAAAGTATTTCATATCTGAGCAGGAAACCTGGATAACTCAGCCTGAAAAGCAATTTTACTCAGTACATCCAGGGAGATGCAGAAATAGAACCCAGATGGCCTCCCAGTCCAACACTTAGTCTCCAAAACCTCAAGTCACTCACAATTTCACATAAAAATAGGACGAGAGCTCAAAGCCAAAATCTACTTCAGATGTTTGATTCACTGAATCATTAGCATAGTGTGAGAGAAAAGGCATAAAGGAAAAGACAATAAAAAATAATCTAGCCTGAGAGATAGAGGAAAAAAAATACAATAATCAAACCTCTACTTTCTAATCACAATCCAGACTTTTTACTTTTCGATGGTTACACAACAAGTCAAATTTCAGTTTTTAACTCAGTAACAGTTTTTGTACCCATTTCATTACACATTTTCCTCCACCCACAAGCACAGAAGCAAACTGACCTAGGGACACTGGGCAATTTTTAACTAACAGAGAACTGTCTTGCCCTTCCTGCCGCTTTCAATTCGGGATTACTGAGATACACTTCTGATACCATAAATCTTTGCACAAGACACCAGGAAACACCACAAGCATTACAGTAACATTAATATCAGCCACTTTGCCTACTAGTAAAGGTTTAATTTTAAATGATCTGCAGCACACTGCTTAGTTCTCCCCCAACATGTCACTACTTGAAAAAAACAGGATATTTGCCAAGTGATGGCAGACACATTTGTTTCTTCATTTGTACACAAGGATGCTCACAAGCATAAGCACTCAGAGATAGTCAGAACACATCAGCATTAGTAACTTCCTATTAAATGTAACATCAAGAAGTCAAGTCCGTAACCACCCAGAGATACACAACAAAAAGTGTTGCAAGCTTTGCTTCTTCCTTTTTTCTCTCAATCAACATATGTTTTCCTTGCTCCTACCTTCTTTTCCTCTTCATCCTTGTTCCAAGACTGCTGGAAGATGCTGGTCAGCTCTGCTCCTTTGCTAGTCCCCAGCAAAGACCAGCTGCAGTTTCAGGTGCTCTGCTAGGAAGTGGGGAGAGCTCTACACAGGTGAGACCTGTTGGCAATTTCTGGCAAGAGGTCAGCCTGGGTGAGAGCTTATTGTATAATGGTAAATAACTTACAGAAATCCCTCACATGCTTCTCAGATTATGTCATGATCCTTGGGTCCAAATCTTTGGTGCATAGAGTTTTTTCATGTTGGCAGTAATCTTTGGGCTGGGATTCAGGGTTGGAATCACAACCCTATTACTTCTTTTACCTCAGATGCAAATGGGAGAATGAGGGCAGAGAGGAATGGAATGAATGGAAAGATGTGCACAAGTATGAAGGTGTGGAGTGAATGGGAATTTGACTACAGCAGGCATGCAATAGTTAATAGCAACGTAAATCACAAATGGCTACTGGTTTTCTCCAGAAATAGTGAGTGGGACATTGTATTACAAGCAGCAAGTCACATTTTTACTAAATTCTTTATTACACACACAAAAAAAACCCAAAAAACGAAAACCCAAAAGTACTGAGAGCAAGTGCATAACAACTCCCCTTTCACACGTGAGAGTATTTATATTTCACACATGATGTATTTTATTTTATTAAAAGGGGTAGAAGTTAAAAATTAGACAAAAAAATGTGGCCATCATACTGACTTCATCAATCATTTCTCTGAGGTGACTGAGGTAACTGAGCCACTCTTCTTGGCAGTACACAATAAAAAGGCAACATGCACAAATTGAAATACAAGTAAACATTCCATTTTATCTTAAAAGAAAACAGATCTGAAAGACTGAGTTTATTGACTATGAAACTCACAAAGTAGGCATATATCAAACTGGATCTTTCATTCACTTCAGTCAGGATCATATTCTGCAGGAGCTATCTTTGCTCCCTAGTAATAAAAGGAAATTACAAAGGAATCACATGGGTGTATCATAAAATTATCCATTTATGCTAATACCTACATCAACATTGTACTCAGAATGCCAAGGAACCAGGAAATATTTTTTTTTGTCTATGGCTAGCAAGAGGCACCAGGACCTACAGCAATATATTTAGCTGGGATCATCCTGCATTCCATATTTTGATAGTCCCATCAAAAGATCAAAGCAATCACAAATATTCTGTTCCATTCTTTCCCTACTCCCACTACATTTTGTCTGAAATGAAGGAAATCTGAACAGAGTTTGGTGCCAAATACACAGAAGGTGTGCTCCCTTAAAAAACTTTGCCTTTTGTTCATCTAAACCTCCTTCACTTAAATGCATTGAGAGAAAATTGCTTAGTCACTGGTCTGATGCTAGTATATGTCCATAGCAGAGATGGTAGAGTATGACCCTGCCTTTATACAAGTTTGTTCATGGCCCTATTTGGCATGTACTAAAACCAATGTAATAACAGAAATATCATCAACTTTCTTCTGCTTGCAACAAAGGTTTGATTTTGTCTTGTGCAGCAAAAGTGATAATCATAGAATCATAGAATAGTTAGGGTTAGAAAGGACCTTAAGATCGTCTAGTTCCAGCTCCCCTGCCACGGACAGGGACACTTCACACTAAACCAGGTTGCCCTGTGTATCTGTCCTTGAGCACCGCCATTGATGGAGCATTCACAGCTTCCCCGGGCAGCCCATTCCAGCGCCTCACCACTCTCACAGTAAAGAACTTCTTCCTTATATTTAACCTAAATCTCCCCCATTTAAGTTTGAACCCATTACCCCTTGTCCTACCACTGCGGTCCCTCTTCAGTATCCTTGGAAGCCCCCTTCAGATACTGGAAGGCTGCTATAGGGTCTCCACGCAACCTACCCTTCTCCAGGCTGAACAGCCCCAACTTTCTCAGCCTGTCTTTGTATGGGAGGTGCTGCAACCTGCTTGTCATCCTCATGGCCCTCCTCTGGACTTTCTCCAGCAGTTCCATGTCTTTCTCATGCTGGGGACACCAGAATTATACACAGAGACCTAATCTATATAGTGTTTCAGAAAAATGAAAGAAAGGAGAAAAACCAATCCTTTCAATATTTACAAAGTCAGGTATCCATCCCTGGGAGGATGGACCTCTTAAGTAGCTTCCTGACTGCGACAATTCTAAGAGGTCAAATAGTAAATAACATGACAATATGGAGAGCTGGCTTTTGGTGAAGCCTATATATGTAGCACACCTCATATTATCTTAGCTCAGAAGCTGGAATCATTGACTGATGGCTTTTAGTCAAAAGGAATGTTCTTTTAGTAAAGGTATCTTCTTAGCCAGACTTCTCAATCTTAAATATTAATGATTTTACCACCACATTCTTTAACAGTATTCCTGTGTCGTGGAATAACTGGTGGACTGGATGTTCAAATAAGAAAAGGTGCAAACCACAAACAACTTAGCTTTGAAATTTCACCTCTGTGCCCTTCTAGCTTTGCAATGCACTTTTTTGTTTCTGCATTATAGACTTGCTGATCCTGTTGTAGTAGATTAGGAGCCATTTGTGATTGTCATGCTTTAGCATGCATTTCAATAAGAACATTTTAATAAGGTCAGAAGGGCCTCATCCTCAGACTCGATTTCAATAGACATAGGGGACAGTTTCCCCAAGGATAAAGCATCTCAAAAAAGATCTGTAATACAACTGGAAAAGGTTGATTTCTTAATGGCTTGAGCTGGAAATCTCATAAAATGTAAAAACAAATATCCACATAGAACATGGACTACTGAAGTAGATGCATGTACAATATATTCAGGAAGACTTCATTATATTTCAGATATTCATCCTATTTAACAAGCTAATAATTATATTTAATAAGATATTGATTACATTTCAGCAAGCTTTTTACATTGTTTTATGTGTTAATTCAGCAACTACAGCAAACCAGATCCAAATAGTCCCACGCATTTAGTGTTGTATCCTGTTTCTGAAATTGCAAATCAAAACACTTAAGTATGTAAAAATAATATGGTAATGTCACTGTTTACTACACTATAACACTATGCAGGTGAACACTAAAAGCTGTTTATTGTAATTCCCAGAAAAATAATAAACATGTAAAACTACTTATTTCTTATTTCAGTACTTCTTTATTATGTATTCTCTTTCTGCGCATTTGGAAATCCTAGTAGCAAAAACGCCATGACATTTCCAACCACCTTTTTCATTTAAGAATGTAAGAAAGAAGTGGACCTGTTGAAACAAGTCCAGAGGAGGACACAAGTATGATCAGAGGGCTGGAGCACCTCTCCTGTGAAAACAGGCTGAGGGAGTTGGGCTTCTTCAGCCTGGAGAAGAGAAGGACATGGGGAAATCTTAGGGAAGCTTCCAGCGCCTAAAGGGGGCCTACAAGAGATTTGGAGAGGGACTTTTTACAAAGGCATGTAGTGACAGGACAAGGGGGAATGGCTGAAATTGTAAAGCGGAAAGAGGGTTAGGTTTAGATTAGATATTAGGAACAAATACTTTACTATGAGGGTCATGAGACACTGGAACAGGTTGCTCAGGGATGCTACGGCTGCCCCATCCCTGAAAGTGTTCAAGGCCAGGTTGGATGGGGATTTGGGCAACATGTTCTAGTGGAAGGTCCCTACCCATGACAGGGAAGTTAGAACTAGATGTTCTTTAAGGTTCCTTCCAACCCAGACCACTGTGATTCTGTGATTTATGCAATTCATTTGCTATCAGTGGAGGCAGTTGCAATACACCAGCCCATGTAATCAAAGCAGACATCTAATATTTCCTCATTGTGATCTCTTGAAGTTGCTATATGTGTCCCAATCATAGTATTCCACATCTGCACAGATAAAAAAGGGTAGCATTTTTGTATATTTTGACTAATTTACTTGATAGACATCTAGCTGATCCATAAAGCAGTATGTACAGGCCCTTTCTGATGTCTGACAATATATTAACTTGAAACCTGGATATAAACCAATAAGGTGTCACTGTTTGATCAGTTTAAGGAAGTCCTATGTATTTTTTAGCTCAGTGTACTGATTAAAAAACACAGAATCATAGAATCATAGAACAGAGAGGGTTGGAAAGGACCTTAAGATCATCTAGTTCCAACCCCCCTGCCATGGGCAGGGACAACTCATGTTAAACCGTGTCATCCAAGGCTCTGTCCAACCTGGCCTTGAACACCGCCAGCAATGGAACATTCACAGCTTCCCTGGACAACCCATTCCAGTGCCTCACCACCCTTACAGTAAAGAACTTCTTCCTTATATCCAATCTAAACTTCCCCTGTTTAAGTTTGAACTTGTTACCCCTTGTCCTCTCACTACAGTCCCTCATGAAGAGTCCCTCCCCAGCATCCCTATAGGCCCCCTTCAGATATTGGAAGGCTGCTATGAGGTCTCCACAGAGCCTTCTCTTTTCCAGGCCGAAAAACCCCAACTTTCTCATCCTATCTTCATAGGAGAGGTGCTCCAATTACCTGATCATCCTCGTGGCCCTCCTTTGGACTTGTTCCAACAGTTCCATGTCCTTTTTATGTTGAGGACACCAGAACTGCACACAATACTCCAAGGGAGGTCTCACAAGAGCAGAGTAGACGGGGCAGGATCACCTACTTTGACCTGCTGGTCACTCGCCTTTTGATGCAGCCCAGGATACGGTTGGCTTTCTGGGCTGCGAGTGCACGCTGAACCTGGCTCATGTTCATTTTCTCATCAACCAACATCCCCAAGTCCTTCTTCACAGGCCTGCTCTGAATCTCTTCTCTGCCCAGCCTGTAGCTGTGCCTAGGATTGCTCCCACCCAGGTGTAGGACCTTGCACTTGTCATGGTTAAACTTCATCAGGTTGGCATCAGCCCACCTCACAAGCGTGTCAAGGTCCCTCTGGATGGCATTCCTTCCCTCTAGCATATCAACCGAACCACACAGCTTGGTGTCATTGGCAAACTTGCTGAGGGCACACTCGATCTCACTCTCTATGTCACCAACAAAGACGTTGAACAAGACCGGTCCGAACAGCGATCCCTGAGGGACACCATTTGCTACTGGTCTCCAGATGGACACTGAGCCATTGAGCACTACACTTTGCATGCAGCCATCCAGCCAGTTCTTCATCCACCGAGTGGTCCACCTGTCAAACTGATGTCTCTCCAATTCAGAGACAAGGATGCTGTGCGAGACAGTGTCAAATGCTTTGCACAAGTCCAGGTAGGTGACATCAACTGCTCTACCCCTGTCCCTCAGTTCTGTAGCTCCATCATAGAAGGCCACCAGATTGGTCAAGCAGGATTTTCCCTTAGTGAAGCCATGCTGGCTGTCACCAGCCACCTTGCTGTTTTTCATGTGCCTCAGCATGCCTTCCAGTAGAATCTGCTCCATGATTTTGCCAGGCACAGAGGTGAGACTGACTGGTCTGTGATTTCCCCGGTTGTTCATTTTCTCTTTCTTGAAAATGGGGGTTATATTTCCCTTTTTCCAGTCATCGGGAACTTCACCTGACTGCCATGATTTTTTGAATATGATGGACAATGGCTTAGCAACTTCATTTATCAACTCCATCAGGACCTGTGGATGAATGTCATCAGGTCCCATGGACTTGTGCACGTTCATGTTGTTAACATGGTCTCCTTAAAATGTATATTGTTATTTAACTGGGCTTCACTGAAATGATCAAGCTTATAGGTTTTGCATTTAGTTGTCAATTCTTTAATGAATTACATGTGCTAGTTTAAAATAATGCTCTTCCATTTACTAAATATTTATTTTCATATATAAAGTAGCTGTATTCAATACCTACTGAATTTTCTTACCATGAATGTTTTATCCATTGATCCAGTGACAATGAGAGAGCAGTCCCAGGTGAACTGCTCACTGCCAATCTCTCCTTGGCAACCTTTTAAAGTATGTAATATCCTACAAAAAAAGGAGAATTTAAATTTTTTGTGTATATCTTGATATACACTTATAAATTATAAGTAAGTTTATAAAATAGTACAGTTAAGGTGTCAAGTCTTCACCATTTTATCCATTAAAGCAATTATATGAGGTGGCACAGCTCTTTTAGGATTCCAGTACAGTATCAATTCCATTTGTTAAATTTGAGTCTGAGAGTAGGTAAGTAGCAAAATGGAAAAGTTCCCCTTCTATTTCAAATATATTTTAGTGAATTTCCATTTGAAATGTGGTGATTTTACAGTGCCAGAGACAGAATTCTTGTATTCATCTACATACAAAGCACACACAGCAAGTTTTTCCACATTACTCTCCCTTTATCCTACTTCAACAAACTGCAAACAGTACACCTTTAGAACTCCACGCAATCTAAACATTTTATAAAATCCACAGAAGATCAAATGGAACTTAATCAGGCACTTAACGTGAGCATGTTCCCAAGTGACAGGCAAATGACAACCAAACAGAAACATGACTTCTAATCCTCATTAATCCTATACTTTTTGCTGCACAAGACTGGCAATACTAGTTCCACTAAATTCTTCAGCTTTAGCTGAATAGAGGGGGTACAATTTGCCATTATTGCTTCCTATGAAATAATGGCTTATAAAGCAATGATCCCTAAAAAAGATTGATGTATATATTAAAGGATTAGTAAATTAGGTTATTATCACAATGCTAATATCACTGTATCATTAATAGAAAACTGCATTAACAAATGGGTAAACTAATGACTAGAAAAACAACTAAAAGAATTAAAGTGAATGAAATTGGTTTATTCATTGCAGAAGATATATAAAGGTAAAATTAATGTATGTGTTAAATGAACAGCAAAGCAAATCTCTTGAGCAGTTGAATTTTCTATCTGCATTCTATCTAGATAGATATTTAAATATATTAGATATATATAAAAATTCTAGATAGAATTTTTCTATCTGTATATTTATCTAAACAAAAACTTGATTATACTCATGTCATCTTATAGAACTACTCCTTTTACTTTCTTCACAACGTGAGGCCTGCACTGTTGTAATTGTGTACGCTGTACAATAAAACCAAAAATCAACAAGCAGAAAACAACAGTGGAAAACTTCTTAACTTTGTGAACATACCATTTGGCCATTTTAAATATAAAAGCTTTTATTTCCAAAAGTCATAAAGGTAGTACAGGCTTCAATCTTCAATGTAAACATCCAAACAATAAGCAGAATAAATAGCAACATGTGGGTATTCCAACAACTGCAAAAAATCAGGTGCAAGGCTTAAGCAGTGAGCAACTCTCCAATGATGTCATCAGTGCATATTTTTCATATTTGATTTAAACAGAATCACATTTGTTCACCGATACATACTGAACTCAGATGATTCACTTACAGTAAATTGAAGTATAGCTTGTCATTGGTGTTGGTGAATAGGGCTGGAAAAATGAATGTGAGCAGACTTACAGGCTAAAGCTTCATACATTCCATGACTCTTTCATGTTATCAGGGCTCTGAGGAAGAGATAGTCAAGGAGGAGAAAATGCTTTCCTCACCCTATAGGCCCAGGCCACGTATACTAAAGGAAGCTTTTGCACTACCTATTATTTAGGATTTATGGGAGAGAAATGCATTGAAACAGCAAAACCAGTCAATCTGAGCCTGTGGAATCCCAGCAAACCACACAGAGAAAAAGGCATCACAATATAGAGGTTATTGGATGCCTGTCCTCTGCTGATCTTTGCAGGAAGAAGATCCATATGGATGTAGTATATGATATTAATGTTCTCAGTGTTAATTTAATTTGATGTAGAAGAGGTCATCATTTACAGTATAGTCATGTGTTTTAATGAACAATGGAAGGTGTTCTAGCCTATAGCAGTAACATCATTAAAATGAGAAAATCTGTCTTTTTATAAAAAGACTTCTTATAAAATACTATAGCTTTATCATTCTCTTCATGTTTTCTTAATTTGTTTTGTAACTGCAGTCACTGTGGGATCACTCTGTAAAATAAACTCTGGAAGTTTTGAAATTGTTGTAAGGGTTATACTGTTATTTATCTCAGCTAGAAAACTAAGAAAGCAAGGAACACCTTTAAAAACATAAGGCAAACACACTTAAAGTGACTATTTATTCTTTCGCTATATGCCGCAGTTTGGTGGTGGCATCCATGCTTCGTTTCCACCAATGTGCTTTGAAGGTTAAATGATACACATAACTATAGCAAGAAATGTTGGCTTGAAAAAGCAGGAGAGTATTTATATACATTTTCTCAAAAACAATAGGTCAGGATTAATATTTTTAAATAAGACAAGAGTTGGACTTAATATTTTATGGCATACAGGAAAATTGCAGAGTTCTTCTAACAACTCACTAGAAGAGCAACAAATCCTTATCACATCATAGCTCTGGATGACTACTCAAATCAAATGGACTAATTGGCTGCTTTGCAGTGGCAATGTATTAGGGAGACTGGAAGATTGTGTGTATTGTTTTCTAAACCTGCATTAAAAATCATATTGCTTCATTCTGTGTCACAGGGAGAAATTATTTAGTTCACAAAGTTTTAATGAAAATCTGGACTGAACTAGTTCGTTAATTTATTAACAGTGCATAGTTAACTGGCAGAGAACTATGTATTCATATCAGTAACTGTAATACAATAAAGCTATGCAATATTAATAAACAGCTACACACTTCTAAACCTCCTTCTCTAAGTTTTAATCACACGCACTTTCACACTTCTGCATGCACATTCATCCTCTCTCACAGGATGAGTGGGTTACAAGCACACCCCTTTTCTATGTGTTCCCCTACTTGCGCACACCTCTCCTAGGAGACTTGAGTGCTCTAGCTTTAGTTGAACCCATGCCACTTCCTTCAATCTGCTGATCCACATGCTAAGGAGAAGGCATCCAAATTCAGATATGTACATACTAGGAGGGGGACAACAAGGCCTTTCTGTTGAACCCCGTAAAGACAATACGCTAGCTGGATGCAGACTAGTGTGTCTCCAAAAGGAAGACTATGCTTTTTGTTCTAGGCAGAGACTATGGTGTTTGGGATGACTCCTGGAAATACCAGAGCAGGATTTTATAACTTCTGCTTCCAGAATAATATCTCCCCCACTATGTTATAAATTGCCTTGATGTTTTTTTCTTCTCCTTCTTTCTTTTTCTGTATTTAAAAATTCTACTTCTTTATTTCAAAATTCTCTTTTTGATTCTCCAGTTACTGTTCAATCTGATTGGCGGTCCTCCCCAACATTATAACTTGCAGGCTTCCTCTCTAACTTGATCAGTTTGAGGCAAAGACTCTCCAGACAGCTTAGTGTACTCGCACATTCTGTACACTCACACTCTTATTTTAACAGATGTCATTATCCACGTCTTTTGCCAAAGGCATCACCACAGCATCATATTTATTTATGAAAAAGAAGAAAATCTCAACAACTTCCTCAATTCATTCTTCACACTAATAAAATAAAATAAAATAAAATAAAATAAAATAAAATAAAATAAAATAAAAATCATGCAGTCATCTTTCTATTCTCTATTCAGTATGACTATTCTACTAATAAGGAATAGGGGGTGCCATGTAAAAAGTGAAACAGTAGCTGAGGTCTCTGGTGCATTATCACTATGTCTCTTCCATTATTTTTTTTCCTTCTTTTTTTATTGAATAGCTATGGATGTGCCCTTGCCAGCAATGCATTGTGTAATAATGGCCTTTCAGAAACAGGTCTCATTCAGAGAAACACACAATTTGCTGCTCGCTATTATCTTCTACTAATTACTCGCTGGCACTGCTCATACCACTTTGGTCTAATCTAAAACCCCTACTGAAGTCAGAAGAAATTGAGAGGCCTTTAAATATTTAGCTAACTGATACATGGAAACAAAATCACTGCAGCCTGTCTCAGTAAGCAAACATGTTCTCCATTGTAAGGGATAACTGTCTCAAAGTATCCAGAGAATCAAAAATCCACTGAAACAAACCTCACCTTCCACCAAGGTAAACCACCATTTCCACACTAGTTATAGGCCTTGCAATCTACAAATTAAACAAAAATAGTTTCCAGAAACGTTCTAATAAATAATGATTATATAGCTTTTTGTGTTAAAAAATATATTCTGGATTTAAATTAAGAGTTTCAGTGGATTTGCCCTGATCTTTTAAACCAGAATTCTGTGCCTATTGCCAATAGCCTCCTAGTACTTTGGAAAGGAAACTAACCATTTTTAACTGTTAACGTTTTATACTGTTTTCATTTCATATCTCTCTAACATTTCAGTTTACCAGTTAAACCCTAAAATTTCAGAAATTCACTCTTCTATGGTTCCATTAGTTCTGTACATGAAGTAGAGATGTCATCATGAAAGACAGCAGTACAAGGAATGATGCCCTTCTGTACTTAGTTCTCAAACATGAAAGGCAATGCATGACAGCTAGAAAAAAATATATGAAAAAAAATCAAGAAAAGATGTGTGCAATAAATTGAAAATTCTGATTATGATATTTTTTTAAATATTTTAACATTGAGCAAACAAGGGAAATTGTATACAGATTGAAATTATTTTCTTTTTTTACTTTGTTCCAATGTTTTATTCTATTTCTTAAGAACTGTCAGACTATCATTTCTTGTAGTGCAGAAACGTTCACAGTATCTGAATGTGTGAATAGATGCAGCAGAATAGCTGCTCCTTCAAATGTCAGCTCACAGGGACTTGGAACCCACAGCCATCAGTGATAGTGTCAGGAAACATAACAGAATAAGAAACATCCATCAGTAGTCACTATAGCTGCCCTATGTCCCCTGAAAGTATGATAACATTTTCCTGTTTCTGTACTCCAGTTTTTAGATTTTATCAAAAGATCCAGCGAAAATCTTGTCACTAAATAAAAAATCTTTCTTCTTTTTTTTTCTTTTTTTTTTTGGGGGGGGGGGGGGGGGTGTGAGTGATTTTGGTTTGTTTGTTTGTTTGTTTGGGTTTGGGTTTTGGGGGGATTTGGTTTTTTGGGGGGGGTTTGTTTTGTTTTATTTTGGTCTCTTGTGGGTTTTATTTAAGAAAAGCCCTCTGATATCAGAGACAGTAGATCTCACAGAAATAATACCCAGTTGATGAAGCTTGCAGACATTTTGGTATATTTTGCCACACTACAAGATCCTGGAGCAGGATTTCCTTAACAGAAGTTACGTTAAGGGCAAAAAAGACATAATTAATTTCTAAACCAGGCACTGTGCCTGTCTGTTAGCACGGAAGTGTTTGTAACTGATGAATAACCTACATTAGGGATGAGGTTATCTGCTGTACTTCCAGGTGTATCTAGAAGTTGTGTCATCTTATCAGATAACATCTGTTTATCAACAGTTTACAAGCAGTTTACCCAAATTTCAGTTGAACCTCACTCCCGCTGAAGTCAATGGAAATGACCAGCTGCAGTCAGAAGTGCAGACTAACTGCAGTACCCAGAAATTGTGGCAGGGGACGCTATATTGAAACCTAAAGATTAGCAGGAAAAAAAGGTCTTTTCTTACTGAAATTTGAATGCAAAAGTAGCTCAAGGTTGTTTTCAGATTTTTCACTTGCTATATATTAGAATCATAGAAGAAATTGCTTCTCCATTTTTATGTTACAATTTAGTCATTGATCTGTGAAGGGATTTTTGGCATACATTCGGGTTTTTTTCCTATATAAACGGATTTCATTAATTGCTCTTTTAAAAGTAAAGATTAATACCAGAATATAAAACATATATTCACATAAGACACATTGCAGGCTCGAGGGTAAAGTCTTTTCATTTAGAAGGAAAACATAATGTTCCAAATAGCATAACAACTCTTTAACATTTATCTCCTGATGTTAACTGTGTATTGTTTAATGATAAATAGGACATCTGACAGTGAAAAAAGCAATGTGATTCAGTATAAAAATAGGAATTCATTTCTCCTATTTGCAGAAAAGTAAAAATGGTTCACCTACACACGACATCTTCCCCAGGAAGCAAATGACAATGAAACTTCAGAGGCTAAAGTGTTATAGTGTTATTCCTTTCACTTAACAAATGGCAATTCTAATCTAGGGCAAACAGTTACTGCAAAAACAAGATGCACAGGTTTACAATTGACATTCATACAGCGGCACCCTGTGGACTTTATAGAAATTACTCAATAGCTGTGACACCCAAATTGTAGAATGGTTTGGGTTGGAAAGGACCTTATGATAATCTAGCTCCACCACCCCCCCCCCGCCATGTGCAATGGTCATGTCCTAAATAATAATGGGCATGTAATATCAAATGGAGAAATCCACTTCTGTTACAACAGAAGTGTTGTTTCTCCTTAACTGAAGCTGTCACTGTTTTCCTAACATTGCTCCTAAAATCCTTTAATCAGACCGTATATATGTTTCATGTAAATGAACTTATAGCCATGATAATACATATTTAGGCTTATAAACCATTACTGAAAATGGTTGCAGATATTTCCAATGAAAGTAAGGATGCTATGATAGTTTGGAAATAACAAAAAAATCATAATCTGGTATGTGTTTATATACACTGGCTAGTGTATAATAGGGTTTGCATTTGAACAACTTGTATCTGTTATAAGCTGGCATCTGCTAAAGTCTAAAGCATAATAAAATCATAACCTGGGAAATCACAGCAATTGTTGACAGAGGAGAGATGTTAAAATACAGCAGTAGTCCACTAAGTCTTCTGTAGTGGTCTAGTGTTTTCTCTGGAGTATAGTGTAGGTCTTCTCTGTAGTGCAAGAATGAAGAAGATATTATTGAGCAATACCATTTAATCACTGACATATTACCAGAGCTTCAACTTTTTGTCCTTATGTCTAACTTTCTTAGCCACCTGTCTCCAAAAGGAAAATGAAAGAGGCTTAGGGATCATCTACTTCGAAAAGTAGGAACTGAGCAAAACGGAAATAACAATGGTCAAATAAAGGATAGAGAGAGGTGAAGAAAAACAGAGAATGTGCTTTACAGTAGAGAAACAGCAACTTCTGTTCTCTAGAGAAATTAAGATAAGCTGTACTTTCAACCACAGCAGTAGGAATGGGCAATCAAGACACAGAAATGACAAAAATATTTTGCCACAATATACAAGTATCTGCATATGAGAATAGATAATTATGAAAATTTATGGAAATTAGATCCATGGCATTTTTGTGGCTCCATGGAGGCAGCTCAGAACAACAGCCGTATTTAACAATTATGAAAAAAGGGAGGAAAACAAGATGTGTTTATGTTAAATTTCAGATCATGGGACTAATTCTATTCTTCCAGTGCCCAGTGCTGCAGTTGCTTCATCCACAGAACCCTAAGCCAGCAAGAATCGCTTGCACAAATGATACAATAATCAAACCCTAAGGCAATATTAAAAAAACTTACCCTGGCTCTGCAAAATCTGCTACTGCAGTCCCTGAGATAAAAATCCACAAATCACTACCACATACCATTGCTAGCTAATAGTTAAAATCCTGAGAAATTGTTAGAAAAGCTTGTTTGTCTGCAGGGTGCCTAACACACCACCATCACCACAATTACTGGAAATAACAAAAAGATGGGCTTATACACTTATTTAATGTTATGCTCCAGTGCAACAGGAAAAAATACTCATTTCCAAACAATGCAAATACAGGGAACATTCTTTGGCAAAAAAATAAAACTCTCACTCCCACCCACCTCTTGTATTTTATTAGTATCTCAGAAGCACCTGAGACTCACGTTTCATTTACAAGCTTTAAATGGAAGTGAAACATAAAACAAGTTCTTTAACATACTTCTAACTACTCTTGAGTGAAGGAAAGAAGTCAATACTGACTGGATTTGTCTGTCTCTAGTATTTCCAAATACAGGAGCTCATACTTGCCACTATACCCATCAAAGGACAAAAACATTATTTACACAGGAATTAGAACAAGTATTTAATGATTTGTCAGCCCCTGTGACCAATAAACAATTCTAAAAGCTTGTGAAAAGCAAGACATTATCTCAGTTAAGAGATACCTTAATCTCAGTTAAGAGCATACCTTAAAAGAGAATAAACTTTGAACTAGAGAATAAATTTTAAACTTTTAAATTTAAGATGCCCTATTACATACCTCTGGTTTCAAGGTTAAACGCATAGATCTTTGCAGAATTCACCCAGATGTGTATTGTTGGTCAACAGAACCCAAGTTACATCTAGAAACATGTAAGAGGTTTTTTTTAGTCAAACCAACTAACACAAAACATCTCCCTTTTCTCTGTAAGTTTAGGATAATTATATAACACTGACTAGCAATTTTAAACAACTATACATTGCCATCTGCTGACACAATAAAGATACAACAGTAATTATTTCATACTGCAACATGCAATCTTTGAAAGTGATTTTATTTTAATTTCCACAATTAAATACAATTAAACCTATTCTTTTCTGATAAACTGAACCCTGGACTTAAAGTCCTGAAAGGTGCCTCTAATAATAGTTCTTAAAAAGCTTACTTATTGAAAAAATAATTAAAGTGCTGTCTGTAAGCTGAAAATCAACCCATCAAAATTCAAACATCACAATAATAGCAGAAAGTAATGACAATGAATACTTCAGTATGTAGCAGAATACATAAAACCCCAATAATTTTCACAACATGAAGGACAAATAGACAAGGGTATGAGAATATTTTGGGCCTTTCCCAACAGCTAATTTACTTGGAGTCTATGTACAGGTTCTCTTTAGACATAACTATGGATGATGCTGGTCCACAAAGTCTTCTTTGACAAGTAAAAGAATTATTTGTCTACATCTAAAACACATCCTTGTATATAAGCCTGTGTAAACAGGAACAGTTATACCTCCCAGCCTTTTGAGAGAATTCCTGGCGGACATAACCAGGCCGGACTCAGTCACTCTGAACAGTGCAGAGGTAATTGAAAAGAGCCAAGAATTTGGTCATAGAGACCAAATTTTGCTCTCAGGCACAAACTACAGCAATAAAAACATGCAACATCAAAACTGAAAAACCCTAAAGTGGGTTTCATAACAAATACCGGAAAGCTATTTGAAAAGCAAATAGTCACTTAATTACTAAGGAAAATAAGGAAAGAGAGGAAAAAATAAAAAAAAATAATCAGCTTGTTTTTTTTAAAGAAAAACTCAAGACTGATACTTGAGTATAATAATACTGTTTCATAAAATGCAGAAGAAAAATATATATCTGAAAAGAGATAACCAACATGGAATCATTAAAAGAGAATGTATTAATAGAGCAAAAAAATTGAGTCAACTGGAGTGAGTCCAGAGGAGGCCATGAAGATGATCAAATGCTGGAGCAACTCCTATGAAGACTGGCTTTGAGTTGGGGATGTTCAGCCTGGAGAAGACAAGGCTCTGGGGAGAACTTTGAGCAGCCTTCCAATACCTAAAGGAGCCTACAAGAAAGCTGGAGTGGGACGAGGGCATGCATTGACAGGACAAGGGGCAATGGCTTTAAATTGAAAGAGGGTAAATTTAGATTAAAAGAAGGAATTCCCTACTGTGAGGGTGATGAGGCACTGGCACAGGTTGCCCAAAGAAGATGTGGCTGTTGCACCCCTGACAGTGTTCGAGGCCAGGTAAGATGGGCCTTAAGTAACTTGATCTAGTTCCAACCCCATGGCAGGAGGGTTGGAACTAGATGATCTTCAAGATCCCTTCCAACACAAACCATTTTGTTTCTGTGATTTGTGCAGAAACTACTGTAGGGCATCAATAAAGGGAAGCAGTGAACACATTTTCATTTACTAAATTTCCTCATAGCCCACGTTGCTGACATGGGTCAACAGTCATGCTCAGTTTTTAACAATATGTGATTTTTCCAGAAACACCCATATGGCTCCCTACAGCTTCACTTTGAAGACATTCCTTTGGTTTTTGAAAGCCGGGAAGTAAAATACAATAGCTAATCCCAGATTTACTTTGGGACATGATGGGGGGAGGGGGACGGGACAAAGTGGTCTATTGGTTTTTCATTCCCATTTGTTTATTTAAATCTTTTGTCCTATTTGCATGTGGAAAGTCCTGAAGCTGATAAGAAATACTTGAAACAATCTGAACAGTTTTCCCAGTGAATTGACTTACTTGGACCAACCCTATTCAAAAATAACTTTTTCAACTATCTCTAATCTTGGTGGTCAGTTTTTTAACAGTTTTTTGTATTTGTTTAACATAATATGTATCCACCCAGATAATAATTTCAGAATACAAATACTTTTCTGTTCTTTTAACACAAGTGACATGAATAGTGAACATGGCATGGGTACTGCTTCCTACATTAACACCTTCTTTGTTCTTTGTAAACACACATTCATGCAGCCATGACATTATTACCTAGCAGTTCAGCACATTCTCTCCTCACTTTTTTGCTGTAAATCTCCATCTGAATATGCAGGCTTCACAGCTTGTCATCACCTGGCATTAAGAGGCAATAACAACACGGGAAGATGATTAGTTAAAAAACCCTCTCACCTTGTTTCCTAGCTTCTGTAAGCAGAAGATTCAAGACCAGTGGAGTCACAAGAGAAGTCGGTTCCTCTTCACTCTGTGACAGCTATCCAGACTGTCCCAAAGAGGCACTGGCATAATGGCCTTGTTTGTTTTATTCCTATATAGTAACTAGAAAATATCGCTGACCTCCTGAACAGTGGACCAAGAGCTAATACTATACTGAAATGAAGGTTTTTCACAGAGTACTACCCAGGACAGGCCTGTCTGCAAATAAATACATACTACCTAACAGTATACGTTTCTGACAAAACAGAATCAGAGTTGTATCATGGGTAGAATTGCCAAAGGAGACTTTAGGCAGCAAAGGTAAAAACTGTGGTGACAGAGCAAAGGGAAGGTCTTCAAGACAGCTGATTACTTGAGGACTAGTCAAGCAGAAAGTCTGATGATACAGCAGATTGAGAAATCTGTATCACTAAACCTTGACTGTCAAGCAGAAATGCAATTCTTTTTCAAGTTCAGGGAAGTGGGCAAAAGGTGTATATTTTTTACAAGGAAATTTTTTAGACTGGGGTAAAGTTGTTGCCCTGATACTTTTTAACATCCCAAGAGTGCTCACATCCTCTAAGTCATGAAAGGCCAGCTTCAAAGAATCTGCACAAACCCCATAGAAAGTTCAAACAGTATCTACTCTGGAAAGAAAAATTATATGCTGAGACATTCATCCAAGATGAGATAATCAGGTTTTACATACAGAGATGAAAAGTATTGATGTCATCAGCCAGAAAAGATAACTTATACACGAGTTGCTCCCTGTGTGGTTTTGCTTGTCAGCATTTTGCAGGAATGGCAGAAAGTTAATATACTGTAAACCTCAGTATAGTCAATATTCCAAAGCCTGTGAAAAGCGGCAATATACACTTATCTAGAGCACTGGAGATGACCGTGTCGGCAACTATGAAGCAAAATTAATCCAGTCAATGAAGAGCTTCCTTTTGAGAAGCCTGGGTTCTTCCTGCCAACATGGGTTCTGAAACTCTTTTTCTTGAGCCAATGTACCTCCCTGAGAAGGACAACAAGAAGCAAGTGTTTCTGACTCACTCTTGCTTGCAAAGAAGAGCGGGTTTTAGGCTTCCTTATTTAAAGCTGTATCATGACCCACTTGCTCTGAAGTAGGTCAATCTGTGGTATGTTGAAATAAATGAGAAAGGCCAGCCCAAGAGTAGTCTGAGTGAAGGGAAAGATAGAGAAAGCCACTTCCTATTTCTGTTATGCCAGCAATGGGTACAATGAATTTTTACTAAAGGGGAGTTTTTGCATGCCGTCCTTTCTCATAATTGTCAGGACTGTCAGATGCAGAAAGACTGCGCTCTGATATTTCCTTGTTTCTACTTTGAATTGGGAGGGTTCAGGTCATTTTTCTCAAGGTTTTATTCTGGAATAGATAAGCTGCTTCCTCTTGCCCAAACAAACACCACTATGAATATATACTTCCCTGTGCATTGTTAGAGCTCCTTCTCACTTCTGCTCTGTTATTTCCAGTGTTAATCATGACACCACAGCCATTAAAAATATAAAACTATATTACTTGTATAAGGATTATGATCTTCTGGGAGTCTGCTGTTTGCTAGGTAAAAGCTATTCTGGGAGAAAGAGCTGACTGTGATACAGAACAAGAAATGAGCTCCCTTTCACAGAGATTGTTTTTCATCCTCGCATGGCTGCTTTCATCAATTTCAAGTTATCTGAAATTAAAAGGAAAAAAATACTATTTGCCTAGAAAGCCTGTTACCTACAAGTTTCTTTTCGCAAGAATGGATGCATTTGTTGTTTACCTACAGTGAGATAAAAACAAATACCAGAAAGAAACTGTAGTTCTCTTCTTAGCTCTTTTCTTAAATCTTCTATTTCTGACAAACTGCTTACATATCACATGCAGTCAGGCAAGTTCCATAAGTTCTTACTTGTTTCATTCAAGTTTCACTTAGTTGAAAAACTTTTTCTTTGTTGTCTGCTTTTTAGAGGAAAGCCTTTCCACAATATATTCATCTTTTGTCCATGGTCCACACTGTAGGGGGCTGAAGATGCTTTGGTTAAGCAAAGCTGACGGTATCAGGTAATTACGCAAGTATTCTGCAATCAGATTGTCTGACCTGCAAGATGGAAGTGGGCTATTTTGATGCACCTAGTGAGGAATATAGATAAGCACTTCTATATATATATATAACATGCAATTGAGTCAAGACATTTTGAGTTAGGAGGAAGCAAATAGCTCCTAAGAAATAACAGAATTTCTAGTAAGGCTGCAATAGAATTGAAAAATACAAATAACCACTTTGTATTAACACAGCTTTGTTAAAGTGACGTTGTTTTCTTCTCACCATTGTTTATAATAAAAAGTTTAAATAACTCATTTGGGTTTCTATATTTCATTTTTATTATGTCAATAACTCATTCAGAATTTCACATAAACCATGCTTCCTACATATCTATATGTCTTTACTGTTAGAGCTATTGCATTCTGTGTTTCTTGTTTTCTAAGTTTCTTTACCATCATTTTGAAGTACTTCATATGGATGCGCAATATATATATATCACCCATTCATTGCAATTAGCATTAAAACAGTACTACCCACTTTCAAATTCATAAAACATTTATGCCTACTCTTGTTCCAATTTACAGTATGCTATAGAGTAAGCACCTCTGAGATGTGCAGTATTGCAGATACCTGTGAGATTTGGCTTGTCTCTGCAAGATATTTAATCATTTATTCCTAGTCATTATAATACGAAACATTCAGATGCCCACTGGAACACATAAACATATTTTTAAACCAGCTCTAGTAAACATATATTTGAAAGAAGAGATCAAGTAAAAAAGTATATAGCTAAGATATAATTATTTTTTCAGATCTGCACGACAAACATTTAAATGAACGTTTTGATAAGTATTCCTTAAGTACAGCTATATAACAAAGCTTATTCATATGTGAGAGATGGATACATTTGAGTGAACAGTTGCAATCACGACACTGACCACTCTACAGCTCTCATTTATCTGTCATATTAAATCTATCATTCTCAAATTGCCATTTACCTGCTTTGTAAGTTTGTAACATTCTCACTAGCTTTATGCCTGATGACGGATGCCGCAAGCATAACTACTAGTTTAATCTTGACAATTTCACTGCAAATTGGACCACTTACTTGAACCCACCTCCACTGACACAACTCTAATCAGATGGCTTGACTGGTCTTATCTGCTTCTTACAAATTTATAATGTTTCTCTGCCTGTGATACCTAATGATGTTATCTGCTGTCATCTCAATATTTGTTATATGAACTCTTGGTACAGAGTTTGTCCCTTGCAAGCCCTATTCCTTCAAGAAAAATCTGTGTTTTTATTAAATTTTATCACCCAAAAGATACAGGAAGAGTCTAATGCAATTTTGTTGTATTTGACCATCCCACAAATTAAACTTTTGTATAGACATAAATGTTTTGCTTTGGCTTATGGGCACAAGCCCAGAAGAGAAGATAGGTATATTTGTGATGCAAATTGTAACTGAAGTTTGACTCAGAAATAAGATGTACACTGGACTCTCATTTCATACACTTTAATACATGTCTTCAGTAATCATGGTGCCCCTGGTTTCACTATCTCAATGTTTCTTGTTCCCTAATTCACTTTATCCTGTAGCTATTTAGATATTAAATTGATCCTGCCATTCAGGCTTTCCCACCAGGGAGCCCAAGTGCTGGGCTACACTGTTCCTGTTTCCAGAAGCTGATTTGTCGCTCCCTTATTCTTACCATGAGCATGACCTACCAAGAGAGAAATTCTTCACAGGCTGAGAAACATTAAACTAACAAAAAAGCATATCTGATATCTTAATAAAACTATCTATGTGTGTCTTCTCACTCACCATGGCACGGGAAACAGTTAATGCTAGCCCCTGAACAAGCTAAATCAGCTCTGAGCAAGCTAAATCTTCTCGCAAGCCCGTGGGACATTGCATCCATTTCTGGCAGGAAAATCATGAAGAAGGAAAAAAAAATACATAAACCAGATATAAAGAACATACACATCTTCAGATTCAGCTAGAATAGCAATTTTTCTCAGTGAAAAAGTGGCACAAGATTAGAATTTCTGATAGCAGAAAGCAGTGTTCACAGCAAGCAAAAGGCATTAAGCTTCCCTTTAAATTTAGTTACAGCTGCTACTCAAAAACACATGTAACTATCTTTGTTTCTTCATCTTTTGTTTTCCAAGACTTTCTCTGTAATTTTGAGGGCTAGGAAAAAGAATCACTGTGAAGGTTAGATTTTTAGGTAAATCGAGATTGTTGAGGAGATGGAGTATTGTGAAAATCTAGTACACTGAAATGAATTGAATCCGAAAGTCATACAACAGATTTAACAAAGAGATTAGGGTGAAAACCCTCTTTTCCTCACTTTTGTGTGTGCAGCTGTGTGGTCATGATGGTAGGTAAAATTCCTCTACTATAGAACATATATTGTAAGTGTATCCAGCAAAATTCCATATACAGGACACTATATAGACCATATCTGTTTTTTCAAGGGATCTCAACCCAGTCTATCAGTTGTCTCCTTGATACAAGGTGGGGGAAAGAAAGGGAGAAGAGTTTTCAATTTAAGTTTATGAAGTAGCAAAATTTCAGGGACACAGACATGTAGGTACAAATGCTTACAAATGAAACCGTTTCTTCATTTTGGAGGTGTAACTGAAGTCATATAAGCAAAACTATAGAAATTCTGTTTTAAATTTAATAATAGCCATTAGCAACAGTATTTTCGTCTCCACTATTCCCATGACATATTGGCTTTTTAAGCATAGAGTATTTTAAATTTCAACTGACGTTTTAAATTAAATACGCATTTTGGATGGCATAATCTGAATAATGATACAAATTCAAAGAAGCTAAAAGACTATTAAACAAGTGTCTGGGTTTTATTTTTTTATGTTAGTAGCTACATGAGCAGTACACTATGCTTAATATATAATAGCAGCCACAGTACCATTTCTCTTGCATATTGTATCTACATGTTCTAGTGCCTGCAACACTTGGTGAGCTTTGAGCAAAAACTATCTGCAATTGATAATGTAGAAGGAACAAACACAGCAATTTAAAAACCTTTAGTAGAGTTAGGGCTGCAACACTGGGCAGTTAAGGCTGACACTTCCCAGAACAGAGTTATCACAAGATCATAGGAACACAGATCATAGTTTCCTATTTACGTACCATCGTACCACTATAATTGTTTTGTAAACTTCAAACAGACAATGCACTGGTTTTAGTTTGAAGACTAAAAAATTCCTTTATGATTCATATTTTGACAAAGGATGTTGCCTGTAGCCTGCTATTTCGAGTAAGACTGCCAGGATGTAACAGCTGAGCTCAGCATACAGAAGGCTTGTTACAATTCATCATCTGTATTATTTTCATGTTTATCCAGCTGGGTGTACGCTGTTAAAATCAAGTGACAGTGTCATAAGCCTAAAGCCCTTCTTGGTGCATGAATTCCCCGATTCATTTCTCAATTAAATCACAGCTGAACAATGCACTCCAGTTCATCAGAAGTGCAGTTTAGTTACATGTGGGCTCATGGGTATTGGTAACTGAAAATAACTGATCGATTATCAACACCCCTATGACAAGCTAAAACTATCATTCTCACTAAGAACACACAGAGTAATGCTTGGTTTTCAGAGGTACTTGAAAACATACATGCTGCAAGCAAAGAAGGGCTTTCATCCATTTTTCTCTTTGGTTTGTACACGCTTTACAACACCCTTTTTTTGCATGGAAGATGGAAAAAAAAAGAGATGAGGAACAAAAAATAGTCTTCAACTGATTGCAGCTACCACCAAGTGAATAGTAATGCAACAAATAATTTGTTAGTACTCACCCAGCAGATGAGATGTGGCAGGTGTTATTTTTAAAAAACACTATTTACTCAGCAGCAGGTTTGTTATTCCTTACAAAAAAAGGAACTTTCCATACAATGCTAAGTTATTTTGTTGCTTTGTGCTGGAGTGGGAGAAAAAAAATATTAAGAAATGTGTAAAGCTAATTATTATTTCATATAAAAAATTTCCGTGAAAGATCCCAAGCTAATGAAGTGCTGCGATGTCCTGGCTGGGAATGCCGTGAGATTGGTTTAGGAAAAAAAGTAAAAAAGAAATATAAAAAGAAGAAAATGAATCACACAAAACAAACAAATAATTGCACAAATAGGATGTAAAAATAATACTGCAGCAGGCGCAGGAATGACTGATCTCAATGCAGTGAGAACACGTGGCTTTGGAGCTGGAACATGAAGTTCTGCTGAGACTTTGAAAGGAAAGCTCTCACAACCATTATTCAAATTATATTCAAGCTGTAGGAAAGCCTTGTTGGCCTTTTGCAATAAAAAATAAATTGGGTTTCTTGTTTGTAGGGGTTTTTAATTATATAAATGAAAGGGGAAAAGTCCCCATATGACCATCTAATATTGCATCTCAAGTTATTCAACAAAATTCCACATGCTGAATTAGGAGTTAAGGGCCAAAGATACAGAGGAAAAAGAAACTTACCTACACAAATGCAGAACAGCCCCAGCAAAGTTATCAGGTGCTCCTGAAAATGATCATGATTTTCAGAGCTGTCAAAACTTTTAATAAGCCACAGAAGGATACTTACAACAAATATGCTTCTGATATGATGATTTTGGTGATATAGCACCTTGCTTATAATATCCTATTTGTATCCTCAGGAATGCATGGATGGACATGCTAGTTGTACATTAAATTTCCTACCAATAATGTAACAACCTTATCGATCCATGTTAGTGAGCATAGAAACCAACTTTCTATTATATTTTTTTTCCTCCAATAAGGTTGGTTACAAAAAATATTCAATCAGAATAAGAGGAACTAAAAAAGTCCCATGAGTCATAGGTCTGTGGATAAAGCATCTGGGGTTTGGTGGCAGCAGAACCATGTCTGACAAGAGGAAGGACAAGCTACAAAGCAATACAAATTTTAACAGGTGTGAACGCTCTTGTGTAATTCTTTCAGCTGGTGGGTCATGAGCAAAGGAATTAATTTCAAGGGGAAGTTACCTTTTTCAATTAAAAAATAAATATATCACAAACAGCAGATTTTACCATTTATTTTTTTAACTCCAATTTCCATTTTTTTCACAAGCAGTTTTGTTTAACAGTAGTTCAAGAAGTATTATAATGCTATTTACAGTTATAAGAAAACATTTTGGCACAAGACAGTGCCAAAGAAGTAATAAAATAAAAAAAATAAATAACCCACTTTACACATGCTGAACAAAACAAAAATTACGTGCAATAAACTAAAAAATCATACTCTGTGCAACTACTTAGGATAGCCCTTTCTAAATAGTACATCATATTAATAACACACATATTCATAAAAATAGAAACTTTAACAAAATGCTTAATTCAAGCAACACAGCGATGCAATATGAATCAATTCAAGAAGTTCAATGGTCCCAAGGAAGCCAGAGATAGTGGTAAGCACACAACAGTGTACAAGACGACGACCTCAAACAAGATGTTGAGTGAAGTAGCTCCTCAGCCATGCTTGCTTATTTCTCTGCTAGAAACCATATCACATTGACATCTTCTTGAGCTTATGGCTGTTAAAAGAATGAGAGAACACACATAAATAATGACCTCAGCCACAGGTCAGTTACAGATCTCTGTCTCTGAAGTATAGCACCTCCTGAGAGAACAGCTAAGATAGAAAAAGGGACATGTGACATAACTGCCCCTGAGAAGTCTCTAAAAAAGAGTAACTATGCTTGACCAGAGATGGAAAGACAAATATTTTCTGCATTGCCATCACAACTGGCATTCAGAAGATGTAAGAAACAGGTTTTCATACATGCTCTGTTTTCATAGGATGGTAGTATTTAGATTTTTAGATCCCTACCTCAGGAAAAGAAGATGCTTCTTCACCCACCCCTCTTTAGGATTTACACAGGCATTCCGGCCACTGTAGGTGTGGAAACTGGAAAAAAAATAAAGAGATCAGTAAGCCACTTGACACCCCTGCTGTTGATACTGCTGAAGATGCATTTGGTCTAAAACTTGCTCCATAATTACTCAATATGATAAATAATAGCAACTGCTTTTGCAAATGCTAGTTAGATATGGGATGCTCTACAACCCCTCTGACACTACATGAACAAAACCAAACGATTAAATTTAAATGTAATAGCTGCTTCAGTCATTTTTTGCACCCTAAAGTTGTGCTTAATTTATTGGAACTATTAAGATAAAGAACTTTTCTGGATGCCAAAAGTAACTTGTGAGACTAAGGAAAATAGCTGCTGTCAACTATTAGGAGGGCTAAAACCTTGTGGAAAAGAAAAATAGATCTCCATAAATTGAGCAAACTCTTGTCAATTATGTGTCTGTTAAGAGGTTTTGGCAAGGGAATACTCTATGTTGGCTAGAGATGAAGCATGTCTTTGTTTGCAGCTAGAGATGAAGCATGTCTTTGTCTGCAGAGTTGAATCCTAAAAAGTCAGATTTATTATTTACACTGTACGGCTGTCCTAAGAGTTAATAGTCCTTACCAAATAGAGGTTTTTGTTTACAGGTATTATATATAATATATTCAGTTAATTCAACTTTTTAAAAAAGCAAGAAAAATCATACTTATATTCTTGAAATGACCATATCTGCCCAAACAGACATCTTAAGACTAATACATATCAGAAAAAAAAAAAAAAAAATCAGAAAATCTCCTAAAAAGTAACTTACATGATTGCATGGATATCGCAGACTTCGCTGGAGAGCTGTTCAGTATAACCCTTCAGGGCCCACCGAGGTAGACGCACCTTGGTGTATGACAGGCAGCAATCCTGGTTGCTTTGTGCTGAAATGAAGCAAAATGACAAAATAAATAAAACCTATTTGGACCATGCTGCCACTGCTGCCTAGAGCACTCACTGCTCAGCTCCCTGACTATCCAGCTCTCCATCAACAGAAGAGGAGGATTAAGCAGCATACTTGGCTGAAAAAACTCCCTTGCTCCTCACCCTCATGCTGCTGCCAGTCGTGAGCAAGCACACCCTGACGTAGCTGGCATGCTACAGCGTGGTACCCAGAACCCCCTTGTGTAGCTGAATGCCCAAGCTCACTTACCTTCAGAGGTGCCACACAGGAGCAGCGCCAGGAGCCCCAGCACAGAAACCAGGACCAAGCTCTTGCTGCTAAAGCCAGCCATTTCCACTCCACACAGCGCTTGTGCTCTAGTGAGTGCTCAGCTGCTGCCTGCTTGTATTGCCAGCCTTGCCACACCTCCACCTGTTTATAAAGCAGTGGCACAAGCCGCGGGAATTCACCTGCGGGCGGGTTCCTCTGTCATCAGTGGGTTTTCCCATTTCAATTTCCATCATGCCTAATTTGTCCCCTTCCTGGTGCTATAACTGGAGATAACAGTGTGTTGGGGAGTATTTTTTTTTCTTTTTTTTTTTTTGTTTAAGTAGGTTAGAAAATTCAGACAAAAAGAAAAGGAAATATAAGGCTGTGAGGTAATGGTTCTGTGGGTGAAGCATTTGTATTTTTAGGGGTAAGAGTGTGGGTTGTGAAATGAGGAAAGTCAAATGTAGGTAACTCTCAATGTTACCTACAGAAACTGCAGATCTGCTGTGCTCTGGTTTATTAAACCGAAGTTGGGGTGAGAGGGAGATGGGCCTAACCCGTCCAGTTTCGCTTCAGTATGGCATGCTCACAGGAGCTGGATCAGCATCTGCAATGATACCAAAGCCCTACATTAACATTTACTGGTCGGCCAATACAGTAACATCAGACTTCCCATATTACTGCTTTCTGAGCTCTAAACTGTAGTATTTATGAGAGCATGTGGAAAATATTGAGTACTGATGGAAACGGGTTTCTTTACCCATATATTCTCTGCTATCACTTTCTAACAGTTTGTTACACATCTGAACTATTCCATCTGAAAACAGAATTAGCTTAAAACGGAATTTGAAAAGGGATCTGTATTTTCTACTGAATCTGTACTGTCCAGAATGTATTAATGCTGCTTTATAAGGAATAGCTGTATCTTGTTACTTTCCCATGCCAATCTGTACCTGGCAACTGTGACTCCTGAACATTCAATTAAAATACACGCAACCTTAAAACTGTCTCATGAGTAAAACATGGTTCATGAGAAACCCCCAGGGAGAGGCTCTGTCACCACAGCAAGTACATTATTTGAGCTGCTACTAGAAGCTGGTACTTTCCAGTGCTGTTTAGCGACCTGTGTGAAATGAATGTGATGGCTACAGGCCATGTCCTGGTCAGCTGGTATACACAAGAGGTGCTGCCAGTTCCAGGTGAATATAGAGTAACATGAGCTTTAAGTAGCTTCTCTTAAGTCTGAGCTCAGGGATGCAGACATTAGTTTGTAACTACACACCTTCTATTTTTCACAGACTACCAGTACCTTTCATGAAGGGTGCATTCCCATTATTTCTTCCTAGAAATATAAAAAATCTGAAATCTGGAAAAGACTATTATTCAAAGACATTAATCTTTCAACATAACAGCCAGAATTTAGGGAATCTCGGATGGCTGGGGTACATATGAGCAGCCTTGCAGCACGCATAGCGTCACATATGTTGGAGATGCTTCTCCTTAGGGCCACTGCCACTGGCCAAAGGTCATGGGAAGAGGCAACAAAGATTCCGTGCCCTGAAGTTTTGTAACTTTTGTATGGATTATAGCAAAATACCATAAATGCACATAAACATCAACGCTCTCTATATGCAGCTATTTCTGGACTGCTTTAAGGATTATCTGCCAGCATAGGCAATGCTACAAAATAGCTAACTAGAAAGGTAATGCCTGAAATAATGGAAGTTTAGCTCGACAGCTTTTTCCTTTCCACAAAGATAGGAGTAGTTAAACGTGAATCACAACTATTTCCAGTTTGACAGGTATCGAAGAAGCATCAGGTTTGCAATAAGAAATTCTCTGCCTCTTCTCCACATTTATACTTTTTTTTAAAACCTGGATGTCCAGTAACAACCTGGGATTTTTTCCACTACTTCCTATATTTAAGCAGGAGCTCACACCATCCAGTCTCTATCAAACAAGTGCCTCTAAGAAGATTCAAAAATTAGGCATAGGGTTACCAACCTGCATTCCCCTACTTCCACTCTCCCATTTCTCTCTAGTGTCAATACTTGAAAGTCTCCAGCTACTTTAGACAGAGAACTTCCTAAGATTGTCAAGACAGTAACCACATATTCTTATCCATAGATTAGTATCAAGAGCATCAAAAGCACTAGGCAAACAATAATTTTTAAAATTACTAAAAAGTCTTCCACAAAAGGATATGTTTGTCTCCTTGTCCTGGGTTCAGCAGTAGCAGTCATTTTTCTCCTTCTTGGTAGCTGGTGCAGCGCTGTGTTTTTGATTTTGGGCCTGGGAACTGCACTGATAACACCAGTGTTTATAGTTACTGCTTGGTAGTGTTTTGGTCTGACCAAGGACTTTCTGAGTCTCATGCTATGCCACGGAGGAGGGGAAGCTGGGAGGAAGCAGAGACAGGACACCTGACCCAAACTGACCAAAGAGGTATTCCATACCACAGCACGTCATGTCCAGGATGGGAAAACGGATAACAGAGACCTGGAAGGGTGTGGGGGTGCACTGTGGGGGTTCGCTGCTGAGGGGTGCACTGGCTGGGTCAGGCTTGGTGAGCAGTTGTATTCTCTTTCCTTGTATTTCTCTTGTATTATTACTGGTAGCTAGCAGCAGTGATTTGTGTTATACCTTAGTTACTAAACTGTTCTTATCTCAACCTGTGCGAGTTGCATTCTTTCAATTCTCCTCCCCATCCCCCTGGGACTGGGGGAAGAAAGAGGGTGAGTGAGTGAGTGAGTGAGTGAGTGAGTGAGTGAGTGAACTGTGTGAGTTTTAGAGGCTTAAACTATGACACTCCTGTCTTGCTAAGGTACTTGTTGCTCCTCAAGTTCATGTCTCCCCTGTTAGTTTGGAGACTTCAGACATAAGTGAATAGGATGATTATAATGCTTATTGATTAGGCAGCACATTTAAAAAAAGCTAATACTTTAATTGGCTAATAAAAACACCACTGTTATTAGGAATATTACTTCACAATTATAAAATCATATTGAATTACATTGCTACTGTTTATTATTAGCATAAATATAGTGTTAAATCTATTGATTAAATTACTATAAAGAAAATTTGAAAAATCATTAGTAATTGCTATTAAATTGCAATTCTGCTGCCTTGTCTCGTGCATTGAGCATTAAGGTATAAATCTATCCTTCTTTACAAGTTTATGCATTCTTGTTCCCACCTCAGGTACTGTTGTTCAGACAGAGAGCTGGTGGAAATTCTGGTGGGTTATCAACAGGGGTTGCATCCACAGGCTGGTTTAACCGCTGCCTGGAGATATCCACACTTTTTCTGTCAGAAGGCCCTTCCATCTCTTGCTCTTCTTTTTTTTTTTACCTTAATCCCCAGGGTTTTTTTTTCTTGAACCCCCTTTTCACTACCCCTGCATCTCTTTTCCTGTGCCCAAACATCTCACACATAACTCACACCTAATTAATTTTCCTCATTGATCCCAAATCTATTACACCCATTCCAAATTTTGGTGTTTCTTATGCCATTTCCTAGGTGTCGTTGTTTAAGCCCCTAAAACTCACGCAGTCACTCACTCACTCACTCACCCTCTTTCTTCCCCCAGTCCCAGGGGGATGGGGAGGAGAATTGAAAGAATGCAACTCGCACAGGTTGAGATAAGAACAGTTTAGTAACTAAGGTATAACACAAATCACTGTTGCTACCACCAATAATAATACAAGAGAAATACAAGGAAAGAGAATACAACTGCTCACCAAGCCTGACCCAGCCAGTGCACCCCCAGCAGCGAACCCCCACAGTGCACCCCCACACCCTTCCAGGTCTCTGTTATCCGTTTTCCCATCCTGGACATGACGTGCTGTGGTATGGAATACCTCTTTGGTCAGTTTGGGTCAGGTGTCCTGTCTCTGCTTCCTCCCAGCTTCCCCTCCTCCGTGGCATAGCATGAGACTCAGAAAGTCCTTGGTCAGACCAAAACACTACCAAGCAGTAACTGAAAACACTGGTGTTATCAGCGCATGTTCCCAGGCCCAAAATCAAAAACACAGCGCTGCACCAGCTACCAAGAAGGAGAAAAATGACTGCTACTGCTGAACCCATGACACTAGACAAATACAGCTTAGCATGAGATTACCAATGCTGCTTCCTAGTTGGAGGCAGCCTTGTATTTCAAGTCTCCCTTCTCACTCTACAGCTCTATTTCTTCCCCATTCAGAAGACAGAATCTTCTCACTTGAGTTTTGACACCCCTACCTACTCCTAATTAAGCACAAGCAGTTTGGATACCAAAGCAATGACACCACCCAGTTAATGCTCAGCCCATACTTCTGTCCTCAGGCAATTTTCATTGCACCTCTGGTAGGAACCAGAGGCCAGACTGGTGTCCTGTGTTACAGCAGAACTCTTGCTCATGGTACATCTTTTATCTCGTTGGTTTGATTTAAGAAATCAGGTTAAAATTTAGATTTTATACAAAAGCCATGAGGAGGGCCTCAGCTTCAGGAACCTGGTGTGTACAAAGTACCTTCAGTTTATTTGCACAAAGTAGTTTAAAAAAAAATCAAAAAAGGTTTCTGAAGTTGCCTGCTAGGTCCTGATATGACTCATAACCATATCTTATCAGTCTTTAAAAGTCCATAATGCAAACAGAAGGCAAAAAAAAATATAAAACCAGGTTAACACTTATGTGTTCAAGGGAAGTGATTGCTCCCTGTAGATAAGGGGACTGTGACTGCTGTCCACCCTGACCCAGTGAGACTTTCAGCCTGCTTTCCCTTAGCACCTGCATGACCAAATAGTGCTGTATTCATTGGCCCAAGGACAGGTGAAAGTCCAGTGTGGCCACCAGCACTTCAGATACTGCTCCTAGGCATTGTGGATTGTCATTGCTGGGCCAATACACTTGCGTTTGGTGTCATGGCACTGATGCAATTCGGAGGCTGCACATGGAGCAGAGGTAGGGGAGGAGGCCACAAGGTCAAGGGAGACCATTACCTCCCTGCACTGGGGCCTGCAAGGCTGTGTGCAGAGGCCTGTACCCAGGGCCTCCTCAGAGGGGCACAGCCAGAGCGCAAGAGGCAGCAGACACCAGTTGCGGAAAGGGAAATTCTCATTACACATAGTGAAAACCCCTTTTCGTAGCAAGGTAGGTGAAGCTCTGGGACAGGTTGCCCCAGAAGGGGATGTGAAAGGCCAGTCTGAATACCCTTGGAGGTACTCAAGCCTCAGCTGGACCTGGACCTTCCCTGAGCATGAACTTACAATTGTGTTCCTTCCCAAGCCACAGTCAAGCCCACACTTTTTCTGTTTCTGTCATGTCTGTCTTTTCTTCTCTTTTTAGTTTCCTAACTTGTTTCTTCCCGACATCCCTTTGCTGTAAGTTTCTCAACTTCCCTCACTCCTGTTAGACCTTCTCAGATCCCCTCACAAACCCTGCTCACTCTCCCTCCCTTTGGCTGCACTCACAGTAAGACAAAGCACTAAAACACAGATCAATTAAGTTTTCATCCTCTCCTAAACCTCCCTTCCTGTTGTTCCAGGGGCCAGAGGGAACATGCCAAACCCCTCCTGTATGTACTATAAAAGATAAGGCAAAGATAGCCTAGGTTCCCATGCTGTAGAGCCATTCAGAGTTGTGAAAGGAAAAGAAATGTATCAGGGAAAACAGAGCATTTTCCAAGGTGATACTGGGAAACTGATAGTTCTGAGCAGTTTTGGGATGTTAAAGAGGAGAGCTGGGGAGTCAGACTGCTCTTGGATGCCAGCTGCAGAGGTACAGCCTCTCTGTCCCTGCTTTCCCTGATCATCAGTCTTCTCTCTCCAAGAAATATGCTTCTTTTCTTTCAGCAAAAGGCTTTTACTCACAGAAATACCTGATGAAAGTCTGAAATACTGAAGGGACTTAATAGTTCAACCTTGATAAACACCACTGTACCAGTGGAAAAATGGGCATTATTTCTGAGGAATGCTCTTGCCTCATCACTCTCCCCATTGCAGAACAATACAGGAACAGACCACCTCGTTTCTAGGTACATCTAGAGCTGTGACAATAAATCTATGTCTCTTTTCATTCAAAATCTTGCATATGAGAAGCCATATGCACACATGGAATTCAGAACTGCAGCATGACTGGGAAAGCAGTTTGAAATGCTTTGAAACTGTGGCCCCGCAGTAGTAAATCTATTTAACTATGCAGCTCTGCCCTGAGATCCTAAAAGCCATACAGTGCAAGGCTTATAACACTCTTCTGAAGAGAGACACAGAGAAGGAATTTTATAATCATTAACTATTTGACTGATAAGCGACAGCTTATAATCATTTATTTATGGGTTTAAGTCTAATATTTAACACAAAAGCTTAAAAAAAAAAGAAACAAAACAAACCCCAAAAATCCCTCACCTATCCTGATGTCAGATGCTGTCTACAACATCTTTACCTGTCCACTACAGTAAGAAAACACACTGACAGTTTCTGACTAGCACATTTACGAAATTTCCATTTCTAATTATCCTTGCAAATGATATTATTTTATTATATCTTGCTGCCCTTGTCTGAACTGCTGGAAATAAAACATTATAGCAATACAGCTGATGAAGAAGGAAGAAAAGAACCAAACAGAGGAAATTCCCTTCTGTAATTTCCAATGGTTTAGAAGACTTTTGACAGAGCAAAGAGCATGAAAAGGCACTAGATCAAAGGAACAGGGCCAAATGCGGGGTTTAAAACATTGCACAATCCCCAGTGATGAAATACATACTAAATCCCAAGCACGAAAGTTCCACAGGTAACTTGCCCAATATCTCTGGAGCCTTAGAGGCTGTGATGCAACACAGTATTTTCATGCAGTTCATTTGCATGTCCTGAAAAAAATCCTTATCTGAAGGAAGAAGCCAATTTTCACTAACTATACGTTGCACTTCATAGGAAATAGATCTAGAAATACTATTGAATGACATTTGTTTGATGCAATTATGGACAAATTATATGCCTGTTGGGAGAAATTAATCTCGTGTACCAAAATTGCAGGATTATGAGAAGGCTAGTGCATACACTGCGAACAGCCCAGCACCCTTCCTAGCTTGTTGCTTGCCACTATGTACATAAAGGAGATGAATATTTGGTGTTCTGTGGGCAGGTTTCCCTCTTTCAAAATTAACCCCCCATTATAGCCAATCATCCTTTTCACAGAAATGGACCTCTCAAAGTTGAAGGCGAAACCTATAGTTATAAAAAAGCATGGAAAAGAATATGCTACTGGGTTTCTGTAGCAAGGTTTTGGTAGCAGGGGTTCTAACGGAGTGGCTTCTGTGAAAAGCTGCCAGAAGCTCCCCTAGGTCTGATAGAAGTCAATGACAGCCAGCTCCAAGCTGAACCTGTCCCTGGCCAAGACCAAGCCCATCAGTGACAGGAGTAACACCTCTGGGATAACATACTTACGAAAGTGGAGAACAAACAAACACCCAGGCAGAACAATAGCAGCTGAGAGAGAAGAATGAGAATTGGTGAAACAAGCCTCAGACACCAAGGCTGGTGAAAGATGGGAAGGAGATGCTCCACACCCTAGAGCAGAGATTCCCCTCCAGTCTGTGATGAAGACCATGTGAGGCAGGCTGTCACCATGGAAGGCCACAGTGGAACAGATATCCACCTGCAGCCCATGGAAGACCCCATGCCAGAACAGCTGAATGCCCAAAGGAGGCTTGTGACGCCATGGGAAGCCTGCAGAAAAGTGTTTCAGAGCAGCCCTGTGGAGAAGGACTTGGGGACACTGGTCAATAAGAAACTGAACATGAGCCAGTATTGTGCCCTTACTGCCCAGAAAGCCAGCCATATACTGGACTTCATCAAAAGGAGTGTGACCAGCAGGTCAAAGGAGGTGATTCTGCCCCTCTGTGCTTGTGTGATCCCACTTGGAGTACTGTGTGCAGTCCTTGTGTCCTCAACATAAGGACATGGAGCTGTTGGAGCAAGTCCAGAGGAGGGCCAAGAGGATAATAAGGGGTGTGGAGCACCTCCCATAAAAGGCTAAGAAAATTGGGTCTGTTCAGCCTGGAGAAGAGAAGGCTGCATGGAAACCTCATCCAATATTTGAAGAGGAACTCTTTATTAGGGACTGTACTGATAGGACAAAGGGTAATGGATTCAAACTTAAACAGGGGAAGTTCAGGCTAGATATAAGGAAGAAGTTCTTTTGGGGGTGGTGCGGCCCTGGCGCAGGTTGCCCAGAGAAACAGTGAATGATCCATGCCTGCCAGTGTTCACAGACAGGCTAGAGAGGGCCTTTGAGCAATCTGGTCTAGTGGGAGGGGTCCTAGCCCACGGCAGAGGACTTAGAGGTAGGTGTTCTAAGGTCCTTTCCAACCCTAACCAGACTATGAAGGTTTTACTCATCCACACTTGACATAGAACACTTGATCTCTCTGGAGTGCTTAGTGCATGATTAACACAGCTGACATTTTGTCATGTATTACTAGAAGATAAGCTCAAAAATACCCAGCAACATCTGCTTATTTTTGATTGCTAAACAAAAACCAAACAAGTTTTGTTTTAATAGATATTAGTTAACACTACTGAGTGGCTCTGTCATGAACATTGGCAGAGTAGCTGTGGGCACAGGCCTTCTCCAGACAAATGTTGCAATCACTGCAGATTTTCAGTACTACACAGTTACATTATAGGGACTTTCCTGTGGAAGAGAATTAAACCACAGTTTGCCTAATCAGCTGGCTCAAATTTCCCTCTGTCCAGGAGTCCTGCTCTTTATCCATAGGAAACCAAAGCCCTAGATCCTTCCATCCCAACTTTTACAGGTTCTTTTGCATAACACCACTGAGGTACAGCTCCCTCCGTTCAGGAGTCCTGCTCTTTATCCATAGGAAACCAAAGCCCTAGATCCTTCCATCCCAACTTTTACAGGTTCTTTCGCATAACACCACTGAGATACTGCCCTTCTTATCTTCCTATACCCTTAAAATTTTCTGGACCTTAGCATGAACCTCTTGATTTCTGCAAGAGGTATTTGGGGGCCCTAACAAAGGGGAGCCTTACCTCAGTTCCCATTAAGGAAGTGTCTGGTTTTCCTCTTTGTAAAGGTTCCCCTTGGTTGTTTTAAGCATGTGCTGCTTGTCCTCATTTTCAACGTCTCTCTCACCTTATTGCTGGCCTGGACAACTCCAGCCAGCCTCCGCAGTACCCTGGTGGTTAGGCCCTTGGCCAGCACTTTAAGTATGGTGCTGTCCCCAGCCATGCAAGACTGCTCACAGGCTTAGGGCCTCCTGTAAACATGGGCTTATTCTACAAGAGCCAGAGCCAGAAAAGCTGCTGAAATGCAAGATGTTCTAAGACAAGCAATCTGGGCATGACAGAAATCTCCTATTCCAAAATGAATTGTTTTACAAGAACATCTTTGCCTCTAGTAAGTAGACTTAGCCTTCTCAGATCAAAGAACGGTCCTTTTTTTCTTCATGTTTGTACACAGAGAGCACCAAGGGACCTGGGAAACAGGGTCACAGCTTTAGGATATGACACATACACTGTAACTGCTGCTTTTGAAGAGACTAACAGGAAGATGAAGGCACATGAATTAAAACTTGGACCATGTAAAAAATATATATGTATAATCTTCATGAAAGGGGCAAAATGCAACACATTCTGGGGGGATTAAAATTAAACAAATTTTAAAATCAGCCAATCAGAACGAACCCCTGCAAGCCCTTGGTTATCCAAATTCTTAGCTGGCAAGAAATTAATCTATTAGAAGAATCCAGGACGTTTTAAGTGCAAGAACTGTTACTTTCAAACAAACATTAGCAACATGATGCATTTATTTGAAGCCTCTCTCAAATATCATTAGAGATTTGACATTAAACGAGGCACCCTGCTACTTATATGCACTTGTCAAGATGTGACTAATATTCTTCTCGCAAGTCTTTACACTACCTGGGCTGCTGCAATGATTCAAAGTCTCCCACAGTGTCTGTAATGAAACACACCTTGAGGGGGGGAAAATACAAAAAATGTGGAGCGGAGGCGCTGAGGTGAAACTTCCTACACAAGTTGTGCAAATGCAAATGTTCATCTCTGAAATGAGACGTCAGTCTATGACGACAGGGCAAAATCTGCTACTATTGGGAGGTTTGTAGGGTAAGAGTACACTGGGGACACGCCTCAAAGTGATATTTCAACATGGAAAGTTGCTTAGAAATCCTTTCAGATTTTTCCTCTCATCTCTCTTTGGTAATCCATTAGTCACTAAAAGAATTAACCAATTTACATGAGAGTTCTTTGACCTACATATAATTTCCTTTTTGTTACTTAACTGGAGATGAAGAAAACATGCAATCAAAGGAAGGCTAAAACACAAGCTAAGACTACACATTGAATTACACTATATGGCATCATTACAAAAAATACAAATAGGATAGCAGAGTCACCAGGTCCAATCATCAAATAACAAACTTGGAGATACAGGGGGCTTTTGGTGCTAGGATATGCATATACACGCATCCATCTGTGACTGGACTGCCCTCCAAATTCTAAAGGTGAAGCTTAATAGATTATTTTATTCTCTTCCTCATGTCTGAAAAGTGTAATTTTTACCCATTTTTTTGTTACAGCGTTGAGCAGTGATTATGCTGAATTAAGAGATTTTTTTTTCATTTCTACCCCCCCAAAAAATAAACCAAACACAAAACAACCAAAAAGCAAACCCCAACAACAAAGCAAACAAACAAAAAACAGCTGGAGTTGGCACAAGCTCCATTTTCAAAACCTTGGCTCTTTCATTGGCCATATGGAGCTCACAGCTGACATGGGAGTGATTTGTGGTTGGCACTGATGAGAAAATAGGCCACAACTTTTGCAGCATTTGGTACTTTATGATAGCAATTGTTTCATTCTTGCATGTAATACGTAACTCATATCAAGGAAGTATTAAGCAAAATTAGCCACAAAAAAATTGATGTCTTTCTCTCCACCACAATTTGCAGAAGTGAAGAGCTCAAAACCAACTTGTGAACGATACTGATAATCTCAAAAAGATGGTGAAAGGTAGCTTTGCAGTCACAACAAGAATTCAACCACTTCTTTCTCCCCTTCATCCTGAAACACCAAATGGCTTTTCTTCCTTTAAACACTGATGGCTTCTGTGCCATTAGAAGACCTGACAGACATACTGTGTGGGGGCAGAGGGAAGCCAGATCCCAGTACACCCACCCATGGCCAGCACTTGCACAGAAGTCGACTGCAGACCTACTGATACCACATACAATTTTAAGTAAATGAAAATCCCCAGAGAATACCACTGACGAAGTAATAGTTCCTGTCCTCTGATGATGATCTGGAAGAAAAATGTAAGGAATGCAAAAAGAAATTCCTAAGGTATACCTATTCTCCTGTAAGCCTTTCTGTCCTGCTGTAACATTCATTGAATGCAACAGGAAGACCTTCTACCAACTTCCAGTAAACTCTGGATCACACTATCTGTTGGATTCCATTCTCTGTTTTAAAAGTTTCAAGACAGTATTTTGTTATTGGCATAATTGCAGCAGAAATAAATTTGGCTGTTAAGGCCAAAATAGACTCCCATGGCAAGAGGGAGACGAATGAAATATCTATCTTTTCAATCTAGAAATTAAATCAACTATTCAATCAACTAAGCAACTTTGCTTGATTTTTTTTTTGTTGCTGCTGTTGTTCAAAAGTAGTTTTGAACCAGAAAAAAAATTAAAAGGATAAAATTCAATTTTCCATCATGGTCAGACCTATAAATGAAAGAAGATACCCCAAAGCTCACAAACGTCTTCAAGTTTAACAATGAATTTTTTATCAGAACAGTATCAGTAAATACCTTCCCATGCTCTGGACCACACTGCTTTGCATCCCTCAGCTGGGAGAGCAGAGTGTACAGTTGTGGCTAATCAGAACAAGAAAATCAAGGGGAATCTTGCTCAGCTAATGAACCCAGTCCTCAGACAAGAAACACCTTTATTTGGAAGCCCACCAAAGCCTCAGACACGATTTTGCAAGAGACATGTTGCACATCAGAGAGATGCAATGCAGGTCACTAAGATGCCGATAAGGATGCCATAGATTCCTGTAAAGTCTGGCAATGTTCCCAGGGGTTGCCCAGTGTAAACTGAATACTACTTCCCCAGCCTCTCAGAGTTATGGAGGTGATGACCAGTCACATTTAATTCAACAATGAAACTGTAACCAAAAGATAAGAAAATCCAACCAATGACTTATATTGCAGAAACTTAAAGATAACTGAACTTAACTTTCCCTGGACAATAGGAAGGGATTGATAAGGTAAAGCACTCCTTTCAACCCAACACTGGCCCAGAGTCAGCAGTGTGCAAAAAGGGACATAAAGCATGTCTCTACAAGCAAAGTAGGTCTAACAAGTCTTCAAAAACTCATCACAAAAATTCTGCATGTTCCATGCTATAGTGGTAAGTCCAGGCCTTACCTGTGCAAACACTCAAGTATGCCACCACTAGAATTTTGTCTGCAAGAAAAAAGAATTAACCTCCCAAACGTCCCAGGGTGATAATTAATGACACAGCTGTTAGTTCCAGATCCTGCCCTGCTATCAGCAGCTACTACCCTGAATGATGCAAATGGCAACACACACTCTAGTGACGTGAATAAGAGTGGCTGGAGAAAAAAAAAAGGGCAGTAACCTTATGTAAGTTGCAGTCTAGTGAAAAATACCCTTATAGTCATTACTTTTTAGTAAGGAATTACTTGTAAGTCTACTTTTAAATTAAGTACCTGAAACATTAGTTTGGTGGAACGTATTCTCTAGCTTGCCCCTTGGAGCAATGCACTTTCTATCAAATATTCTAAACTAGACTTCACAGGAGCATTTAAGTGTCTGTGATGGAAAGCATTCAAGCCCAGCATGTGAATGCCTCTCCACCTTGGAACCCTGCATGCGATTCAATGAGAAGCAAGTTATGGAAACCCTCACCCATTCATTGCAGGATTCAGACTGAGGCTGCATACAGCAGCTTGTTCCCAAAATGGGCATGTAGTGCATGAGAAAAGATTAAGATCTGCTCTTCCATAAATCAGAAAGTGAACTTGCCCTGTGAGTACTCCTGGGTCTGAGGAATACAACAGAAAGGCAGTTTAATCTTCATAACTGCCATTACAACCTTTCTGTGCATGGGCTCTATTTGACCACCAATTAAGAAAACTCTTCAGTATTAGCCACAGTAAATTTTCTTTGCTATCACTCTTTATTTAAAGTAGTATAGGACGCATTCTTGAAAAAGTATAAGCCTTCAGTTTGATTTGCAAAGTCTCTTCTCCCAAAGTTAAGCTGGTTTCAAGAAACAGATGTGATTTGGGAGCTAAAAGTTAGTGCCTAAGTCAGCACTCAACCACACAGTTTGAGAGAGGAATGTACCTCACACAGCTGAGATGAGGCTCTCAGCTTTGAAGCCATCCTGTGAAGCACCAGAGATAATACCAGGATCAGCCCAAGGGACAGCAGAGGGAGAAGGTATCAGGGTGACAAATGTTTGCAGTCTGCTTCTATTGCTGCCTTTGTTTTCCCTTCTGTCCTTGGAATTTTCCTGTCTCCTTGATACGCTAGAGGTCATATCATATTAACTCTTCAGGATACACTGCTGCTAGAAAACTCACCTGTTCTCCAGATCTTAGTCTTCCCTTTCGCAATTGAAGAGAGTTGGGATGCCACCTATAAACAGATCCCCCAGCTCACCCCCCCTAAGAAGAAGAACACTCCTGCTTTCAGACTACATTCAAGCTCATCATGAAAAGCAGTTTCCTTCAAACCCAACAACCAAGCCCTGCCGCAGGCAATTATGACAAAGGGCTCAAATTGACCAAAAACTTGTATAAGCCCATCATAGTTTTACTGTCTTCCATTTGGCATTCAGATGTGAACCAGTGAAAAAGGATGAAATTTTAAGAAAAAATTATATAGACTAAGTAGTATGGAAAGAACAGCTAATAGAGGATAAAAGAGGATCTGAAAGCAGAAAACAAATGTGCATCAATGGCTGGAAGTTACTTAAATAATTCTCATTACTACATTACATAAAAAAGAGAATTTTCGTGGGTTGGGTTTTTTTCCCTCACTGCTGAGAGATTCAAGTTGGATTCTTATCTCAGTAAGTCATTGCAAACCCAGAGTAACACTACTCAACGCAACAGAAGTTCCCTGCATTTTAGCAAGAACCCTTGAGAATAAAAGTGAATGCAGATATATACAGTCTCCTTTCAGATGGGCTGTCACCTCCTGTAACTACAGGTTCAATTAAACAGACAGAACCAAAATAGCTCTGGAGTTGGTGTCAGACAGTGAGTGGGAATTATGTCCCTTTCACGCATTAGTTTCACAGACATCAGAAAAGCTTACACAGGTATACAGCAGCATCTCAGGCAGGATTAGACGGATTCATGGACAACATGGGCAACACACAGATGATAAAGGCAATAGGCAGGGGTGGCCCCCCTAACACCACTAGTCCCATAATTTTGATTGTTGAGGAGCAGGAGGCAAAAAGGCTGCAAAATATGGCCAAGGTTGAAGAAGGCAGAGGAATGGCCTAGCTGGGCTGCATATCTGACCTAGCAGGTAATTTAATGTTTTTCATAGTTACATCTCCCTGAAGTTACCATTTTACTGTGTGTAAACTAAGAAGCTGCCTTCCTCTGAGATTATTGGATAATTCACTGTTAATTACAAATTTATCATTTTCCTACTGTATTGGTTGCATTCCTAAATAATTATTATATCACAGAACACTAGGTTGGAAGGGATCTTAAGAACCATCTGGTCCAGCCTTTCTTAGGAAAGTGTTACCTAGACTAGATGACCCAGCACCCTGCCCAGGCAAATCTAAAGTGTCCAATGCCGGGGAATTCACCACTTCCCTGTGAGACTATTCCAATGGCTGATTGTTCTCATTGTGAAAAATTTCCCTCTTTTGTCCAATCAGAATCCCCCAGGAGTACCTTGTATCGATTACTGCTTATCTTCTCTCTGTGACTCCTTGTAAAAAGGGAATCTCCATCTCCTTTGTAGCTACCCTTTAAATACTGGAACATGGTGTAAGATCTTCCTGAAACATTCTTTTCTCAAGGCTGAGCAAACCCAGCTCTCTCAGTCTTTCCTGACATGGCAGGTTTCGCAGCCTTCTGATCATTTTTATGGTGCACTAGGACATATCATCTTCTCCGGACCCACTCCAACCTACCTATACCTTTTCTTATAGTGGGGACCAAAACTGAACACAGTATCCTAGGTGTGGCCTGACAAGCGGTGAGTAGAGTGGAATAGGAGTATCTTTATATTTGCTGGTGATGCCTTGTTGACGTAACCCCACATCCTGTTGGCTTTCTTTGCCACAGCTGCACACTGCTCATACATCTTGAGCTCATTGCCCAGTCATGTATTATATCTCTTATTCTAGACCTAAATGTTTCAGGACCAGGGTGGGAGTGGATCTAGATTTGTAGATACGTACTTAGACTTGATGACCTTGAAGGCCTTTTCCAACCTAGTCAATTCTATGATTCTACTTTTTGTGCAAACCTGTACATTGAAGATAGCATACTTGACTGTTGTGAGTGCCACAGGATCTTCTGCAGATGAGTATAGGGCCATCTCCATCTTCAGTAGAACTGTGAGAACCTGCCTCAGCAAAAGATCTGAGAGATCTGCTAACAAAGAACAGTCCTTGGGAAGGAGAGCAGAGCGTTTTACTTTTAAAACCTGCCAGAATGCTATGAGAACCCATATATTTAGTGGGGAAACATTTATATCTTACAACAATGGTAGTTATTCTCCCTCATCTGTCATTGCCCACACATAGCTACTGTTCTGCTTTAATATAGACCAAGTTGAAGCACAGGTGGGTCTCAAGCCACTTACCCTACATCAAATAGATCCAAAATTATTTGTGAACAGGATTAGCCTTAGTTTTTTCTGCCAGCCAAGCAACAAACAGTACTGTGGGTTTCAATCTACTGCTGCCTTTGGGCAAGGACAGGGCAAGATTAGCTGGCTGTTCCTTTAAGGATGCTGAAAGCAAGCCAGCTGGAAATATTTTCAAAGGAGGTGTCATCAGAGCAAGCTGAAATTCCAGAAGAACAGGAAAGGCACAAAAACCAAACAGAGTCCAGTAGCTGTAATACACACAGGACAGCCAGAAGAAAGGCTGGAAACACTAAAAAGGGACCTCTCCCTTGGAAGTAAGAAAGGAAGAGCTTCAGCAGACAAGGTATGATTATATATGAACTTCAAAAATCAAAAATCCTGCTACAATAAGGGAAAGAGGGAGGAAAGAAGAGAGCAGTCTGGTGGGGAACTGGAGGGCTGGGTCAGGCTGTGTGGGAAAAGAGCTGACAACCCCAATAGTACCTAAAAATTGATGGGGGAAACAAGAAACTGGGGATTATTTTGCTGCAGAATGGCACCAAGACATCCCATCATCTCTCCAAAAGTTAAGAAAAATCTAGATTTATGAAAGAGAAATCAACTATAAGGGGTGGCTGAATGGGAGCAAGTTGGATCCCTCCACCTTAAGCACTGAGGTATGGCTCTTGTTGTCAGAAGTTTTTGGTTATGAATGCAGAAAGAATCAACTGTACCAGCAGCTAGTAGAGGTGAGTCTGCAATAGAGCCCTTCACTGGTGGCAAAGGGCTGGGGTCCAAGGCAAGCACACACCTTGCTGTGGATGGAGCAGCACACACCTCCCACCCCCCAAGCATAGAGCAGACTGCCCCTGACAGCCCTCAGCCCACCTCATTTCCAAGCTCAGCAGCAAGTTTTTTCTGGCACAGATGCTTAAATTGGGCAGGAAACTCCTCATCTTCTCATCTGACTTACCTTGCAACCTAACACAGGTGCCTCAGAGTATATCTACAGGCTAGAGTTACATGTCTAGCAGAAAACCCCAAACAACACATGCTGGGAATGGAGGGTTGCACTGACCAGGGCACGCCTTGAGTTTTTCTGTATATAGCTCAAAACAGAAATTACTATATACAATGGCACAGCCCTGCACAGATGGACAGAATCAGAGGTGCAGCACACAGCACCCTGCGGGCCCTAGGAATACAGCAGTGTGCTACACTTACCTCCAAGGTTCAAGACTTGAAAGGACCCATGAGACCTGTTGCCTTTGTGTCACGCATACTAGCATGGGGAGAGCAAACATGGCAAGACCTGAGACTGGAGAGGAGAATCTAGGCTGGGAAGGATGAAATATAACCTGGCTAGGTCACAGAGCTAACTTGCACAAATATTCTTCATTACAGTGCTAGAGATGCTCTTCATCTCCCCTCTTCTTGATGCCTTTCTCAGAACCTATCAGTACCACATGAAGTATTCACATGATGTATTAGGGTGCTGTAACGCTTTAATAATTATCATGTGAAAGGAGGACAAGGGGATGTTATGATGACTAAGTGAGCATTATCCTGGGCAGGGCCAAAACTGGTCCTGCCAAAGCCATGCTTGCAGCAGAAGCTATTACAACCTGGGAGAAAGGAGGAACAGAAACACTTCTGCCTTTGAGCACTGCGTCTCACGTTCTTCTCATTCACGTTTTTCCTTCCCTGGGGTCAGTTTGCCCTCTAGTGGTTTACGCTGCAGAACTGCACTAAAATTGCGGCTGCTGCACATGCTGACACGTCAGTGATTTCAGCCGTTATGCATAAAATTAAAAAATTCAAATTCCCTTGGATCTGCACCCATTTCTTAGTGCATCAGGCCATTAGTAAAATATGCTACCGTGGTGTGAAGTTAGAAAAGAAGATGCATAATGCCTGCTGCCTTATACGTTATGTATCACAACCTATAAAATGATCCTCTGCCAACCCAATCTAGAATGACATAGCCAACAGGTATGTGAATTTTTTGGGCTGTTTTTGGAGAGATCTCTCTTCAGTTTTTACAAAAAGAAAGAAAAAAAACCCACCCCCTACCCCCCCCAAAAAAAAAAAACCAAAAAAAACAAACAAACAAACAAACAAAAAAAAAAAACCACCAAACACCAACAACAAAAATTTGGGGAAAAACAAGCACCCTCCAGACCACTCCAAAAGGTAAATTGTACACATTTAGACTCTTGGCATTGCCTATACAAGCATGAATATGGAGTATAACTTACTGTTTCTTTTGCATATCCCCAATTACACTTATTTTGACCTCTCTTTGGGTTCTGTACAGCAGAATTACAAAATTTAATTTATTCCATCAGTCTTGGCTAGATACAAGAACAAAAATATCTGCTTCATTTGCTTTTAGAATGAACGATTACCTTCGGCGACTTCTTTTATAGGCAGATTGAAAATAAAATGTCTGTATCAAACTGCACTTCTGACACAGTTAATTCCAGCTTAGGATCTGGCTTGACATCCTTTGTATATTTATTAATAACTCCCATCTGCTAGGCTGCAACATTACCAGCTATCCATAACAGGAAAGCAAAGCACATCTAGGGGGTGAAAGAGAAGACAGAGCAATTGTGAACTAGTTACTTGACATTCAACAAGGTACTTGGCTCTGATCAGTCATGATGCCAACTGAAATTTCAGTGCTCAGCTGTCTTCAGCAACTTTTGTCTAGAACAGTTTTTCCTGTGGTTAGCTTCGCCAGTGCAGGTTGTATCCCAGCGTAGTTTATCTCCCAGTTCAAGATTTCCCCAGTCATTCTTTATACTCTATCTACAAGGAGAAAAAGCAGACAAATGTAAGGAAAAGCTGCTCACTTTAACATCATGAAGAAAAACATTTTCCAACTGCTAGCCTCTAAAGAGCGTTCCTGAGCATTGGAGACCACAAAATCAAAATCAGTTACATGACATCTTTGCGCTTCCATAGGCAGCATCATCCTTCTAAAACTTCCTCCTCAGCTTCCCTGCAGAGGCCATGGACTGCTGGAAGCAAGAGGAAAGCAACGCCTGGAAGTTTCCCACCCTGATCATCTGCCTCTATGGATTCTTCTCCATGCTGAAACCATCAGAACCTTTCCTAACACCATATCTAACAGGACCAGATAAAAACCTGACCACAGATGAGGTATGGTTTTACTCGTTCATACAGAGCAGAAAAATAGAAAAGTAAAACTTGAAACTACTTTTAAAGATTAAAAAAAAAAAAAGGACCCAAACAACAAAAAAAAAAAAAAAAAAAAAACACCACAACTGCAACCAGTTTTGGTAGGTTACAACTTGCAGCAGAAAACATAAATAAAAGATCCATTTTAAGAGATTTAAGATCAATTTGCCTGCTCAACATTAACATATTGCTTTAGTGTGGATATATGTTTTATTAATTCCTTCAGAGCAAAAGCTTCCACCCCACAAAATCTTTTAAAGATAAATGAATTTCATTTCCCCAAGAATAACAACACAGACATTCCTTCTTTTAGGTTACAAACCAGGTTTTCCCAGTTTGGACATACTCCTACCTTGCACTCCTTCTCCCAGTCTTCCTCATTACAGACTATGTGCGCTACAAGCCCGTCCTCCTCCTCCAGGGCATCAGCTTCATCACCACGTGGCTCTTGCTCCTCTTCGCACGTGGAGTGGTGGCCATGCAGATAGTGGAGTTCTTCTATGGGATGGTGACAGCCACCGAGGTCGCCTATTACGCCTACATCTACAGTGTTGTCAGCACTGATCACTATCAGAGAGTGACAAGCTATTGCAGAAGTATCACTCTGGTTGCAGCCACCACCGGTGCTGTGCTGGGGCAGCTGCTGGTTTCCTTAGCAGATGTATCCTACTTTCACCTTAACGCCATTACTTTGGCTTCTGTGTCCCTGGCATTCCTCTGTTCATTCTTCCTCCCAATGCCCCAAAAGAGTATGTTCTTCCACAGGAAAGAGAGCTCGGAAACTCTCCCAGGAACAGGCAAAACAGTGGCTACGGTCAGCTGCGACAGGCCACCGAGCTGCCAAGAGGACAAGAGCTCTCCATCTGCTGACATGGGCCCAGCACCTCAACAGCAGGCTGGTCATGCCAAGCCACAGAACCACGCGCTCAGGGTTCTGGTGCAGCTGAGCAAGGACTTGAGGGACTGCTACAGCTCTAGAAAACTTCTCTACTGGTCCCTGTGGTGGGCTCTGGCTACAGCGGGCTTTAACCAGGTCCTGAATTACATCCAAGTGCTGTGGGACTTCAGAGCCCCCTCTCACAGCTCTGCAGTGTACAATGGGGCTGTTGAAGCAATTGCAACTTTTCTGAGTAAGTCAGTGTCTAAGCATATATCACAAAAACAGTCTAACGTTTTACTTCAGAACACTTGTAAAGTGGCATTCCATTGCTTACACTCCAGGAAGCCAATGTATGCATTGTACATTCAAGACCTAGGTCTTTGAGGTACAAAACAGTTCAAATGCAAGCTATGCTTGGGGGGGGGGGGGGGGGGGGGGGGAGTTGTTGTTGTTTTGGTTAGGGTTTTGTGGGGTTTTTTTTTCATTTTTAGGACTGGGACAGACTGGGACACCCAACTTTATCCTACCGGTATGCAGAGCATACACAAGTCACAGACTTACATCCAGGTGCTAAATCCACTCAGTGGGACCCATCTTTATTTGAATGAGGTTGTTGGGTGTTTCTTTGCCCCCAGACAAAGTATTACACAGCTTTCATAACAATGGTAAAAATTTATACAGACGAGAAGTTTTTCATTATTTTGGTTTTTTTTCTTTTTACAGAAAAAAAACAACATAATCCTTTCATTAATACCTGTTTTCTAGTTAAATACTCTCATGCAGCAGGACCAAAAAAGGAATTTGCATTATTCCAAGATGAAGAGATTTACAGAAAAAGAATGTATTGAATTCAGTAAGCTACTGGCATTAATCATGACACTTTTGCACTGGAAGCAGATGCCCATACCAGACAAACAAAATGATATTATCAAAAGGTAACATCAGAATGTACCACCCTGAATTGGCAGTGTTTCTCATATTCAATGTTGTGCTGCTGTAAAGAATTTGCACAAGACATTGGGGTGTGATCCATCAGGGAGGAAAAAAAAACCCACACCTATATCATAACTCATCATTACAGTTATCAAGGAGAAACAGATACTTCCGAGATTAAAAATTACTCTTGTCTTGAAGTGGGCAACAAAATAGACCAACTGAATCATGAATTAGAAGCACTTAACTCCTGAAGTGTCTGCTCCTTGATGAATTCCTTTCTCTCATGGAATCATTAATTTCTCAATGCAGAGGTGTAGAAGTTTTAAAATTCCATGAGGCTCCTAAGATGAACAATCAGGGGCTTCCTTTCTCAACAGATGCATCTTTATAGCAGGCCCACCAAAAACGAACGGTGCCAATCCTCAGTTCCCTGAATAAACTCACTTGATATCTCACAAAACTCCCTTTTCTGACCGCTTAGGCCATTTATGAGCTGCACAGAGCTGTTGAACAGAAGGTTTCCTAGCTTACTTATAAAGTACAAGCTGGAAGAATTGTTCTTCTTGAGCTCCAAACCGTGTTCCTAATTTGCTCTCTAGAGATACATGCTGGGTACAGACAGCTGAATAGTGAATCCTTCTACATAACAGTTTATCATGTGAAATGGAATAAAACATAAAGAATGGAATGGCAAAAACTTAATTTATGCAGTTATCTAAAAATGACCAGTCACCTGCATAACTTCAGAAGTGATTAGAAATGCTTTCAAAACACTTCAGAACTACTCTACTTTATTATTCAGCATTGTGTTTTGGCACATGAGTAGCAAGATTTGGTGATATATACTATAGAACAGATACAACATTTACATGTTTTCTTCTCTTTTTCTAGGCTCAGTAACATCTTTCATAGTACAATATGTGAAAATTAATTGGGACCTTTTTGGAGAACTGGCTTTAGGGGTCGTCTCTACAATAGATGCTGTTTCTCTGCTTCTCATGCACTTCACTACCAACATCTGGGCATGTTATGCTGGCTATCTCATTTTCAAAGCATGCTATATGCTCCTCATAACAATAGCAACGTAAGTATAAAACCTTACAGTGCTGCAGTTACATACAGAATACTAACCGTGCTTCAAATTTGCTTTGGGCATTCCTCCTTTTACTCAAAGTTAGCTGATCTAATGCTAGACATAACTGATTAGGTAAAGACAAGGACACTTAAATGTCTAGTTACGTAGTTTTTGTTCTTCTAAACACCCATGAAAGAAAAACTACCAAAAGGACATTAAACATTTACCCAGGTAGAAATTAAACAAGGTACAACATATCTTTATTACTAAAGGCAATAGTAACAGCAAAACATATACACTATTTTCCTCCTTCCTGGCATGAAAGATGCAAAATGAACAGTAGAGACAAGAATTCTTTGACAACAATCCTTTAAGATCCCATGATATCTCAACCACCTTGCTGATACACTTTTTAGCATGCTATGAACTACATGAATGCAAGAAAAGGTTTGGTATAGTGTTGACCAACATAGGTTTACGCATAGAATCCTAATAAGATTATGATGTAAAGCAGGAATAAAAGGAGAACATTAGATAAACTTAGACAAGGTCTCTTAGGAGAGCAAGATATTCTGTTGTCAGATATAGGAAAATAAAATAAGTATTATATTTAATCTGCATAATAAACATAGCCTTTTTTAATTATACCAGTTATTTTATTGATTGGAACATCTTTAGACATACCATACTATTTTATTAGCAAAAATGCCAGATGCATATGTCAAAACCCAAAATTATTCAGATAACATTTGAAAAAATGGGCTATACTGCAATGCATTACAAGATTATGGCTATCTTGTATGAAACCAAGTGAATCCTCTATTTTCATTTTGGTGGTTGTTAGCACATTATAGTGAATCACACCTGAACTATTTCAGTACATTCTACAAACAAATGAAACACCATTTGCTCCCTCCTCCATATATCATCTGCTTGAATTGTTTCTCTTCATCAAGTAAATGGAAAGCAACAGCTTTCCATCCAGTGTGAAGTAAGTGATATGCCAGTCTCACATTAGGTTTCAGATCGCAGTCAACCTGAGCATGGAACGCTATGCCTTGGTGTTTGGATTCAACAACTTCATTGCACTGGTGATTCAGACCATTCTTACAGTAGTTATTGTGGATTCAAGAGGCCTGGGACTGGACATAGTGATTCAGGTAAGTGTTATTAGCTTACTTCCTATTTACTTCATTAAAAATTAATTTACTTTATTTTAATTAGTAAATAGGAAGTTAATAGTAATTTAATTAATTTAAATTAATTAACTTAATTTTCAAAAGCTTACCAAGAAAGAAATTGCTATTCCAAAGGACAGTTTAATTCCCTCTTTCTTCTATAGAAATCTATACACCTTGCTTTTCCCTCATGTCTACCATAATTATTCCATTTCATTTTTTAGTGCAATGTTTAGGATTACAGATGCTGGATTTTAACTTTTCAAAGGAAAACACAGCAGAACATAAATAATCAGGCACTGCTATCTGACCAGATTATTAATTAATAGGACACTGAACAACATCCTCTGATTTTCTTAGATGTAGAATCAACATGGCCACATGCTAGGAAAGTTCAAGGCTGTGAGACACGGCCTAGATTATTGAAGTCATTTCAGCTCATGTGAAAAGGAAGGACACCTGCCTTCTCATTCCAGAGCAGAAGCAAACCTGCTCTGTATCTCAATGAGAATAGTAAAGTCTCTTGGCCATAGTTTGTGTGCTTAAGCTGGGGTGGGATATGCTATCTCACAAGTGTCCCTAACTTCAGTCAGCCCAATTCCTCTCATGTTAGAATGAAGTGAAATGTACCGATTTCAGCACTTCCTTAGATGGGATCTGAGCTGAGGCAGCTTCCTACTCCCATGGAAGAAGATTAAAGCTATTCAGATATGCTGCACAGAAAAGGCAAAAGTAATTTCAAAAATTAAAGATTGAATTAAACACTAAAATCAAAACTTTGAAATTAAGGACAGAAATATAAAGATTTCATAAACAGCCTTGCCTGTTTATGAACAGGCTTTATGAACTTTGGAAATACTGATCCAAGGTCACAATATGTTTACTGAAGCCAGTGTGCTGACAGCATTAAAATGTTCAAGTAAGGGGAAATTAAAAAAGGACCATTTCTGACTCCTCACTTGCAATATTCCTGACCACAGGTAATGAAGCTACTTCTTATTTTGCACAAATAGAAAAAAATCCTGTTCCTATTATTTACCCCTGGATGTTTATTAGGAGGCACAAGAATTGGAAGCAAGGGGCAGTTCTCTATTCCTCAAAGATCTGCTGTTTGGTGGAAAAGCTAAGATTTTGCTTACTCACAAAGCAGAAACTTGAGCATAGAGAAAGTGTGCCAGAACACAGGTAAGCAAATGAGAGTACCTGAAATCTACAAACAAGAAAAAAAAACCAAAACACACAAAAAACAAACAAACAAACAAAGCACTTTCCCTAATGTGTTTTTCATTAACTCCTTTGTCTTTTTCTCTCCCCCTCCCAGTTTTTAATTTATGGCAGCTACTTTGCAGTCATAAGTGGGATTTTCTTGATCAGAAGCATTTGCACACTTGTCTCAAGCAAATGCTAAAGGAAAATAACAAGATCTTACGAAGAGCAACTGTAGCTGGCTATATAACATGGCTGTATGAGTCAGGCAGACAACCTCACATGGCCAGGCCCTCGCAGAAGAGCTTCTACTGCAGCATGCAGGGAACAGCAGAGCAAGATGAATGTACAACACAGCCCTGAAAAGCTATGCTGAATCATTACAGCATTTCATTACAACATATGCCAGCTAAGAGATCATCATAATAGCGCTGTGCCAAGAAGAAAAAGATAAATTGCTTTAGGTTCTTATTTACTTGCTTACAAATAGCTTGATAGAAGTTATTTATATACAAGAATAGAGCAACCATCTTAGCATTGCACTGTGCACAATGGCAGAGATTAGAGTTCACCCTGCCTTGCTTGTTCTAGCTCTTGCATATGGTGTCAGCAAGCTGCTTCCATGCAACTTTGCTTATACGCAAAAGTTAAGGGGTCTATCTCCCCACCAAGGAACCAAGGAAGAAGGGGCTGTGTTTGCATCATTATATTCTTTCCTAACTACAGGCAGTTTGGTGACAGACTCCTCTTTTCTAATTTAAAAGCCCATGTCAGAAGCAGGCATTTTGCACACAAGGGTTCAGAAAAGCAGGGTTTGCACAACCTGTCTGAGAAGTTTCACTAAAACACTGCAAAGCCACAGTTGTTGCTCAGCCCACACTTGAAAGCCACAACCTAAACACTGCTACGGACTCAGTAGAATCTCAATCCAGAATGAAAAAAACTTCAGAGTCAAAACAAAATGAAACCCCTCACTCTTTTCCTTGTGCTTCCAGTAAAATTAAATTCAGGACTGAGTGTCTTCCCATTTCAACAGCAAAAGAAAAAAAAATTCAAAAAAGGTCTGAGTAGTACAGACTAAAACCAGCGACATACATTGTGGAGAAATTTGGCTTATTCTGCACAGGAAAGTTCAGATTAACACAAACACCAAAAGAAGATTTTTAACTGAAGCTAAAAGCTAACATCATATGTGCTTTTGAGTGCCAAATGAAGGAGGTCCATTGATTTTGTCCAAGGATTTGGCAGGATCAGCATCTCAGAATTTATCAAGAAGCTTCAAGTCCTAGAGCTAATTTAGTCCAGCACAAAAGACAGTTAGTCCAGGAGAAGAAAAAAGGGGCTATAAATGAGTTTGCATAGCGAATGCCTAATTTAATATAAATTATATCCATATGTTAAAAGTTATTTCTGTACTGTTATTTTCTTCTAGCTTCCAATACCTACTCTAATAAAAATAGGTGCTGCTTAGCATTTAGAGAATAATATTTTTCCTGTAGACACACAAGCTGTCATTTCTACAGACCTATGAGCTTTTCATACAGTTGTCATATACTGCAACTAGACAAATTGTCCAGAGGTGAAAACAGGCAGGATATAATCAATTTGTTTCAAGTAATAAGAACAATCAGTATGACTTGACAGAATGAACCCAGCTAATTTTCTAGGCTTTTAGTTTACTATCGTGTTTTGTGTGGGCACTCTGTTATAAACTGGCTCTAAACAGAACAGCTGTAAAAGCAGATGTACTTAGTCTCCACTAAGTAGAAAGCATCTTTTATTGCTTCAGAATCAAGGGCATGATATTCCTGCTTGAAGAAATGAGGACAAAGTCCAGTAGAGCAAAGACTGTTTTGTTTCACTTTTTCTTGTGAGTAGGAATATTCTCTTAGAATAGATCATAGAATCACAGAATAGTTAGTGTTGGAAAGGACCTTAAGATCGTCTAGTTCCAACCCCCCTGCTATGGGCAGGGACACCTCCCACTAAACCATGTCACCCAAACTACTACTAACTACTACTACTAAATCCTCTTGAGGCATTTAGTTAAAGAACTAGGTGCTAGTCCAGGACTAGAATCTAACTAGACTTTGTTTCAATGAAAAAGAACATGGTATGTTCAGCTCCACAGTCTCAAACCGCCTTTGGTACAGAAAGTTGACAAGTATTTCTGTGTAGCATCTGATAAAAGAAAAAAAGAAAAAAAAAAAAAGAAAAAAAAAGGCAGTAATAAGCTGCAGGAAAGAATCTAGAAAAGCTGGTTAAAAATAGCAATAAAAGTTCCTCCATTCTGAACTGGTCAGAACTCACTGACTTCCATGTACATGGGATGCCACTAAGGAGCAAAGGAACCACATAAACACAATGTATGTGTTTCAGATGTAGAAAATACTCTTTTCATAAAACAGACAAGACATAAAGAAAAAAAAATCTATTCCTATTCTCTTGAATTTCCAAAAGAAAGATTCTGAGGTTTGGACTTCGATCCATTGTGGGGGATAGGAAAGGAAGAGGACAGCTCTTCAAAGTGCTAGGAAGGACACAACGCATTGGAGTCAGGAACAACAGCAAGAGAATGGTAAGACCTTACATGACCCCAGCTTTTCAGCTGCAAATTAGTGTTAACTCCGGAAACAGAGACTTCATCCAAAACAGTAAGATGCACACGAGGGAGGTGATCCTGCCCCTCTACTCTGCTCTCCTGAGACCTCACTTGGAATACTGTGTGCAGTTCTGGTGTCCTCAACAGAAAAAGGACATGGAAGTGTTGGAAGAAGTCCAGAGGAGGGGCACGAGGATGATCAGGGGACTGGAGCACTTCCCAAATGAAGATAGGCTGAGAATGTTGGGGCTGTTCAGCCTGGAGAAGAGAAGGCTGCGTGGAGACCTCATAGCAGCCTTCCAATATCTGAAGGGGACCTACAGGGATGCTGGGGAGGGACTCTTCATGAGGGACTGTAGTGATAGGACAAGGGGTAATGGGTTAAAATTTTAACAGGGGAAGTTTAGATTGGATATGAGGAAGAAATTCTTTACTGTAAGGGTGGTGAGGCACTGGAATGGGTTGCGCAGGGAAGCTGTGAATGCTCCATGGCTGGCGGTGTTCAAGGCCAGGTTGGACAGAGCCTTGGACGGCATGGTTTAGTGGGAGGTGCCCCTGCCCATGGCAGAGGGTTAGAACTAGATGATCTTAAGGTCCTTTCCAACCCTAACTATTCTATGATTCTATGATCTACCTGTGTGGTCTTCTACTTGCACTGTTTGAAGTGGAAGTAGTTGAGGCTAAGCAGGTTATGAGTAAGGCTGGAACAACAGGTCCTAGCTCTGCAAGAAAAGGAAACCGAACAAATCCACCTTTCCTTGAAGATTTTAGTATCCAGTATTTATCTTTCTCCCAGCATACTTACGGAATCCACGCAAATATGAAAAACCAAAGCCAAGCACATTGCTCCCCATAGCTACACCCCCCTTTCAACACAAGACTACCTACTTTTGAAACATTGATAGGTTTGGGCACTAGTCTATGAAGATAGAGTCCAGCAAGCTGATAAGGCCGGCTCTGGCCAACAAGGCAGCAAACAAATTCTATCTTTGCATTCAAAGCAAGAAGGTATTAACCCAGCACTGCACAGGTTACCAGAGAAATGCTAGTCAGCAGCCACCTTTCAGTGGGCCAGTAGACCTACCCAGCAGTATCTTCCCCATGGTTCTTTCCCTTTCTCAGTAAACATTGGTAAAAAAAACAAACGCAGAGGCAAGCCTGGCTTCTCTGAACACTTGCCTGCCTGGTTGCACTGCACGCTCCAAGTGGTGTGAGAGCTTTCCATACCTGTAGAAAAAGACCAGGCTCTGTTCAGCTCACAGAGCTGCTCTGAGTAGCACACAGGGCCCCTTGTGCCACAGCATGCTCCCACTGTCAACGCCCATTCTGACGATAGGCTTCACAGTTAAGAGCCCAGCCTAAAAAAAAATCCACCAAAAAAAACCCAATAGAATTATTAAATGAAAAATAAATAATCACTGGTTTGAGGAAAGCAAAGCAGCAGCATCTCTCTGAAGGACTTCAGGTTTGACTTTTTTAGCCTAGAGGATAGACTTAGAAGCTCATCTTCCCATCGATTTACTCTTAAATGACAGATTGGTCCCTACATGGAACCAATTCTTGGTCAACTAATAGTATGAGTTATTTGATGTTCTACCTCCCCTCATCCCCAGCAAAGCCAGGACAGATGGAAAAGACCCCATGAGCCCAGAGGCCACAACACTACGCACAGGAGCAGGTCAGGGTGAGCCCAAACTGTAAAATGGGTGCTGTGTTTTACCCATGAATCAGAGACCAGAGCTTTTAAAGGTATTCAGTAACACAGAAATGCAATCATGATTGTTTTCCTGCTATGTCAGTTTGTATTAATCATTAGCCACTATGAGTCTTAACACTTAATCTTAAAGTTAGACCTCAGTTTGCTGACAAAACCTGTAAAGGAGAAAGCTTCCCCTGTAATCTTCATGGATAAATTCTGCAAGCAAGAACTCCATTGAATTATTATCGTATGAAATCTATCAACATTTTATCAAATTTAGAATGAACTTTTAAGAAACAGACAGAAATTTCTTACTACCTCCAATCCTGAAGGGTGGTTTCTGGCTTTTCTTCCAAAAGACAGAAGTCATCCTAGGAAGAAACTGCACACGAATCCACAGGAAACACACCACATCCACAGCTTTGACAGGTAACTGATTATCGTTAGAGTTATTTGGAAGCATGCTGGCCACTCATTTTCTCAGTGCGTTTGCAAGTAATGCAAGATTATGCTGATGTTATCAATAAGTCCAGGTTTTAATGTAGTTTTATTTTGAAAAGGTAACATATCAAAATATTTCAAAGCAGGTCTAGAGTTAAAGATAATAGAGGCTGTATTCATTAGGGACTGTAGTGATAGGACAAAGGATAATGGGTTAAAACTTTAACAGGGGAAGTTTAGATTGGATATGAGGAAGAAATTCTTTACTATAAGGGCGATGAGGCACTGGAATGGGTTGCGCAGGGAAGTTGAGAATGCTCCATCCCTGACAGCGCTCAAGGCTGGGTTGGACTGAGCCTTGGGTGGCATGGTTCAGCAGGAGGTGCCCCTGTCCACGGCAGGAGGGATGGGACTAGATGATCTTAAGGTCCTTTCCAACCCTAACTATTCTATGATTCTGTGATTTTATATACAGTAATTTGTAAGAGAAGGATGGTAATTAGAGGCAATCATTTAAAATCAAGTTTTAAAGTTCAGGCTGGTTTTTGTAACATTCCTCTGAAGTCACAGAAATACTGCCTTAACAACAGTTGTCACTTCTGTGAAACTCAGTTGTCACTTTTGTTTTAACAACCATAGATTCTGAATACTTAAAAGCCATCATCAGATGAATTCATGCGCCCTAGAAGAAACAATCTGTAAGCTAGGAATATCAAGCTTCCAAAAGTCATCAACCCACCCTGTACACATTTTTATTGAAAGATAAAAATGAAAACAGAAAATAAATATACTTCAGAATTCTTCCAAAAAAATTTCTGTTCTTTCTATATAAATATTGAACACTTATATCCTGGACAGGTATAGGTAGATGTGCCTGTAACTACTTCTACATTCATGACAAAACACTTTAACCAATCTGAGATGTACTTCTATGAACATACTATTTATGCTAAGTTTTAATAATTACAATCACACAGTGCAAGTATAAGCTCTTATGAAAGTGCCTCATGTAAAACAGAATTCTGCTATTTAAAAGGAATAGCTCGTAACAGCTTTATTAAATATCGATGCTTTGCTTTCATTCTGTTACATTTCAGAACATTGCTTTCCTTGCTTTCCAGGAACAGTGGAATTGACTTCCTAATACAAAACAAGTAAAATAAGCTCTAGAAACTCCAAACCCTAATCTCTTTAGACTTCTTTTTGCTGTCAACTACTGTGAAGAAACAAATCTCACTTTTCCTTTTGATCATTACTTTCTAAAGTGAAGTCAATAATTTTTTTTCCTAGGACTGAGCAGGTACCATGGGCAGATAGTTTCTGCATCTTTCTTTCCCCACTAAAATGCCTAAAGTGCAAGAAATATGTTAAGTATTAAAGCATTTTGAAGAAACTGAGCTTAAAATGGGTTGCAAGCTGGCTGGTGGCTTTTTATTGTCTGCAGAAAGGCTTGCATTTCTATTGTTCCACTTGGCTCTCAGGCTGCAAATTAACCAAAAAAAAATAAAAGGCCTGCTTGAGCATGCTGACATTGAGCCTTACTCTCACAATTTCACTCATTCAAAAGTGAGATTGTAATGGAACTTCATCCTTTCACTGTGATACATCTACTCAATTCTGTCACTAAAACCAACCTTTGATAGACAATACAAAGGCTGGAGTTTACTGCCACCAATGCACTTTGATCCAAGTTGTTCATTTACAAGCTGCATCTGTAATCACTGGCAGGTTTAGCAAGAGAAACATTAGCAGAACTAGATGTCACAGATGGAGTCGTACTTCACTCACAAGAGAGAGGCAACAATATACTTCTAAGCTCAATGGTAAATGTGACAGTGGTTTTATCAGACTCACTGGCAAGGTACACTTGATTATTTACTGCATAAGAGGACAGTGGTAGAACAAAACCACCAGTAATACCCTCCCTCCCATTGAGCTGCAAATTTCAGGAAGGACCCTCTTGCCTTATCAATTCCTTCTCAGGAAAGAGACTAGTTGTGGCTGGATCCAATCTTAGTCCCAGATTTGGTCAACAGTTTATGTCTAAAGGATTATATATTCACAATCAATCCTTTATATCACTTCACTAAGATTTCAAGGTTAACATGCTATTAATCATTTATCCATAATCCATTGTAGGCAAGGAATTTCTTAACCTCAAGGAGTAACCTTGAGAGGCATCCCTACCCAAGAGGGGATCCCCACGTGCAGCCTGCTGCTGTGCAGGAGAGCTGGATGTGTTCCAGGCTGCCCACTATTTAGAGAGCAAGATAATTGGATTATGGTCATGTTTGCATACCAGAAAGAACTCTAGGTCACCATTCCCAACAGCCCCTACCATTGCCATCCATCTGCCATGCCCAGAGTAGGCTGGTGGTTATGGCTTAAGCAGGGCTGTGGGTAAGGATTGTTTAAGAGTAAACTTGAAAATGAATTTTTAACTACTGTGAAGAGAATCTTTATAAAATTCCTGTTGTGCTCTTTTTTTTCTTTGTTTGTTTAGGACTATGGATTGCTGGAAGGGAGCCGCAGGCCGCAGCTGGATTTATCCCACACTGATCATCTGTGCAAATGGATTCTTCTCCACGATGAGGCCATCAGAATCTTTTCTCACTCCTTATCTAACTGGCCCAGACAAAAACCTAACAATTGAAGAAGTAACTATTATTTTAAGTAATAATTAAATGCTTAAAGCATTAACTCTTGCTTGCATACCAATAACTAAAGGGGAGATGAAATGTCCAATAATACACGTATATTTTATCTGCAGACTCATACTTAAGATGCTTCCAGAAAAGATTAAGGAGTCCCCACCTTTGCAGAAAGTCAAAACTAAAGTCGCTACATTCTTAAGACTTTGATATTACTGTCATGGTTGTTTAAGAAATTGATATTTTCAGCAAAGTCAGGTCAACTAGTTCCTCTCTCCACCTAGAACCCCAGTGGAGGGGCAACACTAACACTTACTTATACTTATCACAGAATTGATTGAACTGACAATGACACAGTGATTGCAAATGATAACAAACCCAGGCAGACTTCCCCTGATGAGCTGTTGGATTACTACCTACATTACAGAGCTGCCCTACTGCATTCATTAACCTGTGGAGGACAGATTCAGATTTTAAAAAGCTGTAGGGTTTTGTTTGTTTGTTTGTTTACTTGCTGGGTTTTTTTTTTTGGGGGGGGGGGGTGTTGGGTGGGTTTTACTGTTGGTGGTGGTTTTTTTGTTTTGGTGGGGTTTTTTGGTCTTGTCTGGGGTGGCGTTTGTTTTTTTTTTGGATGAGAGCATGTGCTTCAAGTTGCCCCGCTCTGTTCCTCTGTTCAGCACTGTCTGCTTTGGGTGTACACTTCCCAACAACAGTGGGCATCCGTTAACAAGTAGCTGAGTCATGGAGCTATGGTATAATTAGAAAAGATAAGATTGGTTCACCCACATACAGCTAATATGAAGAACAGTCATTCCTGAGGTGCAGTAGCAAATATTAAGGCAGAAAATAGGCCTTTACTGCAATTATTTTTCAGCCAATCTACCTGCTTATTTAGTGGAGCCTAGCATAGCTCTATTTGCCTCCTGAAGTAGCCCATTTATGGTTTCATAACTTAATCACAGATTCAAAGACTCACAGAATCATTATGGTTGGAAGGGACCTCTGGAGATCATCCAGTCCAACCCCTAGGCAACTTAAGCCTACACAACTCGCACAATCCAATGTTTCCTGTTACAACTATGATCCTTCAACATCATTACCAAAAAGCCTCCAAAGCGACATTTCAATTTTTTTTTTTTTTGGGGGGGGGGAGGGGCAGGGGGAGAAAAAAGAATAAAAAATGTCCTCTGCTGTTCCCTTCTTTTAGGTTACAAACCAGGTTTTCCCAGTTTGGACATACTCCTACCTTGCACTCCTTCTCCCAGTCTTCCTCATTACAGACTATGTGCGCTACAAGCCCATCCTCCTCCTCCAGGGCATCAGCTTCATCACCACGTGGCTCTTGCTCCTCTTCGCACGTGGAGTGGTGGCCATGCAGATAGTGGAGTTCTTCTACGGGATGGTGACAGCCACCGAGGTCGCCTATTACGCCTACATCTACAGTGTTGTCAGCACTGATCACTATCAGAGAGTGACAAGCTATTGCAGAAGTATCACTCTGGTTGCAGCCACCACTGGTGCTGTGCTGGGGCAGCTGCTGGTTTCCTTAGCAGATGTATCCTACTTTCACCTTAACGCCATTACTTTGGCTTCTGTGTCCCTGGCATTCCTCTGTTCATTCTTCCTCCCAATGCCCCAAAAGAGTATGTTCTTCCACAGGAAAGAGAGCTCGGAAACTCTCCCAGGAACAGGCAAAACAGTGGCTACGGTCAGCTGCGACAGGCCACCGAGCTGCCAAGAGGACAAGAGCTCTCCATCTGCTGACATGGGCCCAGCACCTCAACAGCAGGCTGGTCATGCCAAGCCACAGAACCACGCGCTCAGGGTTCTGGTGCAGCTGAGCAAGGACTTGAGGGACTGCTACAGCTCTAGAAAACTTCTCTACTGGTCCCTGTGGTGGGCTCTGGCTACAGCAGGCTTTAACCAGGTCCTGAATTACATCCAAGTGCTGTGGGACTTCAGAGCCCCCTCTCACAGCTCTGCAGTGTACAATGGGGCTGTTGAAGCAATTGCAACTTTTCTAGGTAAGTAAAGATCATTAGCAACTACTTCTAACCCATCCTGTGCTGATGGAATTCTTCAGCAATGTCATTCATATCTTTCTATCTCTCCTATTAGGGCCAAGGTCAACAGCAACAGCCTCCAATATATAATACCCAAAACAGTGTGCAAATTGTGCTTTTACTCTACAACTTTATCAGTGGAGTCTTCGAAATTAATCTTAAAGATATAGATAAGCTTTCCTTTTTTAAGGGAGCCTCATTCCACCAAAGCTTTTTAAGTTTTTAAGATCACAGCTGTTTAGACCACAAATTTAACCCAAAGAGAACACTTCAAAAACCCTGTGCAATGACACCTTTAATATTCCTCCCTCAAACATACTTTAAACTGGGTGATTTAAGAGCATATTAACAGCTACTCTGCTCTAGATAGTCTGTTTAGACTGTCAATAAGATCACTTCAGAGTAAGTGCTCCTGAACAAATAAATATTCTGTGACTGCACCTGTATCCCGATCAATGCCTCTGGATTGGAGACGCTGGGCAAGCAGAGACTACAAAAAATCCCAACAAACCAAAAACCCACAGGCCACAAAAGCACACACAACTGAAAACAAAACAAAAAAAAAACCCATGCAAAACTAGAAAACTATTCAAGGCCTGCAGTTCGTTTATACCCTACTACACTCAAGTTTTTTTATTATATGTGAAGGTCAATAAGGCATTGACAAATAAAAAAAAATTCTTTTGAACTGCATCAGAAACTGAAATGACATTTTCATTTAAAAAAAAATAAAAAAAAACCCATGGAAGGCATCAGATTTTCTTTTCATGAAGAGCTTTGCATAAAAAAAAAACAAACATCTGCACATTGGCAGAAAACGCTTGGTAGGATTGTTCTCTCTGCTCACAGTTGTCAAAAAATGGAGCAACAATAGACTGTGCACTGCTGCCCCCAGCCTTACGCATGAGGCACTTTCTCAAAGGACTGCAGTTTGTGCAGGCTCTGTAAGCAAGGAGAAAAACACCCAAACCAACAGTAGTCTCTCACACCACCAGCAGAAAATATAAACCACACCATTATCAAAGCCCATTGCACCTCTAACAGTCACCGGAGCTCCTGGTACGATCTATTTACACAGTTATGTGATGGCTTTAGAAGGGAAGGATAAAGTTTCAGAGTTCCAATTACTACTTTTATATTTTTAGGTTCAGCAACATCCATGGCAGTTGGATATGTCAAAGTAAACTGGGATCATTCTGGAGAACTGGCTTTGGGAATTTTCTCTGCAATGGATGCTGGTTCTCTGTTTCTCATGCCCTTTACTGACAACATCTGGGCATGTTATGCTGGTTACCTTGTCTTTAAAGCATGTTATATGCTCCTTATAACAATAGCAACGTAAGTATAATACACAACTGTTTTAATGAAATTTATTTAAATCAGTGCCACAGTTTCAAATTTACATAAATTTTATTGACAGCTTTCATAGAAGTAAGTTTCTTTAGTAGGTCATGACAGTGGCACATATTTCTAGCTTATATAAAACTACACTTAAAATTATGACCTATTACAATAGGTTATTCCAAGTCAGAAACAAACTTATCCTACATCTAATTTTTAAATGATCTATGTACAAGTACTATCTAAATGATCAAATGATCATGCACAAGTCTTCAACAAAAATATTCACTCAAGATAACGTAGAATGCACAAAAGCACTGAAGCCAGATTTCTGCCAAAATGGTACTGTTGAAGCTTAATAGCCAAGGCTTTATCCTTTGAGGAATCCATTGTGCACAGTAAAATATTCCCAAACTTCCTCAAGTAAGTAAAATTGCAAACGTATTTGTTCTCCATGCTTTTGTTTACCTGCACATTCATTTTTAGCTTTCAGATTGCTGTCAATCTAAGCATGGAGCGTTATGCTTTGATGTTTGGCTTTAACAACTTTGTTGCACTGGTGATTCAGACAATTTTAACGGTTGTGGTAGTAGATTCAAAAGGTCTGGGACTCAGTATCAGCACCCAGGTAAGCTACATTACTCACACTGCTCTCAGTTCCTCTGCCTTCCTCCAAAAGAGGGTTCTACTCCACGATTAGCCTCTGGTAATATATTGGGTAATGTGCCAGCTTAGGGCAGTTACTCACTTGAAAAACAGGTTCATCTGAAGTGCACTGGCAGTAGAGCTACTACAACCTAGTTGTCCCCCATTCCTGCTAATTTTGCTTTTCTCTAACAATTTTAAGACTGTTTTCATAGAGCAGAAGGGAAAGAGCACCACCTACTACTACTCAATTTTGTTGGTTTTGTTTTGGTTTGTCATGTCTTTAAAGGCTTACTATTCACAAATTTACTGTCAAAATACCCCAACATAAGCAGGAAGCAAGCCGAAAGGCAACATACAGGTTTATTACTAGGGTAATTCTAAGATATATTCTTTAAATTGATGCACCTTTAAGTTACTGTAACTCTGAAAAGTTACTGATCTCACAATTTCCCATTAAATTTCTAAATATGAAGTTTAAACTTGTGTACAGAATGAAGCTCAAATCTTTAGCTTTCATCTTTTCAGAGAAGAGCCAGGAAGTGCAGGGTAGCTGTCCACCTCCCTTAACTGAGGTGGGAGGAGAAGCACATAATACAGTATCCTCCTCTCCTTTTACAGCCACAGACTTCCTACAGTATGAAGTCAAGCAGCCAGACTTCTTGAATCCTTTCAAGATGGGATCATTCTGGGGTGTGGTAGCACAGAAGGGAAAGCAGCAGAGGGTCACTCTTAAGTTACTATCTAAGAGTAAAAGCAGTTTCTAATTTTTCCTCATCTTTCTTGCCCACCGCCACTGCCCAGTTTCTCATTTATGGCAGCTACTTCACATTCATAGCTGGAATTTTCCTAATCAGAAGCATACACACCATGATCTCCCTCAACTGCAGAAATATCAATGTGGTTGGTGAAAGCAGTGATCATTAAGAGAGACAAAAGGACTGGTTGCAAGCTACAGTGCAGAAGGCATCATCTGAACGTTTTCAACTGGAAGTTGTGACATACATTTTTAAAGCAAGTTAAATAGCAATAAACCAGCCGGGTTTTTTGTTTTTTTTTTGTTTGTTTCTGTTTTGTTTTTCCCAAAAGATGCTACTTCTGTGTGTTCCAAGGTGGATTACTGCAACACTACATAGAATAGCAATACTGCCACTTCAGTTTACAGCCAAATGCAGTCATTTTCGGATTGCACACAGACAATACACTCCTCAGAAATGTGAAGTTACAAGAATGCAAGGAAAACATGTCACTATATACAGATAAACTGCTACTGATGCAGTGATAGCTGTACTATAACTTTGTCGGGGATGTACAAATACAGAACACTAACCTTCCTTTTTAGTGTCTGCCCTGATAGGCATATGTATTAATTACGTCTGACAACTGCCATGACCAACCCACACTTACTTTCACAAGCAAAACCCCTCCCAAATTAGCTTATTATTTTATACCATTGGGAGACACTTCAATTTCTATCCAAGGCAGTCTTAAATAACACAACTAGAAGTTTAGATAAAGCTAAAGCTAGTTAGGTAGTATTTTTCCTACTGATCCAACAACGTCCACTTCGGAGTCAACTGTATTAGAGAGCAGCAAATTACATTGTGTCCCTTTACCATAACTTACAGATTTGCCAAGAGTCAGAAGTAAACGGACGTTTTCCCAAAGGCAGCTAACAAGAAAGCAAAATTCATTAATTCCTGTAAAAACATAATTTTAAAAGCTGCTTGAGATTGCCTTTATGCCCCAGTAAGTTCTCCCTTCAAAAGAGCAGAATACTTGCATCATATTCACAGTTCTATTCCAGGAATTCTGACTAAATTTGGTCATTTACAAATTCATTTCTTGCCTTAGTATTTGTTTCAACATGGTGCTTGGGTGTTTGCAGCCATTAAGTAACTTTGAACTGCAGTACCTGAGCATCACATCTGCCTTGTAGAACTCAGGATGTACCTCTTATAGCATTGTCTTACACACATAAGAGCTGACATAATAGGATTGAAAGTATTAATCTAGGTGGTCTACAAATTAATTTCTGTGTAAGGGCTAAAGTTAAATGCTTTGATTCTAAACCAGAAGATACTGAAACGCTAGTGAAAGCATAGCTTTTTAGCAACAATGTTAGTTGCATGAGCAATTGTGAGACCAACTGCAGAGGTTTCAAAGACAAAACAATCACAGGAAAAGAATTTCGTAAATATAGCTATTTTCAAAAATGTAATCAACAAAACAGCTATGGCATCAGTTTCTGCTCAATATAAAGGAGACTCAAAACAATTCAGGATCTTCAGCTACTTGTCTGGAGCTTGAAAAACTTAGTGAACATACGTTAAACAGACATGGTAGTGTATAACGAAAGTTGCCAACCTTTTATCTGTATTCAAGCTAGTTACAAAAAATAAGGTATTCTACTATTTCTGCAGCATAATCTAAAACTACATGCCTTGCATGCTTAAAAGAATTTCAGCACCTCTTCGCTGTAATCAGCTTCATTCCTCAGCAGTAATTTCAACAGATGCTGATGAACGAAGCCTTGCCCAAAGCTCCATTTACATTAATTTAAGTGAAGAGATCACAGGACTGTTCAACTTCCATAAGGCTGTTCATCTTTATGAGACATTTGGTAGACTTGATCCAGTTCCCTGCAATAAGCATAAAGTGTTTCACACATCCTTCTGAATCCTTGCAGTTCCCGTGAATTTCTTAATACAGTTCTCTATTGAATTTATGCATTACTATCCCAAAACAGGGAAGATAAACAACAGGGAAGAACTACAAGCTACTTATACTTTGCTAAAAATCAGTGGCGAGAGCAAGGGCATCACTAGCATCCCAGAAACTCTCAATTGCTGGGGATTTATTTAGTGAATTTCACAGAGAAGCTTGGGAATTAAACTATACATCATACTCTAACCAGCACTCCACATCAGAAGGAAAAGACATACTTCAAGTCTGTTTTAACCCTAAATATGCCAACAGGACAAACCCATACACTTCAGTAAGAAATGCCACTTTAAGCAGATTGTTGTACAAGCTACCTGTCTCCTTTGGGATCTCCAAAGCTTAAATAAAAATAAAATAAAATATATATATATACACACACACACAGAAACCACTACCTCCCCACAGACAGGCAATAGAAGTCAAAAGCACTGGCATAAGAAGGGTTTTTACAAGCAGCAGTCAAGTCTTTCAGCTCCCCTAGAAATAAGCAGACCTACCAATCAGGCAGAACATGACAAGTGAAAAATGCCTTACCTTCGAGAGTTTACCTTACATGGGCTTACACATCCTTTCCTCAAAAATCAATCTGATCTTATTTATTCCTGTTATCTTGAAAGGTGTTATGATTTTATTCTCCAGTGGTCTGAAACCTTTAAGCTTGCAGTCGATGTATTCATTATACATTTACATTATTTGTTTAGTTCCAGTATTACACTTGACTTTAAGCCAAGTTCTCCCTTAGTTTAACACACCATCACCAACTAATCTGATGCAGTTATATTTTTCTTAAACCTTATTAGTGTTACAGAATAGACAAGCCAGACATTTCTTCCTTGTCTACAAATTCCATGCTAGTATGGCACGAAATATTCCAGTAAATAAAAAAATAATCAATTAATACTACACAGGAGGTGTTACTTATATCAATTTTTAATCAAAAGAGTGCTATTACAGCTGTGGTACCTTGGCCTGCAATTACACACTGTTGTGATCACAACTAAGTCTTGTTCAAAGACTATCATTAGCTACATGTAAGTATGCGTCTTTTTCAGCTAACCACTTCTCCAGTAACTACTCCCCTCAGTGCTTTCAGTGTCCTCCATTACAGAGCTACTCTGTCAAAATAATCCAAGTTCACTTAACAGTTCCCTGTTTGATATATCACTGCACTTGGGCTAGAACAGCAAGCTTAATCACAAGGACACAAACACCTAGAGTGAGGCATGTGAAAATTTTAAGCTTAACTCACCTTTAAGCATTTTGCTTTTGATAATTCCTCTGTGTAAAAAGACTCACAGTAAGTACATTTTAACCCAATAAAATGTTACTGCACAGAAATAATGCTACATGGGGTTTTTTTTCTAATATTTATTTTTTTCACCTGCAAACTGTAGCAAAACATGATCAGCTTTATTATGCAGACAGGTATCCCTCTAACATTAGAGATTTAGGCATGTATAAATAGAAGAGCTCTTAGGAAAGGAAAATATTGAGAAATGAACAAACCTTCAATTTAACTTCATGACTTCCAATACCAATGGTTAAAATGATGTTGCTCATTCATTCCAAGAGATACAACAGCACCTTAAGTGGCTGATCTATTCCCCAGTAACATTTTTCACATAACAATGTGTTAAAGTTACAAATACTGATATGCACAAATAGCTATTTTCTAAGAAAAATATGTACAGTACTGCAGCATAATGAATGTGGTATCTGCAATAACTTATTAGCCAATTTTAATATACATGATACCGCTACTTTTTTACCTGCCAGCTCACAGGATCAAGGATGTTACCATAGCCCTCCGCTTTGCACGTTATTACCCGGTGGGGGGTGGTGGTGGTGTTGATTTTCTTGGGTTTTTTTTGTGGCTTTTGTGGTGTTTATTTGTTTTTGTTTGGGGTTTTTGTTTTTATTAATATTTTTCATTTTCTTAAAGGTACACAATGCAGGCTTTTATTTTTACTTCTTAAAGACTTCTTTTGTGTTTAAAGCTAATATCAGTGAAACAAGACAACAGTGCAAGAGGCGCAGAGATGTTATGTGACCACATAAGAGTTCTTTTGGGTAAAGTGTCTATAAGGCTATAAGAAAGGATTGGTTGATGGGCTTCCTGTTGGAAATTGTCCTGTTGGTGCACCAGCCTGAGGGGGGATAAAAGAAGAAAAATAAGATTAATATTTAAGATTTTTGTTTTCAGATTGTAAGTCATTACTGCAAGACACATTAAAAAAAAAAAAAACACCACCCTATTAGGATAAATTTCTCTTATGTTGCAGTTTTTTTCCCCCCTGGTACTTCTCAAATTATACCACTGTAACAGCAAGGTAAACAAGTACCTCTATTGTGATCTGAATAGCCTTATAAATGCCATGTCATCGTCATACTGAATTGCACGTAGGAGATTCATGTGCTACCTTCCCTTACTTGAAGAAAAGCAAAAACAAAAGAAAAAAATCCAAACCCAAACCAACAAAACCCAGAAAAACATCAAACCACAAACCCCAAATCTTTGTGTGTCTCTAATTGAACTGTTACACATTATGCCTTTTCAGGCAGAACTTAATATCATGCAACAACTCACCATAAAAGGGTTACTAGGTACTCCAACAGCTGTGACTTGTCCAAAAGAAGTTACTAGAGGCTTTGCCTGTCCAAATGCAGCAAAACTTGCTCCTTGGAAAGACAAGTGAAAAAATATTAATACTAGTAGAGTACAAAGGGTTCTTTGCTGCAGCTCCTACACAAAAATAAGTGGAAGCTTGGCAGGATTGACCCTACTGAAACACTATCAGGAATCTTAAGTGTAAAAAATATAGCTGGGCTTTCTGTTTGTTTTCAACTGTTTGGAACGAATCAATTTCCGATTTCTACACATGCACTTTTTTCAATGCAATTTTATCATTTAAACAAACAAGTACTTCCTAATTTTCTTTTCCCTGTGTTCTGTGAAGTTAGAGAAAATGTTATAATCACTCGCAGAAACTCCAAAAATGAAGGCAAAGCAATCCAATCCAGCCTGCATAAAATCCCTTCTAAGCCAAGGAATACTTTAAATTTTAGCATCAGATTAGGGTAAAATTTCAGTTATGTCATTGCACACGGACAAGTCAGAAAGCACAATACAGAGCCAAAACATAGTGTGGGAACCCCTCAAAGTTATCAAGTTCACAAAGAAATAAATATGCACCCATTTTTGCTAACTTACAGAAAAGTAATTTTCTCCATGCTTCCAATTTAAACAACATTATCTAAAATGTATCGACCCACCATTTGGCTGCTGAGCAAAAGCAGTCTGCTGAGAGAAAGCTGCTTGGGTTGGGAACGTGGGCTGCTGGAAGTTGCCACTAAGACTAGTAGGAAGAAGACTGTAGGAGGCAGGAGTTCCAAATCCTGCAGGCATGCTCACGGATGCAGTACCAAATGTTGCTGCTGGTAGGCAAAAAATAACATTCAATTATTTGTAAGAAATCACTTTTTTCCATGAGACAAATTACTATAATGTCATGTTAGGAAAACCTTCCTAATGCCTCAGTGACCATACAATAGATTAGGTTCAACTTCTACAGCCACTGAACTGATTTGTTAGCTTGGATCATCACCAACTAGGTGCATAATTTACTTCTGCACTTTAAAAATGGAATCATTTAAGATTTGCTAGATCTAGCACACACAGATATACCTTCTGACAAGGAATTACTTTAGATGTTGTCTGCATTATCATACTCTTCCCCCACAGTTTTTCTGGTAAAAGTCTGTATGTATCAGAAGCAAGCACCTTCAGGCAGCATAAGCCCCCCTGGTTTTCTCCTTCTGAGAAAAGCATGAAAGAATCTTCCTACTCAAGTTGCATTACAGGAAGTTACAAATGAAGAATAACAAAAAAGTCCTAACGGACACATGCATCCCCTCTCTCCTCATCCCATCCTCATTTCATAGGAAATTCTCACCATGCATATTATTTGTACACAAAGTTCCGTTTGCAAACACTCTTTACTGTGGAGGTTAAGACTTCAAACAAACAAACAAAAAACCCACCACGCCAAACTTCTCATCTGATTCTCTGCTAACCATTTCAAGTAAAGAACATTCAGCTCATATGCAATTGCACATGCCTTCAGCAGATAAAGAGAAGTACATCTAGTGCAAAAATGTAACAACAAAACCATTATTCAGTCTTTTGGGACTTATTCTTGAAAGGAGAAGTGGGAGTGTTCTTGGTACAAACACAGACATCGAGCACTTTATTCTAGTTAAACATTGGACAGGACTTTTTTTTTTTTGATGGCACAAGTTAGATTTTATGCAAGCTCAACTGTTTAAAAAGCGAAAACAAAACAAAACAAAACAAACCCAAACCAAACATGTATTAAACTAATACAGCTTAACTATCTGTTGAAAAATTCACCCCAAAATGTTCAAGGGCAAGACATTATACATAAGCTGTTGACAAAGTACATGCAAAACTAGTGTACTAACATTGCTCAAGTTACAGTTAGCAGAGAAGCTATTCAGCAGAAAAACTTGCTAAAACAGCAAACGAAAGCACAACAAAATGGGCAGTGACTTGGGATATCCCAAAAGGCATCAAGCTACTGTTGGTAGAAACTTCAATCACTCAACTTGTTAGCATTATATTGTGACCGTGGAGGATATCAATAATGGTTTTGTTTTAGTTGCTTAATAGGATGTTCATGTATGCTCTTCTCTCCCTCTACCCAGTTGCCAACTGCCCACACCCATTCTGTTTTTAAAAAACGGAAGGTCTTCCAAAATTCCACATGCAGAGAACCAGATAGCTATCAATAAGCTTTTACAAGCAAGAACAACTAGCCACAAGAAACTCAATACCAAATGTGGCCACCTACCAAAATGAGCCTGAGGAAATATGTGAGAGTGCATTGCTCCCGAGAGGCCTTATGGAAGCCACAAAAAGACCAGACAATGTCAAATCATTTATACACTCTTGAACAGCCATTTCTTAGTTATATATAGAAATATACACACATATATGTACCAAACAATTCATCTATAGCACGACTAGCAATAGATTAAGCTAGGAAAACCATTAGAAACGAATGCTACAAAGCAGATCTCCCATGTAATAAATAGCAAAGTTCATGCAGAAAGAAAGCTTAGCATAAAAATACAAGCTACAAGTTAACACCTTACACTGAAAGGACAGAAAATTATCTTTACATATAGTCACTATCTCTGTCACCCAGTACCTAACACCAGTATAGCTGCCAAAGGGTTAGAACCTCTGCAAGCCAGGGATAGCAGTTTAGAAGGTGGAGGGTCAGAGTTGCCATATTCAAACAAATTCATCTAAAAAGGGCTACAAGTTCTTAACCACAATCCAAATCGGAACAGTTAGGAATGAGATTAAAATAAGGAGAAAGATATTTTGGACATTAAACAGCTCAACAAGTTTAACTGCATAATATCTCAAAAGGCACTGAAACAGAATTCATTTCAGCAGAGAACAGGAATTGGAGCAATTCGGGTGCTCATTGGAGCTCAGCCTAATCAGTTTAATTCAACCTACGTACAGCTCTGAGCAAAGCACAACTCAGTGTTAAAACACATATGTGAGCAGATTTAAAACTGTGAAAGTCCAGTTGATAAAAGTGCCAAAATTTAGCCATGCCTTTGAAGAGGAAAATCAGGATAAGCTAGCAGTCACCTAAATCCAAGTTCAGCTTTTTAAAGAAAAGCACAAGTTTGCTTTTTATTAAGCATTTCAGGTTTTGTTTATGAAATTATGATTCTACAGAATCCTCCCCAGAAAATTAATGCAATTCATGAGTGTCAAGATTATATTTAAACATATGTCTTACTCTTACAAGGCAGAAAAATAAAGGACACCAATGTACTGAATAAGCAGACTGATGAAGAGCTAACAGCCCAAAAGTCATGACTCTCCTGGTTTTAGCTCCAGCTGTCTGGTTTTGAGAGCTTTAAGGACTTTGAAATAAAGAAAAAAATCAAATGTACAGCTTAGCAGCAAGGCTTTCAAGATTCCTGATGTTCAGGCAACCTGCTATGAAGTATGCTTCCAAGCCAAGGTTATAGCCTAAGGTGGCACCCAAGTGGTAATACACAGATGCAAATAGGTTAGGCAGATCTTAAACAGCACGGCCACCTTTTGAAAGAAAAAAAAAAGCATCTTCTGCCCAATTAAAAAACAAATTGCTTATTATCAAGAAAAAGTTGATTTCTGCAGCCTGTTCATAAATATTGTACTCTACATTGAACACACACACACACACACACACACACACACACCACAGCAAATAGACTAGAGATAGATAATACAGAAAAACATTCAGAAACAAGTTACCCAGCTACGAATACAAATAGAATCAATGCAAGTCTTCAAAGAAAGTTTCTCAAACATTTAAGTGTCTTTTTTCTAACCTGTTGCTCCTCGGCTATTGGTCTGGAATGGATTTGTTGAAGGTACCACTGGGGCAACAGGGGCAGCTACAAATGGATTTGTGGAAGGTGTTGCTGAAAGATTAAAGACAACTTATTTAATAAAATCTTTTAAAAATAGCCAATCTGACTCAATACATTAAGTTTATACAGCTTTTATACAGAGATACATATTTAAAATTATATGAAAAAAAAGAACAAAATGCTTAGTATGAAAAGCATCGTAACAACCATACTTATTTTTTTGCATCCTTTAGTAACTGCAATATCACTTGTGTCAAAGTATAGCACTATCAACAAAAAATTAATAAGATGTTTTGTTTGCTAACAGTCCACAAAAAGTGTTAATAACAGTTATATACCTCCAAATGGAGCAGGCACACTTGAAGATGCAGGCTGTGTCTGTGCAGTAGCAGCCACGGGTACTGTTCCAAAAGCATTGCTGAAAATAATTCATACATCACTGATGTCAGAATTGCTTGTTTAACAATTAAATACTATTTACAATTAGTGTTGGCATATAAAAAAGAAAGAAAGACTTATGCGCAGTTCGCAAACTGTGACATAATTCACTGATGCACAGAACTGAGCCCCTGCTGCCAGGGTCAGAGACTGTAACTAGTGCTGAGCAATGAAAAGTCATCTCCACCAACAGCAGGACAAGGTATTAAACAGAGGCCATTAACAGAAAGGTTTCAAAGCAGAGGCTTATGGGGCACCTGCAATACCAAATGGAGCTTTAACGGGCATTTGGAATTTATTACTTTTATGATCTAAAAAAAGAAGTGGTGGCACCATTTACATTATAAATAGCTGATTAGTTCTTTTGCCAGGGATGATGCTATGATTTTCAGTATGAATGCAATCTGTACAGGAAAGCATTACCACCCAACAGGTTTACCATGCAATGACTAGAAAAGTGCAGAGAACATTCAGCTGACAGGAAGTATTCTTATTTTTATAAGATCCTATTAAACAGTACTTCTCTTATTTAAAACACATGACAGTTTCAGAAGTATGTCTAAACTCATTCAGTATTTCCCCATTTAGGTAAGAAACAACAGATTCAAGGAACAATTTTGAGTTACTTTTCTGCATAATGCTGAAATCCACATAGAAAGTCAGCTACTTGTAACAAAGTACCTGCTAACTTTACTGGTGGAAGTATAGACGTTACTAGAGGTTGCTGTGGAGCTGAACACGCTGTCTAATTCTGCTAAAGCCGCATACTTGTCTGAAGATGCACTTGACTGATTTGGGGCTGACAATGCAGGACCTGCTGCTGCTGACACTACTGTACTGAAGCCACTTCCTTGCTCACTACCACCTAGAAAGAAACCAGATTAGAAGTAATGAAGAAAGTTTCATATTTTGCCTACCAACCTTGAGAACAAAATGAAAGTTCATGGAGAGTTTAAGTCTCAGACTTAAAAATTAAATATGCTGTAGGGCATACAGGGGAAAAAAAGGTATATAACCAGCCATTACGTATTTGCAAAGCGTCATGCTGTTCTAGATATTCTGTAGCTTCAAAAAGCCTCTGGTTTCCCTGGAAAATATTCACTCAATGCTACCATAATCTTCAACTGGAAAATTTGATAAAACATACCCTCAAATACCCCATTTCAGAAAAAAGCTCTACACTGCAAACCAACACATTTGTTTAAACACCATTTGAGAAGAAAAAAGTTACAGAATAACTAAGATTTTTCTTCCTCCTTAAAAGCAACTAAATCCAAGCATCACTCCTATTTGGTAAAAAACTTAAAGCAAAGTCTTTTTACGGCAGAGAGGTAAGAAAGCTACTCTGGCAGTTCTCTGCAACAACTGCAGCTCTCAGTTCAAGAGCCTTTGCTATACGAAACACAGCATGAATATAAAAAAAATATATTTATACATTTACATATTTTCATCATTGCAGTAATAATTATTTAGAGATTTCCATTTGCGTTCCCAAAGAGCAGACTTCTGATGCAGACTTCTGGAGGAAACTTTAGTCTTAAAACTTCAATCTTACACATAAAGGGTTCACTGACATGAAATTCTACTGATAACTTAAAGATAGGACACTTTGAAATATAGTTACTACTTTAACAAGCACAGCCATCCCTGTGGTACCTATACAGGTGTAGAATAAGCACATCAAATAATAAAATTCAATACCTTGCCCTGCACTGAAGATATTATCTAAATTAGCAAGAGCTGCGTATTTGTCAGCTGACTGTAGACTGAGTTTATTCACTGCAGCTTTACTGCCTGCAGTTGCTGTTGTGTTGCTCTGAGAATCATTGAAGGCTCCAAAATCAGCACTGGGGGATTTGGGGAAGTTATCAAAGTGAGCAAAGTTAGCATTCACTGATCCAGCACTTCCACCTGCAACAAATTAAGTTAAACATAATCAACACTCCAAAGCTAGAGAAAGTTTTTCTAAGTGTAAATGAAAGCACAATAATCCCACCTCCTTCTGGTTGCATGAGGCAGCATTTCCCCACCCCACCCCACATGTATAACCCTTTCCCATTTCCTTCAAAGTTACATCAGATCATCAGAATTTATTTTTTTTCTATTTTGCAGTCTGCAGATCAGGGACAAAAAAGCCCCAAACAGCTTAAATGAGTCATAATTTGATCTGGAAAAACTATACGCTGTCTATTAGCTGTTAAAAGTAATTTCAACAATAGCATTTTGTTAAGGAAAAAAAAAGTGCATTTGCTTGAATGCTTAATATTCAAAATGCAGAAGCTTCATTTTCTTGTCATATGTCTAATGAATACCTACTATTTGCATTTACTTCATAGTACAATGTTTAACCATTTCAGATGTCATTCATCATTCTAAGCAAAGAAACAGTGCCTTGAAGTCCAGAAGTAGTACGATTTCATGCCAAGGATTAGAGAGAGTTTGGAAAGAGATGAGGGGGAAGACACAACACAACTCTTTTTACACCAAGTCTCTACTAACATCAGATGCATAAATAAATTTTAAAAATCTGATTTAGGTCCACACAGCTGAACTTCAGTTCAAACTTTAAACTATGAACTTCCATCTCTTCAGTGTCCAGACAATTTGATCTGGACAGGTCACACAAGTTTCAGTAAGTTGCTCCATTATGTTGTTCACATTTTATAACGGTTGAGGATTCCACTCATACTGCAGAACACACAACTCTAATAACATAATCAACAAGTTAAAACATATGCAACAGTAAGAATGAAAATGCTATACTACAATGGTGTAAAATGAAGCAAGCTGAGTTTTCCACTGCGTGGAACTTACTGTGTACAGCCTGGAGAGGAAAAGCTGAAGTAAATTCACCAAAACTGCAGCTAGATGAAAGCGTTCTGAACGCTGGAGAGCCAGAAATTGTGTGTGGGTTAAAGTTAAGATAAGGAGGGAGAAAGAAAATTTGAAAAAAAGTTTAAAACAACACCACACTCAAAAGAAGGGAAAAAAAAAAAAAAAAAGGAAAAGAAAGTCAGTCAGCCAAAGATCTTGACAAACAGCAAATGTAAGCTCAAGCAGAAATTCTGAAGCATGATCAAATTAAAGGAAAGCAAAATGAATCTTAGCAATAAGCTCTACACATGAAGCCAGACATACTGAAGTGTGTGCATATGTTATACATATACATAGGTACACACTTTTTTTGGTACTGTGATGTGCTTTTAGGTCCACTGAAACACTTCTCTTATAAGATGGTCAATTCAATATTTATCAAAAGCAGTGTGGTTTAGTCTTTCCACAATTATTTCAGGTGTAGAGCTAACAAACACACAGCACCATAAATCAGACTACTGAGCAGCACTGGGTGGGTGGGTGGGAAGAAATAAAATCAACACCAAACAGAAGGAATTTATTTTGAGTTTCCCCAGAGCTTCAAATTGCTTGATTGCATTAAAGCAGGCAGATGCAAGAAAAGTACCTTCCAACATAAAGGTAAGGATTATTTCAATTAACTATTAATTGAAAGTGCTAGGAGTTCTACCTGTATTTTGGGGCTGAAAAGACTGCCTTGCTGTGGGGAAACCTCCAAAATTACTCGAGCCATTAGACTGTCCAAATGCATCAAAGTTTGCAAAACCTGCATTTGCAGAGTTCTGCGCTGTAAATTGCAAAGGAACAAAACATGTTAATGGATATGGGAAATAAACACGAGAACAGATGTATTAACTGAATTCATGGTCATGACAGCCACCAAGGGTTATGTCCTACCTTGCAATTTTTTTTTTTTACATGAAAAAAATGATACATGATATTCTACAATTGAACGTGGTCCTTGAACAAGCTTTCACAAATCACCTTCACACAGCTGTACCAGTTAATACTGCATGATCCAAAAGTCCATTTCAGCTTAACCCTAGTGTTTGCAGTGGTGGCTGGTCAGGGAAAAATAGCCCAGAAGTACAAAATACCAGATGCATACCTGTAAAACCCACAACAGGTATCATTCTAGTTTCTAAAACTAGAATTTGTGGACTAACTGAACATTTCTTTGTGAATAAAAATGAGAAGAAATTCTTATGACATACTGACAATTTGAATTCCTCTTATACAAAGTGCTTCTTCCTTGGGTGAATTTAGTTCGGCACCACTTGAATAGTTTTGGCTATGTTTATAAAATTCATTTCACTGGAAAATTCAGTTTTTTAAAAACAGTAGAGAGATGTGGAAAAATCAGTACCACTGTCACGAAGACAGCATTCATAGAGCGTATCCACAAAATTGCAGAATTTGTGGATACAGAATTTCAGGTTTTGCCTACCTTTCATGCTGTACTATAGGAGAAAAAAAAAGTTAACACCCATCTAATTTCAAACACCTGGACATTCAAGCATCTATAGATTCAATAGTAATTGCATGCCTAACTGATAAGCTTCACAGAAAGTCTGAAATTCTATTATTAGCAAGGAGTAAGGAAAAAAAACCTGGTTATAATCAAAGGCAAACCAAACCCCTATATATAGGTAACTTCAGTTACTATCTAAGGAAAGCCTACAAAACACCTTCTAGAGTAACAGATAGTAAAATGTCCTATCTTGGGGTCAAGATTTGTTTATTCTGGAGGGATCTTGCAGATTAAGTACATACAAAACCAAGAAATTATGCTGATTGTCTAAGTATTGCTAATTAAAAGCCAGATAATGCTAATAAAAAGTTGAATTATTTCACTTAATTTCTATTAAAAAGCATCTGCACTACAGATTTATAAGCTAAAAGGACATTTTTATACAAGTTACTGTACTCCTCAATGCTGCAAATATAAATGAAAATGCAACTATTTCCCTTCCCAGCGGATACAGGGAGAGAGGGTGATGTTTGACTCTACTTGATACCACTTTTTATTACAAGAGTGCATGTATATTGGGTTTATGTAGCATAGTCTTGGTAGCAGGGAGTTGCAGGGATGGCCCCTGTGAGAAGTGATCAGAAGCTTCCCCCACTTCTGACAGCTGGTTTCAGCTGGCTCCAAAACAAGCCTGTTGCTGCCCAAAGCTGAGTCCATCAGCAATACTGATGGCACCTCTGTGACAGCATATTTATGAAAGTATAAAAACCATTGTGCGGCAGCAGTGAGAGAGGAGTGAGAAAAACGTGAGAGAAACAAAGCTGCAGACACAAAGGTCAGTGGAGGAGGGGAGGAGGTGCTCCAGGCCCCAGAGTAGAGATTCCCCAGCAACCCATGGTGAGGCAGGCTGACCGCTGCAGTCCATGGATATGGAGCAGATATCCACCTGCAGCCCAGGTGGATACCCCACACTGGAGAAGGCAGAGATGGTGGGTAGGAAGTTGGAGCCTGTGGAAAGCTCATGCTGCAGCAGGCTCTTGGCAGGAGCTGCGGCTAACGGAGTGGATTCCACACAGCAGCAGGTTTTCTGGCAGGAGCTGTGATTCTGTGGGGAGCCTGCCTGGAGCAGTCCATGCCTGAAGGACTGTACCCAGTAGAAATGACCTGTGCTGGAGCAGTTCTGTAGAACAGTAGCCCACAGGAAGGGTCCACACTGAAGAACTGTGAGATACTACTTCCCACTGTGGGGGGAAGGGACCCCACAACAGAGCAGGGAAATAGCATGAGGAGGAAAAAATGGTACAGATTAGATGTCATGGACTGACTGCAACCCTCATTCCCCACCTCCCTCAGCAGGAGAAGGTAGCAGAGTCAGGAGTGAAACTGAGCCTAGAAAGAAGGCATAAAGGTAGTTTCAGTTCTATTTTTCACTATTCTACTCTATTATTAATTGACAATAAATTAAATAATCTTCTCCAAGTCAAGTCTGTTTGACCATGATGGTATCTGGTGAATTATTTCCCTTGCCTTGACTCACAAGCTTTTTCCATCATATTTTGTCCCCCCATGCTGTTGAGGAGGGGGAGTGAGAGAGCAGCTTGATGGGCACATGGGCAGCCAGTCAAGGTCAGCCCATCACAGCATGAAAGTCAAGGTAAGGAGGAATGAATGAATGAATGAATGAATGAGAAAGGAAGGTAGGTCTTGGGCAAGTTCAGTCCAAAAATTTTCACCTTTAAAGTGTGCTCAGAGAAAAACTTGACACACAGGAAAAAGTTTCCATCATACTATCTGTATTTCAAACAGCATTCTACAGACTTCCGCTCCAAATTCCACAGTTAGTTTAACTTTCAACCAGTAGCTTTTTAAGAGCAATAGATTACTGCACCTTGTTTTAAAATCAAGGTGATGTTTTCATCCTGATACATCAACTGGATAGTGGCTACTGAGACTGATGTTTCCTTAACCAAATAGGATTAAGTAAATAAATGTTGCTCCTAGAATTTACAAATTTTTTCACTTTAACCACTCACATGAACAGAATACTATGTCAAGAACCTTAAGTATCTTTTGGGTCTAGCTTAAGAACTGGAATGTATTACATTACAGGCTGCTTTTAAGAAATTTATTGCATCAGCTGACACAAAGTAGTGCTGAAGCAGTAGAGCTGTAAAGATATTAATCTTGTTTTATTTTATGCTGCAAAGTTTAAACCTATGCAAAAGTGGCACAAAGGTAAAACCCATGTAAGATCTGTACTTTCCTGTACCTGAATAATATGTAGATTGGCAATTACAAAATTCAGTTCTCCATGCAGAAACACAAGAACCACCATAAGTAAGTTAATGAACTGCAGCAGACTGCAGACTGGCATAGATTTACAACTGCTGTTGCGAGTGCAGATCACTGAGGCTGTACAACAGCTACCTGGTTAAAGCTAGCTCAAGTATGACAGCACCAGTAATTGCAATGCAAGCTGCCCCTACAGTCTTTGCATAGTTTCCTCTGCAAGGTTTGCACTAGGATGGAAGAAAGACATGAAACATTGCAAAACCAAAACCAACCTAAATAAAGTCCATATCTATTAAATTACAGAATTAAAACTATGTCATACTCCTGTATTTCTTCCGGGTAAAGTCCCTTCTTCCTTTATACCAATGAGAGACTTATGCTGTGTCACCATGCTTCTTAAATCTTTCGCGTAAACCCATTAGCTTTTAGAAAGTTTACATGCCAAAAATTTTTATCTTTTAATCTACATAGAGAACAGTTATCTACCATCATCTTCAAAATTTTGCAGTAGTTACGGAACTTCATTAATTAAATACAGACAGTAAAGAGAAGGTCAGCAGGTTTCCATTTCAACATGGAATAGTGTCCTGAGACAGCTCAGTACATTAGAAAAGTGTGGGGTAGGGCAGGAAGACGAGCAGAAAAAAAGGAACATATGCCTTAATTGCAGAAACAGTAACTTCTACTGGAAGACCTTAAATTTGCTGGTGCTCTTCAACGATTTTTTTAGTTACCCCATAGTGCACATGAAGGAAAAGAGAGAAGTCCATTCCCTGTCAACAAGCCCTAAAACAAGAACACAGGGCCATGAAACAAGAAAGTAGTGCCAGGCTAAGCACAAGTTCTTTCATCCTTTGCTGTAGTGTGTGATTACTAACAAAAATTACATATTTATAAGCTTCTTAAATGAGCCTTTAAAACTCATTTTTGTCAAGACTGGCAGACTGATCAACCCTCCTCCTGTTCCAAAGGGAAGAGTCTGTAACATTTCATTATTAATCTCGGTTGACATCACCCCATGGTAGTACACACAGAACAAGCCTTACAAATGTTTCACCCCAGCAAACCAGAAAACACCCTCAGATAAGCTGCAGTACACATGCAGCTATCTCATGCTCAGAATTAGATTATTGTCTTTCAAAAATTGATTTACCAGCCCTAAAACTGTTTTGGGTTCTAAAAGTATGGAAGAGAGTCATGGGAATGATCAAAATGGTTAATTACTGAAACAAGAGACTAGTCAGTAAAGCTGAGTATTCCTCTCAACTTTGATTTTCAGCACTTATTTCAAACCGAAACTAACAGCCTCTGTCCTAAGACTGTAATTACACAGGAGTGTTCATATTGCTTTTTATCTCTTTAAAAATTACCCAGCTGAGATGAAGTGCAATTTTACCTAGACTTGGAACAAAGTATTGAAATATTGCTTTAATGGAATTTTCATCTCCTGAAACTCACAAAAAGTAATTAAGTGTATATAGATACAAAAATCATTCAGCAATTAGTTTGAAAAGAAAAGTTATCAGAAAGAACTAAGTATGTGCAGCCTCTTTAGTAACACTGGCCACTCAGTGAAAGTTGTCCCAGTTAAATACCTCCAAAAAGATGATTCACACGAAACACTAAGGATTTTACAAAATACACTGCAGCTGCAATTCTTATCCTTTATACTGAATTCAGCCAATTGTTCCACTTTTTTAAAAGTTAACTTTGAGAAATCCTTGATACTTTGCTCAGTTCTTCAGGTGTGCCTTAAGACCCCTCCATCACAATTCATCTCAAGTGTTAACAATTTCAGGATTGATTTACAAGAAATACCTCCTACTCGTGTTGGCTCCGCAGCATCAGTTTCTCTCAGAAGAAAAACTCATCCAGGCAATGCAGGCAAAGTTACTTTTCCACAGTTACAATGCAAGTTAGCAACAACATACTTCAGTGACTGCAGAATCAACTTTTCCTTTAGGACAGACTTCTATGGCTCAAGATCTTTGGCTAAAAATAAAGCCTGAGGGCTCAATATATTTTACTGAAGTCATTCTTTAAGAATACAAGGCCTACTCCCATGCTCAGTCAATACATATGCTCAAAACTTGTTTATTCTTCTTGAAACTGCAGAATGCTACCCACATGGGTAGTATTTGGTTTTCGAATAGACACAAACAAAAGAGGAGGTTACTCTTTAAATTGAGGAAAGCCTTTGTTTTGCTTTTAACAAATTGACAGTTATTGTCAATGCATGTGAACTCCCTTTAAAGCCTCTGTATCTGCTGTCTTTCCATGAATACTTTTCCTAATAATTTTCAGAAACAAAGTTGGAGGTCTAATATCAGCTTCTCCCTACATTCTGTCACTCATCCTCTCACTCCCTCTCCCACAAAGAATTTGAAGTTCTAGTAGTAGGCAGAAACAGTGTAATCGTACGCATAGAAAATAGCTTTAGCAACTCCCACTTCACAAAACAGGATTATCAGCATTTAAGTCTTCAACCTTTCTTTATAAAGATCTAAAGGAAAATCTTGATCAATACAACATTCGCAAAGCACAGAAATTACATACGCCTCAGGAATTTTAGACTGAAATAATCAAAAATTAAAACTACATTTTAGACATTTAAAAGGGATGCACTGCTCAGCATTTTTACCTGTATGACTGTTGAAGTGTGCAAAATTAGCAAAATTTGCTGTAGCAGTTGACTGGGGAGGAGCAGCAGCAAAGATATCCGAGCCAAGGTCACTGAGGAGGTCAAATTGTTTCTTTTCTTGTTGCTGCTGCCCTTGAGATCGAGCTACAACAGGAGACTACAAACAACATTTTGATTAGCTAATACAAAAAAAGATGATATTTTACCATACTGACTTTTGCCAAATACTAGACAGATGGAGTACGCGTATTTCTTTAACAAGCCATTTATTCCTGAAGTTTAAGATGCTGTGTACAGCACAGATCCTCCTCCCACTATATAAGGAAGACAATCTATTTATGCTTCTATAGTAGCTTTTAAAGGAACTTTGCAGCAGATTTCCATGGATTAATAGGGCCTAGAAGAATAAAGTAGCAGTGTATAAGCAGGTTCAAAATTATGTATTTGAACTACAAATACTGCACAAATACAAGCAACAATACTTAATTTTACAAGCTGGAATATAGTTATTCACAGCATTCAGAAAAAAATCTTTAGAATTCAGTGTAAGGAGAGAAAAAATGAAGGACTTCATAGCAAGGCTGCAAGCCGTTGATTTCTAAAGAGGTTCATTCAAGAACTGTCTGTTACCCTAAAGGTAAGAGATTTTCAAGATAAACTGTTTTCCCTCCAAAATATATGTAAAGCCAAACACTACGTTGCTTGGCTTTACATAACAGCATACAGACACTCCTCAAAAGCCACTCAAGACAGTTACAGAATGCATAGGAAGTAATGATAAACATCACACTTTTCACCCACATATTCACTACTAATCTCATGGTTAAAGAGTATCAAGCATTTTATTGTTTTCAAATTTAAAAAAAAAATATATCACATCAATATAGGCTCAAGCTTTAGAGATATTTAAGCAAAAGACTATCATAATTAAACTTGTCAATCACACTAGAAAATTATGCTTTCTGCAAATAACCATTCTTAAAAATAAATCAGTTTGGTCAATAGAAACAAGCTTAATTTAGAACCTGATCTGCAAACACTTCAACAGAACACAAAGTCATCTTTAGTCATCATATCATTAGGTAACAGTTACAATTGCAAGAACTCTGCCACTAAAAGAGAAAAAGCACTGCTTAACAGCTCTCTGCTTTTCAGCTGTCATTACTCACTTGGCTAGGTGTGCCCTTGTTTAAGTGAAGTGCAGGCGCAGCTTCTCCCAAGAGAGATTTGAGTGGCTTCACCTCAGGTGTGCTGCTTGTACTACTAGCAGAAGACCCCGATATGGATGCATGCACTGATGCCACCACCTTTGCTTGCTCTGGAGGAACATACCTACATTCAAAAAGAGCAATGGTTTTTACAAGTTTGACATGAAAAGTTCTGCTTAACACTGATAAAACTAAAGTGTGAGAATTGGTAGATCTCAGCTCTGCTATATTAACCACTGATCCCCAAAATAAGTATTATCAGTAGTCTACAAAATGCCCATTAATTATGCGAGATCTTTTTTAAATGGACTAGAATTCCAAGCTATCAATATTTTACAGCACTTATTTAATACAAGACAGGTATCTTCCACCCCCAATAAAAGCCTGCAAAATTCTTTATACTGTTGTTCACATCCCCTTAAGTCATTTCTGCACCATCAACACATGCTACACACTGAGAAACTGCTGTAGTTTTTTCTGCTTCCTGTAGAAGCTCTGAATAAAGTCCAGAAATCATCTTACTTTAGACAGCTGTGCAAAGAGCACACAAGAAGGAAAGCACACTCAAAAATGTGAGGATAACAGTCCACCTTCACTTCTTGCTATAGAGGCAACATTTATAATTGTATATCTATCTTACCATCTTTTCTTTTCATATTTTTCCTGCAGAAATTCCTTTACTTTCTGTGGATCCCTGAAGTCTGGAATTGCTGATGATCTATCATCAAATAGGCCTAGCCAAATCTGTTTGCACACCTTATAAAAACAAACAACAAGAAAATAACACAACCACAGATTAATCAAAGTAAAATATCTTAACTTAAAGCCTATTTAGGTTTACCATTCTTAACACATCATAACAAAGTGCGTAGCTGCATGTTTTTTGTTCCAGACTGAGCTGCTTGCTTTAACAACCAACTGGTGCACCATGTACTGCTCTAAACACTTAAAGTTGAAAGACCATCTGTCACAGCAGGGGAAGCAAATCCTAGCATAACATTTCAGCATCAAATACTGCTTTTACAAAATATTTGTATCAGGTACTCATGAAGAGGCAAAGCACCTGATTTCTACTTGCAATATTTAAGACTCTTCTCCTTCACCTAATCCTACACATTCCCTTACCTGTGCTCCAGGGTTTAAACTACCTCAACAGATTCCATATGCCCTAAGCCCCGGACAGTAGCTCTCAAAGGATCTGAGATTCAGTATTTATGCTTAGTACTATTTGAGTATAGGAACATTCTTTTTAAAGCAGCCTTTCTTACCATGATGTACACTATACCATAGAAACGGCATTTAATTTACTAAGGATAACAGAAAGGGGAAGTACTCTTGCTCTGCTTTAATTTTCTAAATGTAATTGTAAGTAAGCAAAAGTTGAGCCAGTTGCAAAATTCTCAGTCTGACCAGCTTCAATTCTTGAGCAAAACAAGAGGAAAGGTGACTGTTCTCAAAACTAAGACACATGAATTGTCACATTTCAAATATTTTCTTTAAGCACTTAAGACTACTCTGCAAGTAACCTGAGTATGCACCCAAATGATAGAGCAAACATCAGCTATCCTCTAAAATCAGACTACCATTTTAGAACAGGTTTCTTTCAGAGAAGCAGAGTCAAGAAAGCTTTGCTTTTATGATGCATACCCTTTCTTCCCATACCTTTTCTGAAACAGTCCTGAACATTCCTCTCCAAATGCCGCCTACAAACACTGCCCTCTATTGCTACAACAGCGTTAAGTTTTCAGCATGGTCCCTAATGACCTTCAGAGGAAGCACATTCTCTTTAACAAGCTAGAGCTGCAAAAGCTGACATCCCTGGAAGCTGGCAAATCAAGGTAGAAGCTGTGATACTGCCACTACATCTTCCCCAGTTGTTTTCTTCTTTACCAAGCCAGCTAACTTCACCAAAATTGTAGCAAATTAGCATCTTCTAGAGCACTAGCTATCAGACATGATAAAGCTTAGGTCATTTTCAAAGTTTGCTCAGGATTAGAGAGATGTAGACAGCGTAAGTATTTATTTCATACTTGATGTCTTGAATGCCTGCATTTCCAACACTACAGAGTCCTTACTGTCATCTACTAGACAGAGATGAACAATGGGAAGCAGATCTAACTAATGACCAAATGATAGCCCCAAATTAGTGAATTAGATACTCATCTAAAAATAAGATCAGTAGTTCCTACTTCAAATAAACTCAGCTATTCAACATTCATTCAGCAACTGTACTCCACAAAAGGGTTAACTTCAATAAACTGATTCAAGTTAGCAAATTTAAAGTCATAATTTGCAGTATTGCAATAGGCAAAATGAAACTAAAGGTATTTGATTAATACTTCATAAAAATGGAGGAGATACAAACTTAGACAATATGTCACAAGTCTGATCTAAACAGCTAATAGCATGAAGCACTATTTTAATAGTGGACGCCTTTCGCATAAGCACTACATTTTGCTGACAAAATTTATAGTCAGAACATTCATGGTATAGCTTTAAGCATCTGCAATGGATAGTCCAATGTGGGCCAGCAGTAATATTTCCATAGTTAGATTTGAGAGTATAACTGCACAAACTAGCAGACATATGATTGCTAGGAGGAAGAGAAGCCCTTTTGTGGCCGGTTACAGAAAAGCAGAAAGACAGTCCCTACCCAATCCTGCAGGCAGCCCAGTAACACTCAGGGCTCTACCAGGATTATCAGTTTGCATCCAGCTTAAATTGTGCTACAGAATGAAAGAGGATTTCTTCTTTCCCACCCATATCAGGCAATTACTCCCTCTTCTCCTACCACCCAAAACAAGTCAGATGAAAGAAACTCATCACAATTACCATGTCACTAGTACCACAGAAACCTGTACTGAGATCAACCCACAGCAACAGTCAAACCACAACCCAGCTTTTCACCTTTCTCCTTTCCCAGTTTTCTGCTTCATTTTCACCCTGGAGGGCCTAAGTATTCAGAAGCAAAAGGGGGTGGAACCACAACCAGAAAAAAAACACAACAAACACAGCTCCATGTCAAACAGTCGCAAGCCTTCCTGACCACTACAGACAATTTCTAGGAGAAATGAGACAAGGCCCTGTGTGAATTTAGATCATTACCAGCTATAGCAGATAATGATTCTGTGAATATGCGAACAGGTATGGAGGAGGACTATGCTGTCCAGACACACTGTTGGTTTAAAATGATGCAAGCTTAATGAAGGTATCAATTCTTGAACTGCAATTTTTACAAACCTTCAGAAAGTATGCTTCCAAAAGTGTTTCCTGGAGAAACAGATTTCTTCTAAACACAAAAGCAGCACCAACATACTTAAGTCACTATTATAATTTATTTAATAAAACCTGTCAGGTTTACTGGTTCTCTGCTACTGGTAGCAGAAAGAACATTACCACTAATGGCCAACACACAATACACAACTACCAAGCAAAAGAACCTAGACTTAGTCACACACACTTGATCAAGAAGTTGTCATTTTAACAGAGTTTGACAGCAGTAACTATGCAAACACAAGTTAAAATATTTACCACACCAGAAATGCAAATTAAATTTCACATAAGTTTCTTTACCTCAGGAGTTCTTCAAGAAAGTAGCTTCTCAGAAGTTTTGAATATAGACAAGCTCTTTTAGAAAGACAAATTTTATGAAGTTTTAGAATCACACAAGAAACTACTAAAAAGGCAGTTTTGTCTATTTCTGTGTGAATGCACAATGCTTTGAGCATCAGCAGCCATTCCTAGCAAGCATTCAGAACACAATAAAAGGCCTGTTGTCTTTCCTTATTTGCTGGTGACCTGTATGCTCTACTTTTGTTACTATCATCTGACTTGACAGGGATCCATAATACTGCACTGATTATGCTTCAAGTGAGTCATAACACACAATTTTCAGCTACCTACAATAAAGTAAATGGCAGTGTGCTGTGCATTACCATAGGATGAAATTAAAACTGGAAATTAAAATAAGAAATATTATTGTCAGAACTTGCATTGTCATAAGTTGTTTTTTTAAATAGTTATCTTTAGTCTAGTCTTAGAAGTTGCTAGCAGTACTGTGTCTTGTGCAAGGAAGTCTGCTGTGAGAAATGTATTTTTACTGATGAGGCATTGTCATTTTTATTTCAAAGCTATTTAAAAGTTACTCTTATTATAAAGATCAAGTATAGTTAACGCCATATAACTTGCTGTTGAGTTATGGTGGGGAATGATCATTCAGTATTTACATCTTGGGTACCCTGATTACTCCCCACTAACCACAGCTTTTAAATCAACTAGCTGAATTTGAAAGTGTTTGAGATACTAGAAGACTGATTTTTCTACATTTCCACAATGTGGTTGTTTGTTGGGGTTTTTGCTGTTCTGGTTTTGGGGTTTTTGTTTGTTTGGTTGGTTTTTTTTGTTTTGGTGGGGTTTTTTTTGTTACAATCAGATTGGTTTGAGCTTCAGTTCTATGTTCTGTCTTGCCTGACAGCTGCCTAGGCAGGACACCTGAACAAATTAGCAGTTATTCGCAGCATGTACTGACTCTGGCTCAGCCATTTCTTGCAGGACATGGGAAAAAAAAAAAGTGCAAAAAGGCAGTAAAAGATATGCAAATCTGAGCTTTAAATTACCAGTCTTCATGGTCAAAGTTTTCTTCTTTTTTGATACAAACTTACTATTCGAGAGAAGGAAAAAACAGCACACACAAAACAAACAAACAAACAAAAACCACCAAGGAATCCATTTTCAAGGAAAAATTCAGAACAATATGTTTTGAGAAATCTGAACTGATATCCCAAAGAACACATTTCAAAACACTTTACTCCAATATGACGGAAAAGGCTACTGCCCAAGTTTCATGGTGCATCTTAAACTCCATTTTGACAGAATTACTCATTCCTTTGCTTTTACAGGTAAAAAGTGAAGCAGCATCTCAACTCACCACAAAGTTATACAACATTACTGTTAAGTTACTGGGCCTAAAAATTCTATGGCTTTCTGAAATCCTTCTACATCACACCATTTCTGGCGATGTCATATTCTGGTTCAGCCATTTAATACTAATATTGCTCTTTTTGCAACAGCAGCACAAATACACCTCTGCTCAAAAGCTTTGTTATTCACTACGAGTCTTGCTATGCTCCTCTTTTTGATAACCAAAGCATTATTAAACAAAATGCTCTGCTTGGAGGAGAAGAGCCTGACAAGCTGAAGCCAAAAGTAAACATTCAAGTTATGTGGAAACCCCTAGAAACAGTGGAACATATCCAACAATCCATAACCATTGTCCACTGTCCCTGAAAAGTGCAATTAGCCCATGTCCCACTGGTTCACCAATGCAGCAAGGAAAATTTTAAAAAAAGACAGCATTGAAGTTGGAATGACTAAGTGTATGCAGCATTTGAAAGCCTACTTGTGTTGAAGGGTTGACAGAAGCAAGACTGAAGTTTTGCTTGCCTCTACTACACTGTGGGAGCTGCAAAGTAACAAAGCAAAGCAAAGCGTTATCTTGAAAGGTAACAATAAGCAGAAAACAAGATACAGCAGTTATCGTAATGAAATTTAAAAGTTCGTGAGAATCCTTTTACAACTAGTTTGGGAAGAACAGTACCTGTTCTCTGCCAACAATCTCTAACGCTGCAAGGGATGTCATTAGATATTTGGCAACGAGATACTGGGAAGCCCAGAATCAGATCAGTAAGTATAGCATGAAGCAAAAAAGGAAAGAGAATCAGAAGCAGCTTCAACCTACTCGCCACGACCTGGATAAAAACCCAGAAGGAAGCAAAGCAGAAACCATGAGTTGCCGTAACTTAAATTTATCACTGAAAGGAGAAATCGGGCCAAGCACATGTTGTATGTTATAATAAAGCCTTTACCTATATTTCTCTTCATACCTTTGATTTCCCCGAATCTGCATTCAACAGCTATTCTATTTGAGAGAAGTTGTTTTGCATACACTACTTTCTAGCTTTGACAGAAAGGAACAAAGAAGTCATCCAATTCAATGCACATCTGGTACTTCGCAACACAAACTTAAACCAGAAAGGCTTCTGGTTTAAAATCCAGCCTCCTAACAACATTGCATGCTTTCAGGAGTTCCAAGCAGGGCTCAAGGGCTAAGAGGCACATAAACCAGACCTGTTTTCCACAAAAGTTTAGCTTTTGGTTTTGCTTCTAGTTTTGTTGTCATGTTTTGGGGTGAGGGGGTTGTGTGTTTCTACAGAGCTGGGAAGGTGAGGAAGGACAGGCACATTAAAAAGCTGCTACAAAAAAAAAAAAACAAAAACAAAACAAAAACAACCAAACAAACAAACCAAAAAACCAAGAAAGCAAACCCTTAAAACAGCAGTATCCATCAAATTTTGGAGAAAGGCTGAGATAATCTGAGATTTCAGTTATTTCTATTCCAGTGCTACGTATTTCAAACAAACAACATTACCATAACCACTTTGTCATAACTATTTCACTGATACACATCCTCCAGTGTGTGTGGGAAGGCAGATATGGGAGCAACAAAGGCCTTCTGCTTGCACAACACACTGAGCCACCACACTTTAGAAACTCCTCTTAGCACAGTTGTGCTCATTCGGAGTAATAAAAGTTCAGTTCAGCCATCCAAATCAAGTTTGTGCTCATGAAGCTGCCTTCTCTCGTGTGCAGTTAAGGCAGCATGGCAAGGAAAAGCTATAACAGGACAAGTGCTGCTGCTGGTAGAAGCTGCATTTCAACTAGGCAAAGCACACCATCAGACCTACAGCACTTCTTGTTTAGATTCAGACATACCATTGCAGGAAGATTACACGTCAGTTTAGTTTAAAAAGCTCTAATGAGATATTACCTTTCAGGAGGCTGGTAAATGCCAAATTAGAATTTTTCCTTCCCCCCTCCCCACCCAATAAAATATCCTTCATTGTGCACCACACATAATGCTGTCAGTGCAAAGAGTTACAGATTACCACACAAGAAAGCTATGTTCCAAAACATAACACTCACCACAGGAAGAAATATTTGGAAACAGTTCCCTTATGTAAGCACATTATAGCTTTGTTTAGTAATTCAGCACTTCTGATATCAATATTATTCAGTAATCTCTGTAGGCTGAAAAAAATTTATACTGCCAGTATACTGATTTCAAAGCCAGACTGGGTCCAGAAGTTACAGCTGCTTTCATCAGCAGGTAGTACAAGCTAATAAATTCTGCTAACAAAGACATTGTTCTATACACAATCGGCTCTTGTACCTCTATATCATATTAGCAGAACCAGGGATGTGCTACAAGGACACCTGACTGCACAGCTCATGCTGTCAGGACTCATCAGCTCCAACTCAGTACTGCTCTTTCCAATTCAGGGTTTCTAGGCCACAGACCACATTGAAGTCAATTCTAGCAAGGCACTTTGGTCAGGCCAGACACAAGCTCCAAACCAGCCTCATACTGCTACAAGTTCTGCAAAAGTGTGGGAAACTGGCACTTGCCCAGGTGCTATCAAGAGTTAGGAAGACTAGCACCAAAACAAAATTCAAAACTGTTAAAACTAGTTTAAGTTAATAAGCAGCTAAGCATAGCAGCATAGAGTTCTACTTAGTACCTCAGGTAAACATACGTAGTCTTTCCTCCCAGAGATACAGAGACTTCCCAAATACAAGACCAATGCTATCTAAATAATTTTCTTCCACCATATACATACCAGATTAGGCTATTTGGAAAGGTTAGAAAATACCTGGCACTTCTGAAAAATGTAGTAGAAAAATTAATTATGTAACTGATTTGCCTCATAATACTATTTTTCAGCTTCAGGAGAAAGTGCCTGAATATTCATTCACAGCTCTAATGGCAACATGAGATTAGTACCACCTCCACTTTCTACTACCATTGCTCTACTGAATCAGATGCCTAAGCAACATTATCCTTTGATTATGAGTATTCAAACAGATTCATCCCCATACCACTCTCTCATTATTCCTAACATGAAAATACAGTGTGAAAATTCATCACACTGCTCTTCATGAAGAGGAGGAGGAGGAGAAGGAGAAATATCCTACCCAGAAAGTCAGAATTGCTTTATCCTTCAAAAAGACTTCAGAAGGCACTTGAGTAATATCAGCTCGAAGCTGCCTCCACTCTTGCTGCAAAAGTGAGCTAATCCAAACACTAGCAAAACCAGAATCCGGACATCTTTTACACCAGCAGATGAGCAAGCAACACTAAAACGTATTCTCACACAGTAAAAATCCTTAAATCTGTATTTGAAGCAGTTAAAAACTCATCCAAAAAAAGTTCACATGACAAGTGCCAGAAATACATTTGATGAACATGTATATACAGGGAAGAAGATAGTGTCTCACACCCGAATAGCTGCTCTGAATAATCTCTTCTCAAAGCAGTGGCCACGAGGAAGCCTTTTAGTAACAATGTTTTACAAAGGTGGCAATTTGCGACAACTAGAGAAAAGTTACTATTTCAGATACGCGGATTATTTCTACCCCCTTAAAAGAAAAGAACTTCACCCTTATACAATTATACAATACATTGACCCTATAAATACTCTTGGAAGGGGAGTGGAAAAACTACATCTTCTAAGAAGAACTCATTACCTTATCTCAGGGAAGCTTTTCTTGCTCTTTTCCTTTCTATTGAGAAAAAGATCCCTATTGTACACCAATCATCTGGAAGCCAAAAAACTTACCACAGAGGCCCTGGCCATGTTCGAGAAAGACTGGGAGGCCAAAGTGGGACAAAAAGCATTTTACAAGCTATAGAAAAAAAAATAGAATACTAGATTGCAAAAATTAGAGCTTTATATACATAATCTGCAGAACTAAACCAACTGAACGTTACAACATCTAAGCCATTCACTGACTGTATTTTGTTTCACACGTCCATGTTCTAAAATGTTGGACAGTTACACATTTGAACAAGTTTATCCTAGAAAATTTCATTTCTTATTATATATGTAAGAGCCACCTATGCTACACACAGCAAGCTAAGCAAACAAGGTTTGTTGGGATTTTTTATGAGTTTTTTTTTGTGAAGTCAAATGAACTTCATCTCAATACTTTGGAATACTCACCTGCATATAAGAAATTGCAATACCAACAACAGAAAGCAAAATGTTTATTTAACTACTGCAACACACACTGTGACAAAGTGAAAACTTGTTTAAATTCGGTTTTAAACTTCTTAACAGTGTTTAAGACATCATTTCTGATCAGTATGAGCACTTGTTAAATCTACCATCTGCAACTACAAATATATATTCAATGTTACTTTGGAATTAAGGTAATGCACTGCTATCCAAAAACCAAAAATTAAACTCTGGATGGCATTTTCATTTATCAGGTAGCTCACTGAAATCATTGCAATACTTTAATTAGAGGAATAAGTACTACAAACAGAAATATCCCTGCTTTTGAAACATCATATAGCATTGCAGAGATCTGTGAACTTTTTTTATGTCAGTAACAAATTTTGTCTCAAGTAAGTCTTTATGATTGGCAGACTAGTCAGGTCTATAATGAGAAGGACAACTACACTAATCAGCCAAGTAGGGATCACTTAAGGTTCCACATCAGTGAAAAATGGAAGTGGTAGCAATCTCTAGCTGTTGCAGAAATTAAAACAGGTGTGGAGGAGGAGGGAGGAAAAAGGGAGGCACACACACACACACATTTTCCTCTACATTTGTGAAGCCTTAAGTGAAGCTGAAGTTTACAAGCTAATCTCGCGGAAAAAGACTCCAACACACTATATCTATACCCACAAAAGATTCTTTATTATTCTCCCTATGCAAAAAGTCATCAATATCCTATACATACATATACACACACGATGTTATACAGCTTTAACATGTCAAAACAATTAAAAAAAAAGTAGTCAAAATTATTACAAGTATTTTATAATGTCAAGAGTTTAAACCCTGTTCCAGCTCTGTCTAGAGGAATCATCCACCAACAGTCATTTCAACAAGTAACACATTTACCAGGACAGAAAAAGAAATGGCTGCTTCTATTTTCATTCTTCAACCTGACAGTTACAAATGAGCCAAGTTTAAGGAAAGTTAAGTATCAGCATTTTGCCTAATGATGGGATTTATCCCCACAAAGCTCCACAAGAACATGTTCACAAGACACTCTACAGCCTACAATCAATAGGTCTACTAAAACAGAATACAGATCCAGCGAATGTGAAATAGAACTTTTTCTAACTCAGAACAGCAGCAAAAGCTGACTCTAAAATCCTCAGTGTTATAGCAGGTATTAAAACACAAACTTCATCCTCAATTTAAAGACAGCAGTAGCCACATCCAGGGTCTACATGCCCCACACATCCCCACAGAGCCAACGCAACATTTACCTCCCAGATTCTGTTAAAAAATTATTAAAAAAGAATAAAAAGGCAGTATACTAGAGCTTTTTCCTTCAGAGCTGCCCCAAGCCAGTCCAAACACACAGACGTTTATTAGATAACAATCCTTAGATAAGAAAAAAAAATTTTATACATTTTCCTCCCTCTCCAAGAGCTTTCAATGCCAATACACTTTCATTAAAGAAAGAGGCTACTGAAACAACTAGAAGACTTTCTGACACCTACTCTGAAGAAATACAGTTACAAGCAACAGATGTATTTTTGTCAGTGTGCTCTTTCAGGAAACACTGCTGCACTCAGTCTCAAGGTCTGGGCTTACAGGAAGAAAAAAAGAAAATACATATTGCCTTAAGCAAAAGCAAAAGAAAACCCAATTCAGAAATACTGATCATATGAATCTAGATTATCTGAGCTGGGCAATAACACATAACACTGATGATCAGCAACCCAAGTGAAACAACCTCACTTCAAATGAAGCAGGCTTCAGACTTCTGGCTACATTTTGCTACCAAAAAAAAAAAAAAAGGACATTTTCCTTAAGTACAATTTTAAAGTTTATCAAGTGGTTTTCGCACTTTCACATTAATCTCCAAATGATACTTACTTCATTTCCATGTTTCTGCAGAAATTCTATTTCCTGTTGTGTGAAAGTAGTCATTGAAATTGACTTCACTCTGTGAGGTGGATTCAAGCCCCGTCTAAAAGAAGAAGCAAGTAGTATTTAGTCAGTATTCAGGAAGTCTGTCATCATATGATCACTTTTAACATTACAACCAAAAGCCAGTCAGTCTGAAACTCAGGAGCCATCTCTGTAAAATGCACCCATTTTGGTACTGCCATATAACTTAAGGCTGTATAAGATCATCTTAAGATAACATTCAGCATACAAAGTCGAATAATTGAGCTTTAGGGAAGACCAAAGTTTACAACTGCAGATGCAAACTCACTCCGATACGTTCTATGCAAATTAAAGAAAACAGAATTAGACTTTTTTGTTTAAATCCTAATCTGCTTCCCAGAACTTGTTCACCTTTGCCTCTACCTTTCATCTCCCACTCTTCGGCCCTTCTGTTGTAGTTTTCTTTTTCTCCAACTCCTCCCTCACTTCAGGCTACTCCTAGTACAACTTCTACCCAATCACTAGATTTCTTCAAGCTAAACTCCCCAGCTCAGGTTCCTTTTCTCTTGCTTTAACCTATATCTCCTGTTTCCCGACAGCGTCTTTTTCTACTTCACTTTTGCCCTTCCATCCACAGGCCTGTCTCCCTTCCTCCTCCCAAAACTGCACAAAGTCACAACAGCAAAAGCAAAAAAACAATGTTTTTACTGTGTTCTTAAGTGAGAGATACCATTACTAATGTAACAGCTCAAAACTTCAGCAGCTCTGCCATAAGCAAAGATTGGCACTATTCTCATATCTACACCAAAGACTGCTGAAGCAAGGCTAACAGAAACTCAAGTCATTTGTACTGCCAAAGCCTGACACTGTCAAACCCAGTTCGGTCAAAACCTGCAAGCATAGAGAAAAATCCTGTAACAGTGCCAGTATAAGAAAAGAGCTGTCCTTCTTTTCAAGCTCTTTCTTTAAATACATGCTAAGTACTGCTTTTGCACGCAAATACTGAAAATCAAGCCATGTTTTGCTCAATGGAAACAAGAACATTACATTCTACATACACCAAACAATGGAGACACTAACTTAGGCAATACAATGGGGTTAGTTCAACAGTTAGTCAGGCCTGGATTTTCGTAATAAAAAGAGAAAAAAAAATAAAAGGAAAAAAAGACTATACATTAACTATGAGACATCAAAGAACACAAAATTCTGTGGTTATGTATATGAACAGAAAGTTTCCAGAAAGGAAGTTGGGGGAAACTTGCAGAATGTAATATGTGCCTAACAAACAACTAAGAAATCAACTGATAAGAGTTAGCTTTATTGCTTGTATTTTTGACTACGCTTTAATTATAAATTTGGTTCACATTGCTTTTAGGAATAAAAAAAAAAAACAACACCATACCACTGGCATCCAATTTAGGACTATTAGTAGCTTTCTTTAAACTCCATGACTGTTTCAAGAATACTATAAATTAAATTGTTATACATCAAAACAGTGTATAACAAAAATCTGATGACCCATATAGTAATATTTTATACTCAAGTCTTACAGAAAAATTTTAGCCAGGTGGTTGGCATCCACCTGGTATTTCACAGAAATATGTTCCATCAAGTTCTATATTACAATCACTTGCTTTCAAGAGTAAGCATAAAATTGGTTCCGTATACCTTAGTCTGTTCAATTTACTCTCCTCCTACTAAGGAAGATGTACAGTTAGTTGTAAATTATTTCATGACTACTTTAAAAGCCAGGGCTATCCATTAAACACATTCACATGTTTTTCAGCACAAGTAGTGTATCTAAACTTTAATGCTAGGTTCTGCTGGAAATTAATTTTTACAATAAGTATAGTTTAAGTAATATATTGTACCTGTGTTTGCAATTGAAAGGCACTGCACAAGTTTAAGCAGTACCTACTGTATACTGATCTGCTACGGCTCTTAAAAACATTTACATCAGCAAACACATTTAGTTCTGTTAAGCAGTACTATCAAATATACTTAAAGCATCTACAAGATTATGTTTTGACTCACTAGAAACTTCCTACATGCCTCTCGCACTCCAGTGAGAGGACTGCTCTAGAGTTTTAAGGTTCAGGTTATAAAGTTCCCTGATTTACATATTATACCCACAACGTGCAATAAGATTAATTCTCTTTTTTTTTTAATACCCTTCTGCTAAAGGAGGGCATCCCCATTCCTAAAGCTCAGATAACAACACAGAAGCGTTAGGTGTCTTGCATCATGAAAAAGACCATGTTGCCACATCCACGGTCCAGGAGGACGGGAAATCCTGAACATAACTTTAATAGCCATAAATGCAAAGTTAACAATCAAGCTGCAGTATTATACATACAAGTATTTATGTTTACTTAACATGGCAAGGGGTGGAAGGAAGCCTGTGAAAAGCTTCCTCTTATGAAAGCATTGCAAGAAGTCAGAGAGGAGCACAGAATTCAAGACAAGAGACTGCATTTTTCAGCATACAAATATAGCCCTAAACATATGCATTATTTTCCTTAGATAAATTACTTCGATTCTACCATTAGTACAGCTAAACCTTAACTTCTTTTATTATTTCTAACTAGGATGAGCCACTTTCAACAACATTATACCCATTAACTGACTAGAATCTCCCTAAAACAGAGCAGTTGAGATTTATGACGCAGAACTCAAGAACTACGCCAAGGTACAAAAGGTACTCTTACTTGAAAGAACTAAGATATTTTAGATGCTTCCTTACCTACCAAGACTACTTGATGACCCAAATGATTCACAAACAACTCATCTACATATGGGGGAAGCTTACTGGTAGACAGCCGAGTATGATTATCCCTTCTGAGGAATTCACAAGCCTTTCTTTTTGTATTTTTAAAAAAGAAAAAAAAAAAAGCAAAGCAGCATCGACCACGTGGTTTGTTTCCTCGCATGTATCTTCAAACTTAAACAGGGAAGATTTAGGTTAGACATAAGGAAGAAATACCTTGCTGTGAGTGTGGTGAGGCACTGGAACAGGCTGCTCTAGGAAGAAGTGGATGATCCATCCCTGGCAGTGTTCAAGACCAGGTTAGACAGGGCTTTGAGCAACCTGGTAGCGGGAGGGGAGTTGGAACTAGATGATCTTAAGGTCCTTTCCAACCCTAACTATTCTATAATTTTACAAGAGCTTTGCACAGTTCTAATGCTTTACAATATTCCGTATTTACCAGAAGATAAAACTGATTATAGTCCCTTAGTCCAAATTAATAATACCTAAGTTTAAATTGACCCTGAACAAATATTTGCAATCTGCACCCATGCAGCAGTACCATTTACTCCTTTCTCTAGCACAGAGTTCCTGAAGATGATAACAACCAAACACTCCCTCAGCACCTAATCCAGGTCACAGCTATCTCCTAAGAGACCCCTGGGGAAGATGACAGAGTAAGACTACACCGTCATCTGCACTCATCCAGCACACCATAGCCAGAACATCCCACATGTAGATCCCACTCATCACTGCCACTTTCTACATGCTCAGTGGTTATTTCTGTGGAATAGCACTGTGACCAGAACTTCCTGCTATGAGATTATACTCCACTGCCCCCCCACTGAATTAGTCCAAGCTTCCACTGACACAGACTATCATAGGGGCAGCTAGAGAGAACATGAGTTCGCTGTTCCTCAGAGAGCATTGTTAAAACTGGTGCTCTCACAAACAAAGGAAGCTTTTGGCCACTGATACAAGATTCTGAAGTCTGGCAACTGAAGCATTAAACATTTAAAATGCTGTCAATGAGTACTGAACATTCATTATTAGCATAATTTAGTAGCAAATTATCGTTGAACTTGTAGTTGTTGGCAGAGTGGCCATTCCAGATGTCACTAAAACTGCCTGCAAAGGCTAGGGCTGGGAGCAGAAAATAAAGAGTGGGCTCTGCTGAAACACACGGTCACTTCCATGGGAGGAACAACGGGCCGACAGCTATGCAACACCTTTAATGTCCTCCTGTATCACATTCTAACAATCTTAAATCTAAGCCAGTAAAATCTGAGTCCCTAGGAAGCAGGAAGTTAATGATTCAAATTCAATTGCCAAAGCATCAGAGCACCCTATGTCCCAAGGTGTCCGGGAAAAAAAGCTTCACAATACCCCTGTCACAGCATCTGTTACTATTTCTATGATACTGTTATTAGCAAAGAGAATATAAGCAGTACTGGCCATTCCTGATAGCTGTAGACCTCCCTGGAGACCCTCCCACCATCTCACAAGCTCATTTATTTTTAACAGCAAATGGCTCACACACACATTTAGAAGCATAGTCAAGGTTAAATTAACTTTATTCTTAAAAAACAAAATAAAACAAAATAAAAAACCACAACTACAAAGACACCACAAAAAACCAACATCCTTTCTGAACTGTGCGGTATACACAGTGGTACAGACATTCCGTTTGCTCTCCAGCCATGAAACTAATAAACGCAGTAACATACAAAATACCCTTTATACATATATATACACACACGTAAAACACACAGAGCCATTTTCGAAACATGCTCCAAAATATATATGTGTATGTGTGTGCAGAACTAGAAAGTCATGCCAACATAACCAGTCACCTTCACTCTAACAGTTTATTTAAAGCATTTTAATTTCTGCAAAATTTCTTTTGGGAAAAGGAACAATAAATCACCACCATTGCACATAGATCTGGGGTGTGTGTGTGTGTGTGTGTGTGTGTGTATTTATTAGCTTGTTTCTCGTATCTGCCATCAAATATTCCCATCCCAGATTTTAAAATTTTAGCTAGGAATATTATAAGCAGCCAAAAGACCACATGATCCAATAATTGTAAGAAATAGCATTAAAGAGCTTCAGCATTCCCCACAGTAACCATAACATTCTAAACATTCTTTGTTGCTCCTTCCTGACACAAGCCCAAAGTGCAAACATCTGAACAAGAGACTTCCTCAGTAAGCTGGGAGGAAGCAAAAAGTAGGAGTGTCCCAATAAACACATCAGGAGATATATATTTATAAAAAAAATTAAATGAAGTCAAAGTTAAATAAAACATTTCTACAGTACAGAACTTGTGGAAGTGGACTCCTACTCAAATAGGAATACTTTCCATTTGAGAATTTAAGAACATGCTCTTCTTACAAAAGTTAGGAGCAGGCTGAGCAGTACAGAAGTGCTTGAAAGCACAGATATGCAGACAGCTGAGATGCAAGGCAAAGAGGCATTTGATAAAACAAAGGGACACATGGTAGCACCCAGAAACACAGCAGACAGAGCTACCAACATAATCCTTTGAACCAAAGGACTTCTGTCAAACCAACAGAACCCCTCTGCCAACATTACAGTGGTTTTGCTGTAACAAAGGGAAGTCTTCTGGTTTTGTATTACCGTAATCCTTAACCCAAGAAGTCTGCTCCTCTAGAGCATTTCCTCCCACTCTCAGGGAAGAAATGCTCATGTATACCTTTCTACACATCCTATATTCTTGTCGAACACCAAAAAGTTTATTGAGGCACAACTTCTGTGATGCTAGCGTGATCCCACACACACACCCCAGGAAGAGAATTTAAACAGAGGACGAGCAGAGGTATTTTAAGAGGAAGCCACTATCAATATCACTGTCTGTGAACTTTCTCCTGCATACATGATTTTGCACAGGAAAACTTCTGCTCTGGTAAACCCAATCTGATGAGAAAACTTAAACCCAAAGTATTACAGAAAAGGACCTGCTGTGTGTTACTCATACTTTTAACTTGACAAGACTCACCTTCAGCATCTGTCAAGAACAGATCTTTTCATCAAAGTTACCATTTCTCTCATCATTTTTAGCAGTACTTGAAACAAGCCAGACATACTTTTTTAAAACAATGAAGAAAAAATTAGGGTTTTTTTTTAAAGCTAAATCTGGTAATAAATAGCATTGCTGTCTTTCTACACACAGAATCCTTGATGGAAACTAATGATGGACCCAAAATGAAGGTTTGGAGTTTGAATAGACCGTCCTTGCCAGGACAGTGAACAAACACTTCAGAAAACTTGGAGGGGGGAAGTTATACTTTAGATTTAAAATGTTTACAGTTAGCTCATGGAGAACAACATGCTTAGGATGATACCAAGCAACCATTTTTAATTAAGAAACCTTTCTGAAGGAGACTTGTTAATGTACCAGTATTTTAATTCTTCATTGGGTACTTCACACTTAAAAAAAAATTAAATCAAAAAAAAGTAAATTAAAAAGTCTACTGAACACAACTCTAAGAATACTTCCTGTACTAGACCAGAAAAAAAAAATAAAACAAGAAGCAATGCAAGTCATTCACATAGCATACAAACAAGACTGAGTAATAAGATTATTAAAGCCTTACAGTAAAGCAAGCATTATGAGGCAGAATGCAAGCAGCCATTAAGAACCACAGAAGAAATTGTACTTTTACACTTTTTTTTTTTTTGCGCAATTTGCTATTATGTGGTTTCTTCCCAAGTCATTTCCCTCCACTGTGAACTTCTACAGCAAAGAACATTTGGAAATAAATAAGTTGTATGAAGGACTTCTCTGATAGAAGTGTTAAAAATAACAGTTTCTAGTTATGAAACAGCCATGACCTATCTCTACACCTAGTCTCATCATTAACAAAAATATCCCACTGGCTAGGTTCTAAGGCATTAAATGAACACATGTAATCATGCACACAATTTATGAAAGCATTTCCAAGTCAACATGAAAGAATTAGCCTAATTTTATTCAGAAGAATGCTTTAAGTCCTCCTGACAATCCTTCACTCCAGCTTTAAGCATAGGTGTTACTAGCTGTAACAACTAAAAATGTTGTTTGTGGTTTCTTTTTCATAGCAACACAAAACCACTGCATATTTAGCATGAGTTATTTGCATTTTATTATAATACCAATACATTAACAACTTTTCTTCATAGTCTTTCTTCCTTTAAGCATGGTAACATCCAAATAATGGCAAACTTAACAGCACATGACAGCTGTCCTCTGCTTGCTAGCTGTTTCACTGCATGTACATGCTTTTGGTTACTATAAATTGGACTATGGACTCTAGTAGTCCATACCAACATAGCCAACAGATAACAGGAACAAGTCTTACTGAACCCATGCAAAACATCTCAGCAGTACTCATCACATATCTCTCAAAAAGCCTGAAAAATAAAGAAAAAATCTTACAGAGCAGTTATATTATGCTGTCAGTTTAACCAGTAAGAACACGTGCAACCATTAAATAAGCTCTGTGCAGTAGCTTAAAATAGTTTCACATGCCAGAACAAATAACAGTTTGCTAACAGAGCAAACAATGGCCAGAGCTGGTTAAGCAGCATGTATATGTCAAAAACATATGTCTCTTTACAGTATCACAAACTGAATATATTTTTTGTATTTGCATCAAGCCTGTTCAAAAGTCTATACAAAATAGAAGGGAAAAAAAAACCAAGACTAATTAGTTGTCTAATAGCATAAAAGGTGGCTTGTTCCATGTAAATTCAGCACAGAACTAACATGCTTGATTTGTCCTGAATCTCAATATAATTACCAACTTTGTTCTAAAACACCAGACTTGGAAGGCCTATGTAGGGTAGTCAGTCCCTCTTAGTAAGGGGACAGAAACTAATTTAGGCTCCTGAATGCCTTTTATGAAGTCAAACACAAATCTGTATCCTTTGACATACTATTTATTACTTACACCACTCTTTGATTCTGCTCAATTTCATAAGCACAATGTCACAGTAATGTAAACAAGCAAACAGACTTAACCATGGAAATAGTAACACTGAAGATAGTAGGGGTTCCCCCCCCCCATGTTATGCATAACTGAAATTCAGAATTGACTAATCTCAGCTCTTGGTTTCATATATGCTATGTCAGAGGAAGAAGGCTGGAAAAGGGAGGAGGAGTGGGGAGGCCCATACAGGAATGAGGAACAGGAAAAATGCAATCCACTTCATCAGAGCCAATCCCTTTCCAAGGTTTATTTATATAGTTTTTAGGAAGTAATAGATGCAAGAGCTAACCCTCCTACTACTTTTCTGATCACGTATATGAAAGTATTAAAGCAAGAGTTTATTTTCCAAGCTAGAGTTTAGAGAGTTGTCCTACAAACTACTATTGGACGTAACTTGATATATAAAAGGCTAGGCTAGTGGTTTAACTTAACATTATACTTTAAAGTTAAATGTTAGGTTAAATGATTTTTAAAACGTTAAATTCTGTATTGACAATAGGGTTATTCTCCCCACATCTTCAAGACTGTCATAAAAGGGAACTGTTAGCCACGTGCCCACTTCTCTTTCCAAAAGTATTCTCCACACACTCGCTCTATTAACTACACCTTCAATGATACCGGGGGGGGTCGGGGGGGTGGGGTGGGGAGGGGAAGGGGCGGGAAAGAGAGAAGGACGGGGCACGGGCACGCTCTCCCATTCCCTTGCGTGCCGTGGCCAAGCGCTTACACTCCCTACGTGCAGGAAAACACCTCCTAGGGAGCAGCTACAGGATGAACTCCGGACTGCTGCTGCCCACCGGCCACGAAGGCTGCCGGGCTGCCCGGCCATGCACTCACACACCCGGCTAACAACCTCCATCTCCCGGACTGGGGCTCCGGTGGGAATTTTTAAGCGAATACCCCGGAGAAAGGCTCCCGACTGCTCCCCTCCGAAGCCGCTTAACCAGCAGTCCGGAGTTGTCGGGCGGCAAGGAGGAAGGGCGAACCCAAGAGGGAAACGGTCGGCGCAGCGAAGCCAAAGGCGAGGCGCTACACCCCGCGTAGCGGCTCGCTGCGCCGCCGCCCCAGCAGAGCCCGGAGGCCGGCCAGGGGCGGAGGTCACCCCGCCGGCGAAAGGACTGCCCTCCCCCTCCCGGGCCGGCTTGGGGGATGGAGCCGAAGGTTCCCCTGCCCGCACTCACAGGATGCCGGAGCAGGAGGTGCACACGAAACTGCCCACCGTCATGTCGGTGTAGGTGGGGCCGCGCTGGTCGCAGTCGAAGCACTTGCGGTTGGGCGGGAGGCTGCTCATCTCCCGCAGCAGCTTCAGGTGCTTCTCCTCCTGCTTCCGCTTGGCGCTCGCGGCCATGGCCCCGCCGGCGAGGGGACGGCCCGGCAAGGCGCCGGGCCCTACTCACACCCCAACGGCGGCGGCGCTCCGGGGCCCTGGCGGAGGGAGAGGGGCCGGGGTGGGGGGGAGGAGGAGGAAAGGAAGGGGCGGGCAGGGCACCAGCGCCTGCCGATCAGCCGGGGCGGCAGCGCGGCTGCCGCTTACGCCGGCCAGCGGCCCCGCGAGAGAGGGCGGGCGCGAAGGGGGCGGGCAGAGGGCCGCGGCGAGGAACAGGCCGGCGGCTGCTGCGCCAGGCCCGGGGCGGCTGAATGACGAACCCAGGCGGAACCTGCGCGACACCTTTATGAGATCAGAGAAGGAGATGGCGGCGGCGGAGCCAAACGTGCTCTCCAGCGACAGCGCCCTCTCTCGTGCGGGAGGATGCACTCCCCTCTCGCCGCGACCCCAGCCCGGGGGCGGTGCCTGTAGCGGGGTCGTGTCACCTGCCGCGACTCGGCGGTGCGTGAGGGGAGCTCTGCGGCAGGCAGGGGCTGGTCCTGCGGAGAACCCAAACGGGCAGATCTGAGCACAATGCCCGGCTCGCCCCTGCCCGCCGTGTGCTAAGGGAGGGCTGCCCGCGACGCCCCCCACCTTCGGGGTGAGCGCGAGGCGCGGCCATTGGCCGCCGGTCCCCCACAATCCCCTCAGCGCCAGGCGGCGCGGATGGGCTGGGGCCAGCGGGGGCTGTTCGTACAGCAGATAACACAGGCCCGGGCCCGCCCCGGCGCTCCCAGTGACCCTCTGCTGTGCTCTCGTCTCCCAGAAGTCCTAAAATCCGGTCACGGAGGCTGAGGTGCAGGCGGTCCTCTCAGGAAGCGTTTCCCAGGGGGTCCCTGCCGGCGGCCGTGGGACTGCGGCGGGTACGGACCGGCGGGTGTAGCGCTGCACAGAAGGGCTCGCCAGTGCGATTTTCGCAAGGCGGGGCGGTTTGTGAGGAGAACGTTGTTATGCATCTTTTTTGCTACGAAGATGGGAAGTGCACCGTTTCTCCTTGGGAATTTGGCTGTCGGTGCCCGACTGGACACTTACTCATGAAAGGAAAGAATAGAGCCAGCAGTCGCGTATATCTGCTGATATTCTTGAGGAACTCTTGACTCTGGCTGGGACTCTTATCTGCTGCTGATATATAAAATGTAGTTCTGTTCTTTACAGGGGTGCCTAAAGGAATTCTTTTCAACAGTGTACAAAATCAATGTAAAAAAAAAAAGAATAAAAATCATGTACTTTATAATTTCATGATTTAAGTTGCAAAACTGCCTGGCAACACTATGTGTGATTAAAATCTCCTTAAGGTTTAATGATTCCCAACGCAATGTACTTAGGACCAGGTTTTGTATCTCTGACGTCAGTACATATGTTAGCTCTAGCTTTTGTAGGAGCAAGATGTTCTGTTTCCTCATAGTTTTAGTTAAGAAAATCAAGGGCTAGATGTTCAGCATCAGTAGTTTGACATTCCTCCTCTGATATCTCTGGATGTGCTGATTTACGTGAGCTGATCAACCAGGCCTAAGTTTTAAACCCAGATAAACATCTTTAAAAGATAAACACTACTAAATCATTAAATATTGCTTACATAGAATTCTTAAAAGTAAATACACAAATATTTCCAGTGTTGTAAGGACCAAATTCTCAGTGCTTCCTCTGATTTTTCAGTTCTCTCTGAAATGCTGATATTATTCTTATGCAGAAGGTTTCCTTTATGTTTCTTTGACTACTACAAAATGCTAACATTGGAGATTTGCCAATGACCTAAATGACCTAAAGTAGATGACCTACATTTAGTCGAAAAGAAGGTTAAAGTCTGAAAAACAAGCTGGTTGGGTTTTTTTTTCCTGGAAAATTCTTTGGAGAGCAATGATTGGCCACAAGACCTGCTGTAGTGGAGAGCTGGGCCTTGTTTCAACCAGAGGCAAAGGTGCTTTGTAACTGAAGAGAGAATATCCCACTTCAACTACTTGTGTCCCAAAGGTACTTAACATGAATGTCACACAGGAACAGTTGTCTATAAAAACAGTAGCATTGTCACTGAAGTTGTCATGGTCATTAAAAGGTGGAACTGAACTCCCAGGGAAAATCCAGGCCCTCAGGCTTAAGTCACTCACAAAGCTCCATAGCAGTCCTGCAGATTTTGTGTTACACTAGAGCAGGCTCTACTTAGTTTCATGAACAAACAGTTCTGAAGTTATTTATGGTCAGCACCAGTGTGGGCTTATGCTAGCAAATAAATGACCTCTATTAACATTAATTTGGTTTAGGAATCACCTTTTAAAAATACCAAAACTTTCCATTCTGTATCTTATGAAGCTGACTTACCCCAGGAAACTATATCATAAGACTTCAGAGGCTTGTGAGAATACACCATTTTACAAATACCCATAAACTCTGTAGGATTTGGGTTCTTCTAGAGACTGTGAGCATATCTGCTCCAAATCCTGAGTTCCTACAGTCAAGCATCTAAATCTTGTTTCCCACAGGAATCAGTGCTTGAGAAATACAACCACCTATGTATAAATGTAGGTGTTACGCTGTTGACACATATAGGTGTGAAAGCTAGCTACATCAGCTTCCAGCCCTGTTTCACCTCCCCACAAGCAACACTGTAACTTGCATTGCTATTCCACTCCCTCCTTTTCTATTTTTCGCAGCTCGCACCTAGCATTTAATTCCCTCAAAGCAGATGGCTTGTGTTTTCTCTAAATTACTAAGGGAAAAAACTCACAAATAATACACATGAACAAAAACTCTGTTCTTCAGTGTTACTCTTTGGTTTCCTTTTTCCTGAGAGATTTTTCTGTTTCTCTACCCCAGAACTTAAATTTCCTTTCCTACAGCTTCTCTGTCCAAATATGATCTTTGTTCTCTCTTCCTGGTGACTTGTGGTTGGAAAGATACTGGTCAGCTGTTTATTCCAGAAGTGCTTAATCCCTGCTGCACCTGCTACAGGTTTTAGCATTAAAAATAAATTTTTAACAAGAGGTAAAGCAATGATTTCTTATGCTTGCAACATTTCTCTTCACATAAAAACCAGAAATTAAATCTTAGCCATGTCATGGGTAATATCAGAGAGATGTTGATTTAGTAAGCCAAAAAATATGGGCCTATAGGGTATAAATTATCATATTCAAGCACATAATGTACAGGATTTATTGCCGGTCAAGACCAAAAGAAACAAGAGTCTAAGAATGTACATTTGGGAAATGAATAAAACATTTTCTGTTTGTCACTAGGACTGAGGTCCATAATATCCATTTTAAAGCAATTAGCCCAGCAGGCTAAGTGATGTGAAAATTATCATGCTGAAAGCCTAATGGGCTATTAAATCCATCTTGCTTCACTACTGACGGACATACAAAATTAATCCTGGGATTAGGTATATCAGATCTGTGGTAAACTGCTCCTGCAATATTTGAAGCGATTTCTGAGAATGCTAAGGACGCAGCAAGTATAGCTGGCAAGAATGTTCACTGATATGCTCTACTAAAGATTCAGCCAACTGAGCATAAATTGGTGTGTCTGTGGCTGGCCTTATCTAAGCCAGAGCTTTTTGTTAATGAATAGACAAATTTTAGCAAGAGATCAAACCAAAAGAAAGTCACATTTATGTAATTCGTTATTGATTGTTGACAGTTATTTAAATTTAGAGAATTTAACTGCAGGAAATGGTCAAATATGATTGAATTGCAAAATTGTTTTTATTTGAAAAGCCATTTCCCTTTGACATTTCCCACTCACTGCTATGACATTAACACAGTAGAAAAGGTAAATGATTGATAGCCCTGCCTTTACTCATAACAGCTGTTCACAGGAAACAGACCTCACCATAAATACAGTCACATCAGCTTGGTTTCTTTGTAATGCACAAATTATCGGTCTTTTCCTTTTTTATTTTTAATTAGCATTACATACAGGTACTCCATTTTGAGTAATGTAGGGTAGAAAGTGACTTTTCAACCTCCACAGCAATGGAAGTCTGAGAATCGAAGCTGAATCTGGCTCTGAAGATGACACGGAGGAGGCTGAAGGTATGGGGTGAGAGACACAAAACCAAGAGCTAGCCCAAAAGCAGGAAGTAACAAAAAGACCAAAAAAAAAAAAAAAATAGAAAGCACAATTATTCTTTAGACTCCTCCCTCAACAGTTTATGACCAATCCACTATAGCTGTGTTGATAGAACAACTTTCGCAGTTTCCAAGTGAGATAGATTGAAGCTGTGTAGAGCCAGGTATCAGGCATTAATAGCAAAACACATGCTCTCCTTGCTGCAAAGTAAACTAGAATTTTCCCCTTAACAAACCAGATGGGTTTCAAGAAGAAGGCCATAAAGGTGCAGAATGCCTTTCCAAAGATAACACAACAGATCAACATCAGAGGTGGTTAAAAAGCCTAAAGTATCTTTTCTCTTAGCTTGATGTTCTGCTCTTGGTGATAATTGCTAAGAATGAAAGTTCCATCATAAATGACAATTTAGATGAGCTTCTTGCAGTTGTTAATTTTTCCAAATTCTTTGAGTGGAAAATCTGAGTTGAAATTAATCAAATCAGTAACATCCTAAAGTTAGCATTGTAAAAAATATGGTTCATTTTGTTTGAGTTTAATTTATTACCCTGTAGTCCAGTTGAATCTACTTGAAATTTTTCAGTGGGAAGGATTGAGATTTCCTGCATGGACTCTCACGTAGTACTACTAATCCTGTACCCCTACCTCTCTTCAGTTTTTCGACTTAACAAAACTATTAATTACCTCTCTTATTGAAGTACTCTCCTTTGGCTTTCTTCATCTTCTTCTTTCATTTTCTTCCCATAAAACAAAACAACAGCAGCAAATATATATATATACACACACACATTTACACCCATCAATAACATAAAAAAAAACAAATTCTGATGTTGATTTTTAGCTATTTAGAAAGTTATTCAGAAGGGTAAGCACCTTCTGTGTTCCTTAGTTTGTGCTTATGGTTGTTAACCAAACAATGTGCTCTCCTAGCTGGACTGGAACTACTAGGGGCCTTGTGAGCCTGTCTTGCCTAAGATTACAATTGGTTTACTGTAAGTTTTACAAGCTGCTTCAGGAACTGTGTTCAGTGACAAACAGATTATATATTTTGTTTCAGTGGGAAATTTTTGAGTGCAGGATTGTTCCAGCTCATAGCGTAATCCAGTCTAATTAACAGGAGGTTTTCATATCCAGGGAAGATAGTTCAGCAGATTTACTTGTTCCAAAGTTACAGAAATTTTTAGTATTTTAATTGTAGTGAGCAATTTTGACAGCTGAGGAGGCCTTATTCTCTTCCTGCTTTCTAGCTTGGTCAGTGATGTCGAAAGGTTATCAATATTTTAACCTTGCTCCTTTATTTGACGCAGTTCTTGAATTTCCATCATGCCTTAAGTGTACAAGATCATATTTCAGTTTGTAATCACAGACTAGGTAGTGGAAAGAACATGCCTATATACAGTTGCAGTGAAGGCAAGGCATCTGTCATAGGAATATCTTCTACGTGAGGTGAATGTGTTTTATTTTTAAGTGCATCTTTACAGTACCTTTATTTTTAGGGTATGTACCAATGCTTCTGTTGCTAATTTTGATATGTATTGGTTTATCATTATTCTATAAGACCCTGTAATTGTATGAAGGTCTATAAACTGTATCACAAATCACAGGACTTATTGTAAAATGATTGTTTCAAGTAGCTTTTCTGAGGAACATGCCAGAGGAGAGTGTAACTCTTTAAACTGAAAAGGTTTGAAATATTATGAAATAATATTTCAAATGTTATAAATATCATTTCAAATAATATTCAAATAATATAAATATTATTTCAAATAATAATCCAATAATATAAATATTATTTCAAATAATATTCCAATAATATTTATATCAATATTATAATATTTTGACTATTACAGATATTATAATATTGTTCAATATTATAATATTTGAAATATTATGAAATATTCATATTTCACCCTATAAACAGCAATAGAAAAATAATAGTAAGCCATACCATACTTTACATTTGCTGGAACTGCCCATGGGAATGTTAGCAATACACAAGAGAGCCAAGAGCCTAGAGGCACAAGTGAGATGTTGTGGAACCAATATGAATAAAGTGAGAAGGAAGCAAATAAATTACCTTAGGAAACAAAGAGCTGAAAGACAGATCTCGATGGTGGAAAGACAGTGTAAATCTGTCTAATTTATGGTTATAAATTAGAAGAGGAAGGGACAGAATCTAAATAGATATCTAAACCACCAATAATTTCTGTAGTATTTTGCTACATGAAGTACTAAACCAGGGAATGTTTAGCCCCAGCTCTCTGAACAGGAACAACTTAATTTTCACAATAAAGTTTATATAGCAACTTCTTTCTTGACCTGTGAATGAGATTTGTATTTAAAGCCCGGTGCATTTTCAAGTTCAATTCTTCCATACCTTTTCCACTTGATGATGAGCATTTCCTGCTTGTTTTCTGTAGAACTCCCATGGGAATGAAGAGGCCTTTGTTCCTTTTCACTAATGAATCTAAATTATTGATTAGGCAGTTTAATTTGTGGAAACTATGATTGGTTAGTGTTGTCTTAGAACTGCCTTCAACTTGGCAAAAAGAAGTACAGGTAGTTTCAAAAGCATCTTCAGTGAGGGAAACACAATATTAAAATAGAATTAGTATTTTCAGGCAGTGTTCTATTATTTCCCCCTACTTTACAAACCTCACATATTCTCCTTCAGACTTTACTAAAATTTTAATTCTTTTAATAAACATCACCTGAGGAGTGATCTGAGGAACACTAGAGAAGAATTAGCTGTTCTGAGCAGGCATCCTTCAGTGCTCATGGTGACCTTGAAGCAGTGTTTACAAGTAGAATCTAAACACAGAAAGCAGATCCTAAACTTTCTAATTCTCTAAGTCAACCTGCATATATAAAGAATGAAAAATGTCAAAAAAGAAGAAAATAGAAGGAGCCCAAGATGCCAAGACAAGCCACAAAGTACCTGTCATACACTCTGTTATCTGCAACACTGAGATGGTAAATCGGTAACTCCAAAGTGTTTCAATCTTGCCTGATAAACAGAGTTTTATACACTGCACTGACCAAATCAATGAATAGGAGTATCAGAATAACTAAAAATCATGAAAACATCCATTTAGATTTTAAGTGGAATGAAAATGAACAGTATCATAGACTAAAGCCATGGAGATGGCCATAACAAAATAGGCAAATTTGGGAAATAGAATTTTCAGATGTCAGATATTCAAACAGGAGAATAAAGAAAATTAGGTATGTAATGTGAATATGGGAAAATTAAGTTCTTCAGTCACTCTGTTTCTGAAATAAAATATTTTTGAAGTGGACTACAAAAGCAAACCTAATCCTTCAAATTTAGTGTAATGTTTCTCATTACTACAATTTTAAAATCTGAGATATTGCCACAAAGTTTTTTATCATGAATCTCTGAGAATTTGTCTTGTCCAAACTGCAGAGTGAAGGGCTTTACAGCTGGTAGTATTAACAAGTTAAAAGTAAGAGCAATAACAAGATGCACAACAAACAATAATCCTCCAGAGAATGTAGCACAGGCTAGTGCAGTTGCAGTGAACAGGTATGGATAATCCCTGGTAGCTGGCAAATACCCTCTTAAAGGAGGTTTTCTGCCAGAGAAGCCTAGTCTCAATCCATGCATGGGAAAAATACTGCTAAAACTAGTAACATTTTAGCACTTTCTCCCCATATGATTTAATTTAGGAAGTAAATGAACAAACCTTCAGTATTTTATTTGGAATCATTAATTTAACAAGTGATATTAAGGCCTCTTGTACATTCTGCTCTACAGCAAGAGCCCCCGCAATTTCTTGCCTTGAACTGAATGTGTTCAACAATGCATACCAGAGTTGTAGATACAAATGCCTTAAAAATAAAATAAAATTAAGATTTCTTTCAAGAATGTGTTCTCTGGTTAAGCGGCAATGGCGGGGATGTCTCTTTGAAACAATGTGTGTGAATTTCAACTGAGAATGTAGAATTTGAAAGTATTTACGGAAAAGAAAAACTCTTTCTTAACCAACAGGCAAAAGAGAAATGCTCATCACATGTGGCTTATTCAAAACGATTTGACATAAAGAAGAAGCTTCTTTCTTAACATGATGGGAGTATTTAATATTTACTTGTTGTATGCTTAAATAATAAATTAAATAATATTAAATAATATAAATTATTATAAATATATTATATACATATTTATATTATATATTATATAGATATTATAAATATTTTAAAATATTTTTTAAAATTAATTAGAACCAATAACAACAGGAAAAAAAACCCCAACATCTAAAAACAAAAACAAAAACCATAAATAAATCAGCAGTTAAGACGGTGGGCATAGTAATATTCCACATATTGTGTTTTGGCAACTGGCAAAGAATGTTCAGAATATTATTGCAGCCTGGCTAGAACAAAACTTTGGTTTGGTTGGCAGGGTTTTTTTCAGTTTGGTTTGGGGAAAAGGGAGTTAATGGAAGAGAATGAATAAATAATATTTGGGATAATGTCTGCTCAGAGCAATACCCAGGTTATAAAAGAGCAGCATCTGACTGGCAGAAACACAGGAATTTGAGAAGTACTGCCCCTGATTTGCAAGAGATTTTTAGACAAACGAAAAACAATAAAACAAGTTTCTCCAGACCACCATGGATGACGAAAATTGGAGGGAAAAAGAACCTGACCATTAATTAATCATCACAAATATGGAAACAGAAGTATTACAGAAGCTATTAGGGAAGCATTGTGTTTCTTACAACCTAGGTCTTTTAATCAAGTCTCTTGTAATTGTTAGAATTTTTGTCACAGTCTAATTTCCTTAGAATCATAGAATACAAGGTTGAAGGGACCTCAAAGATTGTTTGGTCCAACCTTTCTTTGCAAAGTATGACCTAGACTAGATGTTCTAGCACCCTGTCCAGATGAATCTTAAATGTGTCCAACCTTGGAGAATCCACCACTTCCCTGGGAACATTATTCCAATGGCTGATTGTTCTTACTGGGAAAAATTTTCCTCTAGTATTCAGTTGGAATCTCCCCATGAGTAACTTGTACCCATTACCTTCATCTTTTCCATGTGACTCATTGCAAAAAGGGAGTCACCCTTTAAATACTGGAACATGGTGATAAGGTCTCCTCTGAGCCTTCTGTTCTCAAAGCTGAACTCAGTTCTCTCAGCTTTTCCTCATGTGGCAGGCTTCCCCGTACTTTGATCCTTTCTGTGGCCCTTCTCTGGATCCTCTCCAGCCTCTCCAGAACTTAAGAGTTCCCTAACTTTACCCAGACTTTCCTAAATCATCAAGATCCACTTTATGAATACACAGGGGTTTTTCCATCCTGCTCCCTGTTATGTGGGGTTGTTTCAGACCTCACTATTTTACAATTTAAGGTCCAGCTTTCAATTTTTTGAGGTTCTATATGTCCATTGCCAGCTTATAAATATTTCCCTGATGCCAGAACCATCACCCTTCATCTGATTTTTCCCTGCCTGCATGCACCTTTGTGCACACAGATAACTGCCCAACCGAAATGCTGACACATGCCGGCAAGAGATAGAGGAGGAATGTGCCCAGCTGTTCTTATTAGCTAACAGCTGCTATTCAGTGCTGTCCGCTTAGCTCTATGTGCAGACCATAAATTTGGCGATTCAGAGTTAGCATTATGAGTGTAATATTTCAAAAATAAAACAATTTAAGCAAAGTAATGCTTAACAGAAAAAGGTTTCACAGTAATTCATGAAAAGTTTCCATTTTTACTGACCTAGATGTTTTACATCCTACTCTTTCCACCATGGATAGAGATAACTACAAATGCACCTGTCAAAGGGTTTAATTCTTTCCATTTAATCCTCATTATAAATAGAGCAGTTAACAGGCAATGAATTTTCAGAGTATGGTCCACAATCCCCACTTTACTCCGAAGTACCATGTGTTTTATTTCTTTGCTAGAGCCGTTTTGCACGGCCAGGCAATGGCCACATTTGCTCTCAGTCTTCTCTACAGCCACTTTCATCCCCCTGTATAACAAATTCCAAATACCCACTTGTCAATGTGAACTCTTTGAAACAACATCTTCCTGTTTGAAGGATGTATTGTTATTCTTCAAAAATGGAAATTATGTTGAAGTATGAAAGGCATTTATCGCAAGAGTCAGATAATTCAGCAGTAGATTCTGTCACTTAGTAGCAAATCTCTTTGCAATAGGGGGATTTTTTCTCTAGAAAATTTTGAAGCTAATTAGAATGTTATCATACCTTTCTATTATTATTATCATCATCATTATCATCCTCATCTAGTCCCTGATGGTTCTGGTTACAGGGAAATGATGAGTATAATACTCCAGTCGAGAAACAAATGTTCAAACTTGTTATTTTTAAATCTTCTGTTTTTATCTCTCACGAGGTAATGAGATCAACCAAATTCAGTCTGATCCATGATCATCTCCTGAACACTTGATCTGGCAGCCAATCTTGCAGTAGGCAGTTGAAATAACCAAGTAAGAACCGACAAGTTCAACAAGAATCTGTCAAAGAACTAAACCATGAAACAAATTACCTACCTCTGACACCTAGGAACAATCAATAGTTTTGCTGCTGGTCTAGATTTCCATGAGCTTCAGCAGCCAGCCTGCCTGCTGTTGATGTGGCACACAGACAAAGAAATTATCACAAACCCCACTTGGACACCATGCACTGAGTGTCAGTATAGATTCCCTGCAGCTGGGAGACAAATATGCAGTGCCATGGGTCTTGAAACTATATAGGTATGTACATCTAGGGTAGGTTCATCCTAAAGTAATAAAAGCAGCAACAGAAGCAATAATGAATTGCCATGTGGGGATCTGCTATATGACAATATGAATATTAGCTTTTCTTTTCTTTTGCTTTTTTTCTCTCCAAAGTGCTGTCTCATTGCCAGGTGGATACAGGTTGTTGAACATGTCTGCTTGACTGAAAACATGCTGAAACAACATCCGATGACATTTGACAAATTAAACATTTAACAGGTATTTCTACTGCAAAATCAAAATAAAACCAAAGCCTATCTGTACTCAGATATCATAAACAGCAAATTATAGGTAAAGCACTCCAATCTAAAACCATTAGCCCTCTAGTGATGAAAACCCAATCAAATTACAAAGTAGTCGTCCTAAGCTCATTGCCACAGTCATTACTTGATGTAGGAGGTCTGTGTAATGGAATAGGCAAACTTCAGATACACATTTTTAGGTTAGGCAACCATTTTTCTTCCAAAGGACTATAACAAAAGTTCCTTTGTAAATTGTACATGATATCTATCACTTGAAATTTGAGGGAATAATTTCCATTAATATTCAACTAGCACTAAACAAGTGAAACAATTTTCTCTTTGGACTCTTTTCCTCTCTAAATATTCTCCGATATTGGAATTATTTCTACAAATACTTTTCTTACATTATCATCCAAAGCATTGACATTTTTGCCAATAACTTTGAGAATAAAGCTGTGGATCAAGCCATAACTTTATGACAAATTATTGAGCTCTGGTGCCTGGAATGCTTCCCCCTGATTAATGTTCCTCTTACAGAACTAACTCTGTAGCACTTCTCCAGTTTCATTAGTATTTTCTTGATTACCCAGGGCTCCTCCATAAAGGAGCAGACTGCAGAATGGTATCTTTAAACTTAAATTACTCTGAATTTTCTCTTATAGGTTTAGGTCTAATGTAGGACAGTGGTGCTCCACCAGCATGCTTCCTTCAGCTTCAAGGAACACATAGTGATTTTTCATTTAACTTGACTTAATTATTTATTTGATCTGACAATATCCCCTGCACTACCTCAGAGATATTAATCACAAGTCTAGATATGTCTCCACAAACTGTCAGCCCAGTGTGGGAGTGGGTCTATTATCACCTACTGTGTACTGCGTAAATGGTGGCATCATTCTCTACAAATGGTCAAATAAGCAAGAGCAGAACACTGAGAAACTTCCAAACCTGGAAACTTCAGAAACTGATCTCCCACGTCAGTCAAAAATAATCCTTTTCTCACTTCTATGAGGTTGAAAAATCGCCAGCAGCACTTCCTCTCCCACCACATAAGTGCTAGCCACAGTCTACAGAAAGAGACATATACACTGGCATTGACAAGCCAAAGCTTTTATTCAATACTTACTTAAACACATGTGAATCATGAAACTATAAATCTGCTGTCAAAAGTGAAGGACTCTACCTAACTACTGTCTCTCTCTACTGAAACATCGTGCATTAAACAGCATCGAAAAGTTTATTTGAGGCTGGATAGCAAATATTCTTTTAGAACTTTATTTCTGTAAGTATCCAAGTTTTTAAGAATTAGAAACGCTGCATAAATATTGGCTGAGCCATTTGAATTACTATTACATTTTAATAGATGCGCCTAACTACTGATGCAATTAACTTTCATTTCCTATATAAAGTACAAAATTCAGTACTTTAAGCCAAAATCATGTCTTCAGGACAAAGAGTATTAAACTACAAATGTCAGATAATGATTAGTCTAAAATATGTTACTCAGATTATAAAAACAAATGTTACTCTGATTTATGTAAGCATCCCAGACAAATTAGGAGAAAGCATAGGACTGTAGAGCTACTGAGATGCCCTGTAAAGGGGAACTCTCAAGTGCATTTGAAACTCAGTGAAATACTTATCTCATTAGGATTAAATGCAAAATTCTCCCAACATCAATAAAATCAAGAATTTCTTCTGATCACGAACATTGCATAACTGGCAGTGAATACTTACAGAGGTAAGGCATAAATTTTAATTTCCATATCAGAACAGCGAGGTTCTGTAACAGCCCCCAACTGGAGCAACAAGAGCAAAAGACCTCATACTTCTAAAATGGACTTATCATCTGTTTAGGAAAAGGACATACTATAACATAGCTATGACAGTGATGATTGCTTTGATGACTCAGAAGGTCCCTGACAGTTGTACACAACCTGCACTGCAGTAATTCATGTAACATATTTGAACATAAAACTGGAAGTACAAGAGTGTAGCCACAGACTGGCAGAAACATTGTACTTGACACAGAAAAATAGAACGGGATGATAACATTTACCTCCTTCCCAGAGCTACCCTTTTCCCAAAGACCTGCCCCAGTTTTTAGGTGCACCACGAAGAGCTGCACTGCAGTTTGCCCCATGATTTAAAGAATCACTGTCAGCCTTCAGGGCTCTGATTCTGTAATGCAGATGGGCTGTGTTCCCACTATGCAATTTTGCATCATGACAGTGGCTATTTACTTACTGATCAACTAGTGACCATTTTATCTTCCTGATCTATCAAGGGTTTCTCAATCAAGTTGAAATGGTAAATGCAAACCTGTTAGATCAGTGGAACCAATATGAAAAGATGAAAACAATCTGTTCTTAGATGTTTGCTTCTCTACACTAAACGTATCTCTTATATTAAACTTCAAAGCTCAGATGTAAAAGAAACCAAAGAGTTAGAGCCTGTTTAAAGTTTACCACAGCACTCAGTAAAGTTCAAAAAAAGTAGGGCTCTTCTAGCGTTTCTGTACTGCATCATCTCTCTCCCCCTGCCCTGCCCTGCAAAACAGAATGACAACACATCTTTTGATGTTTTGGATTCTTCGTGGTTTTTCATAGCAACATAACCCCACAGCGGCTTCTTTACATTTTTGATCTATTACAAAACCCAAAAGAGTTTGGTATAGGAAATTTCAATAAAAGCTTTGTTTTTTTCACCAGCAGTTTCAAACTGAATTAAACTTTTGATAACTGTAAGTGACTGTGTTTTAATCACCTGCCTTTAAGTCACAAGAGCATCAGCCCAAGAATTATTCCTGGACAAAATTACAGTAAAATTTCTGGTTACTGTAACCAGAGAAGCTGCAGTTGAACACAGGGAGATAATACAGTGTTCAGTCACATTTCTGAGCAGCTTGAGACATAGGAGCAAAAGCACATACTGAGAACAGAAGTATCTTCATCAAAATGCATGAAAGCATATTAAGAAGTTTTCACCAACTACTTAGCTGAGACCAGTACAGTACAGCTTCTCTTCCCTTGCTCAAGATCACTTTTAAAACACTTTTAAGAAAAAGAGAAAGGATCTAGATGGCAGAAACAGAATAATCCAAGACTATTTGCACGTTGAGTTTATTCAACATTTGGAGTAAAACCAAGTTTAGACCAAAATCAACAGCAAAACTGCCACTGCTTTTAATGGATTAAGAGCTAGTAGTCCATTTAATTCCACTTATACCTACGGCTAAGCATAGTAGCATACTTATGCAAATTAATACAAAGATCAAAAAGGAAAAGAAAGCTAAAAAAAAGGGTTATATAGTATTATACTTTCGTCAAAATGTAGCTGTTAGAACACACATTAAATCGTATTTTAAGTTAATGCAGAAATATTGTTATTTGTGTTATTGTTTACCAATTATAATTTTCACTTAACAAAAAAATCCTGATCATGATATAAGATTTGAATAAGCTAAAGGAACAATAAATGCAAACGCAGTAACAAATATCTGCTTCAGATAGGGTTAAAAGGTAGCATACAGAAAAGCATCAACAAGCTGACACCTGAGATGATGTTAGTCTATTCAAAAGCTCCACAAATACTAAAGAACATAGCCTTTTCTACTGTTAAGTAAGTTAGCAAATAATGATATTCACAACCATAATCAATGACTTGCTCAAAGGGTTGCAAAACCAAACCGTCCTGATTCCTTTCTGTCAATTACTGACATGTTGCTTGATCAATTGTCTTCTCTGAAAGAGAAATAAAAGATGACTTGAGGAAGGAACAAGAACGGGGAGACATGAATGCTCTTGCATGCAAGCACCTGTGTCAGAACCAATCCAAGTAGCTTAAAAATCCAGACAACAAAACTATCATGGAATTTGATGAACAACGTTTCTAGTAGAAGAAAAGCTGCTGATTTCACCAGACTTTGTAGATACTGATTTTTGTATGTCTAAGCCGCTTAGATACTGTTTATGACTACTGATTCAGAAAAAAGATAAAAAAGAAGTTACTAATCTGAAGTATGTAAACGACCCCACTACTGCAATGGTAAGTCCTTAAAAATATGCATGAGTGTCTGAAATTAAAGTGCAGAGACCACATAAAATGTTTTTCTGACCTTTGGAAGCTTGAAAATAGGACATGTTTTTTATAAAAACTCCTTTTTCGCTCACACCTCTATAAAAACCCAGTTCTTTCTTTCCATGTCCCCAAACTGTCTTTCCATTTGAGCTGAAGAAATTCCATACCTGTACTACACAATAAATTGGCTTATCTTTGCATTACTCAGGTTTTTTGCTGCACCCTATTCTATATTACACTTCTTCTAGGACTTATGGCCATATTCCAAACCATAAAGCCACAGTAAACAGATCTTAAATATTCCTTTAAGGTAAACTGCCAGAAAATTGCTTTTTTCTCTCTCTCAAAACAAATAAATAAATATGTATTTAAAAATAGTAGGTAGATCAAACTTTGGCTGTAAAAACATCCACCTTCACAATTGTCCTTTTTAAATAGGTAAAGGTAAGAGAAATACCTCATCTGGAAACTAAAAATAGCATGAGTAAGTTCTAACCTCTTTTCAAGTTTTGCTATTACTCCCCCTGGGATACAGTGACCTTATTGGCTTTGCTTATGTAAGTGATAATAGATTACCTAGCTGGAATTTTTTTCTTAACACAAGCGATTTATGCATATTTTATGCCAGACTGATCCTTCTGCTCTCTTTTTTTATATTTGAGCTTTCACAAATGTAGTCACCCATGCCAGAATGCAGAAGAGAGGTTTCTCTGCTATCCAGCCACACAAGCTTTTTATACATGCTTAAGATGCAGGTCACACCAAATACTGAAGACACACACAAGCTGCACACAACCACTGAATTAGTGAAAACACTAATAAATCAGTTTCCATCAAGTAAATCACAGAATAGTTAGGGTTGGAAAGGACCTTAAGATCATTTAGTTTCAACCCCCCTGCCATGGACAGGGGCACCTTCCACTAAACCATGCCATCTAAGGCTCTGTCCAACCCAGCCTTGAGCACTGCCAGGGGTGGAGCATTCACAACTTCCATGGGCAACCCATTCCAGTGCCTCACCACCCTTACAGTAAAGAATTTCTTCCTCATATCCAATCTAAACTTCCCCTGTTTAAGTTTGAACCCATTACCCCTTGTCCTACCACTACAGTCACCTATGAAGAGTCCCTCCCCAGCATCCCTATAGGCCCTCTTCAGATATTGGAAGGCTGCTATGAGGTCTCCACGCAGCCTTCTCTTCTCCAGGCTGAACAGCCCCAACTATCTCATCCTATCTTCATACGGGAGGTGCTCCAGTTCCCTGATCATCCTCGTGGCCCTCCTCTGGACTTGTTCCACCAGGGTCAGAAGTCATTCTCAGGACAGGGGCAGCAGGGAATGCACCACTTGTGCTGTACCACAGATGTGCTTAGCAGCCACAGCTGCAGCCTGGGACCTTCTGACTGCCATGCATTGTTCATATCCTGAGGGCCCAAGGCAATGGATGCATGTTGTTAGGGAAAGCAACATCAAACCTGTCTGAAAGGGCACCTGCTTGTTTCTGCCATCCCCGATTAGTGCAGGCACATTTACCTGTTGTTATTTTTCACAACCAGTTCTCACAATGGGATAGGGCAGGAAAAACACCTTTAGCCACTGTCCTACGTTGAGCTTCTTCCTTTGGAGGCTCTGTCCCAGCGTGTAAGTAGACTCTCACTCAATTTTAAAGGAAGTTATTCCGAAAGAGTCACAGTCCTTATGCAGCTGTTGTCTTCTGGTATACACTGAGTTGTTTGTGACATTTAACAGGAACACCATGCAAGTACCCAAGTTACTTCTAAGTGACTTTCCACTTACTTGGAGTTACATTAGAACAGCAACAGATGGAGCAAACAAAATACACTCATTTCATGGAATTCGGCACTTTAGTTACTTGACTGCTTAAATTAAGTGGCCAAGTGACAGGAGAAAATTAAAGCACTTGGATTAAACATGAAAAGTACCAAAAAAGGGGGGGGGGGGGGGAGAGGAAAAAGAAATAAGGCTGAAGCTTATCTTACAGTCTGTCATTAAATCATGATCTCCACTTTCTTCGGGTTTAGGCCTTCACAATCCTTATTTACACCTATTTGTAGTTTTGCAAACGAGAAACTTTTAAATATTTTAAAATGAAAAATACTCTTTCAGATTCAGAGCAAACTACAATAGAAATCCATGTGTCTGCCTCAAATAAAATTTGTGTGCGAGCAGCAAGACCTCAAAAATGCCATTTGCACTCTTCCTTGGGTTTTTTTAAATTAGATCACAAACAGTTTACCAAAGACATCATATTTGATGTTTTCACAAGGTCAAGGACAAACGAATTCAGATGCAAACCAAAGACTGCTATTGCATATGTCATCAGACTTTGAGCAACCTGGTCCATTGGAAGGTGTCCCTGCTCCTGGCAGGAAGGGCTGGAACTAGATGATCTTTAAGGTTCCTTCCAACCCAAACCATTCTGTGATTCTGCAATTCTACAATTAATACCCTCAAAACAATCTCCAGGGAAGCATTCACAAAGCTTTTTTTCTATACAGTGAGATTTTGTCACACAGTATTAAATATCATTAAAACTGGTCTCCTACAATGTATGGAAAAACTTCTCAGCCAAAAGGCAAAAAAAAATCAGAATAAGGGTATTTATATTTAGGAAAATGAACAAATATTAAACATTGTGCAAAAGGAAAAGACTTTATTTTAATACTGCATTTGATTTGAAATTTTCAAGCACTGAAATCAGAAAGCCAAACTGCATTTTCATTTCCTAAATACATCTATATTCAACATGGAAGCCATCAATTCTTAAGAGAAACAGTTATCATCTAGCTACTGCTGATAGCCTTCTCAGCTGCCAGTCCTTGTTTGGGTTTTGAGTAATCCCAAGGTCTCCTGTTCTCTGTATACCCATAGAGCTTCCGCAGAGCCACGCGGGCAGCTTCTTCCTCTGCTGCAAGCAGCGTTTCACCAGGACCTTCAGCTATAATCTTCTTATCGCTTGGGGGGAAAAGAAATAGAATTAAAAACATTTTCTTCATGAAATCCTGAGCACTACTGCCTACCTTGAATAAGGGCTGCTAGATCTTTCCTTTCTCTAATGTCTGTGAATATAAAGGGAATTTCTATTTACACACAAATGTAAACATTTCCTTTGGCCTTTCCTGCAAAGATAAGTGATTGTGTATTCAACAATGGAAACTCAAATCAGAAATGCATCCATTTCCTGGAAGAACACTACTCTGTTCCTTTAGATTTCCAACAGATCACTGCTTCTTTACAGTGGTCAATTTGTTAGCCCGTTAAAATTATGCAAACTCATGAGTCTGATTAACTTAAACAAAGAAGTGAAATGCTTCTGTCTTTTCTCCTCTCCTGGTAGGAAAGCATTTTAAAACTTCATTAAAAGGATTCATAAAGAAGTTCCCTATGTTATGAAGTATGTACTTAGCTCTACTTAATTAACATTCACGGCTATTGAATAGGAACAGCTTCTGAAGAGATCATGGGTTTCAAAGAAAAATAAAGTTCCTTTCATTTATATAATAAATCTTAGAAGGCACATCAACCAAAGCACAATAAATCAGAACAAGTTAAGGCAATTTTCCCATGTGTTTATCTTCAGCTCATTAAGCAAAGCAACAATGTGGGGTTTGGTAGAAGGTGGTCCTGTTCTGGTTCAGAGGAACAAAGTTACCCTGGGGCAAGACACAAGGACAAGCACAGACCATGCCTGACACAAGCACACCAGAGATGACTGGCTTTTCCTAAGTCTTGTCTGGATACAGACACTCCTCTTGCCTAGTTTATAGTGCCCGTGATCTGAAAACTAGAACGCTTATCTGGAATATAAAATAAGCCTCTCTTCAATCCCACCTCTTTTGATGTCTATGTCTCTTTACCCTTCCCTAAGCCCTGGATACAGCTGTGGCCCCTCCAAAGCCATTCAGTTATGCCACTCACAAAGTTCCTCTGCAGGTCACTCAGAACACACACCCAGACTCTTTGTATGCCCAATTTAGACGCTGAAGCCCTTTAGTCAGAGACTTTTTTATGCCTCATTACAGCACGTAATGGTAAAGGCTTTAATACCTGATTTTATATGGAAGTCACTTTTAAGATTTCTTTTCTGTAACAATTTGATCAAAGAGCACAAGTAGAAAGGCAAAAGACCCTCTTCCCTCCTCCCCAGCTTAAATCCACTTTATATTAATATTGTACTAACCAGTACAACCCAACAAAGTACACCGGCAGAACTGTGCTGACTCCCAACTGCCTGGTAATTCTTGGTTCTGGAGAAGAGATATTCCTCTTGGTCAGTTCTTCCACAAGTAAGCCCATAGGATTTACAACTTGCCAGATCTCAAACAGGTCTTTTCCAATCAGTTGGGGGATAAAAAAATCCTAAACAAGAATATTTGGAAGTTGCAATTAATGTGAAAGGTAACAAAGGCTCTAGCTTCTGGTGTATCCTAATAAAAATATAATATGAAGAGGCATTAATACAGTTGACAATAAGTAGCAGACATGAAAGGTGAAACTGCCTCAGTGCTTCACACAGCTAAGCACAGGTAACCAGTGCTCCTATGCTCAGCAGCTCTGGGTCTGACTTAGCAACTGATGTACACCTTGGGGAAAGTCAACCGCCCACAGGTAGAGAAGGAACAGCACCAGCATGAGAGAGGAGCTCCAACAAAGCTCACAGCCAGCTCCGAGCATCAGCAACTCAGTGCTGCTTCCAGGATAGAAGATATACATCAGAAGAGTGCTGCAAACAGGTTGAAGGGAACGTGCAAACCCACCTGTTTGGATCGCTTTCCTGCCTGTTACAAACTACTTGCTCTTACAGAGACCTCTCAAGGGTCTTGTATCAGAAATGAGATTTTAACAGACATTTCTCCACTGCAAAATGAGAAATAAGTAAAAAGGATGACTGAAAGGCCAGCAGCTGCTAGAACCGCTTTGTTACACTGCATTTTAATTGAACCTTTTGTATGAAATATCTTTAGGTGCTTGCACTCCTGCATGCAAAACCTATGAACGCAGCCCCTGCTGTAAAGAAAATGCTTATTTTGTTTGGGTGTTTTTGTTTGGTTGTTTTGGTTCTTTTGTGCTTTTTGGTTTGTGCCTTTTTTTTTAATTGAAGATATACATGACCTTACATGGAATAATTCTTCGCAAGTGTCAGCAAATACGAGAATATTATTACTCTGTATACCAGAAGCATATGCGTTTATGAATGTGACGAGCCTGTGCTTCTTAAAGAAAAACAGAAACAACAGAGAACAGAAGAAAAAAGAAACACAACCCCAACCAAAACCCTACCCACCCGCCACCACTAACCACCAGGTCTCAGTGTTCTTGTTATGGGTGTCTTGTTATGGGTATGGTCAAACTTCTGCCAATCTCCCTCAATCTCTGGCCATCAAGGTTCAAGAAATTTATTTTTTTTTCCTTTCTAACCCCCTCTAATTTCTGATACCCTTTGATGTCATTGTTGTCAGCACAAAAACATATCACCGAATCGTAGAATGGTTTGGGTTGGAAGGGACCTTAAAGCTCATCCAGTTCCAACCCCCTGCCATGTGCAGGGACACCTTCCACTAGACCAGGTTGCTCTAAGCCCCATCCAACCTGGCCTTGAACTCTGCCAGGGACGGGGCAGCCACAGCTTCTCTGGGCAACCTGTGCCAGTGCGTAAATGTACCCATTTTGAGTTTAAAGCCAGACTCACCCTGACAAAGATCCCAGTTTTCTCAGGGCCGCTGCTGCCAAGCAAGGCTCCTATTACAGCAAAGAACGTCCTCTGCAGCACATCTGGGGGGGCAGGGAACTCTCTGCAAAGCGTTAGGTCCTGTATAGACAGGTTTTGAGCCACATAAGAAACAAGTTCCTGACTGGTAAGAAAATCAACAAGTGCTCCTATCCCCTCTGCAGGTAACTCTGGGTAGGCACCTTCAAAGCACTGCATCAGGTAAGAACGTGAAAAAGACATCCCTTCTTCAGCAAGTTTACTGTTATCTTGGAGATTAAGAGCAATCGTTTCTTTGTCTAGTCCAAGCTCCCGGCGCCTCGCCTCTTCGCTTTCAATGTAACAGGAGTTAACAAAGGCAGTCTTGAGAAGATCCAAGGAAAAATTTTCATGCAGCCGGTGGCTAAAAGCTTGTATCTCTGCGTGGTAATCCCAGTTGGGCTTCTCTGACCTACACACGTGGAAAATGAAGCACATTCAGGAACGGAACAAGAAGTAATACACACTGCGAGCATCAGGCCTTTCAGACAATTAAAGTCTGAAGATCTAAACCCCTCGTGTCAAACGCCATCCGTTCGCATAGGTCCCTGCCTGCCAGGACAGGCCCCTTGCCACATTCAAATCCGGGAACCACGCTGACCTGTGCAGCTTAAACCACACTGCTCCAGAGCCTGCCGAGAAGGCGCTTCAACGGCTCGACTTCACCCGGTTCACGGCCGCGGCCCTCCCTTCCCCCGGCCCCGGGTCCCGCCCCGCTCCTCCGCCCGCCCTCTCCGGCCGGCCGGGCCGGTCTCACCGCCGTTGGGGGGGCGCTTTCAGCCGCTCCTGCTCCAGGTAGGCGCGGAGCCACCGCTTCTTTACTTGGCGCGGCGCAGACTTGAACGTGACCCGCCCGCTCCCGGCCCCGCTCCCGGCCCCGGCCCCGGCCCCGGCCAGCAGCTGCCGCGACGCCCGCAAGAGCAGGCGGGCGGCCATGACTGCGACTGCACGTAGCGCAGAGACCAGTCTCCTCCGGGAAACACGGCCCCTCCCCGCTAGTTCCGGGCAGAAGCGTTGCAGGCCGGGGACGCCATCGAGCTGGGCAGCGGCGGCGGAAACAGCCCTTGGGCCATCTCGGGGAGGCAGCGCCCGGGAAGCTTCGAGCGAAGCCGCTCAGCGGTGCACGGGCTCGCAGCTACTGCGGTTGCAGCGGGCCAGCACGGCCGAGGCCACCGGTGTCGGGCGCCCCTCTGCAGGGAGAGTTTGACACCAAAGTCCGACGGGCGCCGGCCGGGGCTCCGCCCGGAGCCGCCTTGCGCAGGGTGCTTCCGGGCCCACAGAGAGACCAGAACATGGGATGTTTAAACAGACCACAGTACATGGGGACTCCAGGCTACCTTCCGCTACCCGTATTCCCCCCGGAACCAGCGCCACAACACGCAGGAGATGATAGCCTGCACCAGGCTTCTGGATGCACACCTGCTGCCTTTGGGTTGTTCAGACCATCGCTACTACTTAACGTCAAAGGCTCATAGGTTAGATGAACCCTCACATTTCCTTAAAATGATATAAAACAATAGTTTTGATGGGGTTTGATAATTTTATTAAATATACTACATCAGTACCTTGTACTCCATAACCTTTTGATTGCTCACACACTGACCTGCTTAAAAATGTATTTTATAGAAAAACATCTGCAAAGTTAACACTAAAAAAAATACGTATTACACACCTCTGGACAATCTGCATGTTAGCAAAAAATTCCTCTTGGTATCTGACCTGAATATGTGCTTAAATAAGTAACATACTCATGAAACAGGACACACTCCTTGAATATGGCACACCTCAAACTACTCAGACTAAAGGAAAACTAGCGCAATCATGTTTAATTGCACCTAACAACAGAACAATAAAGCCTACACTATTTACTCCTTTGTTTCTATATTTTTTCCAAACCCATTCCATTTGTTCCGTTCCCACCACAAAAAAACCATCCAGTGATTATTCCTGTAAATCACTGTCCCTACATTGCATGAAGCAAACTTTGTATCAGCTGACCCATATTTACACTGAAGCATGCAAAGGGGAATACTGCAAGTATTTGCAATGCGAATCTGTTAAACACATTATAACTGAACAACAAGGTGTCCCTTTAACACTGCAATTCGACAGCCTTTATCTGTGGTGGAAGTTTCCAGTGTATGAATTATAAAACAGCATACAATTCAGAAACAGAAACAAAGAATTTTGTGAATTGCTTGTATTTTCAACAACTAAATCTTTCCGAGCTGTGTCTAGCGCCGAAACCAAAGCCAGCTGTTGAGTAGACAGAAAGCTACAGTTATTGAATACATGATCATTTCCCTCTTAGCACGCTCTTTGTTTTCTTCTTCCAGAAGTTGCAGGCGGCGATTAAGCTTGATTATCTAAAAATAAGTAAAGGTTTTTAATAGTTCATTAGAAACTGTCAGACTTTCTAGAAGCTCCTGAATAGTCATGTAAAATTAGCATCTCAGAAGGATTTTTAACCACTTAATAATTTGACTTTCTGCCTTCAATCGCTACTGATCAGATCTTGCTGCCCCTAATAAGTAGGAACAGAAATAGAGCTGGACTTTTCAGATTCCCAGAACAATACAGCATTATGTGAGGGCAGTCCAGCAGGGATACAGAGAAGATTCCTCACTGTACCTGTTATGGATACCTTTGCAGCCACACAGAAAACGTGTTTCCCCATTTTATTATTACCAACTAGTGCTTTACGTACCTGTCGTCTTAAGGAAGCAGCATCTACAAGTGTCATGTCATCTGGTGTACCCTCAAGTGCAGTATCAAAGCTGGAAAGACCATATCTATCAAATAAGGGAGATAGTAGACACAAAGATTAGAAAGTAGTATTTTTTGGTGACGACAGAGAGAAGAATGACAAAACTTTTTTTCCAGTTTTTACAGAATCGTCTGTTTCAATAGGATCCTAACCGAATAAAGCACAAACACACACGAATCAAGTTCTGGGCTGAATCTAGGTATATCGCTGTCCATGTTGAAATATTTTTGAAGGTTCTCCATGCAGACAGACTTCTTGCTGTCACGTGGTCTCTCAAAAGACTCTTTCTAGCCATTTAACCGATTAATGAGACCTGAAAGTTGTCTGAGCTAAAATGCCAACGTTGCAAGAAGCCTGGCAACAGATCAGAAATAACCAAATGAAGACGTGGAGAGAACTGGGTGTCTTATACTCGGTACCTAGTTAAATATCCCAAGTGGACACCTAGTGAGATTAATGATCTCAGTCACATTAATCTCAGTATTTTAGGTACAGAACCTTGCAAATAAAGAGCCTAGTGCCAAGCCACTGCTTGCTCCACTTTGCATAGTTTGTTCCTAGAGCACCTCTCAATTTTCTTAATGTAGTGATTCAGAGAAAGCATAATTCTAACCCCAGGGTTAGTTAATTAAATACAGCACATTTATTATTGGTTGGGGAGTGGCAGAAAGTCTGCATAAACTATGTGTTTGATCACCTAAACTGAACAAAATAATGTCACAGCTACCAAATCCTCAACAAAATACACCTAAACAAATGCTTAGCATTTAACGACAGTTATTGGTCAACTTCGACTAATGTGAACAGACATAGAATTCCCGAAGCTTGCAGAAAGCACTTAAGGGCAGATACTACTGTTACACTGAATGTCCTTTCATCACTTTCAGCAAACTTCTTTGGAACACCCTCAGCTCAGGCAAGATTTCTCACCCCCCAACTGACAAATTGTCAAGTTTCCCTGTATCATTAACATTGTTCATTAATATATTGTTTCTAAACAGCAACTGCTGTTTCTAAATGGAAGTTGCACTATTTTGGAGTTAGACGACGAGAACCTTGAGCAACACTTTATAAAAGATAGGAAGTTAATTATAGAATCATAGAATCAATTAGGTTGGAAAAGACCTTTAAGATCATCAAGTCCAACACTTACCCCAGGACTGCCAAGGCCACCACTAAACCATGCTACTAAGGGCCTCACCTACACAGTTTTTGAATGCTTACAGGGACGGTGACTCCACCACTGCCCTGGGAAGCCTGTTACAATGCCTGATTACCCTCTCTGTGAAGAGATTTCATCTGTGGTTTTTTGGGTTGAAGGGTATAGAAGGAGAGGGAAAACTTCTCCAGGTGAGAACAGGATAGAAACAGCTTTTAAATAAAGTCAAATAACAAATTGTCTGTCAATAGTCACAGCTGTTTTAAAAACATGCTATGGGACAAAAAGAAAAAAGTTTTGGCAACTCCTTTTGTTAGAAAAATATTTCCTCATTAAGACTATTATTAATTTCAATCTAAGACGACTTCAAACATTCACTTAATTTATGCTACTTACACTACTTGTAGTTCTTTCAGTTTGGACAATATTAAAAGAGCAAAACTGCAGGGGTTTGGTTTTTCATTTCCTCAGTGTTGTGAAGCTCACATTGCTAACTCAGCAAAGTTATTTTAAAGTAAACTAAAGTTAATTATTATGAACATTCCTACTGTTAAAGAAAGTCTGCAGCTTTGCGCACGCACACACACACACACACACACACACACAAATAAAGCAAGCCTTCCTTACTACTACAGCTCCTCTGAAAGCCAAAGACATTTCTGAGGAGGTTCTTTCTGCAGACATTGTTTTATTTGTAGTAGATGGTAAATTAGAAAATTCCACGAGGTCCAGGCTGCAGTTGTCCCTCACCATCTCCTGGGAAAAGCATGGTGGTTCATCATTCCAGTGAGATGGGCTCACCTCCCTCCCAGGTCATATAAATTTAATATGAAGTCACTATATATCACTACTGCTCTAGCAACTTCCAAACCATTCCAGGTAATAGATTGGGAGGGTTATCAGCAAGAAATTCCTTGAGATAATCTCTTGGACTGTTACAAAAACTTAACTCCCAAGTTAGAGAAGAATCACCTGCTTGAATCTATTGTCTACTTAAGCACAAAAGTAATCTCCATTTCAATGGAGACACAGAAGCAGTGACAAATGGGAACAATAGATGTGGGACTCTCTCTTTTTTTTTTTCTCCCTTCATCCTGAACTATGTGTCAATCTTGCATCCAGTTCCACTGAAATGATGTCAATCCACCAGGACAATGGTAGTGAAAAGGCATCCAGCTCCAACTAACAATCACAGGCATATTACCTGAGAACACCTGGAAAAAATAAAGTGACCATATTCATTCATCAAGTCCAATTTTTCCAGCAGTAACAATATGAAACTCACTGCTGAACAGCAAATACTGGCAGTATACTGCTGATGTAATTTAAGAGCCTGCCCTGACACACAGAGTCAGAGTTCTGCAGCGCATTGTATCTAATAGACAAGTGAGGTCTTTGCAGGTGACTTGGATAAGTAAGGAATAACGGCCTGAAGAATCTAAGGTTGAGAGGGCAGACAGAAATAAGCATCGTTTTAAAATGAGGACACCAGACACAAGGGAAGCAGAAGTCTGAGTTTTAGAATCTAAATTAGTGGACCATGACTAACAAAAAATACTCTTTACCTGGTGTTGTCATGATGAGGGTTAGAGGAAGTGGCAGCAGCTGACCCACCACGTAACACTGGCCTACAGCAGGTTTTTGTAGATAGAAAGCACAGGACAGAAACAGGAAATGACAAAGAGAGGTAAGAGGTAAACCACACAGAACAAAGGAACATCAAATTTCTTCCACTCTAGATAGTTTGATGTGTAAACACAATATACATATTTATTTTGTTGTAAATAACACTCTCATTTCTCTGACATTTAATCAATACTGAATGTTTAGCTAAGACATGCAGGCAAAGTTTTTGATGATACTGCTTCATTCATGGAAGTCAAACTGTTGGAATAGAGGTTTGGGCAGAGGTTATCAACCTTATAAAATAACCCTGGGAAACTTCAAGTTAAACCTCACCCCCAAATCAAAACCCCATGCAACAACAATGAAAAATAGCCCTGTACATACACATACTTATAAAAGCCTTTTTATTCATCCTCCCTTCCCTCTAGGGAAATGGGAGATTTGTCTTTTCTTTATTCACCTATGCTAGATGTAATTCAGAAAACCTGGGCTAGTGTTCAGGAAGAAGTGATTAAGCACTTCAAGTAGACTGTATGAACACGCTTGCAAGTGTTGCTCTTTCAATTTGTTTTCCTTTTCTTTCTAGGCAGACAGGAAGAAAATGTAGAGCTTTTTATGCTGCTGAAACTATATAATATACATTAACTTTGTAATAGGAAGTTACTGTGTTTACAGAATACCAGCAGTACCTTCTATGGATGAAGGTACCGGACAAAGTCAATGCTATGTGTTTTTCAGTACCTCTGGTAAGAGGCATTAGTGTGCCACATCTATGCTGTGTAACAAACCGTTCAAGAGCCTGAAATCTTTTTTTCAGTTTCCTTCATTTTCCCAAAGCCAGTAAGAGGTATTTGTACCATGCATTTAACCCATGTATACTCCAGGCTATGAAATAAGAGACAACAAGAATCTAGGTAGGTAAAGATCTTTACAGCAGGTACACGTAGAAGGAAGAGGCCTGGTGCTGAGGTGGCTTGGGGAACACTGTGGCCTGGCCTGAAAATGGACAAAGAACCATGCAAAAATATCACAACCCCTAATTTCATTTACAAGGACTGAAATCTAGGAGCCTTAATAAACTCTGCTATCTGATACAATACTTACTGGGACTGGCACCAAAAATGCATGCCACAATGTTTTTCTGCCTTGTACGTAAGATAAACCAGTATGACGTGTTTTGCCAAACAAGAACCCCCATTCCCAATATGTACAATAGAAGAATATCTTTATCTAAATGTATGAGGTCTTGTAGAAAGTTATCGAAAAGGTATTCCTATTATTTAACCAGAGAAATAATTCAGCTACCCTCAGGTTGTGCCTGATGGATGCTAAAACTAAATACATTGAGAAAAGTGTAAGAAATTCAGCAAACAGCAGCTACGGAAAAGGTAGCAGAATTTCTCTGCAAGCAGAAGTTACCTGTAATTGGTGGCTATGTGAATGCCAGCTTGTCAGTATCCAGCAGGCACTTCCCACACCATCTGACATAGGACAGTATTTGTGTAATTAGAACAATAAGCCTCAAATGCTCTCTAAACTCTTGGCCGCTGTGGTATTTTGTGGCTACCAGAGTTTTACAACTGTTGTAGAACTAATCAATACTTATTCACAGTACCCTTTCCCAGGAAAGTCACAGGCTTGGAGGCAGCTGAAGGCTATAACAAGGAACAAAACTGGAGCACACTCTGGAACCTGTGCAAATCAGGAACTTTAAATACAAGTCTTCAATCCCACTTCCCAACACAGAAAGGCTGTTAAGAAGCTGCCCCTGATTTCTTCCTTTTCTTTGCAGTTACCATTTTATTTCTTTACAAAGAAACCCAATGGTGATCCAAACAGATCACCAGAATATTCTCCTGCCTCTCCCACATTTTTTACTTGCTTGGTTTTATATGTCAACAACAACAACCACCACCAAAAAAAAAACATTCTGTAGATCACAGTGGCCTCGTAACTGAGATCAGAGGCAAGTTTTTTGGTAAATACAGAATGCACAAGTATAATGCAGTCAAGATATTAAATACATGGCCTTCTTGTTAAAAAGGGAATAAGGGTATATTAAAACTGAATTTTCTGGCTACTTCTTTCAATTCCATTCTAAACATTAAGGCATGATCAGAAGCAGCCATAAATCCACGGCCATGTATACTCAACACTTCACTATTTCCCTGCAAATACATCGGCAGCCTGTAACATGAATGGAATGCACAGTAATAGTACTTAATCACAGTGGGAAAACAAGCAATAAGGCAATAACCAAATAAATCTGGTATGTCTTCCATTGCTTAGAGTGGAGCATGCAGTGGAAATACAACCTTAATGATGCAATCACAAACACATGGTCTGGGAGGAAAACAACAAGGTGTGGACTAACTAGGTACCTGCATCCGACTTCCACCATTTCTGTGCACTACAGGGGACTCAGACTAGCATATTCTCTTTGTTCAGCAGAGGTAGCAGCTATGTCCACCTATTGCTGTACTTTAAAACCCCTTTGGAAATCTCAGAAAGGCTGTAAGAATGGGCACTAGGGCTTTACAGACATGTTCTGGACATTAACTAGGTAAAGAGCTCAGCTTCTGAAGTACAGAATAAATTGGTGGACTGAAGAATTGGAGACTGGATGAAACTGCTCTCCTCACTTGTCTTGGTGCTTTATGCCTTTACTTCAACACAGCAAAGGGCTACTGCTTTTCCCAGGCTCCTACACATCTGCAGGCCATTTAATTTTAGTTTTGAACTGTATTACCACACTCCCAAGTCACGCGTAGCCCTCTCCAATGGTGTTGACTCACATCCTATTTTATTTCTACCATGAAAAATATCATTAACTTGCTCAGGATAAAAAGCAATCTCACAACACCTCAGGATATGATTATGTGCATGAAATCTGATATTTAAGAAGGACAGTGGCTTTTTAGAAGGGGCTATCCTGAAGAAAGCCAATAAAAACCCATATTTTTTTTCTCCTAAATAAAAAGCTATTGATCCAAAAGATGAAGAATACAGTTCAGATAAAGTATAGATTTCAACACAACTCTATTCAGATAGGAAATCGCCTTTCCTCCTGCATTTAAGATACCACTAAAATTCTCTCACATGCATTTTTTGGTGTGTTTGCTTTTTGCTTGTTTGGATTGGGTTTCATTTGTGGTTTTGTTGTTAGGGATTTTTTTTCCCCTTTGTTTTGTTTTTGTTGCTTGGAGCATAAAAGATCAGTCTTTAGGAGACTGACACTAGGTATAGGGCGCTCCAGTCAGTCGACAGAAACTGAAACAGAAAAATGGTTAGAACTGGAAGACAAAACTGACCTATTGCCCTTGTCCAAGCTGAAGGAAATGCAAGAGTGAATAGACAGTGTAAACAGTGATCATTAAATTGTTGCCCATTTAAACAGCCTACTATACAAGCAGTGTCAGCTAAGCTAGGCCTAATTCATTATCTGCAGCAGTACAAGCAGCACCCACCATTAGCAGTTTTAGTAGATTGTAAAATATTTTGTAAAATACAAACCAAACAAAAACAAACCAACAAACAAAAGCCATGAAACAGGTTAAAAATATTTCCAGTGAGTAACACAGATCTTGTTCATTTTAAAAGATCTCTTCTAATATTAAGCGTAAAATGTTTAAATAGATAAGGTTTTGAGATAGAAAGCACATCACACAGAGCAAAAGAACAGAGTGCAAGTTTGGAGCAATTTAAAATGAACACTATTTTGCAACCATGCAAGTGGATCATCCAAATTTCACATTCCTAAGCCAGCTGCAGAATAGCAGTGGGTATCTAAACACCCAATCACAAAGAATACACTTTCACCTTATTGAAAACTTCATTATTTTGACACCTATTTGTTCATAGGTGACTAGAAACAGGTTTCCTCGTTCTTCTTGGAAGGTTAGTAAGAACATCTCAAAAGTTAACCCAAACCAGGAAAAGTAATGCTGGTTTTGAACGATTCAGAACCCTAGAAATTTTCTGATAACTGAAGTAAGTTGAAAGTGTATGCATGCATATGTGTTTGTTTTCCAGAATCCAAGAAAACATGGGGAAGATCATGCTTAATGGAAGCTAGGAATAAAACCTGTCAGCTTCAGCTGCAGACTGAGGGAAGGGTTAGAATTTCAGTCTCTATGTTAACAAGAACTCTTGGCACAGTATCTATCCATAAGTGTTATTATTCACAGACAGTAGAATTCCTCCTTTTCTGGGACCTTTAATTTTTTTAAAACAAAGCAAACTTGTAATTCTATCTTTTTAATACAAAGAAAAAAGGTATTACTGCTGTTCAACTGCTGACAAGCATCGAAGTTTTTTAAGTCCCAGTACATAAAGGCCAGTAACACTGGAGTTCTATACAAAATGTTAATGCAGGCATTTATATACTGTGAGGTCAGCAAACATGGTGAGCTGAAGGAGGTGCTCATTTGAAAAGTAACTGCAAACACACAGACATTCACAGTAAGATTGGCTTGATAGTCACATTTTATTAGCAAAACAACTAGAAAGCAAATCACTTAACTTCACACTACTAGCTATGAGGAGTGCTGCTGGGATATTAGCAACCGGAGGCAGAAGGCAAATTTCAAACGAACTTCCTAGCACAGGCCACACTGATGGGCTGCAGGATAAATGTGCTGTTCCTCACGCTGTTCTTGCCAATTATCTCCTCCAATTCAATGTCTTGGCAAGCTGTAGAGGTCTCAGCTAGCCCTACACTAGAGACTAACTGTGTGCCATTTTTACCTGACCCTCTGTGCTAGCATAGTATTGAAATGAAAATTGCTTTTGGTAAAATAATTTTGCCACTGTTAGTCTTTATAGATGTTTCTGTATTGTTAAACATGCCATTCTTGTAACACTTCAAAGTGGCAAAACAGTCCAAGTGGGCAAAACTCCACTGAAGAGAATAGAAATACTGCACAATGATTGTCTTGAGTCTTGTTTTGGCTTGTTACCTCACATTAGCTTACCCATAAAACCAGAGGCAGCACTAATCAAAAGAGCAAACAGCTTCTCAGTATACAATGTCTTTCTTGCTCTCAGTGTCCAGCAAAGTGGTCACCATCAGTTGTACATCGACCAGATATAACTATTCCCAATATAAACTGAAACAGCCTAAAGCCTTTACACATTATCAAGAGCAGAGTCTACAATGTCTTGCAAAATATTCTACCCTGTTTCTGCATACTAGTTTTAAAGCTTTATGACAACATCAACCCAATCTTACTGATTTGCACCACTGCTCACCAACAGAAAAGCAGGAGACAAGGCTAACTAATTTGCAGGGTTAGGGTCAAGTACTAATTGCAGAAAATAGTGACAATCTGGGAACAGCAGAACTGCTTGCAGTTACAAACTAACTCTTCCTATTTTGATTTTTATTTGGAAGAAAACCAAAACAATGCTATATTTGACTGAAATAGAAGCATTTTGAAATGTGAATTTTGGACAATTAAGTTGCTATGGATAGGGGAAGCAAAGGAAAGCAAAACCAAATAATTTCATCTCATTATTTTGTCAACAGAAACCAAACTCCACTAAAAAGGAGAAAAGAAAAAACAAAAAGCAGCAAAAGCTGGCAGAATCAGTGACAACCAATCACCTGCGGTTTTCATCCAGTACATCCAAGACCTGCTGGTAAGCCCTACGAGTGGAAGACTGGATAAACGACAAAATGCCACGAGCAGAGTAAAGATTAGTTCCATCTTCAGGTAACATATTGGGAGGACAGATACGAGCCTGTTGCAGTGATGGTGTCACACTGTTCGTACGAGCATAGTAAATGGAAAGAGAAATACTATAGTCAGATTTTAAATTAAAAAAAAAGCTTTTCAGATAGACCCCATTCCAAAATGCTTATTGCTTGCTTTTGGTTTACCCTTCTCCCACCACAATAAGGCAACATTCCCAAATACTAGTAGCATTGGGATCATGAGCTACAGTCATATATATTCTTAGAAACAAACACAAGTAATATTCCAAGGACACAGTTTTGCATTATTATACAAATTAGTTTTAGAAAGTCCTGTTCAACTAAACCTGTACCTGTTGCAGTCAGTATTCAAGTCCTCACTGATACACGAGAGAAAGTGTTTTACAAGCACTGGCATTTAAAAACCACATCTTACCCATCACCTCTTTTCAAAACACAAGCTTTTTTCAAATAAGGAGAGTCTCACACAGCCTCTTCAACAAAATTTTTCTTCAAGAGGTGACTAAAGATTAAGACCATATTTTGTTTTGCGCTTTGATTTGCAATGAACAAAGTTTAAAGGAAACTGCAAGAAATTCCAAAGCAAGCACAGAATTCATATCCCCGAGACAACAAATGACATGATCCTGGCTTTTTGACTAGGGTGCAAAAGTAACAGTTAAAATACACAGGATTGAAATCCAAACATGACCACTTGGACTATATAAACCTCATCACTGTCACACAGAAATTAGTTCTGATAAACTGCTTTTGATTTGCTCATGCTTCTTTACATTCAGCCTGACTTTACACACATTTTCCTTCACACATCAAGACAAATTCCTAATATATTTTATTCCAAGAATAAGCATTCATAAATCAACATGTTCCTTGCTACTTGTGATTAGCTTCAGCAGTCTTTGGATTTAGAATGCCAATCTTCCTGCTTTTGGCATTTCAAAGAAATTAAGCAAAGCATTAGTGGCCACATGCTTGAAAGCTGGATTGATATTTGGATAATCTCTGGATGGGTCATGACTCTATGGATACTCTTACTTTGAAGAGAGCTGCTCTGCAACTGGCTGGCACCAAGATCATAAAATAGAATAAGAAAGAAAATTCAGTTGAAAAAAGGCAGATTCAAAGCATGTTATGCCACCCACAGGAGAGTTCAGCCATCCCGTGCTTCAGGAGACATGCAAAGACAGCAGTGGCTGGTGCTTGACTTAAACTGGTCATTACTACCTAAGCTGCAAATATCTTTTCATGCTGCTGTAGAGTACATTTGGACAACAGAAAGTAAAAAGGAGACATCAATCAACATCTTTGTCTTCTTTACAACTTTTATCACTCTCCAGGACTTGTAGAATCCATCTTTCTTCTGTATTTATGATGACTTCTAGTTTGCAAACAATGGCAGTGGTCGCACCCATACATTATACTTTTGAAATGCATTGGAAATGCCAATGTTCACTAGAAAAATACCAAGAAGCAGGGGCAAGTATGGAAATTTGCCACTAAAGTGAGTTTGTGAAAATTTCTACTCCTTTGTGGATTTGCTGGCTTGAGGCAAATGAGGATAGAGTTTCAGGCTTGAACTCACAGCATGTTTTACATAAAAAGTAATTTTTCCTATTCATCACTTCAGAGATCCACTGAATAGGCAGAAAGACAGCTTAACAAAAAAAGCTTAACAGACATTATTTAGACATACTGCAAATTAGATGATGTTGTGGAATTCCTGTTGTCCTGAATGGCATTGCTGTAAACATCACAGTAATGTTATCTGCATACGAAGTTTTCTCTAGCTACTGAAAAAATCCCCTCAAACTATTTAACTATAACTGCACAAAATTCTCTAGAAGAAAGTTAAAGTTACATGTTGGATTCAGTGATCTTACAGGTCCTTTCCAACCTAAATGCTCTATGTGCTGATTAAATAAAAACTGCGTATAATAAGGAAAATTCAAGGCAGGCTTCAGAACTGGATAATTCCTAACCCTGTGGTCTAGTCCCTGCACTACTATATGCTTGTTGTTTATAGGTAGCTTGTAAGAAAAGGCAGTTTCAAGAGTTTATTTAATTCTAAGATTTTATTTAATTCTTACTTAAGAGAATATTTAGTTTGTTAAATGATTTAATTATTTAAAAGATTTAAAGGTACTTGCTCCTGGATATAAGCTAAACTGTACAGCTACATGAAATTACTCATATCTTCTCCATAAAGGCTATTGCTAATTTTTACATCCTTCTAAATGTGCATAGTTTGAGAGAGGCTTCTCTCTTCCTTTCTGTTTGAAAGAAAGGATAATTCTATGGTCTCAAATGTCAGGATTAAGGAATATAGGGAAAAAAAATTCTAATACAAGGAAAATCCTCTAACATTTAGTATGACTGCTTATCATAAGACCTTGTGGCTATCCCCCTTCTCTCTTCCATTTCTAGCTAAATGGTCGTACTCCTAGGTATATTTTTGTTTCCAACTTCTGAAAAAGAATGCTTACATACAGCTACAGACACTTATTTGAACACTTCCTGGTTACAAACACCAGTCAACTCCAGAGTTTGGAACCAAAACAAACATGGAATTGCAGAAATTACTACGGAAGAGCACAGTAACATTCTACTACATAGTTTTTAGCTTAGTAATCTCCCCTAAACCTTCTCAAAGTATCTGTGCTGTAAACAGAGTTTAATTTAGGTATTCCTCGGACTTACAGTTCTGGAAGTATTAAATGAGAGGTAAACAGATTAAATTAACGAAGGTTACTTTAAATTCAACTACACACACTACTCTTGTTAAAGAGGGGCACAGCATCACCTCTTTCCCCTCAGCTTGCATGAAGAACAGAATTTCTCAAACTGTGAAATTGAATGCTCTGGAGATGTGTTTTCCTGAGGGAAAGGCTGGAGCAGAAAAAATGTTCAATGCCATCCCCTTTTCCATGCACTGTTGGTGGTTTATTGATTTCCAGTGTGCAAGTGGAATCCTTGCTTTCACAACTGGCTGACAATGGCCACCAAAAACCTGATTCTCCAGCTATTCAAAAGCAGCCAAAGAATCAAACAATGAAAAATGAAATTTCAAAATAGCTTTAAAATCAGTTCTTAGTTACAGCTGCCCCGCTGCCCCTTTCACTTGCTGTCAGGTATTTTTCCCTGTGTTCTTTACACAGGAAAGCTATTTGGCCAAGTTTGAGAAACCCTGAAGCAAAATTAGAAACCACACAAACAGTGTAGCAAAGGCCATTTCAAATTTTATATTCTAAACTACATACTTAGTCAGAAGATTAGTATTGCACAGAGCAACATAATCAAACACATTCTTGACTTTCATGTACTAAGTAACATTTAGGCTTACGTGCAATCCTTAGTCGAAAGAGGTGACTGGAACCGTGGCATTTTATTTCTTGAGACAGTATCTGATCTGTGCCACCTTGAATAATAATTGTAATCTCTTAATTAAGCATCCTTATAAATAAAGGGATTGTAATTTAGAGAGCTGTCATTACTGCTACACAGCTAGATAGTTACTATAAAGCAGGTGCCTACTTGTTAGTCTCAGCCTTTTAAAGCATTTGAGAATTACTGTCTTTAGTGAAACTCAACTTCCAAAAGATTCCCAGATCTGTCTCTGCATGCAACTGGATGACAAGGAGAGAAAGACAACAGAAAAGAAACAACTATGTGTACCATGTAAAGAACACTGTGATAGGGAGCCAAGCAGCCAACTTTTTCGCTTCAATCTGACAAATTATTCCAGAACATTTCATCCTGTCACTTTGTAGGTCATGCACTGTAATGTGCACAGTAGATCTGAACATTCTGTCCAAGGAGGACAACAGTGTCCTTGATTAAAAGCTGAGTCTTATAGTCCCATTTAGAAAGTAAAGTTTTTAAAAGGCAATGCCTCCATGCACCTTTTCAATGGAGTCCTCATCATGGCATCCAAGTAGACTATCATGTCTATCAAGGAAGTTGAATCAAGGAGGAGTTGAATCAAGGAGGTATGAGAGATATAAGCATTAAAAAAAAAAACAACCAATAAACCCCCAATAAACCAGAAGGCCTTGGTGTTTGTTATTTTTTTAATAGGAATTAAATATTTCAAGTAAAACATGGAGTCTTTCCTATTTGAAGATGTGAACCAAACACCAACAAGCACAGGAAATAAGGAGCTGATCTTTGTCAAAGACATTATATGAACTTATAAGTCAAGCCAGTTTTGATGAAGCAGCAATGTATCGTGACAGTAATTAGAACAAAGATTTTTTTTAGCCAACAACTGGAAGTAACTTAACAAGCAGATGGTTTCCTGTGGTTTTGTACCACTGGAAAAAAATAGTACTTCTAGATGACAAAGAAATTTCAAGGTGATCTAAGTAACAGGTGTACAATTACATTTCCTGTGGTGTAAAGAATGCATTTGTAGTAGAATTTACCTACTTAAATGGTCTAATTTGTCAACAAGAAAGCTAAACTTAGAAGACATGTATCACATTTACTATGAATCTCTATTACAGATAGTAGTCCATGAACTAGGTGATACCTAGTACTATCGAAGGTAGCATAACTTACATCAAGCAGGTAGGTTTTCTTCTAATACCTATTTTGAGCCATACAATAACACTTCTGCATGGGCAGCTTCTCTAAGTAGCTACCACAGTGAAAGCAGAATGCTTCCTTACTAATTCTGTTTGTAGAGTCACTACTTCTGGTTTTATTTACATGAAACTTGCAGATTTTATTTATTTTTATTTTTATTTGCATTATACAGCATATGTCCTGTGGCCCAAATTGTGAGGGAACAGGAGCCAAGAGATATCTTTTTCATCAAGTACAAAAGGCAGCATTTATGTGAGCCATATAAACTCCACCGTGAACACTGTGGTTTTTGTAATCTGAATTCACTGAACATTCTCCTGAGAGTTAGCCAGGTACATAGTCATATTCTTCACTTGGAGACTGACAAAACCTGGGTGAGGGAGAAATGCCAGACTTGGCATCACTGACAGTGCCACAGCATGTTCAAAGTGATTTCTTTTTTCGGATCATACTGGTTCAGAAGGTCAGAAGCACAGTGATGACAGGAAAAGAAGCAATTTCTAGGAACCTCAACAATTTCAAAGCAGATGGTCTACATATTAGGCACAGCGTATCTTCTGTCATAAGAAAACAAGTACTTGTGGAGGCCAAGAGATAAATGAAGTTCTGCTAAAATACATTATCTGCAGGTCAGCAAGTGCGGATGCTGCACTGAAGATTGTTAGCTTCTTCCACATGGGCAGAACAGAGTGCAGATACAGCAGGCTCAATATTAACTAGCTCTCATTTTCCATAAAGACAAAGAGAAAAGAACCTGGATCAATCTAAAGCTTATATAATTTTCTTAAAAGACACTGATAATGAAAACTGCTTGGCATCAGAAGTTTGACATTATTTGACAGACCATGCAGGCACTAGCATGGACATCAAGAGTAGGAAACTAATCTCCAGATCTGTCATAATTCCTTGGCTTTTGTAAATGACAAACTGAGTCACAGATCACATAGTTTTTAAATTTAAAGGATTCTGGGTGCATATTGTATTGCTAAACTTCTGAAGGATTGCTAGTAGATCCATAAACTGGGACAGCAAATAATATTCAGACCATTTAAAAGCAGTAACTGTATATATAGCTACTGAACAACAGCAAAGCACACAGGCGAGTTTTACAGAACTAGAATTTTCAGATTCAAGAAGTCCAAACATACGTGAGAAATCTGACAGCAACTGGATACATCCAGTCAGAGCTGATCTTGACAGTTTCTCAAATGTCTGACTGGGCAGACACAGCCCATGACTTTCAGAATACTAAACTAACCTGGGAAGTAAGGATAATGGAATTTCAAAAAATCCAAGAATTCATATACCATCTGTTTTTCCTTTAAATGCAATACATGAAAGAGTGGCAAAGCAGAGCTGCTAATATGGAAGGGGTAACCTTTTTCACAAGGAGCTTCCATCACATGAAGGCTATCCATTTCAGCAGGGATCATGTGCAAACTATCAGATAGGCAAGTTAAGACCATTCCTACAGTGAAATTCTAGTATGTCCGGTCCAACAGGACATAACTGGATGACCACGGGATACCACAGGGAACTTGGGCACTTAGTAGGCTGACAGAACATTTGAAGACAGAGTTGATCAGGAGCTTAAGGATACGAATCTAGTTTTGCCAAGTCAGCAAATAGGTATGACTCAGCAGACTTGAGTACCTAGACAATGTGCAATCTGTAAGCTTTTATGAAACAAAAGTCTGATTAAGAAAGAAGATATGCAACAATATTCCCATGAAGATCTGGAGGAAGAGAAGGAGAATTGTAACATGTCTGGAACATGCATCAGAGTACATTTATCAGTTTTAGACTAACAAGTAGACAAATATGAAGTACATATAGTACCTCCTGGTGCTCCTGCTGTAAAGAGAAAACACATTTCGGGGGCATAATTCTATTTTAGACTAAAAATAGGTAGGCCTTAAGTAGGCCATGCACTTATTTCCCTCCAGTTACTGAAAATGAAGTTTATGGCGACTTAACAATAGTGTTATACAGTCCACATTGGGACACATGAATCGCATCTTTTAGATCTTAGATTTAAGACACTTCCAACAAGGGAAAGTATTCTTTATGGTAGCCATATTAAAATTCATATATAAAAGATTCCTAAGCATTACATTGCAAAAACAGTTATTGCCAGATGGAAAGATGCTATCTCTCAGAATAAACGGTGAATAATCAAGGATTATCATATCTAATAAAAAAAAATATATAGATCTTCATTACTTCACAAAGCATCATATGAATTGCTACCTCAGATGGTAACATTAGATGAAGTTTCCGAATCTAAATGCTACTTGACATTTTGGTCTCAAAAAATTAATATATATACTCACAGATTCTAATACATTAAGTACAGAGAAAAAGTAGTTTTTATTTGGTTTCAAATATGTATGAATACATACACATATTCCTTCTTCTGTGAAGGAAAACTGTTACAATATGAAGAAGGAGAGAACCAGGAACATGTTGATGTACAAAGAACTCAAATTCCTGAGTATTCAGAGGAAGGGACAGGGAATTATACCAGCTCAGAAACTGAAGTGACAATTCACAGTAACTGGTGAAACCAGCTGTGAGCCCACAAACACTGCAAGAAAATATTTCATAAATGAGTCATCTCCCTAGACAAAAAGCATAAAAATTAAGAAAAATGCTGGCCTTCTGATCTTTAAAATTATGCACTTGCCACAGCATACAAAATATTAGTTGGAAAAAAACCCAAATAACAAGTTGATAAGAAACAACAAAAATATGCAATAAAGCTGTAGTTGTGCCCCTGCACCCTGTTGCTCTACTCACACGGAATCATTTCGGGCCAGCTGGCCATTCTGTCGAGTGGCGTTTTCACTCATGGAACGTTCTCTCTTCAGTCTTCCCACTGCACGGATCTGCATAAAAGAGAGAAAGGAGAAGATAAAAGACAGGAAATCGCAGAAGGCACTTAATAACTTGCACTGGAGATTTGCAAATTAGATCTGCTGGCAGATACAAAGGCATGTTTTCATGTTTCACAGGGATTAGGAGGAAAACAATTGGTGACAGGATCTGATGCTGGTAACATGTAAAAATCAAGATATAAACTTTTTGCAATCCTGTTATCTATCCATGTGATCTACTTCCTCTCACCAGAGAGAAATTTAGTTCTACTGTATGAGTCTAAAGAATATGTAGCTTCCTAAATATTTTTCAGTTTTAAACATGTCAGTTACCATCATCCACCTAGATGCTAATGTTATACCATTCTTTGAAGTCATTTTTCAGTTTTGTTAAAACTCACTAACTCTATGTGGTGTCATCTGGTCATGAACCCAAAGGTTAACTATACGCGTTAAAAGAATCTTGTTTTCTGATAACCAACAAATAGAAAAAAATCTGCAGCTTTCTCTTTAATCAAAAGGATTTTTTTTGTAAAAGTATTTTAAGTAGTTCTAATTATGAACTTGTAAGTACTCTGAAAGTACTCTGTAAGCTTACTGAGCATGGCAACCCCTAGCCATCTGCCAGTTAAATATGGAACTTCAGAGCCATAATCAGAACTACTACAATGCTAATAAAAATATATTTCACATTTTCCTAACTTAGGTTAGCAGAAAGTAGATCTGCACCACAGTAAAGAAATCACCGGTTATTTCACTTCCTTTGGTAGAATGCTTCTCAAGTAAAGGAAAATAACAAAATAAGTACTAGCCTCTTCGTTCTGAGGTGTCTGCTGTAGAGGTTTTTCTAGGTCCAAAAAATCTAGTGGTCGATCACTAAGCGAAATAACACGGGGAGGAGTTTTCAATGCCAGTGGTTTGAATGAAGTAGACTGAAGAAGGTCAAGGTCTGGTGGTCTGGAAAATGGAATGTCTTCACTATTACCTGCAAGAACATTAGTTGTCAACAGAAAGCAAGCTGTTCAGAGGCAAAAGGGCTAATGTTCAAAAAGGTATCACATCAGTTACTTCCCCTGACTATGCAAAATAATTAAGCATACCTTTAACAGGGCGTGTATGTTAAAAACTATGGTTAAGGTCTCATAAAAAACATATTAATTAGCACTTATCTGAGCAGTTTCTCTGAGAACAGTGATTCTGAATAATCCAGAGCAACATCAATTGTTATTGCAAGTGAAGGCACTTTTGATCTCAAGACATACTCCTATTAATAGCATATTTGGTTAGAAACAAGGTGACTGGGGATGCGAAGATGTCACTCTTTCAATGCATAAATATATGCATGTCACACATTTTGCAAATTGTGAGCAGTTCCAGATCTGTCACTGTAAATGCCATGACCATAAATCCTAAAGTAGTATTAATAGATTCCACCAAATAATACACAATTCCTTAATTAGCATTCTCATTATAATCAAACATATTTTGTATGTTTAACATGTACATCCCCAGAACTTCTCACAGTTACTTTAGCTTTTAGTAAATTAAAAAACATCAGTAAATAAACTTTTTTTTCTGCAGTAAGATAAAAAGTCAGCAATTAAACTTCCTGTTCATATTTTGTTAACTGTCACCATTACAAGCTATACTAAAACTATCCATGTAACATTTTCAGAGTTTCAGAAACTTCCCAAGTCAAAGTTGACGAGCAATAAATGTTTGAAAACCACAAGGCTTTTATTTAAAAAATATATCTATAAATACTTTTGTCCATCCAGAAATTTAGGAAACTAATTTAAATTTTCACCTATTGTTCTTTTCTTGAGATGGAGACGTACCTGCCACTACAATCCGCTCTGGAACCTGCATAGTTACACTGGCATTCGGAAATCCTTCCTGGTCGCCCTTCTCAAGGTCAGCATTTTGAGGAGCTACTTTGAGCTTTTCTGGGACCCTCATGCGCTGACTGATTCCTTCGGTGTATTCCATTTCATACTGAAGGCGATTAATTTCTGCCATCTCAGCAGCTGGAGATGGGAATGCAGCCCCACTCATTCTAACAAAAGAAAACCAAAAGCTATAAGAGCGATACAGGAAACCAGCAGAAAGTACGCAAAGGAAACTCTTCATTCTGATTACAGGGCAAGTGGCAGATGATCCTAAATAAAAAGGCTTATTTTGAGAAACAAGTTATATGATAAATTTCATAGGAAGTGTGGTCAGAAGGAGCTGAGAGCAATGACAGAAGAACAAAGTGACACTGTAGGCAATGCTCAAAGCTGTACTGAGAGTCCTCAAATTGAGCTGAGACAAAACAACACATAGAAATCCTGCATGGAATGTACTACTCCTGCACTGGCTGGCAGAAAAAGAAACACAAACCAACAAACCAGAAAGAATTGGTAGGATCAGTATTTACACAGATTCAGCGTACTGGGATTTGAGAAAATGAAGTCTTACAAAACTGCATGTTGAAATTGGGAAACAAAACAACAGGCTTGGCTTGGGCTTCAGCTTTCTGCTCGATGCCAGCCATCCAGATCCCACTCCATCTTACAAGGATAAAGTTCCTTATCAACAGCCTGTAACATCAGCTTGTAAACCTAGCATATTCATAACCTATTCCCAATCACAGGCAACCCTGTAAACTTCTCACTTCTGAATTTATCTGCAAATTGATATCTTACTTTTGGAGAGCAGATATAAGATGTCCAGAGAAAGAACAAGACTTTATTTAAACTTAGAAGGGTTTGCCAATACTTTATACATACATTTTCCTAGAAAAATAAGGGCATTTCATATGAAGCAGCAGGGGAATTTCCCAGAAACTGGGCTGTGAGAAACCCTAATATTGTAATTGCTGGGAGTTGTATCAAAGATGAAGATAACTGGGTTTTTTGAGGTTGGGTTCAAGGTTGAGAGAAAAATCCTGGAGCTGCAGTTGGAGGTGGGCTGGAAAGAAGCTGCTGATAGAAGCCATGGGCTGGAAGGGGAACTCAGGTAGCTGGGAGAAGTAGTTCACCTGGGCAGTGGCCTAGCTGATGGCTCAGATTGAGATTATGGTTATGGCCTCAGTTCAGAGAGGGACATCCTGGAGCTGCAGTTGGAGCAGGGCTAGAAAAGGGCTCCCAGCAGAACCTATGGGCTACGAGGAATACACAGTTGTGAGAATCTTTTCATCCAGGCAATGGCTGAGGGGCCTTGTCAACAGCTCAGACTGAGATAACAGTTATTTTTAGGGTTAGGATTGAGAGAAATATATATTTCTATTCATACATTTACACACACAATATGTGAATATAGTTTACTCTAGCAAGAAAACTTCCAGTGCTTGAAGTAGTTCCCTAAATGAAGTAACCTATCTTGGCAAAAAAAGAGGTTTTGCCATGATAATTGCAACTACATTCTTTTACTGGTTTTGGCAGCAAGGCCACATCTGCTGCTGCTTGTGTGCTTTTATATGCTGAGCATGCAGAACTTACCAAACAAAATGCCTCAGTGCAGACCATTATCTGGCAGGTGAGACAGACCAAAGCTGTTCCTCACATAGAAGCGATACTTTCCATGTTGATCAGTAAAACCTCAAACTAATAACAACCTTCAGACAACAGACAGAAGCACGCAGAAGGATCTGGGTTGTGTAACACTATATTAAATGCACACATTTAGTATATTCAAGATGTGATCCATCTGCCAGTCCATCCTGGGATCCTCTGTTATTTTCAGGACTTCCTACCATTAGAGATCAAATGAAAGAATCTCATTCATCTCAAAGTCTCACTGTAATACAGTAGGAGAACGAGGGGTCAGGCAGAAGGCAAGAAAGTCACTGCTCTATGTAAACTTGAAAAAAAAAATATTTAGAAAGGAAATACCTGAAGTGATGCATATTTAATCCACCTGTATTAACTTTCACTGTTTCTATGTATCTAGTGAAAGAAACTGGAAAAACCCATTTAATTAAACACTTTACAGGAGTTTAAGAGGTGCTTAAGCAGCTCTGTCAGTCCAAAATTCTTAATATTTTACTTTGGGGGGTTTCTGTTTCTGCCTTTTAGTATTGCAAACTCTTGCAAGACACTGGCTAGATCAGCCAGTGACATGAACAAAGTACAGAGTCTTCTGACGTTTCCACATTCCAAAAGGTGCTTTTAATTTCAAGACATAGTCTATGATCAGCAAATCATTCCCAGTTCCACAGGAATAAAAATCACAATGTCAATAAAGAGACTGCATTTTAAGAACTTAGAGTACTCAAATGTCTACTGGCAGCAGCTTAAAGAATAGTTACAGCTCACAAGAGTTGACAAAAGGTGTTTCACCGCTTGTTCGCTTTCTCATTTGGAAATACCTATATGGGTCTGATTTTCACAATCAATTATCACTACACTGCAGCAGTGTTTACACCACAGTTCTCCTAAAGCCTGGCATTGCTTTGTATGTAAGTGACAACTGCTTTCCAGCTGTGAGGCAAAACATGCACAAAAAAAGGACAGCATTAGAACGGCTGCTTTACAAACTATTTATAAACTAAATAGCACCGTGTGGGTTTAGCTGTACTTGCCAAGGACCTATAGATACAATACCTCCATGTCTTCCTACTCTTGCCTACTTCTCATCTACTTTGCATATCTGTATTGCGGAATTGTATTTGCTTTCAAAGTGATTTCAATTTTTACCTGTTTTACAAAGGAACAGCAAAACAGGAAACAGTGAGACTTCGGCAACAGAAAACTTAAAATATTTAAATAGAGCTTGCAAAGAAAACCCTGAGCTATTTAAAGATAACAGAAATCAAACTTACGTTTTCTGTAATGTTCCTGTTACACAAAGCTTTTATAAAATTCATGAATAATAAATTGGGGAGAAGGAGGGCTTTAAAATTGATATTTACAGAACTAAGTAGCTCTAAAGGAGCATGATGATAGAAAAGAAGTCTAAGAATGATGAGACAATAAAAATACTATTACAATCACAGGATAAATAAAGGACAGAGAGCAGCTGAAGCACAAATCACTATCAGAGGCGGAGGATAAGGGAAGAGAGAGCAAGAGAAGTTACGTAGGGTGAAATATATGTGTTCAGAAAGACAGAAGGGTACCTCCCTCTGCTAAAAAAGAACATCAGCAGAAGACACAGGGATGAAGCAATGCACATGAACCTGAAGGATGACCGTTCACCAGCATTCTGGCAATAATCAGACATTGGCCATATCTGTGCTGCACCTGGGAATGTTATGCACACTGTGGATGACCAAGTTAATCAGAGATACGTGAAGCTGAGTACCGGCAACAGGACAGCTGTGACAGCACTGAGATCAGAGCAGGCTTTACAACTTGCACCTAACTGTAACTTCTCCAGCTACCATGCTGCTTATTCCTGATGCAGATACTTAACAGCTAGTCTGTTCAAATACACATAAGCTACAAAGGGCTTCTGTGGCAAGTGTCTAAGATATCCTTTGACAAGTAAAACGGAAGAGGAGGATACACAGTACAGGACCCAAAGGACCCTATTATGGGACCCTAAAATAGTCAGAACATATCACAGAAGCATGTGATTGGAGGCTATGAAATAAACAGAACAATTTGAGGGAAGGGGGAGCTGGGTATAGGCTAAACGCTGAAAGTTGTTCTGCACAGTTCGGTTGCATGTGTTGAACCTTGGAAGTTCAGCACCCCCTCTCCTTAACACAAGAATGACGTGAACCAAAACATGCATCTATTACACATGTGCAAGGCAACAGAACCCCAAGAACATTATGGGCTGCATTCTTTCAAGTCTGTTTTACTACAGCTGGAGGTTTTAACACAAAACATCTTTTATTTTTCTCTTGACATTAAAAATACCGGACACGTCAGGAGGAAAGCCATGTCCCAGTCTGACAACCATTTCTCTGAAACAACCACATATTCACTGCGTTGCTACACCAGTAAGAGCATTCAGCACAGACCGGCTAGTCCCGTTATCTAAACGTTTCCAGTAACAAGCTGGGAGCACAAGGCTGGGAGCGCTGAGCATGCGGGACCGGGCACCGGGAGGGATGGGGCGGCCACCAACGGGGCGACAGGCGGAAGCGCTCGGGGAGCCGGAGAGCGCCCCGGGATGGGGTGAAGGAGTTAGGGGGGCGGGCTGGCAGCGGCGAGGCAGGGGGCGAAGAGCGGGACTGGGGCACGAGCAGGAGGCGACCTGCGCCCCAGGGGCACGGCTGAGATGGGACACGGTCGCGGGGTGACCACACGGGCTTAAGGAGGGCAGATGGTCCGGAGAGATCAGGGAAAGAGCAGGCTCGCCCGCCGCAGCCCCGCGGCCAGGCCAAGGCCCCCCGGGGCAATCTGGAGACGCTGCCGCCAGGCCCCGGCAGCCCGTACTCACCCAGAGCGGCGGGAGGTCGGCTGGCGAGCCCAGCCCTGCCTTACCCTGCCGCGCCGCTCCTGCCGCGCTCCAGACTCGCGGGCGGACGAGGAGGGGGGGGTCGTTAAGCGGCGCGACACGCCCTCTCCCCGCCGCTCAGGTAAGACGCAAACCCCGGCCCGCTTGTCCCCATCGGGCTCCCGTAAGCACTGCCGGGCGGGAGACCTCGCGCCATGTGACCGACAGAGGGCGGAAGCCGCTGTCTCTGCGGCCTCGCGCGCGCGGGCGCCGGAGGGCATCCATGTTTAGTGAGGGAAGGCGGGAGCCGCGCAGGCGCTCTGGGGCGCGTCCCCGGCCCATCAGCGCGGCGGCGCGAGGCCGGTGGGCCGTGGTGCGCGGCGCGGCTTCTGCGCGCGGGGGCTGTGTTTGCCAACCGCTCCCCGACGCTTCTTGTGGCCGTCCCTCTGTCTGTGCCACCCTTGCGCAGCGCGGTGCCGCCCTGGAGCAGGGGGGCCTTGTGCCTCTGTAGCTCCTCGGTTGAGCATGGCGGTAACTGGTGGGGAAGGAACTTGCTCAGGGCAATGCTCGCTTCAGAGCAGTGCCACCACATGTGCTGCTCGTATGACCGGCAGCTCGCTCCTGCCAAAACCGGTCCTTGCAACCCAGCCGTCTCCAGAGTGTTGGCTGTCAAGAAACAGAACTGCTCAGTGTCTCTGTGCTGTGGTGGATTTACATACTGTGTAATATGCAAACATGAAGTCTAATTATGTGTTAAGTGGGTGGAAACTCTAGATTGGCGTGTGATGAAGCTGGCACACCACCTGTCTGTGCAAGGGCAAAAGGCCAGTTGCTTTAGGAAGCGTTTTCCAAGAGCCATGCAGTTGCCTAGCTACCTCTGAGAGGCAACTGCACACTTCACAAACCCCAGGCGCTAGTTCAACTGTGCACCAGACGGGCTGGTAACCTTCCCGGCAACTGTGGCTTTCTTACATCAATCGCCATGCCACTAGCATGGCTTGAAATGTGCCAGCAAATGTGGCTGGTGGAGCCACCCGTTTCCTGCCCCACTTAATAATCCTGACCAGCCAGGCGCATCTCCTTATGTCAGCAAAACATTTCCAGGGGCCCCAGGTGACCCTTACTGAAACAGGCATAGCAGCATCGGCTGCCTACAAGCATCTGTTCTCTTGAGGCGCAGGTTATATCAATTTCCTATTCCTTAAAGAAAAACAAACCTCTAGATTAGCAGATAGTATTTTTAAAGAAAGTAGCCTCTGAGCTTTCCCTCTGTTCTCCTTCATGGTCACAGTAACATTTTGGAGGTCAAAATGGGCAGGCAGAAGTATTGAAGAATGTATCGATCCAAGGCTCACTACTTGCTAATTCAGTTCTTTACAAGTACCAAAAGCACTGTTTTACAGAGGGAAGTGGTCTGAAATATGATCTCTCACTAGATGAAACATTGTATAACATGGAGAATTACACATTAGTTGCCTTTCAATATATGGCCTTACGTTTGACCTCCTGAAACGCGAATTGCTGGCCTAAGCACCATTTACCAGGCAATTCCCATCATTCTGTATGAGAGTCCTCCTCAGTTTTACCTCTTCTCCAGGCTCTGAGATTTATGAAAGAAAACAACCAAGCCCAAACCAAAACCAACCAACCAAAAAAAAACAAACAAACAAACAAACAAACAAAACCCCAAAAACTCAATCCAGAAAAAACATACTCTAAGAATTGGTTCTTGAAGCACATAAGAAGTATAGTCTGTCTCCCATGCTTGCCCATATATACTTTTGTGTTGAGATCAATTGCATAACTATTTTTATTCCATTCAGTGTATGACTGTTGTTCATACATTGGTGTCACAATAAAAGTAGCCACAGACTAGTCATTTGAGTAGTTCTGCTCCACAGGAAATTCTCCATAAGAGACCTGGTGGTGATCTCTAATGCATCATATTATGAGTTACTGGTAGTAGATCACGATTATGTAAGCCTGTTCAAGCCCCACATATTCTGTCAAATCTCAGAAATAATCGCATCAGGCTGTATTTACTGTACCCTTATTCCTTTCAGGATGTTCTTTCCATTTTCTCATTGTGTGGAAGTCCTAGCACAAATAATTTTTTAGACAGTTTTCAAATCTCTTTGCAGGTATCTTTAATTTTCTTGTTCAGTGATTTAAAAGGCCATCCTTAAGAATGTTGCGTACAACACTGCTGGATCAGTTTGATTTTCAGAGAAGACTTCCTTATTTTCATACTGAAATTTTTAATAATGTTAGGTGTGTCCTTTCCTTTCTTCTGCACACAATCTGCTTGTTTGTCTGCGGGCACTTACAGAATGCCTCTGGGTACTGTCTTCTGTCTGAGGAAACACTACAAGTCCTACTTTTTTCTAGTTTTTACAGGTTTTGTCTTCCTTGGTGACCATTCTCTGTGCCTCTCGAACCTGGAGTTAGAGTAGTTCTCTGACAGCAAACTGCAAGAGTGGCTTTCTTCCAAAGAGTAAGACAGCCCCATCCTAGGCAGGATAGCAACCTCTCCAGCAAAGGCACAGTCCCACCATACCGTGCACAGCAACATAGAGCTGGGGTGATGACATTAAAAGGTTCTTCTGACTGTCCAGCAACCATCAGGCAAATGCAGGGTGACAAGTCAGATCCTAAGTCAAAGACAAATGAAGTAGGTACAGCAGGCGAGAGGACCAGGCACAAGCCTGCCAATAGCAGAGCTCAGGCAAGGCCTGGGATGGAACCAGCTTTCCTCATCCTCCTAGTTTTTCCTCAGTGTAATCAGAACCCTTTCTCTAATACTATTCCTATTAACAGCATCTTGCGACTCAAGAACAAAGACATGCAGCTTGAGTATCTACACTGAAGTGCTAGACTTCTAGAGTAGTCCAAGTAGGAGAGAGGGAGTGTCTTTTTGAGGGCAAACTCCACCTGCTATCAGATGACACTATTTTCTTTATTCTTACTTAGTATTTACACCAAAAATAAAAAAAACCCATCATGCATGGGTAGTGGAAAAGATCATTAGCACTATGAAGAAACAAACAAACAAAAATTTAAATGGGTCTTTCATTTAGTCAAAATATTTTTATTTGGCTGTACTTAGCAGAAGATTTGCTCTCCCTCCTCCCTTCACTCCTCCTCCCCCCTCCTCCGCCCCCCTCCCCCCCCCCCATTCATTTCCTCATTATATCTGATTTCTTATGCTTCCATTTTCTCAGTATAATGTATTAACACCTTGCACCTAATCAGCATTTACCAGTTGAGGCTCCCGGAGCATTTACAGACATGAGTTAACTAATCCACACAACAATCATTAGCAGTAGTAAAGTGATCTGCATCTGCAGAGAGAAGATCAACTTTTTTCAAGTTTCTCTTTGATTTTCAGTGTCCAGTTTTTATTACACTAGGCTTGATGAACAGATGTGTCTCTGCAGTTGCGTCCCATGCTTTTCAAAGGAAGGCTGGTTGAGCACTCAAAATCTAAAGCTATTTATGAAAATCTTTAATAACTTGTTGAAGGCCACACAAAAAGCGAGCAGCGGAATCCAAAACTGGGAAGAAGGCATAGTTTCCATCTATGTGCTGTAACTTGAGACAGAACTCTTTGTGACTTACCTTCAGACTTGAAAACCACAATCTATTCCCTTCTTCTTACACATTATCCTCTATTGACCATTTCCAGCAGACTTCAACCTCAGGTACTTACATTCTGCTTTTTACTAGCAAGTTTTACGTTTTACTTGAGCATCTCTACAGTCATCAATTGTATATCACATACAATGTCTTTGGGTGACTGTGATGGCCTTAATGGAAAAGAAAACAAAACCCCACAATAAAACCACAAAAAACCCAATAAGCAACAAGCGTGATTTTATCTTTGAGTATTTAAAGCAAGCTTCATGGAAAAACCTAGTATGTGACTGTTATAAAGAAAACACCCTCAAGTCCAAACTGGTCAAAACAGAAGACTAAATATGAGCTTGACATTAATACCTTCTTATCAGTAGTGCATTTGCATAGAGATTCTTCATAAAAACCTGCAAATTCACAATTATACCTTGCAAACTGTTCAAGCAAACAATAATTTTACAACATCCATTCAGTTCATGTAAATGATATCTTCACCATCAGAAGATACTGGCATGAAACACAGACGAAACCTTGTCTCAGTTCAGTTAACACTGAAAATTGAATAGTCAGACAATCACAATGCAAATATTTTAACAGAAACAATATAAAATTTCACTGGCTTTAAAAACATCTAAATGAGAAATCTTGGTTATTTCAAACGAATTGCTAGACCCTATATTTAAAATGATGCATTTACAGAAATACTCAGATGAATTAGGCTTCTTCTATAACACGAAATACTGGAATTCTGATAGATTGTGCAAGTATTAAAAAAATATTAACATCTTAAATGTTAACATTACAATTTTAAATAGCCTTGCAAGTGCAATGTTATAAATATAAAAAAAAAAACACAACAAAAATAAACTCATAGCTACAACTTTATATAAGTTATATGGGTAAATGAAAGTGCTTTTCAAGTATTTATGTTCATTTACAGTTGTATTCTCCAGTATATGTCAGTGGTTAGATGGTACAATTTAAATATCAGTCTTTTTAAATTTTGGATGCACACATTTAACTGAATGGAATGAATGGGTCCATTTGCAGAAATTTCTCATAAATATTTCAATATAGAGTGTAATTTGTGATAAGTATTTAAGTATGGACTATTATAAAATGTGAATATTATCATTTGTGTTATCTATAAAAATAACTATAGAAAGAAATGACATCCTGATGGATGTGTGATAGCCTGATAATGTCATGGGAGCCCTTGAGCCAAACAGTAATTTTTAATTCCATCAAAATCCCAAATTATGATATGGTAAACAGTTGTTCCTCAGTAGAGACAAAAGCATGTGAGCATAACAGAGGCCAAATAGTGTCGACTTCTGAAGAATTTAAAAGATTTCATGATCTGTGCCAAAAGCCATGGAATCTAATGCACACTTGCCAACACTTTCAATTAGTCAGCCTTAGCCACAGTCACTGTGGAGAACACAGCTAGTGCCTGTCACCACTGTACTGTCTGCCTAGTGTGTGGTGTAGCTACCTTTCTGGCTAGTCAAGAACCATTATTATTGTAGTGATACAAAAAAAGACTGTATTCCTGTTTGACAGCCAGAGGAAGGGTGAGGTAAGTGGGGAAATACTTGTTTATTAGACAGGAAACCAAACCAAAACATCTCAAATGAATCATTATATTTTTAAAAGTGCACTGAAAGTATTTCCTATTGAACCCTATCTCTCATAAGTGCCAGATTTTAATCCTTAAATTATACCCACTTAAAACACTGAACATATGTAAGTCGATATTAGAGCATTTAGTTTGTCCTGTGGTTTGAAAAGCACATGACACAAGGCAACATTAACATCTTTCATTAAAGATCAGGTGATGCCACAGTTTTATCATGAAGATGCAGCTTAGAAATGACAATAATTCAGCAGAAGCCCCTGCAGACTGCCATTACAAGCTTTCTCCATCAAAGTGCTTTGTCATTTGCCAAAGACAAAAGTCCAAAAGTCAAACTGTTGCCCTACCTCAACACAGTGCTGCACTGGCAATTTATAATTTCTTTCCAAGTGCAGTTGGACTATAATAAATTATAGCTCTTCTGAGTTAGGCAATTCTTTGTAATAAAAGCAGAGTTTCATATTCAGTCAAGAGTGGCCATTGTTTAAACTGGTCTCTTCATGCAGACCTGACATCGGCTGATGATATTTTCTAGTTCTCCCGCTTTCAAAGTCTGTGGCAGAGGTTTCCTAAATGAAAGAAAACAAACATTAACTTAAAAAAAACAAAACCAAAAACAAAAAAACACAAAACAACAACAACAAAAAAAACCAAACAAGCAAACAACCAAAAAGCAAGCGAACACCAAAACACAAACAAACAAAACACCAAACAAGGAGAGATGATGAAACGTGGGATAGAGAATTCCTGACAACAACACTGAAATCCTTGGCTCACTTAAGGCATCTTTGTGTTACAGAATGACTCAGAACCAGACAAAGAGGGGTGTCTAAACTGAGGGAAATTAATAGGGGAGCCCCCACACGTTGCGCAAGCAGTTATTGTCTCCTTGGGCACTTGCAGCATGGATGCGATGTGTGTGGATGCAGGGAAATACAGTTTACCTGAACATTCTTCTTGGATTTAACGATGCCAACCAGAAACTGTAGGAATTTGTGTAGTAGTTGCATGTCCCCCTGCCATGGCACTCTATGAATGGAATGGCTCTAAATTCTTCCAAACAAGATCCAGGAGATGCCAATGCTTGGCCAGAAGCTTCTGAGCCGGCACTTGTGTACTGTAACCAACAACACATTTTTTATGAGAACTGGTCTGTCAGCTTTTAGCAAACTACAGGTAAAAAAATATCTCTTTCTAAAACATACCATATGTTCTGTGGTATAGTCTTAGGCCAAAACAAAATGAACACAGATTAATTTTTTCAAACTTATAATGAAGCACAGAAGCTTTATGAAGATTCAAGCAGTTATAGGCATTTCCTAAGTGCCTGCAACTGACCTTTTTCTGCTCCATGAAAAGGCATGACACTAACTAGTACAAAGACTAGAAAATATCTGGCTTCACTACACTTGAGGACTACAGTAAGCCAAATGCCCTATTTTGAGTGTGTTCACCTTTTTGGTTGCATTGATTACTTCTCCAAACACAAAAAGCAAAGAAGGCGTTTTCCTTCTTTGAAGTTGGCAAACACTTGTAGAAATAGCTCTAAAATAATTTACAACAGTAGAAAATTGGCTAGAAAATACCATTTAGGTTTGCTGATGCTGTAAAGAAGCAAATTCATTTTAACCAGATGCTGTAAAAATTCTCTCATTCTTTTCCAAGTTTATTGTTATTACTGCTTAAGGCCAAATCCCAGGAGAGACACCAGTTTTCACACTAGACCTAAAAAGACTTTAAAGCAGAGAGCAGGAGGGTTTAATTCTTTCTTTTACCCACATTTGCTGGCAGGCATGGATAACAAAGATGAAGCGCTACATGCCCTACTATAGATACACCCTTATTCCCATAATGAGTTCTCAGTTTGCAGTCACATTATGAACTTTCTTCACTCGTATCTTGTTGTGGCATCAAAATTGCTGAGTAGTTTTTCAAAACAGCATTCTGCATTTGTTTTGATTTTAGCTTTCTGTGGGGTTCAGCCCCAAGATATGATTTATAAAAGAATGGCCCTGGCATGGAAACATGTCAGTTATTTCTGTGTATTTGTGTTTAGGACGAGTTTAACCACTCCACTTCCTTAACGCCTTTCCTAGATTTGACACATAAAAATGAGACCATGCAGTTACTTTTGTTAGACTAAAAGCCTGTGGTTCTCTTTTCATCTTTTCTCCCTTTTCTCCTACCACCTATTTTTGTGGCCAGATCAGAATAAATTTTCATATGCTTCTGGCACTGAGTGAGAGCTAATAAAACAATTCTCTACTTCTTGGCAAAGGGAAAAAAAAACAAACAACCAAACAATTATTAAGAAGCAAATGAGGTGTGAGAAGGTGAAAATGTCAATGAAAGCAAGATGAGGTAAAATTAGTAATTCAAGTCCTTCTATCCTTACCATAACAAAAGAAAAACCCTTCCAGAGAGATACCCAGCCTCTTGGACATGCAGGAACTACAGTTGTTTGGCTGTGAACTGCTATTACCATTGCAGCTCCTTCACAGACAACACACCTGCAAGAAGAAAGGCACATGCATTAAGTGCAGATATGAGGGAAAACATGAAAGCAGACAACAATTGTATCTTCTAGGATAGTAGCTACCTAACAGCAGGGCTTAGTATAAATGTTACAACTCACTCACACAGGTTTTCCTGTTCAGTGAAGAGAGAAGTAAATTGAAGGCAATCCAAATACTTTGCTTTGCAAGTGCTTTACAATCTCTACTATCAACACTAGACAAAAATTGGTATAAAATGGGAATTAATCTCACAACATTTGAGCTTCCTGATTTTGCCTTTACTGAAGTAACAAGCTAAATTTTACCTTCTTCTTGTGCTCACTACTATAGGTTATTACAGTTTAGATCAAAGTTCTGTACCTTTATTTGCTAAGATCAGGAAAAGTAATCTTTATTTCCTAGAAAAACTACTAGATTGCAACAACTGGGTAGGGCAGGCTAGAAGGCAGAGTCCAAAGCTTGCCTTCCCATGTTTGATTTTGGTACACTTGGTTGTTCATGCTTTTAGAGCTTTTCCTCTTGAGATGCTCTTCATCCTTCTCAGATGTTCTAAAGCAGCTAAAAAGAGCCACATTTGCACAAGGGGTGTCTCACTGCAGAGAACCTTCAGCCCTGATTTACAATGCTCTTCACCAATTACAGTAAACAGATGACACATAATTTGAAGGCAGAATTTGATTCGTACTGCATTCTAAATAATGAAACTGTCTTTATTTCATTTTAGTCTGCCTCCAATTACAACTATAGATTAAAAAAAAAATCACTCCTATCAGCAGGATTGTGTGCCATCTTCTCAAGTCAGCTATGCAGATTAACCTCTGCGGGAGACCCTAGCTTTACTTTAATCTAATCTTTCTTAGAGTATCACTGAATGTGTGGCATATTCAGGTGAGTAATCCAAAATCAAGTGGTTAAAACCAGTGCTTGTATTGGCTGAGATGGCAGGCTTGCCTAAGATTTGCCGTTCAGAACAGTTTATGATGTCTCTGTGGTTCCAGGCCAAAACAGCTAAAATTCTTCCACTCTTACCTGCTTATATGGGACTCCAGTGCCCTGCCAGAAATTGGTGCCATGTCTACGGGCATTACTGTTGCAGTTGACAGCCAGTATGAGTAGTCATTGCGAGAAGCAAAACTGCAAACATCATTGGTGTTACAGAATAAGAATGGCATGGTGGTAAATCTCTGCAAGCAGCTACCAGCCGTTCCTGAAAGACAAAAGAGGAGTGTTTTGTGACAGATAGGATATTACATTTAGTGCAGTGAGCAGAAGACGCATGTGATGGTATACAATCTACAGTGAGAATTAAAACCGTTGGTAACTATAAAGAGAAAAGTGTCTAGATAGTGGAAATATCTGAAAGCAAAATGCTTATGGTATATATAAAAAATAAAGGCTAAGAACAAAATATGTTAAAATAATAATGTATTATTTAATGGTATTGGTCCTTGATGCAGTAACAGGGATTCAGCCGCTTAAACAAAAGCTTCTGGTGCCATTTTTGACACCGTAAAGCATCCCATTTTGTCTCCAAAAAAGCAAGATTCTCTCTCAGGCCTTGTGTTATTACTGTCAGACTCGTGCAGGTCTTGTGAACATTTATACTAGACATCTGTCCATAACTAACTGAATTCCTCCTCAGAAATGTCTAGGGATAGCAAAAGGGGAATATAAGAGTGCAGGAAAGAATGGTGTCTTTCAAGCCATGATCCCTGAATTGACTCAGAGCAACAGACCGCTCTGGAGACTGATGGTTGAAAGCAATGTTCGTCTCGGATGCTTACTGTGAGTTTGGTTGCATGACAACTTAGCATGATGGGACTCTAAAGAACATGATCTGAAACTTTTTACCAGTACAGTACCAAGATCTTGTCCATGTGCTCGTTCATTTCCTTGTACAAAAAGCAGCGAATAACCAACATAGAGCTGTGATGTCCCATGTGGGCATGAAGGAATCCTTGTTGATTGACTATGCCGGGAAAAGATAAAACCTCTTCTTGTTGGACCAGCAATGATAGTACCTGGTGATCCAGGTAACCCCTGTAGACCTGGAAAGCCAACCAGTCCAGGCTGTCCTGTGAAGGGGAAAGAAATAAGACTACAAATATTATCATTTTAATTTTTAGTTCATTTAAATTAGTGGAACTGCTTGAAAACTAACAAAAATTATCAGTAAAAAGATACAGCTTATAAATTGGTCGTATTTGTTGCTAGATGTATTAACTCTTTCAGACCCAGTCCAGGTAGCTTTACATTGCATAGCTTCATCAAATAGCAATGTATTTTAAAGAACTGTGGCCATTTTTTCAAAAAAAAGTTGTATAAACTAAATATTTAATTGTATTTTGATGCCATTAAAAGGCACACCGATACCTAGGGATTTCAGAGAGATAAATAAATATGACTAATGAGGAGCACAGTTAAAGCATATTTTTTTAAATTACCATTCCCGTTGTGGACATGCATCTGTTAAAAGCTAAGAATGTGCTTACATGTGCTTGTGGCCCTGAAGTGACTGTAAATGTTACAGAATCTCAATACATAAAAGAGAAAGAACTTACAGAAATCAGGAATACAGTTTATCTGTAAATTCAGGGGTAGCAGTCAAACATAGATGTCTGCCTTCCTGTACCTCTTTCTCCTGGAAATCCCCTGTCTCCTTTTGGACCAGGCCGTCCTGGTTGACCTGGATGACCAAATCTTCCTGGTAGACCTTTTACTCCCTTAGGTCCTAATTGTAATCAAGAAAAAAATAGAATCATATAGCCTTAGTTATTCTAGATTGTAATAACTGTTAAGGAATAAAGTTAAAATCCTCATGTAAATGTTAGCTATGTTAGAATAAAACCAGCATGAGTTTACTAAGTTTTGAGATTGTAGCATTACTGTCACTATATTTTCTATCAGAAAGGTTACAAGGAAATATTGACTGTATTTCAGAAAAATAGTATTCTCATAAGAAATGTTCTCAAAAACCAAAGCAAACAGCTTTTTTTTTAGCATGTGTCATGCAATATAGGTATTTAAAGACTTCAGTAACAGGCCATAATTGTAGAATTATAGTCTCATAGAATGGTTAAGAGTCAGAAGAGACCTTAAAGATCACCCAGTTCCACCCTCCCCTGAGATGGGCAGGGAGACCTTCCACTAGACCAGGTTGTTCAAAGCTTAGTCCAGCCTGGCCTTCAACACTGCCAGGGATGGGGCATCCACAACTTCTCTGGACAGCATGTTACAGTGCCTCACCACCCACACAGTAAAGAACTTCTATCTTAATTTACACTCTTAATTTAAAACCATTACCTGTTGTCCCACACCTACACTGAACTTGTGCAAAGCCCCTCTCCAACTTTCTTTAGGTACCGGAAGGCTGCTATAAGGTCTCCCTGGAGCCTTCTCCTCTCCTGGCTGATCAAGCCCAACTCTCTCAGCCTGTTTTCATAGGAGACGTGCTCCAGCCCTTTTATCTTTTCAGCCCTTCTCTGGACTCACTCCAATAGGTCCATGTTATATGGACCGTGGTTTGTGATTCTATAAACATTGCAGCTCCTCTGTAAAACAATTTTAAGAGCAGTTCTTTAGTGCCTGCTTTGTTATGCTGGAGGCAACTGTCATTCTGGATTGGGGCACGCCTTCTGGCAAGCCTGCTTCCTGGAGGAGCTCCCTTCCTGTGGTGGAAAGCTGTGGTGGCCAAGCACCCACTGCATATCCACCTCATCCTACCTTCTCTTTGCTTTCCCATTGCTCACATCCATGGCAGGCTTCACTTCCAGTGCTAATGGAGAAGTAACCAGATTCTGCTTTCTCTTCCCATCCCCAGAGTATGATGGACACAATAACTTCGTAGCACATCTAGAATACTTCTATGGTAATTTCCCCCTGCAGAATGACATCCTGAGCATGGTTCTGGTTGTATGAAAATGGTGAATGTTTTGTTCTGAGTTTACTTTTTATTCCATTATTTTGCTTGGGCTTATGTTGAGGGAGAAACTTACTGACTGCGAGGCTGGAGGGCAGGTGGAATGAACAGATTATAAATACAATGGGTCAATGTCCAGCTGGAGACCAGTAACGAGTGGTGTCCCTCAGGGATCGCTGTTGGGACTGGTCTTGTTCAACATCTTTGTTGGTGACATGGACAGTGGGATTGAGTACACCCTCAGCAAGTTTGCCAATGACACCAAGCTGTGTGGTTCAGCTGATGTGTTGGAGGGAAGGAATGCCATCCAGAGGGACCTTGACATGCTTGTGAGGTGGGCAGATGCCAACCTGATGAAGTTTAACCATGCCAAGTGCAAGGTCCTACACGTGGGTGGGAGCAATCCCAGGCATAGCTACAGGTTGGGCAGGGAAGAGATTCAGAGCAGCTCTGTGGAGAAGGACTTGGGGGTGTTGGTCGATGAAAAAATGAATATGAGCCAGCAGTGTGCGCTTGCAGCCCAGAAAGTCAACCGTATCCTGGGCTGCATCAAAAGGAGCGTGACCAGCAGGTCAAGGGAGGTGATCCTGCCCCTCTACTCTGCTCTTGTGAGACCTCACTTGGAGTATTGTGTGCAGTTCTGGTGTCCTCAACATAAAAAGGACATGGAACTGTTGGAACAAGTCCAAAGGAGGGCCACGAGGATGATCAGGGGACTGAAGCACCTCCTGTATGAGGATAGGATGAGAAAGTTGGGGCTGTTGAGCCTGGAGAAGAGAAGGCTGCCTGGAGACCCCATAGCAGCCTTCCAGTATCCGAAGGGGGCCTATAGGGGTGCTGGGGATGGACTCTTCATGAGGGGCTGTAGTGAGAGGACAAGGGGTAATGGGTTCAAACTTAAACAGGGGAAGTTTAGATTGGACATAAGGAGGAAGAAATTCTTTACTGTAAGGGTGGTGAGGCACTGGAATGGGTTGCCCCGGGAAGTTGTGGATGCTCCATTGCGGGCGGTGTTCAAGGCTGGGTTGGACAGAGCCTTGGGTGGCATGGTTTAGTGTGACATGTTTTTTAGTCACACATTTAGTGTGACAGAGCCTTGTGTGGCATGGTGGCATGTGGGTTTCAACCCATGGCAGGGGGTTGAAACTAGCTCTTAAGGTCCTTTCCAACCCTAGCTATTCTATGATTTTAAGGTTGTTAACAATGGAGAGGCATTTTTAAAGATGCATGAATTTTCTATGCAGAAGCATGTCTTCCCACCAACCCAAGCTGTTTCACTAAGCAGCATAAACATGTACAGAGATAAAAGTATAAACCACCTGGAAGTCCAGGAATCCCTTGAATTCCTTGGTCACCTAGTGTTCCTGGTATTCCTGGCAGTCCAGGAGGACCCTTGCTTCCTGGGATAGAGAATATTTTTCCAGGGACTCCAGGTGGACCTAGCAGCAAAAATATAATGAAGAGCTTTCTTTTATATTAAAAGAAAGCAAACAATCTACAAAACAAACAAATCAACCTAAGTCAGCTGGTATTAGAATGAGAAGGGTTGGTTACCATGCTGGCCCTTTGGTCCCCTTGGCCCTTCTGCACCTTGTGGTCCAGGGGGTCCCCGATTACCTTTTTCTCCTAAAAAGGAAGATTGAAGATGTGTTTATTGATTAAAGATGTCAAAACCACTGTCGAAGTTTCAGAATCTTATTAAGGAGTCCTGCGTGATCCAGTCAAACTTCCCAAAGAGTAACACAGCCTGTAGACTCATTTGAAATGCAGAAGTAGACTTCTACATCTTTGTCATTGCTGTAGAATTTATAGTCCAAGTGCACTCAGTTTAGAAGATGTTTCCAAGTCTATCTTTATATAATGGCTGGTTCCACAAACTTAGCTTAAAATCTCAACTTTAGACTATGTCCTTTTTTATCTTACGTGTTTTTGTCACTGAGTTTGTGGGTCAAGTATTGCCTTCAGTAATGCTGTGCAGTTCAACTTCCTTTAAATCCTACTGTCAGTTACGCTGATGGCTGTTAGGAGGGTTGTATAGTTTTGCAAGTGTTGGAAGCTTAATAAGAATTTCTTTCCATTGTGCAAAACATGAGGATACATTCAGATTTTTTCAGATTATTTCTGTCATCAAGTCAGGCATTTTGACTGACTATGACATGAAATTAGAACTTTTTGCTTAAGGAAGCATAATTACTGTCTGTACAGTGACTTCTCAAATTAGAACAAATTTAAAATACACAATAGTTAGCATGGAGCACAAACCAGTAGGTTAAGCAGGTAATGACAATTCTTTGCCTCTGTAAATCATGTCATTGAAAAATGAGAATACTGGAGCAATTCAGACCTGTATTAGATTTAAATTACTGGAAAAAAGTCTAAAGTAAAAGGATTTTTAGCCACCTACTGATCCAACTAACTGTCAGGAATACAAAATTAATGAAGCCAATACATTTAACAGTTCATTTGCTGATAAACTGCAAATTAAATTGTAATTGGGACTATTCTTATGGCAAACAGAGGACCCAGTGCTCTGTGTTGTAGTTATGATTAAATGCTCTTGAGTTCTGTAGCTAGGAGGTGGCCAAAAGCATCTAGCAGAGGTATGGCATTTCTTATTAGCAGTCTCAGTCCCAAAGTCCTTATACATTATTAGTCACAAAGGACAAACTTGTTTTGAATTTGCCTGGAATGGAGGCTATTGAAGTTTTAGCCCTTTCTCACTTTAAGGTCAGTCTGGATGTACCCATAGCATCTAACACAAAGAAAATGCTCTCTTAGTAAGCGCTTTCTCTTACAGCTGACCTATACCCTACTGTTGATGCAACAAACTCTAGGATGGGGTACTGTAACACAAATACTATTACAACATGTAAACGATTGTTTTTTGGGACACAAAGTGTATGCAGAAAATAAACATATACCTTTTACACCTGGGAATCCAAGAAATCCTGGGGCCCCTCTAGCACCAGGATAACCCGATCGACCTTCTATTCCCTGCAAATCAGATAGCACCAATAATAAACAGGAAGCAGCATCTGCACACTATCAAGGTATTATGTTCACAGAATATGCTACAACTAGAATTATCTGCTTCATTTGTGAGCGTGTTGTAAATAATCATTTAATTGTCAATATTACTCTGTAATACAGAATGGCCAGGGAAATAACATGTCAGAAATTCATGATGACTTCTTTCTGGCCCACTTAAGTCCATAAAAACTACTTTTCATATCCATTTTACTGTCTTTCCTCTATCACAAGGGGGTTCGGGGAGGATGAGGGGGTTTTTTGTTTGTTTTGGTTTGTCGTTTGTTTGGTGTTGTTTATTTTAGGTTGTCCTGGGTGTTATTTTCATGGTAAGAATGAATTGACAATGGAGTAAGAAACAAGCAATATTCCTTTCACTGACTTTTGGACCCGGAGGACCAATGTCGCCGGCTGGGCCTGTTGGCCCTGGTATGCCATCTGCACCTCTAACTCCTTTGCTTCCTTTCATGCTGAGAGTGGAAAGACCAGGAGGCCCTGGAAAACCAGGAGCACCTGTACAGAAACATCAGAGTAAGTAAAGACTACTGCCAACAGCATTTCACATAAATTATGTACAATGCAGTACAACATTCAACAACTCTATAATGGTACTCATGTTTACCACCTCAGTGATTAGCAAGGGAATATACCCATTAAAAAAAAACCACCCCAAAAAACAAAGGCCAATCATTTTCCCCAGCCTGCTCATTTAATCTGAAATCAGAGCTGAGTTCTTGCTGTACTCTATAGCAGTACAGCTTTTTGAATAACCTCCAGTTGTAGTTATGCCTGTAATTACTGAATCACAGAATCATTTTGGTTGGAAGAGACCTTTAAGACCATCGTCTCCAGCTGTAAGCCTAACACTGCCAAGTCCATCACTATGTGCCACATTACACACTCATGTTATCTCACTTCTTTATAGTTGAATCTCAGCTGCTCTACAGACTATGTGGGAAGAAAGCAAAATAATGAAAATCGAGTGGACTGCAAAGCTTGGTATTAGTTTAATTTACATCACACTGCACAGACCATCATGGTGTTTGCAATGATAACACTACATTAATTGGTAAAGGAACTACATGTTTAATTATTAATTTCTTTGGGGGAAAGACCCCCTTCAACCTTAAGTTCTGGACAGGCTGAATTTTGCTTTCAATTATCAGTATATTATCTCAGATAAATAAGGAGTTATAGCAACACACCTGGTCTTCCATCTGCACCAGCAATACCTCTGTTCCCTTTTTGACCAGTAATTGCCATGCCTGTTGAACCTTGAAATCCAGGTAACCCCACTAAGCCAGGAGGTCCAACAGGTCCTTGATCACCCTGCTGACCTTTCATACCTGGTGGCCCAGGAAAACCAGGCAGTCCCATGTCCCCTTTGATTCCTGCAAAGAGTAAGTATTACATTTGGTGAGAGCTATCAAGATGGTATGACAACACACAATATTTACTGTACCGCAAAGATGGAATTCAGCCTTTGGTTTTAATATGGAGAAGTCCTCAAAGCCAGTCTGCTACTGTAAGGCAAAATGGTTGTGAGAAGACAGGACTCATAGCAAGGTAGTAGCACACATCACTCTTTTTTCTCATTAAAAAAACCCTCCACTTCAGAGATTGCTTCTACAAAGGAATAAACTTGGGAGGAGGGTAGAAAGACCACAGCAGGGAATATTTCTTGATGAATATCTAGTATTTCTTGAAGTAGAGGAAAAACTTCTTTGATCTTCAGAACTAGCAAATCCTTTTAAACTACATTTTAATTAAAAGCATCAATATGAGTACCCCAAATTAAGAGACTGCTTGAAAAGGATATTTTTGTAAGGCTGATCTTCAAGTGCAAAATCTATATATGGAGGATATGAAGAGTGATTTTATTTTTTAAGTAAAGCAAATCAATGCAATTCTACTACTACTAGAAATACATGCAACACCTAAACAATGGGAAGAGTCCTCTCAACTTTCATCAATATAGAAAGATGAACAAATTTAAATTACAATTGCTGCAGCTTTCTTATAGTATGCTTAGTAATCAGCATCATCTGTTTTCACTAGAACATCCTCTATAAATCAAATTATATATCAAAATAAAATTTCAAAAGCCCTGGAATGTGTCACATTCACAAAACCATAGAAGTTTGTTTCTTTATTTCCCTTTTACAATAGTCTTTTAACTTTACATGCAAGAACTTTTGCACTTAGTGTATAGCATCAAATCATTGATGAGAAGCACAGAATTACTCTTGGTTTCTTCTGACACTCTTAGTGCCATTCCAAACATCCAAAAGCAGGAGATAGCTTAAAGATGATGATGATGATTCTGGTATGTAAAAATTAAGCTTTTGATTTCTGCAAAGACAACTTACCTCTCCGACCAGGAATACCTCGAAGTCCAGGGATTCCTCTCCCTGGTGCTCCTATAAAATATTAGGTCATGTTACACTCAAAGTCCTGAATAATTGTTAGAAAGCATCACAGTTACCTAATATTTTACACATTTCTTCAGAATTCACTGCGTCAAGATGTTGATTTTAGTTATAGTTAAAATATAATTTAAATTATTACTTCCATTTCTTCTATCCAGAAATATAAATTAAATGCTTTTCTTCATAGTAGAAACTCTTTTTAGTCAATCATATTTGAAGTACATTCTGCAATAATAAGCTTTGTCTATTTTCAGAGGAAAAGCAAAAAAGAAAAATCTGCATGTGAGTCAGTAAGAAAATCGAAGAAACGTAAATACTAAAAAAGAGAATACGTTAACAGTGATTACTTCACACATACTATGTACTATGCCTGCCTTCTCAGTGCCCTCTTTATACTAATATGGAAGTATTATCACTGTAAAATATAAAACCACTTTCTGTCAGAATTCAGTGGAGGACTGGATCTACCTGTAGACATTTATGACATCAGGAGTGACATTTAAATGAAGGAATGAAAGGGTTTACAATCCAAGTGCTAGGTCATGGAAACCTTCACCATTCATGTAAGTGAACACCATGATGCCTTTTATCTTATTTCCATGTAAGAGATGAGACTTCTTTAAAAGGATTTTGGTTCTTTTCTTTCAGATTAAACATGTAAGTACTGTTAACAGCAATCCTTTGGCTCTTGCAGACATTAACATTTTTAGGTGATGTTATGACAAATCACATAATAGAGCAGTGTCATATGCATTTGGGTTGTTGACAGCATATACAAGAAGTTCATAGAAAAAAAACCCCTGTGAATTACGTGAAAGTGAAAACCCTTCTACTTATAAACTTATCTTTGGCTCCACAGAAGCTCCATATTAATCCTTCTCAACTAATCCTTGTCAGTTCAACTAGGGAAAAAAACAACTGCAAACCAGAATGAAAGTATTTTACTGGTGTTACCTGGTTCTCCCTTTACTCCTGGGGGACCAGGCATACCATCCTGACCTTGATTACCTCTTTCACCAACAGGTCCATTTTTTCCAGGCTCTCCAATGGCACCTGTGAATTACAATGAACCATAATATAATTTTCACTACTATTATTTTGCATTTCAAAGAGAGAAGATATGAGTCCCCTTTATTAAAATTTAGTTAGTTCAGCTACTTCAGATGATATGACTGTGTTGGTATTTAAACATTTGTAAAGAGTAGCACATAATTTTTATTGAAGTCACTGGACTTAAATGGATTTAATACCCCTGCTATTTTCACAGGCAATAGCTTTGTCTTTCAAAGACATTTTAGGACCCCTCCTTTGACTTAATGCACCTGTTGCATCAATAAACTACATTGTTTCGGTAGCCAATCACAATCAATAAACTGCACTGTTTCGGTATCCAATCGCCACTATCGGTGAATCTGGACCAGTAGAGGTTCGATATAGCAAATGCGACTGGACTGGTAGTTCCATATTGGAGCCGTTCCTGGCCCCTCTAATAAAGCAAGGAGGTTTATTTTCTCCCCTTTAACGCAACACCACCCTGACTGGAATCCATAGAGGCAGTGTGGTTTCTCTCCCTGGCTTTATTACAAATTAAAGTTTTTCTAAACAGGGAGTAGATTCTGATCTTTGCTAACTCTGTTGGTAAATCAGTGCAAGTTCACTAAAGTCTACAAAACCACAATATTGTAATTCTGATTCAGATCTCCAAATGTAAGAGCATCCAATGTTCCTTTTTGAAGACAATGACTGGGCACTCACTTTATTAAAATCTGCATTGCATAACTCTCTGTTGCATTTTACACACTCCCCCTTAGGTATCTTTTGAATGGTTTAAACTTTTCTTTTGCTTTAACAAGCAATTACAACTCTGCCCCCTCTTTCCATTTCATTTTGTTCTTCTCCTCATCTAGCTACATCTTAGTTTAATACTCTCTTTTAGAAGGTAGAACAAGCCTTTCTTACATTTGTGTGGATATCACAGCTTGAGACCACCAGATTAAAAAAATAAATAAATAAAAAAGAAGGTGGGGGTCATAATAGTGAAATAAAAACCTGTTACCTCAGCTGAACTGGTAACATAGAAAACAGTCTGCTGAAGACTAAACAAAGCCTTGAACTAACATAAACAGAGACTGCAACTGCATCACTTAAGTTCTAAAAAGCTCAGAAGAACAAGAACATCAACTGCCTCATTCCAAAGAAAATAAAAAACCAGGGGGCAGTGATCTGGGAGAGATGCACTACACCATACCTGGAGGGCCTGTAATGCCCTGTTGGCCTGGGCGGCCCTGCCGTCCTTTAACACCAGTATTTCCAGGAGGTCCAAGCTTTCCTGTAAGAAGAGTGTGGGAGAGGAGAAACAGGCATTATTACTAGATCCAGATTCAGTCTGAGAACTTTGCTATCAGTTTCTGCTTCAGACAGCTGCAAAAGATCTCTAGCTGATGTAAGGTAGAATGGCTTCACTGACTACAAAGGAGCTGTTAAAGTTTACAGCAGTTGAATATAAATATGCCAATGCACAGGCACCTTGTGTAGTTTACTAACAAATTATCTTCTTTTAAAGGTATGTTAACATCTCAGCACCCCACCAAAACAAAACATACCTGGGATTCCTGCACCTCCAGTTTCCCCTCTGATCCCATGTGGTCCTGGTATTCCTTTATGTCCTGGATGACCTTGGGATCCTTTTTCTCCTTTGCTACCCAAAACTCCTGGGGGGCCTGGATTTCCCTGAGAAACAGCAGTTGCACATGAACAGGTAAAGAATCATATTACATTAAATGCATTAGATTCCATATCTGAACAATAGAAAAAATCATATGTAATTTTACAGGTTAACTATGTGTAATCATAGTTCATTATGATTTTCAGACAAAAATCTAAGTAGACTAACATGAAGCCTTGTCATAATACCACCAATCTTTTAAACATAGCTAAAAGGTTTTTAATCTGTACAAACCAACTTCAATTTTAGATGTTTTCACTGGCACACAGACTTCCCTTCAATTTTATTTTAACAGCTCCTCTTTGATCCAAATATGCATTCCCTATATGATATGCAGCTACACAAAATACTGAAATGCATATTTTTCCTTAATTCCTACTGATTTTCATGACAGTAATATTGTCCTACCCAGTTAATACAGAAAATAAACAGCTAATTTAGACAGATTACAGGAGTTATAGTTTATAACCTCAGCGATGTACTTCAGATAAATTCATATGTAAAATGACTCCTAGTTGTTAACCAGAATATGTGGAGTAAAATTGTAATCAATTGACCTAAAAAATACTGTGGTTTTTTTTTTTTGCAACGTATATTGGTAAGAAGAAAAAGAACAATTCATTTTAGGTAATGATATTACTAATCTGTCAAAACCCAATAGTACAATTTTAGATTACAAAACTTTAGTATTTGCTAAGATTATGTTTTTCTATGCTTTTTAATGTACAAGTATTCCTACTGCTGACTGTTTAAGTGCAAGTCCTTGTTCTTACTGGATTAGCAGCTTTTATATAAACAAGTTATTTGTAAACAAGGACCATCTTGCAAATGTGAAATTCTTGCACCACGAGAAAAATGAAATACAACAAACTCAAAAAAATTCTCACAAGTAATGACACAATAGAATTTTCATATTTCTTATCACTAACAAATCATCTACTTCTGCAAGTTCTGCAGCTCTTGCTTACATGTTGTTCTGTTTCTATAGTTAAAGACTCTGCTTATTGCCTAATATGACAATGTTTCAATTGCTTTTATACCTTTGGACCAGGTTCTCCTGGAGGCCCAGCAGATGGGTACCCAGGATCTCCTTTGTCACCTGTAAACCCATCACAGCCTGGTGGACCAGGGTCTCCTGATGGTCCTGGAAACCCTGGAGATCCTTTCTGTCCTTTTGAACCTGGAAAAATAGATACTGACACCATTCTTAAAAGGATCATAACTGCATACTACATCTTGTGTTTAGTGAACTACAGCTTATATATTCAGATATTATTTCTTCATTTAAGTAATTTACATAGCCAGGGATTTTATTTCTAAACACATTTAAAAGAGGTTCTTGCATGTAATAATATATACATTAAAGTATGTATGTTTCATTTACAGAGAGGGTCAGGTGCACTCTGCAAGTCAAGCAAATGCTGGGGTGGTAAGATTATAGGTACTGCAAAGAATAAACCCAAGTTTGTGTAGCGCTTTTACAATAACTGCTCAGATCTTTGCAAATGCTTCTATACAACTCTATGAATTTGCAATAGGGCTTGACAGAAAATGACCTGGAAATCCCATGTCCCCTTTGTTTCCTGGTGCACCTGGGAATCCTGGTTCTCCAGTAATCCCTGGAAGACCCATAAATCCTTTGACACCTGCAAGATGAAGAAAAAAGTGTCATCTTCACATGTTTGCTTCAGACACTGTCTGGCTGGCAGAGCTTTCATGAATACTGAATCCTCTACTGCACACCTTGTGATGTTATTATTTCATAAATCAACATGCAGCCTTTTACCCCCCGACACAGATAAAATTATCATTATCGTTGTCAGAAAGTCAGGGAAATAACAAGCACTTTATGTATCAACACTAAAATTAAGGTTTGTGGCCACAGCACTTAGAGGCAGCAACAAAAACATACTTTTGCAAATTTTGATCAAGATCATGAATTTGTATTTATGCAGTGGACCCTCCTTTCATTGTCCCCCTGAGTTCAGTCTGGTTCCTGGGCATGTCACAATCATATTATTATATTATTAATCACATTACTCATTATGCACTTCTCATGACTACTCTACTCATGAGCTTTTTCTTATATGGCTTAGGCACCTTTTCTCCCATTCACTTATCTTTAGCTTAATTCAGCTAAATTAGCTTTCAGTTTAATGACTACAAGATGTAGTTGCATTTGGAATGTCCAGATGTACAAATTCCAGGGAACTAGCTGTGCCTGAACATTTAGGCAGGTGAGGTGTTATTTATTATTCCATTAAAAGTTAGGGACTAGTGGAGCATTTTACCTGCTCTGGCTACAGTGCAATCACTAAAAAGGATGCTAATGACAGAGTATAGAAGTAATGCTATAATGTCATATAGCATGGATAATTGCCATCGTGAAAAGAGCCATTTTGATTACAAGTCTAAATTATTCCTAGTTGTCACTATTTTTATGTATTATATAGTGCCATGTGGTTTTCTAGGAAGAAGTTATCTCAAAAAATCAAAAATATAGAATACAGAGAAGTAAAAATGTTTTATTAGCATTAATTTGAGAAAACGTGTATTGTCTCTCAAGGATCAACATGTATCATTATGTGTGAGGTTATGGTAATGGCAGAGCAAACCTTGGTGAAATAACTTAGGTAGGTTTATAATTTATGGAGGTACTTTCTAAACCTGCCTTTCACTGAACACCTGGTGATGTTCAAAATAATGTTCTGGTAACTTTCAAAACATAAGCCAAACATCCAGGCCTCGAAAAGGGAAATAAAATCCACTGGGGAAAAAAAAAAAGCTTCTAAATTATTTTTGTGCACAATCATAATATTCCTATTTTAGAATTCTTTCTTCTCTTTGCAATATTGGGAAGCTGAACTTCACTTTTATAAATACCAATTTTTATTCATTGGTCTTATCAGCTTTTAGAGTTTGAAGTCTTCATTATTCTTGGAGTATTGTGTGCAGTTCTGGTGTCCTCAACATCAAAAGGACATGGAACTGTTGGAACAAGTCCAAAGGAGGGCCACGAGGATGATCAGGGGACTGGAGCACCTCCCATATGAAGATAGGCTGAGAAAGTTGGGGCTGTTGAGCCTGGAGAAGAGAAGGCTGTGTGGAGACCTCATAGCAGCCTTCCAGTATCCGAAGGGGGCCTATAGGGATGCTGGGGAGGGACTCTTCATGAGGGACTGTAGTGATAGGACAAGGGGTAATGGGTTCAAACTTAAACAGGGGAAGTTTAGATTGGATATGAGGAAGAAATTCTTTACTGTAAGGGTGGTGAGGCACTGGAATGGGTTGCCCCGGGAAGTTGTGGATGCTCCATTGCGGGTGGTGTTCAAGGCTGGGTTGGTCAGAGCCTTGGGTGGCATGGTTTAGTGTGAGGTGTCCCTGCCCATGGGAGGGGGGTTGGAACTAGATGATCTTAAGGTCCTTTCCAACCCTAACTATTCTATGATTCTATGATTATTCAGGATTTAATAGTATTTTCTATTTTTCACCCCCCAAAATGGTCTCTATTTGCAACAAAACAAAGAATTATTTGGTGGTAGCTGCTATGACTTTCAAATAGCAGCTTTTGAAATTGCTGTTTTAGAATTCTCAGAAAAGTTTCAAAGTTAAGACAGAGAATGTAGTGCTGCTGCTGGAGCCGAGTTACGTTCTTTGCACTGAGGTAATATTATCTTTACTGTCCATGTGATACTGTAATTTTCAATGTACATATTCCATACCTGGTAGACCAGGTATTCCTTCAGATCCATCAAGACCTGGGGGGCCCGGCACACCAGCATCTCCTTTTTCTCCTTTTAGACCCATTCTTCCATGAACTCCTAAAACAAATTTTCATTTTAAAAACTATTACAAAGTAACATCTTAGAATACAAAGTTTTATAAATTTTAAAGTACTGTAACTTTTAGAGATAATTAAGCGGAACATAGGATTTTCACTTTGTGAATACACATAAGCGAGACACAAGCTCATAGTTAATGACTCTGTATTTTTCATATGGAGACAAAAGGAAGTTTTCTGAAAGCTTACATAGGAAAACGTGTACACAAAAGACCACACAACATTAGTTCAGCATGTACGACTCATAAACAGAGAGTCTATATTAGTATTGCAAATAATATTTTGCAATATTATAAACAATATTCTTCTGACATTCAAGTATTTCTGAGCAGACTCAACTTCTCTGAAATCCAGCATCTAGCTGGTAAGCACACCCATTTCCGTGCTCATGGGCTACTAAATGTATAAACACTTGAATATATAGCGTATGTATATAAGCCCCCTAGTACTACTGACATATTATTACTGGTTTAACATTACAATAGGAGGTTTTCAAGGAATATGGACTTGTTGAAGTGAAAATAAAAATTCAGTGTATTATTGAACTATCCCATAAAATAAAAAGGCAGTTACAGTGTTCAGTAATAATTATTTCAAAGCCATGCGAATACTCTCAGTAGTACAGTCAGTTTCTTCTATGTTATAGAGTCCACTGGAACTGCAACATAGATGATAACCCTAATTAGTTTTGAATAGCAGAACAATGAATGTGTACCTTTTAAACCTCGTTCTCCTTTATTCCCAATATCAACCAAGGTCTCAGATGGTCCAGGAAAACCTTTATCACCTTGTTCACCTTTTGCTCCAAGAAATCCTTTTCTTCCCTTTAGTCCTGGGAAGCCAGAAGAACCTACAAGAAAATATAATTAAATTTTCTAAAGAAACCTGGCTAGATGCTAGCATAAGTGAAGCAATGAAACTCCTGTCTTCAAGGGCAGCTACGTACTGTAAATATACATCCCCACTGTACAGTCCAATTAGTCCAGTGATTTGTGTAATTAAGAAGCCTAAACAAGCTTATTAATTACTCCAATCATCAATAAAACATCTACGAGCAAGAAACAGTAGTTATTTCTTATACTGAATATATGTATAATCTTATATCTGTTGAATAGATAATACTGATATGTGATGAATGGGAAGCAAAAAAATAGAGCAAAAAAGCTTTCTGCTCTTTATTTATCAAATTACCAGCCACTTTTACAAATACCAAAGAAATAGAAAAGGTGGCAATTCAAAAGTGCTAAAAAAATAAGTAATGCAGTAATTCAGCCTGTAGACTGCATATATACAGAAGCCAAAGACTTATCAAGACTCAGAAATTCTAGGATGATGTGCACTCAAGTGTGAAAACATACATCAAGAAGGATCACAAGACTAAATTTAGCGTTGAAGTTTCTATAATCTAAATAATAATGAAGGCAAATACTGTGGACACTTGCCTCTGATTCCCGGGTCGCCTGGTCTTCCAATAATGCCAGGGGGTCCAGGAATTCCTAACAGGCCCATCATGCCTGGCTCTCCCCTTGAGCCTGTGGAATTGAAGCAACAGCAACATATTTGCTAGTATTTTATCAGTGAAACAGAACATTCATTCAGAAAACTACACATCTGCCTATCATTTAAATGTTCAATTGCTTATATTTTCTTGAATATATTGATCTCTGTAGCATGCTGTCCAAGCCAGCTCCAGTCTTTAACCACATGAACAGCATTTACACACACAGTAAACTCCAGATTACTTTAGATTAATAGCTACAACAGTTTCTATCAATGAATGAAATAACTGTTAGGGAGGATGTATCTGAGATATCCACACAAGAATGGGAGATGTGTTATGGGTTGTATGGGAAAGACATTCCTTTCTGGCTCAGGAGTTGAAGACCAGCTAGGACATGACAACTCCCCTCAAATGACATCAGAAGTATCAGCTTGCATCACTGAGTCAAGTGATACATGTTTATCACTTGGTTTATAGTTTGTATAGGTAAAAAATTATGTACCATCTCCTCCCCACAGAATAATGAAGGATTTGATACTAATGAAAAATCTGTGAGAGCTAGGGAGCATTACATAACAGATTTTATTCTACAAATCAAATTTGAACACATATCTGAAAAACAAACAAACCAACCATCCCCTACAGGGATTACCTGTGTTACTTAAAGTTAGCTCTAATTAAGATGACAGAGTTTGATCTGACTCAACTCTGTCAGACTCAAGATCTGAACTTTGTTTTTAAGAAAAAAAAGACAGCATTAACAAGCTATTTGTTTGAAAAGGGATGCTGAGAAAGAACTAAATACCCTTCCATTATGCTGGGGAGTTGCTTTGAATGTCAACTATTTAATTTCCTACTGCAAGGACATTACTGTACAAAAACCAATGTAAGGTACCCCTCTATTCTCAGAAGACTTACAGAAAAATCAGTAGTGTGCCATAACAGCTTCAAAATACGCTTGTCATTTAAGGAATGATGATTTGTTTTATAGATAGATCTTAAAATATACAAAAGCTGTTGATAGAAAAATATGTTGGTATATTCAGTTTGGAAAAGCATGACTGACTCTTTTGCAGAGACTGAATTTCTACGTCAAAGCAAGTATTTGGGAAATTCTTACCTGGTACACCAGAGATTCCTGGCCTTCCAGACTGTCCCTTGGGACCAGGTAATCCTGTATTTCCATGAAGACCTATTAATCCAGGTTCCCCAGGCAGTCCATAGATTCCTGGGATACTCAAGCCAGGAGGACCTAGTTTTCCTTTTGAACCTTGCAAACCTCTTCCTCCTAAGAAAAATGCGTGACAGTGTAGTATGGTACAACTGTCTGAAAACTAAACCTTCATCTCTATCTTGCCATCATAAGCATGAAATTCTTGTTGAACTCTGTACGTTTGAGGGCTAAACATTAGATCTGTAAGACAACACACATGTTCAGGAAATCTTAGGAGAGTTGTGGGCTGTTTGGGCTTTCTTAAAGGTCTGTTTTCTTCGCATCTGCAGGAAGTGCATCGTTTAAATGGGCTCACATTTTTTTACATACTACCCTATAACCAATATCTAGGAAGAGCTTCAGCTCCCTCAGGCTATTGGAAAGCAGAAACAAAACCCAGACCCAACCAGTCAAATTGCACAGTTGATTCAGAATATCTTACCTGGTGGGCCTGTAGCTCCCTGGCCACCTGGCAAACCTGGCAGGCCAATAAGACATTCAGCAGGTCTCCCTGGAAAACCTGGATCTCCAAGAACTCCAGGTGAGCCACGATCTCCTAAAAGAGAGGAGACTGGATTCACAATCATTTAAGTAGAAGTTTCAGACTTTGAGTGAGCATTGTTTGACTTGGTTTCCCTTTCCTTAAATAACTTGCTGTGCTCCTTGAGCTTGTTTGACAACAGTACCTCTTAGGCCATCATCACCATCATGTCCGGCACGCCCTGGTAGGCCTGGAAGTCCTGGAAATCCAGTATCACCTTTTAAGCCAGGAATGCCATGACTTCCTGGTGAACCCAGTCTACCTGGCTCTCCAGGAATAACCATGCCTGGGTCACCCTGCAACACAGAGAGAAATCCACTATGTTTTGCATGTCTGCCTAAATAATTTCTCCACTGTGTGATCAGTTAAATTCTTTTATTAGGGTAATTTTTTCCATTCCCTGGGGATCTTCCACATTATAATTTTTAATGGCTACAATTCAGCAGACTGCTGGATGTTCCTTATAGACCAGCTGCAGGTTCCATAACAGAGTACTTCATCTAGACAGCTGAACTCTGCCTCCGAACTGTAAGAAATTGCTACTAAGCGATGCAAGATACTTTCCTCCATTTGGCCTTTATTGCATTGTTGATGCTTGCTATAGCTGTGAAAAGCTTTGGACCTGTATCTGAAAATTTGGTTTAAGTTTGTGGAAACACAACTTTTCCTTTATTTTTATATGATAGTCATATTTTTATAAAAGCATTTACTTAAATAATCAAGGTTGACTCTCAGATCTGTCTCAGAATACTCAAAATCAGCTACTGAGGTTTTTTTAATCATTCTTCTGACCACTGTTTTCCATGAAGACTGTTTTTATCACAAATGTCCCAAGTCTATTCCCTGAATTGAAAGTTTGAATTAGTTTATTTGGCTGACTGAACTTCTGGTTGCCTTAAGTACCAGCTTTTAGTACCAGCAAATCAGTATGTCCATAAAGCAGGTCACTAGAGCTGAGTTTATGCCTGTCCCTGATTATATACTTGGACCACAAAGGTCACTCCATATCCAGCTGCTCTGTGACATCAAATACAGATTAAATAATAATTAAAAAAAATAAAATCCACAACTTCAAACCACACACTTCACCATGTCAAAAAACACACAAAAAAATGACATATGAGGACACACACAAAAAAGAAATGCCACATTTTTAAAACACTTAAGTGCTACCATTTTTTTCAAATTTGAATCCTGATTACACAGTAGTCAATAATCCTACATTTACATATGCCATCAGTAGAGTAGCTGTTGTTAATCAACAAGAGTGGCTGCAGTATTACTTCCAACCTACTTCCTTTATGTTTCAATTCAGTGGAGCACTTACTTACATTAAATGCGTGCATAATTGTCACTGACCTCCATCAATTATGTCCTTAATTGCAATTTCTGAATAGCCATCTTTTCAGAAGCTGTGGCCTTGCTTTTTCCTGTAAGGAATGTAATATTTTCCTTGTGCTCTAAAAACTGAAGTACCAAAGCATCCCCAACACTTGGAGCTCTGAAGTTCAGTATCTGAATTTAAAATTTTGGCTTGAGCCCCTTTTTATATGAAGCATTTAATTTCATAGCTTGTGCATCACTGATTAGGAAATACAAAAACTCCTGTATTCCTTACACTTAATTTATTTGCTCAGTGTCACATTTAACGAATGGGACCTATGGAAAACTCTGTGCTATGTTTCTGACCAAACCTTTTCTCCTGGTTGTCCTAGGTTTCCAGCTCGGCCTGTATCTCCAATCTTTCCTTCACAACCTGGTGACCCTTTGCCTCCTGCAAGTCCTTTATCTCCTGCAAAAGGAATTAAATGGCAGTACAGATGCTGTAATTATCACCTTATTTTACAAATGGATATTTCTATGGATGCAGTTACAAGCCTCTTATAGCTGACATGAGATGAGGACAGAATCTTGATTTCAGAGTTGATATGACACACTGCATCTTGTTCTTTACATACTCAACATTGACTATAATGCTCGGTTACTTGTTTCAAAATCAGTTATGTGGGATTTTTTTCAGTGAAGCTGTTCTCACATCAGTTCCCTACTTTTTTCCTTAACAAGCAGCTTGATAGTATTTTCAGCATTAGGGCTCTTTTTCCCCCCCTTCTTTTCTGCTCCCATCCTGACAGGATTCTGAGAATTTTTTAATATTTCTGGTGTCCAAAGGGGGGATATGACTTTGCATGAGAAATGGCTAAACTCTCAGGCATTAAAAATGCTTTCTGCTACCTGCACATTAGAGCAGTTATTGCATTGTACAGAACCAAAATTAAAAATGAAGCACTGAAACAGCTGTCTTTGTAACACATAACCAGGTAAAGAGAATCCATGTTAAGTTAAGTTGGCCCTTGGATGAGCTGCACCTGTCTGAGCTGTATTCCAGGAAGCATCGATGTCTTAAAATATTTTCCTCCTGCCAGCTCTGGTACTTGATTCTCTGAAATACTTTGAAATATTTCAAAATTCCAATTCATAACTTCAAGGCAGTAAATCACATGAGTGCTAAAAACACTTCTCTGATTAATAATTATTGATTTTTAGTTTATTTTATATGTTGATTGCTTTAATGTGGACTAAAACCAAAAGTAAATGTTTCCCATTTTGCCTTTTTTTTTCTTAAAAAAAAAGTTCGAAAAAGTTCGAAAAAGTGTTTTACCTTTTGGACCTGGGTTTCCTGGAAACCCCAGTCCTGGGAAGCCTGTGTCACCTGTTGGCCCTGGATGTCCTGGATCACCTCGCTGACCTCTTGCTCCAGCCCTGCCTGTACAGAGAAATAAGTGAACTGTGATGCATCTTACCACAGAACATCAACTTGTAAGATTTGGTGGTTTATAGTGTATCAGTTATTAATTAGGACACCACTGTAGATTGTATTAGAACTTAGACACTATTTCTCCTCCACAGCAAGTTTTCACAGGTAAAATGCTAATTGTGTTCACAGTATCAAAGCAGGCATGCACCTGTGTGTTAAGTTTTTATGCAATCTGCCCAAATTCCAGACATCTATGAACAACCACTTGCAGATACGAATCTTCCACTTGTTGAGAAGATACGAACACACATTACAAGGGTAAGGCTTGGAAGAGAAACAACTGTAAGAACAGAAGCTACCATAAAGCTGCCAAGAATTCTTCCTGTGCTATCCATGGCAGCTTTAAGGACTATTGTTCTACAAAACCAAACCAAAGACACCTTATGGTTAGCCTAAATGTCATTTTGTGTCCTTCAGTGTGTTAAAAACTTCTGCAAAATTTAAAATCATAAGCAACCAATAAAATCTCACCTAGAAGCCAAGCCCAAAACCCATCCAAAAAAGGAAACTCAGGTTCTTAATATCATAGAACAATGGTTAGTAACAGTCACATCAAAAAGGAACCAGGAAACTTAATACAGCTACTTTTTTGATTGTGCCCATGCAAAGCATGAGAAGGTTCAGGAAGATTAAAAGAACTTTAACCTAATTTTCTTCATTCTGTTTTGGAGGTTGCAGCAGTCCCAGCATATTTTAGGATACACTTTTGTCAAAATTATGCCAAAGATGTACTTCTGGATATACAAGGTGCAGCATATGCTCCAGATGTTTTTGGTTCCTGGAGGAACCAAGCCATAGCATAGGACTGCTTGGAATCTCTACCATATTGCACACCATGGACATAGCCCTGTGTGCCCTTCCTATTCACATCCATCTCCCTTAGTTTTCTTGAAAGGGAATGTTACAACTATTTCTGTAGTTTCTGTAACACATAACTCCTTTTAATAGTTATTTCAAAGTAACGTTAACAGTTTCATCTGGCCAGAGCTGGGAAAGAAATCCCTATCAGATTATCTCTGATTTTTACTGTATTTAGTGCATGTATACTTACCAGGCACTCCTTGAGGTCCAGGTAAACCATCTGGTCCTTGAGGTCCTGGCAACCCAGGTAATGGAATTATCCTAGTAGCCTCTCCTTTCAGACCTTCAGCAAATATATAATCAAGATTACAAGACTTACAGTTTGGCAGCATGAAATCTTAAGCATTCAAAATTATTAGCGATCAATCTACTTGGTTAAAAATGCAGACTTCTACAGTTTTTGTATTTCTGAAACTCCAACAGACTTTTAAAAGCCTTCAGATCTTGGCTTCATAAAGCAAAGGAATCTTATTGACACCAAGCCCATCTGCTTCCTTACCAGCCCTCCTGCAGTCTGGTGGAGACCCAGAAGAGGCAGCACAAAGTCAGCAGGAAAATAATGCAATTGAGAAATGTTTAATCTGCAAATCCACTTCTTAAAGATTTAATGGGTATTCTCTTGGAGAAAACTTGATTATATCTGCCATCCAACTTTGAGTTCTTTCAGATTATGCTTGCCTATAAATACATGCACTGGTATGTTTTCAGCACTCAAAAATGACCAAGTCCTTCTTATTTCCCCTGATGACTCAGTTCACACTAATGATGAGTGGATGCATATTTAAAGGCTTTTTCATTTTTTCATGATGAGGACAGTCAAGCACTAAAAGAGGTTGCACAGAGATGATGTTTTTGACTTAATTTAGGTAAAATATTGTAATATAGGAAGTTACAAACCAGCTTCTCCAGGTAATCCAGGTGGACCAGGTATTCCTTTAGAGCCTTTGAAACCTCTTATTCCTTGTGGTCCATATCCTGGCAGTCCAGGAGACCCCATCTCTCCAGGAAGCCCAAGACTGCCAGGCAATCCAGGTAGTCCTCTATCTCCTTTTGAACCAGCCAGTCCCTATTAATGATTACACATGTGTGTATACCAAACACTACATGGTTTCTACACCAACTTTCATAACAAAATGCCTGATTCTCTGTCTGACAATAATCATGTATTACTTTAGTAACAGAGTGTATCTGCCAACTAAAGAGGAATTTTTTCCTTTGATTCACTTGTGATTAAAAGAATAAAAATTTTAATATCAAGGGTTAAAAATAGATGGTTAGTAAGAGGGAAACAGTACAAATAAAACAGCTTGATTTTTCAGTCACTGTGGCGTTATACCATTTATACACTCTTTCTTTTTAAAACAAGTCTGGTAAAAGAACCAAACAAAACAAAACCCAACAAAACATACAACACCTCAGCTCTGATCCTCCTTGAATACTGTGGAGTCAGGTTTAGAGACAGTTATAGCTGAATCACTTTAACAGTTTTTCAGCCAACACACACAACAATAATTGTTATTTTTTGTTTCTGCTGAACGAAGAGCACTGCCCTAACTCATTTTATGGTCAGTCTTCCCAGCTTTTGTGGTTTCTTCCAGTCCTGACTCAAGATTAACTCCTACAGACTGAACAGGAACTATTTGAAACATTATCTCCTTTTAAGCACTATAAGTAGGCAGGAAAATTGGTTTGGTTCTTTATTTTTTTGGGGGGGGGGCGGGGTTGGCTTTTTTTTATTATTTATTTTTTTGTTTATCTTATTCATCACAGGAATCCAAGATAATGCTCAAATGTAAATATCCAGGTTAACACCACAAAAGACTGCTGAGGTTTTTCAGCAACATGTACCTATACTAGCCTCATCATTCTCTGATATTATAAGAATATTTACTCTCACTCTTTCATACATGTTGGTTATTCATATTGGTTGCTGTAGTTGCGAATAGCAGTCCTAAGTCAGGTAGAGGATTTTCACTTAAAGTATATGAACAGATAAAAAAGGCTGTTGTACAAGATATAAATTCTGATTTAGGCTTTCATGAATTCTCTATTAACTGCAAATAGTGCATACCCACCTCTTCACCTTTGGAACCTTTTGATCCTTTAGAGCCAGGTCTTCCCACAAATCCACTTGAACCTTTTCTTCCTTTGTCTCCCCTGGCCCCTGGATCTCCTTGCTCACCTTTTGGCCCTTCTGGATACACATATCCAGGCTCACCTTTTGATCCTTTATATCCTTGATGTCCCTTAAAACCTGGAGGTCCCTGGAACAGAGTAATCAAAAGATTTTCAGTGCTAGACGTCAGCTGTTTTCAAGCTCTTTTTTTTTCTTTATTAATACTTAAGAGTAATTCTCTTAATTCCCATATTATTCACTGTAATGGCACACTTCAATAAACAAGTTTTTTTAGTGTTTTTTCTTTCCCTCCTGCCTTTACTCATGATTATAATTCCATTTATGCTACTACAAGCAGAAACAATGCAGGATCATTTAATGGATCAGACTGTTAGCTATCTTGTAGTGCTTTGGTGACACAACAAGAAAATGCCTTAAAATCACAGAATCATACAATATTTTGGGTTTGAAGGGACCTCTGGAGATCATCTAGTCTAACTCTCCTGCAGGTTTACGTAGAGCAGGTTGCACAGGTTGGTGTCCAGGTGTGTTTTGAGTATCTCCAGGGGAAGAGACACCACAAACTCTTTTGGCAGCCTGTTCCAGTGCTCTGCCACACTCGAAAGAAAGAAGTGCTTCCTCATATTCAGATGGATCTTCCTGTGTTTTAGTTTGTGCCCATTGCCCCTTATCCTGTTGCTGGGCATCACTGAAAAGAGTTTGGCCCCATCCTTTTGACATACACCCATAAGATATTTGTATGCATTGAGAAGATTCCCTCTCAGTCAGTCTCTTCTCTAGGCTAAACAGGCCCAGCTCTCTCAGCCTCCAGAGATTTCTGATACACAGTATCTCCCCAGGCAATTATATGACTATAATTGCCATACCTGGCTCTATTCACAGTTAACTTCTCCTCTCCCTGCTTTCCTCCTTAGAGGGGTACCCTCAGTGGGTACTCTATTCCAGCCAAAACCAGTACAATCTGAAAGCACACTGGACTTCAGGGATCTTGGGCTCATGAACTTCTAGAAGCCTTCTGGAAAAGCCTGTTAACAGACTCATTCTGCATCTGTACAGCAACCACCACAATGAATACTTGTGCATGACATTTTTTTATTAGACAGCACCAACTGTAATTTCCCATAAATAATTACTACTACAGGCACAAGTTATAACCACCAAATGTTATGACTGTGGCAGCAGCTGTCAGCCTTCCCTCTTCATAATGTTTCCCCAGAGGGAATGTCCTTTGCAGCCCTGAAGAAGGTATTATGAGAAGCAAGTTTCTCTGCACCGCTGGAACTTTAGCAAATCCTGAGTATGCTGGGAACAAGATAAGTAAGAAGTCTAATGAAGATCATAGCACACAAAACTCTATATGCTTTACAGCCACTGTCATGATCACAGAATTACGTAGATGAACTGAAGTAAACTGCCCATACCAGGTAGAAGCAGTATAGCCATCATGAAATGCAGCACAGATTAATCACAAAGGTTGTACCTCCCTTACTGCCTGGGCTGTACTACTTGCTGCACTGAGCTAAACAGGTTAATGTAAAGCTACGTCAGCCATACATTATAGTAGAGACCTCCCTAGGTCTCCTATGCAGACACATCTATCACTAAAGAACTCAAACTATTGAGATCACCCAGTATGACAATGCATGTAAAACCAGCCATGAGGTTTCTCAGAAATAATTCTTACTGGATCTGAAAAATAATCTGAAAAACCAAAGCCTTACTTGAGTTCCTGGAAACCCTGGTGCTCCTGGAGAACCTGGAGAACCTTTTGGGCCTGTTGTTCCTTCTCTACCTGCAAAAGAAACAGCATATTTTATGAAGAAAAATGAAAAAAAGGACAGGAATCTTGACAAGCTCTGATAATCACACCCAGCATTGAATAATTTTACTTGTTACATCTACTGCTCCATCATAGACTGACTTGGCTCCATGCTGCACCTAAGCCCATTAGCAATTTGACTTCACCTCTTTCAGGGCTTGTGCTCCCATCAGTGGATGGAGCTGCATCAGGCTTCCATACTCATCACAACGTCAGGGCTAGTTTAAGTGCTGAAAGCTGCAGACATGCCCATACTGATTCTTCTGCTAAAGCAAAATCACTGGCCTTTTCTACTGACCCATTAGGAAAAGCAAGATAACTTACCAGGAATGCCGTCTTGGCCACGTGGCCCAGGAGAACCGGGAAGACCAGGAATTCCTGGAATATAGCTGCATTCAGTACACACGTGAGCTTCATCACCTAAAATAAAATCATTCATTAGTTGTTCCACACCAGTCATGCCCAAGCTTAATTAATGTGTTACATAGTTTGTTACAGAGGATGGCTAACACTTTTTGGCCAGAGAGCAGTATAATCATAGCCTTAATTTTGTTGGAAGATCAATTCCAACACATTACAAAATTACCTGTGGTCAGACAGTGAATCAGAACTTATTACAGTTAATTGAAAATGAAGGAATATCCCTTGATTTTTTCAAGTCTAGTTTTAGTAAACCATTTGGATAGTCACTCCACTGATAAGCCAGGTTCTATCAAAAGATGGCAGGGGACAAAGGCTTCAGATTAATATGGCTCCATAACAGCCTGGGTGACTTTAATGAATAGCAAATGGCAAAGAGATTCAGCAGCTTCTGTAGTGAAATGTGCAGAAGGAACCTGCTCTTAGAGAACAACTGCTAGTGTTGAACTTACCAACAGGAGAATAAGATAACCCTACCAATAGGAACAGTTATTACAGATCTACTCCCTGCTGCAGTGCTGTACAATTGGTGCGCAGCACTGGCACCATGCAATGCTCTTCCACCTGCTGTTTACTGTAAGGGAAAGAAGATATTTGCTATCCCTAATGAATTTCCTTAAATCTCTAAACTCAACAAATGGCTTAAGAGGCAAATGAAATTCAGTATTTTATGAGGATCCACAAAGATTACTGGATTGCACCATCTACTTGTGAGCAACAGCATTCTGAAACTGACCTTTCATGCCAATATCTCCTGGAGGTCCCGGAGGTCCTGTACACCCTGGTTCTCCAGGAAGTCCTGGCAGGCCTATTCTAAATGTTACCCTACCTGTTAATGAAATGAGCATGGCAACATTGTATCAGCAGATTATTCACACAATTCTCTTGTTGCAAAGAGAGAAAAGAGTTGCAGGGACGAGCTGGAGGCTGTGCCCTGATCCTTATGGGTCCCTTCCAACTTGAGACATTCTGATTCATTTAAAAGAGAGAACTACCTGGACAAATCCAAACCACCTGTAACTAGAAGTACCTGAGGATAAATATGGTAATGTTGAAATAAATATCAGCAGACTGTTGGATCAATTTGTCTGGCCTTTAAAAAGGCCCTTCCGGGAAAGTATTTGCAGCTTACTTGAATCAACAGAAATATAATTCTCTTTTTTACCATGAATGGGACTAATTTATTATTGCTGTTGATGTATCTTTGACAGAATTATTCTGCTGTACTTACTATTACTGTGGAAAAACAGATCATGAATCAAGCTCTTCCTAAGGTAATACATTTGTGAGACAGATAGATGTACTTTTCAGAGAGAGAAGCACTACACTGGTATTGGTTCAGAAAAACTTGTTTTGGTGATACCACATTTAAAAGAAACATGATGCTGTTGTTAGTCCTAGATAAAGGCACATTCTTAGTTAATACAGTTTCTAGAAGTTTTATAAATGGCTACTGCTTTGTTTTCATGCTGCCAGAACTTCAAACCTGCCCTAAGGCCCACTAAGACCTATGGATCACGCAAGTGATCTCTCTAGCTTTCAAATTAGTCCCTTCTGAATTTAGTCTTACAGATTTAGTACAACTTTTGGAAGAATTAAATAACAGATTTTCTCTCATTAGTCTTTCCTGGTTTAAAGTAGCAGATCTTATAGTCGTGGTTACACAAAAAGGTGAGAAATTTTTATTTTGAGAAGACCTTGCATCTTCCCCACAGACTCTCATTAACAATGGAGCACAGATATTTGCTACATGTGTATTCATGAATATCCTAAAACAAAACTTCCAAAAAGAAATTATGTTCAACCTTATTACTCAAAATATACTCTGTAAGTAATGCATTTATATAATCTTATACAATAGTTATTGAGTTGACTCTGGATTTGTTCTTATTCATTATATATATAATGTCACCTGGTTCTCCTGGAGGACCCTGTAATCCAACAGAACCAGGTCTGCCAGGCATACCAGGTAGTCCTGGAGGGCCTACAATACACAAGCCAGTTTGTCCTTTCTCTCCTTTTGCTCCTTTTGGCCCAGGAAAACCTGGGGGACCTCTCAGACCAGGTCTTGACACACCTAGCCAAAGAGGAAAAAATACAGAAGTTAAAGAAGAAATGGAATCTCAAAGCAAAGTAAGTACTTGATAGGATGAGCAAGAGACAAACATACTCAGTTCATCCCACAAATCTTTTTTATCTTGTAATATGTTAAATAATCACAATCAGAATGTAAAAACATTTTAAAAATCTTTAACCCCTCTTTAAATACCTGTCCCATCAAAGCTTTTGTGTGACAACTTTTTACCACTTAAGAGATATGTTTAAAGTAATCTGAAATTAAGATTTCACTAAGCTGATTCAGTATAACAAACAGGAAGAATAATGTATTTTATTGTTGGCATTGGATCATCACACGTACCTGGTCTACCAGCATCTCCAGGAGGACCCTGTGGCCCTGCAAAAGCAATGTATTTAAAACTTGAGTTAAACCCCTCTATACTCTGCAAAGTCACTGCTCAATAATATTGACTGCAAACTCTGGGGTTCTGCAATTTGAGCTTATTTTATCTTTTAAGAATTCAGTTTTGCTCAAGTAAGTATCTACTACTTACCTAATTGCTGCAATACTGACAAGTCTCACTGAAATCTGGTAAGATATGGATGTTTAAAACAGGTAGGAATAGGATCCAACATATTTGTCTTGGGTGAAGATACACTCAATTACTTCAGAAGAACTTAGAGGCCTTCAAACTTGCTTCTTTATTGCCACTGTTATTTGCTCTACTAAATATACTGCCTCTTAACAGCGCATGAATACCTTTGCCAGGCTCAACTTTCCTGTTGCCATCCCTTGGAAGTATGAAAATATATTTATAGCAACAAAGTGTATTCACTGAATGCAACACAGTCACTTGGATACATAAATATTCATAAAGTTAGAACATCAAATCATGAAACGCAAGGACTTGCTGGATGGGTATAAGATACAGCCTACAAGATGCTGCCTCAGAGTTCAGCCCGCAAGTCCTTGTTATATTGTGATACAGCTGAAATAATAAATCAGTACATTTTCATTTTACATCATGGCCAAAATAAAAGCCTGCAGATCATTATTTTGGAAAAGGCAATAAAAATGGCATAAGATAAACTATGAAAGAAAACAAAAAAAATAGTGCATTACATTTAATAGGAAACATACAGCCCTGAGGGTCATTAAGACAGTATGTCAGTCAGCTTAGGTATTCAACTCAATTATTTGTGCAAGGAAATGTGCAAAATTCATTCTTTTTAAGAGCAAATACAGCCATAAATCAAAGTCACCTTTCAATTCTGCAATTTGATGGGAGTAATTTGGAAATACTCTTGTAAAGGCAGAAGGAGGTTGTTGGGTGCTCGGAAAACCTAACCTGCAACTAGCTGCTTTGAGTTGAGAGCTCTTGCTAAAAGACTCCAGTTTTGATGTGCCACTCACCAGGCATACCACGTTGACCTTTTGGTCCTGGAGGTCCGGGGAGTCCTTCATCTCCTTTTTCACCAGCCACACTATCATAATATTCAGTCTTAAGGGAAAAATGTTAAGAAAACAAACAGTAAGAATGAAGAGAGAAGCACAGTACCTCATTGTGACCATTCCGTTTAGTTAGAACAATGTTATGATCTCATCATTCTGATGTTATGACAACACTAGACCTTCCTAATCACATGGTAAATTACAAGCAGCCAGAAATGAAATCATAATTGTTACATGCAGATAATGCCAAGAGACCTGTACAAATAGGGATTTCAGCTGAATTCCTCAACTCCCAGAGAACTGCTTGCAGATGCAATTATACAGGTATCGTTTAAGCTGGAAGCTCAGTCACGAACATTACAAGTAGCATGAAATAGAAAATATACTTGAAGGAAACCTCTAGGAATCACTCAGTCTATTCCATTGGCTCAAAACATTGTCAGCTATATCTATACAACTCTTTTAAATAATCATACAGGAAAACAGATAAAAATCAGCTACTTAAATGACATGTGCATTAAACTAATTCCTATGACAATTAATACTTACTTTACTGAAGTTTAATGTTATGATGCTTCAAAGTCTCTACAAATGACAGGCAAAATCTAAAAGCAATTGGCTGTAACTATTTTTTTTGTAACTGCTGATTTTTGTTTTTTTCCAGATTATTTTGCATGGGCACCATTACTGGCAAGTCAGTATTATAAAAATTATTGTGCCTTGATATATAAACATCACACTGAAATTTAAACTGACTACTAATGCACCAATTTTAAAATTAATAAAAACCTGCTTAAAAATAAAAATTTTTACTTTGCGCCTATAGAATACTAAAAAATCATTGCCTTTCAAAAAATCAATACCACAAATGATACAGCTGTTTACAAAATTATTTCTTTTGAACAATTTGGGCAGAAGGTTTCCCTTTGGTGCTCCTGGAGCCTTTGAAGAAAGCCACTAGTGAGATAGTATGACTAGACAGAGAAATTTTACTCATAGTATGTCTTGCTTCCTTTAAAAAGTCTCCTTAGGATTTTAAAATTAACACCATCTGTTTTGGAGCTGATCAGAGATTGGTTTAAAAATTAACTCCTGTGAATTTCTGCAAATGTTCTGTGACAGTTCAATCTCCTGGCAAAACTGCTGGCACTGAGTGAGGTCTAACCAGGCCCCAGTCATGCATCCAGCTCCATGTGAAGGAAGATGCCATCTCTGTGAGTCTCCCTGCAACATCAGTATTTTAAGAAAGCCAGGGCTCAGAGCATCATGGGACATCCATTATTGCCTCTTACAGTCACTTTGGCTTATTCCTATTCTAATAGCTTAGAAAAAGTATATTATGAAGATAATTTACACTTACTCGACCACAAGCTCCAGGTGGACCAGTGCTTCCTTTCTTCCCCTTCATGAGAGAACAGAGAGGGTTTCTTTTATTTAAAACAACACATGGCATTTGGTACCCACTGTTACTTCAGTACATTGCTCATAACATTAAAGAAGTACTTCTGCTCCTGACAGTCCTTCACCACCCCCGTCTGTTCCTTGCACAACTATTCAGCCACATACACAAAAAATTTATTAGGCATAGATGGACACTAGTTCAAACACATGATCTATTTCAGCTGACCTATCCCCTATTCCATGAAAACACTACTTGTCATCTGTTAGGTAAAGTATAACATATTGTATACACAGCGCTAAGAAAACCTGATATAATAATCTTAAACCACACCTTATCTTCATCCTCAAAAACAACAATAAAACCATTAGACGATACCTTAGCTCCTTGTCTGCCAGCCAGTCCTGGTTTGCCCTGTTCACCATTTTGTCCCTGCAGGTGACAGTACACAATTTCATGAGGGTTACTCTTTCAGCACTGTCATCAGTAAGATATAAAATGGAAAGCTTTAATCTTTCATGGTGATAGCAAGGTGAATATGGCTTGCTCAGGGGAAGAAATCTCAGGGAAAGACTCTGTTTGGGGCACAGTTCCACTGTCTGTAGGAAATACTGCAGGTCCCTCCTCTAAACCTGCCTTTGTAACAGCACACTCCACTAATCCCAGGGTGGAGCCACTGCAGACAGCACAGGTATAGGAGGCTTTGGTTTGTTCTCCTTCTGCAAACTACTATTTCTAAAAGGGGAGAAATGGAACACAATGAGAGACTTGCATTCAGCAACTCCCTCTCCCAGAACCTGGTCAGTCTGCATGATGGTGGTGATCTTGAGAGGTGTCAGCAAGACTATGTGGGAAAACAGGGCACAATGCTGCTAAGGCTTTCTGTAAACATATACATGCAAGGTCTTATGCAGTTGATTGCACTAATAGTACAGTTGAAATGGGAAAAGAGCATGACTTTTGTCATGTCTTTGTCATGACAGAAAGTTTTTTGTTAGCTGATGCAGTAGACATCATGATGAGTATGTGGTCTCTCATTCCACATTCTTTATCAGACTGGAATGTGTTTAGACTGCTTGAGAAGGTCATTTTGGCATTAAGAAGATGATGCCTCAGGAAGATATTTGTAAAATGGGCTATTCTGATAATAAGAATATTGATAAGATATTTGTGAGGTCACTGTGACCCTGCTGATGTTGTTAAAGTGGAAGTGAATATAAAAGATTGGACATTTAACCAATTGAATACAGTATTCCAAATACATTTGAACAACTTCTGCTTTTAAATTAGTATACACATGAGATAATTTTGGTTAGAAATTGCACATTTTAAAAATCATATGATGACAAGATGGTAGTTTTAATTTCTATCAGTCATCTAATTTCAGGCCAAGGCAGCTGTGATGCTGACAATAACTTTCCTTTCTAAAAGAATGTCTTTCTTTCTAGTGATTAAAAACTACTCATTTTTTATGCTGAAGTGAAAGTATAAGCCTTTTGCAAAAATTTCCATTTACTAACCAGAATGAAACTCAGTAAAATTAATTTGGCATAACTTGGACTGTGTCTCAAACTCATTAGATAGCAGCAAGCAACAGGTCTTTTTATTTTACGCAGAAGAGACAACATCTATGAACTGAGCCTCTCTCTCCTGCATACATCTCTGAGAACACAGCATGTCCCAATGCCAGCTGTATAAAAGGAAATGTTTCACAGTGTATGCAAATCAACATTTTCAAACACATTCTTCAATGGGAAAAAGCCATGACAGGAAGATATGACCATGATAAACAGATGATTATTACTTAGAAAACGTTCAAAAGCTTTCCTTCTTTACCGGTAAGCCAGGTGGACCTGGGGCACCATCTTTTCCTGGTCTACCCTACAAAGGAAAAACATCACGAAAAGCAAAAATAAAAAGATCCTAAGAGGGTTTATCGTATTCAAAGAGTATAACAACTAAATGCTGTGCAGGTAACTGTATTTTAGGTCTTTACAGATTTTGAAAAGCTATTAAGATTATTTTTTAAATATTCATTATTTCTAATAATAATTAATGTTCTTAAAACTGATATTATCATAAGATATCCCCCTGGATAGTCCTTTTCCTGTGGAGGTTTAGTTGAGGCAGACGCTTCACTAGCACAAAGTGCCAGGCAAGTGCAGAAAGCTGGGTGCAAAATCAGGTCCTTGCAGAAGCAAGGCAAATGATAATACAGCAGCTAGCAGCCCTTCTAATGGTAAGCAAAGAAAGACACTAAAAGGAAATTGTTCTCTTGCAGGAAATGGGGCTAAGAGGTGACTTGAAGAGAAATCATTTATTGAGAAAGAAGAGGGAGTGCACTTCAAAGGGATTGGAAGGAGGGGAGTAGATGGAAAAGTGAAAACAGAAAGAGGCAGCATGCCAGAGCTATCTCCAGTTTCCTATGGCGCTCAGCACATCAGGCAGCCTTCCACTGTGGCCCTGGTATCTAGTGTGGCAACAATACATGTCAAGCAATTCATAACAAAAAAAAAAAAAAAAAAGAAAAAGAAAAAAAGAAGAAGACAAAGGGAAGAGATAGAAGGGGGTAAATGGGGAGAGAAACAGAATGAAATGAAAACCTAACTGTGAATATGGATCCCTTGCTTGCCACCTTGAAGGCAGAAGTGAGGCAAACGCGATCCATTAAAATCCACAGGAGGAAGGTAGTGATAAGATAAAAGGGGGGTGGAAGATTACAAGCTCAGAACAGCAGGGGGGAAAGCACATTTTAGAAATTTGTTTTGCACAGAATAAATCCATGAAGCATTATTTTTTAAATGACCGGACCATGAATTATGATGTAAGCCTCACTGAAAAAACAGCAATACTCAAAAGATGGCAGACCTTATAAAAGATGATACTCTTTTATAAGAGAAGAAGGGGAGCTGGAATGATGTCACCAGTTTCCAAACTTCCTTGCAAAAATAATGTTTTCTTCTAGAATGTAAAATCCACAGCATCTGATATTTTGCGCTCACTGATGTAATTTCAATAGCAAAGGAAACATTTTGTTTTCATTTTAGAATAGCCAGTCAGTCAATGTCTTAACACAATTTGTGTTTTCTTAGCATTCTTCAAGATCAATAGGCAGAAAAGGAAGAGTGCTCTACTATTTCCTCCACAAAGGAGGAAGGGAGAGGTCAATTAATAAGAGTTCGAAAAAACACTGCATGACAGGACTGGGCTTATGCAAAAAGAAGGCATAAGAAACACAGAAGATGGAGGAAAACCACCACACATTGGTTAGCAATAACTTTCATTATTTTACACCAGTAACTCAAATCAAAATTAAAATTTTTACAATGTATAGGAATAATAAAGATAACAATCAAGTTCCTTTATAGCATAATCATCGTTATAGTACCATGCAATTGAAAAAAGAGCAATCTAAAGGTAGTACTGGTCTGTCTTGCTACCTTTCCTTGTAAAATAAATTTATGGCAACCCCAAAAAGTACAGGAAAAATTTAAAAATACGTACGTTTGGACTGAATGAAATATTTTGTTTGAAAATTAGTTTTCTTTCTATTGCTATCAAAATGTATCTGATATCAAAGTGTTTTGTTCTGAAAATGTTACCAAAAAATGTAATTTATTTAGATATTTTAGGGTTCTTCCCTAATTAAATATTGTTGAACTGTTATAAATTAATTCAGTTTTAGTTACTAAGAACTTGCATCTTTCACTGATTAGTTTTTATCTGAACCTTTGAAAACCATTTGAGTGTGAAATGGTAATTTTCTATTTAATTCCCTTCAAAATGTAAATATATTCCAATAAATTATCTCTTAATGTATATGCTTTTTAAAACAAAATTATGATTTTTTTCCTCATATTATCTCCTTAAGAGAATAATTCCCTTATAACAACTTTCTTCACATCCCCACATACTTGCTGGCTGAGCATTCTAACTCTGCTGCCTTAAGTAAACCTAGTGGTTTTAATTCTCTTCTACAAATGCTCTGGCACGATAAAGCCTGTCCATGTTCAAAGACCACTTTTTTTTCTTTTTTTAATTAGGTTTCAACAGTAGAAACTTTACAACAAAACAAATAGAAGTGCATCCACCATCACCTGAGCTTTACTTCATGTACTCATGGTACGTGAACCTGTAAGAACAGCAATTTGGCTTTCAGCTCCCTGGTCAGGCTTGCTGGATGAAACAGCTTTTGAATCTAAGAAAAATCACTGAGTGGCACTGAAACAAAAGCTGGAGAGCAACACCAGTGCAAAACTGCTCTTCAAAAAAGACTATCATGTGTATTGAATTGTTTACTCATACCTGTACTCCGGGTTCTCCTTGGTCACCCTTTTCACTTTGAGAATCACCAACTGGCCCCTGTAACAAAACCATGCTCAAGATGCACGTGTATTGAGACTCACATTTTCTACATTAAATGTATCTATCTTTTATAATTTTGTTATCTTTAAAAAAGTAGTCTAAAAACAAAGCACAGTTAGAATGCTATTAATTTATATTCTATTCTAGAATAGACCATCTGAACATCTGGATTTACTTCTGGTCACTTACTGTAAACCCCATTGGCCCTGGAAGTCCTCTTGATCCTTTATCTCCTTTCTCTCCTTTCAAGTCCTATTACACAGAAAGTAAAAATTTAATATGGTCTCTCGGGTCTTTTCACACTCAAGTTTTAAAAATAGGAAATCCTTACGTTACCACCAAACTTTTTCAAGCAGAGATGGTTCTACTTAAATTACTAAGAAACAGAATCTTCATATCAGCACTTGTGCCGAGGTCTATGATGTTTGAAAAAGAAACTGGCTCTGCAGACATGACTGAACATGGCAAGTTCAAAATAACATACTTGTAACTTCTATATAAGGATAAAAAGCAAGAATTTTAATTCAAAAAGCAATAATTAAAATGCAAGGTGAATCAGAGTATTTCCTTTCTTCAATACTCACTCTTTTCCCAACATTTTCCATAATTATTCATGTTGCAGTAAAACCAATGAAAAAAACTATGAAGTGTACATGAATTTACAAGCTTTTGTGAAACTCTGGTAGCTCAATGACCTGATATTTTCAATGGCAAGGCCCAGAGGTCAATGCAGCTGTGGCTCTGATAGCCATTCAGAAAATGTGTGTTGATTTGGTGAGGCTAAAAGTAGTTTACTTTTTGTGTACTCAGAGATACACAGTAATGTGTTACTAATAAGCTGAGCTGGCTGTATAGACACACTATAACAAGAGCATGGTGTCTAACTAAACAAGTCTGAGAAATGTTACGATGGATAAAAGAAAATTCTATTGGAATAATGAAGATGAAAACATACTCTCAAAGTACAGCCTAGTAAGATGGCTTATCTGAACGCAATATTTAACAATTTTACTACCGTCATGTTGTCTGGTCCACTTAATGTCACAATAACAGTTCCTGGGGGTCCAGGGGGTCCAGTTAAACCAATGTCACCCTTGAAAAAAAAATGGAGCAATTATAAGCAGTGTGTTTTTATTGTTTCAAATGACTATCACTATACATTTTAATTAATGATAATTTTTCTGTCATTATACTTAGCTGTTAACACAGGTAACACTTCTATTTGCCTGTTATTTATCTTCCAATAAAAAAAGGCATATGGGAGATTTACGACTACTATGAAAACATTGTCCTAGCTGGGAAATATAGAAATGCATATGTTAATTTCTGTTGAAGTATCTAGAATTGGCTTAAATTTTTAATACTCTTTGTTTAAAAGTTATACAACCATTTTAACTGTAAATAAAATAAACTCATCTCCTTAATTTAAGTTTTTCTCTCAAACTGATTAAGACAAACAATAAAATAAACTGTCTTAGGTGACACGCTCAAAACTGAAGTCTGTGAACTACAGGGAAATGACTGTAACAGTGCCAACTGATACAATTACCTTTTATATGTCCTTAACTGAAAACAATAATATTGATGTACACTTTTTCATTAAGGATCTTTTAGAACAGGGAAAGTCCTACATATGATCTTTTCTGTGGAGCTCAACAAAACCACATCCATAATTCCCAGTGATTTTAAGCCAGTGGCATGCCTTTGCATGCACCTGCAGAGTAACATCAAAGAACGCACCACTCTTTCATAAGAAAGCCAGATGCTCCATGTTCACCTGAGATAATCCTAATGAATAATCAATTCTATTTACAGAAATTTTCCTAGGAAACTTCTAGCACATGCCCAGTAGTAATTACAAAGCTAATACCAATGCCACTATCAGATAGTGCTGTTTCTGTTCATAGCTGAATCTGTGCAGGTCAGTTAGCATGTGAGATTCCTCAAGGTCTTGAAAAGACCTTCAGACATATTACACTGGCTCTCCAGCTGTAGCTGAGGTCCACAGAGTCAATATATGTCTTTGCAGTAATTTCTAGCTTAATGTCAATTATATGGGATACAAGTAAGAATATGATGACAAGTCATCCAATTTTTATTCAGAATCTGGGGGGTTTTCTAGCAGCATAAAGGCTGCCACTGAAAAGATGTTGGACATAAGAAGCTGTGAGTCTACAGATGCTATAAATGTACCAATGTTTACATGCTTAGATGAGCATTTAGGAACACTGTGCAAATAACATCTAAATAAATTTAATGCTGTTTGTTAGTGAACATTAACTACTGGTTCCTCCTGAGTTTTACCCTTCTATCAGGAAGTTTGTATCAGTGGCTCTTATGTGAAAACAGTTTGTCCTTAGATATGAATTGCCATGTTTCCATCTTCCAATAAAAGACTTCCACACATATACTGAAAATTTTTATCTCACAGTACTTACTTCCCCAAACGCTTCACCATAGTATATCAGAAAAAGCAGAAAACAGAAACAAAACTTAAAAATATTTTAGGCATTTTATAAAATTACCTTTCTTCCTTTGGTTCCTATTACTTTCAGTCCCATAAGACCCTGTAAAAAAATCCCCAAATTTTATGATTTGTTAGATTTTAAAAACACCTATAAAATGAGTTAATTGGTGTTACACATAATAATAAGTTTTCATTTTTATTACCAATCTCAGACTACCTTAGGTCCAGGAGGTCCTGCTTTCCCTGGCATACCCTGTAAAAAAGGAGACAAAGAATTACAATCTTCAGCACCAATATAGGTGTTTTGAAGTATCCAATTTTTGTATGAGTTACATCACTAGTATTATTCTTTCATCTTTATAGCCACTATTTGTTGCGACAGAATGTCTGTACAGTCTATTTGCAAATACATACATCTCTCTTACAGTTGCACACATTAGTACTTAAAGTGATCCTATGAGTAATTATTTATAAATTAAAATTTATGTCTACATGGACAAGGATTCTTCTGAAAATGTGGAAATTTTCATGCATAAAATGAATGAAAAGAAACTAGGGGAAAAAAAAACCGTAACAAACCCCAGATGTGTGCAGAGTGATATGGATTTTGCATCCCTGTCTCTAGATCTCAAACAAATCTGTGAGAGTCAGGTACTTTTATCTGTGTAATTCCATAGGTTCCTGGGAAGATCAAAAGTTAAAGTAACAGGTAAGACAAATTCACACTCACTGGAGCTCCTGGAGGGCCCTGTGGTCCAATTTCTCCAGGATACCCTTGAGCACCCTGGGCACCCTGCATGTTAAAAGGAGAGACTGAATCTCCTGGAAAGATGATGAGCAAACCACAGTGCTAAATTCAATGAACTGAGTAATAAACAGAGGAACAGCATTGTCTCTGGATTTCCTTTCCATGTCTCAGGATAACACAGAAATATAATTTCTCTTCACTGCTTCATTGGTTTGCATACGTCTTGAAACATGAGGAAACAACTGCTCTAAACTAAACTACTCAAGTGAGCACGTATGTCCTGTTTAATTGTGGATATTCTCATGATGCATGTAGTCCTATTGCTAGCCCTAATAAGCCTTTAATCTTTCAAATATTCTATGCAATAAAATCCATACTTCAAAGCTTCATTTTCAAAGAAATTGATATTTTATTTTCCTTCATTTTCCTATACTTTCCTTTATTTTCCTACTGTCCTCCAATTACTAACAATCGAAAGAAATGTCTGCTCTGCCTTCTCCTATTGATCTCAGTTTTTTAATACAGATCATACAGTCCTTTCTAGTACTCTGTAAGTCGAGCTGCTCTAGATCTGTTCAATCTTACTTCATGGGGAATTTTACAGTTGAACTAGATGTTTGTTGTAGGTCCCTTTCAACTGAACTATTCTATATGTAGGAGTAAATCCCTAAGTTTATGACCCATTTTGTCTCCATTTCTGAAGTATTGTTGTTCGTTTGAAACATGACTTTCCTATCTCGCTTCACTTACACATAATGGACACTTGGTTCTGATGGCAAAATTAATTACTATCGTCTTGGTGTACTCTGGTTTGTGAAGTCAGCAGAAAGACTTTGAATACATGTTATTAATTGGATTATGTAAAGTTAAAATTTATCTTTAAGACACAGAATTACTTTCTGGTTTATAAATTAGTGAAATAATTGCAAAAACAAAACCCAACTGTATCTGTATAAAATATGTAATACATTTAAATTACATGTAATATCCAAAATCTAATATACACACATTATATATAATGTGGTTTATGTGTTTATATATATATACACACACATATATTTTCACACGTAGATATCTATCTCTCACAGTCTGAATTAAACCTAAATTACCTGAAGTCCAGGCATTCCTGGCAATCCAGGATCACCTTTTGCATCATACACTTGATTATATCCATCTGCAGGGCACCCCTGGAAATTAGATGATAAGGAAGATTCAAAGTTATGCTGTAGAACTTTGTAATGGAATCGATCTTCTAATGCAACTAGTATGGATAAAGCACCCAAAGTTTTTGCTTGATTGGACATGTTAAGAACTCTTCCATCAGTGAACGTACACACAAATTGCTGATCACCAATAAATATTTCACATTATATGGTGCAAATAACTGACCTTCTCTCCTTTGATGCCAGCAATACCCTAGAGAGAAAATGAATTATATTAGTAAAACAGAGAAGAAAAAGAGACGGTGGTGAAAGGACACATGAATATTCTCTAAGTTCACTGATCCTAAAGTGATTTATCTTCATGGACGTTGTATATAGCCAGGTACATGTTTAATGTACCAGACTTCAATTTAAGAAGAAAGGGCATATTGTTAAAAAATAGTCTCGGCTCACAGTTATAACTCTACAAGTGAAGGCAGAGCAGTTTTGAAGTCTGACTTTAATAAATAAATAAATAAAAATCAGGAGAGCTGGTAAAGATCATGTTTAGAAGTTATTAGATTAGAAGACACTGGAACTTGACAGACAGCATTCCTTTTCTACTTGTTCAGAAGTTTTAAAAACTTCTTTTAAAGACACATTTCTACAGAGAAAAAACAAATCTAGGGTTAAAGCAAAGTACCCAGAAAGAGAGGTTCTAGGTTTAATTCCTGATTCTTAATTGACTTAATTGGGCCATATCATCAAAGATATTTAGGCATGAACTGAAACAGCAATCTATTAAATGTATATTGGACACCCTTAGAGATCTGAGTGGAAAATTTTCATGAGCATCCCTTGAGACGCTAAAGAGCAAATCTACATGCACTTATTAATTAAGAAGTTGAGGCCTGACATGCAATCAATAAAGCATTACTTTTAACTTCAGCTTCTTTACTACACAGTTTTCATATCAGTAGAATGGGGATAACTATACATTTCAACTGTTGTAAATACCAGCTAATGTGGGGCTTTACGCTCCCTCAGTGAATATCTTTCTGTGGTAGAAATGCACACAAACAATTTCACAAACACCTACTGGAACACCTGGAGCACCTCTTCTACCTGGAAGACCCGGAAAACCTTGATCGCCCTGAAAGTAGTAACAGTGACTGTTAATGCATATTGGTGTTTATTATTTGGTCTGATTTTAGCAAATGTGATTACAAAAGAAATTTCTTATGTTACCATACTAAAATTGTGAGTTCCATTTACCACCATATTTGCTAGAAGTGGCACAGCTTCACTGTATGGGTCCTGATACCTATCCTAGACAGTAGGATTTATTAGCTATGTCAGATCAGTTTAATGTTTCACTAGAAATGTATGATTTTCTGTTGTAGGCATTCATCTGATTCCCTCTTTCAGAATGCTGGAAGCATTTGCCATAGAGCAAATCAAAACTAGTAAATCTGTTACTTAACATAAAGCCTATTCTTTTAATTGCTTTCAGGATTTATGAATTCAGCTGCAAGCTAGACACTGATGAAATAAAATTAATGAACTATTTATCTCTTCTCTAACACATTTCAACAGAAGGACAGGTGGGACAAAGCTGATTAGGTCTTCTGGATTTAATGAAAAAGTTTTTTATCTGTCAAAATATCGAACATTATTCTTAACTTTTTAGCAAAGGTCACTAACATGCATTATTTAATTATCTATCTTACAGAAAAAGTCTACATTTTTCCTTCCTCTGGCCTCGTGAGTCAATTTTTTCCCAGTGATAAAGTCACAAATCATGACGAATCAAAGCTTTTGTATATCAGGGGAAAAATTCAGAATGCTTTTCGGCCGTTCCCAAACATAAAGACAATCTCCATAACATTTAGCTTGGTTTGTACCTTTGTGCCGTTGCATCCTGGAACACCTGAACGCCCAGGAGGTCCAACACTACCTGGTTCACCCTAAAAAGAAGTGCAAAATTGACACAAGTTCTGGTTTTGCACATTCACATTACCTTGCAACAACACTGAAGGAGTTTATTATGGAGCAGTGTTTCACAAGACCTGAGAGATTACAAAGTGTTCTTAAATTATTACAAGGAGTAAGAATTGATGATAAGATTTTTATCTCTAGGCTGATTGACAGAGAAAATGCTGATGTTAAGACTAGAGTGAGCATGCTGGGCTGAGGAAAACTGTACTGAAAACTGCAGTAAGAGAGAAATAATTAAATCAGCTTAATTTTTACTTACTGGAAGGCCTGGGGGACCTGAAAATCCAGGTATTCCTGGGACTCCCTAATGATATAAAAACAGAAGAATAATATTACAAATATTAAGCAAAAGCTCATGATGCTGTTTTTCTTTTGACTGCATTCATAAGAAGAATGAATGCAAGTATGATTCTATCAAAAGATTGCTATTTCCTTACCCTTCTGATGGTGACCCAAGTAGAATGGTAGCTTATTAACTGTTAACATAGATTGGTTTTGCTCACAGAAAAAAACCCAAAACAAATCTTCAGGGAATTCTAGTCTGACTCTTTCATGGCACACCCCACTACTAAATACATACAATTTGAACCTTGTCCATAACATGCAGCAAAAAAAGCAAAAGTTCTAAAAAATAGATAATGCATGTGCATACTCTAGGTCATAAATGTTAAAAATACTTTAAAATTATATGCAATGGTTTGGTTTTATTTTTTGCAAATTATTGACCCAAGTTGTCATTTAGCATGATATTTAATACAAATTAGTTTGCTTAAAATATACTTACTCGTATACCTTTGGGTCCAACTAAGCCCATGAGCCCTGGAGAACCCTAGATCACAAATGTAAAACGATATGTTTAATACAATTAGAAAAAGCATGTACATGTCTATTGGTCATGCAACATTTTTAATATCAACAAGTGCACACAAAACTATATAAATAAGTGATTTGCCTATTACAGACACTAAAGCAAACAAGCATTTAATACAACTTGCATAAATCATGGCATCTTGCCCTCCCATTCAGTGTGTACAGGGGATATATCATGGAATCACAGAATGGTTTGAGTTGGAAGGGACCTTTAAAGATCATACAGTTCCAACCCTCCTGGCATGCACCCGGACACATCCCACTCAATCAGGTTGCTCAAAGCCCCGTCCAACCTGGCCTTGAACACTGCCAGGGATGGGCAACCTGTTCCAGTGCCTCACCACTTTCATAATAAAGAAATATATATGATATATTTCACCACAGGCAAAAAAAAAGCCAACAGGGTATGCTTAGAAAGCAGTTGCTATGCATCTATCCAAACTGTGACACCAGGAAGTGCGCCCCTGTGAGGAAATAGATGGAAGGCTCCCACATATGAGTGATATCCATGTAATCATCAGGTATATGCATATATAACAGCCACTCACGCCAGCACTGTTTTGGATGGAAAGGAAAGCCAAGAGCAGGCTGAAAGGGGGTTAAGCAGGATGGAAGAGCAAGGCTGAAAAAAGGCAGCAAGGCATGCCACAGCACAGTCTAGACAGAACCTGCTACAATTGTTTCAAGCTTTACTGATAAGAAATTTTACCCAGAATGGAAATGGGGAACGTAAAGAACAGCTTGGACTCTGAAACAGGTTTTGGTTTAGTTTTGTTTCTTAAAATAGAATTCTCTAGCCAGTCATAGCTCGCTATGTAGCACAGTAGTTTACCTGTCTCTCTCTCATACACTTACCTTTGGTCCCTGTGGCCCTGGAGGCCCTTCCGGACCAGGAAAGCCCCTGTGACCAGGTAGACCTGGAATACCAGGATAGCCTTTTTCACCCTGTAAATATTAAGAGAATGAAGTTATTTAAATATCAATGAATTCTCCTTTCGATACCTTATTTCTAAGACATTCATTACTTTCAGTAACTCTTAACTTTGACATACCTGTCTGCTACTATGGCAGATACATTAATCTTTTCCATACTAACCTGTTTTTGTGGTCCTGCCTATGCGGTATGAGTATGGTTGAAGATATCAGAAGACAACAGTACTCAAGATTATGCAGAGTACAGAAGTTAATTGCCAACATGAAAAGTTTAAGAAAGTATCTGATACATACTCCTTGTTAGTATTTCTATACTGTGCTTAGTCACTACAAGCAACACAAATCCAAATCCATTACAGCAGCCTAATTTGTAGTTGGCAAACTAAATGGCTGCTGCTGTACAGGAAGGTCAGTTCCAAATCATCATGTAAAGAAAACACATAAGATTAAAACTATGCAGTATAATACAGGAGGCTAAGTTACAGTGGAAGGGGCATTTTGAGTTTTTTAGTTAAATATAATGAAGATGTTAAATATAATGAAGTCTTATCTTGGTTAAAATAAAGTGCTTGAAGCCTGGAAACTCACAGAAAAGGTGTTTCAGCTCTTTAGATAGCAGTAATTTAGCATGCTAATTTTACATCAATGAAAAGTTGCCTATCCATGACCTTTTACGTCACAACATGACAGGGAAGAGAGAGCATGGGGTTATCGATTCTCTCAGAGTCAATTTTCTTACCGCTTCATCAGAGGAGAGTTATACAAAAAAAAGCATCTCAAATTTTGCTGTGCAGAAGTTCTGGTATCTTATTATTCAATGTACAAGGTAGGATCCTAAAGAAGTCCCAGGGAAGCCAAATACCTTTGCTTGCCCTATCACCAATTCTTGCCCTTCAAAAAGCTGCAAACAGACCAGACTTTATATAGCTTCTGAATAATTAAGAAAAAAAGACTATAATCATAGAATATTTTAACAGAAATCAAAATAAGAATTGCATCGTAAAGTGTCTGTGAGATCTGTATCCTAAACCGGCAAAGTTTTTTGTAACAAATCGTTTATTTCATTCGCCAGCGTTCCAAGAAAGGCAAATAAGGATGATGCTATACCAAGACGTGCCACTGGAGGGGGTGTGGTACTAACTCACAGAAACAGAAAGAAGTCCTTGATCTTCCTCCGCGGAACTTGCTACCCCTTCACTGAAGCAAGCCATGGGCTGCTCTCCTGATACAGAGCAGCACTGCTCTCTCCTGACAGTTTCACTCCCCTTCGTACAGTACAGGCAATTTTATCCACAGTTTCTTCTTGACAGATCAACAAGATCAGAGGATTCTTGGGTTGGAAAGTTTCTTAACATCAAACAGTTATCAAAGCATAGTGATTAATGAAGCTGCCCTGACTTTCCAATGCTGCCTGAAAAACATCAGTGTAAATGATGATTAACTCTTACCTACTAGTTTCTCAGTTGCTTTAACATGGAACTGATTAAGACAAATTGTGGGTGTTCATTCTTACCAATATTTCATGGGCAGCTTATTTTTTCTAGTTTTCACCTGGTCTCAATATCACTGGTTAAGACAAAGTCATGTTAGACCAACTAAGAACATGAAAAATAAGCATGGAGATTTTACTAAAGACATGAGTATACTATCCTTTCCCACCTAAGAAAATATGCTTTAATTATGAACATATTTACTTAGAGATAACTTCCCTCCAACACTGAAATTGAAAGCAAGACAGGCAGGTGTTCTCTGTGATGCACTATGACATTTTTTCTTGGTAATAAACGTACAGAAGGAAAGTTGTGAGTAATTCTTTAACAGGCAGGATGTGTTGAACAGTGGGACTAATCACAATCCTAAGTCTATACAGATGTCTGGAATCTACTGATAGGTTTAGTACGGCAATTGCTGTGCCCACAGGTAGCCTGAATTACAACCATGACTGCTTCAATAATGCCCCTTTTATTTGTGAATCAGTTGTTTTTCCAACTAGAAGCAGGAGTTTGAAAGAATTTTTGGTATTTGTTTAATTCAGGTTGGTCTAAAAGCCACTCCGAGCCTCTGCCAAGATACTATTGGCAACAGGTAGAGCTGCGGCTCTATTACTTTTGATGGATTTGATGCTGTTCCTTCACTGCTGGCAAGGTGTTCTATCCATCTAATGCCTGCACATGTAACTTTCCTTCAGGCACTGGAAAATGATGTGCAGGGGGTGGGGAGAGATGGACAAGGCCCAAAGATGGAAAGAGGGAAGCACTGAACATGACACTCTTGATGCTATTATAAAATTTCTAACAGCAGAGCTGCTGCCAGAGTAATGGTATCTGTGGGCATTTGTTAGGAGTTTGTGAAAGGGACCCAGCGCTTCAGACTGCTGTTCTTGTATTGGTGTTCGAATGGCATGCAATGCTGTAAACAAAGTAATGCATTTTAAAAAATGAATCTAAAAGTCTTCTTAGATAAACAGTGTCCCCAGAGTTATTTTAACAGAATTTTGTAAGGTAATGCATTCCTTTAATGATTTTCTCTATACTCTCTTAACATTAACTTACTATGTTAAAACAACTATGTGTTAACAATTCCCAGAATTAAGCTGATGTTAAAAAAGGAAAAATACATTTGTTCTTACCTTATTACCTTTTATGCTATCACAAAAGCAGGGACTTTTACCTTTGCATACACAGCTCTGAAAAACAAAAAAGGCAAGCTTTATAATAAAATTGTTTTTCTCATTGTGGTGTTTGGTGTGGGGCAAACGAGATCTCAGTGGTTTTAGTAAGGCAATTATTTCACAGATAATAAAACTTGAGAAAAAATGTTCTCAACAGTGGAAAAGAGCTCATTATTCCCCTGTGCTCTCTTCTGAGACAGGTAAGAGCACTAATTTAATTTTGTAGTTGGGGTGAAGGCCAAGAAGCCCTGCTTAACACCACCGAGGTTATAGTACGAGTACGAAGAATTCAAGAGTTTGGGCTCACAGCATTAAACACTGATGATTCATTAAAAAATATATAGTAACAAACAAATATACTGATATTGGTTTATATTACAATTATATTCTTTATATTTTAATTTATTAACCAATAATTTTCTGACTTTTTGCAGCCATGTTCACCTCCTGACCCTGGCTCATGGTACCTAATACTATTAAAAAGGACCCTCACTATTGCTGGTTCTGAATTCCGGAGGTTTCCTGAACCAAGCTGTGTGACTAGCTGGTGCCCTCATATACGATGTCCCCATTCAGGCAGCAAGTCCTGGGATGTAACTGCTACCAGCTGGAGTTCAAAGCCTTCCTTGGAGGGCTGAGTGTTGAGCTGTAGCATCCAAACCTCTCTTTGAGCCTGTACTGATGGAATATGACATGGCTATCTAGGAGTAACTACGATTTGGAAAATTCAAAAATTAATCATAGAATCATAGAATAGTTAGGGTTGGAAAGGACCTTAAGATCATCTAGTTCATCAAGTATGAAGAGGAGATATTCAGGTTTTTATTGTTCATACCAAAGTGAAAAAAACAACCAACCAAACCAAACAAGGATATTCAGGATGTAACTGGATTGACAAGATGACTAAATTAGCTGTCTCATGCACTACATAGTGGTGGTAGCAGGGCTGCAAGTGTCTGTGAGATCCTGAGTGAACATGGAAACACTTAGCCCTTCTTTTCCCTGTTCCACCTACAGCTATCATGCACTCAGTACCTGTGCTAGCCCAGTCTGGCTGGGATAACTCTGCAAAGGACTCTTCTATCCTATTTCAGTGGCCTATTCTATTTCAGTAAAGTGGAGGAGAAGAAAAACAATCCTTTATTAACATAAATATTACACATACTAAAATAAAATTGATTATTGTATCCATGTATTTCATTGAAAAGTCCTTCCTTGTACACTTAATTTCTTCCTTTTTTTAGTTCTTGCTGAATGACTTTTTCAATTGTACTACTGTAGAAAGAGGGTTATTTTTCAGTTTATCCTCCATCTTAGTATGTATGTTTAACACACTGACCATATACTATGTTATAGTTAAAGACAATTAGAAAGGACAACTAATATGTATTGGTTATGAAGGTATTTTTCTAAATTGCATAAAATTCAGAAAAGAACTGTATTTTTTCTTACAAGAGTAAAGCCTTTAAGATGGTATGATATGAAATTTATATTTAGAACTTGAAGACAGAATTAATTAACCCCTACAGCTGGTCATAATACAACAGGAGCACTGTTCCGAATTTATAACTTTTCCAGTGGTGGTCTCAAAAAACAGACAAAGACAGAGAAAAAAAAAAGTTCTCCTATTACATTTTAAAATGATAAAGTTGGATTATCATTCAATTTAAATTTGTCTGTAGCAATGTGTTCAGGTAAATATTTTACAGAATTTAAAAGCATCTTTTCTTCCCACAAGCTAGGATCAATTTCTTCTATCATTATCTTCCAAAACTGAGGTGTGTGGTATCAGCTAGCTGCCTTCATTTCTTACACAATTTATGGTGTTCGTCTCTTTCCTTTAACTATACAAGGAAACTTGACATCCTAGTTTAGAACAAGTCATCCAATCTCCTTAAGTGCCTCTTTTAGGATGGAGGAAAGATACTGCAAGTATTTGCTGTTCAATATGGACTAGAAAACTACTGACAATAGCTGTCAGTCTTTGAGGTGGCTGAAGTTAGGCAAGATGATGCCAGCTAATCATTTGAAAATAGATGCAGGGAGTATTCCCCAAGTGAACAGCTGTTTAAACATTAATTTACAAAATAAAACAAATTAGAATCAGTTGGCCTTGAAAAACAAATCCTGCAACAAATGATCGTGTCTGTCTGTGTCCTGTGGACAGATCAATAGTTTATTACTTGATGTTTCAAGCTAACTTTTAAAGAGTTGCAAACATTAAATACTTAATTCTTTGGTATATTTAAAGAAGAAACTTTCTTCCCCTGATCTGACATCTAGAATTCAAGTGGAAAAAAAAGGTGACATGTAAAACATAACCATGTGACTCTGCTACCCTTACTATTATTTTAATCAATATGATTATACCACCAGAGACACAAGCATAAACACTAGTGCAGAACTAACAACAAACAGTATCCTGATTTCTTCTTGGTAAGGTCAATCACTTTGGCACTGGACAATCTAAATTTGCCAAGTTACGTGACAGGGACCTTAAGCCTTTAAGCATAAATACCAGAAGATAAAATGACATGTATCTCAAAATATATTTGGAATAGTATAGAAGATAACACATTTTCTTCTTCCCTATTGAATAATGGTACCTTCCATCCCAAATAGGTGACACAGATATTGGTACATGTCTGCTAAGCAGTGTGAAAATGGTAACTGTTCAGTGTCCAGCATTCCAAGGAAAGGTGTAAACACGGTATGCAACAAAAGTAGTCTTAAATTGCAGATACTGTATTTTCCTGCTGTATAGGGCTGGTGAATGACTCAAGCTACTGCATTCTCAATTCTAATGCATTTCAGTTTGCATCTGAAAACTGCAAAGTAACTACAAGACCCATGAGACCCTTTTACATCTCAGCTCCTGAAGCAAAGACTTAGCTTGCAGATCAAGTAGGCACATGTTTGAGTCCAGGGAAGTTATTGTTTACTGAGGCAAAAAATGCTTACAGTATTCCAAATTCTCTGAATTTCTCCAGTATAACTTAGAGCATATCCCAGCTGACCATCGAGAGCTTTCCTGAGAAATAGCCATAGCTGTCTTGTCATCTTTCTAGTACCAATTATTTACCATTATAATTCTACAGACCTTTGGGGAGTTGTACCTTATTTCACCTGTGAAAGCAAAGCTAGATGCTGTTTCTTTACAATATTTGTATGTAAAGCACAGTTTTCAGGACATGTAGAGAAATCACCAAATGAAGTGACTCTTCTGACGTATAATCTGCAGAAAACTTGACACGTGCAGATACAGAAGAAAATTTCCTTTACAATCAAAGATAGTCCAGGTGAAGTTAAATGCATGAACATGTAGAAACTTCTGATGCTACATAACTAATCAAGGTTATTTAGCTATTTAAAGAAAAAGAGCTTTTGCTCTGCAAGAAGTCAGAATGCTTCAAATGTGTTTAATTGGCCATTAGTAAGCTTTCAGATCAATTTAGGTCTTTCTGTGTATGCCTATCACTTTAAAGTGAAAAGACTAAATATGATTTTACGTTACACAGTCAGCTGGATAATACTAAATGTTTTGGCATATGATTTTTACATATGATTAGATTATGCCTTTAATAATGGAGCTTTGTACCAAAAAAAAAGCCAAAACATTGCTCACACTACTGGATGTTTCCACATCATTGCAAGATGCCTGTGGCTCCTTTATCTAAGGATCATAACAAAACAATAGTACCTTGCCAGGTTATAAGGTAAGGAAATTGATTATTAGTTATTATGGTTTATTCAAGATCCTCACAATAACATCTACATACTTAAATGCATCAATTTACTGCATACTTTTCAGTGTTGTGATTTTCATAATAATCACCTATGTTCATTTCAAATATTTAGATATGATACATGGCACTAGATTCTTGACCTAAAAATCAAGGCCAAAGCATAAAGCCACATCATTCATTACATGATTAACAAATTAAATTAAGTCACCAATGAAACAAATTAAAAAAAAAACAAACCAAACAACAGTTTCATGGAGTAATTTATAGAGGAGCTCTTTTCAGAAGTGTTTTGAGAGACAGTAATAGTATCATATGTTTGTTAAATAATTACAGCTGTACATGCTGAAACACATTTACTGCCATGGTTAATGCTTTGTTCAGTAGGTGCAACCTTATCTACAACACTGAATTGTCCTTCTTACACTATGGGATTGAATTAAAAGAGCTCTGTCCTCTTCCTGCCCCTACTCAGAAACTGACTTATGCATCTGCTTAAAAAGTGTTCCAGACCCCTCCTTCACTGAATCCCTCAAAGAAATGACAAAGAAGAAGGAAGAAATAACATACTAGAGACTACGCTGTCATCTATTCAAAGCTTAATGTAGATTCAGCATGGCACTGCTACTCATACCATTGCAGTCATGGCAATTTCATGAGGAGTATAAGGAGAATCTTACACAGCTCTCAGCATTTTGCTAATAGAGCTGGTTATATGGAGGATATTAGAGAATGTATTTAGGGATGTTAGCAAAGGTGAATATGTCAAAGAATTAATGTAAAGAAAAAAGCAAACAACTATAGTAATTTCTATCAACAGCACAGGCTTTGAGTCACATCACTCACATTTTGGGGCAACACAGTCATACTGGTAACGGTTTAAAGGCAGGTTGATGGGGAACAAACTAAATGAGCCAGTAAGGGTGATGAGACAATATTTTTCCATTGATCTCTTTCTGGAAGGACATATATGATGACGGAACAGTCGAAAGTATTTGTCTGCTTTTCCAGATCCAGCCAATATCAGAGTAGGTCAGCTATGATTTCAAAATACAGATTTGTATTAAAAATACTGCACCCAGGACAGAGGCACAAGTGTTGCTGCAGGCAACACGTATTGCATTCTTGAAATATGTTTCAGATGAAGATTACATCAAGACCACACAGCATGAGTAATAAAGACATTCAGATGAAAGCTGAGATGAAATTAAGTGTATTCTGTAGGACTATAGTAATCTGGCTGCAGTGCGGCTTAATTTTACACTTTTGGCCTAATTAGTCTTTAATTTCATGGGTGAGCTCCACTGATTCCAGAGGTATATCCAGGTTAACATGAATGAAAGATGACTGTGCAATGTAAGGAATTTTAAGATGAATTAAAAACAGTGCAAGTGATATCCATTAATTACTCTGGACAGTAAAAATAGCCCAGGTGTCTTCTCTCAAGTGGGTGGGGAAGCTGCCACTTTCATTCACTGGTGGTTACAACAGCTGATCAGGCTTGTTTTTAAAAATGCAAGCCTGATTTTTCATTTAAACTTATTTTTCATTAGCATCTTGCCCATCTTGCCAACTAGGTTTTTATCTTCTAACTTCGAGGATCACTAAATTAGAACTCCATCAAAACATGGAACCAGGCTTATTGGGTAAGATCTACCTTTGTATTTCTGTATGATGCTACTTTCGGGGGGTTTTCCCATCTTTCTGATCATTGACGGTATCCTGAGCAGCCTACAGATATGCAGGTCATTACAGTGCTCCTTTCTAAGTGGAAGTAAATTACCAGCTAATTTCAAGTTTTCTCTAATTTCTCTTAAATTCCAATACTTATGAAAAATTATGTACCAGTGAGCCAGCTCCTTTAGGAGTCTTGATTATGGATTTTCAAGGGCTGCTGACACACTGAGATTTCTGAATTCTTCCTGAGCTGTCTCAGTGCAGAGCAATCACTTTACACATTCCAGCTGCATCTATAAACCACAACCGAGCACATAGAATAATACTGCTCGCGCAGTTGATGTTAATAGAATGACTAAAATGACAAAGGGCTCATTTCTCTAATGTTCTCTACTACATGATTTGCATTACATCTAATAAAAGTGCGTGTAAAGTATCATGAATACAGTAAGTGGAAAGTTTTGCTTTAATGTTTATCTACACTATAGACTTGTATTAACATAGCATGCTGCATAGAAGTGCAAAATGCTGCACTTTTCTGGACACTGTGGTGCTAGCTAAAGCACATTGCCCTAACCTGCTCATCTCAGGGGATCTGAGAGCAGAGCTGTGTAGAAAAAAAGTTCCTACTGTGGAAAAGGCATATAAGGAAAATCTTTTTCTGAGTGTCATGCACCTGTGTTAGGATACTTAGCTAAACTAGGACAGTCAGTAATTCTATCTAGACATGGTCAGTAGATACATGACCCTGGCAGCATATTCCTCGTGTTGCACAACTGTAAATCACCATGTAGCGTACAAGATATTGAAGAATGAAGTCCCCTCACTGCAAAACACTGCTATCAAAACAAAATACCAGTCTCACAATTACAATCTGTGTACTACAAGTTTTTCATGCATTCTAAGCATCAAACATGAATTCATTAAAATTATCAAAGACCACGAAGGACTTTGTGTTTTTTCAGTGTCTGCCTGGACCAGTAAAACAAAACCAAATTATTAAGCCTTCAATAAGTGTAGACAACATAGAGCAGAAATAGGAGATGATGCGATGAAGGAAAATATGCCGGTTCCCAAACCCTGAACCATTGTGCAGTCACTTGTGAACTGGAAGGCAGACAGACATTCCTACCTTAGAAGACTCCTGTTAACAGCCACGTATGCTATTGGAATTTGCAGCATTTTGCCTACCAGTTGAATACCTAGCACTTGACAAAAATGATTTCATTTTGACTTTCCATTATAAACAAATACACCTTTAACTAATGAACAACTTGATCAATAATATCTAATGTAGGGTGACTGGATCTCAAAGGACACAGTGGAAAGCAACTGTTACACTGCAGACAGTGGTGCTGTTGAAAAAGCTCCATTAAACACTTGTAATGGGAACCTTGCTCAGGGAATAGCTACAGAATCAATATCCCTCCTTGGTGACATAGGCTTTATATTACTGGTTATGTGCTGCTTTCAGTGCGAGGTGCAGAAGAGAAGTCCCAGGTACTTCTGATCACAGGGAAAAACATAACACTTCACAAAAGCAGTATTTGTATCTAACTTACAGGTACACAATTTGTGATCACACAATGTGAACACAGAACATGTGTCTATGTGAACTTCATTAGAATTTCTTTACTTTATATCCTTAATTTTAAACTGTCCGGACATCTTCTGGAAGTATTTGCAAAGCAACTAGGGTAAATGACTAGTAGGAGAAACGTAAGAAGCTGCTGCAGATGAACATTCGATCAACTTTCTATTATTCCAAGGCAACATGTGAATGAAAACCCTATTTCTCTTCAGAGACTGAAACTGTTTTGAAAATCTGAGTTTTTAAAGCAAAAACCTGTTCAGTAAGTTGCTATAATAACAATTTGGTAGTGTTAGAAAAATCTCTTCATTATAACTATTCATATTTATCACAATAAAAAACCTAACATGAACCTTAAGTTAAACACTGTAAGTTGAGAAAAAAAAAGAAAAAAAAAGAGAATTTCTGGTCTCTCTTGCCTATGTTCAAATGGAATAAATTCTGTCCTAAACCCAACCCAAACCCCCATAAACAACAAAAATTACCCAACCAAACTACCCCCCAAAACACCAAATACAAAATCAAAACACACCACCCTACAGTTCCTTTTTTTGCTATATATTTACTTTACAGTATATCTTTCTTGAGGTGAATAACCCTGTTTACATATGCAAGTTCCAAGAAACTACCATAACATAGCTGTTCATACTATTTGCATGAAAGCACACCATTCTGTCATCATGCTCATAGTTCCACAACTTCCAGGGTGCCAACCATATTCTTCTCCAAGCAGATACAGTATAATTAATTACATAGAGCTTCTCCCTTCTCTCCAAGTCACTGCCAAAGAATTAGGAAGTGAGAGAACTGTAGGACTTAGCAATCTTCCCTTTGCCTGCACGTTATCATCACTGTGTTAATATAAAACAGGTAAAATGTAATTCAGAAAAGAAATCCAACACCTTTAGTTTTCCCAAACTCAAATTGTTTGTGAGCTCTGTAATGATGACCACTGAGGCCTGTGTTGTAGAAGCTGCCTAAAATTACTCAATATCTACGTAAGAAGTGCTGGCATGTTGTGTGCAGATTTGGAAAACTCCAAGTTGAGGCTCTCAATTAAATCTCTGTTTTCAGGGGATTTTAAATTGCATTTGGTCTATAAAGGGAAAATACAGAATTACCCCCTCTTTTAAAGACAGAGAATGATGTTTTTCTTTCGTCTGCTAAACCACAGAAAATTTTGACACATATTTAAAATGACTGATATCTTGCTCTACAAACAATCTCACTAGGGTGGAAGTCACTGTGCTGAGGACTATCAGAAACTGGACCAAACTGTTCATGATACAATAAGATGGGCAATATCTCAAAAGGCAGACCCATAAACCCCATCTCTGCGGGTTTCTTCTCCTGACCTTGAACAGGACATGGGGCCAACAGAAAAAAATGTTTCTCTTTTCCACAAGGTGAAAAAAAAAAAAAAGATTAGGTAATTCAGTCCACAGAATTTTGTGCAGCTAACTCGGAAGGGTGTTTAATCAGCTTATTCATCCCTGTTCTTCCTTCCTAACAGACAGTCATCTTAAAAGAGCAATCTAATAAGAAAGAATACACATCATTTAAGTAGTGAATATTTGCTAACCTACCATAATATAATTAGCATTACATCACACAGTTGTTTCCTTCCCAACTGTTGAGTGTGGGAATGGTATTCACTATAATTTTTGTCTCCTCAGGCCTGTGTATTTGTATATTCATAAAATTCCTGGTGCACATCTTCTGTTCAGTGGTGCAAACAGCAATGAAAGCAACAGGAGCTTGTTCAGAGAAAGCTTATTGCACATGCTTCGGTTGCTCCTTTTTTGAAATATGATTTCACAGGTTAAAAAAAAAAAAAAGGGAAGGTTACTTTTCCTTGCAGCTTCCTCCAAAATGATTTGTGGAAAAATGCAGCATAAAGCCATAGTTAAAAAGCCTTCACTGAACTAGGCCAAATGGAAAACCTGTAAATTTGAGACTTGTACCCTATCACAAGACTCCTAAGTTAAAAAAAAAAAAACTATAAGCAATGAAAATATAATTAAAAACATGCCAGGTATGGCAAAAGCGAACTTTTTCAGTGTGTGTATGAGAGACTGGGGCTGTAAACAGTTCAGAAGAAAAAAGCCTTTTTGTATTTCACCTTCCTCCTAGGCTCCTGTAACCCATGCCAACATATTGAGCCTTCTAGTATTACTTCGTTAGCCAGTAGGGTGAGAATGTGACAGTAAAACAGATGACCGGACATCCCATGCTAGTTGCACTTAATAGCAGAGTATTTTGTTTCAAAGAGATGTTATGATAAATCAGCCCTAGGTACTGCAGGACAGATGTAGCACAGATCTAGAAATAAAATGCTGCTATATAGATATGAAATGCAAGGCATTGAAGAAAGAACCAGAGTTTGCCTGGCTGCTTTAATTATTTTAATATTATTCAGCCAGCAAAATAACTTGTATTAGAGAGCTTTGCTTAAATGTGTACTTACCTTTTAGATTTGCTAGAAAAAGGATATACATCAATTGTTAGCTGTTTAACTTTTACAGGTGTTTACTAAGATAAGCTAAGGAGGCTCATTTCCTTTCAGCTGTATGATGCAGCATACACATAAGCACACTTAACATTTTTTGGCCATCAGAGCAAGCCTCCACGTGGTATGAAAGAGCAGAACTCCATACATTTTGATGCACAAATATTAGGGCAACTCTGCTACTTTATGTTAACCCTCTTGGCCCAGTAGAAAAAGCATTGCTCTGCAGCACTCTGACATTGGCCTGTTTCTCTGTGGAGATGATGGAGGAATTACAACTAGTTATAGAGGCAACCAGGATCAGAACAGCCCAGTATAAATTGGGCCCAATTATCAGAGTAACACCCCCACTAACTTCAGAGCTGGGATCATATTAACCAAATCAAAGAGTGCACTTCACAAAGGACTTGTTTTTCTAACACACTCAGTGAACTCTCTTTTGTATATTCAGGTGCACATCTTCTTCTCAGCTGCCTCCTGTGACAAAGAACCTGGGCACTTCCAAAGGCAAGCAGAGAAGGAACATTCTCACTGTGACCCACCTGTGTCCCTCTAACATTTTGATTCCTAGTTAAACCAAGTCATTCAGCCTAGATTCTATTCTTACCAGCCTTGGAGATGGTCATGGCTAAGCTACAACACTGCATTTTTCCTTACAGAGCTAGGTATTAAGATCTATTTATGACAGCAGTATTGTTTGCTTCTAGCTAGGAAAAAAATACTGCATGAAGAAGAAAAGACTAGTTTACAAATATTTGCATGCAAATTCTAACATTTGTAAAATATGAAATTAATTGGAAAATATGAACCTTTGCATCTAGTCACCATGAGAAGCAGGATGCAAAAAAGATATTTCCAAGTTTTATAGCCATAGAGTTTGCTACCTCTATTTCTCTGCCAGCAGCACAAGATGAAAAAATGAAAAAGTAATGATGGAAGCAACTAGAGGATATAGAGCACTTAATTTTATCCTGTGTATACAACATTGCAACTGTACTACAATGCAAATTGAAATATGGTAGTTACATGAGATTCAGCTAACTTGCAATCAAGTAATCCTGCTCAAGTAGAAACTCACTTTTATCCTGTTCTGAACATGTGCTAACACCATGCCATCATAAAAATGATCAGTGCCACCAGGAAGTAGTATTGATTCAGCACACATGAACTTGACCAAGGTATTTTTCTTATTAGTGTCATTTGAAACAGCAGATTTCAGGGAATATTTTTAGATTAGTGTTTAATTTCAAGACATACAAGAAGTACATGGATGGTATCACAAGACAGGACACACAAAGGAGAATTAATAGGATTGTATGTGTGCATCAAGACAGTACCAGTTCTAGGTACTGTTAAACAAAATGAAACAATGAGAAAGCAAAACATTTTTTTTTCTGAAAGAAAAAGAATAATAAAAAAATATGAGGAATGAGAAGGGTCTTGATATTTTTTAAATTATTCTTCTTCTTCTAAAGTATTTAAATGAACAGTGGAAAAATCCAAAGAATTATAACATCAGTATCTGGAGCAAAGGAATACATCAAGCAAGCTGAAAAGCCTTTGACATGGGAAGATGCTACTTCTGCTGAGTTTTCAGAAGACGTGATTAGAGCATGCCAGTGGCCAAGAATGCAGATAATAATACTCCCTAGCAGGTGCCAGAAAGTTCAGTCTCCTAAGGGCAGAGAAGTCTGGTCTCTGTGAAGGGCTGTGAGGACCAAAATTTCTTGTATAAACAGCAGAAGGCACAAATTAATAATTTTCTTTTTTTTTTTTCAGGAATAAACTACTTGTTAAGAGACATACACTTAAAACTTTTCTATGATAAAACACTTTTTAATTTATGCAAACAGCAAAAACATTGCTTGCCGGTCAGATATAAATTTATTTTCATATGAAAGTCCATTCTCTGCAATGCACAGTCCAGCCAAGATGCAATGATTTATTCATCAATCATTTCATGTCAATTATCATTACCCACTAATATTTAATTAGGAGTTTAGATAAAACTGAGAAAATTCTGCTAGACTCTTTTGAAAATAACAGCATTTTTATAGAAGAATAGAATTATGACATTTAAACTTTAAACTGAATTATCTGTTGCAAATCTAGTTTAAACTAATCTCAGACAACGTTTGAGATCCACTGAATTTTCAGAGCACCACTGAATTGATTCATCACGTTCAAACTCTGACTAAACAGCAAGATTTCTGTAGAAAACACCTGCTACCATCACAAATCCTGTCTTTAAGACCTAAGTGTAAATGAGGATCTAGTAGTGACAATGCTCTAGAAAACTGGTATCTTGGGGCTTTGTGATTTATCTTAAGCAGAAAGCCTGCTAATGAAAGAAAGTAAATGAGTCTGCTCTAGAAATCCTATTGAAGTTGCTAAAAAAGTGGTGGGTGGCATGGTCTAGTGTGAGGCATCCCTACCCATGGCAAGGGGGTTGGAACTAAATGATGTTAAGGCCCTTTCCAACCCTAACTATTCTATAATTCTATGATTCTAAATGCTTTATTGGGCCATACATGCGGTCTTACTTGTCAATACTCCTCCTTTTCCCTTCCTTTGCAGATGAAAACATGCAACAGGATGACAAGATCAACAGAGTGAGACTAGAGGCTTAGAAAAAGTGTGTGTGTGTGTGTGTTGTGGGAGGGACGGTAGGCGTTCCTGGTGCACAGCCTGTGCTTGAGAAGCATATATAATGATGTGCAACATCAGGGGCAATGGATGGGGAGGTACTAGCAGAGGAAGAGTGGAATAAAGAACAGCAAAATGGGTAGAAGAGAGAGGCAGATCTTGAGTTCATTTATCTTCCACATCTTGCTTTAGAATAAGGATCAGATTAAGTCAGCCTGAAACAACTCTGCAGAAAATATGTACTTTGCAAATAGATCTGTTTCCTCTGTTCTACATAAGAACCATGAGGTATTTTAATTCCATTACAAATAAAACAAGTAGATCTTTGTTAAATGACTAAACTTGACTGCAAGTTAAGAGTGCCATAAAAGAAAACGTTTGGTGAAGTGCTTATACTGTTCTTAGACACTTAACCCTAAATGGGTGTGTGAAGGAGCTGTAATATTTGAAAAGAAACATTATTACTTAGTCTGCTTCAGAGTATTACAGCAGAACATGTCTCTATTTTAGCTATAACAAAGTAAGTGGTCAATTTTTTTCCTTATAAAGGTCAACTGCAAAATGTTTTGATGCACAGTAAAGGATTTTGATGTACTGGGTTAGAGCATTACACACATGCAAGGAGAAAGTAACACTGTTGACCATTACTGGAGAAACGGAACTTGAAATTGACTGAAAGTGGAAGTTTCCTGTGTTTGATATCTGTCTAAAATTTACTGAAAGTGGCAGTTTTCTGCATGATTACTGTCAGAAACGTTGAGAGCTACACTGACCCATTCACCCACACAACTGACTGCTCTTTTTCCAGTTGGGAATATACAATCTAAACGTTATAACCAGACAGACGAGAAAGGAACGGCAGAGACTACAGTACGATCTAGAAGTATTTATCGACCAAAGAGTGATGCATGCTCATCATTAAACGTGAAAGACAAACTGTAAATCGAGTTTGTAACGAAGGTCCAGACGGTAAGTGCTGCTCTGGCGGTCTGTTTATCTCAGACATCACCCACAGCCAGCACCGCTACGCCCTTGCCGTCCGCACACACCGCCTCCCGCGGAGTGACGCGCAGCCCGTGGGTCAGGCGTCCGCGGAGGCTTCCCCGGACGGTGGCCGGGCTGAGGCCCGCTCTCCTCGCTGGAGACCTCCGCTGGCAGCACGCGGTGCTCCTCCTTCGCACCTGAGACCTGCGGCGGCGAAGCGCCCCGTCCGGGGGCCGCCCCGCCTCGACTCATCCCCGCCGGGAAGCGGCGCAGGAGTAACGGGACCTCACCGCTGGGCGGGCGCACCGCGCCGAGCCCGATTGCCATGTACCTGAGGCGGGCGAGGCACATCATTTTAAAGAGAAGGAATTCACCTTTTCTTCCTTACAAGTTGTCAACGCCGGAATGCAGTGCGCTGGCAGCAGGGGGAGAGTCGCTAGGCCTCGCGCTGCCCCAGCTGGCTGCAGTCTCCGCGGGGCACCCCGCCACCGCCTCAGCCCCTCCGCCCCGCGTTCACTCACCTTAGCGGCCTCGGCGTTGCCCAGCCAAAGCAGGGCGAGCAGGAGCAGCAGCGGCAGCTCCAGGTGGCCGGGGCAATCCCTGCCGGCCATCCCCGCGCCCAGCGCTGCCTGCGCGGCGTTCCGCGGAGCTCGGCCCGGGGCGCTGGGACTCTGCCCCCCTCCCGCCCGCGGCTTTTGGCCTGGGGGCTGCTGCTTCGCACCCGCGTCGGAGCTCCCAGAGACCTGGGGTGGGGATAGGGGCCGGGAATGGCCGGGGCGGGGCCGGCTGGGCCACCCCTCTCTTCTCCTCTCGTCTTCTCTCCTGTCCTGAACTCTCGCCCTGAGCGTCTTTTTCGTCGGGCAACACCAGCAGCCGCTGTCCATCTGTCCGTCCGTCCGTCCTCTGCGGGTGTGGAGTGAGAGAGGAGCCGGGGGCTTTCTCGCCTGGGAGCGGAGGTGAGCGCCCGCCGCGGAGGGGCGGCCCCGGGCTGCGATACCTGGCGCTCATGACGGGCCGTCCCGCCTGGCCTCGGCGCCTGCCGGGGCCGGGCAGCTCGCTGAGGGGGGAGCCCCGTCCCAGGACAGCTGGAGATGTCCCCGGTTACTGGGCTGTCTCCGTCCCGAGCTTGCTTCTGCCGCGCTGCCGTGACCGTGAAGGCGCAGGTAGCGAGCGCCATCCGAGAGGCCGCGGGGCTGCGCGGTGGGAGCGGGGACTCGTCCGGGCCAGCCACGGGCACCGGCCAAGACAGGCCATGGCCTGGGCCTGCCCAGAGCGGGGTCTCCTGCAGCGCCCCGGCGGGAGAAGGGGCTGGTTAAGCCGGGGAGGGAGAGAGGCGGCACCGGGCAAAGGCTGCGGCAGCCGGGGCCCTCATCGCAATCTCGCCTCTGCCCGGGGCGCGCCCGGGCGCTGACGAGTACGTTTTCCTTTCAGCAGCTCTCTCTCCATCAAGTTTTTCTTGATGAGACCGCAGAGACCAAGAAGTCCCAGAAGGGACAAAGTGCTGCCCGCTACATAGATGTAAATCAGTGAGAAATGTTTCTGCCCAGGCTTTCCACATAGCTTAGCATGATATAAAGGGTTTTATGAATGAAAGTGTGATTTGCAAATTGTTGTCAGCACGAAAAGTTTAGTACATTTATGTTACTGACAAAAGCACTGCGTGGTCAAAGTGACACCTCACCAAATAAAGTGCTGTTCTGAGATGGTGCAAGCTTAAAAAGCATGTTGGCCAGTCTGGCCACAGTGATTTTACCTTATCTGCAGTGTTTGTCAGTGCTGGACAGGAAATCCTACATTACATGTTTATATTAAGCACTAGAAGCAATACAGAAAAAAAAAAAACAACAATATATAATAATATATGTATATAAATCTATCCAGGACTACTCATCTAAAGCCTTTCATGGGTATAGCTAACCACAGAACTTTGTAAAACTGCTTATCTTACAGGCATGACAGTAGTGCTGGATCTCTACTAGTTTAGTACTAGCAACAGGAACACATCTTTGGAAGAGCAGAGCAATACGTTCAGTATCAAGGATCCTGTACATCATCACAGATGTTATCACCTTGGCTCGAAAGTCTCAAGCATCAGTGAGAGAAAGCTTGGGGTAGACAGCAATATACAGAGAGAAAGGGTGGAAAATATCCCCTGTTTTCAAGCCAGACTGATGGTGACCATGTTGGAGAATAGTGTCTTAGGGTTACTGCTCAACTGATGGATTTTATTTGTCAGATTCCTAAACCTGTTGACTATAACTGCTACATTTTTTACACAGGAATACTGTAATGGGGACAAAAATGAGGTCTACAGTTGTGTATAAGCCATAGCACCTATAAATTACAAGTACCTAAATCCACCACTGAAATTTAACATTAGAAGAACTGGTGATAGGGAGAAGGTAGCAGAGACTCATTTACACAAAAGTGAAAGCAAAAGGTGCAGGGTTCTATGAGACAAGGTCAGAGGAAGCAAGACTGCAGTGGAAGAGAGTGGTCAGTCCTCAGAAACTAATTCAAATTTAGATGCAGAATGAACAATGACTCTCACTTAATAAAGAAGATAGAACTTAAAATGGGAGCTTCTTGAATACTAGGCCAAAAAGATATTGGAAGAAAGCAGGCAGACCACTATTAGGAGACAGAGTGATTTAGTGAGTGAACAACTAGTGAATGAACTACTGCTGTAATAGAAATATATTGAGTCAATTTTCAAATGATGAAAAATCTGTACAGAAATTTAAAAATAAAAAGAAGTCATCAAGCTCAAAGCAAACATCAGAAAATGCTGACAAGGAGGATGCCATAGAAAGACACAACATCTTTTAAAACAAGACCTCTTTGAGCCCAGCGTCATCCCAGGCCAGCTGTTTCACTGACCTTGAGCAGCTGTCTGCCTATGTAGTACAGCCCAACCTGATAGTAGTTGTGTGTTTTACAGTTATGAAACAACAAGTAATGTTGCATTATGAGACAGTCACTTAAAAGCATATACGCCTTTAATGTGAGTTTCTACGACAGATACATGACTTCACAGTAGCATCGAAGTAGAATTAAAGATCAGCCACTGATATTCCCTCTCCTGCTCGTTATTGCCATAATTGATGGCATCCATCCAAAGAAAGTCCATGAAACCTTGCTGGAGACTGTGTTGCTGATACTGTTGCACTCTGTAGTACCTTCAGAGAGCTACAAACTTAAGAGGGATGGTCTTGCCTGACACAGCAGCTGTCAAGGCAGGCTTGAGTCAAAAAGTGTACCTGCAGCTGCCTGTAGAGGTACTTTGAAAAAAAAAAAGAAAATTCCAAACAAACAAACCCCCACAAAGTCAAACAAAAAAAACACCCAAACCCAACCAAAACAACCATCCAAAACAAAACAAACCCCCCGAAAAACCCCTAACACACCCCAAACAAAAAACAACCAACCAAACAAAAGAACTCAAAAAAACCCCACACCAAAACCAAAAGAAACTACTAGTGCATGAACAACAGAGAGGTCAACCTTAATACTAGAAAGCAATTGAAAGCTGCAACAAATTTAAGTTCAGGGATTTTTTTTGCAGTAATTGCTATTTAATGATTTTAGCTTTAACTTGGTTTCCTTGGTACTCCATGGTAAAACAAGGATAACAGTGTTTTCTCTTTTTATAAATAAGTAATATTTTTATGGGTAACATTACAGTTCTATGAATTTAATATAAAGTGCAAAATTTCATAGGACACTGTAAAAGAAAAAAATAGGGCTTAAGTTGAATGAAGAGTATGGAATGTCCATCATGTATGAGGCAGAAGTCCTGTGGAAAATGATATATATATTCTTGTAATGAAACTGACTACCCTAATCATATGCATAAAAGAAGTACATTAAAATTGAGTTCACAACCCTATTTTTTATCACTGAACTTCTGAATTCTTGACTTTGCGACTTCAGTGGCCTTGTTACCCATGATGTTGGTTTCTTTAGATGAACTGAGAATATAGTTAGGTGTGCTCTATTCTTTTTTTTACATCTCAATAACTGTAGCTGCGTGTCTGCCTCAAACTATGGCTCATGTCCTGTAGTCTTACTTTATCATAGTCCCTAAGAAAGAAATTTTTTTCCTTCATGTCTAGAAACGAAACATCTAGGTTATGTTATACTGCCAGCTTTTACCCCTCTGGCTTTTGAGATTTCATGAGCTCAGGTCTGGTGATGCTTGCATATTCCTTTTATTCCTTTGGTGGCATTGAGTGTGTTATTATTTTATTATTAGGAATATTGTTGGGGTTTTTTTCTTTTCTCTTTTTTTCTTTCTCTTTTTTTACAGATGGGGAACTAGGGAACAGAAAGAGACTAAGAATTTGGCAGACTATTAAGTACTGTACAGTACATGTGCGATGTGATCTTGCAGCATGGATTGGCTGTCCTGAGGGTATTTATTTGTTAGTCTGTACACAGTAGCTTACAAAATCTCTTCTTGATACTGCAGGATATGAATATCCTCTGCATACATATAGCAGTCACTATTATTTCTAGATTAGTCCTGGTTAGAAATATGCTACACTGTCTAAATAACAGAAAGCAAGACAGTAATGTTTCAGGAACTGTACACTCATTTGCTTTACAAAGAAAAGATAGCTGGTTTTCGAACAGCTTTCAGAGAGCAGGGAGGTTCATGTCTTTGCTCCCTTCTCAGTAACTGATTGTCTTTGCTTACTCAGGAAAGTAAAGAAAGTTCTTCTTCAAAGAAATTCTCCAAAGAAAGTGAACCTCTGTCAGTTCACTCTAGTCAGTGTTCAGTCTCCTCAAAATTAACCTCCCCACATTTGGGGAAAAAATAAAGTCCTGTGATAATCTGTGCCAGCCTGCGAAAAGCCTCTTAAGCCCTCAGTTTGAAATAACCAGTGTGAATCATTTGCCAGATATGCCTTATTCCAAAGGATTACACCTTTTTTCTTATTTGGGAGATGTAAAAGTTTGCCCAGGAGCAGGCCATTTCTCTGGATTTGTGAAGCTTTGAGCTTACAAAAGGTTTTGTGCACCACATTTGCTCACAAAACTCCATATATGTGATTGGAATCAAGTCAGAGGTCACAGATGCACTGTGTAGTTAATTTATGTATGCAAAATTTGACTGGCTGGGATTGTAGAGGCCTCTGGTCAGTCCTATGCTTAGGGCTTTCAGCTTTCTAAATCCTGGCAAATGTTGTGGAAAAATGTTCTAAAAATAAAGCTAAAAATTCTAGGTAACATTTCCAATGATTGTCATCTGTCCATGCATATGGGCAGAAATCTTGAGCTGAAAATACATATGGCATTCATATAATACATTCTGCATTCAGAGTAGTCCTCCTTTGCTTAGAGGTATGCATAGACACTTGTCCAGCCCAGTTTGCAGAAGTTATTTCTAAGTATCTAATAATGCAAGATGCAATTTGTTATTTCAAACACCGAATGAAGACTGTCTTTTTTCTAGGCTGAAATCTTGTACCCTTTTTATGTTTATCTGTAATTTCATATATAGTCCCCTTGAAATAATTGAATTACTGATAAAATGTGGTCTGAATAGGATAATATAATGTGGTGCCAACATAAAGCTGTGCAGTGTGACATATGTAAATGGTTAAGACATATTTTGGTTAGCCAGTAAGTATTCATGTTTGTACATCAGATGTATATTTTAATATAAACAGGTTCAGAGGGGAAAACAGCAACAGTATGGAGCAGTGTTTATAGACCATCCACAAACAGAAGGAAAGAGAAGACCTGCTGTTTAAAAAAAAAAATCAAAGAAAGAAAAGTGCTGCATATACAGATCCTCAGCGTGAATGGCATTAACAAAGGATTCGTTTGAATGGATTAAGTGGCTTTTCACAGCTGCCTGGTGAGTTTTACAGATCACTAGATTTTTTAACTAGAGTCACTAAGATATATTCTCAGCTATCAATATAACAGTAGTAGGAAATAACCAGTTAAATAATTTGTAGCCTGTCATAAGTTTGATAAACCTATATGATAATTTATTGTATTTGATTATGATTGTCGGTCTATAAGTTTATACCATTAAAATTTCAGGTACTACACTATTTAATTAGGAACAAAGAGCAACTAAAATTAAGTCTGTTTTAAGAGGAAAGATATTCCTATGTTCTAGTGCTGAATGTATTTGGAGAAGAAAAATGATGACCAACTCAAACCTGAATGCCTGTTCCAGAATAATTCTGAGGACAAGGGACAATTACTAAAAGGCATGAAGAAAACTTTTAGAGACTGTGATGGAAATGACTGCTAGGAGCTGTGGCAGGAATTCTTTCTAGAGGAAAATGATCCTTAGGAATAGATTAGGATCACTGTGGCCCAGAATTTTGAGTGTGGTGTGTGAGATTCAATAATATCTTCTAGGAAATACCAATTGTTTTCCCTCTTCAAGCACTGGGCTCTTGAGGAATGTGAAATTATGCTTTTCTAGTTGGGAACCTGGCCCAGAAAATTTATTTTGTTGAGCCTGACACCCTCACTGCTTGGCAGTCTTCTACTGTGCTAATATGCCTGAGCTCTCTCCAGTGTCTTTTTCATGTTTATTTGGTTTGTGCATACCCAGGCTGCTTGTTAGTCAGGTGTTCCCTGATGCAGCAGCCTTCTGTCCCAACCCTCTCTCCAAGGCTGCTGCTTTTGTTTTCTTCTGCATTATTTGTTAATGTCTTACCTCTAAGAGTATTGTGTTGGTTTGAGTATATAGGCAATGTCTGTACAGCTTCAGGAGGCAGGGATTTTGAAATGACAGAGAACAACCTGGCAAACATATGCATGCCATATGTGACTGGAAAAAAGGGAGACTGCAGCACCATGCATCAAGAACAGCATCATCAGATTTCCATTTCAGTTGTGCAAGGGCTTCATGAGAATCTTGCATTTTCTTAAATGAAAAATAACTCACACCTGGCCAACATTGATATGAGAAAATATATTTACAGAGATCGCCTGAAAAAATCAGTATCAATGAAAGAAGAAACCTATGCTATTTCCTGCTACCTGCTCGAAGTGTTCGTGTGAAATTAAATCCTTTCTACACAAACTTATTTGATGATTAAAGGCTGAACTACTGTGATGCATAAAACTCCTCCACTGTTTAGCGTTGTAACTGAACATCTGGCAATCTTCCACTGTGTAATCAGTCTTTTGTTTCTCATTTAGCGAGATACAGTATAAGCTTCTGTCTTCAGTTATCCAATTATTTTGCTAAATATTTTGTTTATGTAAAATCTGTGTATTCAAAAAAAGTAGTTGGCAACATAGATTTAAAAAGCATATAGAGTAAATGTACATAAATTGATAAATTTGTCAGTGCTGAATTTATCAGCATCTATAGGTTATATAATTTGGAGTTTGAATCTATGAATAATTAATAGTCAGGGAGAGTAATTGTGGGTTTGCTGGCACCGTTCTCCATGCTCCAGAGACTTGACCATGTGAATAACAAATCAAAACCAGAGGTTGATCTCAATAAGACTTTGGAAAATTTACTGAATACTTCAGTATTTGCAGGGTTGGAGTAATTTTGATACAGGCTTCACTATAGCTTGGAGAATAACACACAGTATTCTATATGTTATTGCTGTATATAATGAATCATTTCATACTAATGAGTGACACCTTAGTTCTCATTAATAATAATGTTCATATGAAAATTAATAATAATGCTTATTTCCTGTATTGCTGCAGAGATCTGGGGCTACCTTTTTGTTTTAACTTAGCCTATTTATTTTTATTTTTGCATGTAGAAATAATAAAAGACAGAATTTCCATGTTATAATCCCTCCCTTGCAATGGTTGGCATGGAGCTTGGCTTCCCCAGCAGCTGCTCTGGAATCATGAGGCTATTTTGAGTGCTGCTTTGCTCACTGCCTTTTCTCACTCTGTCTCTGAGAAAAAGAAAACAGCACCAGCCTAACTCATTTTGGGGCAGATGGAGATCATCTCTGTCACTGCTCAATCTTCGCCCCATGGTGTCCATGGAGAAATTTTTCTGTAATGGTTCCTCTCTAGCCATTCCTAATTGTGGGATTGGAAGTAGGTTATCAGGGGAAGTTACAAGAGCTTTTACATAGTCTTATTCATGCCTATCTGTTTGTATTCAGTCTTTATTCAAAAATATAAAAAGACAAATACATAGCATGTTCTGACCGTTTCCACATGGTGCATACCCCTTATAAATATATTCTTTTAGCTATATAATCCCAACCCCAAATGGGACTTAGTCATGTGTACACTGTTCTCACATTTTAGAGACAACATTCTTGTGAAGGTTGGAGGATTGCAAATTTAGTTTTAATTTAGTTTATTCCTTTTTTTAAATCAGGTGGCTGCTAGTTGTTTTTTCAGCACAAGAAATTGATGGGGTAAGTGACATTCATATTTACTTTAAACAGGTGATCGATAGGATCATATGGTTCAAATAAGTAGTACTATGTACATCAAGATGATGTATAGTTCTGTGGCAAAACTGTGAAGTTTCTTTCAGTATTTCTGCAGCTCTAACTTTCCTTTCTGTTTCAGTTGCTCAGCTTAACTATTTTATAATTTTCTCTTTTGGTTCTTCTAGATTCTAACTTTAGCATCTTTGAATGCTTTGGAAAGCTGCACTTAAAAAAAGCCTCTCATGCACTGAATCTGTCTCCTTTCTCACAAAGTTCCCTTCAGTGGCTCTGCATTATAGCATATATCAAACTCTAGCTTTCAAGCCCTTTTCTGTACATTAGCCTCGATCTTAAACTGGCCTCCTGATGTAAATTCCCATCTCTCTAAAGCCAAAATTTCACAGATAATATAGCCTCAATATCTACTTTATTTTCCTCTCTCTACTGTCCTCCATATTAACCTTATATTTGCAATGCCCTCAGTGGAACTTCTTTCAAGCCCGTCCTCTTAGTTTCTTTCAAGTATTTAAAAGCTATTTTTTGTCATTTCTTCCCAAAGTAATTCCTTTTTAGTTAACTGTTGAAAGTGGAAATTTTTTTTTTTTTTAAAATGACCGTGTTCAATTAGAACAAAGGGTAACAGCTTACATGTTATTATAAACTTGCATTCCACTGACATTCCAGTAGAGGCAAGTTTTCAATAACTGCATGAGAGACTAGTGTGGAGTAGATTAGTAATTTCATGAGAAGTCCAGTCTGTGAAAGAGACTATCATACCCTCTCGTTTGGAGCTTTGGGAGTACCAGATATTCTTAAAATATTATAGATAAAAAGAACAGAATTTTTGCTCCTTATCTAATATTTGACAGTGTTTTCTCCTTGAAAAACTGAAGTATTAACCTATAGTGTTCTGTTTGTTATTAAAACTAGTAACAAAACAATGTTGACCTTGATGAAAATGAAATCCACACTGAGCAAATAATTTCAGGTTTTATCACTGTTGACCTGTTTACCTAAAATATTCTTAAATCTTTTAAGTCCTTGTCATCCTTTGTTTGGAATTACTTTGATTGTTTATAAAATTTTGCTGAAAAAAATGTCACCTTGTGGTCATGCCAACCATCCACTCACCATGAATTTCTAAATGCATATGGTGCATATACCACAATTGATATATGTTTAATACTACACTTTGGGAAATAGAAAATAATAATAAAATCATATTCACTTACCACACAATAAAACTAATGAATTTACGTTTTGGTGTGGTTTTGTGTCTCCTTGAATATGCTTTTTCTTTTTTTATGAAACAAAGTGTTGTTTCCTTGCTATTAAGAGGACAAGGACAGAAAGTTTTAATACAAGAAATAAGTAAGTTAATGGTAGGCAATGCATAATTACAGCATGCACATGCTTCTCTTTTAATTTAATAGACAAGAATTAGATACAGGGCTTTATTCCTGAATGGGCTTGTGGCTCTTCAACCTGTTTTATCATCTAATTGTTGTTAAACAACTATCATCTTCAACCTGCTTTTTATCATCTAATTGTTGTTAAGCAGTCTACTACCCTAATGTGATGGGTTACATATTTTGTGTTATTAAAAATTAAATTCTGAATCTGTTAAATATTTTTCCAGATGTAGCCTGTTTCCTTAGTTGTCTTTAGCTGTAATATTTAACATTACTTAACGTAACTTGCAAGTAATATGTTTCACTTCGTACAGCAACAGTAGTAAGCTTTTGCTTATTGCCTCTACTTTTCCAGCATGTTTATGCTGATGAGAGATCCAAGAAGGTTGGGAGGATTTAAAATGTAGTATTGATGTGTGTATTTTACTAAGCAAACATTGGAAAAGGTTCAGAGTTGTCAAGCTGAAGACCCACACAATACCCTGATGTTTGCTGCTATGCCAAATTTCTTTATCAGAAGGAAATACCCCTCTGGGTATGCAAGGGTAGCCAAGTATTTTGGCTTGAAAATCATCTAATTGAATATTATGTCCAGTTGACAATATTTCATGAAGTGATTGTTGTCTGTTGCTTATTGGTAAATCCATACACTTTTGATTTTTAGGGAGGATATGCATATATTGACCCATGTGGGGGACAGGATTGTTCAGTCTGTCGGTGCTTTCCAGAAAAAGGATCAAGAGTAAGTGATGATTAGAACTAATGATAATTACTGTTGTAAATACTTCACACATTGCTGCTCTTCAAAATCAATATGGTTGACACAAATCAATAAATTAATATTCAGGCATAAACAAGTCTTAATATAGAAACTATTACAATTCACTCACTGGAATGATATACTGCTATCATCAAAAGAAGTTAAGATGGTAGACAACTTTGTAAATGAGATTTGTAATAATCATGTTGCCTTCCTTGTCTTAAGTGCCTTTTGAGATCAGTCTAGTAGTTAGACAAATGTTATTTTTAATATATTTTAAGTTTAGAAATCTGTGCTCATCTACTAAGAGGTTGGATAAAAGAGAATGTCTATGCCATTTACTAGTGTTGTGAGAACTTAGGTGTTTCGTATTCTGAAAAAGCTTGCAGATCTTTTATTTTACTAGCTTAATACACTAAGTATTTTTAAAAAAATTTGTATTGTCTTTGCCTTTTAAATAATCGTAAAATATTGAATGAAGCCAAGGCATTTTCATATTATACACTAAAATTAGTAACTCTGTATGTTGCTGTTTGTTAAATGAAAATATGGTCCAGTGCTGCCTATTTTATCCTGGCTGTTGTTTCTGAAAAAACATATATATATATATATTAGTAGCAAACAATTTAAATGTTATCTGAGTAGATACATGCCCTGATTAGTGAACGCCTGAAAAACTGTAGGTTAGTGTTGGAATTTGTTTTCTTTGAAAGTACTACTGTTAAAGTTTAGGGTTAGAAATCTTGAACATGATGGATCAGGTTTTGGAAGAGTTGCATGCCCCATTGTTTGTGTACAACCTGAGTCACCCCAAAAACAAGACACACCTTTTCCTTCCTGTGCTTCTGCAGTTGGCTGCATGCTTTGCTGTGTCATGATCATTGCCTTGGTGTCCTCGGATCCTATCCTAATCCTCTGGGTTTATGGGTATATTAAAAACCCCCATTGCTGTAGGATTTTCATAATAGGGGCCTAGGACGTGTCTATCTCTGTAACACTGTGTTAACAAAAGGGCATCCCAGGAAAAGTATTTTGACTAGCGGTGCTGCACTGTCTCTCAGTGCTACTGAACAGACTGTTTTGGGTACAAAAACCTGATCTGAAGTGCCATTTAAAAACAACTGACGTTGAAACTGGAGGAAATTTCCCTGATTCTGATTCTCTCTCAGTAGCCTGCAAATTATGAATTACATGCCCCTGATCAGTCAATAATAAATACTCACTGGTCTTTCCTAAGCTGTCCTCCCCACCACAGGTAAACTGAACGATGATACATGCATTTGCAGTTAGTTTTCTAAATTCCAAGGATCTGGACCTAAGTAAGTGCCAAATAGAAGTGTAATAAATATTTCAAAATAAATTCAATGTCATTATGAAAATGTAAGTCTGAGAATTTCTTGAAAAAGCTCTGCAATAAGTATGCGCACTGATGGATAAAGTCTCTCCAACCTAATATGAATTTATATTTCATGCAATCATTTCTGTTAACCAGTATGCAAGAAATAGAAGTCCCTATCAGACCCTACATGAAATATGGCTTAACTAAACACCAGTTTAGATTGTTGCAGATATTTTCTATACTAATATATGGTGATGAATTAGTTCTATAGGATCACTTTATCTTTTTTTTTTTGTTGTTCTGCAGCCCTGTTGATTTCTAAACTTCGTTGGGTTCTGCCTTTACACTCTGACACAGTGACTTCTTTCCTTGCTTTTGTGGAGACTACCGGTTACAAAATAAAAGATTTGTTTATCTTATTGTTAGCTTCCTAGAATGTAAATCAGCTGCTTTATCTCCTTTGCTGTCTGAATCCTGCTCTTGGGCTGGTTCCTCAGAGTTTTGCATCTTCCTCAATTCTGTCTTTAAAGTGCAAGAAGTAAATGATCATTGAAAGCCTCTGGCATTGTACAGTATGCAAGCCTAAAATTTCAGAAGTGTACAGTTTATGAAATAATCCTTCTTTGTAAAGAAGTTGTGATAAAAGCAATGTTATACATTTGGTTGCAGAGCACTGTAATTTTTCCCTTTTCACTATTTAGAACAGCTCTGTCAAAATTAAGGATGAGCTGCCCCCCTCAGCAAACATTTGCTGAAAGCACAAAAAATTCTAGAAACTTCATGTACTTGCTGGTAAAAGGAGATGGAACAATAATCACATCCAGACCAGCTGGAATGCCAACCTTATAGCAGCTCTCAAGGTTAACAAGTCCTTATTCAGCTCTGTTAAGCCAACTGCAGTACCAGGGGTTTTTGCAGAGGCTGAATGAGAAAGGCAGCACGAGTGAGCTTCCTCAGGCTATGAATTAAGTTGCTTTGATATACATAGACCAGTCCACCTTAATTTTTTTTGTTTATCTTTTAATCTTTTATACCACAGAGAGTTAGATGTAGGGTATTCCCTTCATGATCTTCCACTGAACATGGCAATCTAAAACTTACAGGGGAGCAAGGGCAAATTGTCTCATTATTGTACTGCTAAGGTATTATCTGCGTTAGAAACACGCAAGGTCAGGCCTATTATGAATTGATAAACATGTTATTCAGACTCTTTCAAGAGCTGCAACTAAATCCTTCATTAGACTAGCTGGAACATGATCATTTGCTTGTTATTCTGAATCTTTGTTGTTGGCTGAATACTTCCAAATAGAGTTCTAGTTTCAATGGAAAATTTCTGTTAACTTTTATCTCCCCTAAAAAGTGCACTGAGGGAGAAGCTATTTAGCAAAGTACATTATTTGTAACACACCTGTTGGAATGCATAGGGAAGTACATTGTTTGTAATACACCTGTTGGAATGCATAGGAATTATTATCCATAGGAAAGATGATTGTTGTCGCATAATGTAGACCTTGTGCTACTACAGATGTCATAGGTCCAACTTAAAAGTAATAGCTTGACATTTGAATAAGTACCTGAGCAGTTTGTTTCACACATTGCTAATTGCCGCCTTCCCTATATCCTTCTCCACACACTAATGAAAAAGAGATTTTTAGGGAATTCAGAATATCTATCTGCTGATAAAACAGCAGCTGTACAGTATCGAAGGTGTGACCATCTAATAAGGGTTTCAATTTGTCAGCAGATTGGGAGGAAAATATTGTTGTTAGTTTCATTTGAGGGGGTTTTATTTATGTATAAAACACTATGACATGTATTTGATGACATCACCATTTTACAGATTTTAGAATGTTACCTTCATTTTTAGACTTTCAATGGAAGCACTGTCCACTGGAAATTTAGCTAGTAAAGTGAACAAACAGGTTATTTCCGCTTGGAGCAGGCTTGTAGTCAATCCATAACAAATATTTCTACTAAAATTAAGGTAGAACAAAAGTCTTAGAACCAACACAAATCAGCTTTGTTTATTTGTAATTACCAGTGATGAATTATGTTCACAATCTGTAAAATTAAAAACATTGTAAGCTGCATATGACATAAGTGTAGCCCTTATCCTTAGCATCTCTCCACTAAAATAGTAAAAACCTAGGGTAATAAGAGAATAAACACCTAAAATTAAACTCTTATTTAGGTTTATGAGTCAAGTAGAATGACTGTCAGGAGTGTAATATACTCTGAAGTTTCCATAAGAAAGAAGGACTGTCTTGCCCTACTGTCTTTGGCATAATGACCTTTCCGGGTTTTTTATTTTTTTAATGCAGTTTAAGCATGATTAGTTAAAGCTGTGGCTACCAGGACAGTGTACAAAACTGTGCAACTGACTGTGAGGGCATGGTAATTTAGACTTTGCCTTCCAGTTGCGCTTTTAAGAATGTTAGATGTACACATAGAAAGCCTTCTTCATTGGAAGTGGACAAGATAATTGAGGTTATAGCTAGAAAAAATATGAGCATGGGAGTATGAAAAGGAAACTGCCATGGCCGTACTTGAATGTATTGAAATTGGGCAGGTTGGAAGAAAATTAGAAGCAAATACCTGAACTTTTATTTAATAGTTATATAAACCCAGTATACTTATGGTTGTTATATTGGTTCTTAGAAGAGCTTGTGTACATGTCATTTTTTATTTTTCTCAAGCCTTACATAACTGTGCTATAAATAGATTTGAACTACTGTTCATTAGCAAGAAATCACCCACTGTCTGAAAAACAGTCTAGTCACTAGTTGCTAGCAGTATATCCCATTCGGATATCATTACAGTTGTCCACATCACAATGGAAGTTCAGCTTCCATTTAATTGGGATTACAGCCCTGTTAGAATTAGTTTTACATTATGCTATTTATCTTTTGATCTATGTCACAGCTCAAAAAGACTCTTTCTTCCATAGGACATGGAAGACTTACATGGACTCTTTCTTACATAGGACATATCAAAATGTGCTAAATCTTCTCACATGCTGTGTGTTACTGTACATATTCATTCAAGAGCTATGGAACAGATAATGAGAGGAGAAAGTAACCAGTGAAAGTTTATATGCCAATAAGTATTCTACATGATTTTTAGTGCCAGTCTGGATCAATTGATAATTTCTTCTGCCTTCTCTTTCCCAGTCAAGATGTATGGTTTTCCAGTAGGCGGTAGCAGTCAATGTTTGTAATTAGAAGCAAAGAGCAACTTCATAATTTTAGATTTTTTTCACCTCTTCCTCACCGATCTCCCATAAAGTCCATGATTGTAATTTTCTCCTGGTGCATCCAATAGAGAATGAAAACTTTCCTCCACTTTCTCTACTTGGGAAGTAATTTCCTTGATACTCCCGTAGTGTTGTATCGGAGGCCTCACAAAATGCTGGCTGCTCTAACAGAATTTAGATAGTTAAAAAAATGTTTGCTGTTAGCACTGACCGATTGTAAACCTGTCCTGTGCCGACCCCGAAGTCTGATCCCATTCAATTCCTTTGGCTTTGTTTGTTAAGTAGATTTAAAAAGCAAGCATCTATTCATGACCCAACCTGATCTAGCTTCTATGAGATCATGTGAAATGCCTGGGGGCAAGTGAATAATAAATATAAGTCAGCAAGACCGTTCTTCTGCAGATGAAGCGAATGGCCTATTTTCATACTAGTGTAGGAGAGAACCTGGCAAGCAGAAATCTAAGAGGAAGGTCTCCCATTTTCTGGCATATGAGGTGTAAGGAGTAAGAATTCATGAGAGATGCTAAGTTGGTTGTCACAGGTAAGTTTGAAAATCAGCTGATGTATACTTCAGGGCAGTGGGGTAAGAATGGTGAAATTTAACTGTACAGTAGGTCTGCCATCTGGCATAACATCTCTCTAATAGATCCTGTGGGTTAACTGAGTGATTTAACAGCACAGAGTAAACGTATTTAATATTCACTAGCTGAGAAACTGCTGCAGATTCTGTTTGTTTTGGGGAGTAAGAGGCATTTATTAAGTCACACTTTTCTGCATGTAAATATGCAGTGGACAGTCTGTACATGCACATGGAATACCCAGCACTTGTATTAGAATTTTCAAGCTGCACACTCAGAAAGTGAATATGTAAAATCCTTCCAACGATCTCACATACATATGCTTAGTTGTCTCCACTATCAGAGATGTAAACACACTAGCATCTGAGAAGAGCCAGATCTCTCCCACTATTTGCCTCATACCTGTTGATGATTCTTCCCAGTACATTAGCTATGATACAGTTTTGAAATAGAAGATTCCTGAAACCAGTTATACATTGCATTTCACTTACATTTGCTGAGAACCATAGAAAAACAGACCTAGAGAAATTAGACCCCTAATCTATATCTGAAGCAGATCCACATTTTCTTATAACTGGTCAGAACAGTAGGCAGTTCTATGGCCCCAGGAGTTAGGATTTGAATTTGTAGGGAATGGAGCCAGCTTACCAGAATGTGGAGTAGGAACAGGATCACTCCAATGTCCTCACTGAAAGGTCTCTCTGAGGCTGTTCTTCGCATACAATGTCCAGCTACCACATCTGTAAATTAGCATTTTTCATATTAGAGAAGTTTCCAAATTTTTCAAAAGGTTTGATTTTGTTAAATTATTCCTCCTTTTGTCCTTGAGCATCTTTCTTTCTGTAATACTTTTGGTACTCTGTCCCACTATACTAAAATAGTGGTTTTCTTAGTTGCTTCAGATAGGCAAGCTTTTACACATCAGGCAAAACAAAACTACAAAATCATTCTTTTTTGTTGATTTGAATCAACCAAATGTTACCAGACAGTAACTTGTTTCAATAAAATGAATTAGATCTAAATTTAATTCAATTAATTTAATTTTATTTGCTAATCTGATGTTTATTATTTGTGTCTGAAATGGTCTATTTGCAACTTTCTGTTTTCAGCCATTAACGGTGTTTCTTAGAGTTTCAGTGCCAAATTATCTGTTGTTCAGTGTTTGTTTAACACAATAGTGACACCCACTGGCTTATTGGATAGTTTTTCTTTTCATGATTTCACAGAGTTAAAACAAAAGTGCACTGTAGAAAATGTTTTCAGCACTTCAATGTGAATACATCTGCATCATCAGGTACTATGTTCCTGATGGATCATTGAATAGGACAAAAGAACACAGAATTTCCCAGTAGTTTGCAGCATAATACAGATGCCAAGAAGAGTCAAGCACTAAGAGTTACTATTACATTTAATCAGCTCAATATCTGACTATAAAAACAAAGTTATCCAGTACTGAAAAGTCATCATATGATCTGCTGTTTCTGGATAAACTGAAAATAAAGTACATGCCATGTACTAGTCTGACCCTCAGTGACTGTTTAACCCACTATCATAGAAAAATTTGCTCCGTTAAGGACAAGAAGTGGATTTAATACCAAGTTGTGTGCTTCCTCAGATTTATCTCATGTTGATAAAGTTAATACTGTGAAGGCTTATTTTGGAGCCTTGACTTACAGTGAAAATGGTTTTGGTCTCAGTCCCACACAGTTACAGTGGAGGAGTGGAACTTCCCAGAATGGACACTCCTACAAGCCCTGGAAGCTGTGGCTTTGCTGTGTAACAGACCTGCTCTTCCAAAAGGGGAGAGGACACGGGTGGAGCTTAGGGTTGCAGCAGATGCTCCCACCTCACTAAGCAAATTACAAAAGAAAACATCTGTCTGCAAATGCCTTTGTGTGCCCTCCTCTCTTGCCCTCAAACTGCTCTACTTTTCCTCCCTATCACTGCCCTGCTCCTGGTAAAATGTGAAAGATTGGTTACAAGCCGGAGCCTAGTACAGAACGACAAAGGGCGTTACATTACTTGCCTTCAATCTGACTATGTGGAGTTGCTGGGCATTTTCAGTTTTGTTCATGTGAACAGAAGGTAAGTGCATTTCACATATCACTTGTATGTCCACATAGCCTGTAACATAGGGTACTGTCCTAACTGAAGGCTGGTAACTGGACTTCTTTCAACTTTATCAATAATGAGAAACAAGAATTTACTTTAGTATCATGAACTTCCCCCCCCCCCCCTCCAGTTAAGAGCCCTTTAAAATATTATTCAAACAGATAGTGCTCAGGGCACTCAAAAAATCAGGTGCTCTTCAGTGTCTTAGACAACCAAAAAAAGTAATTCCAAATAACCTTGGCCACTGCCTTTTCCAAAGAGTGTTAAATACTTCGCTGCATGATCCTAAAGTATTTGCAGTCTTAGTCTTAGGAAGCATACTTAATTAAAAAAAATATAGTCTTGTTTTGTCAAAAGTCAATTTCTTACTGCAGGTCAAGCCCAGGATGTGCTAAAATAACAGACCATAGTCTTGGCATGGGTAGTTCCTGACCTAGACAATTAACAAGGCATTGAAATCCTAAAGGAATTTATTGGCATCAGATGGCAGAGCAGGCATAATATTCTGTTCATTTTAACTGAGCTAATTTGTCATTTCCACATGAGCATGACTACCTTCATCCTCTTTATTTGTACAGCTGTCCTGAGACTGTAATGCTGTCGTAGACACATTGGATGGGCACAAATAATAGATGTGATAATAGATGTTATGACATGGTATCAGTTTGGTCTTAACAAAGCTCCCAGTCATTATCAGTCTTTGAGCTGAAAGAGAGAGAGACAATCCATTAGCTTCACATGGCATGCTAAAGTTGTATCAGCTGTCAAACCTATTGTGAATTCTGGATTCAGTGACTCTGTTTTATGACCTCACTACCTCCTACTGAAGACATATAAACTGTGGAGTCAATTAAATTCACAGGGTCAACTAACAAAGCCATTTTATCAGCCTAAAGGACTACATGTCCTGGAAGTGTTTATTGGTTAATTATGACAGATAATTACCATAGAATTCATACAGTGTCTCAGCTTTTTTTGATTACTATCAAAAATAATGTTCCTTCAACTGTCCAATGGATATAACATGATATGAATTTTTTTCTTTCAACTCTTGAATGCAGAGCATATACACTATGAATTTAAAATATCAAAGTTGCTGCAGAAACAAGAAGACACACTGTTAAGACAAAGGCATTAGAGCATTAATGAGAAACATCTCATGCAAGTTTTTTCCTGCTGCTGAATGTTGCATCTTGCATGATAACCACTAGTTCAGCGTACTAAAAAGGGTACTGCTTCCAGTAGAGTGAATGGCCCAAACTGTTGTATTTTGCAGTATTAGTCTCATTCGACTTTTCTTATATTCAACATTATGCTTTAATTAAAAATGCTGTCCAGACATCTTTTTATCAAGTATTTAAAGGGTGTGATAGCTGCTTTAAGAGTACTTCAATGAATTCAGGTTTACAACAGAGGATGTGCAAGGCACTGCCAATAGACAGGCTGCAATTGTTCATGCACGCAAATACACAAATTAAACACCCAGAATCCTGACTGTTCATTCATTGTTAGCAAGGATGCAGAATCAGCATATTTCAATAGTAGTACCCCTTAATTTGCATAATATTTTACACTGCTGAAATTATGGTATTAAGAAAATGGTAACTTGCTGAAGGCAGCATGCTGATTCTGCTCTGGGATTTTTGCGAGTGACTTCACTGGAAGCAGGATTAAGGTTTAAGTGAGAGGAGGCAGTAAAGAAAAATGGAACATGAGTTGTATGAGGATACTTTTTCAGGTACTCCTTATTTGTAAGTGTAGGACTTATTTTCCTAGCCTCTGGACTAAATTCCTGTTCATAGGCTTCAGAGCCAGTGGTGATCCAGTCCTGCTTCCAGTACAGCATAAGCCTATAGGATGTTTCTGTTCCAAACAGGTAGTAAGTTACCTTCTTATTACTCTGCTTCTTTGCTGATTTTACTGGATGATGCATACCATACATTTCTTCATGTCCAGCTGTAAAATCACACTGATTATATTGACATACTTGAAAAGATAAACAGAAAATAAATAAAAAGGAAAAGAGACTTAGGTCCCTGCTTGCAATTCAAAAGGTAAGTTTTTATTCAGTCAGTCTGTTGGGAGTGTTTACACCAAGAAGCAAGCAGTTAAATTATGTTGAAACAACAGAACTTAATTCCTGAAGCTAACATATCTGCTTACAGTCACCTTTGGTTTCTGTCACACTGTTTTCCTTCAATCCATTCATAGAAACAAACGTTATGGTCTCTCATTTCTATGAATGGAGGATGTAATGAAGTATCTTTTACTGCCCTCAAGTGGTCTTAGAGCCATACGCTTTTCTCGAGACTGTATGGGGCTCCATTTTGCTCTCTTTTTTAATACCATAGTATAATTGATTGATGAATTCTGAAAAGAAAGCAAAACACTCTAGAGCTGGTAAATAAAAGAAGCTGCAGCTAAACAAAGGTAATGACACAAAATACAAAAGATCAGTAAGAGAAATAAAGACTTGTAAATACGTAGATTTTTGTAGGGTGAAAATGCAGACAGCTCACATGTGAAGTCTGATTAGAAAGCTTGCTTTATTCAGCACTTTGAATCTATGATTTAATAACTGTTTAGCAGAACAGAACAAAAGCTGCAACAAATTCAAAACAACTGCAGAGCAATGCTATAGTCTGAAAAATCTTGGAAGAGTGCATAGAAATCCATGGGGATGGTCAATATGGTACTGTAGGTACAGATACTCAATTTAGAGTTATTTATAGATAAATTACATTCTGCATCCTCTCAAACAATTCTGACTATTAGAATTAATACTTTCAGTAAATATGTTGGTTAATAGCTATTATTTTTTTGTGTAGGAAACTTTAACAACTTCTAAGTAAGGCATTAAGATCTGAGAGCAATGATGGAAGATCAGTAAGCTAAAAAACAAAGATAATTAGGATATGGTATGATTTAAGAGAAACAGTGAACTCTCTCAATTTGTTCTAATTGTGTACAAAGTCCCTTTTTTTAAAATGAGCCATCACTTCTCTGGTGGCAAGTATAGGATGCTCAGTGGAATCTTATGGTTTCAGAGGTGACACTTACATTGGCAGAGCCAGGAAGACTTGCAGTTTAACCCAGGCATCTCAGATAGGTGGTGCTGGAGACCTGCTGAAGATTAAAAGAAATTATCACCTGGAGCAAGTTGTTAAATTTGAAGGCCATGTTCCTACAGCATCTAATGAATGGAACAGATATGCAGACTGTACAACCAAGCTGTTTTGAATCACGAGTATATGTACATTGTAAAGCCTTGTTTTACCCATACAGTCATCTCCGAAATGCTGCCTGCTGCAATGTTTACAGCAGTAGTCATTCATTGTTTGACTCTTTTCAGGGTCAGCCTGGTGAGCTGGGAGCTCAAGGTCCGATTGGGTCCTTGGGATCTACAGGACCAGCTGGTCTGCCAGGGGAAAAAGGACAGAGAGGTGAGACTGGGCAACCTGGGCCAGCTGGAGAAAGAGGTGATAAGGTAGGAAACACCATAGACAGCTCTTTTAGGTGTATACAGTATGTAATGTTAAATATTAGCAAGTGAAATAGAACCTGAATGATCAAAAAGCATTTGCCAAACTATACTCTTGCTCATGCAAAACTCTCACTGAAATTAATTTACAAAATTAATGAAAAAATCTTGAAAAAATATTTCTGGGGATTTTTGCTCTTGATGCAGAGTTAGAATTGTTAGAAGACAAAAATAAAATGAAAGAGGCACAATCTCTTATTATGTATCTTGTCATCCTCCTTAATATCCAAAAAGGCTGTGGGAGGAATGTGGAGCTGGAGGGAGAAGTACGATGCTTTTGAAAGTGCTGTACATTAAACAGAATTTTATTCCCACTTACGGAGTATAAACTTCAGTTCAGGTCCATATCTTTCATAGCTGTACAGTCCCTGTCCTTGGCTCTTGGTACTTTGTATTATTTTTAATGGTTTAATTTCACTGGTATCAGTGGATGACTGAAATCACTAATGAGTGTATCTAGCACACCTGAAATCTAAGTACTGTAAATAGAAATTGTGCTCTGATGTTATTAAAACAGGAGCAGGGTTTTGAAATTACGTACAGTATTACTTTACAAGTTAAAGGCTACTTCCCCTTCTCTGTCATTTTATAATCTTTGGAGAGTGAATGAGTATGAGATAGACATTTGTCCTGCACAGTACCATCTGTTACATGGGTAGCTATTGCCACTAGTCTCCTATAAGCCCATAAAACTTTTTTCAGATAGTTATTTCTGACAATTACCACTTTTGATTCATATTTCAAACAACAGTTTCTTGGGTTTTGCTATCTAGCATCACATATTCTCATTTTTCATTCTTTTTAAGAGTTAATGACTTCAGCACCTTTGTTTTTTTATGTCATCTGTTTTTAGGGCCCAACTGGAGTCCCAGGATTTCCTGGTTTAGATGGCATTCCTGTACGTATTGAATGAATATTGCTTTATAAAAATTTTTTATAAAAATTTTATAAAGTCATAGCAAGTCCTCTAACAGAATAATACACTCACGCTGTTTGCTTTATACTGATCGATATAGTATCACCTACAGAATTACATGTTTTACAAAAATGTGAAATAGCCAGGTTAATTCCAACTGGTTACTACTGACAATAAACTTCACAAAACAGCAATGAGGTAAGTACGTAATATTCATGCAGGAACAGGGCAGTGCAGATATAGACCAGCCCAAGTCCATGCGGCATGGGGCAGTGCTAGGATTAAAAACAATTTTCCCAGGCTCTATAGCAGGCTGTAGTCTGCTTACTGCGTTATTTATCTCTGAAAGTATCTCAAATGATGTGCTGTTTTCTGTTCAAACGTTCTGATTTTTGCTTGTAGTCTTTCTGCAGTGAAAAAAAAAAAGCAAAAACTGAGTCCAATTTTTTTCCTGAATAGGGACTGAGGAAGGAAAGTGGGTACTACATATATATTTATAAGCATGTGATTATATATTTTGCTGAATGTCTTCTTCAGTGAAGAAATGGGTATAGTAAAAGAAAAATAATATCTCTCAGCTACAGTATTTTTGAAAATGCTGTTTATTAGAACTGAATTCCTAAGGTATTATTAGTTTCATGTGGATCACAGTTAAAATGTCGAATTTTCAAAGTGAAAAAACAGAACCAAAAACTGAGTGGCTGTCAGCAGCTGCTTGTCAGCCATCTGCACTTGGCAATGGGACTGTTGCCAGAATGTCCGTAAAATGTAGAGGTCACAAGCCAAAATTTAGCACAAAAAAGGAGCACTCCCAAGAAATGTATATTCTTTTTATGAAAAGTGTTAATTGAAAAACAGTATCTACAAACTGGGATGAAGAACCTTAAAGGTAGAAAGAAGGTAAAACTGACAAAAACATTTCAGGCAACTAGCCAGAGTACTTTCTTACTGTTTTTCAGACACCTCCCGCAAAAACCAACCAACCAAAACCAAACAAAAAAAAACCCAAAACAAAAGCAACCAAACAAAAAAGAACCCCATTTGGGGTCAAAATTACTATTTATTCCTTATAGAAACGTTTAATTCTGTGAAAAAAAAATTACCTCCAATGGAAAGATCCTTCCATGGGAAATCTCACTGTTTCTACTGCTTAGTGTCTGATTTGCAGTAGAACCAACCCCTACCTAGACAATGGTTCATTCTTGCTAGTTTAGAAAATCACTTCCTTAATTCTTGAATGTATAGTCATAATCTCTGCAATTACTGTGTGCTTGAGTCAAGTTGTATCCTGTTTTACCTTGTTTTATCCTATCATCTGAAAAATATCAGCTGCTTAAGATGACTTTTTGTATGTCTTCAGCTTCTCTTTGCAACCACAAGAAGGATTTTAGTTAGAGAGCTAGAGTCTCTTTTCTCTGAGAAAATTACTTTTTGACTCAAGCGAGAGCTCAGTCTGGCCTTCTTAACCAGTGCTGTCCCTGTTATATTTGCTATGTATCAAACAAAAATATATAGAATACTTATATCATTTGTTATACATGAAAAAAAAATCTATTGATCGCAATAGAAAGCATTTCTAATACAAAGAGTATAAAGCTGGGATCACTGTGAGATGTTCTCTGTTTCAGATTTAAAATATTTGTTTCTGAACTGTTCTGTTAATTTAAAAAGAAATTTCCTGTATATCATGGTGTATCTCTAATAATTATTAAACTGTCTTTCAGGGATTACCAGGAAGTGGAGGACCCAGGGGCAAGCCTGGTTTAGATGGCTGCAATGGCTCAAGAGGAGATCCAGGATTTCCAGGCGAAAGTGGTTATACTGGACCACGTGGTCCTTATGTACGTGAAAGGCATTCCTTCTGTCCTTGAATATTGTATACATACATTTCCTTTCCAAACTAATAGTGCTTCAAATGAAAGGAGTTTAAGACTATGGCACTAGCTTTACACTGCACAATGAATTTCCAAGCATTTTTACGAAGGTTAATGGGTGTGAAGGACACTTGGTGCCTTAACAGATTAAGCTTGAACGTGAAATAAGTTCCTATATCCTTGAAGTATGTATGTCTACTTTGAGGGTTAAATTCTGCTTTGTTTCACCAGTACGTAGCCACACCAAAACTAATACCATTTCATGGAAGTACAACTGAGGAGTAGCTTGAAACCATTACATAATTTAACAATACTTGAAATTTCTTAAAAGCCTAAATAGTAGGGACATACCTGAGATGAATCAGCAGTAAGTGGAATCTTAAAAAAGTCCAGGCAGGTCTTGTAACACTTAGAGATTTTTAGTGGTTGATCACACAAGTGTATTAGTAGATCTCTTCCCAAATCATGCTTTTACAGTTTCATGTGCCATTTTGTATACATACCTATTCATGACTGCTACGGGCACACTTAATCTTGCCTGGGTCTTTATCTGTATACATAAAGGTAATTTCAGTTAAAATGTTTAAAATTAGCACTTTAATATTATTTACTTTTGCTGTTAAAATAGAAAGTGTTTTAAAATTGTTTAAATAGTGTGGTGGCAGTGCTCTTCTAATGAAGATAACCCACAGATTAATGTCAGTATGGGATATAAGTTACTGTAGCTCCAAAGAAATTTTGCTGAACAGACCTAGTCCCTGGTCTTTGACTTCTTGTGAAAACAAGTTTTAGTTCTGAGTGATTAAGAGCTGATTAGTTGGACTAAGAGCTTCTCTGAAATTTTCTAAGTAAAACAGTAAGAACAACTGCATTTTACATGAAAAATCAAAAGTGTTTAGTTGAAGCCAAATAAGACACTGCTTCAGCCATAGGGAATCAAAAAAATGTGCAGTGGGAGCCAAAGTGAAAAGATGTCATAAAAAATGTAGCAGTTAGAAAAAAACAATGCATGAAATACACAATCTGATAAAATACCCTGATAATCTTATTTGTTGTACCTCTCAAAGTAACTTATTAACCCTCCAAACAGAAAAATTACTTCTGTTCAAACTGTAATTTTACCCGTATTTTCTTACTTATGGCTTTCACAATAAGAGTTTTTCCTTTTTATAATTAGCCAAATGACATAAAAGAAAGAGATGTGGGACAAATTATAGCATAAATCCTCTCAACTCCAGGAGCATGCTTTCTGGAAGGCCTAGAAAAGTATTTGCAGCCTGCAAAAAAAGGGAGACACAAGAGGCATGTGGCCTTGGATATGCAGACTAAAATTCCAGTGCAAATTAATTTAGCTACCCAGAAAAACAAGACATTGTAAGCATACTTGTTTGTGTATGAGAACGCTATTCCAACTGCTCTATGCAGATTGCCTGTGTTTAAATCAATTTGTTGCACCAAGTACCAACTTGACTATACATTACAGCTAACATTTTTATGTTATTTATAATGTTGTCCCATATAATTCTATTTAACACTGTGTACATATTCTGCAGCTTCACTTGTGGAGTCTGTACATTTATCTCACCAATAAATTGGAAAAAGAAATAGTTTTATTTATAAGCACTTACCTAAGTCATGTAGAAGATAATCTGAATCTAATAAAGATGTTTTATTACACAACAGGTCACATGTAGAATAACCAAATACAACTTTTGATGTGTTTAATTTGTTCCCTAGCAGTTGTTGTTTGACCTGTAATCTGCATCTTGCCTACCGTAGTTATATTCAGCTGCAGACAGCTGTAACTTTTCTTTTTATTGTGTCATTCCAGGGATAAGTACCTTTTCGGTTCCATTCTGACTTCAGGATTTGAGCAGCCAGTGTCAGGAAACGAGCACACTTTTAAAGTGATAAAGTTCTATGAAAAATAGTATTCCATTTTATTAAAATTAATTAATAATAATTATTGAAATAGTTAAGTGTCTACCTAAGGTAAATTATATCCCATACACTGGATTTCAAATGAGAAAACTTCAGAAGTAGTATCTTAGTATATCTGTTCTTCAGGTACATACATATATATCATACTCTCAACAGTCATTTGTGCATTACAATTGAATACTGCAAAAGCAATCATTCTGCTAAGTCAGATTGAGGTTGTGAAGATTAGCAACCTTTTATAAAGGATTCCATAGCAAGCACCGTGGGAGCTTAGTTTTTAAATAAACAGGGCCTTTAGGCATCAGATTTTTATTTGTTTAATAGACTGTGAAACATAGTTCCTAATAGATGGAAATTTTGAAGATTACGCATGTAACACAGTCCATACTTTCATCCACAGTCCATGCATTCATCTTTTTAACTGTATGTAGAATCACACTAGATTCTTCTAAATCACAGCATGATCTTTTGGAGAAGGCAAAGCAGAGTTAATACTTAAAATACTTACTGAAATAAAAGGTAGGCATATTAGGATGCTGGAGAAGGACTCCTCATCAGGCAGTCTAGAGATAGGACAAGGGGTAATGGATTTAAACTTAGAAAGGGAAGTTCAGGTTAAATATAAGGAAGAAGCTCTTTACCATGAGGGTGGTGAGACACTGGAACAAAGAAGTTGCAAATGCTCCATCTCTGGCAGTGTCCAAGGCCAGGTTGGACAGAGCTGTGGGTGACATGGTCTAGTGCAAGGTGTCCCTGTCCATGGCAGGCAGCATGGGACTAGCTGACTTTAAGGTCCTTTCCAACCCAAACCATTCTATGATTCTATATACTTGATACTAAAGGCAAGATTTGTGAAGATGGTAGAGTATTGAAGTACCTAAGAGCTAAAGATAATCTAACAGAGCAGGAGTCCAGAAGCTGTGAGAAGCTGTTTTGGTTAGCTGTAAAGAAAGCAGTTTTACTTTAAGGGTCTTGTGAGGTAAAAGAACTCCAAAATGGTCATGCATAACTAGTGGATTACCTAGTGATGTAGGGACACCAGAACACATGACTTGAGAAATTATCGTTCAGTCTCCATAGAAATGTAGCATATCAGTAAGTGTGGATCATGTTTTAAAAGACTTCTTTTTCTTTAAAGGGAAATCCAGGGCAAAAAGGAGAGAAAGGAAATTCAGTGTATGTTTCACATTTTGGAAAAGGACCTCCAGTAAGTATATGATTATGAAAAAAATCATATCTTGTAGGAAAACATTTGTGGCAAATGTAATCTTTCCATTACTCCTCATGCTTTAATAAAGTTTTGTGCAAAAAAAAAAGATTAAAAGCAAACGTACAACTGGAACAGATAGCTTGTTACCTTAATGGCTATAAAAAGTTAGAAAATACCCACAAAAAGCTTGTAATGATTCATTTGCTAAATGATTGCTGTTATAGGGAGACAGAGGTGATCCTGGACCCCCTGGCATGCCCGTAAGTACAGTCAGTGGGTTCTATAAATGCTTCTTGTCTTGAAGATCTTTAAAATTTTCCTTCTTAGTGCAATAACAAAATATTGGGGTTTCTCCCTGCCTGCCTTACATTGCAAAATTCCTGAATAAAGTCTAACAAACATAGAGTCCCTATAGTCTGCCCCCATGACCAGTTCACCCTGGCTTAAAAGCAGCAGAAACAGACGATAACCATCTGCATTGAGCAGTTGTTGCTCTGGTGCTCACAGTTTGCAAAATATTTTCTCCATTAAATTCAGAATGTGTAGAGAGGTGACACCTTCTTTAATAGTATCTGGAGGATCTCCCAAGAACATGTAACATACACTGCCATATTTTGGCCATAAAAACATGTAAGAATAAGGAGTTTAATTTTGTTGCTAACTAACACTCTTAATGGCTTTGGATTCCTCTTATGCCTTCTAAAAAATTATTCACTAATGAACTGTATCAAGTCCCCATACTGTAGCACAGTTACTGTAAAAGTATTCTTTCAATCAATTGATAACATATCATTGTGCATTGTCCAGTATCTGTACAGTACAATCCAGAAACTGACGCTGAGCTCTAGTGACAGTGAGGTATAAGAAGACAGTGACAGAGATGGTATAAGCTTCAGACTGTGGGTGGAATGCAATGGCTAGTAGGCTGAGTCTAGGTGGCACAGGGACTAGTTTTGTGAAGAAAAGGGTAAGTTCTTGGTATTTTTGCAAACAGACTTTTTTCCATCTTTTGCAGGGACCTATAGGGTCGAGAGGTACACCGGGCCCGTCTGGGTACCCAGGCCAACAAGGCTTGCCTGTAAGATCACCACAGTTCTATAGCCTTGCATTTTTAGGACATGCATAAATTCTGATGACCAATTTTAGAACTTGCCTTAATGTGAATCAAAGCCTAGAAATAATTTCTGAGGCAGATGATAAAAAAATAGATTTTTGCCTTACCTTGTGAGTTTGGAAGTTCAGGAATTGGAGTATATATTGTTCCTTCCTATGCCTGGGTGAAAACATTCCATCTGGCAGTCTGTGGCCATGGAGGAATGCTGCTACTGCTTTCTCCTTATTCCCTTTCCCCAAGGCCACCTTGTGGGAGTCAGGAAAGTGGGAAGCCAGAGTTCAGCCCTCCTGAAAGCAGTGACCAGGTGAAGTAAATTGCGATTTCCTCATCCCAAGAGGAAATTCTGCCTCTAGGTGCTGCTGGCAAGGGTATGCGATTTTCAGAGCAAAGCTGTCTAAATCAGACATATTAACTTGTTTGTCTTCATTCTCTTTTAAAGGGTATTCCGGGTTACCCTGGTTTGCCAGGTGAACAGGTAGGCCATAATTTTCCTGACATTGTTAGCAAAATAATAGATTAATTTATACAAATATTTGAAATGTCCCTTATGGTTTTTTATTACTAAGTTTTTCAAAGGAGTTATTAAATTCTAATGTCAGCATTTTCTGATCATCTTCAACTTGTGTACTTTTTCTGTCAATTAGGGAAATCCTGGTATTGGAGTGGATGGACAAAAGGGGGAGCCGGTAAGAAAACAAATATTATTAAATATATTATTTCTGTAGAATTAGAAGTATAATAGGGCCTTTCTGGGTTTCCTGGAACCCATAAATGTGCAGCTGTGTGCTCCCACTAATCATGTTAGAATGGAAGGAGAAGTAAAGTAAATTATTGAATCAATTAATTCCATGCAGAAGTGATTCCTTCAGTGAGCTGCATCAATCAAGGGTCTTCTGGAGTTTTTGAAAAGCAACAATCAATATGTTAGTTAGCATTTATATAGCAATTACCTTCTGTACAGACACTGCCTAAATAATCAGATACAACAGTATCCTCCAATAACAGTGGCTGTACCAGACCAGTCACTGAATCTCATCTCTTGCTATGTCCAGCAACAGATGCCAAGGAAAGGGTTAAGAAAAGGAGAAGCACATAGTAATGCACATAGTAATAGTTCTCCCAGTTTCCACCTATTATCGTACTCAGGACTTACAGAACTAATGAGGAATATTTGATTTTTGTTCTATGAATTTGTCCAGTGACAACTTGGAATTTATGCAAGTTTCTAACATACACAACTTTCCATAGCAAATCAATAATTTCATCTTTGCATTCACAAAGCCTTGTGCTGAAGGGCTTTGGTCAAGAACATGAGAGGCTGTGTGCACACAAGAGATTTGACAATCCTGTAACTATCTCCACAGCAGATGCGGAGCAGGAGCCATGAGCACAGAGTTCTCATGTATCTCTTTAGCCATAATGTTATTTTTAATGGCTGAAAAGAATAGGAGGGGATTAGGATTGTCAGACTAGCTCATCTGGGAAGACAGTAAAAAGCCTTACAAATGGCAATACAAACTTTTATCTACAGTTATTAGCAGAACTTGTTCAATGAGTACAGAAATGTGTAATGCTGTAGTATATTAGGAAAACATGCTGAGTCTCACTGAAATGTATGGAACAAAATGTCTCTCTGCTGTTGCTTTGACTTCCACAGGGTGACATTGGACTTCCTGGGCCACCTGGGTCACCACTGTTAGTTGGACCTCCTGGAGCTCAGCTCCTCAAAGGAGAAAAGGTGTTAATTTGTCTTCATATTTAACTGTGCTCAACTTGCCAAGTACAATCCTGTGATGTCATTTTTGCAAGGATGGCATAATACAAATCTTTCCTTCTGTAAGAAACCATCAGCTTCAGCAGAAATCAATCCTGTTGTTCAGCACCCTTCCTACAGGCTTTCAGGAAGGAGAGCCCATGTATACTTTAGCTCATGTCCTTGAGGGAAGACTATCTTGATGCAGAAAGGAGGTACTGCCCTTGCTTTGGTTTCCTTTACTTTTTGCCATTAGCAAATCATATTTGAGGCATCTCAGGTAAAGTTGGTTACTCTACTATTGAATCTCTTCTGTGGCTCTTCACTAACACATATTTTGCAGATCTTTGGCAATTATTCTCTTTGAGATTTCTCCAATGTAATGTTTTGAACTATCAACTCTAACTCTTCTAGGCTGCTCTTTTAATATGAGAATTAATTGTGATTTTGTTGTTTATTTTTAATGCACGTTTCTGTTATTTACCGTAATACTTCATTATCACGCCTATTGTAGCCACAATTGTGTACCTTAAAACATTATGATGTTTCTTTAAAAAGAACAGGAGTTACAAAAACTGCATTATGGAGCCATATATTGAAGTCTCTTTGTCCTCAAGCCTGATTTGCTTGAATACACAAATTTAAAGGTGAATTTGGCATTTCCAGCCCCTGCAGCTTCAACTCAGGGAACTGACAAATTTAAGATACTGGATTTTAGGCTTAGATTATGCAAATTATTGCTACGTACAGGTATGAGGAAACAGAAAAGGACCAGAAGTATTTATGAAAACTCTCCATATTGCTGCCAAGTGTGATATACGCTGCTGTGCAACACATGATGTGATCATGACTGTGTAGCCAGCTATACATGCCATTCAGTTTGGGGCAGCACACAGAAGTGTAGATTTATGAATGTGAATACTTGCATCAAACTGAGTAGGGCAGCAAACAAAACAGAACTACTGTCACATATGCCTGTAGGAGCAAAGCGCTTATTAGCAAGTCCTAGCAAATGTAAAGATACAGCTCTCTCACTCCACAATCATTACTCTGGTTTAGCAGAGTTAACAGAAATGAAGATCAGTACATAATTATTCTTTATTTTCTTATGTCTAGTATACCTAGAGGAAGATGCCCAGTGCTTAAGAAAATACTATTTAACATTTGTAATTCAGAATAGGACTTAAAATAAGTTAGACAGCACATAGGAATGTCCTGCATATTAATATACACAAAAACATTCCTTGTATACATAGGGCCAAAAAGGGCTACCTGGGGTAACAGGACACAGAGGGCCACGTGGACCCAAAGTAAGTAATGTGATTTTTTTTCTTTTTCTCATGATGCTGGCAAAGTCCTTTTAAAGCTCAAGGTGATGGAAGAAATAACAGCATTTGCACTGGGAAATGTAATCACCACCTAAATCACTGTGAAAGCAAAAATGTTTCAAAACCCTTTCAAAAATTTTTATGAGTCTGTTTTATGGGTACCTACTGAATGTTGCCTGGTAGTAAAAGGTCAGTGCTGTTTACAGTTGGACTATTGACACATAACAGACTGGGACTGTAAAGAAGATAGAAGCACAGATTTCTTTTTATCAAGAAAAATAGAGAAGATCTGTATGTTCTTAATGGAGCATGATATATGTTTTCCTAAATATGTTAGGAAGGACTTTCGCTTCATATTATGGAAGTGCAGAGGCAGGAAACTACCAGGTCTCAGAAAAACAGAAGATAATTTGGGACTAAAGAATAAATCTAATTTATGTTAAAAAAATATTTAGCTTTATAGGCAGAAGAAATTGGAAGCCTGAACATCGCATTCTGAGTTCGAAGTCTAGAACGTTTTCAGAAATTTATCTTCCATCATAAAAGGACCACTGTTACTTAGCACTGGAAGAACAGACAAAACCAATCTTTTTATATCATATTCACTTCGAAAAAGATGGACCTTATATGCATGGTCCATTACTAGCTGTCCATATAGATAATAGCATACCTTTTAGTTATAAGCAGGAACTTAGAAATTGAGTAATGTGTCCAGAGATGCCTCCAGAGAGGCATCCAGAAGATGCCCAGAGCTTTGCTACATAGGCCTGATAGCAGTGCTGTATGAAGTAAGCCCCATGACTGGGCCTAGCAAGCGCAATGAGATCCATTAACCTAATACATATATGACTTAACATACACAAAGACTAAAATTTCTGGCAAACTTCACCAAGCATCTTGTTGAAACGAAGTATTTTGTATGCTTCAGGGTATACTTGGGAGAGGAGAAAAGGGTGAAAAAGGTATTCCTGGATTCCCTGGATTGCGGGTAAGAAAGTCGTGGGATAAATTACTTCACAAATTCGCTATAATTAGGTTCATAATATATTTGGAAATTTAAGTTTACATTTCTAAGAAAGATTTTAAGTACTTTTTAAACTAATTTGTCATACTTACTTTATAGACTATTTAGGAGTTCTGCCCTGGGACTCACCCTGTCCTATACTTAAACATAAGGTCATACAGACTTTCTGTTCTTGGAAAGAAAGTAAATCACTGAGGTTATCCTCTAAATATTTAGAACTGCACTAAGCTTCTCTACTTACTGTACTAACACAGTAATTTTAATGTATTCCATACGTGTTGATGTCAGTTTTTTGCAGCAGTTTGTGCTTGATTTGCATAACAGTGCTCATATGGAACAACATGTCCAGTACTGTACTGGGTGCAATATGATAACAAATTAGGTGAAGACCTGTCTGGTTTATTTTGGTCTATAAGTCAATTTCGTACCCACCTCTCATATAAAGTATTTGCAAAAACTTTGCAAAGTTTTTGGAAAAATATCCCAAGTAATGATTTTCTAAGGAACACTGCTCAGCAATTCTGAATAAGTGTAATTCTGAATAAGCTTTTACAGGTTTAGCTTGCATTCTACTTGCTTTTATCAGGGTGATCCTGGCTCTTATGGACCTGCAGGTTCTCCTGGAATGAAGGTAAGAGAACATGGAGTATAAGCATCTCCCTAAGCAGTAGGATCAGTGAGATTTGGGCTTTTTTTTTTGTAGATTTGTGCAGATCTGGAATATCTGCGTACCTGACAGCTTACACTGCACTCCTTCCTTTCTCTCCTGCTACCTGTGATCACTGAATTTGTATGAACTCTTTGGCTTTGAATTACTGCCACTCTCTGAAATTTGGCTGAAATTGGATAATGGGATCTGAAGTTGGAAGCAAGAGGAAAAGCCAGCGGGACATGCATATAGCATGATAGAATACGCAGCATATTACCTTTGTTTGCCATCACGACATTGTGTAATTTTGTATTATATGCGTGTTTTGTGCATCTTTATGGCTCAAGAAATTCCAGGTTTGCTGTTAAGTCTGCTAAATTTTAAGTTAGCAACCTAAAACATCTTACTGGAATAAAGAACAGGTGTAGGTACATAGATCTTCAGCAGCTCATTTTCAAATCTACTTAAGGTAAAGATCATGTTATCCATAAATCAAATTAATGTACAGGTATTTGCATCTAGACTTGTGTTCCAGGTGACTTTTATCTGCAAAATTATATTTACTTTTATTTGTTTGGGTTTTCTTTCTTTTTTAACAACTGTCTACTTAGAGCATTTGAATACTCGATGGATAAGTATATTAGTAGATCGTAAAAGGAGAGGAGGAGCTGATGTGCAGCTGCTTTCCGTGCAATAATAGTTTAAGAGAGTTGTTCAGCAGATAGCAAAACTATTTCAGCTGTATTAAGCAGTCTATAAGAATCTGCTAGTATGTATTCCAGCTAGTTCTGTGCCCCAGCTACACTGAATCCACTGACCATTGTCTAAATAACCAATATGTGTCATGGGTTTTCTGTTGTTTGTTTGCTGGGTTGTTTTTTTTTGAGGGGGGGAGAGGGGTGAAGAGGGTGTTGGTTGGGGTTTATTTTGGTTTTGTTTTTTTACCAGAAGAGAATCTATAAAACATACCATCTCTGGTACAAATCTATTTTCTGAAACAAACTGTGGATGCTATTTATAAGATGCCAGTATTATATGACTGCCTAACAGGGGTTTGTTCAATTAATTATATATCTTAACAGATTACTCAAATGACATTTATGTGGTCCTTTCCAGGGGGAAACAGGATTTGCTGGGTTTCCTGGACAACCTGGCTACCCAGGCATACAGGTGAAAAAAGAAACAAAAAACCCAACACACATACACACACACATATGCATGTGCGCACACACACTCTGCTATATAAATGCTAATGACTTCCCCCAAATGAGCCTGCTTATCAGACCATTTTCTTCCGTGCAGTAATAATTAAGTTTAAGATTTACTGTTTTCATGATAGTCATAGTTACTCAACGCTGTGGTAGTAAATAATGTAAGTAAACGTTCCTGCTTGGTACATATGAGAGTGGGAATTCAAGTTTGTGTACCATAGGAATTGGTCAATTCCAATTGCCAATAGTTTCCTTTAACTATACCAGTATAGCTATCTAATCCATAAGCTGTAGCACTCTGCAAGTTATTCATGATTGATCTGCATTACCCAGAGATATATGGTAGTGAAAGGAATCTGCTATTTAGATAACAGTACAATCCTACGAACTTTGGTATATCAACTAGCATGACAGTTGGCACCTAATGAGGTGGCAAAATTTGATTCATGTTCGCTTGCATGACTTAATCTATTTGCATATGTTCAACCTGTTCACATAAATAGTTTCTCCAAGATGCTTACCAGAATGAAAATTTGACTCCTTCATCACCTACTTTGTTTAAACATTTCCTACTTTTGCTCACTTAGATGACAGTAGCCATTTTTTATTTTACAATTCATGATGCTTTCCATTAGAGATTAGGAGTGTGTCATAACTGGGGATCTAAGCAGTAAAAGAGGGAAATATTCATCTGAAAAGTGCAGAAGAGATACTTAATACAATTTCAGAAGACCCAGGTGCCAGTCTAGTGACATTTCAGGATATAAGTTTATGGAATCCTCTTCTGCAGGCTACAGAAATGATGATCATACTGTAATTCCGACTACTGGAGCATACTGTAATTCTGACTAACAACTAAAACTTGAATGCTAGGAACTATTATATTTACTATGGGATCTACAATGCTAAAGCATATTCAGACTGAAGAAAAACAGTTTTGAATCCTACTCTAGAATGAGCAAAGGAGCAGTGAGTCTAGCCAGGGGGAAGGTCTGGGGAATCACTGGAATACGGTCCAAGTGGTCAGCAGTATGTAAGCAAGAGGAGAAGTGAAATCCTGCAATGAGGAAGGTGGATGGCCGGATAGTAGAGACAGCAAAGTTGAAAAAGCTCATCATGAAAGTTATTACCACAGTACAGAGGACAAAACCACCATTGCAGAAATTGTGACACTAATGAGCTTGACTCTAAATATTCTGAAATACGAAAGTCAAGAAGTGTTTATCTCCCTCTGAAATAGCCTTTATGGAAAGCTGCGTATGAAATAGTAACTTTTCTTATAGCACAATTACTTGCACCTGTGAAATGAAAGAAATGACACTTGAGATTTGAGCAACCTCTGTTATAAATTGAAGGTTAAAATTGAAACACACTTCATAATCTGTGATGACAAAAGGAAGTAACCTGTGGCTAGTGCAGACTTGCCCTAAGTAGTATATTGTTAAAGACACAGCTGAAAGGAGACAAATAAAAAAGCAATAAACAAGTTTTAAAGAAGCAGGTTTACAAATGAGAAATGACAAGAACATGGAGTAAATAAGTAAAAGTACAATAAAAACATTTGATTTAGTCACAAGTGTACATGTTTCAAAGTCAGAATGGGGGAGGACAGGGGGCAAAAATTGCCCATGGATGTTCATTTTGCTTCCGTTATCAGTTTCACAACAATGTGGGATCATTCAGATACTAATTAGAAACATTTTATGTCTTGTTTAAACACAAAAATCATTACAGTCCATTACTCCCCAAAAGTACAATCAAACCTTGTGCTTTGTTGTTAAAAAATACTCATCCTGATGTGCATGTTATTTTAGTTGGAGGGATCTATATCAAACTTGAGCAAGACATTGCATAGATAGAACAATGTATTCTTCAATCTCTGTTGATTAGTCCACACACCGAGTACCCATCTGGTAGCACTAAAAACAGTAAACAAAAAAAATAATTAATATATATATTATACAAGGGAAAAGTTTAAATGCCTGCAGTAATGATTCAGAAAGATGAAATTATAATTGCTAATGCATGGAGCAAAAGAAAATGAATCAAGTATAGACACAACTTTAAAAGAATCAGGTTAAGTCATACAGATACGTCAAATCTGATTGCACAGATGCTGTAGTTTTGCTTTGGAAACAATGGGATAAATCTGATTATTCCTGAAAAGTGCAGATCTACCTAGACTGCATCAACTGTTCATCTGGCCTCACCGGGTGTTGCTTATGATCTGCTAAAAATCACATAAACTGGAGGAACAAGAATATAATTAAAATCTCTCCTGAGAATAGCCCGTCCTCACATAGATTTTCTGAAACAAAGGTGTTCAAAGAGAATCTAAGATGCATGCATACTTAAGAGAAAAAGAATCAGGGCAAAACCAGTTGCATTCAAAGTAGACTCATCTTTAAAAAAATTTAACTGCTGCTTAAAGAGAAGAATGGACTTCTAGGAATTGTTGGCATACCTTTTGATCCATAAGTCTGGAGGACATTGGCCATACTGAGTGGATCTTGAACATGAGTCAGCAACATGTCCTTGCTGCAAAGGCAGCTAATGATATCCTGGGCTGCATTAGCAAAAGCATTGCCAGCAGGCAAGGGGAGGTGATACATGCTCCCTGTTCAGCACTGGACTCCATCCTTATATATATTCTAAAGCTGTCTGGACATGGTCCTGGGCAACAAGCTCTAGGTGGTCTTTCTTGAGGAGGGGGGGTTGAACAAGGTGACCTCCAGAGATGCCTTCTAATCTCAACTGTTCTGTGATAAATATTAAAAAACACAAAATGCTTTCTTCAGACAAAATACAAGGGAGGATAAGAGTCCTGCTGAAATCACCCTGGGACCATTTGTGACTGCTACTAATGGAATGAGCCTCATTAAAATAATGAATGGTCTTTACAGGCAGTGCAAAGTGTTCTTCACCACTGACATTACATGAAGCTATAGAAATTTACAGAGCAAATACAATGTTTAATAATTAATATCAGTAAAACTGATAAGTTTTGCAGCCCCAATTCTCCTTGTCTGTGTTTGTCTGTGTCCTAAAAGGCCCTGAACACCAGCCCCAGGAATGCAACCTCACTACGCAGTTCCCACATTCACATTCTTGTTTTTTCAGTTCCCATTTGCTGCAGAGAGCAGGGTTGATCTCTAATCTACAAAGCAAAAAGTCTAATACAGTTTGCCACATAAAAGAATTCCTTAAAGTCCACTTCACTTGCAATTCTAAATATCAAAATCCAAGCTAATTTAGAAATCCTGCAAGCAGAAGTGATTTTCCCCGCCATTAGTATGCACTTTTATGTTTCTTGATGCAGACGTATTAAACTTCTAAGAGCTTTAAGTATCTCTTACTATCAATAATATCTGTCAGACTGTAAAACCTCTTGTCATCATAGAAATAATTTCCAAATCCTGGTATAGAATTTTAAGGCAAATAATTACAGCCTGGTTGCTAGATCAGAAAGTCTCAATAATATGGGTACTGATTTACTGTAATAGATTCATCTTTGCAATAAATCAATAAAATCAAATACATCAGTCAAGTTCTGAAGAGTCAGATATATGCAATATTACTGGTTAGCCACTGGTATCTTGAAAGATAATGACTATTTAAAATTGTTTTGCCTGGTTTTAAATGCTATAAAATGCCAAATTTGAGTTCCCAGGTGAGGGATATCACATCCTTACATGCTCCACCACTTGAAATTTTCAGTTACATGTTAGCATATTACATATTTATCAGTAAAACTTATTGTTGGACTCTTACAGGGGGATCCAGGAGAAAAAGGCCCCCCAGGTCCTCCCGGAGCTGTTGAAACTCCTGCTGCTTCCTATAAAAGGTTGTAGTTACTTTTAATTAGTCTTTCTGCTGTATAAAGTGCCTAGGACCTATTTTGCTGAAGTGTTTGAAAGTGATCATTGGGGATTCAGGGACAAGATCCTAAAACGTTATCTTCCTAGTGGTCATATTCTATGCCTGTGTCTCACTGATCTTACTGGAACTAAGTTAAACATACAAGTTTCAGATTAAATGTTTGCTCTAAGATCTTTATGCATACAGTCACAGCTAGATCTTCAGGACTATCCGCAGTTATCAGATCTAAGCATATTTAAGAAAAAGCTATGAAAAGTATGAAAAACTGGCTTTCCCATTGTAGTTTAGAACTCCGATTTTCAAGTTGCCAAGATACACAGATTTTAGACTACAGTTCAACTTTCTATTGCTTAGGAGGGGTAAAATTCCAGAATTAGTACTCTCAACCGAAGCACTTGTCAATCTTATTACCTTTCTACCTAAATCTTATTTGGGGTTTTTATGTCCTAGCTCCTTTTATTCCCACCTTTATAACCTAATTGGTGAAAAGGTGTTTGGAAGTTCTTATTTCGTAGCAGTAGGCAGTGGAAAACAGCCAAGCCTGCTGCCTAAAAAGGATTTTTTTTTAGCATCTCACACTTTGAGAACCTGTACCATAAAAACATTTCAACAGAGACCTTATCATAAATTATGTTTCTAGTGAAGCAAATATTGATTGTGAACACAACCTCAGTTCAGCAGAACTTCCCCATTACATAAAGGCCTCATCCAAAAATCAATTCAGTTTGTTTTCCATCAGTTTCTGTGGGTTTCCAGCCCATGAAACAGACCCCCATGCTTAATATTTCAAGTAACATATAATTATGTCCGTTGTGTGTGAGTGGATACATTCTTCAGAAAAAGAGGCCTTCAGCACAATTGTTTGAGAACAGAATGGCTACCAATATTTTGTTTTTCCAAGTTAATGGAGCTCTTTATACCTGATTAGGGTTTTCTTTGTCACGATGTAATTCAAATTTTTAAGTTTATTCCTTATATCAACTTTGAAAATACACTTTTTAAAACCTGGATGATTTCAACTGGGATGATCCTGAAATGACCTCTCTGTGTCTACTGCAGAACATGAGATGCACTTTTACTTTAAATGCTGTATGTAGTTGTTTTGTGAAAATACTTCTCTTGGCATTCTGAAATATGTAGCACAAAGATGCTAATGCAGAGTGATGAAGAGTTAAAACCATGCCAACAAAATGGGCAGGAATCCGTAGAAAAATAACCAAATCCTCCCAGCTTAAAATTTAATTGTTACACATTTTAAAATATTCCATGAAGACAAAAGTTACTGTACTTTACTTTTGAGTGGTTCCCAAGTTATAATTTTGTTTGCGGTTTTATTTAGATTTTAGCTGACAATTGCATAAGATGTTAAGTTCACATGTTTTGATAATTCCATGTAGGTCCACAAGGAGATCCTGGATTTCCGGGTCCTGCTGGTGAGACAGGGTCAGTTGGACCAATTGGGCCTGCAGGCCTGCTGGGAAGACCAGGAGATGATGGAACAAGTAAGAGAAGTAGAGGATAAAATGTGAACTATACACCAGTAATAGAGAAAGTAACTAAAAGCAGCTAAGAAGAAACTGTTCTTTGTTCTTGCTTGATGTAAATCACCAACAGTAAGGATTTGAGCTCTACAGAGTTCAAGAAAAATTTTAGCTCACCACTATGTGGCCAAAAAAGAAACAAAATGTTCCCAAAAAAGAAACAAAATGTTCCAAACAGAAGATGAGAAATTACTAGAAAAGGAAAAGAAGATAAAGCAGGATGCTGCCATGAACTGTAAATCCATGGCATGCCTGTATCTGGACTGCTGTACTAAGAAATTCTATTCTCTATCTCAAAAAGATACAAAGGAAGGTGATGATGATGACTTTGCTCTGTATAAGGAGCTAGAATAACTTGGGGGTCTGGAAAAGAGATAATGGAGAGAAGAAAAAGCATTTGAAGGTCTAAAGCAGGAGCCTCTTTTCCTGGGAAAAAAACTAAAGATTTACATTTGTGTTTTTTTAGTTCTGGTTTTTTTTTTTTTTTCTAAATATATATAGAAACTATTCTTCATGACAGTTCTGAGCAGCCTATCATGGAATCATAGAATCAAAGAATAGTTAGGGTTGGAAAGGACCTTAAGATCATCTAGTTCCAACCTCCCTGCCGTGGGCAGGGACACCTCCCACTAAACCATGCCATCCAAGGCTCTGTCGAACCTGGCCTTGAACACCGCCAGCGATGGAGCATTCACAACTTCCCTGGGCAACCCATTCCAGTGCCTTACCACCCTTACAGTAAATAATTTCTTCCTCATATCCAATCTAAACTTCCCCTGTTTAAGTTTGAACCCGTTACCCCTTGTCCTATCACTACAGTCCCTAATGAAGAGTCCCTCCCCAGCATCCCTATGGGCCCCCTTCAGATATTGGAAGGCTGCTATGAGGGCTCCACGCAGCCTTCTCTTGTCCATCGTCTTCCTTAATATCCTGTGGTAATAGTTAATATGAAATTGTATGGGCCATATAACAGAATTTTTTTTATAGGTCTGCCTGGCCTGCCAGGAGTAAGTGGGGCAGCAGGACCTCAAGGTTTTCAAGGTGACCCTGGTTCTCCTGGAACAGGTGAATCAATCCCAGGAAGATCCGGACTTCCTGGACCTCCAGGCCTACCAGGACAACCAGGAAGACAAGGCTTACCTGGACCACCCAGTATGTTCAACAGCAATTTATATGGGAAGAATATCATTCTGCATATTAATTGATTCATTGATTTTGTTGTTCCTACAAAAAACATAAAGGTGAAATTTTGACAGATACATCAAACTTAACATGTGATGTAGAAAATGTTTTTCCTATTAGTTTTTGATCACTGAGATTTCAAGATTTTCAAAGTTTTGTGCATGATTCAAACCCACAAAGTAACATACATATAATAAATCCCTAAAAATATATCACCTGAAGTTAAAATCACAGCAAACTGTGGAGGAAACCCAAATCAGCATCCTTTAGTAAAGAAATGGGAGTCACAAAGTTCTGAAGTAGAAAAGGGAAGAAGTAGTGACGATAAAAAAACAGCACAGTAACATCAACTCTAGCCAGACTGATTCTTATAGTTTGATCTATAAGCAGTGATTTGTAAAGCATTTTATACGATCCTCTACCTTTTCATGTGAGGATAACAGGATAAGGAAGTGGAGAACACATGGCCTAAGCTGTGGAAACACTCAACCTGATTTATACTAGCTTTATAATTTATTTTTTCAAAGGTGTGATCTGTACTGACAGAGGGACTCCTGGAGAACCTGGAATCAAAGGTCAGATGGGCCTTCCAGGAAGAAAAGGGGAAAAAGGAGAAAAGGGTAAGTACGCCTGGAGAGCAACAATTTGAGACCTTTGCCAGGTGTATCAGACCTGAATTTGCAAGAAGTTTATGTTAACTTGGAGGATAAGGCCCATCAAAGTCTAGAATTAAGTGCCCTGTTGGTACTGGGGCGTCGGAAGTCAGTAGAGTCATGTCAGTGCAGCAACTATTCAGAACTGTAAAGAAAGACTGATATGCTTCATTCCTTTGAAGGCCATAATGAGAAAACTGTGGTCTGTGCACTACTCACACAAAATAGAAGGTATTATTTTTTTGTGCGTTAATTTTGCAACTGTTTCAATGCAATTTTGATACTTTCACATAGGAGAATCAAGGCCTCTGCTCATGTAGTGCTGGTCCTCCTGGTCCACGTGGTATGCAAGGACTTCCAGGTACTCAAGGAAGGAAAGGACATATGGGATACCCTGGAAGAGATGGAGAAAAGGGTGACCCAGGCTTATCTGGTGCAATGGGGTCACCAGGGCTCCCTGTGAGTAGTTTTCATGAGCTTCGGTAAATGAGGAACATCAAGTTACCACTTACACAGAAGGCACTTAAGCAGAGTGGTGGAGAAACTGCCCTGGAAAACTATCTGAAAGTTTTATCTATTTATGTTTATTATAGGCATGCTGAAAGATGCATTTTATTAGCTTCTATCTGATTTCCCTTGCAGCAGTGAGCAGAGTTTTATTTATTATGAGGGACATAATCCCATGCTGAGTTTGTGGGGTGGGGAGGAGGCTTAGGAAAGCTGATGAATGGGCATCTTGTTTTGTTTTGACTTGTTTCTCTTTTAGTTTTGAATACCCATTGTTTTTCTTGAAAACCCAGAAGATGCACAGATTGCTCCAGTGAAGATGATTTTTCTGTTATTTCAAGGAAAAGCATTTTCAGCAAAACCTAATCAAGGCAAAGATTTCCATGATGCCAGCAGGTCAAGATGGATTTTATGTCAACATCCACTGGGGGGTGTGCAGAGTCTGAAGAAAAAGGAACCCTTTTTTCAAGCATTTCAAGTCATTTTTCAGTTCCCTTTTTTAGAAAATTAATGGAAAGGTTTAATTTATTTGGTATGTTTATTTTATGAGGCAGAGCATCTACAATTATGATAGGTAAACAGCACTCTGCTTGGAGTACTCAGAGCACAAATCAGCACAAACATCTAAAAAAAGAACACCTTTTCGCCTCTAAACCTGTCAAGTCATAGATTCTGCTATGAATTTTCTCACTGGCAGCTCTGCAGGCTTTCTCTCAGCAAAAAAGCAACACTTCTCACTTCTGGGAGGACAGCCTCATCTGGCAGCCACCATGCTCCAGAGATTACCTTCTGTGTAGCCTTGGTGGATTGTGCAATGAGGTCTATAGTGGGAAGAGTTTATGAACCATTTGTAACTTTATATGCTTGCATTTAAAGCCACAGCTGTATACAACCATGGACACAATTATTCTAGCATTGCAGTTTCTTATAGATGTGCATTTGGTAGAGTCAAGCTGAAAAGGCCAAAGGCCATTACACACCTCTTTACAGATGTCAAAAGAGATAAGCATTTCTTTTTGGCATGCTACTGTATTTGGTCTGGTTGCGGGAAAACAATGCATGAAGAAGAGATAGATCTCAAATTTTCCTCTCAATCCCCACATTGATTCCTTGCTAGAGATAACTGGCAATTTTATGTTTTTTGTCAATTTTAAGGGGCCACCTGGTTCTGTTGGACAACATGGTGAAAAAGGAGAGAAGGGTGATCCAGGAAGAGTTAGAATAAAAGGTAAACACACGTTTCATCATTGGCATTTTTGTTTCCTATACAATGTCTAAGCAATAGTGTGAAAAAAACATATTCATCTACTCTAATAAAGTCATTAGTTTAGTAAGTTACTGAAGCCTAGAGGTCATGTATATCTAAACTGATTTCTTGGTACCATCTTGATCATTTTCATCTTGCTAAATACAAATTCAACAGTGTTTTGTCCTTTTTACTGTATGGTTGAGCTGTAAAACAGTTTTAACAGCTTGTTATTAATGCTAACAAATGACTTTATATGTCACATGATTGATAATCAGGGTCTTTCAGAGGCCTGTATAGCAAAGACTAAGCAGAATACAGTTATTATGAAAGCAAAAGAAATATTGTACAGCAGCCACCTCTTGATGTGCCATATGCCAGTAGCCTAACTGTTATCTCAACTAAAACCACCAACATCCTCCTTGGGAAAAACTCAAAGTCTCAATGGCTATTCACATTCCTGTTCCTAATTATAAAAATTACCCTTGACCAGGCATTGAAGAGAAACAATAGGCCACCAGTTACACAACTGAAATTCTTACAATTAAACAGATCAAAACGTCACCACAGTTATGGTTATGATTCGCAAAAGCAAAAGAAACAGAGAACAACAAAATACAACAACCTGATGGCAAAGCTTAGTTAGAAATGCTAAACTAATTATTCAGACAAAAGACTGTCCATTTTATTGTTTGTGGAAAGTTAGCTTAGCTTTGGATGGCTGTGTTTGTTTACAGATGTTGGAGCAGGGCAAAACATTTGCTGTTTATTTGCAAAGCATTTCTTGACACAGCAAAATGTATCTTTGGGTTAGAATATTTTTATTGTCCTTTATGCAAAAATTATGTTTTCATATATATCAGTTCAAGAGAAATCTAGGGGTAAATAAAATTAAAAACCAGAACAACCCTTGTGGGGATATCAATTCAAATATTCTGCATCATATGGCATTGCTATATCTTAATTCCAGTGAAATTAAGAACAAAACTGACTGATTTGAGTAACAAAATATTTTCAGTCAGGTATATAGCATGAACAAAAGCCACATTATTTCAGTGTCTGTAAACAAGTCTTTACAGACAGACCTGTTGTTCCACAAAGTGTCCAACTACATACTGCCTTCCTAAGAACTGGAAATTGTCCTACTGATGTGATGCACTTCTTTTTTTTTTTTCTTTTTATTATTTTAAGGAACAAAGGGTGAAAGAGGTCCTGCTGGGCTTCCAGGATTTCCAGGTCAAAGAGGTAATGATGGCCGAGATGGGGAACTAGGATTGCCTGGGGAAAAAGGAGCTGAGGTACCTTTGCCCTTCTCAGATTTTCTTTTTTTTCATTTCAGTTACCATATTATCTTAGGAAAGGGCCAGCTACTTAATGAAAAGTACCATTTTATTCCAAATGCCTAGCACATTAATTACTTTTATCATTATATGTTAGCCTAGACCAAAAATCATAGTTTTCATCAGTTGAAAATTTCCTTGGAAGTATTACTATTTATTTTGGTGTTCCTGCATGTAATTTTTGCATATTCTGCGCCAATATTATCGGATCAGGAAGAACTGAAAAACCACAAAACTCTACCCTTTGTTCCTATTGCCTCCGAATATTTGAAACTACTACTATCATCCATGTAACTTAGTTGTGGAAGAACGTTTTCTCTAGATAATTGTCTAACATGGCTTTTGATAATCAAAGAGAGGAAAGAAATTGGGTCTTGTTATTTCTTATCAACAATTTCTTTTTTTAAGGGTGATTCTGGCGTACCACTACCAGGTGATAAAGGATTCCCGGGGGTCCCAGGCCTTCCTGGGGTAAAAGGACAAATGGGATTGCCTGGTTTGGGGTTTCCTGGCCCTCCAGGAGTCAGAGGTAGCCGTGGAGACTTTGGTGATACTGGTAATATTGGGCCACCTGGTCCAAAGGGCCAGAAAGGTAATTTGAATGTCTGCATTAAGAACAAAATAACAAAACTACGTTTGGTAGCATCCATTACAGTTTCATATGTACTCTATACAATGTTACTCATTTATGGTGAAAATCAATTTTGGCAAGCTCAGTGATCATGTGAAAGAAATATGGCCACTGAAAGGTACAATATTGTCACCATTTAGCAACAGACACTAGCGGGTATATGAATTGCTAGAGGCCTTAAACCTGCGAAGTGCCACTCAGAGTGCACACTGTCAGAGGAATTATTTTCTGGAATGAAGAGTATTCCTGAGTGTAAGGATTTGCAAGGCAATGCTTTTTCGCTGAAGGAGCAGGAAAATACAGCTGACACTTCAGGCTTGTTCTGTTTGGCTTTGGTTTTTTTAAATCCCTACCAAAATTAGAAGTAAAAAGAAATCTATACTGATAGCAATACAAATGAACCAGAAACATACATAGAATTGAGATGAAAATATTATTTCTTTCTTGCAAGAGTCTATTGTGAAGACAAACTTCTGCAACAAGTAAAAAAAAATCATAACAGAATACAGCTGTATTTGAATCATTACCAATATTCTATACAAAATAAGTGTACCAAATATATTTTAATATCCTCCTTCAAACCTTAAGTAACGTGCAAATAGCAATGTGCATAAAAGTCCCTTCTCTTTGTCTTTGCACATCTAGTTGGTTACTTCCACAGAACTATTACAGTAAATGTTCAGACTCCATTTATTCTAAAACCAAATGTGTCACTTTCTTTCACCCTCTTGCTTCAGGTGAGACTGTCTGCATTACATTACCGTACCCTGGAAATCCAGGTCCCCCAGGTTTTAAAGGCATTCAAGGTATGTTTACAGATAGAATTTTGGGGTTTAACTGAAATAGAGCTTTTAGTTGCTAATTTAAAAAGAAGCTATCCTGCAAAGATACACTGTTCTAGTTTTTCAACAGATATACATCTCAAAATGTAAAACTGCCAATATACAGGAGTATACTCATCTAATAGATACAAAGGCCAGACAGCTTCAGCTTGCATGATCAAAAGGTGTTCAGGCTGCCCCCATAGAAATGATTAAATGAAGGTCACTTGAAACTCTGTCCTGCCTCAATTAAAATGCATGAGACTGTCTGTAAAATACAAGGATGGCCAAGTCAGATAAGACCTAGAATATGTACATCTGGACACCAGCAGAAGAAAAGGTGTGCAAGGCAAAGATATGCTGCAAGTCTGTAATTTCTAAAACTATGCTGCTTGTGGCAAGTTGCAATTGAGCCCTAAAATCTGAATACTTACTGCCAGTAGCTTCAACTTATTCAGCTTAATTTAAATTCAAAGAACTCATCCAGGAACTGGCAAAATGTTGCTTGTGATCACCTCCAAAACATTTGAAATACCCTAGAAAATCCTCATCAAAATAAATGGAGTCTGATACTGGATTTTCAAGATGCTTAGTATGGTATTACACAGTTCCTTGACATCAGTATTGTGGGTGGTAGCCAAAATTTATATGGACATGAAAGAACAGGATTAGCATATTGAGCTCATCTATACCATTCCAGAAGCAGCATAGAAGAATATAAGAATTTGAGCTGACATCTGCCGTTCACTCAGTGACACTGTCATTCATGTCGATAGGTTAATAATGTTGATGTCCTGTAACATTAAAATGTTATAGGAGACCTGTTTTTTTTTCTAATTTACTCTGGTGATTTGCAGTCTGCTGTTTATGGATTAGGGAAGAAGTCCATTTAGAAAAACAGCAAACATGCATTTGGTTGTGACTTGTGTGATGGCTCTTGCCCAAAATGTTAGAAGCAGATGAAATCCACTTGTGTCATGGTTTAAGCCCCCCACCCACGCAGTTTTACTCACTCACTCACTCCCCTCTATCTTCCCCCAGTCCCTGGGGAGATGGGGAGGAGAGCCAAAAGAATTCAACTCGCACAGGTTGAGATAAGAACAGTTTAGTAACTAAGGTATAACACAAATCACTGCTTGCTACCATCAATAATAATACAAGAGAAATACAAGGAAAGAGAATACAACTGCTCACCAAGCCTGACCCAGCCAGTAGCACCCCCCAGCAGCAAACCCCACACTACCAAAAACCTGACCATGCCAGTGCACCCCCAGTCCACTCCCAAACCCTTCCAGGTCTCTGCCCTCCGTGTTCACATCCTGGACATGACCGTGCTGTGGTATGGAATAACCTATTTAGTCAGTTTGGGTCAGGTGTCCTGTCTCTGCCTCCTCCTGGCTTCCCCTCCTCCCTGGCATAGCATGAAACTCGAAGTCCTTGGCCAGACCAAAACATCACCAAGCAGTAACTGAAAACACTGGTGTTATCAGCACTGTTCCCAGGCACTGAAATTAAAAACACAGTGCTGCACCAGCTACCAAGAGGGAGAAAAATGACTGCTGCTGCTGAACCCATGACAACTTGTCTGCAAAATACATGAATTTGCATGGGATAAAATGCAATACTGTTTCCTTAGGTCACACATTTTAGAGCTCTGCCAGTTTTTACATATTTTCTTTCTGTTTCCAGGACCAAAGGGTTTAAAAGGACTCCCCGGTCATCCTGGACCAGATGGCTTTGATGGGCAAAAAGGCCATCGAGGCAGGCCGGGAGCAGGAATCCCTGGGCCAGAAGGTAAATTGTGCTTTTCTCAATTCAGGGGACTGCTGGTCGAGCTGTATTGCATAAATGCAGGGTAAGGTAGCTAACATAGTAGAATAGATCAGGGAAGCACATTTCATGAAAGCCAGTGGAAAAGAAATCTTCACCAGCTTCCCTTTCCTTCCTGCAGCATTGCAGGTGCTGCAATAATTAAATTTCAGTGTCCAGAGAGGAACTATTATCAGAAAACTGAAAACAATTAGTATCATTTTAACAAAGGAATTGAACTGAACAAGAGTGAGACCACATAAGATAGATGCTGCCCCAAAGGAAACCACTGCCACTTCCCATAAGAATAATTACCTTCCTTCAATCCCTCATGTATCATTAGCTGTAAATGAGAAACCTGAAACTTAATGTATGTCATTTTTTGATGCAAAGTCATAATTCTGGTTAAATTATAATATTCAACAGGTTTTTTGGGAAAAACAAACAAACCAACCACAAGCAAAACTGAATTATGCCTTATTTGAATTTAAAAATCGTATCAACAGGCTTTCGAGGCAAAGCTGGTGATCCTGGTGATGAAGGTGAAAGAGGATCTACAGTTGATGGTAAAAGTGGCCCTCCAGGTCCACGTGGCATAGATGGCCAGAAGGGTGTTGCAGGTGATACCACATATGGTCCTCCAGGAATCCCAGGCAACAGGGGACTGCCAGGACCCCCTGGTGCACAAGGAGCAAGGGGTGATCCAGGCATTCCTGGGCCTCAAGGTATGAGCCAGTTTTTATAAAGCATTTCCATATGTTCAAAGAGGAAAATCTGTGCAAAGTTGGTCCCGATTCAGATAAAAGTTACTTTTACCTGGATCCATAATGGTGACTGCGAATGGTATGCCCTATTTTTCCTTTACATTTTTACAGTTAAGGTTGATCAGCCACTAAGGAGATCTGCACTGCAGGAAGGGGAAGATGCTTTTATCCAGTCTGTGGAGTAACACTGCAGCTTCCTATTTTTACTACTGTTACTTGCTGCCTGGCAGCTATCTGTGCTTAGGGCCTCCTGCTACACCACACAGACAATCCCTGCATCAGACTGTTTACTTAAATCTGAAAAGACTGGCAAAAGGTGGGAGAACACTTAGGGAGAGAGAGATTAATTTCTTTGCCCCAAGTTATTCAATATAATCCTCAGTATCTTGTGCACTACATTGGTCTTGCTACAGATGTCCCCACGGTGCCACTTCCCGCTTCATAGCGGATATTGTTGATTCCTTTCATAGGTCTTCCTTTTCCCCAGCCCTAAGCAGAAACACACCCTCTTCTGTGCAGCAAACACCTATAGAACTGATGCCAGTGCTGTGTAGTTCATGCAGGCTAGTGAGCACCTTCCATTAGGCACCTACATGTCAGAAACTTGCTTATTGATCCATAAAGTCATCCTCACCTATGGATGAGAGTTGAATTTGTATTCAGCTTAAAGAAAGCAGCTCTCCACAGTGGCCAATTCTAAATTGCAGAAGAGCATCAGTTTTCACAATCTGTGCAAAAATAGAGGATAAGTAAGATATTACAATAACTGAACATGTAAGTTTAAAAATAACAATTAGGAATTCTTATGGATGGTAGTGGAAGTAAAATATTTTACAATGTTTTTTGTTTCCAGGAGAGCCAGGTACCCCAGGATTTCCCGGTGCCAAAGGTTTTAGAGGACCAGAAGGTGATATAGGAGCACCAGGCTGCCCAGGCTTCCCTGGTCCACCATGTGACACGAGCTTACCAGGGCCACCAGGGCTCGTAGGTGACGTGGGCCTGCCAGGACCTCAAGGTACACAGCATCCATAAGGTTGCCTCACTGCTCTAAGCTCTGCAAATCTTTTCTAGCAGATTTAATCACACGATTTTTGTGGCTGGCATGACAAATATGTCCATGGGGGCTGCTCATTAGTGGGGGTTTTCATTAATATTTTACACATTTGTTTAAACTCAGGGAATGTACAGTGTGCTTATCAGACATTTCTCAACTTTACTTCCCTTTCTGCACTGTTCCTTAACTGGCCAAATCACAGTGTGTTCACTGTTAAGTAATAAATGGAAAAGTTATCACTTTTCTGTTGTCCTGAGTAACTTAACTGAGCTCCTGTCATTACTGTGATACTTTTATCTTCCTTATTCTTAAATTAAAAAGTTACTTAGGGAGAGCTAGGGGACATATATACCAAAAGTATTTACAAATTAGTAGGGATTTTTTACAGGGAGCTTCTACTCATGTCTCTCATTAAAGAAATACAAGAAAAACATTCCAGGTTAAAATCTGGGCAGACACAGGACTCCAGTAGTAAAGTTTCCAAGTTATTTTGCTGTGTTTGCTGATATTCAAATTTATATACCAAAAGGTATCACTTCACACTTTTTAGATACAATTGTCTTGCATTTACATACATTGATTATATCTCTTTTTCTTAGGCTTACCAGGCTTTAAAGGTCAGAGGGGAGACAGGGGCCTAGCTGGGCCACCTGGAATCAAAGGTCTCAAAGGCTCTCCTGGCTCACAAGGTCCCCCAGGTCCTCCAGGCTCCCGAGGACTTCCAGGACTTCCAGGCAATAAAGGACCACCTGGTTTCCCAGGAAAAGCAGGTATGTTAAACATTCTGCAAAGCACTTTGTCTATAACTTCTGTTGTAGAGGGAACTATTTCTACTGCAGTTAAAGCTAGGAAATATTTTGCACCCTCCCCTCTTTCCAGCTTCTAGAGTAAGACCTTGCAGCAGGGTAGAGGCAATAACAATAGCATCCTTTGTTCTTTCTCTTACAATAAAAACAAAGGAAATAGTTTGATGCATCTTGGTGCATCCTGGTGCTTTTGTTGTTTTACAGCCAGTCTCAAGTTGTGTTCCTCAGGGCCCGGTTCTGTTTAACGTCTTTATCAATGACAAGGAAATCAAGTGCATCCTATGTTTGCAGATGACTTGGTGAAGAAGAGTGTTGATCTGCTTGAGGGTAGGAAGGCTCTACAGAGGGATCTGGACAGGCTGAACTGATGGGACATGGCTTATTTTAGGAGGTTCAAGAAGGCTCAGTGCTTGGTCCTTCACTTGGGTCACAAAACCCCATGCAACACAACTGGCTTGGGGAAGTGTGGCTGGAAAGCTACCTGGTGAAAAAGGACCTGAGGGTGTTGGTTGATGGCTGGCTGAACATGAGCCAGCTTGTGCCCAGGTGGCCAAGAAGGCTAATGGCATCCTGGCCAGTATCAGAAATAGTGTGACTAGCAGGACTAGGGAAGTGATCATCCCCCTATACTCAGCACTTGTGAGGCTACACCTCAAATACTGTGTTCAATTCTGGGCCCCTCACTACAAGAAACACAGTGAGTTGCTAGAACATGTCTAAAGAAGGGCAATGAAGCTGGTGAAGGGTTTAGAGCAGAAGTCTTAGGAGGAGTGGCTGAGGGAACTGGGTTGCTTAGTTTGGAGAAAAGGAGGCTCAGGAGAGACCTTTCATTGCTCTCTACAACTACCTGAAAGGAAGCTGTAGCAAGGTGGGTGTCAGTCTTATCTCCCAAGCACCAAGCTATAGGACAAGAGGAAACAGCCTCAAGGTGTGCCAGGGGAGGTTAACTTGGATATTATGAACAATTTCTTCACTGAAAGGGTTGTCAAGCATTGAACCAGGCTGCTCAGGGAAATGGTGTAGTCACCATCCCTGGAGGCATTTAAAATACATGTAGATGTGGCACTGGTTTAGTGGTGGAGCTGGCAGTGCTAAGTTAATGGTTGGACTCTATGATCTTAAAGGTCTTTTTCAACCTAAATTACTATGATTCTATGAGTAAGTGAAGAAATAGCTTCACATTATGTGTAATACCTATAAAAATGTGAGCTTGGTCCCAAATCATCACTGGCTAATGTGTAAGATTTCTGAGTAACTATAGCAAAATCCTGTTTTCATCTGTCATCTGGACACAGAAGTCATGATTACCAGTAGCCATATGCAAAATCTGGTGGTGTCTTAGACTATGCACTGTATTTAAGATGTTGGGAATAACTGCTTTAATAGTAAATGTAACCTAAACCTCTAGGGGGGAGGTAGCAGGGAGGGAGAAGATGCTTGGTTCAAGGCAACCTGGATTTCAAGACAAGTTTGATCTTGGAATGAAGCCATGCTCCAACTACTGGTTCTCTAGCTTTGCTGATTTCCTAAGGAGCCCTTCTAAACTCCCTGCCTTTTGCTTTATACTTTTCCTTAGAATATGACAGAAACAGCATAGCATGCTGAATATGTAAATAAAGCATTTAATATTACCAGGGAGCAAAGGGATTCAAGGACCCCAAGGATTCCCAGGACTCCCAGGAACACAAGGCCCAATGGGGATCTCTGGTGTTAAAGGAGAAGAAGGAGAAATGGGTCCACCTGGGCCTAGTGGAGAATGTGGGGATATGGGAATAAAAGGTTTGTAAAGATCCACTTCACTCTGTAGTTACGTTACTGCTATGCTTGGTTTTGTTTCTACTGTGTTAGGAATGTATTTACTTTTTCTTCTTGCTATAAGGGTATATTCTCTTCTATTTTCAGAGATACTAGATATGAAATCCTGTTAATCTCACAAACGCATAATGAAATATAACGAAAGAAAAATAAATTTCACTGAGATCAATAGGTGCGTTTAACACTAAATTAAACAGAGTTAATCACCTATTCAAACAAACCTTCAGATTTGTTCTGTAAACATCTGAAACTTTAGATTTTTTCTAGTTTTCTGTCATATTGTCTGTGTTCTTTAATATCTCTAAATATTAATGTAGGAAAGAGAATAAGCATCTCCAAGGTGCAATCACAGACAGTACACTGTGGAATGGACAATACGATTGCCATCTTTCACATTCCAGACAAGCAGGGAATAATTCTGATTTAACATCACACGGGTTACTTACTGGATCAACTAAAAAGCAAGAGAAGGGTAATAAATTCTGTTAGTAGTGAGCCTGCTGAAACAACGGAGACCGCATTAGCATTTGAAGGCTTTTCTGTTAGGGAAGTTGTTAATAAAATTAATTTTCAGGACATGTCACTTATGAGGATTTACTTTCATTCCATATGTTTGGCTCAAAGGTGAAAGAGGGCCTCCAGGAGACAGTGGCTGTATTAACATCCATCTTGAGAAAGGACAAAAGGGGGAACCAGGGTTTCCTGGTGAGAACGGATTTAGAGGTGAAAGAGGTAAGTTTGTAAAATAAAGCCCAACCTTCTATTGTTTATAGATACTTAAACTAGCAGTCTAGTTTCTTTGGACATTTACTAAGGCAATACACATACTGTGAAAGCATAGCCATATGTGTCAAATAATGGCTTGACTGTATTGGTCATTTTCTTGTTCTGCAACTAACTTCAGGTGAAAAAGGCAATACCGGTTTCAGAGGCACCCCAGGATTTCCAGGGAAGAATGGTGTCCCAGGACTGCCTGGTGACCATGGTGACACTGGACTGATGGGGTTTCCAGGATCACAGGGTTTCCCAGGACCAAAGGGCTTTAAGGGAATTATGGGTTTTCAAGGACAACCAGGTGACCAGGTAAACAAAGTAGTAGTGAAATGTCCTGGACTTTTCAGCTACATTCTGCCTCTAAGAAATGTGATGAAGTGTTCTATTGTACTTCTCATTAGACATACTTGCCCATTAGATGTTGCTCTTGAGAAGAGACTGTCAATATAATAGGAAAGGTAAATTCCTTAATGCAACAGTTCAGTGCCTTAATTACATTTTAATTAGAATCAACAAAGGGCTTCTCCCCTCTTTCCTTGCTGCATCCTGTGATTTTGTTATATTGCCACTTGGTGGAAGTCCAGGCTACACTGCACAAGTTTTGGGGAGAGGAGGGAGGAAAAATGAATGCACGATCAATTCTTTAACATCTTTCCTATAAACAGATTAACAGACCACAATCATAACATAGCGGCAGCACAAGTATGATATTAATATATAGCTGCTTCTTCATATCTTGCTACGTGGAGCAGCCAAGCCAACAGACAAGAGAAAACAAGTCTTCTGCACCCATGCTGACAATTTGCTCCAAATAGAATCCAGGCAAGCAGTATTGCTCAAGAATTAGTATACAAGACCACACATATATCACACATGGATGTAAAGTAAAATTCTTCACTGGCTTCTGTGCTAGGCAGACAGGCAGTAAGATTACATGAAACATAAAATCATCGTTGTTTTTCTGGTAAAGGGCCATTGTTTGGCTTGTCTTGTCTTTTATTTTTCTTTGAAGAGATAATCTTTGTTTTGCTGATCATAGGTCATTCAAGAGGAAAAACAGATAAATCTTTACATTTTTACTATTACATCACAACATATTTCTGGTTAAATGTTTATAGTAAATTTGGGTAACATACAACAATATTTGGTACATTTTTATGGTACCTTTTAAATCAAATTACTCAAGCCATCTGTGGGGAATTTAAGCTGTTCAAGGCAAGAGTTATCATTAACTGTAAAAGCACAAATTCCAAATGATTAGTAAGTCTAATCTGCAGTTTCTTGGAAGTCTTAATGGTCAGTGTTAGACATGTACAAAGACAGCATAATGCTTTTCTGTTGAGCTTACGATATAGTTTTGCTATTCATATTAATTGCTGATCTTTTTACCTGTGTAAGAGAACCAAATGTGCTTACAGATCATTCCTGCTACACATATGTCAAACATTTTTACTTTGTGTTTAAAAAAATCAGGGTGACCATGGCTTACCAGGGATCCCTGGCAATCCAGGACTGACTGGCTCAAAAGGATCCAAAGGTAATTTATATTGACATGCTTTGGAAAAGAGCAATATTATTAGGATGCACATGCTTTGACAGATGATGGCAAGTAGTTGCTAGAAAAGAGAAAACAGGAAAGAAGGGAAAAAATTAAAACATGCAGGTCATTAGAAACAAGTCTGACTTACCTGAGACAAAAAAGAAAAAAGTAAAGAACAATATTCAATATAAGGAAAAGTTGTGTGAAATGTATTGAAAACAAATTTTCTGGAAAATTTATCCTTAAAGCAAGAGCAGGAAATAGCCAGTAAAGGTGGGGATTGCTATGGCAGGAGATTTCTAGCAACACTTGAACTTGGTATTTCCTCTTAACCGCTCACAACAAAATCGGACAATGAAGGTGAAGACAGCATGAATAGGTGGAAGAGGTCAGACATTTGTAGAGACATTGCAAGGCAAAACTGCTTGGAATTACTGATTCTGTGATAAACATGAATTTCAGCAAAGACAGAAAGAAGGAGGTGTGCTGCCTTTAAGTCCCTGGCTAGTCCATAAAAGGGCTTTACTGAGTGTAAATGTATTATGTAATGTGTTGCGCAACAAGCTCTCCATTTATTAAAGTGTTCTAGGGAATTTATGCAGTATCTTTCTTTTTCAGTATATGCTGTCAGTATTGGGAAAGTTCCCATAATTCTTGTTTTTCTTTTTCTCATTATGGACAATTTTCATTACTGCCGCCCTGAGCCTTACTAAACAGAAACTGAGTTAGTAATTCAAGACAAGCTGAGCTGGCAGATAATTTGCATGTGCCAAAGCATTTTTCATTCTGTATTCTCTTAGTCCCTTTTACAGCTGTTAATACCTGTAAATTATCTGATCTTACAAAATTGTCAAGCTTTGATTTTGTGGATGAAAAGAGTATTTCTATGAAATAAAACTCATTGTACCTCTACAGGCAAGAGAGGTGATCCCACTCCTCTGCTTGGTACACATGGTCCAAAAGGGCCCCCCGGGGATCCAGGATTACCAGGTACCTCTGTCTGATTAAAGAAAAAATTGGATTTAAGAACTTATTTTCTCCAAGTCTGGTTAGCAAAGAAGGAGCTCTGCTTCCTGTGCATACTGAGGGGTATTTTCTGTAGTTATAAACCCGGGGATTGGAGAGGCATCACAGTGCGCAGTATGGCTAGTGTGAAAATGTATAAAAAGTATAATCTACTGTTGTCTAGTACAGCACCAATGAACATACCAGTACTTAACAGAATAAAACTTGACTTAACTATATCCTACTAGTTGTTTCTGCTCTTTCAGATATCACCAGAGAGATCAGAAAAAGTCATTGCTAATAAGTAGATGCAAGTATCTGAAGTATTTGAATAAAATTCTTTTTCTAGACAAGAAACTGACTGAACTTTTATCTTTTTAAACTTTAATGAGATGAACAATGGGCAATTTTAAAGAAATAAATGCCAGATATTTTTTTGTTCTTTAAGGACTCCGTGGATTCCCAGGAGAGAAGGGTTCACCAGGTACTCAAGGGCAACCGGGAAGACCAGGATCCAAGGGTGACCCTGGACACCCAGGAATACCTGGACTTCCAGGTAATGCCAAAGTTTAAAAAACAGTGCCATGTAACAGCCCGAGAGATGCGCAACAGGAAAATGCAGCTGAGGAGGCACCTCTGTAGAAGGCTAAAGAAATCAGAGATCATGTGAAAGTGTATTGAAACCTAGTTCAGTACCTACAGACAGCAGCAATAGTCTGCTCAGAGCCTCAAAGAGTATAATCTGTCAATTCTTCATACATTCCCACACACTTTCAGGTACCTCTGATTAACAGAGTGCTGCATGGTACATCAAAAGATAAATATCAACAGTTTAATAGATTTGCATATTCACAGTTTTGTTTGGGGTCGTTTTTTCTCCCCCCCTGTACTCTCAGGAGCTACAGGTCCTCAAGGATTGCCAGGAGAACCTGGAGAAAAAGGGAAACATGGAATTCTGGGACCTCCAGGACTGCAAGGATTAGCTGGATCCCAAGGCAGAAAAGGTAAACAGTATGCAAGTGCAGTATTACTGGTGATAGAACAGCACCAGGCATAAATATCCTTTTAGCAGTGAAAATAGAAAAGGCCTGTGAACATCACTTTGATTCTCTGTTCTCTTAAACTACAAGAAGAATTAAGCCAGTTCCCATTACCTTTAAAAGTAACATAAACGCTACCTCAGAAACTTGGACTACAATCTAAAATAGGTATGAAGAAGGTAGAAACAGATTGTGGCTCAGCTGATACGATAGCAGAAGTTAAGGAAAGAAAAGGAGCTTGCAGTAATTCAGATATCTCACTTCAATGATGCTGTGTTCTATCTTCTCACCATGGAGTGCCACTGTTACTCCACCAGCAGACTGTTATGGACAGTTCTTACAGATTTGTTTTAACAGATTACAAAAACTGGGCTTATTTTTTTTGCTGTTTGTTTTGTTGTGGTGGGTGTTTTGTTTTGTTTTCTCCATCCCAGACAAAGCCAGGACATCTCCAAAACCTGAGGTTTTGGTGGATTTAACAGAGAAATATTTCCTCCAAATCCTAATTTACACTTCTCACAATGATTGTTTATGATTAGATTGAACAGTAGGTCATCTGTACAGTTAAGAACATTATTAACTTTTACTATATTCAGAATGATACATTAAAAATATAAGTTACATTAATACTTCATAAAGAAGGTAATCAACTACATAATTTGTATCCTCTCTCTGTAATAGTGTGCTTTATAACATGTTCCTGGACAGGAAGAATAATTTTAATGACCCATATGCAGAAATCAAAGTAAATTAAAACTTGGGGCTATGATAAATGGTTAGAGAACAATAGACTCACTTATTCAAATTCAGCCTAAGGAAAACTGAGCTACTAAAAATTTAAATGGAAACAATTTATGATTGCTTGCAGTAAGTAAGTGGTGCTGATTTAAACTGTCATGACAGATGCCTTGCTAGTGCATAATCTGCAAGAGAAAACTCTTCCTTGTTGCAAACAATATTTGCTGTGACAAAAGCAGAGATCTGCAGTGACAAGGGATGTCTCAATTGAAAGGGGTCAAAAAAAACCCCCCACATTCTTCTGCTGAAAACTTCTTTTTAGCAGGACTCTTTCCTTCTTGTCATAATGGTAAGGCACTTCTGCTCTATATTGTGCAGAAGTTCTCAAGGAAACATAACAAATTAATACATGTGCTGCAGAGGGAAAAGTTCAGTTCCAAATTGCAGTTTATTAGAGACCAAGTTGCCTACTGAGCTTTAGTATCCTATATATTGCCATACTGCCAGCTTACTTGAAAAGAAGGTTAACACCTTTGAAATTATACCTAGTAATGAAAACTGAATGGAATTTGCATTCCAATTCAATTGGTGAATAAAGATCTTAATGCTATTTTCAATAAAAAATTGTTGCTAGCATTAGAAGTGAAATGGTTAATTGGCTGTTCATTGCTAAGTACATGGTCTTGTTAGTCTAATTGCTTCTCACTTACATTAAATGTCTTGTGCTTTGAAGAACTAGATTTAAAAAAGAGATAAAATTAGTTAAACAGCATCTACCAAAGCATAATCACATTTTCTTTCTCATATAGTTTTACTAGTTAAAGGCTTAGTCTGGCAAGCCTTACTGTGCAAGTAATCCTTGATGAAGCAAGTAATATTAAGAACACCAGAATTGCTTGTGTGAGTAGAAGCTGAATTGGGCTGTAAAATACAGTAACAGTGGTTCATACACAGGTCAGCCAATTCAGCTGTACTTAGAAATACTGGACTACAGCGAACCAAAAACCTAGAATTACAAGTGCTGATATTATAATGGATTGTTGGCAAATGTGTCAGAAAGCAAGTAAACCAAGCTATCAATCTTGCCTGAATGAGCTAAAGATCAAAAAATTTTAAGTGATCACCTGGGTGCCAAAAATAGTTAGGAGTTCATAGTCATTTTAAAATACCACTGTTAAATTCCCCAAATTGGCATGCAACTCTTACATAAATTTGAAAGCAGGAACATGCCCAAAGCACAAGCAGGCTACAGAAAGCAGGTCTGAAACTCAGAATGTCCTGAAAAGTTAAAGAGCAGTGATTTAAGGGCATAGAAGATAGTTACAGGTTGTATTACTAGTGGTATGGGGAGTCCTGGGGGTTGGACTTGATGATCTTAAAGGTCTTTTCCAACCTAGTTGTTTCTATGATTTTATATATATATATCCCATATTATAAACAGGATTACACAAATATTATATTAGCAATGTCCTGCGAGTTTTCAAGCAATCTTCTGGATTTAAATTTTATTCCAGACCAGTGTTTGCTATAGGCTGGACTTCCCCCCTCCCCCCCTTCTTTCCTTTTATTTGTTTGTTAAATTCTACCTAAAAGAACACAACAGTTTCTGAGAACAAAGCCATGGGGTTATTTTTGGTGTACGTTAGGAAAAAATAAAAGGGCAGTAAAGTTTCCTTTCTCAGATGACCCATTTTTGAACTAGGGACCTTTAAATTTGGCAGGTGAAGCAGCTGAAGAAAGGGATTTGTGTTGCTGTTCCTACAGCAATTTGTTGCTGTCGAATTTGACCAGCTTATAGACTTTGAAAAAGTATATCCATTCCTATGTGCTTAAGTGGAGCAGTAAATTCTCCCATGATTCATGCTCTGCACATACAGCAGCATGCTGCAGGACATGGTAGGATCAAGCACAGGAACTGAAACAGAGAACCAACATCGTCTATGCCAGGAAGTAGCTAGACAGGGAAAAGGAAACAGACAGAAAGATAATTCACACTTGTGGAAAAAAAACACCACTGTATCTGGACTGGGAATCCTACATGGCAGGGAGAGGAACTGGTGGGAATGAAATTGGCAAAGATAAGCAGCAGAAGTGGAGAAGGAATAAGCACTAACAGTATTGTTCAACTTCTTGATGATCAGTAGCACTCTGATCTGTCCTCCTGAGGAGCAAGAAGCATCCCAAATCTATTCCTCTGTCTGAAACCTCTTTGAAACCTGCTACCGAATGATGCATCAGTTTTGCCAAATCTGTTCCTATCTCCAGGTGGTAGGCTCTCATCTGCATTTTATAACTGTACATCTTCACACTTAATACTTCATTTATGCAATTTAGGAAACTATAAAGTGCTAATAACATGGAGATATTTTTACCCTTCACTGCAAACAACCACCTCAGGTTAGTTTGACATTAAAATAATAGTATAAATTAAAACTATTAATTAAACTATTAAATTAAAACTATTAAATTATTAAATTAATTATTAAAACTATTAAATAAAAACTAAAATTCTACTATTGAAATAATAGTAGAAAATAAATCAAAAAATGCCATCTGTGTTTTTAGTTCTTGTGTTTTAGCAATTTTCAGAGAAGTGCAGGGGAAAAACGCCAGGTGAAAATTTATCTTCTTCCTAGTGCGGCTAGATTAAATTGCACTTACATTTGGAACAGAAGCTGCAAAGAAGTTCCAGCTTTACAGTTACTGTAGGTAGTGTCTGCATCCCAGTCACCAGCTAATTTCAGACTAGTTAATCACATGTAACAGTAGTAGTCTAGCCACAGACACAGTGTTCACTGTAGAGTAAAAGCCCATGCTGAGCTGCCTGCTGCTAGCTGCAGGATAGCAATACCTAAACAATTTAAAGGTACATTTTCTAATTGCTTTGGTTTGACATTGTCTTATGATTGCTATTTTCAAATTTTTTTCACATTTTCCTTTCCAAAAAGACTGCACTCAGGTGCAATGTGATCTCATCTTCAGTTACCAATAAGAACTACAAAATACCTTGTCTTGATCAATAATGTGGTGCCAGGAAAAAAAAATGGCGTCATCTTTAATTGTGACTTTAAAGGATTATTGTGGCACCCAGTCATACCTGTAATACCTCCCAGGTCTTCCTGGACTGCCCGGACTGGATGGCTTGGATGGACTAAAAGGTCAAAAAGGTTCCGCAGGAGCTCCAGGTAAAGAAGGGAAATAGCTAAGTGGAAGAGAAAATCTTCTCTTAAATGACTGAATGTGTAAGGAATGATGCACATTATTTTGATACTTGCCTTGCCCAGAAGATATCATTAAGGCTTAGACTAAACTTTCAGTTAAAATCTGAAGTGTGCTTAAGGACACACCTGCAGTTATTTATGGGGAAAATTTTAAAACTTCCATTACTCATATAGATCTGTTGGAAACTTTCAAGGCCATTTATAAAATGAAAATGTTCAGTGCAGATGATTCCAATGAGAGCCAAGTCACCAGGACTTTTAATATGTAAAAGATAAAACTAACAAATTAAAAGGAGACTTATGAAATCTCAGCCCCATTAAAGTCCATGGGAGTTGCCTCACAAACTTAAGAGGAACCTGGATTTCACTCATGTTGATCTGTTTACAACTTTCAAAAGGTGCTTTTGAAGCAGCATTAAAAAACAGTGTCCATCATGTAGATAGAGATTGCAAAATTGTACTGATAGGAACTCCAGTCAGTTTACGTTTCAAGTTACAAACAATAATGACACCATGTAAAATAATCCCTGAAGAAGAGCATTAAAGTGAAGAGATTCCTTTCTTTGAAAGAGATGAACTGGGGCCAGATTCAATAAAACTATATCCAGCTTTCAAGAGAGAACCAGAAAAATAGCACTAGGCAACCCCTACAAGGAAGAACATCTGCAGCTGGTGTTTTTATTCTGCACATCTGTATTTGTACTCACTGTAAGCTTTATGTACATAATTGTTTTCCTATAAAGGTCAAAGTGAAACAGGGCCCCCAGGATACTCAGGAGAACTTGGACCAAAAGGACAGAGAGGTGAACCTGGATGGCCTGGTATTTCTATTCCAGGCCCTCCTGGAGAAAGAGGATTCCCAGGATTCCCAGGTAAGAAAGGGTTTTCTTCTTAGTGGTGCCCTGCAGAGTTGAAATGACGCTTTCATTCAATATAGGCTCTCCCCCTGGTTAGTATGAACATTGATACACACATAGGAGATTCCCTTCCTGAAAACATTTCTGTTGTCATAACATTCTGATGTTTCCAGAGTAGATACAGAGAGCCCAGTATTTGTTGTTTATTGTGTTACAGAAGAGGAAAGAATGAGAATAGAAAATAATTACTTGGACAGACTCAGGGAACTGCTAGGTGGGGTTGCCTCTTGGGAAGACATTCCTGAAGAAATAGAGTGCAAGAGATCTGGTAGACACAGAAATAAAGTACATCTATCAACTATTCTGATGCAAATTCAAGATGGAACTGTATCACAAAATTGCTGTGGTTAAGAACCTAGGTGATATAGAAATCGCATAGAAACAGCAAAAATCAAGTGTTTGAAGAAAGGTCACTAAGAAAGTTAAGAGATTGGAGCATCTGTCATATGAGGAAAGGCTGACGGAGTGCTTAGCCTCCAGAGAAGAGCTCAGGGGAGACTTTAGCAAGGTGTTTAAGTACCTGACGGGAAAGACATGGAGACTGATTCTTCATAGTGCTTTCCAGTGACGGGACAAGAAGCAATGGGCACAAAGTAACATACATGTAATGCTATTTAAATACAGGGAAAAGTTTTGTTTTCCCTGTGAGGGTAATTGAATACAGAGAAGTTATGAAGTATCCATCCTTGGTGTGATTAGCTTCTATGACATTAGCTTTACCAAATCTTGCCACAGCGTTACATAACACATAGAAGAAAAACAGTGGTGAGGTGAATTATTGTAAGATGAAGACACTGTCATTTTTCTCAATTCAGTTACCAAATCATGAACTGGGAGAGTCAACAGAGTGGTGCTGTTGAATTAAAAAAGAGATGTATTAACATCCCTAAGGTGTATTAACACTGCTTGACATAGGATGGGCAAGGCCTCCTATGGTATATGGTGTTCAGCTTTGACAAATTAGGGAGAACTCAGTAGAGAGTAAATGGAAGCATGAGATTGGTTTGGTTTTTTTTTTGTAGAAAGGGCATCTTCATTAGCCTGGTCACTGGTATATTCAGTGTACAAGTGAAAGCATACATTACCTCTGTGACATATCAGCATTCTTCTAGTTACTAAGTTATTTCCCTTAGGTAGAAGAGGACCTGTTGGACCCACTGGACCTATGGGAAGATCACCTGATAGTGCTTCTCCTGGTCCTCCAGGTGATCAAGGACCACCTGGTTTAGATGGCATCAGAGGTATTAAAACTAAAAAACCCAAATTCAATCATGTAAAAAGCTACTGAGGCTACTGGAAGTCACTGGGTTGCTGCTTGTGGAGCAACATAAAAAAGTGCATAGGGAACAAAGAAACCAATCAATACCTCCACGAATACACACAGAAGTGAACACTGGATGGATCACCAGGGAAAGGATAAAACATGGATCTCCAGATTCCATTTTCTGGCCTATAAAGTAATTCTGTACAAGTCCTGTTGCTACAACATATCTCAGTTTCCACCAAAGCAAACAGGAATAAGACAACTGGTTCCTCATCCTAGGCAAGAAAGATAAAACCCATTATTCAGAGTGTGCCTCTGTTGGTAAACCCAGAAAAAGCTTTCCAATTTAAATCCAGCCCTGGGAAAGCTAAGACTGGACGTTCTTTCATGAGCATTTATGTAGACCTCACTTCTGTTACAAGTAGGGTTTGCCAATTCCTATAGATTCTGGTCCTCAAATGGAGCCCTCTCAAGCTGTTCTGACCCCGTGCATTAAGCATTATCTGAACCCTTCCTTACCCAGTACAAAGACTTACTTCCTATTGGGAAATAGGGGAGAATAGAAAGGTAGCCAACACTGTAATAAATATAGAGAAACAGTGTGTCAATGTATGTAACATTAACTTGCTGCCACCTTCTTGCACAGACTCTACGTAATTTGGGGAGCTATTCCTATTATTGTCTTCCTTACAATGCCGTAGACAAAGGCTAATGGTAGTATTGTCAAAACACATACAAGGGCTTTCCTACATCCCAGAGGGAAGGAAAAAAAAAAAAGCCCAAACAATGGAATACGTCTCTTTTTAGAAGTTCGTGCTTTGTTCATATGTTAAAATAAAGCTCTTTTACCACAGGTTATCCTGGGAATCCTGGTCCTCCTGGAGAGACTATCTTTGTGCGAGGAGATCCAGGTGATATCGGTCATCGAGGGGCACCAGGTAATCCTGGGCAGCGAGGGCGACAAGGAGCCAGAGGTCTTCCAGGGAACCAAGGAAGAGAAGGCCTAAAGGGTATGATCTCAGATATTTTTAACTAGCATGTGCATATATGCCCAGCCCTATGCAACTGAGCTTCATACACAGGGGATTGCCACTGGAGACTGAGCCAGACATTAGAGGTAGGCTGGACATTCATTGCTCTGCACTGTTACCTACAAATAAGATAAGGAAGATCAGTGTAAAGTCAGATTCACATGTACTTCTTCAACACCTTGCTGGAAGACTCCTTGACCAACCTGAGGATGAGGCAGTAAAACTTTTGAGTCTGCCAGATAAAGCAAATCTTGACCTCTCTGCAGAGAGACTGAGAAACTATGGATGATGCAGATGTGTTTGAACTAAGACAGTCTCACATCTGCTCCATATCAATAGCTTTGGGCTTTCAACAGATTCTTTTAGTTTGAAAACAGGGATCTAGATACTCTGCTTCTTCCATATGTTGTAGAGAAGTTCTATCTACACCAAAACCTTCCAATCGCTAAAAAACTAAAAGTCATCGATTTTAATTCAGTTAAAAAACAGGAAGTGAAGAGGGAAAAGTGCACTTCTTTCTGGGAGAGAACAGAGTTGAGCTGTCCTAACTGGTTTTTTGTTACTCAAGCAGCCAGACTTCATCTTATTAATGTGTTCACCTTCTTGAGATGCAACCACATCTGACTGTATAACTGTTTTCTTTCCAGGTCCTATGGGAAGCCATGGCCCACAGGGTCCACCTGGTGCTACAGGACAACCAGGAGATGAAGGTTTTCAAGGAATACCTGGTCCTAGAGGTCCCACAGGTATTTATGAACTTGTTGCTCATTTTCACTCAGTTGTAACCATTCTCTTTCTATTCATGCATAATCTCACTAATGTTCACTTGCATACAATTAACACAATCTCAGAAAAAACTCCAACTTAATTGATTTCTCATGTGAGTTGTACAAAAATATCTGAATTATGTTTCTAATGTCACACCATGTAAGTGATTTCAGTTCTCATTCCATTCTTTAATTTACATGTCTGAAACTTGTTTCTGCCTGCACCACGATGGCCACAATCTGCTTTCCATTTTTCCACTCCTTCAGGTTTCACAGGTAAATCCGTGACTATTGATTATTTTTTTCATGTGGGCTTCTTTCTGTATAGATACTTTCTACTCTTATTAGAAGGTATTCTTGGCTTGGCTACTGGAAGATACTGTGAGAAAAACATAGTTCTAATAGATGTTTTCACATAAATAGCTAGCACTTAAAAGCAGATCAATGTCATGATAGTACTACATTGAGAACTCTCAGCTGTGATGTCAGACTAGTAAAACACACTTGTTTCTAATTACCTTTTTGGTATTTTGTTGTCACACAAGATGCTTTCTAACCAGAAATTTAGCAAACACTTAAATCCTGACACTGGATTACTACAAACACTGAACTCTTAATGTAACTAAATTGATCCGATTCTGCTTTTGTTCCAAAATGCAAATAGCTAATAGCCCTCAGTGACTTTCAATACATAAAACGTGGCCTTTATTTTTTATTATTATAATTATTTCAAATGGATATTGTGAGTTAGCTTCTTTAGCCTGCTTATTGATGGTTTTGCAGCCACATAATAGGCAAAGTACCATAAAACACTGTGCTAAGGTGTTTGTGCAGAAGCTAGGTATAGACTTTAGGCTTCAACTCAAATCAGTTTGCAGCACATTAAGGCAGAAACTGTACACCAAATATTTGAAACGTATCAGCTAGCATGTACTTGCTAACATATACTTGCCGTGCTGTTAAATGCTGTGCTAAAAGGGTAAAATTAAAAGCAGTGAAACTTAATAATTCAAGATTTTTACATAATTGAAGCATACACTCAAATAGCAAACTCAGCTAACAGTTATGCTGGTTTTTCATGTAGGAGCTATTAACCAATATTCTGTCTAATTCACTTTCCTGTCACACATTCAAGGTGACCCTGGTGAACCAGGAAAAACAGATGATTCGTGCCCTACAATCCCAGGGCCTCCTGGGGAAGCAGGGCAAAGAGGAGATGATGGGTCTGTGGGATTACCAGGGCCAGTAGGACATCCTGGACCTCAAGGTAAGCTTTCATTTTGAAAGCTTGGATGTTTGTGTTAGCCATTTAGGCAACAAATTGAAAAAGGTCAGAAATGTCAGTGTTGCTTCTCTATGTTTTACCCTCTCTCTTCCCCTTAAATGCTTATTAACAGTCTCCATAAACATGTAGTGGGCTCATTAATGCTGAGAATGATGGATCAATATAGCTGAACCAGACTGCTTGAGCCTGTCTGCACTGCATTCCCTTTTCCTAGGCCAGGAAGGGCAACAGTATCAGGCACTGTTAAGAAAGAGTTCCGTTTCAGTGAAATATCTAGTTTTACGTATCTTAATTGATTTGCCAACTGTAAGGTATTTCTGGGGTTGAATTGTTGTTTTTCTTTCATACATATATATAATGTATATAATTTAATTTTTATATATATTGTATATGTAATTAAAACAGTTTCTATAAAACCAGGTAATACAATGATAAATTCTTGCACTGAATTTGTGAAACAACCACCTAGTAATGTTTTATATTTCATTAAGATAGCAGTGTTCAAACTTTCTCCAGGCTTGGAAGGCAAACTGGAGGTTTCACTTGCAAAAGCAATGTGTATTACCAGAACTTCAGTGTACGTGAGCTTTAGTGAAATACCTATGCAACCAACATTGAGAAGCTGTTAAATTGTTTTGATTGGTTTAGATTTTCTTAATGCATCTAGTAAAAAGTAACGTAGGGAAAGTCTGAATACTGTAAGACAACCTTGAATTACTCAGTCTGCAGGTTAAATTACAAACTTTGCAACGAATGAAACACTCTGTTCATGAGAAACAACTGTGGTGAAAACTGTGTCTTACCAAAAGAGGAAAACCACTCCTGAGTGCAGTAATACCTGACAAGTGTAACTGTTCAATTCAGATTGTTTAAAGTAGCCTGTGAACAGGATCATCACTATCTGTACCCTGCATATGACACTCATCTTTTACTGTTGTGGCCACACCTTCTTATCTGCCAATGCATAAAAATGCATGTATATATGGGAAATATAAAAAGGTAAGGCCATCAGGAGCCTGAAAGTCTTTACCCTTCCAACTGGATGTAATCCAACCCTGCAGTCCCTCCCTATTCTATAAGTACTGTAATATATGCATTACTTCACAGGAAGTTCAGTACATGTTTAAAGACTTTGCTAAATTGTGTCCTAAAAGATGAAGGCCTCCCACAGGATGAGTTGTAACTCATTACATGGTACAGATACCGATGCCATACTGTATTGTGTATCTTCTGCAAAAGGTTTGTCATGATAATGTTTGTTAGTGCTTTGATGTCAACTGTAAATCACACAAGGTCTGTAGAGAGGGCATAAAACCTTATCAGCAATTACTGTTACTAAAGTCATGCCTCTGAGGTACTCCTCAGCTTTCATCACAAGGTGAAAATATTGTAAAGAGAATTCTCAGCAGAAAGGAGTACTGCACCTCTTTATCCTGAAGCGTCATTTCTTGGTGGTGTCAGTTCTGCTGCCTGGCCCTTTGCATGCTCTGTATGTTTGGACAATGTATAACCTTTAAATGCAACCACATGAATGGAAATTGCATATTTTGTATTTATGTAGGACAAAAAGGTGAAGAAGGGTCATGTGGCCTGCCAGGTCAAGATGGCTTACCTGGGGTACCTGGACCACCAGGTGACCAAGGACATATAGGACAGCAAGGATATGCTGGGCCACGAGGTAAGAATGGAATATGAGGGAGAGATGTGTGAGATGATGTGAAGACTAAGTTTTCTCTCTATTCCCCCAGTTCATACATGAATCTATCCACCAGTAGCCTGAGATATCATGACCCTTCTTTCCCCCTCTCAGTTCAAGCACTGATAGTGACATCTGTAAATGATTTCATAACACATATAAAGACTTATTGGAAGAGAATTTATCTCAACATCCATTATTAACCAGAAAGGCAATTAACCATACATACTTAACACGCCATATATCAATAGGTATGCATTTGAGTCATGGCTAATGGTGGAACTGTCTGTGAGTAATTAAAATTGTATTTTAACTGTGACTGCTGCTTAATAAATGAATGGTTTAATACATATGTGAAGAAAGGGCATTGACTGCTACTGCAGGGATTTAAATTCAGTCCGAACAAATCATCCTAGTAAGTCTTGGAAATCATTACCCACCGCAGTCCATTTCTTAGCACAGGATAGAAGCACAATAGAAAAAGTTACTTGCAAGCCGCCAGTGCCAATCTTGGTCATGTCTCTTCCATAAGGAAGATAACACCAGTCTACTGGTGTCTTTATTGCCCATGACAACCTATGAAGTTGTATTATCTTCTGTCATAAATCCCTTACTGAATACTTAAATACAGCAAAAATTCACACCAGCTATGTGTTCATACAAGTAAATTTCTTCTACCCTTTCTCCTATGTATAAGGTCCACCTGGCCAGACTGGTATCCCAGGACCACCAGGCCCCCATATTAGATCTGCAAGTGGATTCTTGCTTGTCCTTCACAGTCAGTCAGACAGAGAACCACTCTGTCCGCAAGGGATGCCAAAATTATGGACTGGCTATAGTCTGCTGTACCTGGAAGGACAAGAGAAAGCTCATAATCAAGATCTTGGTATGTATTGTAGTACATAATTGCTCACTTGTTAAGATCGAATATGGAGTCATATATACAGTGAAGGGCAAGTCAAATGGAGTAAACTATAAAATCATCAATTACTTATTTTCCACAGAGTTAAAACTAATTTACGCTGATTATAATGAACTCGGTTGTGCTGCTCTCTTACATGACACATTTAAATGGGTTTCTGCTGTTATGCAGTTGAATAAAAAAAGAAAAAACTATAATATTTCTACCTTTAAGTAATTCAGATTAAAATTACTGAGAGACGAGTAGTTTATTTCACTTGTCCTGCCTAGTCATTTTGGCCTGTCTTTAAACTCAATGGAGAGATTTTCCTAGATCAGGAATCACATTTGGCCCCTCTGAAATAACTCCCTGGAGGATCTGCTCCTCTTCACTTTAGAGACAGCTTGAGAAAAAGAGCTGGCTAAGTTAGGTGGTTACAACTGGATAGTGTAAATATGCTTTACAAATAAAATTATAAGGCATGTGTACAGCAGAACTGTGTGCTTTTAAAAGTCAAAAGCTGATGCTTTTCGTAAAAGAGCCAAATTTCTCCCAAAGACAGCTCCTTTTGGTGACTTGGGTCATCTCTGTGTCTTCTACAATTCTGACTAAAACCAGCTTCTAAGTAAACTGCTTGACTTGCAGCCTGAGAAATGGATTGGCATCAACTTGCACAAAAGAAATACCTTACAGTCTTGTTGCCTTGCTATACAGGAGGCAGAGATCTCTCCTAGGAGGAAAGGCCAAGGACCTAATAAGCTGGACAAAAAAAAGTGTTTAAAGGAGCAATAAAAAGAGATATTTTTAGCACAGCCGTGTTGTTTTGTAATGTTTTCACTGCTGTGTGGCATTCCCCAAGAGAGCCAGCTGGTAACAGAACAGCTTATAACAGCATTCTGTTACCAGCTGGCTCTCCTGCCAGTAAAAATAAGATTCAAAGAAAATAAGGTCCTTGTTTCCTGTGACCTGTATGTTCTTTTGCAGGCATCTTCCTTACCTAGGCTACTCCAAATCCTTTATTAGTACTGGAATGGAATATTATCAGTGATAAACAAAACTGGCTTCTGTACAGAAATGTCACAGGGCATTAAAGTTTAGAGGCATTACAGAAATGATATATCACACAAAGTTCAAGGCAGAACATATATGCAGTGCTTATTATTGCTAACCAAATAGGCCATTGTGAAGCTGTTCTAAATTCAGTTCTGGAAGAACTTCACCTCTGAAGTATGCACTAGTCACTTCTTAATTCCCACTGTTGTCTGCCTGATGAGCATTTTGCAGGATTGGCTCTGCAAAATCCCTCAGCCCTTTTATTGTACTTTGAGAGTCTCTGAAACCTTTCTGGAATGCAGTAGAACAGCTGCCAAGATTTCTGCTTACTGTGCTGGTACCAACAGCTTGTTGTTCTGTACAAACTTTTTCTATTTATCAGCACTGGCATTTGGTTTCTCACTGCTCCTGATGAGACTGTAAACAGCCAATCTCCTCCTAAACCAGCCGCCACCTCTTGCCTCCTTTAATTTTCAGCATTGGCACAGCTAAGAAATTTGCTATCATAACATATCATTCCCATGCTGACAAACTACTGGATTGTGACAAATATTATTGGTCAAAGGAAGATACTTAGTGGTACAAAAGGCTTGTGTTCACTGTAACTGGCCATTTTGGTAAAGGGCTGGGGAAGTTTAAGATCCGTGAATTAACATAACTCCAGTTAAGATACAGAGTTTTGTAGCAATATTGGCCAGGATGCTATTCTCAACTTAGAAGGAAGGGGAATAATTTTCATCATTTGTTATTTTTTTCAGGACTGGCAGGATCTTGTCTTCCTGTGTTTAATACCATGCCATTTGCTTACTGTAATATCAACCAGGTTTGTTACTATGCCAGTCGAAATGATAAGTCTTACTGGTTGTCAAGTGCTGCTCCTTTACCAATGACACCACTCTCTGAAGAAGAAATACAGCCATATATAAGCAGATGTGCTGTATGTGAGGCCCCAGCCCAAGCAGTAGCAGTTCACAGCCAAGATCAGTCAATTCCTCCCTGCCCAGTCAACTGGAGGAGTCTCTGGATAGGATATTCCTTTTTGATGGTAAGAGCTTGGGCACATGATCACATATATAAGTATCTTTCATACATATTCTGTGTTCTAAAGAGTCAAAGATTTTTAGATCTGAAAAGCAAACTATCCAATGTCTAGCAAACATTAAAAAGGAAAATTCGTAAAAAGAAACAAGATGAGGGTTAGTTCCAAATTGCAGAACCTGGCTACAGCTATATATACTAAAGTCATAGCCTTAAACTACACATTTCTTAACATTACAAAGATTTTGCTTGCTTGCCTTTAATAAGTAATGTGGTTTTCACGTGCTAAGATATACTTTCCAGAATTAGAGGTCCAGGTTTTTTTAATGCCATTGTCTTGTCGCACATGCAACAGTTTAGGTAACAGCATCATTTAGAACTGACTGGGATTACTTTTCTTTAGTAAGTACCAGGAAATATAAATGAGCTGGCTCTAGGCTTGTGAGATTCACTCATTACAGAACAAATTAAGACTTTTTTCCAGCAAAGGAAGCTTACTCCAAGTTAAGATCACTGAAAACAGTGCAATTAAAAGCAAATAAAGTCAGAAAAAAAGATAGATTAACATAATTTACCTATTTTTCATGCACAGTTATCAAGTTCTTCCATTGTTCTTCCCAGCACACTGGATCTGGTGATCAGGGTGGTGGACAGTCCCTTATGTCACCTGGAAGTTGCCTAGAAGACTTCAGATCAGCACCATTCATTGAATGCCAGGGTCAGCGGGGAACATGCCAATTTTTTGCTAACGAATACAGTTTCTGGTTAACAACTGTGGTACCCGAATTGCAGTTTGCATCAGCTCCCCTATCAGGAACTCTTAAAGAAGGACAAGAGCAGAGGAAAAAAATCAGTAGATGCCAAGTATGCCTGAAGCATGGCTAACAAGCAAAACAAACCCAATTAAAATTAATTGAAAAGAAATAGTAGCACAGTGATAAAACAGGTGACCTTCTCTGTGTTATGAATAGAAGTGTTAGGTCAGTTGTCTGAACTTGAAGCTACTATGTTTTGTTCATTTTTTGATTCTTTTGTTTTTTTGGTAATACACCACAAAAAGAAGAACCATCATCTATAAGGCATTTATGGAACCATAGCTCCAGAGATGCTTTTTATTTTATAAAGCATTGACTGTGAAAATGTTTATAAGCCAAAGCACTGATCACCATTTGAAAAAACTAAAACATGTTCATGCCTCCTTCATTCAGCTATAAACCCTGAACTGTTAAATGTGTGTTTGAATCATGGTGAAACTACCGAAAACACAGATAACAAATGGAGCATTCATTATGTGCAGAAGGGCCACAAATGCTCCTTTTACCACTTAAATGAGCTGCATTTTAATAGAATGGAATAAAATGTCTTCCAGCACTTTCCAGTTTGTGTTCACTAAGAGAGGTGCCCCAGCAAAAGGATTTTCAAGGAAACTAAGATCCACATCCACGGGCCCTAATTCAAAGCAAACTCTCTCTGAAGCCATCACAACTACAACAGGCTGATCAGCCAATTTAAAGTTGGATACACAAACTCAAAGGGCAGGAAAGACAGACATTCCAGTCTCAGGCACAGGAAAATAAAACAGTCAGAGGTAAGTCCATTCAAGTGTAAATACATTCAGATGGTGCTACTTCCTTCTGACAGGTTGAAGACAAGATGGAATAAGGAGTAAGACAAGTAAAACAAGTAAGATGGATTTTTGAATTGGATTTGTGTTTACTTAACTTGAACAAGTACACATCTTAAAGACATCTGAGAGAGTCAACAACAAAAAGACCCAATAATCTAAATAAGACATTTCATGGCATTTTACCATCTTGCTCTTTTATTTAAAAATATCATGCAAACCAGTCATGTTTTTCTGTTGTTTTGATGCAGAATTTTTGCACCTGTGCCAGTTCCATTTTACTTGGTTCTGTAAGTACATATTCTATAGGAGATATATTTTTAAGCTACCAGTGATAGGTTAAATATTGAATAGGTGTGTAAATTCCCATTTTATGCTTAGCTCACTCTGTAAGGCATTTGTCAGAAATACTGTACTAATTCAAAATGAAATTGCAGATAAATTGCCGAATATTACAAAGCAAATAAACCAGACCAAAGTATAAAGCAGCATATGCTTTCATTCTGCAATTGTTTGTCCAGTGACTACAAGCAGAAAAACAATTGGTAAATTATTCATAAGGAACCTAATTACTAAATTAGGTGTGAAAAGGAACAGCTGAAACTATTCATGAATAAAAACACTCCTAAAGGCAATGGCCTTATGCTGGTGCTTATAGTCCAAATTACCCTTACTATTGTGTTCAAGAGCTTTGGGTCTTGCATAGGCCCAGTAAAGAAGTGAATTTTATCTTAACCAGCAGGCAGGATATTAATAGAAACACAGAAAATTATGGTGATGCACTCGGGGGTCATTTGAATTAGAGCCGTTCGGGGTGAACTGCTCTGGAATTAAATTCAGAACCTGTGATTTGCAATGTGGAGACTTGCTTACCCCTCACCCTAGCAAACCAAGGCGTCTGCGTGGCTAGGAAGCAGGGAAGATGCCTGGCTGACGCATGGAAAATCCTCAGAGCAGGGGTCAGAATCTTCTCTCCTTCAAATCCTTTCACATCAGGACTTCTGGAAGATAACTAGTGGAAGAAAAATACTGCATGGCCTGGGTCCTGGCCTGCTGCTAAGAAATGTGGCCACTTTAGCTTCATTTTCTGTTCTTCCTAAGACAAGAGATGCACAGGCCCAATACTGAAAACATCTTTTGAAAATTTCATCTTTTGGTGTATACAGAGCATGTGATACTAAAAGCAAAACTGACAACAGGTATCACTCATTTTATCACAATGGTGCTGCATTACAAATATGGTATTTTTAAAGTGTACTTTAAATTCATTTGTGTACAGTAGCATTTCTGGATTTGAAGTCCACAATTCACATGCTAAAGCCATCTGTCAGCAGGAGACAACAGAGAAGATGCTTAAACTCCAACCGGAGAAGGTGTTTAGCTGGGCTTGTGAGCAGAACAAAACTTGCAGCTTCCTACAATAGAAGTGCACTTGCCATGGGCCAGACCTGCTGCTCCTAGTCCTCTGGTTGTCATGCTTCTTCGTATCAGCAACATCAGGTTGCTGCTGATCTGCTGTGAAGCACTGGCTCTGGTTGGCAGCCAAGCACCTACCCAGTTGCTTCTTCCACCCCGAGCAGGCCAGGAGAGGAAACAGGAGGAAAAAAAGCAAGAAAACTCATGGGTCAAAAGATAGGGAAATCACCAAGTGCTGGTGTGGGCTAAACAGACTCGACTCAGGGTATTTCCTTTATTGCCAATTAGCATAAATATTTAATTACTGATTCAGGTTTTGGAAAACATGTTGCCAAACCTTAAACCACCTTTCCTCCTACTTTCGCAGGCCGAACTTCACCCCAGGCTCCTATCTGCCCCCTTGTTATTAGTATGGGTCCCTTCAGCTACAGGCAGAGCAAAATGGGGTGGGGCAAAATGGTATGGGAGCGTGTGTGCCAGGTACAAAGGGGTTTCTTTCCTTTTCCTTTCCTGTGCTCTGACACTGGTCATCCATGGGCTGCAGTCCTTTTGAGGGAGTACCTGCTCTGGCACAGGTCATCCAAGGGCCCCAGTCACCTCAGGGATGTGCGTGCTCTGCCATAGGGTACCCACCTCCTCCAGACCTTGGATTCCTCGGATCAGAAAGCAGCTTAAAGACTCATTCCCAGAATTGCATTATTATGTGCAAGTTTAAGCAAAACTGCGGAATTCTTCCAAGGTAAACTCTTAACCAAATAGTTCTTTCCTACTTTGGCTGGTTCATAAGCACCAGGGAAAAACAAAGAAAAGTATCAAAGCAGGCAAAACCCACAGAATTCTTCTAGTCCATACTTGCTCTTTAGAATCATAGAATCATAGAATAGTTAGGGTTGGAAAGGACCTTAAGATCATCTAGTTCCAACCCCCCTGCTTTGGGCAGGGACACCTCCCACTAAACCATGCCAAATGAGACAAACCTTTTATCCATCAACCCAAGTTGTTTATTTGTTTGAAAAAGATACCTCTAATGTCTTAAAGCACACTATTGAGGAAAACCCAAATTTGATCTGCATCACACCACCTGCTCCTGGTACACAGCTGGAGATTGCCAGTCTGCAATGGCAGACTGCAGCATGCAGCATGCAATGGCTGGGCAGCATGCAAGAGCACATCATCAGCCCTCAGCAATACATTAAGTTTTGCCATGATGCAGACTCGGGAAATAAACCGCATTCCCCTGTGGACTTTTTTTACTGTTGTTTCACAGTGACCACTGCAAATAACACCACTTTCCACTGCCACCCCCGCCTGGCGCCCTGCCTTCTGAGGTCTCACAAGCAATCCTTCAGTAGCTTTTAACTTAATTCCATATGCCATTCATAAAGATTGCAAAGATGAGGACTTCTGTTCTAATGCTTTCCATGCATTGGAAACCTCTGGGCAAGAAAGACAAAAACATTCAAGACCATGGGGAAGATTCGTAATGGGGAGCAGTTGTTTGCAAGAAGAAGGATTGCTCCAAAGCTGGAGAGGCAGTCAGGCAAGGACAGAGTCCATCTGCCTTCACCCCAGAATGATAAAAAGTTTCTGACAACTCTGAAAAACACTTTCCAGCAGGTGAAGCAGTTGCTTCATCAAGATGGAGATCTCTTTTGTGACTGGATCCTGTTCCAGAATCCACATTTTCCACCTACCAAACAATAAAACCAGCCCTTGAAATCCTGTCCACCTTGACCAGCTGGGAAATGAGCCTAATGGAGAAAAAAAAAAATGACCATTCAAACAGCTACTGCCCCATATTCATATTCAACCTCTTTTCTAGTCACTTCATCCAGATGTTCCAAAAGGTACTGGAAGTTCAACTAGTGATGGTATTCCTCATGCTGGATTTCAGTTCTGTAGATACATGTCACAGGGAAAAAGGAATGAATAATGTATATTTTAATACAATCAGAAGCCTCAGCTTCTGATATATTGTGCAGATTTATAAGACATTCTTTAACTTGTTCTGTAGGTAAGGAAAATTCAGGTTGACAGAAGTGGCCTACTCACCAATAGCTCTTAAATGATCCTTGTAAGTAACAGTTTGGTGACAGACCTAATGTAATGCAACATTCTGCACTAAGGCAATAATATTTACTGTTTTACCTGTGCAACTGCCCTAAAGAGAGATATGTTTAACCTGCTCCAAAGTCTACAGAAGGAAATCCCAGATTATCCCTAGCCTATTTGAAAAGTCCACTATCTACATGTTTAGAATTCCTTTCCTTGCGTTCATTTTGCTCCCAATGGGGCCAATTCTTTCTTCTTGGTGGACAAGAGAGATGAACTTATCACTGTTCTCATGCTGTAGAAGACTGCTACCACATGGGTACTCCATCTTCTCCTTTACTAACCCAATTGCTTTAGCATCCTGAGCACATCATACAAACAAAATACCCAAGCCATATTACATTTGCATGGCAAACTATCTTTCTCCCAATCTTCACAGCTCCTGAAAGAACAAACGGGCATCAGCATTCATTACAAGACTTAGAATCTTTAGAAAACACAATATTCCTTTAGAAACAGTTCTACAATCGAAAGCTGACAATTGTTAATATTTCCTTGCCCTCTGAAATCTGGTAACAAAGATGAAATTGCCAATTCATTTTTTTTTTATACATAGTAAGCAATTACGGGGTTACAATAAACACACTAAATGATTCTGCCCCTCAAGTCTGCACACTCCTTCAGGAAGCCACAGCGCAAACCCAGAAATGTGTTAGCCAGCTGTTCTGTTGAAGTGTGATTCAGTCATTCACCGCTAAACAATTGTTACAATTCATCAGTCACAGAATCAGACATGAAAACGAACTGCAACACCCGTTCCCGTCACATCACAACAACAGAAGAGGCAGCTGCACATCACCTGGTTCTCCAGCCGTTGATTCAAATTTCACTCAGACTTGCAATGCAAGCTTCAGACACTGCACACCCATTAACTTCCAGGGTCAGCAGATTTAAAGGTTCAACAGCTCTTTCTGTAATTTAAGAGTATATCCACTTAGCGTATATGGGCATCATAATCAAAGACAGCAAGCAAAGTTACTTTTGTCTTGCAGGCATTTCCAATCATGCAATTACTACAGAGGAGAAAAGGCAAGTCATTTTGCCGTTATTTGATTGAGATAACTACCTTGGACTAACAATGCTCACAGCTGCTTTGTTCTTATCATCTGCAATTTCAGCTACATACACATAAATAAGAACTAAGAAGTCTGCCATAAAGACTGTTGCTACAAGGACAGGTATACCCTGTCAGGTATACTCTCCTTCCTCTTTTAGAGCTAACAAGACTGGGACTTTCATCAGCTCAATCAAAACGATCTCCTAGGAAGGTTTGTTTCAATAGAGAATTTCCTTCTCTACCCAGCCACACCATCATTCCACAGACCTTTATATACATCACTTATTTGATGAATCAATACTTAGGTTCTTTTTTCCTTATCTATGTATCTGTGGTATGGACAAATTATATTTTATGGTCTTAAAGGTCTTTTCCAACCTAGCCAATTCTGTGAGTCTGTCAAGAGTTAAATTCTCCCTTTCACTTGCAACTAAAACCAAACTAAAAAAAAAACAAACCAAAAACCACCAACCCCAAAAAAACCCCAACTTTTCTGAAGTGGGCAGTCCCTTCACCGTTTGTAACAATGGAATTGAAGTGTTCTTTAGGTATATGTGAAAAACAAACTTAAAGAAATGGACCATGAAAATCTTGGGTTTCATTTGCACCAAGCAAGCAGGGAAACCTTGTTTGAGAGGCAGCCACCACCAAAAACAAAGCTTCAGTGAGAAATTCTCCAAGAGGAGGCTGGAACAGCAGAATCGATGTGCTCCTCCCCTAGATCCTTCTCCCTAGCACCAAGATGCCAATTTGAGATGCACAACAGATTTGGCTCTCGTTTCCAGCCTACACTCACATAGCACAGGCTCTCCCACTATGGTGTGGAACATGTGCAAATGCTGTTCTCAGTATTTTAAATGGCATTCTATTTCCCTTAGGAGAAATGGTACCGCTAAGGAAAAAGGCGTACATACACAAGAATACACAATTTCCCTGTTCTTAAAGACAAGAGAGAAGAGGGAAGAGAATTTTAGGAGTTAAACACACTGTTCGGTCATCACATCTTAATCCTGGACTGCAAGAAACCCCTATTTATTAGCAGTGACATGTTAGGTCAGTCAACCATTAAATTTCAAGAATGTGCCTGTTAACAAGTCTGCTGATTAGGATTAATTAAAGGGGTGGAATTTCTAACACGGTACTTGATCACAGAGTTTAGAGGAAGTACAGGAAAAATCACAAGAACTCACAGCTCCCACAACAAAGGACTCAAACTTCATACGCTGAAATATTTTATACAAAACTACTTTTCCTTAAATAACCCTTATTTTATGTAGGGTTAGTCAGGCACTAAATGGCGTCAAAGAGTACACAATGTGGAATACTCATCTACATAGCCCTTAATTTTTGTCCCTGGGGAGATGATGTGGAGGGCTGCATATGTTAGGAACTCATTTGCAAATTACCATGTGTAGTGTTCTGAAACCTAAACTGCTGGGTTTTTTTAATGGTAAAAGTCCTACTAAGGAATCACAGAATAGTTTGGGTAGGAAGGGACTTTCAAAGGTCTTCTAGTCCAACTCCCCTGCAACAAGCAGGAATCATTCTGTTAATGAACTTCCCAAATACTCTAAGTACCAGAACTTACCCAATAATAATCCAATCCCAATACTTCCACAAAATTAGTCCCACCATAATCAGTCTGTCCCCTCAGTATCACAGGTCTTCATTTCTAACACTACTGAAGCAGCTCTGTGATTTAAAATATACACCTTATTAATGACTATAATGAAAGCCAAAGAGTTTTAAATGTAAAAAAAATATTTATTTCAATTTTACATGGAAAAAAGTCAAACCAGCTGAACAATTATTCATACCAACAATTTTTGTGAGTATTTAATGGCAAGTATTTCTAACCTCACTTTACCAAAACAAGTGCTATTAAAACTGTAATCAGGCTTTTGATTTTCCTTCACTATGTTTTTTTCAACTGACTAGTGGCTCATCCAGGGGTTTTAAATAATTAAAAATAACAGTTTAACAGACACAGTCAGTTACACTGAAACTTTTGACCACAGCATTAAAAGGTTAGTCTGAGGAACCAATGCTGCTTCCTCCTCATTTGCATCAAATTATTGCCCACTGAGAAAAATATGCAAACTGTATGGAGTTTTTTATTACTTATTTTTAGAAAAGTTACCCTACCATAAAAGTATCTGCTGGTTTATCCTATGGCTACTGCATATATACAAAAACAACCAAGGCCAAGAACAGAACAAAAATTAGCATTCCTTATGTGCTAAGTGTCTTAGAATCTGCCAGAAAGCACTTTGCATAGTATTAACAGTGTTCTTACACTACCTGAATGAGATATCCAAAGTCGCACTACAGTCGTGTCTTTCGGCTTTCAGAATCTTGAGCCACAGAGCTTGTGTAACAATATTGTGCTGCTTCTTGGCATAAAAATCCACAATACGTATAAAAAGGATGGTAAAAGGGAGAATGACACAGGAAAGAGAACAGCTTGTGCATTTTTAAATAAACACTTCCCCTACAGACATTAGTTACGAACAAGAAGGTATACTCTTTAAATAAAGAACATAGTAAAAAACTTGGTTTCAGGATTTTTTTCTTTATGAAAAATACAGCACTTATTTACATTCAAACTGTAACTCCATAAAGCACAGGTTGGTTATGGCATGTACCTGAAACCATTATATTGCTCATCCTAATGCTCTAAATCAGTGCTGATGAAGAAATTCCAACAGGTCTGTGCCAAAAGCCAGTAATCTAATTATTCTTGAGCAATCATACATCTTCAGGACTGAAAATAGTTATGGAGGAGTGTCCCTAATTCCAGAAGAATTTCTTCTCTTATGAGAATAAAATGCCTGGGCAATAGCCATTTTTCACACTCATACTAGAACAGAAAGCCTTTAGGTTCATTAGTTAACATTACTGGGAAGGCAGATGTGTCACAAGCAGGACAGCCACGATTGGAGGGTCTGTCCAAAGTGACAGCTGAGCTCTCTGGTTTCCTGTCAGCTACTCTAGAGTTGAATAAAGAGTCTTTTACAAAATGACAAATTCAAGGTAGCCTATTTATACAAGATCTCCACAAGTCTTCAGACTCTTAGTGCTGCTATTAGACATAGTGACATATGCATACAGAAATACATTTTTTAAGGCTGCATGAACATACACACAATACAATTTCCAAGCATTCTTAAAACAGGGAAATAGATGCTTTGAAAAAGTCTAAGCTACTTAATAAATATATTCTTTGCCTGGCATATACACTTCCCTTTCCATAAAACTCCTAACAAATTATTTCAACTCTGTAAAGGGAAGCTTTTTTTGATTTATAACAAATATTTAGAAAGGCTTTATTTTCTTAAATATTAAAAATAATTGAGACATTTAGGAAATTGCAAGTAGTTACAAACCTGTTTTATCAGGTACAGACTCTATAAAAAAAGGCACGTTTTGAGGAAGACTGCAACATTAAAGGTTGTATTAAGTAATTCCTCAGGATGAGGATAGTTGCAACTAGTTTTTACCCAGTTTGGAAGACTGCTGAAAAGCTTAAGGGTACACTCACATGATCCAGATGTTGTCAAAGCAAGCTTTTCAAGTGACATGTCACATGCCAATCCCCAAACCAGTTGGTCACCATAAACACAGAAAAGTTCATGAGGAAAAATTGCATAGTTTTAAAGTTATGTAGAAGATTTGATGTTTTGTTGTCTGCGATGCATGAAGAAAAGGTGGTGTCTGAGAATACCAGCGGTCAAAAAGCCAAGGAATTCTTGAAGCTACACAAAAGACAGTGTGGTAAAACCATAGTTTTCTTGCAGATTTAAGGTCCATTATGATGGCAACAGACAAAGATCACATTTTGTTTCCTATCTCACACTTCTTACGCAAGCTACAACTTTGAGCCTGAACTCACTAAATCCTTGGCAGTTTCACAACTAGTAGTAAAAAAGAAAAGGAAGATTACAAATGAATCTGCAGATTACAAATTAATCCACAAATAATTTTGTAACTCCAAAGAGTACTTTACAATTACATCAACACCTGCCAACTTCATCGTCTCTCAAACCTACGAAGCCTTTGCCTTCTTATTTCCTCTTCTGAATGCTGGTTAGGTGAAAACCAAAACCCATAGGGTCGCCGCTCATTATTATATGTTGCTCCACCAAAATCTACAAGACATAACGAAAAAGAACCATTATGTTGTTCTGTAATATGAAAAAAATGCACATTTATTCAGAAACACAAAGCATTGCAACACAAAGAAGAACAGGGAGTTGAATGTTTCCAGTTCCAATGGTTTCAGGGAAATCACAACTTCCAGCAACTGCTCTGAAAGACAGTGGAAAAAAATACCCCAAACAAACAAAACGACACCCAAACAAAAAACTCAAACCCCCAACAAAATCCCCATCCCCACCCTCCAAAACAAAACCCACCAAACTGACAAACCACATCTAACAAGTATTAATCTGTTAGTTCACATTTTTCACAACCCTATTTTATACTGTAAACACTGAATCGTTTAACTAAATGGCCTCTGTAATCACTTTTCACAAAATAAGCTTTTGGTTTGGCTTTTAGTATTGGAGTCCAACATGTGCTGACCCATACCAGATGCACATACAACTCCCATCCTTAGTTGGCAGCAAGCAATTTCAGAAATAAACTACATGAGGCCCCTCAGCTAGAGAGAACTGTATGCAAATTAAATTGAGAAGAAATAGCACACCAAGACCAAATGTTCTCTTCCCTGGCACCCCAAGAAAAGACAAGAACAGGCTATTCCAGTAGCTCTTCACAATTCATATTAAGTCACTGAGCAAAGAAACTATTAAGATTATGGTTACACATCCACACAACTGAAAGGCTCTGGGAAACAACACTGAGTCTGCCTTCTAAGTGTAGACACACTGTTAAGGACAAGCAAATTAGCTTTAAAGGTAACACAACGGCCTTTGTAACTTCCAGTATTTTTTAAACTTTCACCTCTGGATTTCATTTAAATTAGTGAAAGTGAATATGGAAAACAAATAGTAAGTCACGTACTATTACATTTGTTTTCAAGATGAACTCCAAATACAGCTGTATCCTGTACCAGAAATCGTAGCAAACACAGAAGGCCTGTTTACATGGCATTAAGTCAGGAAGTCGAAGTTGTGAAGAGGCACTGTTAGTTTCCAATTCAATTACAACAACATTTTAGCTTGCAGAGTACTCACCAATAAATGTGTGATTTGGTGAAAATACTTAGAATATGTTCAATCTTTTTTTTTTTGTTTACCAAAAAGTCAACCTCTTGGAAAATGCTTCCAGAGAGAACTACAGGTGCTCCAGCTCTGACAGGCAGCACTGTTAACATAACCGTTTAGAAAATGAGATGCACTCATTACTTCAAATTCACATAGACGTAGAGGAAATGAGCTTCATTTATATCCCAGGGTTTTATCTTCAGCTTCTCCCTGTGCCTCAATTTGCTAGAGATAATTCTGAAAAATATTTAAGCTCTTACTCTGCCTCTGAAAGTGCTATGTCATCATCTGACAAATGTTGTTCCAAGTACTACAGAAAGCCGACATGCACTGGAAGTCACAGAGCTTGGCACAGGGCACATTAATCGCAATGCTTCTCAATTTTATGGGTTTTTTTTAAATGCAAGAACAATCTCCTTGTTTGCAAATAAAAATAATTGGCTAACACAGTCTGCAGCGTGAGCAGAAGGGTTTGCTCAACAAAATTAAGCTGAACTGAATATTCATTTACTTCATTTATTTTCCCTCATTTTACTTTCTTATACATACAAGAACGTTTGCTTGAAAAGAAAAAAAACCCACACAGTTCTTCTATGTCCTACTGACCACAAGCTGAGAAAAAACGCAGGATTACCGGGGTTTTTTTAAATCCAAAGAGAATTAATTTAGACATTTAGAATACCCAACAGCTTCAAATTGGAAGACTCGATGCAGGACAGACATCAGACCCTTTCATAATAGTGCAGAAATGTCTAGTTAAAAGCCCTGAGAAAGTACAATAAATCTTTTGAAGTCAACATTTATGAATTGCAGATATACCCTGGAATACAAATGAAAGTATCTGCATGTATTTATCTTACTCATCATCAAAGAGTAAGTACAGAAATTGTTAAATAACACTGAATTCATTACAACATTCTCAATGATGCTTATGTTGCCATGGCAAGAAAATTTATGAGAAAAAGCATTATGATTTTTAATTTTTTTATTTGTATGTAACAGTGGGATGAATAAACGGAAAGGAGAATCAGCAAATTAAGGGCTTTTCATAGTGTTATTTATAGATAATATCAATATTAATATATCATTAAAAAGCCTAATATTTCTTTATATTGACTTTTGATGGGTAGACTTTGAATACAGTATTAGCAATTGCTGAAAGACAGACATTTTGATATACGAAGAGTAATTTAATTGTGACCCTGACTGCACAAAGGCTGCACCATAGAGAGTCAAAACTGCAGTGTAAAGCTGAAGTTATTTTTTTTAATTATCATAATTAAGAAAATATGTGCATTTTTTTAAATTCTTTTCTGTAGTGACATTTTCAATTAAATATCAAGGTTGCTCATGAAAACATTTTTCTATACAGCATAATTGGTTAGTTTTTATTTAAGAAATCAGATACCACTTTTATAGTTAAAACAAATACTTGCAGTCTCCATAAAATACACTCAACACTTCAAATATAAGATGTACTTTAATAATCACTAGAAATAGAATGAGATGCTGTAAATAGACATAAAATGCTACTTTATGTTGACCCAAAAATAAAAGACTGACAATGTACTTTGATTTTTGACCCAAAATAGCCCCTTGACACTTTTTTAAGTACAACAAAAATATTTATGAATTAGCACCTTTATCTAACCGAAATATTTATAAGCCACAGTGTTCAGAAATAGCAATTAGGCCACTGCTACTACTGAAACAACACCTGGACTTCTGTGCAAGAAACATCAGCAAAAAACTGTCAAGACTAATGGATTTTAAGACTGTATCTGAAGTATTTCAAAAACTGCTGTAACACCAGATGACAGATAAAACCAAATAATATAGCACAAAGAAGTTAGAACACCACACTAACCCTTACATGGCATATTTTAAAATTCATTTTATTGTGCACTAGAACTGTGCTCTGTGAATACAGAAGACCAAGATCCTCCACACCTTTCCTGTCACTCTGTGGGGTTTTGTGGGGTTTTTTGTTACTGCAGTTTACAAGTATAGGACTTCGGACCAAAACAAGATGCCTGTAATTGCCACTGGTTTAACTACACCTGCATTAGTGCAATGCAGATACAACTTTAATAACCATAAACATTTTCATCCATGTTAAGTAAATATGCCTAAAATACTGCAGTTGTACATTACAGCACATTACTCTGAACCTACAGTCCTCTACAGGCATAATGTATAATGCACTAAGCACTGATTCAAAGTTTACTCAGTATATCCAAACTTCAAATTTCATTACTCACAGACACACAGTCTGAAATGGAGGTGACAACACTGATTGTCCTCACTTTTTAACATTTATTTTCCCCACTATCAATAAGCAGCATCTCTCAATTCAGAAAACTGAGAATGGTTTGCACTCGGAAAAGCAGTCACACACAACTCATCAGCTTGGACTGCCAGTGCTGACACAGTGCATTTGCCTATCCTCACTTCCCAGTCTTCCTTCAGCACTTCATCTACATCAAGATTTACATGGGGAGCTGCTTGTACAGTAACCATACATCAATATTGGAAAGATGATAGTGAAACTGTTTATGCTGACCCATGAGACCATTTTTACCAGGTAAAAAACACCAAAACCAGCACAGATTTTCAGATTGTTACTCAAATTTGCACCCTTTTCCTTGGATTAATACAAGAAAAGAAAGCATACTGAGCAGATGTCTTCTCAAGTCAAAGGATACAATTAACACGGGGAATCACTCAATAAACTAGAATTTGTCATATTCTCTCAGTTCCAGTCAAGCTCCAAGTTTTGGAATCAAGTTACTGGCATGTTTAGCACAGCCATTTAAAAAAATGCAACTGCCCAATCTGACAAGGCAGAAAGAAAAATGTATCTTTATATGAGACTATCAGCCATACCTTATAGGAGAGTGGAGACTTTGCACTAGAAATTCTACACCCACTAATTATTCTTCTGGTTCATAAGAAAAACTTCTGGTTTACAACTTAAGTTCTATTACCTGCTTATTTTTTTAATGAACAGAGTTTCCCACTTGAAGCACCATTCTGAAAGATCTAATCATCTTGTAGTGAAAAACAAAGAAGCTAGAGAGCATTACATGCTAAGTTGCCATAGGCAGTTCAGGGATGCTTGAGGAACAATACAAATAATACAATTTAGAACCCATGCAGATCCATTTGTTTTAGTAAAGGATGCTCAAGATGACAGCTGCAACTGGGCCACCTTTCTCTCCTCCTTTGAGAAATGAAACAAAAGGACACAATATTAAATTCACACATTTAATTGTGTGCATAAGACTCCATCAGCAAGCAAGAAAGTGATAAAAAAATGACATCTTGGATCCTTACACCATATCTTGGCAGGGAGCGAGCCAGCAGTAGGTGGGTGCTCCTGCCAGGTCCAGGGACATCACTGGCTCACCCAGCAGCTGGCACTGGAGCTGCACAGGCCACAATGGAAATAAGGGCAATCTCCAGCCTACAAAGTATTCTGCACTGTAAGCAGAAATAGGGTTATTTTGAAACAGATGGGCTCTAGAGAAACTGCTGCACTGAAAATTACAGAGTTGTTTATTGTCTGGCTGGTTTGAAACCAAGGGATTATTTGCCAGCATCTAGCAGTTTCTCTGTCACACTGGGTTCTATAAAGAGGAAAGCAAAGTGAAAGCCACTGGAACACAGATACTTTTTTCCTTTACTAAACCAGTCCTGAATTCAGAACTTGCTATACTGTATACAGTGCTTTGCAGCAGAACGTCTGTCCGAACAAGAACAACTGCATAACCAACATCTTAGCCCTGAAGCCAGACAACTAACACAGCTATCTTCTATGCAAGAATCCTCTAAGTTTTGCCTATCTTTTTATCAAATAAAATTTGTCTAGTGTTATCCTCATTTTATGCACCTTCAACACCATGCTATTGCACTTCGATGCACACAGCACATTCTTTGAGGCTTTTCACTGTAACAGTGATAAGCTCATAGCCCCCTGCAACAGGTCAGCACTTCAAATATTAAAATGCAGTTACCTGATGCATGATCTAGAAGAGCAGACAGGAAGAGGTGAAATAAACCCTAACATTGTTAGTGACATCACTTAGAATATTTTGGTGGAAATGTCAAGCTCCCAAATGTAAAGGGAAGTATTAGTTTTTCTTATCAGCAGATACTAGGAAAAGAAAACCCAAGTCCCAGAATCGAAGACAACTCCTGTGCTGTGAAGACAGTACTCATGTAAAAGGGCATATCTGACATCACTGGAATTAGAAGTTCTAGCTACATGAGTCTAAAATGGAATTCAGAACTTCTCTTTTGAATACACATGTGAACCTCCATCCAAGCTCACTGCAAGTACAAACAGACCACTCCACAAAGCAGCACACAGATTTCACAGAAACACCAGAGAGAGTGATCTGTCTGTGGCACAGCATGCCTTGTTCAACAGCAAAGCAAAACTTGTTCAGCCAGATGGCAGAGCAAATGAGCCATCCATTTAGTCTTCACCTATACATGGCCCTCTAATCATCAAGATCAGAGGTAAGGCCAATTTGCAACATGCCATTCTATCAGTGTAATAATACCGCAGAATGTCTGTGAAGTGTGCAGTTTTTGCTCCCCTGCAGGAAATTCAACATAAGAAAGAAAAAAAATCAGCTGGTCATCTTACAGGGTGAGCCAAGCAGACAAAATCTCCACATGGGTTTTAAGTTCTGCTTGTAGTACAAGCCACAGAAGTGTTACATCAAACACACTCACTTGATTTTTCCTCCTCTCTGAATTAATAGCCTCAGTTTTAGATTAGATAATAGCATTTGCACAAGTTTCTGTAAGCTTCAGGAATAATCCATCAAGCCATCAAACTGTGACAGGCTGGCAGAATGTGCAATTAGATGCTTGATAAATACTGATGCTGCTAGATAAAAGAACATAAGTGTAGGAAATACGTAGTGATGGCATGACAAAGCAGTGTGCCTGTATTTCTTTTGCATGCTACCTTTAGTTGTGTTAAAGAAGAACCTACAATATTTCAGTTGACTAGCTTAGAGATTTAAGCATCATTATCCTCCTGGTACTAGTGAATGTGTTACCCATACAAACACCAAACTACGCAAACGCTTCCATACCCACGCAAAGAACAAACTTCTCATTTCCAAAATCCTCTTACTTTTGTTGAAAATCATCATATAAATCATTGTTGTGGAGGGTAAGTACAGACAAGTGATAATCGTTTTTTAACTCAGTGAGTACCATACAGCTAACTAAAAAGCAGAGAGCCCTGATCTGACAGGAAAGACTGGTCTGTTTCAAGAGGAGAGCCCTTAACAGATGCCTCAGATATAATATTTTAAGGTACAAGTGTACACACAGGTAATAGTGGCTTGATTTCCCCAGCCTTTGAAAGGTATGAAAGACAGGAAGCCTAACCTTAGCACAGCCCAGGTTCAGGAGGAACCTTTTGGAGAGGGTCCAGAGGATGGCCACAGAAATGGATCAGAGGGCTGGAGCACCCCTCCTATGAGGAAAGGCTGAGAGAGTTGGGTTTGTTCAGCCTGGAGAAGACTCTGGGAACACCTTATTGCAGCCTTTCAATACTTAGAAGGGACTTACAAAAAAGGTGGGAAGAGACTTTTCAGCAGGGCCTGTTGTGATAGGATGAGTGGTGATGATTTTAGTATGAAAGAGGGGAGATTCAGGCTGGACATGAAGATTTTTTCACAGTGAGGGTGCTAAAATACTGGCACAGGTGGCCCAGAGAGGTGGTAGATGCATCATCCCTGGAGATACTCAAGGCCAGGCTGGATGTGATTTTGGGCAACCTGATCTAGTTGAAGATGTCCCTGCTCATTGCAGGGGGGTTGGACAAGACCTGTAAAGGTCCCTTCCAACCCAAATCATTCTGTGATTTACTTCTAAGTATTATGGGTCACAGCAAGCTCACTGTGGGATTTCCTCTTCTTTTTCTGGAAATTGTGTTTTCTGCAGACAACAAAATGCTCAAAGGCTGTCAGTTTGGGTACTTGCAAATGGGACAGTTACGATCATGTCATGTAGACGTTACCATTTTACCCAGCATAATTGCTTCACTGCATCTTCTGTATTATCATGTCTGATTACATAACAGAGTGTCAACCTATGTTGCTGTCAAAGGAGTAAGAAATGCTGTATTCATTAGCCTAAGAGGTCACAGATCTGATAACCTTTTCCAACCCTTTTTTAGGAACTGTTTCGAGTCTAAAGATAGATTGCCAAAGCTAGGATGGCTGTTCAGCCCCTTCAAACCTTTCTTCTAGTAAATACAGACAGTATAAACCATCTGTGTCTCTACCCTCAGGTAACCTTCCTGTGGCTCATACAGAGAAGGCTATTTTTCTCCTCCTGAAATGAAGAGAATGGAAATATGAAAACAAGTGTGGGAAGATGACTACATATGGAACCCTACAATACAGACCTCTCAAAAAAAATATGTCCTTTGGGGGTCCCAGAATGGCATTCCTCAGGAAACAGATCAAGATGGTTAAAATAGGTAAGACTTATATTATTTATCAATCTGTCGTAGTTTAAGGCCAGCCGTAAATCAGCCACACAGTTCACTCACTCACTCCCCGCCCCTTTCTTCCCCTGCTCCCAGAGGGATGGGAAGGAGAATCAAAAGAATGTAACTCCCACAGGTTGAGATAAGAACAGTCCAGTAACTAAGGGATAACACAAACCACTACTGCTACCACCAGTAATAATAATGATGAGGGAAATAACAGGGGAAGAGAATGCAACTGCTCACAAGCCAGCCCAACCCAGCAGTGATTTCACCCTTCTGGCTCCCTGCCCCCAGTTTTTACACCCAGGGCATGACATGCTGTGGTATGGAATGCCTCTTTGGCTAGTTTGGGTCAGGTGTCCTGTCTCTGCTTCCTCCCGGCTTCCCCTCTTCCCTAGCAGAGCATGAGATTCAGAAAGTCCTTGGTCAGACTAAACATTACTGAGCAGCAACTAAAAACATCAGTTTTATCAGTGCTGATCCCAGGCTGTACGTCAAAAACACAGCACTGCACCAGCTACTAAGGAGAAAAATGACTGCTGCTGCTGAACCCAGGACACAATCCTATTTAGCACTGGTGGTTTGAAAATATTTAATCACGTCATAACAACTTAGAACACTCGCCTGGCTTTCATTTACACCAGTTTTATGTAATGTATTTCTTCTATAAATAGTATGCCGTACTAGCTCGTATAATGGCAGGATATAATTAAAGTTCACAAACTACTCTTCAGCATGCTACAGATTACATACTACGTACCACATTGCCATATCTGTAGTTTACACCTGATTTACCTTACTTTTTAATACAAAATACCAATATTTAGTGTTCAATTTAAGAACACTTAAGGCATTCTCTCAGGTTTTATAAACATTTAAACATGTATTTTTAATGCATAATCAGATATTTTTGATGCATATGGAAGTGGAAGTAGTAAATTGGAGAGCACAGAGAACCTAGAGTCAAATGCACAGTGTGCTGTCTTAAGGTGAGTTTAAGCATCTACCTTCTGATTTATTGAGGTGTACAGAGAATCCTAAGGAAATGATGTGCACATGCAACTTCATCTTTCTTCCTCTCCTACTTTAGAAGGACTAGGAGGCTTCCAGAAAGAGTTGAGGCAAGCAAAACAGTGGTTTATGTTGCACTAGAAGCCAGACAGGAACTACAGTTGAAAAAAAAACCCTATAAAATAGCAAATCTTTGATTCTCTCATCTTTCTCTCTGCAAAACACAGACATGCTATACAGCCTGAAAGATTTTGCTTTTAGCACAGATACAACTGGATTGTTAGATAAGCAGGTGAGATCAACATTGAACACAGCGTCTCTCTCACTTGTTTTTTAAAGAGTATTATTTTAATCATGCCTCAAAATCTCGTCTTTGTGGTACCAATATCAACAAAATAACAGACTCTTGTTAAAGTAACAAAAGTTGTTAAAAGCACATTGGTAACATTTTTAGAGACTATCAGTAACTGCCCCAGAATAAGCCACAAGTTAACTGCACACTCAGACCATGCATTCGAAACAAATAATCAGCACTACAGTGCAGAAATAAGAGGATATAGACCGCTGCTGGACTTGATGCCCTCCAGAAAAGGGCTAAGGAAATTAGTTTTATAGCTACCTCCAGCTACCATTTAGCTGGATGCTAAAAAAACTACAGGAGAGATGACGAAACATAATCTCAGTGCATCTCCCAACCATCTAGTAATTATCCAGCTCTTAGTTCTCCTACACAGGCTAAACTCATTATTAAACTTATATTAGGTCTTATGTATCAACTATTTTATCTTTCATTCCCAAGTATTTAAAGGCATTTGCTAAGCAACTCAAAAAAAACCCTTTACCTACACAGACTACTTAACCTATCTTTAGGCTAAGAAATAGACATCTGCTCCTCTTTAGAGCAGTAAGAAAGCTAAGAATAACCTCAGTTGCAAGAAGAAATTCAGGTAGGCTGTGTATTTATCATAATGTAGAAGAAGTCTTTTGTTCAGCTGCAAATAGCAAGGTATCTTTTTCCTTGTTTCTTTAATTTATGTTCATCTATTTCAAATATGTGCAGTACACCCTTCACTGAAAAATCTGGAATTGGAGACCTCATGTTATTCCATGCAGTTTCTTTCCCTGGTTGGTTTGTTAGTGCATATTCAGCAGTGTTTAGACATATTTTCCAATTCCATTCCACAAATGATATTTAGACATTCATCACTTGATAAAATTACTTAAATTACTTATTCCGCTATTCACATAACTTGTATTTTCTTCACTGAAACTGTTTTTACAGTAAGTTGCACAGATGAAGTAAAGAATAAGGTCAAAACCACAGTGAAGTAAAGCACGAAAAATGAGATCTAAGACAGGGAGTACAGCAAGAACAAAATAGAATAATAAGTTACACAAAACAGAATTGAAAAGGCTGAAAGCTTCTCTGGCAAAAAGAATGCAAATTAAATTTCATTACCCCTACAGAGTTGCTAATTAAATAAAGGCACATGGGCTTTGTTTTTTCTCTTTAAAACTGTCATTAAAGGTTTCATGAAACTTAACTACTTTTTCAACTCAATTCTAATCTTCACCTAAACACCGCTTCACATGAAATTTAAAAAAAGTACTAAATAAATGTTATCCAATCTTTAAAGCATTATCAGCCATAGCAATGTGTCAAAAATTGACTAAATGAAAAGGGTCATATCTGACTGTTCTTAAGCTTGCTAAATGTAACTAACTGCATTAGTAAAACTTCTTGAGATAACAAAATTAAACTTCTTGATCAGAGCCGGCTAATTTCTAACCAGCTTTCAGAGCAAGTTGATCTTCCTCGCAATGTCTACAACACTGCACAAGCATTATCAGATTGAATATGAAGGAAAATCTTCCAACGTGTTTCTTTTGAGCATAATCCTAAATCCTACTGCTGCAGTCTGACAGGAACAGGGAATCTATGTAATGCTTAAAATTTTTACAGATTTACTTTAAAATGCCAGCTAGAGACTCCAAATAGAAAACAAACGATAGAAGGGAAGCAAACCAGAACACAGCTTTTGGAACACAAGGATATACACATTATTTTGGACAACAGGAGATAATATGGAAATGTTATTTTTATATATATATTGTTTTATTGAAGCTACTAGAAATTACTGATTTATTCAGACATTTAGAAAAAGGTTCAGAACATAATTTTTAAGAGACTCCTAATGAACAAAGTGGCTATAGAATAAACCCAATGATAAAACAAGAGCTAAAATAGTAAATAATGGTAAAATCTAAGGTTATGAATATTCACTGACCTTAGTTTCCCTCTAAAAGCATCCCCAGACTAAGTTTGTTAACATTATAAAAACATAAAATCACATTTTGGGGAAAAAACAAAACCAAACAAAAAATCAAAAACTGACTGCTACTGCTGAACCCATGACACCAAAACAAAAAAAAACCCCACACACTTAAAAAAAAAACCAAACCCAAAGCAAAACAACCCCACAAAACCAAACCCTCCCTGCCTCCCCCCAAAAAAAACCAAAAACCAAAACCACCACACTGATTTTCCCTTACTGCGTTTCTACATGCCTAACAAAGATGCACAACAATAAAGAAAACCTCAAACAGTATCCATTTCCCAATGTCAAGACTAAAACCCAGATGGATGGACAGAGACACCAATGCAGACTGGAGTCACCCCACAGCAACTCTCACTTTCTCCAGAGTGGAAAGCAGTGCTTTTTTGTAGCGCACACACACACAGCTTCTTCTAATTACACCCACAGCTGTTAAGCAGAATTGCCTGTTCTCCAGCAAGGTGACCCTACCAAACCCTCTGTGAAAGGAACAACATTTGTTTCCTTAAGAGAAAGTTCAAGTTACTGAAGGGTATTTAAAAAAAAAAAAAAAAAAAAAAAAATTAAAAGTCCAAAGGCCACTGAAGCCATCCCATTTGTATCACTGAGTTCTGGGTAAAAACCACAAGAACAGCCTCTACCTCCACTTGCAAACCATGCTTTTATAATAGATGTAGTGTGAATGTAAGAAGAACATCTCAAGCTACAAAGATTAAACTATTACTTTAATAACATATTTTCTTCCTATTTTAATTGTCTTTAGCAGCTGAAACTTTGGCAAGAAGGAAACCATCCAAAAGAAAGCTGCATTGGCAGTACCTTCAGAAGCATCTACCTATTTCAGAAGTCACAGGGGGGAAAAAAGAAACCAGCACTCTATACATTTTAGCTGAATAAATATTTTATGTCAGTACTAGAAACTTTTTTATTGCAAATAAAATCATTAATTAATTCTTCTCTCAAAATCTTTCATAGCACTAATCAGAACCTAAGAACAGTTATGACACTGTGAGCTTGTTGCCAAAGACTAAAGGAAGTTAACCCTTCAGGCAGTGATTCCAAAAATACCCAATATACTACTAAGCATTTGATAGAAAGAATGAAAGACGTGCTGCACTGCAAAAGAGAGCCAGTACACCCAGAATGTTAAATACCGAATACAGCAATCTCAGCATAGTGCTATAATCCAGGGCAAATCAGAAACAAATACCAGGACAAAACAGAAGCAAAACAGCCTTGAAAGCCATGCTGGTTTAGGGTGTCAAGCTGAATCTGAAATTACGTTCTAAACTATTCTCCATGTACTAGTATCACAATGCTTCAATATTTTCTATTTTCATAACTTTTCACTTTAATTGTAACTTCAAACATGTTATCACTCACATGGAACATTGCTCTACTTTTAATTATTGTCTGTCTTTTTCTCCCTCTAACAACTCAGGAATGCTGCAGCCATGGAAGCCCAAATCCTTAAACATTATTTTATACAGCGACAGTACTTTTTCAGGAAAGGCAGATTAGAGAAATGGAGAACACAGTCTCATTCATGTGCATAACCAACATTTAAGTATATTGGACCATAACCCAGTTTCTGTTAACAATATTTTAACAGAACATAGCTCTGCCAGGTTACAAAAAACCTGCTGAACTTGTTCCTGCTGTACGTAGTGCTGGTTCAAAGGCAGGAGGAAAAGGATGCACAGGAAAGTGGAAAACGCAAATAAAAAAAAACTACTGAGGTCCACATTAGCAGTTTGCACATTTCCTAGTGTTGATTCATCCATCAAAGGCATTCTTACATTTGTACATTCCCCTCCAGACACTGGAAGGAATGCTCTCCACACACTGCTCCTGAAAGGAAATCATGCCTCTCCTAGAAGAATGCCAAATGGTCTGTATGGGTTCACAGGTAATAATAATCCTAAAGACAGAAGAAATGAAGAAAAAACTGTAGCATTCAGAACGAGTGGTGTCCCTCACGGATCGGTGCTGGGACCGGTCTTGTTCAATGTCTTTGTCAGTGACATGGACAGTGGGATTGAGGGCGCCCTCAGCAAGTTTGCCGATGACACCAAGCTGTGTGGTTCAGTTGATATGTTGGAGGGAAGGGATGCCATCCAGAGGGACCTTGACATGCTTGTGAGGTGGGCTGATGCCAACCTGATGAAGTTTAACCATGCCAAGTGCAAGGTCCTACACGTGGGTGGGAGCAATCCCAGGCACAGCTCCAGGTTGGGCAGAGAAGAGATTCAGATCAGCTCTGCAGAGAAGGACTTGGGGGTATTGGTCAATAAGAAAATGAACATGAGGCGGCAGTGTGTGCTCGCAGCCCAGAAAGCCAATTGTATCCTGGGCTGCATCAAAAGGAGCATGACCAGCAGGTCAAGGGAGGTGATCCTGCCCCTCTACTCTGATCTTGTGGGACCTCACTTGGAGTACTGTCTGCAGCTCTGGTGTCCTCAACATCAAAAGGACATGGAACTGTTGGAACAAATCCAGAGGAGGGCCACCAGGATGATCAGGGGACTGGAGCACCTCCTGTATGAAGATAGGCTGAGAAAGTTGGGGCTGTTGAGCCTGGAGAAGAGAAGGCTGCGTGGAGACCTCATAGCAGCCTTCCAATATCTGAAGGGGACCTACAGGGATGCTGGGGAGGGACTCTTCATGAGGGACTGTAGTGAGAGGACAAGGGGTAACGGGCTCAAACTTAACCAGGGGAAGTTTAGATTGGATATGAGGAAGACATTCTTTACTGTAACAGTGGTGAGGCACTGGAATGGGTTGCCCAGGGAAGTTGGGAATGCTCCATAGCTGGCGGTGTTCAAGGCCAGGTTGGACAGAGCCCTGGGCGGCATGGTTTGGTGTGAGATGTCCCTGCCCATGGCAGGGATGTTGGAACTAGATGATCTTAAGGTCCTTTCCAACCCTAACTATTCTATGATTCTATGACAAAAGGAAGACACAGTGAAAATAAAAGGAGAAACTGATTTCCCCAGTTCTAATTCTATGGAAGCCTTTACACAATTTAAAACTTTTGAATACACTATTAACATTGAACAAAAGTGTTTCGAGTGCCCCTGTACCCCTGTGTCTCTTCCCAAACCAAGTACAATTTGTCCTAAACAGTATTATCTGCTCTTTAGTATCTGAGCCAAACTAGCATTGCTTAAAAATAAAAGAAAACACTCCCCAGGCCCCTCACTAAAATACACAAAATTTAAGACATGAGTAAATCCTACATCAGCTACTACTTTTATGAAGAGACAGACAGAAATATATTGCTATACATTCATTAACCATTTATAATAGAACTCACGCTATCCTTGTTGCAAGTGGTCTGTTACTCACACTAAGCATTTGTTGAAAAATTTTCTGATTTAATTTTCTGGAAATTTGCCTGAAGAAAGTGCTCGTGATCAGGACCACAGAGCACAGCTGCACATTTAGAAAGATATTCAGAACAAGAGCTCTACTCAGGGGTGAAAGCATTTTTCCAAAAAGCCTTAAGAATCAGATAAAGTCATATGCTAGGATTTACATGAAATGTATTTTAATCTGACATCATGCACTGCATATTTGAGCATATAATCTATTTTAAGACACTTCTAGAGAAAACCATTATAGACAAATGCAATGACTGGCACCCCTACAATTGCAGAAGGGAAAAACAATAAGAAGGGAAAAACAAGACTGGAAAAAAAAAAAAAAATGAATTATACAACATTTCTCTATAGTTTTATCACATAAGTTTCGTTTTAATTACAACCTTCCATAGATTTGGCAGATTTCATAGACGACTAATTAAAGTCCAGCCTCAGTAGAAGATAACATAAGTGGGAAACTTCGAAATTTCAAAGAACAGGTAAGCCAGATGCCTAGGTATTTCCTAACTACAAATGTATCTATGACTAGCCTATCCTTGGCCATCTAAAAAAACATGAGTGTATGGGGGTTTTTTTTGTTTGTTTTAAATTAGAACTACAGAAATGCATTTATAGACAGTCTCATAAAATATAAGAGAAATACCTATATATGTATACTTAAGAGTTATTTCTCTTTAATCACAAACTATAAAGACTACCACCTACACGTTAAGAAAAAAAACTTAAGTCTCAAGAAAGAGCAAAATTCCTTTGTGTAGACATGGTCTTGCACGGAATTCTTAACATTATTGAGACTGAAAGACAGACACAAGTTCAACTCTGAAGAAATACCAACACCCACCACATGAAAAATCCAAATCTACATCCTACACTAATCAAGATATTTTTTCTGAGCAGAACAGCAAGCAAACACTAGATAAGAGATACTGTATACTCTCTATACTGGAGTTACTTTAAGGATGGCTGCTAATACTAGTAAAAAAATAAAATAAAATAAAAACTAACCCAAAACCTAATATACTAAGCAAAAATTACACCCATATATTTTAATTTCACAGGAAAACCATATATTTTAAATATCAAATTCAAAATTATTTTCCTGACTTAAAGGGGAAAATTATTGTAATTTGTAACCGATGCAGAAATATAAGGCTAAAAATGCTAAGAATTACATTAAAAAAACCAAACCACAAAAGAAACCAAGAAACCAGCAAAAAAAAAAAAATCCACACAAAAAAACACCACCACAAAATGAAACAAACAAACAAAAAAAAAAACCCCACCAAACCAAATCACACACCAACAAAGCATCTTTGGAGAAAAAAAATTAATGCTGTTTAGAAGATTCTTGTTTGAATATCTGAGTATCTTTGCACGCCTAAAATTGGGAGTGGAAAGAATATAAACAAGTTTGTTTTACTAAATGGACCTAAATAATTCTGACAGTTTGTCGGTATTAAAACTAATGCCTATATAAACCTCAAACATACCTAGAAATTTCTTTTGCAGCATTAGGTGCTATTATTATAAATTTTCCAGATACAGTACAAAAATAGAACTGCAGTTCAAGAATGCCTGAATGTGGAATAAAAAGACACGCAGTGCCCTTATAGTGAGTTTAGATAACCCATATATGGGATTATAGAAGAATAACTCCTGATCTTAAATTTAATGCATGTCTTAATACATATTCGTTTCCAGTTGTGAACAACTGAAACCAGGGAATTCTGTATTATGCCGAGATAGTCTTAACAGCTTTAGCAGGATACTAACACAGTAACAGAAATGGATCAACATTCCAAATACATAATGGTATATTTTTGTGGCTTATGAACTGTAATAAATGCATTTGTCCAACAAAGGACTGGGTTGGGGAAATAAGTCAAAATTACAATGGTACTTTTTTTGTCCAAGCTACAAGGCAACTGTGATGGTTTAAATGTCATAGTTGGGTAAAAAAGGAAAATATTATTAAAAACAAAAGAGTGCCCTAAATTTTGATTGTGATACCTGCTTTTTACATCCATTTAGTTATCTATTATTTTACATATTTTTTATTCATGTGAAATACCTGTTTCATCATCCATGTAATAGTAAGCAACTGTGAATGGCATGCTTTAAGGAAGAATGCTTTACTTTCAAAGGACAGTGCTCATATAAGCCGATTATTTCTGAAACTTACCAATAGGGAAGAATATCCTAATTACTCATTAGTACAGTAAATTTCATCTTATCCTTTGTGTCACTAAACCAGGTACAATCAATTACTTGCTCTGTATTACTCTCTGTGAAATAACGCACCTGCCTATAGGCAAGATTAACCTTTAAGCAGCTTGCTTAAGGAAATATTTTAAGAGTCCAGTTCTAGTCTTATCCAAACTAAAGTGCTCCAGCAGGTAGGAGAGAAAGGTACAAAAACAAGGCAATCCTGTGCAATCACTGATAACATCTCAATATATTTGACCACAAACTATACTGGCAAAAATATGCAATGATACATTTTCTCGCTTCACTTACCTGATACCTAAAAACTTTTAACACTGAAAACAGACATTACTATAGTGTTACAAAAAGCTGCTGTCACAAATTGAAGGCAAAAATGGGACGTGGCATGTCACAATTATTTATCAGTAAGATATACTTAGAGATGCTATTTAAATTCTATCCCATGTTTCATCAAAGAACATTCACCAAGTGAGTCTATGTTGCCTTTTGGAGTCAAAAATTCATCTTTGTCCAAAACCAAAAAGCAGACCTGTAGTGATGTTGATTATGTAAGGTTGCAAATGAAAGCTGCAGTAGTTCCACACTAATATATGAAAGCCTTTAAAGTGTATACTACGTAGTTGTCATTGCTATTTGTATTTTGTTTCCTTGACAGTTTCAAAACCACCACAAGCATGGCTCATTCTTGCAAATAACATTTAAAAAACTCTTAATATTAAAAACTCTGAAAAAATTCTCAATGTTAAAAACTACGTAAAATGTCTTGTAAAAAATTACAGTAAAATAAAAGGTACCCCTTACAATGAAGCTCATTTTAGACATGCTCCTTCCCAAAATCACGTAGGATAACATATCAATACGACTTTTTTTTTATTTTTAAATATTCCTAAGAGCATGGACAGTAACTCATTATTTCCTGTTGACAAACGGGATGGACTCAATGCTGCCCAACTGGTTTATTTAAAAGCTAAGATTCTCACTAGCTTCTTAAGTATAGTTTGATTGAAATGGAAATTGAAATGGGACTGCTCAGATTGCAGTCTTTTCTAGAACAAATATACTACAGTAATAATCTTGCTGTAGAAACTATTTTTTAAGTTTCTAAGCTTCACAGTGTTGAGACAGGTAGAAAGAACTACATTTAAAGAACAAAGGTGAATGCAAAAAATAAGATAAAGGAAAAAAAATCACTTTCTTTCTCCACCCCCCCCCCCAATCGTCTGTACTTCTGCCTCCCAGGTCACTCTTACAATAGATGTGAACTTAATAACACAGAGCTGTATTTACTTAAAAAAAAGTTAATTAATTTCTCAAGCACGAAAAGCTTTTTCCTATTCACAATCTGTCATGGTTTAAGCCGTAAATTTCACCTCTCCCTCCCTTCCCCCCCCACACTCCAATGGGGGGGAAATGGGGAGAAGAACCAAAAGAAAGTAACTCCCACGGGTTGAGATAAGAACAGTCCAGTAACTAAGATATAATACAAATCACTATTGCTACTACCAATAATAATAATAATGACAAGGCAAATACAAGGGAAAAGGATACAACCGCTGGGAAAGAGGATACAACCGTTCACCGTCCGACCAAGCCAAGAGAGCGCGCGAGAGCCAGCCCACTTCCGGGTTCCCACCTCCAGTATTTTACATCCTGGGCATGACGTGCTGTGGCATGGAATAGCTCTTTGGTCAGTCTGTGTCAGGCGCCCTGTCTCCGCCTCCTCCCAGTTCCCCCTCCTCCCCGGCATAGCATGAGACTCGGAAAAGCCGAACCCATGACACAATCTTACTTCATCTGCTGACTTTTTAAAACCATCTTCCAGATAACAAGACATTATTTGCAATAAAAAATACGATCACAGAAGGTGTGGTAGTGAAAGTGATGATTTATCAAGATACTCATTTCATATTTTCTCTGGTATTTCTCTGACAGCCGTAACAGTGGCGTACATTAAATTTCTGAGTGGAGATTTATGAATGGTGCTCCACATTTTAAGGGCTGTTGTTACAAGTAGAGGCTTCTGTGTCTTTTTCCAAGTCAGTCAATGCTTCCGTGCGCCCAGGAAGATAGAATACCAAGGTTATGAAAGAGGAGGATGACACTGATGAAATATTGTCAGGTTATTATTATTAAGATGCCACAGCTTCATGAAGTTTAAAAGAAATCTTCTGCATTTCTTACGTTAAGGAGCACCAAAAGCCTTTGGCTGAATTTCCAGAATCCATGTTGACATACAGCAGATTAAAGAGGAAGCAATATTTGATATGAAAAACTATCACAATTCCACACAGCATATAGTATGTTCATTTCTGTCCTTAATCACTTCAACACAAAAATTTTGCATGACTGTATGATGTACATTTTGCAGAAGATGATTTAATAATGTACCACCAGTCCTATTAAACAGATTTTTCCCTCAAGTCTTGAAGTTTCCAGAAACTGAAAAAGAGATTTTATGAAGTATTTGTTCCCTTGCATTGTAAGCGCACTCGTGTTATAAAAAGATAAATTATATCTTAATTATTGTATTCTATACCAATTTAATTAATATCTTTCAGTTAAAAACAAAGGCCATTTTTATTTTAAAACATTACTATGGGGTTTTTTTAAGTATTATTTTAGGTCTTTCAGCTAGCTAGAATATAAGCTTCTCTTGTGGTAGAAAAAGATCATGTGAAGAGTAAGAAATGAGTACAGCGCTTGTCAATTAAATTCCTACATAAGCAAAAGAATACACACAAAGTTTAAATACTGGCAACATCAGTTTTTCTATTATACAACTTCATAATTCTTTTTAGAGTATTGCAAGATATTTTTTTTTGGCACAGCAACTTAGTTTAAGATTTTGGGGTTTTTTTTCTGTTTTTGTTCTTTTGGGCTTTTTTGTTTGTTAGGGTGTTTTTTTGTTTTTTTTTAATAAAAGCATTTATTTTATTACAACAGTAGCAAGGTAAAGAAACAGTGAGCAACTATGAATAAATGCAATAATGCCAAGAGAATGATACTGCATCCTCACATTGCATTGTTCAAAAATTCTACCAGGAAAATTTCATCTGTCTCCAAAGGCTTGTCCAAAATAATGAAAATAATGAGCAATCCATCTTCCCTTCCCCCCCAATATGAATCATAACATATAAAATGGAATAAAATTCCTACCTCTTTCAGCAAGACTGTTTAGCACTGCCCTTTCAAGCTGCTCTTCTTCAGTAAGCCCACCTGTATAATCATAATAGTTCCTTGGCGTTCCGTACTGATAACTTGAATAGCTGTAATAGTCTGTAAAATGAATACAAAATAGGGAAAATAAACTGCTGCTGCTCAACAGGAGAGTGTGAAATCAGGTATCACCTCTATGTTACCTTTCTTCTACAGATTACTTTAACTTGTGAAAGAAAAAAATATTAGAATTGAATTACTTGTACAATATATACCATGAAGCAATTTCTAGTTTACAAAGCCAGACTTCAGTAATAGGAAAAACAACAGTAAAAAGATGCATGAAACATCTCATTTTTTTCTAATTGTTGTGTCATAGAACTGTTATAAGTAGGAAGTTTCACATAGAAATCGAAAGACTCTTTTCATCAGCTCCTTTTAACATGCAACTGTCACTACTAGGACACCTTATTAATGTCACTAGAACGGCAACAACAGGTAGACTTCAAGCTTTTTTTCACCTGCCACCTCCTTTCTCCCAGTATCCATAAACAATGTCATCATAAATTCAAATAACGTTTGGACCTAGAGAACGAGTGAGAAAAGATTCCTGCAAGTGTCTGCAGTAATATATGAAACTAATAGGGTGCTATCGCATAGCAACATCTATTCTGTTCTGCAGGGCAGTAAATAGATATAGAATCATAAAATAGTTAAGGTTGGAAAGGATCTTAAGATCATCTAGTTCCAACATCCCTGCCATGGGCAGGGACATCTCACACCAAACCGTGCCGCCCAGGGCTCTGTCCAACCTGGCCTTGAACACCGCCAGCTATGGAGCATTCCCAACTTCCTTGGGCAACCCATTCCAGTGCCTCACCACTGTTACAGTAAAGAATGTCTTCCTCATATCCAATCTAAACTTCCCCTGTTTAAGTTTGAACCCGTTACCCCTTGTCCTATCACTACTGTCCCTAATTAAGAGTCCATCCCCAGCATCCCTATAGGCCCCCTTCAGATACTGGAAGGTCTCCACGCAGCCTTCTCTTCTCCAGGCTCAACAGCCCCAACTTTCTTAGCCTATCTTCATACACGAAGTGCTCCAGTCCCCTGATCATCCTCGTGACCCTCCTTTGGACTTGTTCCAACAGTTCCATGTCCTTTTTATATTGAGTAGAACAGAGCTGCAGACAGTACTCCAAGTGAGGTCCCACAAGATCAGAGTAGAGGGGCAGGATCATCTCCTTCGACCTGCTGGTCACATATCTATTATGCACATAATCCTACAGGTATTTTATATACACCTGCATGTGCACAAAGATGTATGTATACATTTTACACAGAGAAAAAAGATTTTTGTCTGTTTGCAAATTTTTCCTTTTTGGAACCAGCAGTTGACACGGGGAGACTTTTCATACATCGTGCAGTGAACAGTTTGTTTCACCCTCCACTAATCTGAAATTCTGCAATTTCAAGTGATCAGAAACTCCTCTGGTCAGAAAATATTATTTTTGTCTTTTCATCTGTATGAATTACAGTCATTTTTAACAAACTGTAAAGGCCTTTAAGACTTACTGACTACATTTAAGAGACAATTCTACATAAAAGCAAAACTGGCTACAGAATACCATTCAGCTGTTACATGTATACACTTTGTATGCAATCTTCCTGTAGTCCCCTAAATCCCCTCTGCACTATGTTAATTTGAATAAAATATTTCTCAGCTAAGAATTTATTTACTGGAGGCTTCAAAAAACTGCATACATGAAGACTGGGAAAATTTGATACTAAAAGCATGAAATTATCTGATGAAATAAAAAGGGTGTAATATGTTAAGTTTGTTCTATTACTGTGAATTTTTATATGTTTGACATTTTACACTGTCGTCAAGTTATAAGTGCTCAGTTTGCCCTAATCTTTTCTGTTACAGCAAGAAACAGTTCGGTAACATCAACACATTCAAGGTATTCTAATTAATCAAAATGTCCTAATACTTTATTCACAAAGTGCACTTAGAGAAAACATTAAGTTACAAAACACTATGTTAAAACTGCACTTTTAATATTTTTTTTCTTATAAAGCCCTTTGCCTATAGTTTTATGAAGTCTGTTCCGATAATAAATTCATCTATTTTTCTATTTAAACTGGTATTTAAAGGCAAATAGTAATCAATTAACCATATCGGGGGGGGGGGGGGATCAAGAATTGCAGCATTAGCCCATTACACCGAAGAGAATTTTCCTAATTCAGATGGCCAAATTTATTACATGCAGTATAAGTCATTTTAGAGAAATGACTTTAGTACAAAATAAACAAAAACCTCAAAAAAATACAAACAACAACAAATAAACCCACAAAAAAAAACCCACCACAACAAAATTTAGTTACATCTAAAGCCAAACTTGGAAGACAAGATAGTTCATGTTAACCCTCTCCATTGTACTCCTTTTGCCACAAAAACTCAAAACAATAGCATGGCTATTCTGGGGACTGCTCAAGACATGCAAAAAGCTACAGACTTCCTTGTCAGCATGCAGAAGTTTTTTTTTCTCAGATGCCAGACATATTGCAAATTAAAAGGCTATTCACAGTCTGCTCCTATATCACAAGGGTGGCCTTTTACACCCACCCAAGCTCCAAGCAGCTAGTGTTTGTACAGTAGATTATAGAGTTTAAATGTCAAGTACAAATTCTTATCTTCATTAGCCATTAAAGAACCTTTGCCAACATAAATCTTTTAGAATTCCCATTCACCCTGCTGTACTGGGATACCGAAGGAAGATTTAGCATCTATGAACATGGAATACAGAGCAATGGAAGCAGCACACCCAGACTCTGACAGACTGAACAGTATGTTTACGTAGGTGAACATCTTTAGCTGGGCTGACACTGCCAGTCATGGAGACACTGAGCTTGTGCTCACTACACAGGCTATGTTCACATCTCATTTCATTTAAAAATATTAACTTTGTTTTATTTCTTTACTAGTCTTTAGATCAAGTGTTTTTTACTTGACAACTGGAATAATGGAAATCCTGGGTAAATTTAAGTTACAACAATCCTTGTTGCTGATGGTAAGGTAAGTAGGTTAATATCTGTTGGTCAGGAAGTACAAAACAAGTGCTTCAAAAATGTTCAAGGGCTTAATCTCACTTGTGGGAATTATTTAACTAATTATTTAATTAATTTCATTATAATGAAATTGGAGGTAGATAATGGAGGACAAAATCCACCATGGAAAATAAAACCAGTGCTAATCTTGGTTCACTGTGGTTTGAGTAAGCACATATTGCTTATTAAAGACTGAAAAAAAAAAAAACACCAACAAACCAACAAAAAAACTCCTGCATGACAAAACACCAGACAATAGTAAGAATGACCAAACACACAAAATAGTTTTTGTGTTAGTAACCATATAGACAATTTTTCAACCAGAGAAAAAAAAAGATTATTATGGTGAGTCTAGGATTGAATTCTGTAAAACCATAAAGAATATGAAGTACAAAAAGAATGACTGTTTAGGCTCTTCCAGTTTCCCATCCCAGAGAAGGATTAATGTGGATCAAATGAAATTAGCAGCTAGCAGGTACAAAGCAAACAAAAATGACAGATTCTACACCAGAAAGTAAACTGTGAAGCAATTCTTCTATGATGATGTAGGTATTAAAACAGTTCACGCCGATTCAAAGAGCTTTTGACAAATTCACAGAAGAAGAATCTACCACAGGCTATTAAAGACAAAATTCCTTGTCCTAGGTTCAGCAGTAGCAGTCATTTTCTCTCCTTCTTAGTAGCTGGTGCAGTGCTGTATTTTTGACTTTCAGCCTGGGAACAGTGCTGATAACAGCGATGGTTTTAGTTACTGCTCACTAATGTTTACTCTGACCAAGCACTTTCTCAGCCTCATGCTCTGCCAGGGAGGAGGGGAAGCCAGGAGGAAGCAGAGACAGGACACCTGACCCAAACTAACCAAAGAGGTATTCCATACCACAGCACGTCATGTCCAGGATGTAAAAACTGGGGACAGTTACCCGGAAGGGTTAAATCACTGCTGGGTCAGGCTGGGTATCGATCAGTGCGTGGTGAGCGGTTGTATTCTCTTCCCTTGTTATTTCCCTTGTCATTATTATTACTGGTGGTAGCAGTAGTGGTTTGTGTTATACCTTAGTTACTGGACTGTTCTTATTTCAGCCTGTGGGAGTTACATTCTTTCAATTCTCCTCTGGGAGCAGGGGGAGGAAGGGAGGGAGTGAGCTAACAACTGCGTGGCTGATTTACGGCTGGGCTTAAACCACGACATTCCTCCACAGAACTTGCTGCTGAGAACATCTTAAGCCACAAGCCGCTGCACAGTGGCAAATATTTGAGGGAGTTATCACAACATATTTATCTTGTTCTTACAGCAGGTGGTTAGGGAAGAGTAAAAAATTACTGCAGGAGATTAACATACTCTAGGCTATACATCCCTCAGCTTTGATTCAACACACAGCCCCTCTCACAGCTGACTCCTCTCCTGTCCCTCCTAGACAAGGTCTCCACCTATTATTTCTATGCACTCCTCATATAATGATTCCACCTACATAAGAAATGAATCAAACGTGCTACAAAGTGTGCCAGTATTCCAACTATTCATCTACGTACTGTGAAGATAGCCTAATTTATTCTGGTGAGGAGTGGGCTTTTTCCATGTAAATTACATGGTTTACAAAAAACGTCCAAAGGAAGAATTTCCCTGGTGGGTGGGGGAAGTCCTATAATGGAACAGATAAATTTGCCAGATCGGGGCAGATTTACCAAGGTTCAGCAGGCTGGTTTCACTAGACACAATTCCCCCCTGCTGCACCTTCTGCAAAAGAGATGGCATTTTCCCAGGGTAGCATTTTATGAAGTTATTAACTTAACTCCATGTTTAAAGCCTCTTGTACAAAATACATCCACAGGTCCCTAAAAACTAAATGTGAGACATGCCTAAAGTAGTATGTTTAGCATCCATACATATGCACAGAATAGTTTGTACATTATATATGCTTCCATTTAACTAGCTCCTCTACAGGTTTTCTACCATTAACAAAAATTATTCTTTTGAAGCTGGAATAAGTGTTTAGGCAATTAGGTGAAAGTACTTACCTGAATAGTAATCCCTTGGCCTGGCAGGATCAGACAATGAAAACATGCGACCTAAATATAACACATGTACTATTAGAATTAAATAATCATGTCTTCATAAAATACAAAACTCAAGTTTAAAATACTCTTTCTTTCAGAGTCTGCTTCATCAGACACAAATATGAAACCATGAGTACCTATCAATTCTTTTAGCATTAGTGAGAAAAGACAGTATTGGTAAGCCTGTATGTTGTTCCAGATTTTATAGCAATGTGCCGTGTTTAAGCAACATACTTATGTAGACTGAAAGTATGGAAAGCAACCTACCAAATATTCTCCAGAATATATAATGGATAATTTCTGCACTGAGACTGTTCATTGATAAAAAAGGGTTAAGGCACAGAAAACTGAGGACTGTAATAACATTGCACTGCTTCTACTCTCCTCCATAGGAGGAGATGACAACCTGTGTACTAGAACACTCCTTCCTCCAGATCTTAAGTCACAAAACAACAGGATCTCCATAACATGTTTCACTAGCAGTACCATAGATATTATCACAGAATCCTAGAATAATTTAGTTTGGAAGGGACCTCAGAAGGTTCCTAGCCCAACTCTACTGACAGCAGGGTTAGCTATGAGATCAGATTACTCAGGGCTTTATCTTGTTAAGCCTTAAAAACATCCAAGGATGGAGACTGATGAACATCCCTAGGCAGCATGATCTGATGCTTGACTGTCCTAACAGTCATCAGATAGCCATAGAAATATGTAATATTAACATTAAACTAATGTGAAACTTTGACGCCTGTGCACTCCAGTGAGGTAGGAAATCTGATGTTTCAATCTGTGTTTGCCCACTTAAAACTTCTGAACATAAACGACTTACAGACTGTATAACCAAACTGTGACAAAACCTCCTGTGAAGAGCATACATATTTGAACAAATAATTTCCCACTGTACAAACCCCATATCCATGGTCAACTTGATGGCACAGCCATGAATAAAGTACTCAACCTACCAAGTAATCAGACATAAAAAACAAGTTGCCTAAAAACTTGCTGGAATGGCCTGGATTTCTGTATGCAAGGCTTTCTGAATTTTAAAAATAAAAGTGTCTCTTACTCAGATTTTATGAACTGAACAAAAGTACATACCTGCACAGGCTTCCATAATCTTCTTCAGAGGCCCCCTAGTGTACATCAATCCAACAAGAATCCCTGCCAGATGCCCAGCAAAAGAAGTCCTGCAAAAGGAAAATCTTATGAGTGATGGAAAGGAAAACTTTTTTTTGTTTTTTTAAGGATCCAGAAAGGAGACTGCAGACCTTGTAACCAAGAAAGTCCTTAAGTGAGACCAAGCACAGAGAAATTACTTGCCTGAAAGGGCATCGTGCCATGTTTCTTTTCTTCATAACTACCTTAAAATTAGTAGGTATATATACAGTTACAGAAAAGTATCTAATAAATATCCAGAAGAAGCTAGAAACTAATCAGACAGATTTTAATTGCTTATTTACAGAACAGAATACTGTTTCCCAAAAGCACTGAAAGACTTAAAAAGGTAGGAAATTAATTTTAATCTATGAAAAAGTAAATCCACATAATTGTGCTGAGATGTCTTGGTAGGATCTATTGAAACCAATCAGTTTCAAATGAAATTATAAAATACAGTACTTTCTGCTGCACTATCACTACAATCCTACAATTAGTCCTGGATCAGCACTAATGCAAATCCATTGCAATCTTTTTAACAGCGTTTTCAAAATTAAAAGAATGAGTGAAATGCTGAGATCCACATTCTTTTCTATACATATAATTTCTTCAAAAAAAGACCATTTCCATTTGCATTTAGAATGAAAGGGCTGTAGAGTCTTTTGAGAAATCAACATGGAAGCATATGTCCGCAGTAAATAGATTTGCTTCAAGTACTTCCACGACCATGGGGTATTCTACAAATTCATAATTTGAATGCTGTGAAAATTAGTTTAAGAGTTAAACTCTTACATTTAATCAGGTTTAAACATTAAGAGTAAAATCTTTTTGAGTTTAACCAGGTTTAAAGCTACTTCTAACTTGTTCACCTCTTACGAAGTCAGAGAAGCCAATACACTAAACATTAAGATTTCCTTATATATGCAATTACAAATAACTCAGTTCACTGGATTTATACTGTTTGTCCAAAGATTCAAGTAATATGAACTTTTATTTATCCTTTAACAAGCAGAAATGAATCCTCTCTTTGATGTAAAAGTAGATTTAAACATTACGCTTTTTACATTCTGGTCAGAAATCCACATGAGTTACACAAATGATGGTACATGCACTCATAACAATACAACTTCCAGGCATCACTGGTGTACAAGAAAATGCATGTGTCACTAGAGGGAGATAAAGATCAAATCCAAATTCATTCTTTTGCCACCTACTTAATAACAAGCTTTTATTCGGCTATGTCAAGTTGCATTTCTCTCCTGTAAGTAAACAATGAATTTTTGTTTTAGAGTAACACATAAATGCTGATGTGAAAATTTATAGATAAGACATAGTTACCATAATAAAGTATCTATAAGGAACTCATTTTCCTAACAAATTTTTCTGAACAGATCTTCAAATTTGTGAAAAATATATCCCTGACTTGGAAAATATCCAAACCCGAAGACACTAGGTATTTCAAGATGCCTTAGTCTAAAAATCACCAACATGAGACTGGTTCACCTATATTCCTGACAGTGTTTTAATGACGTTTATGCTAATCTTGATTTATGTGAGCATAATACTGTTTCACAAAATCCAAAATCAAGGTCTTTGCTTGCAATGAAGTGAAGCTATATATTTACACAATATGAATAATCAAAAACCTTCAACTTGAAGTCTTTTAGGGGGATGATTTCCACTTCATATCTATTGAATAGGCTAGTGTACTAGACACCTAAACACACTTACTGTTTAATTATAAATTATATTAAGGAGTAAAAACTTAAAATAAATAGACAATAAACCACAGATCAACATACCATACCACTATAGAAAAGACAAGTATTTTACTGAAAATATGTTAATGGGAACACTATCTGAAAATAAAATGAAGTAGTCTCCTGCTCAGCAGTGGTCTCTACAATCACTTAAGTCTATTGAAGAATTATCTCACAGATAAAATAATCTTAAAACATGGAAAAGATTGTCACAAATAGGAATGAATACATTCCACATTCTCTATTCTTAGGATAAGGATGAATGCACATAAGTTACAGCAACAGATTTAAAAACACTTTGGTAGAGCAGACTGCCTCTGCTTCATAAAGGAAAATGAGAGGGCTACTAAGACCCTGCAAAGTGCAATCAGTTTATTATAGTGAAGATCTTGAAAAGTGCATTAAACATTGATTACTATAAATGATCTTTACATTACACATACACATTTGTTCTTCTGAGGTTATAACCCAGAGCACGTATTCTGAGATTATAGAGGATCTGAGTGAATCTATTCTCTTATTAAAAAGAAGATTAGAATTGTTAAATTACATGACTGTTATACACATGTAATTAATGTTCTTCCATCCACATGCCTTAGTCCAAAGTGGATACTCTTATTTCCAGTGAACTTAAATATATTTGAACAACTAATCCTGAATAATGTCACTTCTTTTGAAATTTTACTACATTTTACAGTGAATTTTTATTTTCAGTAGATTGTTCTTTTTGAACATTTATGTAATGGATTGCTTGCCTACAAGGAGCTCCAAGTTTTATCTCTATGCATTAAAGTTAACGGCAAAATTACAACTTTTGCTTCCACAAGGCAGGATTACGTGCAGAATTATGTGCAAAATTTAGAACAAAATGCCATGGATTTTGGCTGAAAATAAATTAATAATTTTAAAGGAATCACAAAAGTAGTGTGAAGAAGCCTTGTCCAAGCACATATTACCACAGCTCCTTTCACTTGTATTAAAATTTCCAATTTTCTTCCTTGTCTAAACCAGAAAACTGAGGTTAATCCTATTTTCTGCTCTCAGTATCCAATCCTGGCTCTAATGAAAAACTCTTATAATATCAGTGATAAAGCAACCTCCATTATCAATTGATTCCAAAACAGACTTCTTACACTATTCTTAATATTTTTATGTCTTGACTGCAATGTGTATTTTAGTGGGTAAAAACTGACTATTTTTTTTCAGTTAGACTAATGAAGAACCATTCCCATGATTGCAACATGATAAACTACTGCCTTTTTTCCTGCTGGTTAATAAAAAAAAGAAAAACTGACAGATTTTTTTTCCACAGTACCATTTTCAGTTTCCATAACGTAAGCTGAACTTTGAATGGGAATATAAACAAGGTTCTTGACTTCTTATATTGCATGGTTTTTCTCTAAATGTTAATGAGCTTTATCAATATTAACTAATGTTCTAACTGGTACCAAGAAATTCAAATGATGCCTCATTTAACTTTTTGTTTGAAAATTTAGATACCCCAGAGATCTTATCTCAACCATTCACTTCATACTAATGATAATTATATAATATAAATACTGTTTCTTGAAGACATCTGTCATCAAACTGATGTTTACATTACTTTAGAAAAATCTTCTAAACAAAATTATACTTTTTCATTTGGCTGTATAATTTCCATTAAAACTGGTACCACTGGAGGGAAAACCATTTGTACTGCTTTTCATGTATGAGATATCCTGACATGATGTTTACAAGCCTCTAGTAATTTTTATATTAATATTGTCCAGTACCCTTACAATGAATTCAAATAATTTCCTCCTGTTGGTGAATTTATCCCAAGTTGTTTCAATTCTGTGGTCTCAGTCATCTGGCTCAACAAATGAAAACATGACAAGAAAGACTATATCTAACACTTTCGTAACTTCTTCCTAACAGCAAACCCCAGTCTGGTAGGTATTATTATTATTTACACATGCAATTCTACCACAGACAAAGCCACTAATCTAGCAACAAAAGCATGTCTTTAGATTAGCCCATCACAACAGTCTTCTGTGAAAAGATCTTCTTTCCATGGAATTCCTATTCTAAGGCTAGGAAGCACACACTCACTGAGCAAGCAAACTAAGAAATAATATCAAAGCGACTGCTACCAACTTCATTTTTGAAAAAAAAAAAATTTGTTGAGACTATGGGAATCAAATCCATGTATTTATACAGTTTATTTTCAAATTAACACAAGCAGACAATTGCATATGACAATTTAAGCACTTGACTAAAAAATTTAATCTTACTTAGAAAGCAGGTCATGGAGTGCTAAGCAACCTACCTGAATGCAAATGAAACCAAATTAAATGATTGCATAAGGCAGCTTATTTTACATAGCCCTATGCAAGAAAATGCCATTACTACTTAAAAAGGAAATGGAAACCTTGTTAGTGATTTTGTAACACACTGAGAAAATTACATTGAAAAAGTAAAAGCTAAATTTGACAGAAGAATGAAAGGCTATAAAACAGTTCTTATCACATAATGCCATTCCTTATCAAACCTGGGGTGTTTTTGGGCTTTTTTGATCACTTGTTCTTAGCCCTTTTGTTCCTGAGGAATAGTACTCATTAATAAATAATTAACATTTCAACAGTAAATCTGACTGATAACCAGTAACAACTCAGTGATATCCTTAAGCATTAAACAAGTGAGAAGTTAAAAGAGCAGATTAAATCAGTAGATACATATAAAAGACCTCACAAGGTTAAGGTTATTAGAGTTATGCGACACATTTGTCAAAATATGTTCTTTCATTTCCAAATGTTATACAAACTAGTTTTTGTGGGGTTTCGGGCAGTTGGTTTGGGGGTTTGGAAGTTTTCTTGGGGGGGGGGAATCTCTGTACTTCTATTATGTTTACCTGCTTTGACTGTGATCTGCAGTCAAAACAGGCAAACGACTTCTTTATTTCCTGTAGATCCTGGAACCAAGTGAAATGAAGCAACAATTACTAAAAGTCAACAGAACTCACTCAGATCAACACTTATCAATATGGCTTATTTAGAAAAAGTTATGAAGAAACATCTGGAAACAAATTAAAGACTAAAACTAATTTAGAAAAAAATCTCAAGTGAGAAGAATATATTTTACTGATTGCATCATTCAGAGATATGCAAAACATTATCAGATGCCTACCAAAACACAGGTCAAAAAGAAGCCTAGAGAGATGCCTAATTCAGTCTTCAGAGATGCAGTGAATTCATCTCCGAATGCATCTCTCTGCTGAAATGCTACATATCTCTGAGATCCTCTGAACTCCAGAATAGCAAATTCCTGACAAACTGCAAAAAGAACAATTCTGGACAGTCACAATAGGATGAGAAAGTTGGGGCTGTTCAGCCTGGAGAAGACAAGGCTGCATGGAGACCTCATAGCAGCCTTCCAATATCTGAAGGGGGCCTATATGGACGCTGGGGAGGGACTCTTCATGAGGGACTGTAGTGAGAGGACAAGGGGTAACGGGTTCAAACTTAAACAGGGGAAGTTTAGATTGGACATGAAGAAGAAATTCTTTACTGTAAGGGTGGTGAGGCACTGGAATGGGTTGCGCAGGGAAGTTGTGAATGCTCCATCGCTGGCGGTTGTTCAAGGCCGGATTGGACAGAGCCTTGGATGGCATGGTTTAGTGTGAGGTGTCCCTGCCCATGACAGGGGGGTTGGAACTAGATTATCCTAAGGTCCTTTCCAACACTAACTATTCTATGATTCTATGAATACCAAATGTCAACACTTCTGAACTCTGAAAGAAATAAAAGAAAAAAAAACAACATCCTCTACTCTTTTCCACTCCTAGCTTTCCACTCACCCATTATTCTCATCCTTTGTTGTGTTAACTTTCTGAGTTTTGAAAAACCTGCAATGTCTAGCTTCCAAACCCCAAAGTGTCATCTTTATCAATCTGATAAGTGTTTGAGTTAGTTCAGAAACAACGTCAAAGATAAGCTTTTCTTTTAACAGCAAGTATAGGTAGAGTATCTCCATGCAAAAGGAATAAATGACTTAAGATACCACATGCCTAGTTCTGGAAGAAACAGAGGTTAAATATAAAATAACTTTTCACATGCCTGTTCTTCCATCAAAGAAGTAATGCCAAAGGTTGCCATACAAAGCCTAGATCTCAATATCCTTACTTTATGGAAGGCAAAGATTAGGAAGATACTACATGGCTTTTAGATTTGCCCTAGCATTAAAACATTAATAAGAGAAGAATTAAGATGTCAGTAAAAGCCTAAATCCCCTTGTAGCACACAAATCAAAGTTTTGAATCAATATTACTTTTGAATCCTTCACTGGTTATGGATTCTCAGGTGATCCTAATGCATCATTCCACTAAGGCAGGTCCAAATACTGCATGTCTTCCTGAGAAGACAAATACTCTGCCTCAATTACTGACCTCTTATTTTTTCAAAACTAAATTATGGCATGGTTTACTGCGAGGTGCCCCTGCCCATGGCAGGGGGGTTGGAACTAGATGATCTTAAGGTCCTTTCCAACCCTAACTATTCTATGATTCTATGCAACTTGATCTACAAAGCAACACCATTTAATCAGACACTTCAAGTATTACAACATGCCCTGAGCACACGTGAGTGTGTAAGAGAAACGCTCCAAGAGCTACAATTGTTATGGTTCATTTCAGGGCAGTTGGCAGGTACTAATTAAACACGTCGTGTTCTGGAACATGAATTTCTGGAGATAAATACTTGTCTTCTATGGCCTCCATAACAACCAAGATTGCATGCAACAGTGTAAAGGTTCTTTATACCAGACAGCCATGAAAGCTTCCACAAAATTACAAAAGTTCTTTGACATTATTTCTGGACTTCTGTACACTTTTACAAAGACAGTCATCCAATAATGCAGCTGAAAAGCAACACCAGCCAGCCACTAAACTCATGGTTTTCCTCTACCAGATACAGTACAATATGTTCATGGTTGCACTTTAGACATAATGATCTTTCATTATTCTTTAATAATAAAATAAACAGTAATATTGAACATATCACCAAGTAAAAACTATGTTAAGCTAACACGCCAGTTTATATTTTCCTAGATTTTTTTAATACACTGAAAAATTTGGTTTATGTTTGTAGTAATGCCATGGAAGTGACTTCTCAGCTCACACTTAAAATTGCATTTGCAACAGAGCATTCTGCAGTTCTTTTAGCACAGGATTACATGCTGCAGTCAATCAAGCAGCAAATCATAAAGGAATAAAACCAGTGCTTAACATAAGTAATGTCTTAATTCTCATTCTGGTCTAGGAAATGTTCTACCTGCTCTATCACACTATCTGACAAGGCCTTTTATTTTTTTTTTACATTTTTCTGAAAAGTAGAAAATTGTATATTAATTGCTATTTGGTAGTTTCCAATTTCGGTGTCTATACTTCACTTTTATTCTCCAATGCGGTAAACAGTTATTGAATATTATACAAGAAAATTACTGATTTGCAACTATAACTCCATAAATCATCTGCCAAAGAAGACAGTTACTGTTCTCCCAGAGGTAGAGGCAGATGAACTGTGCTGGCAGCAATAAGGACACAGGAAAACTGAGGGAGATTTTGAACAACGCTGCAGGACAGTGAAACCACTACAAGTTGTGGAATACTGTACGATAGCTTTATCAAAAATTAGAGGAGAGACTTCAAGAAACAGACTGAAGGTATAAGGACAGAAATAGCAAGCAAAGAGTGGAATGCTGTTTTGCCAATGAAGCCTTTGGCATCACAGTATATTAGTTTGGTTACGTTACTGAAAATGCATATCCCTTTTCCTTGTCCACCAATTTTTGTTATCTTCCCTCAAATACTTAGTAATACTGTATTTAAGTATCTTATTTTTAAATGAGCTCAAAATAGAGGATCTTAAGGAAAAAAAAGCAGACTATAACCTTAACACTTGATTAACCCCCATGCTCCATTGGGATATCAGCTAATACTATATATACGTCATAATACATTTCAAACTACTTCAGATAGCCCAATTCTCTATTCCTAACTTTGAAACATTAAATGCACTTACCCTGGGGAGATTAAATGAATAGCCACCAGCTCCACCCAACAAGCATATTTACTGGATATCTGCAATCCAAGGACACTGCTGACTCTTCCTGGATTGTAATGGTTGTTAAGAACTTTCAAAGCAAACAAGACTCCTGCAAAATAGAAGAAATAATGTAAGAAGTACTTATACCCAAGTATTTATGCAACCAACTACTGAAACTGAAGAACATGTTTCACAGCACCACTAAGCACACTGTTGCATGCCTCAACTACAGTTCTAAACCGTTTCTCCAGCGTAATTTTCAGTGATTTAAACCCAAGGATAAAAATTCTGTACTTGTATAACAGCCAATTCCAAGATGCTTTTTAATACACCTACTTACTGTACCTATCCAGGTATTCAAAACATAATTTTAAACATACAATATAAATACAATTTTGAAGTGGAAGTTCTAGTTGAAATAATTGACAAAATTATCTGAACTCAAAAAAAAATATTCTGTGAGCTGGAAAAGCCATTACTGAGAACAAAAAGACACACGTGAAGCTCAAATTCTGAATGGAAATAATCTTACATAAACTCCAGAAACATTTGTTTCTGCAAAAAAAAAAAAAGAAACGTAGATAAAATGCTTCTAATCACAAAATGATTATGTACTTCTAATTGACTGCAACTGCTTTATCTGTTTTATGCAAGCAATAGCTGGTATGACGGAATGAATTCACATAATTTACTAGAACTTTCAGGATGTTTTTAGAAAGTTCCTCTCAAGGGAAAGCTCACACATTTGTCTGGAAAAAAAAAAATCTGAAAAATCTATAAGTAAAAGATGACATGAAAAAGATAGCAGAGTTGAACATCAATATAGATAGACTGAATAAACACATAAAGGTTTCTTTCTCTTTCCTTCTAACACCAGAGAAAACAAGGGTTATCAAAATTCCTTAACTTATCCAGTGACAATAATGTTGTCATTCCAGGGTCAAATATAAACGAGAAGGTATGCATGCACACAGAGACAAAAGCGTGGTCATGAGTCTCTTGTAAGGAATGGGATAGGGACCCCATCTGGCCCACCACCAATGTCTGCCCTGTCTGCTAGCAGCACTGCTCTTCAGTATCTTAGTCCCTTTTGCCATAAAACATGGGAAGCCGTAAACCTCCATCACCTGGATAATTGCAACACTAAATGTAACTTGTTTGAGGAAAGGGACATGTAAATTGCTAAATGGCTTAATCTGGTGAAAAAAAAAAAGAAAAAAATCTTTGAGTGAGATCTCGACACTACCCAATTACATAGCAGAGTACCTGCTTTTAATTAAAAACCAGGATAACTTGACTGGCATAACAACCAGATACATGAACACAAATGTACATCTATCCAGTTTCCGCATTCTAATATTGTTATATAGTACCCATATTTTACAGAGGTAAAATGGACCAACTATGTGCCTTACCTGAAAAACCTACAGCACAATTCATTTCATATGAAGGATCATCCAGAATTTTCATGAGCATGAATTCCAATGCCATATAAACAACTCCAATCAGCACTGAAAACACTACAATTATGTATGCAAACCATGCGCTCTTAAGCTTTTTTTCCAGCATTATTCCCTTCCAAAGCATGGAAATCATGTTATAATATAAATGCCAATCATCTGCATGGTGGACAGGAGAAAGTAGTAAACGCTGCCAGTTCTTTCTGTAGAAGCCTTCATTTACACTGATACACACTTCAGGCAGCGGTCTCACAGGATTCAGAAAGAAAAAAATATTCAGTGCAAGTACCCCAAGGGTAACAGAAGGAATGTTCTGGAGTCCAACTTGCGAAATTTGATAAAGCAGCAGAAGCAGTCCAGCATTGACTCTTCCCTGCCTTCGTTGCATTATTACTTCTTATTCAAAGGAATGTGAAGATTACACTGATTTCTAGCCTTTTGTTTGAATCCAAAGCCATACAAGTTTGAGAAATGCTGAAAGAAACAAAAAGATATCTGCTTTATTACACATACACAGAGGTGTTTTCAAGCTCATCACTGCCTTTTTTTTTTTTTTAAATTAAACACAGTATTCTTCAAGCTCATCAGCTGAGATTTTTACCAGAACAAAAATTCAGATTAAAAAACCCAACAGTTTTTAAACTGGCATGAGACACAAATAAAGAGTATTTATAGAGATAATCCAGACAAGCACTGTGAGTTTAAAAGTCTGCGATTTCTCCTTCATGTCCCTGGACAGGCTTTGCATCATCTATAAAACCCCCGGGTGTTCCAAACATGTTCTTATTAATATCCTGATTCAATGAGAATTTTTTAAATTTTTGTAAAGAAAACTAATAAAAATTTTTCTCTGGGTTTTGGTTTTCAGGATTTCTATCTTTGCTATGTACAGAAACTATTTTGTGACCATTTCTGTGACTTTCATAATATTCCATATGAGCCAAGAATGAAAATTTAAAGTCACAATTTCAACAAGTAACAGAGACACAGCTCTGTACTCTTAAATGTAAGCTTTGAAAATTCTCCCAGTGACTGTAATTCAAAGTTTAGTTTAAATGTATGCAGTGGAGAAAAAACTGAGGAGGATATCACAGACAACAACAGCACATAAAACGTCCAGACAGTTACAATATATTAATCTCCACCCTATTTATGCCAGATAAAGAGAAGGATTAAAAAGGGCTGTAAAAGTTCTAGATATAGCTAGAAATAGGGTTACTATGACAGAAACTGATAAAGGCCATCAAACCAAACCGTTCAAGTCTATAAAGAGAAGGAGGAGAAAGCTGCATTGAAGAACACAGAGCAAGGTGTCATAGATTTTCTAGAGTATTGAATCATCTGCAGAAGACAGGAAGACTCACCGAATTTCAAGTAGCTTCTGAGGGCTATCCTCAACTTGGCCAGTACTATTTTTAGTTCTCAAAACTTTCAAACACTGGGATACACACTAAGCAAGCTAGCTTGCTTAACTGCAGCGCATGTTTTGCATTCATCAATATCCTAGGCAGCAGTATCCACGGCCAAGTCCATCCCTCTATCACAAGCTCATGCTACATCTTTTCTCTGATGGCCTGAGGTGTCACTGGCCCGCTGTGCTAAATACACTCTTATGTTGCCAATCTAAATCCATCTCAGCCACTTCAATCCTAGCACCTTTATCCACCTGCTGTCTGTTCTGACATTCCTCAGTGGCCAGACTCTTGCGTACATGGGCATCTACATGGTGTACCTTCACCATCAGGTTCTGCACCCAGGCAGCGATATTCTGACACAGCGTGACAGCCCAGAAGGGTTTAGCTCTGGGTTGCCAGTTACTCTGCTTCCATCCAGAGGCTGAGGACTTCTCTCCCTTTTCCTATCACCTTGTCAGTGCCTCCTTCCCTAGAATGTGAACTCAGCTGCTTGGCTTCCCTACCCTCTAATTCCAGGCTATTGGCTCCATTATTCCACATCAAAGCAGGAGCAGCCAGGTGATAATATGCTAAACTGCGACATTGTGGGTTATCAACATTATTCTCAGATTGAAGCCAAAACATAGCACTGTACCAGCTACCAGGAAGAACATTAACTCTTTCAGCCAAAACCAGGACTGCACTAAGAGAGCACATGGAAAAGAAGGAAGTCACCTTTTAATGATGTTATCATGTAACAACAAAAGGAGCTATGAAACAAGCACAAGGTTCAGCATCAAAGATAATCAGCTAAAGGTCAGCCAACCTCCTCCACTTATATCTGAGTGAGAGGAGCATATATTTCCAGGCTAGTTCACACACATAATTAATGCCACTTCTTAAAAGTTAAGTGTTACTCTAGTCTCTGGATTTCTCTCTAAATTGCATTTATGCTTACTATAGTATTTTACGAGAAGAAGTAGCATCCTCAAAACAACTATATTAGATCAGAAGGCAGGTAAATGTACTCGCTACATTAAACAGAAATTCACTGGGTTTTTTTTTTCCCCACGGTCTAATATCAGACCTATGCCACATAACATCTAAGTCTTGCCCAGAGTGGAAACAGCAGAAACACGCTTTATACCAGGCCTCCTGAACACCTAGACTAACAAGTCTAGAACTAACTAGACGAGTGCCTTTAAAATACTGTTTCTAATCCTCACAATTCAACTACAGAGACCAAAGCTGCAGTCCCTACAAATTTCAAATGAGCTAAGACCTCTTAAAGTATAAATTGACTGCTGCAGATAATAATATCTAATGATGATAATTCCCTGCCCACAGCAGGGGGGTTAGAACTAAATGATTTTAAGGTCCTTTCCAACCCTAACATTCTATAATTAACATTGTCAGCCTTTGACTTTTTAATATCAATGTTACAAAAAAAAGTACTTATCAAAAAAATTTATTCAATGTCTTTCTCTTTTTCCATGCTACATGCTCTGATACCAGGTATACCATCATCCCCAAAGTCATCTTCTACGCATCTGCCTAAGCCTCTGATTTTTCTAGTACCATTGACACAACTACATTTTTTCCACCACAAAACTGTTGACATAAAAACCTATTAGTATTTAAAAGTCTACATCACTTAAAGTTATGTGGAAACACCAAACTCTCACCATACCACATAGTTCAACTTGCCAAATACTACAGTCTTACTTCTTAACTTTTCCACCTCCGCTTTTGTTACTCTTTAATTTCCAATTTTACTACTTTTTACTCACATGCACCTAGGCAAAAAAAAACCCTTATGCAGCATATATCCATAAAATAATCATGTAACATGACTGGGAATGGTTTACACCAGGCTTATAGTAATGGTATGTATGATAAATCATTCCCATTATTGGGAGCAATCAAAAATGTCAGCCAAGACACATTATGTGTTTGATCATAAAGGAAAGATATAAAAAAGAAAACAGTAGTTATTGTAGAGCCTTCTGGAATGCAATTCAAAATATATAGAGCTTTCAACTGTTTGAACATTCTTCCTCAGCCTCTACTCTGTTTATTAGAAGTCCAATGAGGCTTAAAACAATGAAGCACTTATTTCTTTTTCTTTTTTGAAAACATGCCACCCACTTCAAGCTTTACAAATTTCCAGAACAGACTTGAAATGGCCATTTGTCTCACATCTAGGCTGCCACGTGTCTGCATTCTTGTCACCTACTCAAGATAAATGTCTGTACTAAACATCCTCAGAATTTGTTTGGTTTTGTACTAACCAAGTGTAAAGCATTTAAATTTTTATTTTTTCTGTGACAAGACCCCTTGGTCACTTGGCAACCATAAAATAATTTCATATTACTGAAAATTCATGTAATAAATACTTCAGTAAATACCACTTGAAATTAAATGTTATACTGTCTTTTCCTATAGCTGTAATAAGTCGACGAATCTCCTTGTATCCTTGCTCCCCCCAAAATGGACAGAGCTACACTGAAATTTTGATTTAGGTTTCTGTGAAGCAAGACCTAGAATACTGCCCTCCTCCTAAAACAAAAATAATAGTCACACTGTGACTTAAGCCTACTTTTTTCTGAGGCTTTTTATGACTAGATGGAAACAGTTTAACATCTCATGCCCACCAAGGGCATGAACGCAGCTGTAATGTACAGATGTTGCTGTCATCTGCATGGCATATCCTCATCTTGACATTTGTCACCAACCTTCCTTCCCTCTAGAAAGGCTTGCTTCTTACTGCTTTACAAAAATTATTTGTAATGGAGGCCCTTTAGCATTGCATAACTCTTCACTGACAAAAATTAAAAAGAAAAAAAAATAATAAAAAAAAAAATTCCAGGGTTACTCCTTCAGTTTGAATCAGGAATATGACAATATGATTTTTGAAGTGCATTTCTCCATTGCCTCACCGACTTCACTGTGGCTGAAATTGGAGTGGCCTTACTGTGCCTAAACTAGTCTCTTCTCAGATTAAACTGATCAGGAGATGTATTCCAGGAAAGAATGCAGTGCACTCCAGAAAAAAATGGGCATTCAGCCTCATGTCCAGATTAGAACTAGACCAACATAATAAAAACATTTGAAACATCTCAATATCAGATCTTGAGCACAAACCACTTCAAACCACAGATAAACCTTAACACGCCCACACTGCTCATCTACGAAGATTCAGTCTCAGGGTACCAAGACTCATCCAAGTCAAGACTGAAACAGAAACAGTGTTTTTAGTGCAAAAGTGTGCTATAAAGAAAGCAGAAGCAAACTGTGACTCTTTTACCATTAAAATAAATGTTAAAGTGTCTTTTCCTATAGCTGTAACAGAAGCAAACTGTGACCCTTCTACCATCGCTCTCAAACTCTGGAAGACATGGGAGAGGGGAAGGAAGGCATAATAAAAAAAAAAAAAGAGGCAAGGAAAAAAAAAATTGAAACATAATGAATCATCCTGTTTATATTAATACGTATTCAAGGAGCAGGTCAACCTTAAGCTGTCAGTTACAATAAGCTTTGAAACATACAGACAATTACAGAGTTCATAACAAAAGACAAGGTTCTGACATAATTATAAAAGTAATTACTTTATAAAGAATGACTTCGGCATTAATCAAATGTGCCTTTAAAGGGCATAATGCACTTTCATTCACAAAGGAATGCTGAACTTGAAACTGAAAAGTAACCCATATTTCAGAATTTGGTACGAGAAGTCATACACGTGTAATACAAACATTTAAAAAAATTAAGTCAGTAACTACCCTGCTGTAAGGAAACAAAACAAACTTAAATATCAACATAAAATGACTGGAAAAAGGCTAGGTCAAAGTATTTTTTTTTTTTATTATGCTACATTTTCAATGTTCTTCACAGTTTTCTGTGAGAATAAGGAAGCTCTGTTTCTTCCATATGCTTCAGCATGAAAACTGAAGAGGGCTATAAAACAGTAAGTACTACGAAAAAGAGTCCCTTAACTAAACAAGCTTTCAAGCTAACAACTTCAACTTAAAACTGAATTGTGTTCAGAAGGGTGTGGTAATTACTATTCAGAATAAAATACATACATGCTAATTTATGCTAAGAATACTTTTGGACGCCTTATCTCAAAAGAAACAGGACAGCTTTTGTAGGAAAGAACAGAAGTGACTAGGTTACATCTCATACTCTGTAACACATCTTAAGTATGATAACCTGAGACACTAAGCATTTAGGGTTTTAACTGCTTTATTAGTATGACTGCTGCTATTTGAACAAAAAGTACTTAATGGCTGCAACCTGTCCATCCTTTAGTTAAAATACAGTTATTCAAATTATTTCATTATAATACTTAACTTGCCATACCACTGGAAGCCCTGTCAATCTTGGACTTGTTTTCTTTCACAAAAGAGAAATCAGTTTCTTTTATATGTTTATCAGATATTTAAATTTAATTAGGATCAATATACAAACCTAAACATCAGAATGAGCATCCACTGGGCTTATCATTGTAAAGAGCAGTTATATTCTGTCATAATTTGAGACTACTAATGTGATCACTAAAATATCCTTAATATGACTACACATTATCCACCTGCTTCATTTCCTACATGGCATCCACTTCTAACTCAAAGTCTTCAAATTCTTCAGTTGACTACAAGGACACTGAAGTCATAGCATGCAACACCTCTTTATGCCATGCAAGGACATGGCACTTAGAACCAACAAGCTTCCTTAGGCCACCATTCTCAAAGAGATACAAATTTGAAAGCTTTAAATCCAGCGGTCAGCCTGATTGCCCAAACAGCCCTTGAGTTCTAAGGAGCTATTCCACTACCTTGTACAGCTGGAATCACCTGCACAATTTCTCTGTCAGAACTTTCCCTAAAGCCAACAAAGTTGACTAAGCATAGACTAGAAGACTTATTGTAGAAATTACATTACGCTATTTAAACACCAGCTTGACCCCCAGGCTGATACAACATGTTGCAGGCAATTTACAGTAGCTAGAAACTGAACAAAACCAATAATCCCTAGTTGCAATAAGAAAAATAAATGGTAGAATTTAAAGGTAAAAAAAGTACTGTATTAGCAACAGCAGAAAAATTATTTCGTGTAACAAAGTCTTCGAAACCTCTTCAGTTTGTGAAAATTCAGATCAACAATTACAATCCAGAAAATTATTGAAAATATATTATGTGCCTCATTTACCACTAAACTCACTCCTTCCTAATCTTTCAGTTTCTCCATTATCTTCAGTTGGCAACCACTGTGGTTTATTCACACATCTCAAAACCAAGGCCTGACCTATGGCAGAAAGGATTTACTTGTAATGCATACAGTTGCAACACATATTTCAATTTTGCCCTGGGCTCAGCAGTAGCAGTCATTTTTCTCCTTCTCAGTAGCTGGCACAGCACTGTGTTTTAGACTTTCGGCCTGGGAAAAGCACTGATAACACCGATGGTTTTAGTTGCTGCTCACTAATGTTTACTGACAAAGCACTTCCTCAGTCCCATGCTTTGCCAGAGAGGAGGGGAAGCCGGGAGGAAGCAGAGACAGGACACCTGACCCAGACTACCCAAAGGGGCATTCCATACCACAGCACATCATGCCCAGTATATAACTGGGGGGAGTTACCTGGAAGGCCCAGATCCCTGCTCTGGTCAGGCTGGGTATCAGTTGGTGGGTGGTAAGCAGTTGTATTCTCTTCCCCTGTTATTTCCTTTATCATTATTATTATTGGTGGAAGCAGTAGTGGTTTTGTGTTATACCTTAGTTACTGGACTCTTCTTATCTCAACCTGTGGGAGTTACATTCTTTCAGTTCTCCTCCTCATCCCTCTGGGAGCTGGGGGAGTGAACGAGCAGCTGTGTAGTTCTAAGTTACAGGCTGGACTTAAACCACAACAAATTTTCTCCTCTGTAGACAAAGATCATACCAGCCTCCTCATAATGCAACATCAATCAGCTCCTGAAACATAACAACCTAATAAAAAGCCTTTTCACTATTATACCTTATTCTAGTCAAGAAGCTGATTCTAAATATACTGTTAAAAGAAGTAGGTTTTGCTCAAATAAGTTTTATATAAAAACATTCTGCTGCGAATGCCATATAAGTTAGTTTAGTCTAAAACAGACAGGAGATAGAAGAAGGGGGAATGGCTTTAAAAAGCACAGATTTGCATTAGATATAAGGAATAAGTTCTTTACAATGAGGGTGGTGAGGCACTGGCACAGATTGCCCAGAGAAGTTGTGGCTGCTCCATCCCTGCAAGTGTTCAAGGCCTTGAGCAACCCTGTATAGTGGAAGGCGTCCCTGACCATGGCAGGGGGTTGGAACTAAGTGATCTTTAAAGTCCCTTCCAATCCTAACTATTCTACAAGTATGATTTTTATAATTTACACTTATCAAAGTCTATATTTTAGCAGCTCTCCTTAGAAATTACTAAGGCTTTCCTCCATTGAAAAATAAACACAAAAAATAAAAAGTCTACTCACGATCCATACAGGAGCCACAATAGCAATGTCTGGGGCTGGGGTTCGAGACTTTATTAGAAAAACTAAAAGCAACCCAGAGACAGTTTTCTCTATCTCTAAATGTATATGCCACATATGATCAGATAAAGCAATTTTGACCAAGACAGAGAAATGAACATATCAAAAGTTAATTTCTTTCTTTGAAGCTTCAGCTCTTGCTGAAGCTCTGTGGTCAGTCACAATTACTTTACCATAATAGTTTGAGGAGAGATAATGGACTTCCCTTTCAGTTCAGTGGAAGGAAAAAGACATGTAAAGGTTTGATAAACATCCTTACTATCCCCATCTCATACTAATTAGTAACTACCTCTCAAAAAACTAGGATGCATTTACACATAATTCAAACTACAGAATTAAAATAATAATTATAGTTACATCACAGTTTAAAATTATAAAAATACATCAGAAAAACAGCGGACTTCAGACAAGGCCACAGTCAGAATTTCAACTTCACAGATGTTCAACTACTTTAATTAGGGTCAGGAGCGAAGGGATTTTTTTTTAAAGCTTGATTGCAATACTTGCACTTGTATAACCCTAAACCTGCGCATTTATACCAGAAGAGCATCCTCCATTATCTCAAGACCTTTGTGATATAATTAAAACAACCAGTGCTCCCCTGACTCCACTTCAGAAGTGTTAAGCACAAGGGCTCTTACAAGCTGAGCACTCCTCAGCTTGTGTTGCTTTGAGTGAAAATTTGGCTGCAGTTTGTAGAACAGAAGGACAGGAAGGTTACTCCCTAATTAAATGCATTTTAAATGATATTGGTTAAATACACAAGCAATTCACAAATACACACTCTCAAGAGTTAGTTTTAGTTTTTTGTCAAGATTTAAGATGTTTTGCAAGTAACAAAATGCGACTCCAGGGAGATCACTGCACTATCTCAGGATATTGAACCGAGTCCACTATCATTTAAATACAATTTACAAACGCTTGCCTTACTTAAATTTAGCATTTACACAAGCATAAGAAAGCTTACCAAATATAAGTTAGGTACATTTGACACTGCTTTTCCTTTGATACAGTTATTCACAGGTTTGGATTTGGTCTTTAAACCATTTTATCATTTTAACGACGAAAGAAAGCCATGTCATTCGGGACTTTTTTTTTTCCCAATTTATTATTTGCACAAACTGTAAAAAACACTGCTGTAGGGAAACGGAGTAAATAAAAGCTGAAGTCACCCAACTGTGATGAGCAGCAGGACGCATTAAGGCGTCGCTGCATTTAAAATTAATTTGCTGCAGCTGACTGATAAGACAATCGTATCTCGGTTTTGGAACCTGGGCACCAGCACTGCCACACCTCTGCCGGTTTTAACTCTCACCTTTTTCAGGCACTGCTTCCTTCTACTGTCTCAAAAGCATTGGCAAGAGCAGACTCCTACAGAAAAGGGGGAGAGAATGGCAGAGGGCAACGCTAGGAGCTGTTAAACAGTGAAATATTAGATAATCTGCGATTTCTGAATCTCACTTTGCTGTTCCAAACACCCATAAACTTCACTCCGCCGCTCTGCTTTCAGCGGCAGGGAACGAGCTAAGCTCGAGGGAGAGAAACTTACTAAAAGCCAGCTCCAGAGAGCCAAAGGCTTCAGAGGAAGCCTGCCACAGCCCAGGCGCCTCTAAAGCGCGTTTGGCCGGGCCCGCCGGGCACCCTCCGTGCACAAGCGCGGGGCAGCTCGCCGGACACGACGCCCAGGCCCGACCTTCGCCTCACAGCCAACTCCCAGCCTGCGCAGGGGAGGAGCGGAGCCCACAGGCCAAAGACCTCGCAACGCTACGACAACCACCCCCACACAGCCCTCCCGAACGCTCCTGCCGGCTGAGGGAGCAGGGGGCCACGCCCTCCGGGAGGCGGCGGCAGCATCAGCGCGGCACCGAGCAGCCGAGTGCCGGTGGCTGCCGCCAACCCAGCTCCCGCGACGGCAGGCACCAACCGCTACAGCAGCGGCCGCACGCGCGCCCCCTCCCCGCCTCACCACTCACGTCCCCAGGCGGCGGCGCAGCAACGGCAGCGGCCCTCGGCCCCCGCCCCGCACCACGTGACCGCGCCAACCACTCGGCGGCGAGGGAGGTGGCTCCTAGAACCTGCTCCCGGTGCGCGTGCGCAGGGAGGCTGGCTGGGCCGGTGTCCTTCAGGGTGGCGGGGCGGGCGGAAGCGCTGTGGTGATGCCGAGCGGCCGGGGTTAGTATGGCCGGATGATACGGAGCCTGTTGCCAGTCGTGCAGCGTTTTGCCCAGGTGCTGAGATACTCAACTCAGAAGCGGGGCAGCGCCTCCTGTTAGGTTTATGTGCACTGCAGCCAAGGGGGGCGGTGTTGCGGGTAATGCAAATCGGTGAAGATAGGGGTGCCTAAGGGTGGTGGCCACGCTGCTTTCTAAGTAAAGCGTTCTGTGTATACGTTCTGGCAAAATACCGGCTCCAGGTGATAAAAGCACCTTTTACCTTCTCACTTGGAAGGCTTTGAATTGTGTTTATTGTAGTAACATCTGTGAAATACTGGTTACTGGTGCTACTTTCCATTAACATGCATAATTATCTTCCTTTTGAAAGCGTCTTGTGGCACATGCATAGCAGTAACTAGTTCTGTAAGTTAAATCGTTCATTAAAGGTAATTAGAGGAACGCATTAGTTTCACTTGTGTGCAATGCTAGTCGCTGGTGTTAAGTATTATTCCCCAAATTTGATATAGGTATCTAGAGTGAACTTGCTTACTAATATTCAGTAGGGAACACAGAGAAAATTATAAATGCCTAAAATTATAGGTTATCATAGAAATACTGGCAAGCTGATGATGCAAATATGCAACTAAAAATGAATCATACAAAATCCATAGCAGAAACTACATGTAAAAGGCCCTATTTTGCCGTCATTGATGTGGCACTTAGGTTTCATAGAACACTTTGGCAATTCATACAAGTATGTCATAGAATTTATTAGAAAATTGTATTCTGCTCTTCCAAAAACAGCACACAGCTCAGCAGACTGGCCGGCATGAAAGGGCCTGAATTCCTAGAAACAGGGTGGAGATCAAGTTAAAGGAGCAGACTTTGCCAAAGAAAGCAACTTCAGCACAGTATTCTCTTCCAAGAACTAATAGAAGCCAAAAGAGGAGGGCAGGTTCAGTGTGTGCCACCATTTAGACACATTATCTCAAGCTCCTTAGTTTTGGCACATTCCAATCTGTTACCTCAGTGCTAATCCTTATAATTCCTAGAAATCACAAGATGTGGGAGTTACAAATGCGTAGGCTTACAGATTCTCTATCATACACCAGGTTTTCTACAATTGGCACCATTTTCTGTGGTAGCATACTCCATTTTCATGCAGTCATAATTCCAGTCCATAATTCCTAAAGATTCTGTATTCATTGCCTGAGTGCAGGTCTAGATCTTATTACTGGATGTACAAGTCCTGAGATTGTGGTTCTCTTCTGGGACCTAGAAGGTCTGGATTTTATTCCTAGTTCACAACCTAAGCAATCATTTGTTAATATTCCATATTTTCAGGTACTTACTGGTAATGGCAGGGATAACAGAAGTCACAGGAAGAGTGAGAGTCTTAAGTAAATGAGTGTTCAGGTAAGACAATGTCCCTTTCCATTCAGGCAAATATTAACAGTACAGGTTCTGCTTCCTAAGTATGGCATGCCTGATTAGTAAGAGAGTTCAATACTTGGAAAGAAAATAAGGAAGAAATGAACAAAAACATCATTTTCGTAACCCATGTACACTTAGCACAGGAGTGATGCATATGGTTACCACTGCTTATGCCTTACTGCTAACTATATAATCCATGTAAATATTTATAATACAGCTATTATCAGTGTAAGCATACAGCTTAGTCCTATGTTGACCCACAATGAAAGAGTGACATTGAGATCTTTTCTTCACTTAATAGCACAAGGTTTAAGCAGGTTTTAGCCGCTGTTAAGCAGGTCTCAGAACACTCATTTTTCTGAGATTTATACTGAGGCTTTTTGACATGAAATAATTGGGAAGGAGCAGCCTGCTATGGAATGCATGGATGCAAATTGAATCCATATCTGAGGGATGTTGTTTTAATTAATGCTGGGAATCTGATACCAGCGTATTTGAAACACTGTTTATGTTACTCTTGAAGGAACTAGTTATGACTAGCCTACAAACGTGAGAATGTCAAAGCACGGTTATAGTAAAGGAACTAAACCTGAGAGAAGCAGTAACCCAGAATTTGATGCATAGAATATTATGAGTCTGTCATAAAATTTAAAAAGTACAGATGATTAAAGGTGTGGTTTAAGCATGTTATTAGCTTATACACAACTATTGTACCACTGCTGCCATTCCGGTTCTGAAAACAACAATGCTTTGGAAACTTTGGAGGCAAGCCCTTCTGAGAAATACATACAGAAACAAGATCTGATAGCAAATGTTTTGTATGAATTTGGGGCTCACACTTGTGGAGTCTTTGATCTGACATTAACTTTGTATTTGTTATGAAGCCCACCCATGCTAATTTTTCCTTAGTTAGTGTTGCGCTTTCTCCAGTTCAGCATCACCAACACTATAATTTCATAATACAACATGGAAAAATGGAGTGAAAAATGTAGATGCTTTCTCTCCAGCTTGTAGAGATAAAAAGGAATATATCCTGGAGTTTCTTGATGTGTTTGTATAGTCTGCCAGAAGGAACAGAATAGATGTCTAGTGGAAAATAAAAGATGGCATTGGTTTGAACATCGGCTGGAAGAAACAGACTAAAATCGAAAAGTTTTCATAACAGAGCCAACGGGGTGTTTGATCATCTAGTCACCTCCTGCTAATCCAGATACTTCCACATTGTGTTGAGAGACTTCAGTTAAAGCATTTTCATGCTCAAAAGCCTAAGCTGTTGTATGTGATGAGAAGCAAAGAGAGTAGACCAAAAGGCAAGGTTAAGGAAATGAGTGTGTGAAGTATGCCAAGAAGATGGTACCAGGCAATCCCTCTACACAGCTAAAGAGCTTTCTAAAAAAAAACGTATCAAAATCAAAGAAAGTATAATATGAGATCACAGGTGAAAACAAACTATAATGTAAAAAGTTATTGATTATGGAATAACAAGAAGGCTTGACCACAAGAATGTTAAATAATCATTACTAAAACAGTCTAAAAGTTGTTAACCATAATGCTATAGGTAGAAAACATTCTGTGGAATACAATTCTTTTTTCCAGTGGCAATAAAATTTCCATCTCATCATTCAAAGTTTATATAAAACATGAAGTTAAAGTATATTCTGTTGCTGGCATAGAATTTTTGCTAATACTGTAGCTGTGAAAATTTTGTGATTATTTTCCATTTCCATAAAGCACTCATACAATGTTTTCCTTTATGGAAACATGGGGTTTGATCCAATTTTTAATGACATTTCAACTGCTTTACCACAAGGATGTATCAGTAATCTGGTGACATCTTTATGTGCTCCATTGGCCTGCAGGATGCCAGGAAAGTAGAAGCAATGTTCTCCCCCAAGGAGATGAACATTGATCTATAGTACTCCCAGGCTGCCAGCTCTCAAAGTAGGGCTAAACCAGAGGCAATACTGGATGGCTTTATCTATCACTCCGTGTAAAGAAGGATTTGTAAAAGATAGTAAAAGAATTTCCCTCGAAATTACATTAAGCCCCTTTTTGGAAGTCTTGCTCTATGTTTTCTCACGAATAAAGGGTAGAATCCAGGTTCTGCATGTTATTGCCTTTTTCTGCTAACAGTGGTTCTGAAACTTACATGCTTCCTACCCCAACTCATGTTCCCTGCAGAGAGGTTGAGAGGCAGGGGTGGAAAAGCTGTTGGAAGAGGAAGATACCAGTGAGAGTGGTCCTAACATTTTACTTCATGATTCAGTCTTTTTATTTTTGTTTTCGTACAATAAAAGAAGCCGTATTTCCCTTGGAAGTTTAAATCCCAGAAGCGGCGAGGAAGCATAGTATGTCATAATATTGAAATTGGAATTGATTATTCAGTTTTGGGTTTTGTTGGTTTTAACTTAATGGACTTCCTGAAGCTGTCTTTAACATCCTATGTTTTATTTAACAAAGCTAAGACTAACAACCACATCTCTCCTGGCTCACAGTGTGTTGATAGACCTTAATTGCCCTGACCAGCCTCACCTGGGCTCCCTACCCACACCTCTACGCATGGGCCCAGAAGCCCCATTTAAGGTCAGCCCCAGAACTTGGTTTCCTTCCTGTATAGGCCTATAGCAGCATTAGTCTCTAACTCTGTCATTGCCTTGTTCTGGCTATTATCAGCCTGAGCTGATCCTGTGCTGATCCTGATCTCCCAGGCTTGCCTTCAGCCTGCCTTGCTGGTGTGGGCTGCCTGTTGATTTGGGCTCTTTGTTGAACCTAGCTACCACTCCTGGGCCTTCTCTATCCCTTGCTTAGATACCTTGGGGCTGGGCACCCTTCACGTGTGTGTTGTCCCAGAGAAGGTAAGAAGCAATTATGGTAATCAAGGCAGTAAATCCAGAAGTGGCAATTCAAAGCTGGTAAGCTCTATCAAAGATGTATTATTATTCTTATTGGTTCTGTTTTTAAAGCATTCAGTAGCAATTACAAAGTTGCAGAAAGGAAAGAAATTAAGTGCAGATTAAACTGGCTTTTGAAGCATTTAAGCATTTTTAGCATAAAAAATAATGCATGAATTATAATGAAATTAAGTCAAAAGACTGGATATCACCAAATCTGGGAGCTTGTATTTTGTAGCTGGGTGTTGCTTATGTTCAGCTTGGCAGAAATTTCACTCTAGCCTGGCAACACACAGCTTTCTGGCAAATATATTTAATCTGATCAGCTAGTATAGATGGGAAAAGGAGACAAGCTTTCAGGTGCACAATGATTTATTTATTCAGATCTGAAATAGAAGCAGTGCACTTACAAGTTTAATAAAAATTGAGGGCCTTTTTAGTTTGCTACCTTTAGAGCATACTGGAAGTCGCAGCTGACTGGAAATAACTGGTCAGTCTGCTGGGGATGATACTTTCTCTTGTGTATGTGTAGGAAATAAGCATCAGTCTTTGCCTTAGTTTCAAATGCTAATTCTCACCTCTGTTTTTGTGGTAGTGTTCCTGTCACTGTAATGGTTTCCTCAGGACAAAGGCAGAAGTGTGTAGACAGACATAGTACTGCTTGTTGGTGGCACCAACAAATACAGATGAAAGCCTTCCTTCAGACTTGGGAGAGTAGTAGGAGATGTCTCCTTGTTATACTTCTGTGACTGCCTCTTGCAACACACAGCTAAGGCCAGGAAATGGTCTGTCATGGTGCAGACAGCTGCAACATGTTGATGTCCTACCACTCCGGTTTATTTTCTGCTCTGCTGGTAGAGCTTTCTAATCTTCTTTGAACGAAAGTCATAAGGTGCTTGGGGTTAGATAGGGGCTGTCTCCAGGGGCTGGGTGTGGCTGGAGCGGGCAAGATTCACATCACCCTCTGCATGTGCTGAGAGGAGGCAGTTTAGCTCCCAGCTAAGACAAGTAATAAAGCTCCTGGCTGTCCTATCCCCTCAAGCTATCTCCACAGCAGGGTATTTCAGACTTCAAAGGCCATCTCTGGAACAAAGCAGAGGTTGAGGCTGAAGCTTTAGATTGTCATAGAATGCAGACCAACAAGGGTATGAAGACAGTGCTTAGCCATCTGCATGGGTGTTTATGCAAACTTTCTAGGACTTGTTTAGGTTTCTGGGGGTCTTCCAGCATTGTAGGTAGAAGGGCAAGTTTTTCAGCCATTAGTGAGACAAGCTCTCTTACTTCCCAGAGTCAAAGGATTCCCATAAGGATTGCCCTGGGGACCTCTTGCTCCTCTCTTAAATGGTCCTGAGAGTCTATTTTCAGCTTTTTCTTTCAGCAGCTGATTAATATATATTTCTGCTACTTGACACCTTTGTTTTTATTATTCATTCTGTATTTTAATTTTGATCTGTGTCCAATGTGTTTGAGAAATATATTTTTTAATTACTTCTCTTGTTCTCTTTACTGGCTTTTCATCTGTAAAATAATGGTCTGTGGCAGCTTTTGGCATTGCAGATTACCTAGATCAGTTACAACAAGGTGACTCGGCATTCTGTACAGCCGCTTGTGAAGATTTTGGACAGGCCTTGCTTGATTAATAGTCATTGGCCTGTTCTCGAGATAAATACATGCTGGATTTTGCCCAAGGGCTACAGAGTGGGCACTCCTAGGGAATTTAGTGGGAGAAATATGTACTTGAAACGACTTTTCTTTCAAATCTGTTTATTTAATGATTGCTTGCTTGAAGGTAATACAGCTGATAAGGAGGAAAAGCCAGTAAAAAATGTAAAGAGAAGTACATTCATTAGATGTTTTTTTAATCGTGTTTGAATATAAAAGCTAATTCTCAGAGGACAGATTGTATGGCAGACCCTATAGTGGGCCAAGTTCCTGCAGTAGGTGGAAGCTCACAAGATGTTAGTTTGTGTGTGCATGGTGCTTTTCAGCCATGACAGTTTATGATATCGGGGCCTTGGCAGTGAGCGGTAGTCCCTCTCTTGCCCCTGCCAGAACTGCTTCCCTCAGTGATGACTAGCATATCCATGTTGACATTTATCACCAACCACATATGAGCATGGTTTAGTTGATTTCCTGGAAAAACAGTGTGGCAGTTTTACCTGCATGCTGGCCTCCCCCAGCAACTTCTGAATCAGTTCCTCAGTTTCAGTCTTATCTGCCAAGTAGTGTGGGTTGCTCATGGGCTGCAGCTCCACCACTTCCTGAAGCTACCACTCATAGTCATCCTCTCTGTTGAGGTAAGCTTCTCTGTGCCAAGTCATGGCAATGGCCAATAGTGCACATGCAAATCCTGGAGACATGGCAGAAGATACCAGTTGGTCTAACAGGCTAGTCCATCACCTTTTTTAGCCGTGCCCTCTTGGCAGCTGGGGGGCTGAACACTGGTGGATTTGTGAGTAAGCTCACACAGTTTTACCTGCCCACTCCAAATGATGGTTCTTTTCGAAACAGCTGGTCAAACAGAGGTGGGTAGTGATTCAGAGAAAACTTCAGGGACTCGCCAACAAAGTTTCAAGTTGACAAGCAGGTATTCTTTATTGCGGCGCCGGGAGACACTGGGGATAGCTCCTCCTAACGTGCATCCCCGTATTGCCACACAGGCCATCCTTATATAGTCACTTGGGTATACATACATGTTCGTGAGGCTGCACATGAATGACATCATTTTCCAGAAAGTTTCCCGCATACATACAAAATGTGATGGTGGTCTTTGAGAGTCATCTACTTCGTCCAACAATCTTCATCACCCTTGGCAGTCGTGGAAGCACCAGCTTAATTAACATAACAAACATAGCAATCATCCTGTCCCTCTACTTATCAGGTAGCTTAACTGCTCCCACTCTGGACATTTGCTAGTCCGGATACTCCCCAGTAGATGTTTACACCAACTTAATGGTTTCATTAGCATAGCAATCATCCTGTCCCTCCACCCATCAGTCAGTTTAACTGTGCCTATCCCCAGGTTCTGTTTTTCTGTTTTATTTTTCTTACACGTTTTGTACTAAGGTCCTAAGGACCTAAAACTACCTTCAAGCACCCTCATTACAAAGCCATCAGACTTAACCTTACTTAGAACTGATTACATTTTGTGCTTTTGTGCCTCCTCCTTTCAGTAGGAGACTTTAGAGAGACTTGAAACCATTGGGTTGGAAATGGGAAGCAGTGAGGGAAAGGAGTGAACAAGAAGTATGTAGGGAACATGCCAGGAAGCTGACAGTATTGTGATTGAACCTGATATTCAGAACAGGCAAATGAGGGTTATTTTTCGGCTATTCATGGCTTCTACATTTATTTAAGAAATTGGGCACCTGTTTTGATGCATCATTGGGGGAGGGGTGTTGAAATAACTTAGCAAAAAGATCTACCAAGTATATAATCTATGCAGTATTTGAGTGCTTCTGTTTGTGTATCAGAGAAGTGTTTCTCTGAAGGAATCATATGTGATTCTGCAAATCCCAGGTTCATTTGCAAAAGGAGAAGAATAAGTGGATATGTGCACAGAAAAGTCAATATACTGAAATGAAGAAAGCAACAGAAGACAAAACACAATATGTGTGTTTTTAGAGGATCTGTCAATCTAAAGTAATAACAAATAAGTAAACAGAGCCCTTTTAATTTGTTCAAGTTAATCCTTTTCAGGGCTGAATTAACTAAAGCATATCCCTATGAAATAACCTTCATTATATAAATCAGTGTGCTGATGGATTGCTGAGTTTGCAGCCAAAAAACTGCACCACCATAGGTGTGAAGTTTCCTGATCATCTAATAAATTGATAACTTTGAAGCCTAGTTGTGACAATTTAAATGTCATCACTATTAAACAAGTTGCCAAAATGCAAACAACCATCCTAAGTCATTAAAATGTAATTATAAAGGACAGCTGGGTCTACTATCAATCTGGGCTGTGGGGACTCATAATGGGGAAAAATATGAAACTTCCACACAAACAGAATGAGACTGCTGTATGTGCCAACAAGAGCCTGCATGAGAAGCAAGGGAAAAATGCATTTTGTATGTACAGTTACCGATGCTTATAGAAGGCTTGCGTTTTGGAGCTGGACATAGGAGTTGGTAACAGCATGACATCCAGCAGATGTCTTCATCTTTTTTCTACCATATATGAAAAGTCCTTTTGCTTATTAACAGGATAGGCTTTACTAATGAGAGGCAGGTAGACTGGGTGGCAGTTACAGTCTAGCAGAAATTACTATGAAGTGGGACTACATTTGCTCAATTGTGGAATGGCCGCACAGGTGGTGTAATCCCTGTTTTGAGAACCAGGTGGACTTTAGATGATAATTAAGATTTGCTTTTTGGTTGAGAGTAATAAAGAGTAAAGAGGCTAAAAGGCTTTGCAGGCATGGACTTGATGTGTTTATGAAAGCTGTGTTTAGTCATGTTGATAATTACGTTACTGAACTTTCTGTTTATTATTTGAATGTTACTACTTATTTGATACTTTGAAATTGCCATGAGGTGGGCAAGTCCAGCCACTGCTCAGGACTTGCAGCTTGAAGAGCTTGTATAGCTCTAAATTCATATTGGTTTCAGCTACATCCCAGTAGGTTCTGTCTTTTGTTCAGCAGTGCAGTAAGTAGTTGATTAGATCTACTGCTGATACTTACAGTGGAAATCATGGAACAAACTAGAACTGTGATACTGCTTCATTATAATAGTAACCCCAAAAGGTCCCACAGTCTTCTGGTGTATTATTTATATGTATTATGGAGCTACAACAGCTGCTAGCTTCCACAGTTAAGCTCCATTTTCCCTAAATGTGGCAGGAGGGATGAAATAAGTGGGAATTGCTGATAATTGGTAAAATTCTAAGAGAAATACCTTTTATGTTATGTATCTTGATGCACATAACAACTCAAGTATTGGATAGCTACTTTTTTGAGGCTTTTAAAAATATGCATGAGTGCTAGCATATTGTTTGAAAGGTTTTTTCCTTGTACATCAGCCTATAGCACATCATTCTCAAAAAAGTATGTTGTAAACAATTCCCAGATAAGTTCTAACTGATCGGTATTCCTGAGATATTTAGATGTCAATTTTTCCATATATAATTTTCTACTATGAAGTAAATTCTTGTGGTGCCCTGGGGCATTCAATATGCTGAAGAACTTGTTCGTTTATTCTCACTAGAAGTGTGATATTGCATATGGGTGTTCACAAATCATTAATTTCCTTCCTTTTGTATTCTTGGACATGATATAACAACGGGGTGTACTGGTGTAATTACCTACCTTTCACTTTTGTAAATTGTATTTTTTGTTTGTTTTGTGATGAGAATCAGTTGGTATGGAGCTTAGAGAAACATTTAAGATTATGAACTGTTTCTAATGAACAGACTGTTTTCTGATGCAAATGGGAAACCAAGTCGAGAGTGGGCTTTATTTCTTTTATGAAGAAGGATACAGCTTTTCAACACATTTTGTCCTTATTTTTTTGGCAGATTTGGACTGCCCTACTCAAAAGCGTAAACAAGCCTCAGCCTATCAACAATGGAAATGGGGCACTAACCTGCCAAGTACAGGGAAATGAATAAATGGAAGAACAATAAAAGTCAGTAAAGTAGGAAATCTCATGCAGTGTGAATGATTTCCTTTATCGCTAAAGCAAAATTTTCTGCTGTTTATTTTGCACGGCTACACTAAGGATGAATATGTTGTCAAAAATGCTCTTAGGAAAAGCTTGACAGTTCCAGAGATCACACTGGCTAATGGGTGGAACGGTTATTTTGAAAGAAAACATAAGCTTTCCTGTAATTTGCATTCATGTCCTCCCAATATGAGATGACTGCAGGTTTAGGAAATTAAACTAAAATGTTAGTTTTCCAGGTGCACCGAATAGGCTTTGAAATTAAGTTGGCAAAGGTGAAGCTCCATGGTACTTCTCACTGCACAGTGAGAGTCAGCAAGCTGACATTGTAAAATATCCTTAGTAATAGTCAGTTAGAAAGTCTGCAGGGGATAAAGTCAAAGGAAGGTTAGCAGCTGACATCAAATCAGAAGCCAGATGTGCTGACCCTTAATCATAGGCTTTTGCAGGCTTTTTTGGACTGCAATTCAGCATAACATTATTGAATTCACCTTTAGATTAAGCTGGTTTGCTTTGACACATACAAACCCATATGCAAGTTAATGGCTGTGTCATCCACTTCATTATGCAAGCTTTGATAACAGATCAGTGAGGTGACCTCTGCAAGCACTGCTTTTCAAGGTCCTTAACCATTTGCATTTTCAATGAATGGAAAGTGTCACTCTCCGTTTAGGTCATGTTGGATCATTAGTTTTGCGTACACAAATTAAAACTGGGAATATTAATATGTGACATGTTTCCTTTTTTTCTTGCAAGATAATTTAGAGCTATTTAATTCAGTAGTATGTTGTGATGAAAGTCATCTGCTCATTTACTGGTGCAAAATCTTTGCTTTGCAAAGAAAACAGAGACAGTAGTCCCAGCAAAAGCATAGGTATTAGTGGACTGAAATTAAGCATGGTCAGAAATTTCTGAAGGATTAAAGTAACTTAGCAAAAAAGAAAATATGTTTTCATAAAGGTTTGGAGATGATGAAGTTAAGATTGTGTATTCAAACCCTAACTATTCTTTGTTGCTTATATATGATTCTGCAGTCTCTGCTAGATCATTATGCAGAGATTTTTTGCAGTAGAACTGAAGTGAAAAAAGACTTTATATGATGCAATTTCTACTAGCTTAACAAATATTTTTGGGTTGTTAATGTAAGCTTATGTTGTGTGATCTTTATTCAGAGGATATACTTTTGACTTGCTCACTTCCACAGTGCTTACTCAACAAACCGCATAGTAATTGGTAGTATTAAGGTCAATGGCAACAAATCCGTCTCTCACACTGTGCACTAAAGAAGGCATTTACTGAATATTGCACCAGTGTAGAATCAAGCTCATTGCTGATTCCACTGAAATGACTTATCTTTCATGCAACTGTGGGGAAGGAGTTAGTCAGGATCTGACCAGTGGGTGTATCACCTTTGCAGTCTTCATTGTGCATGGTCCAGTTCACATACTGAATAAGGCAGGTATGCAAAAGAGATTACTTGTTTCTTAGATTTAATAATATCTGACCCTCTTCCTGGTGAAGTGATTTCAGTGGGGACTGTGAGCTCCTACAGTGAAATACCTTGATTCTGTCCATAATGACCTGGAAACCCACATAAGATGTTATAATCGTGGCTTGTTAGCATCATATCTTGGTTGTCAGATACTGAATCCACAGAACTCAATGGTCTGGTCTCTCCTGTTCACAAGGCAAGGGAAGTCATGTGTACGGGTCAGGCTTTTCCCATCTCTGATTTTAGAGTCTATTTCCTGTATTTCTTAACTCCTATTTCACTCACTTATGTGTTCTATCCTTTGTTCCTATTAACTTGCTGTGGGAGAGCATACTTAAATTGTTTTAACACTTAAACCTGAATTTGTGGTCCTTCTAATCTCATCTAGATAAGAAGCTGCAAGCCAGCAGGTTTTGGTGGTTCTGTCTTCTGCTCACACAAGTTTTGTCTGGGAAGCTGGTCATTTAATTTCTGAGGAATACAGTTATGGAGGAAGGACTGTCATCACAGATTTAAAAATGTCTTGGCTATACAAGGCTGCTTCCACAGAGTCAGCTGCAGTTTTCTAGTTCCCCTGACAGGTCTCTACTTAATGAAGGCTTTGGATTTCTAAACAAATATATTTCACTTGCATATCCTAAGACTTTGAAGCATGTCTATGATTCATCTAGGCATGCTTGCTTTTTAAGGTTTGATGTGCGAAAGTCATAGATAAAAAATACAGCACTTAAAACTCTGGGGTAGGTATCCATGTTGTATTGCTAATCTCTTGGGGGTCTGTGTGAATCTCCAGTTGGATGTTAGAGGTAGACATCGCAATGCAATTAATCAACTATAATCCTCATAAAGAGGACACCTATAATCTAATTGATGGGTTTATTTGCATTCTGAAGTGACTAATGCCAGTATCAGTCACAAGATTCAGCTGAGGAGGAGGGCATGACTGATACCTTTTCATACCTGGGTTTTTAGAGTTCTCCCTAGTAATACGAAAAGAGGTAGTGTCGTGGTTTAAGTCCAGTCAGCCACCCAGCTTTCTCGCTCACTATCCCCTCTTTCTTCCCCCAGTCCTGGGTGGGGTGGGAAGGAGAATCGAAAGAATGCAACTCCCTACAGGTTGAGATAAGAACAATTTAGGAACTAAGATATAACACAAACCACTACTGCTACCACCAATAATAATACAAGAGAAATACAAGGAAAGAGAATACAACTGCTCACCACCTGATACCAAACCTGACCCAGCAGCAAGCACCTCACCCTTCCAGGCCTCTGCCCTCCGTTTTTACATACTGGACATGACATGCTGTGGTATGGAATACCTCTTTGGTCAGTTTGGGTCAGGTGTCCTGTCTCTGCTTCCTCCCTGCTCCCCCTCCTCCCTGGCAGAGCATGAGACTCAGAAGGCCCTTGGTCAGACCGAAACATCATGAAGCAGTAACTGAAAACACTGGTGTTATCAGTGCTGTTCCCAGGCCCAAAATCAAAAACACAGTGCTGCACCAGCGACCAAGAAGGAGAAAAAGGGACTGCTGCTGCTGCTGAACCCAGGACAGGTAGTGAGGGTAATTTGTACCAAAACCAGACCACCAAGACTGTGGTTGGTTGGTGATGATGTACTGTGGTGTATCATGTACATAGGACCTTGGTACGCATGTTTACTGTTTAGGACACTAATGCTGTTTACCAAGCTGGACCTATGTTTTACATGAAGTTTGTTACAGCACTTAATGTGACAGAAGAAACTGGATATTCTACAGTAGCTTAAAATGAAGACATTTGAAGTTAGTTAAATATGAAAGTGTTTCATTATGAGAATTAATTCCTCTGCGATGTTATTTTTTTTTTATTACTTTTCGCACTACGTGGACAACTTTGGACTGGAGGTTAAGAACAAAAGCTGGATGCTTTTGCTGAAATTCTCCATACAGAAATAATTACTTAGGGCAACATTGTAACTTATCTTTCAGTTCCAGACTTGACAATCCTTTCAAATGATTAGACGAAAGCAGACCTTACAATTTCTTTTATTTTCAGGTGTTCTGCAGACCGGGGAAGATGTTATTTATAATCTGTTCATGTATTTAAGTTAATCCTTGTCATTCTGTGGTGAGAAACATCTGTTTTAAACAACAGAAGCTGAGATTATTAATCACTGTTCTATAGGAAAGAATTAATTCAGTAATAAACTGCATAGCTATAGTTTCATTCAATACCTGGAGCTTCACTGATAGCATGGATAAATTGAGGGTTTCATTGAATTGTGAGTCTTGCATCTGTCATCACAGCTAAATAATTTTTAAAGGCTTAAAAAGCTGAAGAGGTATCCTGTCCCAGTGTGAAATTCATAATTCATTTGTTCCTATCTCCTGGGTGCTATTTTTAGAAATAGCAGAAGAAACAGACAAATTAGTAACAATGTTATGTTTATAGTTTAATCCTATGAAAGGGGGAAGAAGTAAGGCAGTTGTAGTAATCTGCAGAAATTAGATTAAGTTTAGTAGCGCATTTGGATTTTCTTTTTGGTAAGATATTCAAATTGGAAAATTGTGTGATCCTTAAAGATTTCTGTCTGTGAAAGCAAACAGAGGAACTGCAAATGGACACAGAAGGGGTGTCTGGAAGCAGCCTCTGTGACTGCTGCCAGTCACAACAAGGAAATGATAGGGTGCAAAATAGACTGAATAAAGTCAAATATTTTATTTTGGTATTTTCACCAGATTTGTACTTGTAACATGTCAAAAAACAAGTGCAGAAATGTGCAAACTTGGGGAGATCCTGAGTGAGAAAATAAGTTAAACTGCTCTATAATTATTTGAAATCTGGTCCTTGAACTAAAACCCTGCAAAGAAAAGGAGAGCAAAGATAGGATTCCTGGAGGGTGTAGTCTCATGTAAAACCAATATAGAATGAGGAAGCCTCAGCTTTGTGTTCTGCAACTTAGTCTTTGAGTTTTCAACCTTTAACTCTGCTTTCTTCAAATTTAAGATGCAAAGATAAGAGCATGGTCCTGACAGTCTGTGCACTGTGCTGAGCCGCACATCTCCTAATCACACTGTTGTTGCATGAAGGGAAGCCTTGAATATCAAAAAAACCCAACCTATTTTACTGCTTGCTCCCCTCCACACACTCCCAACCCCCTCATTTTATAATCATCCTGATTTTCCCAGATTTTACAGTTGGACTCTGCTCACTCCTTTCAGTCTGCCTGGATACATCAAATGATAAATTTTGTCTTTATAGGAGGATAAAAAAAAAGCAGATGTTCTCCACTTTATGACCCTGTTCTCCACAGCTGGTCTTATGTCTTGTATAAAAACAGCTACTAGATGTACTTTCAATGTAGACACCAGCACGTAAATCTGTACGAGACCATGGAAACAGGGTGCTCGTAGACTCTCTGTTCTCGTGGACTGTACAGCAAGGATAGTATTCTCTGAATCTGTTGGCTACTAATAATCCCCAGTAATGCTTTGTAAAGAATAATCTAATGCCTGTAATAACATAAGGGGGGGGGGGGGAGAAAGTATTTATTTAAATCAACTAGAACATCCTCAAGAACTAATGCATTAAAGTGGTTAGAAAAGGCAGCAGAGAGTAACAGGCATGGAGACCTCCCGTTTGTCACCAGAGACTGTTAAATGGTTGAAGTTGCTGTAGCACTGTCTGTGCCAAATAGATGCAATATAATTTTCAGCGCTAGAAAAATCACTTGCTAGCAGTAATTTGTAATATGTCGTATTCATGTATTTAACTTATTGTATGCATAAATGCTATTATTTAATACTTTTCTGTGTGGTTGTATGTGAATACATAGTAAAAGAGAAAAAGAAATTTACTTACTACTTATTAGCATTACAAATTGCATAGTAGCATAGTAGACCTTTTTTTCATGGTCAGTCTTTTTTGGAGCAATCTTTCTCTGTTCTCTTTGAAAGGAGTGAGGATTAGGCACCTGGATTTATTTAAAGATCTGGCTTTCAGTGTCCAAAGTTAACAAAAAAAAAATGTTATTCTGTTTTAAGAGAATGGATTTTTTCAGATCAATTTTTTAATTTAAGTTTATAGGAGCAGTCTGAAAGAGGTGGAAATCCTGCTCTTTGCATTACCCGTGTTGTGCTGAGCTCAGTATTAGGGCAGCAAGTAGTTTTTTCTAATTTTAGCATCCACACTGAGGAGATCAGATGCTGTTTAGATAACTAGGCTTTATTTTTGAGGGAAGCAACTGCTGTTGACAATAATAGTGGCTAGCCAGAATTTTTTATTTGTAATTGTAGCTGTAGGATTTGTTAAGATGCAGGTCTTGGGGTGAGTACAGATTCTAGCTGAGAAACGAGGGAGGATGGAGGGAACCTGAAAAATCCCATATAGAAATTACCCTTTATCTGAACTGCGTAAATTCAGAGGCTCTGTAAATTGGATGTGACATGGTATATGTCTTCTAAAGGGGGTATCAGAATTAGAGAGAAATTAAACCCTTATGTGAATGTTAGATTTGTAATGTTTGCCTCACAGTTAATGATCTCTTTGTCTCTTTGTACTCAATGAGATTTTCCATAATTCAACTAATTCAGATTTTCTAGATAAATATATATGTATAAATTAGTATTTCCTTTTCTTTCTATATATATTGCACTTTCCTTTCTGCTGGAATATTTTCCTGTAAACAGAAACAGTTTACCTTGGCTGTGGAATTAACAGTAACTTGGATATCCTCAGTTTACTAATGAAACAGGGTTTGAACTGATATAAAAGAGAATTCTTTTTTATATAAAAAATCAGCTCAATAATTGTTTTATGGATAGATCAACACTGTACTTAGATGACAGCTGTTTCCCATCTTATTTTTGATACTTGGAAAGAAGGATATATTTCTCTATTATTAAGCTCCCAAAAATCTCAAAAGAGAATTTTTGGAAGGAAGTCCAGTATCTGTTAAATAGTAGTTCTCTACTTGTTAGAAACAAATCATGTAACATCACTGCTTGATTTATCAGTGTGCTGATAAATCACTTAGTTTTGTCAGTGTAACAGCACTGACAGATTTAGGGATAATTGTATATACTGGTTTGGTAAACAGCTTTTAATTGCATACATTCAAGTTGCTTGTTCTGGTCATAAAACCTGAAAAATTGACCTTTTTTTGTGGTGGTCCTAAAGTCATCTTTAATTCAAACCACCTCAGAGGATTGTAGATGAAAAACAAATCCCATTATTTTATCAGTCTTTTGTTGAACCTGGTAGATCTTAGAGACGTAATGAACCATCTCTGAGTATTTCAGTAATTTAATCTATGTACAATTTATAATAATTGGGAAAAAAGTTAGGTAATTTTAGCCTACAGGGTAAAGCTTCTGGCTGGCTTTCTGGCATCTTTTTGGCATCTCATTTTCGTGCTCAATTCTAAAACATTGGACATACTAAAATGTAACTAGAAAAATAATGTATGGAGAAGGCAGATAAACGTAACAATTCTCCACACTTGGCTTTCTTGCTCATTTTTATTAAAAAAAAAGGCAAAACAAAAAAAAAAGCAAAGCTGCTGTTACTGTTACTAAATGCTCCATAATAGGGCAGTTTCCATTGACCAGGATCCTATTGATGTGTGTGTTTCTGGAAACATAATCTATATTGTTTGGCATTCCTGAACTTCACAGCCCCCAAACCCCATTACTTCACACCCCATTAGCTATTCTATGCTCTTGATCAGATCAGTATTTCTAATCTGAGAAATTAGTATTTCTGAACACATTGATCAAGATATTTAAATGCTTAGGGGCAAGTGTCCAGTCCTGACTAGTGCCATTTCAGGTGCACAGCGTATCTGAGTTGTTTGCACAGGATGCAATCCATGGCCCATGTAGGACCTTGGTCCTTCTGGAGGAGTACCTGCAGTAGATCCTCTCTGCACATTTAGCTGGGTCTAGAAAACACTTCCAGGAATCGGGATCAGCAGGCATTTCTGAGAACATTTTTGTTCATGACCTGTTAATTAAGTTTTACCTTATTTAAGCAACAGTAGTTACAGTGTTCCAGGTAAGTAGCTGTTATTAACTTCCATTACGCTGAAACCAGTTTTTTCAGTGATGTCTCCCAAAATGGCTGTTCTAGTTTGCCATGTATCATTTAAGTGGTAATTATTGTGGTAACATTTTAAATGCATGTGGTACTTTTCATTTTATACAGCAAACCTGCTAAGTAGAGCTAGGAGTTGAGAGAAGTTAATGGGTTTTGACTAGACTATTTAGACCAGGCTAGAAAAGGAAACACTTGAATAGTGGTAAAAAAGAACCTAGCTTGGGTTATTTTTTCCTGTAGACAGAACTCAAAACAATTGACAGTATTTTGTATAAGGTTTCCTAAAATTTGCTTTTTGTCTGAGATCAGTCATGAAAATTGAGTCTTGAAAGTAGGAAGAAAACTAAATAATGTGAAAATGGGATTTACATTCCTCCAGTGCCTTCCTTTGCATGATAAAATGCATGAACTTGCAGCATACTTACTCATCATTTGGCATATATGAATTAAATATTTTTTTAGTGCTTAATACACTACCCCACTACCCCAGGCAAATCCCCCTGCAAATGCACATAAAGTTTTTTGGCCACTGGGGCAAACTAAAACAGAAAGTGCAGTAGCTGATGAGTATGAATGGTCTTATGCTGTATTTTTGTATTTAAAGTTTAAGTACAGCTTTCTGGGGGAAAAAAAAATAATATAGAGGTAATGACCTGCACTTGAATCAGCTACAGGTGCAGCTAGAAATCAAGTGAAAACCAGGACTTCGGATGACAACTTCTGCCTAAGTGTCACCATACAACATGTATGGCCTCCTTATGAGGGCAATGGTTAAAAAATGTTTGGCAGAAATCTGCAAATAAAAAGAGGTAACAGACTGGTAACAACTACATCCAGTTGAGGTGATTCCAAGATGAGCCCAGTTCAGACCATCCTAGAAAGGCCATTTGTTATGGAAGGTATCACAAACATATTTTCTGGAAAATTGATCGTGATATGCAAAGGCTTTTTGTGTGAAAAATGTAATGAAAACCAGTGTGTAAATAGTGAGAATTATGACACCAGTGCTGCTTGCATCACACACTAGCATGTGGGCATATCCTGGGTCTCATCCCATAAACTGTTGAGATAGTACAGTTTAGGAGAGGTATGGGATCCTAAGCAAGTAATTTAATTTGTACTTTGGATCATTCCCTGTTCAATAGCTCTTGATTTTTAAAGGCAGTGGATTCCTTACAGCAATTTGTCAGGTTCCTAAATGTTCCTGTTTAATGTAGAATTAGTATTACTGTTTACAACTGTTTCTTAAATGTAGAAGACATTTGTTTGTAAATGTGAATTTCTCTGAAGGAAGTTTTTTCCCTTGGTATATTAAAATGGTACAATGTGGAAATTGTTGAAAGAAGGAAAGTCCTCATCTGCACTGCTTCATTGTTCGTTAAACTCTTAGCTGGAGAATACTCAGCCTGGACTTGATGCTATACTACATTGTGTCCAGAGGATTACTGAGATACATCCTGTTGAGCTTGTGCTTTGAAATGTCAGCATTTTAGTCTGACAAAACCTTCTAAAAGTTAGACTCCAATGACCATATCTTGTAACAAAAATACGCAGTGTATACAAAAGAGATAATAGGGACTTAATACAGTGTAAGTTCCAAAAGTTGCCTAACAAAAAGTCATGGTGCAGTATCACCAGTGTGATCTCAAAAGATGCTATATACAATCTAATACTGTAATTAAATATTTGCAGATCATGAGGTTTTGGGGATAGACTTATTTTGGTTCTTACTGGATAGGAAGTGAAGGTTAGTAGATTGTGCTTCCTGATCAAGAAGAAGCTGAAGCATTGGAATAATAAGAACTTCAAAATTGGAATATACCTAGATTACTAATCCCTACTGTGTGCCATGAATATGAATTTTCATTAAACTGAGTCCAGAATCTAGTTCTGCAGTCCCCTTCCACTGATGGTGTGATTTTTGTTAATGCAAAATTTGAGTCAAATAATGGTTCATAAATAACAATATTTCTTATAGAATTTGCCATGTTATAGGAAGCTCTGCACAGCCTAGGCTGTGCAAACATGGAAAGTGTGGAGAGTTCTCAAAGAACTCTTACAGGATAAAGTGAAATTAATCTTAAAAGCATAAGTATGTGTGTGCTGCATCATACTAAGGTCCATCTAGGTTGCCATTTGATGACAGAGGCATGTACAAGAGTAAGACCCATAAGCAGTGGCATTTACCCTGAACACACTCCCAGCTTCTGAGGATATGTACCTCATTAACCTTCAGAACTGGCTGTGATGTCTTTGTATTGCATAAACAGACTTTCCCCAGTACCCGTCCACTGATTTTTCAAGTCGCAGCGTCCTGTGGCAATGATTTTCCTGGTTCGTTGACAGTGTCTGAAGAAGTAACTTTGTATTTATTTTGAACCTTCTAGTTTTAGTCCATGTCTTTTATCTTTTGCATTGGAACAATCAATTATTTTTCAACTTCCTGATGCCAGTAATGATATTTCTGGATATGTTATCCCTTCTTGGGCACTCTTTTTCCAGTCTGAAAAATTTTAGCCTGGTAGTTCAGTTTGAGCAGTCTTTAATATTGTTTTCAAGACCAGAAAGAAGAATTTTTCCACAGTAGGCAAGGGCAAGGTGCACAACGCATTATACTTGGGGTTTTTTTAAAGTTATCTTTTTTTCCTTCTCCTTTTACCTGATCATTCTTATGTTCCATTTGAAGTTTTGACTGCTTAAGAGTATTGAGCTGATGTTTTCATAGAGCTACCTCTTATGATTCCAAGAGCTACTTAAAAAGTAGCTGTGATTAACTCAGTATGTCACTGAATATGTAAAGCCAAAATTGCCTTTTCCTCCATACATTTATACTTACCGTTTTATTGCCCAGCATCACATAGTGTCATGAGGTTTCTCTGCCATTCTTTGAACCTTTAGTAATTCTTTGAAGGAGCAGAGATCAAGAAAGTGTGTTTAATTTATGATCAGCAGGCAATGATTAAGCTTGATCCTATCACACAAGTGAAAGGTCAAGGAACCCTGAATCACAGCTGGAGGCTGTGAAATGAGTCCATGCCTTCTCATGTTGATAAAAATCAATAAATTTTGTCCAGTATCACTGACATAAATTGAGTCTTTAGATAAGCTCAACTGCCAAACTCTTTGAGAAAATAGTAATACTCATTTTCTTTTAGAAACCATTTCTTGCTCTTCTGCTCTGTTATGCCATTTTCAGGTTGCCATTCCTGACTAGCACAACTGAGAAATCAATAATGATCAAATACCAGCAATGCATTCTGCTTGGAAGTAATCAGCCAGGCGACCAGACTGTGGTGCAAGAACTAGCAGCAAGGACAGCTGGTCACAAGCAGCTTCCTTGTGGCCAAAGAAAGGATCTCTGACATCATGCTGCATGGTTTCCATGCAGCTTCTGGCACAGTGGACCCCAAAGTACAGTTAACCCATCTCAGTGGCAGGTAGTAGGAGCAGATGGGTGAGGACAGCCTAGCTCCATTCACTCCTTTCCAGCAGAGAGGGCAGACAGGTAGCTCATTCTTGACTCAGAAGGCTTTCTTTCACCTATGAGATCCTGTCGGGATCAACACTTTTTCTTCTGTAATTGCTAACTAGCACTGTGGGTAGTAACATAGCACATTACCTTCCTCATCTGTCATTCATGAGGAAGCATTAAAAGATGAAATAAAGCTGACTGAGCAAGACCAAGACTTGCTGCTATCACCAAGTAACCATGGGCAAGACCTGTGGACTTTGCCACAGTGGTAAAAAACAAAACCAAACCTCGTGGACTTATGAAACTCCCTTCCTCAGTCAAAAACTGCTTGAGACCATTGCTTTAAGCCATGTAGAGACAAAAAAATACAAATCAGATAACAGATTCTGTAACTTCCCTTTTGAAATTCCTGCTCCAGGCAATTTTGTCACTGGCGAAGGAGACAGAATTAAAGCAAAAAAAAAAAAAAAAAAAAGTCTGTGAAGCATTGAAACCTTTCCTGAGCGTTTTACAAGATGTTAATCTAAAGATAATAGATGCAGAGCTGAAGGCTGATCAGTGTAGTCTGGGAATTATCCAAAAGTATTGCTTAGCTTCTTGTTAGTTTAGTGATACTTCAGCGGAATATCCATATTCCCCAAAGGAAAGTATAGGAATGATGTTTTATCTTTCCTGGCTTCTTTAAACAGAGAGATACAAAGGTACATAGGGAGGTAGAAAAATACAAAGAATGTGATCTGTATGGATTAATAGTGTGTTTAAGATGAAAGTTGCTTAATAAATCACTAGGACATAATTTAATGTGCTCTAAATACTGATATGAGTAAAACTTTTATACATGAACCTGAGAATGCACTATAGAAACAATCCTAGTGAGGTATGGAAATGACTGATTTTTCTAGTTCTCTTTACTGTGATACAGTGGAATACAGATGTTAACCATCAGATATGCTTACTGCTTGTAATACATTTGAAGGCTCTAATTAGCATTCCATATGTGTTCTTGATTTGCCTCAAAGAGATGACAGTAGAAGTTGGGGATGTAAGATCTAGTTTTTCATTTCCACTGTAATCATAACATTGCTACCATTGTTCTAACAGAGAAATTAAACAACTTGTTTACTTAAGTGATTGTTTAACTAGCTTAGAATCAGCCACACTATTTTTGAAGGAGGAGTTATGCACTTTTCATTCTTTCTGTTGAATGTAGAAAAGTAAATACTACAAATGATCTTAAACAAAATATACGATCAAATCAACCTTGGAATAAAGCCAGACCGTGAATGTGTCAGTGTGATGGGCAGACAGCTGGACTCTTCCCCATGGTGCCCAGTGTTAGGACAAAAGGCAGTGGGCACAAAATGAAATATAGGGAATTCTGTTTAAATGTAAAAAAAAAAACAAACCCAAAACCTTTCTTGCTGTGAGGATGTTCTAACAGTGGAAAAGGCTGTCCAGAGCCGTTGTGGAATCTCCATTTGTGGAGATATTAAAAACCCAGCTAGGACAAGGACCTGAGCAATTTGCTATGCTTTACCCTGCTTAAAATGGGGAACGGATTAGCCAAGCTCCAGAGGTCCCTCCTGGCCTCACCTATTCTGTGAGTCTGGTTTCTGTAGTCAGCTTTCCCTGCTCACTCTGAGTGCAGTAGGAGTGGGTTGCTATCGGGGTGGTCACTGCCCACCTGCCTAGCTGCCCATTGGCACCTGGCTCCCCTTCCCTTGCAGAGCAGCTCATTCTTCCTGCTCTTGGATAATTTGATTCAAACTCGGAAGGAAATTGAAGAAAATAATGTTCAGAAAGTTTTTATTTCCTGCCTTTTTTTTTTTTTTCTTTTTCCATGGTATTCTGTCCAGAACTATTTTTTACAAGTGTTTTGACTGAAGAGTTAGGTGTGGAAGATGAGATCAAGTGATTTAGAGGCAGCTGGGAGCACTGGTTAGAGTAAGCAACTTGCTGGTCAGTTGGGGAGGGAGAATTGAATTGACGAAGCTGATGAACAAGTCATGCTGCTTTTCGTACAGGCTTACAGTGTTATAACTTCACCTTTAGAGAATGTTTCTTTTGGTTTATATCCCTGTGAGATTTTCTATGGACCCTAAAAGTCTAGAAGAAAGTAATAACAAGGCTATTGCCCGGTTAACAAAACAGTCAGGTACATAGAAAAGTAAGCAGAGTGCATAGAGATGTGTCAGGAGAGAAAGGCTGGGAAAAAGAGCAATAAAAGCAGTGACAGCAGAGGGGTGAAAAAAGACCAACAGCCTCCTACAGTCATCTGAAAAGTTAAACGAAAGAAGGTTTTTGTTCCTACATTAAGGGTGCATGTTTAGTCTTAACTCGTACTTTCACTCTATTTTTCATTCAAATATATTAAGAAAACCATGAGGAGCTAAAAATACCATTTACCCAAACCCTCTTTTTTTTTTTTTGTAGATAGCAAAAACTCTATGTGAAAATGGCTTCATGAGAAACTAGTCTTCATTGCAATTTAGAGGAGCACTGCATCTTTTAATTGGATGCTTACAGTGGCCTTCCTGAGATGCCTTTCCACCAACGCAGCATTACCAAAACACCAGTTTTGATTATCTCCTGGCCCTTACCTATTTGCTCTGCCAGGTTCAGTAGTGACACAATAGGAACTAATTGTTTCAAGCCGTTTATGCCTCATGGGATTATGCTAATTCATCTTCAACCACTTTTTAAGGCAGATAAAAATAGGAACTTTGATCCTTATCTGTTCTTATCTGTTATACTCCTTTCCCTTCTGACATTAAATAAATGTATTGACTCCAAATGAATTATTACTTTCAATATGTTCTGAGGTGTGTGATCTGAACTTGGAGATGAAAGGTACTGCAGAAACTTGGCTGTATGGAATGTAGGCTTTGGACACAGATACTAGAATAGCAACCTCCATTTTTTCATCTTTCTTGAAGTTAAATTCTTCATATCAAGAGATAGGGATGTATTGCGATAGCCATGGGTATTTATACAAGGAATGAAATGTCTTGATTTTTTGCCAGGATATTCTAGTATGTTAACCCCTTTGCAATTAATTGCACAGCCTGAATTCTTAATAGCTTGCTTGCAAAGCAGGAGAAGTATTCAAATAGACAAAGCAAGAGTATGCTCTTCTCCTTGGTGTGCTGATGTGCACGCTTACATACCTTACAGAGAAGCTTCAGAGCTTTGGAACTCAAACAGAAAAAAACCAATTCCAAGATGTAGTCTGGTATAATGCAAACTATCTCTAAAAAAAATAGTTTTAAAATTGTGCTGGAAGTATTAGTTATTGCCTGTTATTTCTGCTGGGTGAAGGATGTAAATCTGTAACTTGAAAACACTTCTGGGATGTTTACTGAATCTCCTTGAAAACAAGAACAACCAAATTTCATTTCATCTGCAAAATCAGTTATTATTGATAGAGGGTGTTCCCAACATGAATGGAGCATATTTGAATACACTGTCTGCCCACATACTGTGGACAGGACATGGTATGAATGGAATGAAGCTGTGTGAGGGGAAGTTCAGGTTGGACATTAAGAAAAGGTTCTTCAGTGAGAGAGTGATTGTCACTGGAACAGGCTCCCCAAGGAAGTGGTCATGACACCAGGTCTGTCAGAGTTCAAGGACATCTCGACAATGCTCTAGTTTTAGGTAGTACTGTTACACGAGCAGGGGGCTGGACTCTATGATCCTTCTGCGTCTCTTCCAACTTGAGATATTCCATGATTCTGGGGCTATCTCCTGCTTTTATCCTCAAATCCATTTTCCCTTGTCAACACAGCGCAAATCAGATGGTTGTTGTCCTCCATCATGAACTCATTCCAGTTACATGTGTGGATCAGTGTATCACTTGCAAAGGGAAATGATGGGACAGAGAAATATAAGTTATTATTTAATATTACTAACCTTACCTATGTGCAAAATATTTAATTAAAAATCCAGTGCCACATGTATTTTGTGCACAAATGTGCAATCCCATGCTTGTGGAGGGACAGAGGAGGTTGAGGAGCTATTCTCTTGCTATAGGACCCACTGCTTTTTTAGCATGTGCAGTGCAACACGTGTGTACAGTGATGGTGCTCCTGCCTGCAAAACATACCTTGTCATTAATGACAGCCACAATAACTGATCTAACTGTGCCTTGAGGCTGCAGCTCTGTCCTGCAGTTCCACAGCATGGGCTGGGGGAGCAGTTTTCTGTCATTCTACCTGTTGAAGATGGCATCATGTTTCATTTGTAGTAAGCTTTATCTCAAAGTATGTATAACAGATTTATTTTCAGTACAAATATTTTGTTTTGCCATAATGAACTACAGTGTGAAGTGGAGGAAAGAATGAGATGATATAGGTTATTGTTATAGCATGGATTAGTATATTTCCTTCTCATTCCTCATGTCTTACCAGCTAGATTCTGTTCCTGTGTTACAAATTGTCATCCTGTGTTTGGTAAACACTTTAGACAATGCTGTGGTATATGATGTTATTTGTAGGATAGCACAGGAGGGTGGCTTGCCATGCTGCCTGTTGTCCTCTCTGGGCTCTGCATGGTTTTCTGCCAACAGTTTCAGAGGACATTTTCACCTTTTGACAAGCTAACTTCTCAAATAATTGTACAACCATGATCTCCCTGATAACTAACTTTGTAACACAGATGCATTGGAAGCCCCTCTCACTTATTTGTTCCATGTTTGGACCTATATAAATCCAAACAATAGTATTGTTTTGTATTGTGTTTCAACCTTGGAGTTTGCAAGCTGAATTTGAAGTGCTGCCGCTCTTTCACCTCCAACCAGCTGGGCAACAGCCTGCTCTGACAGGGCAGTGCCAGCACTGCGCGGGGTATCCAGGGTCATGTAGCAGGAGAAATGGAGTTAGAAAAACAAACAGAAGATAAAACCTACAAGCAGGTCCTTTCTGCAGAATGCAGAGATGAACTGGGACCATTTTGAGCTGTCCTGGAGATGGCAGCATTGAGCAATTTATTTTTTAGACTTGGCTTGCAACACTTGTTTCCTACTTAAGAGGTAAGTTATGCGAACGGTACATTTCAGCCCTGTAAACAGCAGATCACGTTGAATATTCAGTTTAATTTAGCATATAATGGTTCTGGGAAATACGATTAACTGCTTGACACTACACGGGAGAAACTCCTTTGGGGCACTTCCCTCGGCCTCCCTGCCGCACGCTATGGGGGCAGCGCCCAGTCTCCCGCTCCCCACCAGCGCTTTATTCGGGGAACGAGCGCGCTGGCAGAGCAGGGGACGCGCAGCTTCGGGCCGCGTATTAGCCGGAAGCGGCTCCCACGGAGCGGAACGGTCCCCAGCCGGGCGGACAAGGCGGGGGGGTACGCCCGCAGTGCCGCGGCCCGGCCAGGCCCCGTCTCTCGCCGTAGGCCCCGGGCGGGGTGGGGGGAGCGGCTGCGGCTTCCCTCCCAGCGGCCCGCGGCTGCTTCTCCCCGAGGTGGGGCGGTGGTTCCGCAGTCAAGCCTGCCCCTCCGTGCGGGATCGGCGACAAGGGCTGCGGGAAAGAAGGCAGGAGGGGGCTTTCCGCTCCGCCGGGCCCGCCGCGGCGAAAGCCGCCACACTGCAGAGGCTGCCGGCCGCGGTTATAAATAACATGCCGCCGAATGGCGTCTACGCCTCCCTACTACGCGCCGCGTCTCAGCCTGGCCGGGCGCCGCCGCCGCTGTGACGGACAGGAGGCAGCACCAATGGGGGCGCGGCCCCCGGCGGGCGGTGCAGCGCGGGGCCGGGCCTGGCGGTGGCGGCCCCCGCGGCCGCGGTGAATGAGGACAGGGAGGGAGGGCGGGGAGCGCCGGGGCGGGCCGCGGGGCCGCGGCGCTGGGCTGGCCAGGAGCCTGGCGGCGGCGGCGACGGCTCCGGGGATGGTCCACGCACTGGCGCCGTCACGTGTTGTTCTCCTTGGAGCGAGCCTGAGCCGCGGCGGCGGGCGGAGGGGGCTGGACTGGCGAGCGCGGCCCCCGGCGCCTGTTTTGGTGCGGGGCGCCGGGAAACTCCGTGAAGAAGCCGGTGGAGAGCGAGTCGCCGCGGCGGTGCCCGTTCCCCCGCCGGCCTGGGGCACGGGAGGGGGCCGCGCCGCCGGCCGCTGAGGCGCTGCAGACTGGAATGAAGAGGAGGAGGAAGAGAGGATGTTCCTTCGGCAGTCGGGCTGCCTTCCCTCCCGCCGCTGCCGGGCTGCGCCGTGTGTGGAAATGGCACTTTCTCTGCCTAACGAGATGGGACTGAATGGGGTCGCCAGCCTCCTCCGCGCGCCCGAGCTGGAGAAGCCGCAGCAACCTCAGCGCTGATATTTGGGGAAGAGGGGGGTTGCGTTGTGGGCGGCCTTTTTTCTTTTTTTTTTTTTTTTTTTTTCCCTTTTTTTTTTTTTTTTTTTTTCCATAGTTTTCGCTTTTTTGGAGGAGAGGGAAGAGGGGGAAGCAACGTGTATTTTTGGGTGCAGACCCCGGACTTTGCACAACAGTCCCCGCCCCCGAGAGGATATTTAATCTGCCATAGAAATCGCTACTCGCGGAGGCAAACTTGAGCTGGGGAAGGGGCGCAGGGAGCGGAGGAAGGACCCCCGCCCGCTCCCGGCCCCAGCGGAGCACGACCCCCGCAGGGGAAGATGCGTTTCTCTTTCCCGGCGGCTGCTGTTGGGACGAGACTTTCGTCTGGACTGATCGGGACTGGACTTTTTAAGGACGCGTTTACCCATCTAAGGGTGATCTGGGCATAAACAGCAACGCAAACTCTGATTTGGTGCTGGAAGCTGCCTCTGCCCCTGAACAGCTGCTCTCACCCTGCCTCTGTCCCTCCCCCGTCCCATTCTCAGGAGAGGATCCTGAGCTGTTTTGCTGTCTTTTTTTTTTTTTTTCTCTTTTCAATTTTCGTTGCATGAATTTTGTTTTATTTTAGGTGGTTGCCTTTTGCTTCTGGGGTCTTGTAGACTGCTAGCTGCAGTAACAGCTCCACCGCCTCTCATCATGGCTAGCCCCACAGATAACAACGAGGGCTTCTTCTCAGATGTCAGAAAGGTGGGTTACTTTGCGCAAACCCAAGAGCATGCATAAACGCTTTTTTGTGCTGAGGGCAGCCAGTGAGTCTGGACCTGCACGGCTGGAGTATTACGAGAATGAGAAGAAATGGAGACATAAGTCAGGGGCCCCCAAGCGCTCCATCCCGCTAGAAAGCTGCTTCAATATCAACAAACGGGCTGACTCCAAGAACAAGCACCTGGTGGCCCTCTACACCAAGGACGAGCACTTTGCCATTGCAGCTGACAGCGAGCCTGAACAGGAGAGCTGGTACCAAGCACTGCTGCAGTTGCACAACAGGGCCAAGGGACACCACCACCTCCATCACCATCACCACCACCACCACAGCGATGTCACCTTTGGAGGCAGCAGTGCAGGACTGGGGGAAGCAGGTGAGGACAGCTATGGTGAGGTAGCTCCTGGCCCAGCTTTTAAGGAAGTTTGGCAAGTAATTCTGAAGCCTAAGGGCCTAGGCCAGACAAAGAACCTGATTGGCATCTACCGCCTGTGCCTGACTAACAAGACTATCAGCTTTGTGAAGCTGAATTCAGATGCGGCTGCTGTGGTGCTGCAGCTGCTCAATATCCGCCGCTGTGGTCACTCTGAGAACTTTTTCTTCATCGAGGTGGGGCGCTCGGCTGTCACTGGGCCCGGTGAGTTCTGGATGCAGGTGGATGACTCGGTGGTGGCACAGAACATGCATGAAACCATCCTGGAGGCCATGCGAGCCATGAGCGAGGAATTTAGGCCCCGCAGCAAGAGCCAGTCCTCCTCAAACTGTTCCAACCCCATCTCTGTGCCTCTTCGCAGTAGGCACCATGTCAACAACCCTCCACCTAGCCAAGTGGGGCTCAGTCGTCCGGTCCAGAACTGAGAGTGTCACGGCCACCTCTCCTGCTGGTGGTGGAGGTACGGGTGGCAAACCCAGCTCTTTCCGGGTTCGAGCATCAAGTGATGGGGAAGGCACAATGTCAAGGCCTGCCTCTGTGGATGGTAGCCCAGTTAGTCCCAGTGCAAACCGTACCCATTCACACAGACACCGTGGCAACTCCAGGCTCCATCCTCCACTCAACCACAGCCGGTCCATCCCAATGCCTTCTTCACGCTGCTCTCCTTCAGCCACCAGTCCAGTCAGCCTGTCATCCAGCAGCACTAGTGGCCATGGCTCCACCTCAGACTGCCTGTTTCCACGCAGGTCTAGTGCTTCAGTTTCCGGCTCCCCTAGTGATGGTGGATTTATTTCTTCTGATGAGTATGGTTCCAGCCCATGTGACTTCCGCAGCTCTTTTCGCAGTGTGACCCCAGATTCACTGGGACACACCCCACCAGCTCGGGGTGATGAAGAACTCAACTACATCTGCATGGGGGGGAAGGCCACCTCCTCCTGCTGCAGCCTTGCAGCCCCCAATGGCCACTTCATCCCCCGCACATGCCACCCGCAGCAGCAGCCCCGCTACCCTAGCACGCCATGTTGTCCTCGAGGTGGTAGTGAGGAGGTTGCCGACTTGGAGAAGGCATTCAGGAAGCGGACTCATTCTGCAGGCACTTCGCCCACCATCTCCCATCAGAAGACACCCTCACAGTCTTCTGTGGCCTCCATTGAGGAGTACACGGAGATGCTGCCTTCTTACCCCTGTGGCAGCAGCCGGCTGCCCTCCTACCGTCACTCAGCCTTTGTGCCCACTCACTCCTACCCAGAAGAGTGTCTGGAGATGCACCACCTGGATAGCAGCCATCATCGGACCAACTCTGCTCCACACACGGATGATGGGTACATGCCCATGTCACCCGGTGTAGCCCCTGTGCCCAGCGGCGGGGGGCCCCCCAAGGGTGGAGACTACATGCCCATGAGTCCTAAGAGTGTATCGGCTCCACAGCAGATCATCAATCCTGGCAGGGGGGGCCGCCACCCTCCAGCCACGGTGGACTCCAATGGCTACATGATGATGTCCCCCAGTGGCAGCTACTCCCCTGAAAGTGGCTCTGCGGGCTATGGCAAGATCTGGGCAAATGGCGCCAGCCACCACCCAAAGCTCTCAGTGGAGAGCAACGAAGGAAAGCTCCCCTGTGGTGGCAGCGACTACATCAACATGTCCCCCGCCAGCGGCTCCACCACTAGCACCCCGCCTGACTGCTACTTCGGGGGCATGGGGCAGCCGGCTGCCGAGGACATCGCCGCCACAGCCCACCACAAGCCCATCTACTCCTACTTCTCGCTGCCGCGCTCTTTCAAGCACGTGCACCGGCGCGGCGGCAGCGGGCCGGCCATGGCGAGCGAGGAGGGCAGTCCTCAGCCCCGCATCGCTCTCGGCTCCGGCCGCCTCCTCTACGCCGCCGAGGACTCATCCTCCTCCACCAGCAGCGACAGCCTGGGTGGCGGTGGCGGTGGCACAGAGGGCGGCCCCCAGCTGCAAGCGCAGCCCCCGCGCAAGGTGGACACGGCCGTGCAGACCAAGGGCCGCCTGGCGCGACCCACGCGGCTGTCGCTGGGCGGCCCCAAGGCCAGCACCTTGCCGCGGGCTCGGGAGCAGCCCCCGCTCCTCCTGCCCCCGGAGCCCAAGAGCCCCGGCGAGTACGTCAACATCGAGTTCATCGCCGGCGACAAGCCGGCCTTCCCCTCAGCCGTCCTGGGGCTGGGTTTGCCGCCGCCGCCCGGCAGCGAGGCAGCCGAGGAGTACATGAACATGGAGCTGGGGCCGCCGCGGGCCCCCTGCACGCCCGGCTTCGCTGCCGCAAGGGCAGCACCCGCGGCCCGGCCTGGCCGAGGTGCGGCCCCCGGCTGCCGGGACTACGTAATAATGCAGCTGGGGGGAGCCGCCGCCGGGGGCTCCTGCTCGGACTGCACCGACAGTCCTTCTCCTTGCTCGCCCGCCCGCCTGCTCAGCTACGCCGACGTGCGGGCGGGTCGCTCCGGCGCCGAGAAGCCCCCGCCGGCGGCGGCGTCGACAGCATCCCCGGAGCTGCCGCGGCCACCGGCCGAGCTGTCGGCGGCACCGCCGCGTTCCTCCTCCCTGCTTGGGGGCCCTGGTGCGGGCAGCGCCTTCACCCGCGTCAGCCTCAGCCCTGGCCGCAACCAGAGCGCCAAGGTGATCCGCGCCGACCCGCAGGGCGGCCGGCGGCGTCATAGCTCTGAGACCTTCTCCTCCACGCCGAGCGCTGCCCGCGGGGCGGTGGGCGGCGGCGGGCTCGGGGCGCCCTTCCCCTGCGGCGGCGCGGGGGGCGCCGAGGAGGTGAAGCGGCACAGCTCGGCCTCCTTCGAGAACGTGTGGCTGCGGCCCGCCGCGGGGGAGGCGGCCGGAGCCCCCGCGAGCCGCCGGGAGCCGGGGCCGGCGCCGCCCGCTCTAGAGAACGGGCTCAACTACATCGATCTGGACTTGGTGAAGGACTCCAGCCATCGCCGGCACCACCTCCACCACCCCGCCGAGGGCGCCGCTCTGCCGGGAGGGAAGCAGCTGCCGCCGCCGAAGCCCCTGGGCCAGCCTCGCGGGGGCGGCCACTCCAGCGACGACTTGAGCGCGTACGCCAGCATCAGCTTCCAGAAACGAGAAGAGATGTAGGAGCTGAGCGCCCGCCGGGGAAGGTGAGCCAGGGGTGAGCCGCGGCTCCGCTCCGGGAGTTGAACAGCCCCGGGCGTCTCTGTGACGGGAGAGAGCCGAGGTGCGGGGGCCGCGCGCTGTGGTTTGTTCCCGTGGGGAATGCCGGCTGGTGGCGGGCACTGCGTTCCCATTGGGAGGCCTGGGGAGCGGCCAGAGTGGCAGGGCTGGGACGCCTCAGGTTGGTTTCGTGGTGTATTTTGGCCTTAATCTCTGATGTATGTGTTAGTAGCAAGAGCATCCCGGAGCACAGCATCCCTGCGAGTGGCCCTCACCTGCCCTGTGCGAGCTGCTGTGGGTTGCTTCATGTATGTGCCTGTTCAGGTGGGGATAAGATATTGTGCTTACTGTGTTGCCGCATTTCTTTACTTTTTAGAATTGGATGTGCTTCAGACGTGTGTGTAGGGGGGAAAAAAAAAAAGAACTGAGTTAGCTATAGCATAGGGCTGAGAACAGGAAACTCACATTGTAATCCTGGTTTGGTCAGTAATCACTGTTGTGGCCAACCATGCCAGCTTTTGCTTTCCCATGTGCAAAACATGGCTGATGGCATCTACCTCACAGGGCTGTGATGTTAATTCAGTTTTGTTTGGAAGGTGCTTTGAACTTGAAAATGGACTTCAAAGCCTGGAGAGCATTATATGTATCGCTTGTGTTTCAGCTGATACTGAGTGTGGCTGTCCCATGCTCGCAACAGTGTTACAAACTCCATAAGGAACTGGTTGTATGAACTGTGTCTGTGGCACTTAGCTTATGTGTTCTATTTTTCCTTTTAGCTTTTAATTTTAATTCGGGAAAAAAAAAAAAAACTTCAGCCAGGCTGTTACACTTTGATTACAGGCATGTAAGATGAGTAGGAGCATGTTACAAGTAATGTGATGTTTCTGCTATGTGGGAACTTCATGCAGTGCATAACAAATGCATCTTGTTTAAAGCACACAAAGTACAGTGCACCTGTGTGCACCATTCCATGAAGGAAGATGAAGGCTATTTCGGTGCAGACAAGCACTGGTAGATAGCTACCCAGTTAATCTTGCTGCAACACTTGACTTCAGTAGTTTTCTACATACTTGAGCAGCAGCAATCACAGTTGAAGTAGTTGTTATGAATATGTGCAATGACATTAGGGGATGAATCTCATGCCACTGTTTACATCCTAAGTGTAATAAACTCACTGTGTTGCTTGTTAGCTCTGCTCAATGGAACACTGAGGGCTGGTCATGGTACAATGCCTGGGATCATACGTTCATGATTTTTATATGTATTCTATCCTTATAACCTGAACAAAACCAAAACGGTCTCTGAGCATTGCTGCTTGGCCCTTGCTGCTGTTGCCTGTTAGAACAATGCAATATTAGGTGTTAATCTTAATGTGACCTATGAATGCCAGGTTAATTTCAAAGTTCAAGGTAAGATTTAAGACCAGTGCAGATCTTGCTGGTCTGGTTCAAATGGTATATGGTAGGAAATGATTATTTCTGTGGATACTGGCAGGGACATGCTGGCTGTCACAATACATTGTGACCAGACTTATGCTGCCACACCCTTCTCCTGCTCTGGGATGTGCTTGCAAGAGCCTGTCTAGATTGTCTTCAGATGCCTCTCGCTATCCTGGGAATCCATATCTGCACAGGGCAGCGTTGGTGTCAGGAACTCTTCAGGAAGGAATTTTTACCAGAGGATACAGCATGTTGTGCTATAAGTCGCACTGCTCGGAGCATCACCTTCCCCCCCCCCTCATTGCGTGCTAAGATTGGGGGAGCAAGTGTGAGAGAAAAATCTTCTGTCAGCGTGTGGATAAATAATAAATGTGTGCAAGCATATGAGAATGCAGGTCTGGGGGGGAGCAGTGTCATAATTGTTTACTTACATAGGCTTTTTCCAAGTGTAAACAACTTCACAGTTGATCCTTTGTGTCATCTTTAACATGAAAGCTGTGGCGGTGTTCTCCGTCATGGTGGTAGGTAGATACCTGCTGTGATTATCCTGTTTAGTTGAGCATCAGGATGTGGAAGACCTGATGCAAGAACATGCTGAAAAATGTGCAGAAGTTTTTTAGGGCAGTGTTGTGAAAAGTAGTGTCTAAGAGAGTAATTGCTGTTTGAAGTTGGTTCTTATTTCCCCAAGTTAGGATTGGACTGAGCAAGCACAGCTTCTGGGATGCAGGGGGAGAGTCAGGCTATAATTATATGGGAACTTTGTAGCCGTGGCTGTTCTCTTTCCCTTCCCACTGTAAAGCTGTGTTAGTTGCTTGTAGCTTTCTCAGACATTAACCCTCCAGGCTCTTATTTCCTATGCTAGGTTTCTTGCCATCAGATGAAACTTTCCTTGCAGAATTCAACCCAACTATCTCATCTATTGTTGAGTGTGTTAAGGAGAAAAAAACCCCAACAATATTTTGTCTGTATTAAACCATTATTACAGCTGCTTTTTTACATGCGCTCTTACCTTTTTTTTTTTTTTGCTTTGGAGATAGAACTTAGGTTTGGCAGGGAAATCAGCCCATGTAGGTTATACCTTATGCTGTTCTTGAGAAAATCTGCCTGGAGGTGAGTGATTTACAGGCCTGCAAGCAGTCTGTTTGCACATGCCTGAAAAAGTTGTTCAGCACCTTAAGCTAAACTGTGCTTCTGAAGAATCCATGTGCAGTTGTTCCTGGAGCACCTTCTTCTTGTCTTTAGCTGACCTTGGTGTCTGCAGAGTTGTTTTGTCAGTTCTCGCTCCTCTCCAGCTGCAACTGTGCAGGGTTTTTTCCCCTTTTGTTAAATATGTTATCCCAGAGGTGATACTAATGTCACTGATGGCTTGGCCTTGCCCAGCAGTGAGTCCATCCTGGAGCCAGCTAACATTGGCTGTATTGGACACAGGAGAAGCTTCTAGCAGGTTTTCACTGAAGCTACCTCTGCAGCCCCCCCCCTACCAAAACCTTGCCACACAAATCCAGTACAATATGAGCAAATGTTGTGGATATGCTATGGATCCTGCTTTTGGGATTGCTGTGAGAAGAGAAGGCTCCTAGAACACACAGGGGGTTTGAATATGAACCATAGATAGCTTGTGTTCTAAGTATATAGTCAAAAAATATTCCAAAAAGGAAACCATTAGATGTTGGCTCTAGAGAAACAGGAAAGGCTATAGTAGAATGAATATAGTAGCATGAATCCAGGTATGTGGCTTTGATCTCCAAAGCTTCAAAGCAAAGCCATTATTCCCCTGCCTCATTTCCATTTTGTTCATGAGTCTGAGAACTCATGAAAGTGAGTGTTAATAACACCAAATAGAGTATGCTTAGCATGAGCAAGTGGTAACTTGGCTCATTTGCAGCTTTAATGATTCTATTTTATCCTGTGCATGGGTGGTTTGGGGTTTTTTGGTGATGTAAGAAAACGGAAATACAGTAGAATTGGAATATAGTACAATGGGAATAAAGTGCAGTGGCATCTATATGGTTGTTATGCCTTTTTTCTGGTTGCAGTTAAACGCTACTGAGGGGAAGAGCTAAACATTCGTTTGGGTCTCATGAAGATATGCATAATGATAAACAGGAAACTACTCATTTAATCCTTGTATAATATACCTGGGGGGTTTGTTGTATTTCTTTAATATTCTTTAATAGTTGGGTTTGTTCCCTCAAGTTAAAAACTTAAGGTGAAACAGTAGAAACACAGAAAATACCAAAACAAGACATGTATAATTAAATTATGGGTTTTGGGGAGGCTGTTTCCAAAACGGAAAGAACAGAAGTTTCTTCAGTTTTGTGTCAGCACCAAAGTAAATACCAGTAAGTTAGGAATGTTTTCCATGTTTTATGGGTATTAGTGTAGGCAAAACTGCATTTCTTACTGTATGCACACAACAGTTTTTCCTTATACCTATTTGCCAAAATTGAGCCTGTGTCTCCACATAGCTGTATATTTGCAGCTCTTCTGTTTAACAAGATGACCAGCTTGTAGTTAATGTTTTTATGTTTTTTGAGGGTTTGTTGGATTTTTTGTAATTTAGACAGTAGGATCAGTTCCTTTAAACTAGCTACATTACATTGTAGTATTGATTATCTCCTCCTCCCCCCTTGATTTTAATAGTGAGTTTCTTGGGACTTCTTTGTTTTCCTGGCTTAATAATCAGAACTGTATGGTTTATAAACCCAATCAATTGATTATGAAGTACTATCTGGACTTTTTTAGTGCACAGGTTTCATGTTTAGTCAGTGTTTAAACTGGTTTCTGAATGTAGTCTAAATTTGAAAATGAAGCAGGACATTGCAGGGCAAGGATGACGCTCATTTTTAACTAGCAACTGTGGAGAGATCACATGTTTCCTCAGATAACACTCATAAATAGAGAATTACAACTCTTAAATAAAATGCAGCAAGCAGCTGTGCCATGGGAATGTTATTTGACCAATATCTTCAGTCTGTTGCATTGTTTCAAGAGTGCTTTATGGCGGTTGAAATTATGATGTTCCTTGGCACTGTACAGTTTTCATGACTTTATAAATACATGAATGCAAGTACTGAAAGTAAAGCGTACTTGAATATTCTTTTGAACAAGTTGCAGCAACTGTATAAGAGCTTGTTTGTGAAGAAAGTGGGTGTTTTCTTCCAGTTTATTGAAGCTCTGAAAGTGGGTCTATTCAGTGCTAATTTTTGTATAATAAAGTCACAAGTGAACATAAGCTTTTAAAAATATATATTTTTATGTCCAGTATTATGGAAGAGAAATAGATACTCTTTTCCAAAGCTATTTTGATACTATATTTAACCTCTGTGCCAGGTTTCAATGAAAACTAATTGACAGAATTATGAAGTACAGTACTCTTAAGAGAGGGAGAAAAAGAGGGGAAATGCTGTTCATGAGACCTACGCTGTGGCTAGTAGAGAGACTATGGGATACTGACATAAGATAATGGGGAATTTGAGGTACAGGCTGGGGAGTACTTGTAGAAACTGGTATTGGAGGGAGATGGAAATGAGCAGTGGAAATTAGAGGACACGAAGAAACTGTGGCATGATGATGTGGGTGTAGAGAACTGCAAGGTATTTGTGATCTGAAGGGAATTGGGAGGGTGTTATATGAAAGTTTGAGGATGAGTATAGAGAAATGTGGAGAGCCTGCATATATACAGAGTGTTCTAGAGGTGCTCGTTTTGCATGGACTTGCAGTTTCCTGAAGGTGTTTTTACTTCTGTATTTTCCTTTTGATCTTTATTACTGGGATAGATGCTGTGTTACAAAGTGTGTGTGTTCCTTACTTGTGATTAGATTATCTTTTAATTTTTTTACTATTATTTGTATGTTCTGCTGACCTTAACAGGATGATGTGCATAGTAAGGAAAGCAGATTTTGCCTCTGGCTCTTCTTTCCTGAGTTCTTTGTCTTGTAGCATCCCTGTCACAACCACAGCAGTAAACCACAGGTAGAAGTCTGAATTAAGTACAAGACAAATAAGAATGAATGAATTTTAACATTAAAACCCATTGATTTCATCAAATGCATACAATGAAAGGAGAACTGTAGTCACACTTGTGTTTTGGGGTTTTGGGTTTTTTTTCAACTGCAGTATTTATTCTTTATACTCTGTTACTTGGACAGTTACAAATTTGATTAAACCCAAGGTTTGTTAGTTTCATTGTTTGTCTTACAGGTTATTAGATTCCCTTAAAATTGTTTAATTTAAAGAGTATGTTATAAAAGGAAATTTCAAATGGCAAAATTATTTTGGCTTCTTGCAGAAGATCTTATGCTTTTAATTTTGTGGTAGGAGCTGCAGCACATATTAATATTAACAAATACATCTGAATTCTCAATTTGTCAGAATGCTAAAAGCTGGCTTTTGGTCATCTGTACATAATCTGCTATATTGTTCATAACTGTTCGAGATATATGCTATATTATTCATAAAAGTGAATAACATTCTATTTTTACATCCTTTTTGGTTTTTGATAAACGGTGATCATGTTGATTATTATTTGAGTACATTGGAGAGGTAGTAAAGGAAAGATTTTGGTAATTTAAAAGATTCTCAAGTTTAACAACTTAATTCTTCGCTTACAGAAATGATGGAAAATACAACAAAACCCAAGGTGTGAACAGATAAAGGAGATTTAAATAAGCCTGGCACTCTTAACTAACTAAAAGATGTCTTGATATATATCTCTCTGATCATGTTTGACATATCTAGGTCATGTTCTCTGAAGACTATTATTAGCGATTTAACCTTGGGTAATTGCAAAGTGTATTTTATTCTGAGTAGTTTTTGATCAGGTAGGTGAGACAGTGAAAGTTTGTATGTGTTCAACTGCTTGTGATAATTTGGGAGTCTAGTTAGAAGATGGGGTGTCAGCCTCCCGGGCTGAAGGTGAAACATACAATTCGCACGGTGTATCACAAAAGACTTGCCTGCATACATTTTGTCAGCTGTTGTAAAATTCAGGCGTTTTTGGAAGCTGGGGATGTGGAAGAAATAACCTGTTAAATTTTCAAATAAGATACACTTCAGGAAGAGTGGAATTACATTGTACACTTTACAGCTAGTAGAGCTGTTGGAGTGTTACTTGTACATTTGAACTGTCTGATGATACATGTTATAAAATACAGGAAGGTAGTAGTCTGGGAACATGTACAGCTTTAACTGGCTGTGTTTCTTCTCCCCCCTCATTGTGTAGATTGATATTTGTAACCTGACTAGGGCACATAAGCATTCTACAAGCTTTCTTTGAAGCACAGAATGTGTGTGAATAGGGAAAAATGTGAATTATCTATCAGCCTTGGTTCTTGTCCAGTTTCAGCAGTCTGGCTTTCAGTGCAGAGCACAAATATTTGTTAGGATGTAACCACGAAGCAGGAACTCCTATAAGCTCGGCTTTGCCAGTCGATAAAATACATGACTAGTCTGTGCACAGGAGCTTTCCTTCAGTGGCACAGTTCCATGAAGGAGTAAAAAGCTCAAATGTGGAGTGAAGGAAACTGAACCATTGGATTGTATGGGTTCCCTCTGCTCTTATTTCACTGAACTGTAGACTTTAAAACCCCCTCAAAACCCAACCCCAGTCCGCAAACCCCCTTCATTCTCCTTGCAAGACACCTGCTGTCTAGTAACTAGTAATATCTATGTTAAAATGCTGTGCCCAGAGTTGTGGAGAAGGCATGTCTTGGTTGAGAGAGTAAAAGAACCTCAGGAGATGTAGATGGGAGGTAGAGCATTGAGTTCATTGCTCCTTGTACAGCGTATATCAGCTGGGGTCTTGCTGTTTATCAGTTTGTAAGTGACTGCAGAGGGAGGTGGGTAGCTTGAAACCCCATAGCTGAAGCTGTGACTTGCTTGCTTCAGCTTCCTGAGCCCTGCACTGTGTATGAAAGATGCAAAAAGACATGTAGAGTGACTGCTGATGTGTATCAGTGTGGGAATCTTTAGATTAAAACACTGGCTGGTAATTCATCTTAAGCATAGCTGTCTGCTTATTTGAAGAGAAGATTGCTGTGTTAGAAAATGAGATTTTAACCCCTAGATAACAGGGAACAAGTGACAGGGGAGACCTCTTGGCTTCAAACTTGGAACTCGAAACCCCTTTGTATGTACTTCCCACCAGGGGAGTGCTGGTGGGCAAGCCTAAGTAACTTTGCTGAAATACTTCAGTAACTTCTCAGTTTAGTTTGATGATTTCTATGCAAGTAATTGGTAAAGTGTGTGGAGGTCAGTGTCAGCAGTGATTCATATGGTGTGTAAGAGCCTTCATACTGATACTAAACAGTGGGAAAAAAAAGAACTTTTCTTTTCTGGAGGAGATAGGGGTGCAACATAATGTGTTTTGCTGTGCCTGTGCCTATCATGTCATAGGGCTGGTAGTCTGCTGCCTTTCCTGGCATGGTTCAGTGCACTTTTTCATGGTACTCGTTCCTTAATGGTGGTACCCAATGAAATAAAGGTTGGGCAGTTGTGCTGAAATGGTGGCTGTTGTTCCATTTCTGACTCTTGCAGGCACTGTAGGTAGATGATGGAGACATTGTTTGAATGGTCTCTGAAAGATGGGATTCATTTTCATTTCCTCAGAAAACTTAGTGCTGTCATAATTGCTGATTCCTCTCCCATAATGCCTGATCACAAATAATTAATTACTTGTTACTTCAAAATAGCAAAATGTAGCATATATGGAGCAGAATGTTATGGAATAATGAGAAAATAAACTGATAAGTTGTTCAGTCAGTTGTGGCTAAGAAAATACTCTCTTACTTTTTTCTGCTTTAGCATATATCCAATGAGGATTTTCCTTTCATAGTACAATTGTGTCTCATGGAAGTGACCAACAGCAGGTAGCCCAGCTGCACAGTCCTTGAAAGGGGTAGTAGGACAGCTGGGCTTGCCCAGAGGACTTGAACCAGCATGTAGATGTCTGTAAGATGTTGCTTGTTTTGGTGTGAACAAAGATCTGTGTCATAGCTGCATGAAGGAAAAAATGAGCAGTACATACATTTTTGCAGTGATGGTAAATTCACTGCAACCTTTTTCATCTGTTGAAAATGAAAGCGACTAACTGAAATCCTTAGGACTAAAATATATTTTGGACATGTAGGAACTGCTTTAAGTGAAAAAAAATTGCCTCTGACCTGCTACATTTACCCTATTTCTCTTTTTTACCTTATTGCTTGCAGAGCACAGGCACAGTATAACATCCCTTCATGCTTTGCTGAGTTACAGTATTTTTAGCACTTGGTCCACTTCTGATTTTCTGTATTGCAGAACACAGTTGATTTTTTTATTATTTTTCATTTATTTTTTTTTTTTAACTAGCGGCAACTAAGCTGCAAAATATTATTTTGTGCCTTTTGAAAAACAACGGGAAATGCACAAATACTAAATTGCTTGATCACATACGTAAAGTGAAATACCGGTAAGGAAACCTTAACATTTCTGAAACTTAGGTGTACTGAAAGCCATTACAAACAGGGAAAACTTGCTGTTTGTCTATGACTGTATGTCATTCAGGTATCTCATAAAGCAGGCTCACTGGCACATCCAGGGTGTGGTCCTGCAAGATGTTTGAGCAGATCTTAGCAGCTTTGATTTACTGAAAAGGGTGCTCTCAGCTGCCTTTACTCTCATGTGTGTGCTCCTGCTATTTCTCTGTGCTGGTTCCATACAAGTAAATGACAACTATAGTTAAGCTGACGTATTATTTAGTAACTGTTTATATTCCCCCCTTTTGCACATAATGGCATTCAGCTTTCTGAGAAACAGCAAAATAAAATGCATAAAGAGAACTTGAGTTTGTTTAGGAAGCTGTAGGATGAAAACTCTAAATATTTTTCTCATTGAAAGTTAATATTTGTTATAGTGTTAGTATTTTGGAAATAATCTTGTATTTTGTTGACTTTATCATCATCTGGTGAACATGATTCAGAATGTTCTTGAATTCCTTGGATTTCCTGATATGGGTGGATAGCCATGTGTGATTTTTTTACAACTGCTGTCCACAGTTCTTCCTCCATGGCTGCTTCTTGGGAACAGTTACGTTAAAGAAGTAGTATCTTCTGCCATCAGTGCACTGCATGTAAACATAGCAGTTTAACAGGTAAATTGTGAAAATGTATTCTAAAATGGATTAACGTAGCTGATAATTTATATGCAAGACAGTTTGGAATACTTTAAACAATTTGAGGGTTCTGAAAATGAAACAAAACTCTTAAATACACTTAATTCTTTTCTGTGTGAAACTTCTTTCCCTTGCAAGCTCTGATACAAGGGAAAAGCCCTTCTGAAGGTGTGCAGGCATGTAGCTAGGGCATGTTTTTTCAGGCCTTTGAACTAGGTTAGGAATGTGTCTCAGGATGGAGGAATGAATAGTTACTTGGTGCTTTTAGCCTCCAGGCTTGAAACTTGCAAGAGGAATGTTATTGTGTCTTCAAAGCCTGTTTCACACAAGCCTTTGTTGAGCAGGAACTCGGAGAGTCTTTGTATTATCATGTGCACAACAAAAACAGCCAGCCACCCAATTTGATCTAACTGGGCGGTTGTGGTGAGATGTTTCTTCAGTAGGAAGGCTCTGGAAAATGGGGTGCATATTTTTAATTAGGAAATACCCTCTAAAGCAAAAGAATTGCCTACATGGACATTTGCCAGCTTGATAAAACTCTCTAATTACACTGATGCAATTCCCCATATGCACATACCCTCTTTTTCCCTCCTTTCTCTGTAACGCTTTCCCAGGAAGACAGCAAATATTTACATTTCTTTTAAATTCTGTTTTTGACCCTGAGGTGGTGGTAGCACATCCCTAGAGAAGGCAAACTGAGGTTGAGAAAGTGGGGTGGTTCAGGTTGAAGTATTTGAGTAATGATTTTTCAAAAATAAGTGTGTGTTGAGGACTAAAAATGCTGTAATATATGAATATTACCTAAATTAAGATGGACCTTTCAATCAATGTGCTTAGAGAAAATAAAACCATTGCTCTAGTAAATATGATTGGTAAAGTATCCAGAATCTGTTTGAAGTGCTAAAAAGTCGTTTTTGAGAACAGCAGCTGCTTCAGTAGATATCCAGAGAAATTTATTTTCGTTTTAGTGTATGACTAGTCTGATTACATGAGTAGTTTATTCAAAGTTGGGTGAGAGAAACTGAAAAGATCAGAAAACTGATTTCCTTTTTTAATTTTTTTTAATTAAAAAAAAAAAATACAAAACCCATGAACTTTACTAAATCTGAAATGTTGAAGCTTACAGTAGCCAAGCCCACACAATTTCACCTGTTAAATAGAGGAGAGTTTTTCAAAAGAAAGGAAATGATCTTTAAGTGCAAAGTTTATTTTATTAAGCAACTTATGTGTTCAAGGTATTTTGTTAGTTTTTAGTTAACTGATAACTAAATACAGAGCATACAGTTTCACAGTTTCATCCTGACTTTCATTCAAACACAGCTTGAAAAGTCATAAATATAAAATTTAACCAGCTAGCAAATAGCAGCCTGTATTGGTCATTAATTTTATGTCTAGAATCTGCATAAATATACACTAATGGTATTGTCTAACTAGGGACTATACCAAATGCTAAACTGAAAGGTTATATTGCAGATCAGTGTGATTTAATGGTTATCGCTCTTTGAGAATGACCATTAAGAACATAAAAAGATAAGTTTCCTCATTTGCTAATCTAAATTTGATTATTTTAATCACTGTAATTTGAATTAATCCACCATGAAGACAAGTGTCAGTATATACATGATAATTAAATGTATTTGAACTGATATGATCATGCAGAAATAAAGTGTAAGCACAAGAAAAGACCTGGTTACAGGACTTCATCTGATCCAGAGAAGGAGGAGCAGACAATACATGAAATGATAGGAGGCAGGGAGGGTGAGAGGAGAGGATATAACCACAAGTGCAGAGAAATAGTGGTTAAATGTATTGAAGGATAAGAGTTACAGGCAGGCTGTGTAAATTGGTGAGCTGGTTAGTAGGTCTCCTGCAAGAGAAGTTTCACAAGTTTATACAAGGGAAAGGTGTGTAGGAAGGGGTACAGGGGCTGAGTGAGCAAAAGGAGAAATTGGAATAGTACTAGGAAGCTCAGATTTCAGTTGATGTAATTGGGCTTTAATGGCTTGAATGATTCATAATCTCTTAGCTTGATAGGCTGTTATAAAATTTTAAACAGAGGTATGAATGAGGTTATCCTGATAACATTGTGGGATTGCAGTAGTGGAAAGCATTGATGTGCCAAGAATTGTTAGAGGTGTAAGATGTTGCTAACATTTGTGTAGACATATTTTGGAGGAAGATTTGAATGATGATCCTTCTACATGAGTGTGCTGTGAAGTATTTCTCATCTTGGTGGGGAAGGAATCTTCAGTTCATGTAAACTGCTGTATCTACTTGAAGTTGATGGGACAAAGGCAACATGGCTTAGTTTAGAATGTGTCCCTTTTTTTTTCCTGTCTGTAAGCTGTTACTACACTGTTCTGTGTGAATTAATAACAAGTCCCCATTAATTTTAATTAGCTGTAGTAATGAGTTAGTTCTAAAGTGCTACAAAATGATCTGTATTTTAATGTCTAATTTATCTCCTGCATTGGTTGTTTCATCTTTTCCAAATACACTGCTCCTGAAGGTTGGTGAGATGTTTGATCTGTCTTCATTCTAGCTTGTTTACTTCTATGGATTGTTAGAGTAGCTCATCAGCTTTTATTCCTTTATCAAATAACTCCTGTGATGTTAATTGTGGCTTATGGATTTGGGTCACATTTCAGCATTTGTACAGGTAAAAACAAGTCTATTAAGCAGGACTGCTATATGCTGAGAATAAACATGACTACAGAGCACTTCTTGAAAGCCCTTGCATTATAGGAATCTTATTGTTTCTAGAGCTTTATGACCTGTTTTTAACCAATACACTCTTATAGTGTCTTCTTACTGATCTTCACTGTAACTTTTTGAAGGTGTTTGTTTTTTTGAAGTCAGGAGTGATACAAGTCACTATCTGGAATCTTGATTTTGTGGCTCTGGCTTTATGTTCATATCCTATAGTCAGAACTTTTACCATTGTTGTGACTTTTTTTGAGTCCTCAGGTTTGGTTCATGAAGACACATAGGACACAATCATGTCCAGAAAGAGCTGTGATAAGCGTGGGTAATTGTTCTACTTTAGAAGCAAAATGCAGGGTACAGTTTTGACATCAGCTTAAAGTAATTGAAGGCCACCCTGGTGTTGCTGTCTTCTTGACCATGTAGTCCTTTGGAGAGTTGTATTTGCCATCACCTGTGGTTGCTCACAGTTGATGGTGCAGGGGAGCACTTGGAAATGTATTTAGGAGGGAATGCTGGACTATTTCTCTAGGCATCAGCTTGCTCCTAGTTTGGTTAAGGCCAGCTGTGAAACCTCATCTGCTGTATTCCTTCAGGCAGCATTTAAGCTTTTTTTTCTCCCAGTCTGGACCTGGGTTATTTAAAACTTCAGGAAGAACACCTTATGTGATTGGTGCCTTATACTCTTCTTGAAACCACAGTTGTCTTGGTCTGCACTGCTGCTGCTTCTGTTCTGGGTTCTCCTCTTGCCAACTGCAAAACCTGTGTTTGAAATCACCTGCCTGCAAAGTTGCTGTGAAACTGTGGTTTCAGTGAGGTGTGACCCAGATCAGCTGCGAGTTGGTCAGAACCTGCAGTACCACCTATCCCTCAGTCCCAGAAGCCTTCGCAGTTGTGCTGGGTTAGAATCAGAGAGGTTTTATCAAAATGGATTCACTGCTTCACTTGCCCTGGAGGTAGTAATGTTAAGTGTGAATGCAAAATAGGTGTATTTATGCTGTTAAAACCCCACACTTCTTCATTATGGCTTGCTTTGGTTCAGGTTGAAAAATAGTAAGGTATATCTGAAAAAAGACATATTTTACTGGCAAACCTGCACCTGCTGCTTTGGTATTCACACTGGTTTAGCTGTCTGTTAGTCATCATCTCAAACAAACCTTTACCACGAAAACCATTATCCACATTGACAAACTAGCCTTTCCAGTTTAGATAAGGTCAAATGTGTGGAAAACATTTTCAGGTGAAAATGCAGTGTACATGTAATGGCTTCAGACAGCTGTCTTTCAGACCTTCTGATATGGTTACTCAAGATGTCATATGAGAAACGGGCAGGGTTCTCAACCTTCTGCCCCCAGTTCCTGTTCGAATTTAGTAGTTAAAAGAGGATTCAATAAGTAACTGATAGAAGGAAACATCAGTTTCCCTGAAACATTTCCTGCTGATTGCAGAGCGACTCAGATTAAGACTGTGGAAGAAAATTTGTATTCTTTTATTTAAAAATCTTCACATCGTCCTGTGTGGTGTGATCCAAAACTGAGCACATGTTGGCTGGCAGATGCGTGATTGTAAAAACAAAACCTAAGCTTTTAACTATTTGTTGAACTTCTAACATGATCTGCAGTAGGAAGTCACCTCTTAAAGATAGCTTTGCCTTTCTGCTGCTCCATGCAACATTTCCAGATGTGTTTGAGTACAGCTGGAGGATTAAAACGCTCCAAGAGCTACTACAGGCATCTGTAGCTTGGCCTTTTTTTTTTTTCTTTTTTTCCTTAATTTTCTGTAGCTTTCTGTTTAAAGCTTTATTTATGAAGAAATGTCACCATGTTCTGTTTGTGTTTTTCAAACAACCCTATCATTCATTTGGCAGGAGAAGGGAAAGGTTAAAGTTCCTCCTTACCTCCTCCCCCTCTCTCCAGTGAAATCTTTGATTGTTCTGTTTAATGAGTCATTTTCTCTACAGCTGAAGTTAATTTAGTGGCTCATCCAAACAATGAGGATTTTCTGAGCAGGAAGTGAGGGAACTTTAGCTCTTTTTTGAGTTACTGTGTTCAGGTTATGTTTCTCTTCTTTACAGACTCATGGAAATCCACCGATCCGGATGGACGAGTAGTTTTCTTCCACTTTAAGTATCTCTGGCAGTGCAAATATTTGGCATCTTTCAGTGGTTGTGTTTGTCAATGCCAGGATTCCCCCAAGGTCATTCTGCTTCAGCAACAGTTTTCAGTTGCTGTCTGGCAGTTTATTATTAGCAGTGGTATGGAAACCAGAAATAAGCTGGACCAAAACATTCAACATATTGTTTCAGATGTTCAGTGCAAGCTTAGTTCACCTGCGCTGTGTGGAAGCATCTCCTTTCCAAGGGCTGTCCAGCCCAGCCATTTGGCATTTCAAGCAGCTTCACCTTCTGCTTGTGACACATATCCCCAGGCTCAATTCCTTCTGTCCATAGTTGCCTTAGGATCTGTTTGCAGTTTGCCATGCCTTGGAAACATAGGCTTAGTTTTGCTTTCTCTGTACCACAGTTGAATTTTTAAGTCAGGTAGTCCTTTGTACCATTATCCTGAAGGCATCCTGAAGAGATGACTTTGCTAATTCCTTTGCACAGTCTTGGAGGCATTTTGTCATTTAAGAATTGGTAACAGAATGTCCATTGACTTCACCGGAGTTTCCTCAGTAATATAGACAGAGTAGGGGGAAGTAGGTAGGGTTTGCAATGCTGTAATGCTGCTGTGTGTTCAGAAATGCTCTTTTCCGAGGGTTCTTTATGAGTATTTAAAAGCTGATAGTGAATGCCATTGACTTTTTGATTTCTCTAGTTCTTTCTTTCCTGCGGAAGTGTATGTGAGCATTAGAATTGTGTGCTTTGTGCTGTTCAAGCCAATCTGCTGAAGAGCGTAGTTTTCCAGAGAAAAAGGGTAATCAAAGGTTTGAAACAAAAATCACTTGTGAAATATTTCTGACATATATGTCATAGGTTTGTAAAATCTGTTTTATACTTCCATTTATTGAACATAGGATATTCTGATTTGGCTGAATAATACCAAGTTGTTGTGTGTCAGTGTCCTCACACACAAGGCTTTGATTAAGCAAGAAAAAAATGGCTGGTCTACGTACAAACTTGCACAGAGAAACAAAAAGCGTGAATTAAGAAAGTTAGCACTTTCATACCAGGAATAGTAGTGACTGTTCTGGGTAAAATAAAATGATGGCATAAAGTGATTTGTTTAGAACTTAGGGAGAGACACAGAGACATTTCATAGCAGATCAGGGTTTGGGGGTTGCTTTTTATTCATTTGGTGTTGTGTTTGGGTGGGGGTTTTTTTACAACAGGGTATAATTTTAACCATGGTACATTCAGTGACTTGCTTATATGGACCACAGGTATGAATGGTTATTGAGGGTTCAGTCATCAGCTCAAGTTCCATTTGACTAAACCAGATTCCCCTTCTGCCTCAGTAAGTACTTTACTGTTTTGATCATAGTTTATGGTATTATATTCTCGGGTTGAATTGGGTTACTGAGCTGATCATGCTGTTTGATATGGACCTCCTCTTTCCCAGGAAGAAGAAAGGGTTATTGGAACAGGTGAGGTTCAGATGTGTCCCTGAACAGCCTCTGGACAAGGAAGATTTGTGTCCTGTCAGTTCAGAGCATGGATGGGGCTTGTACGCGAGTACCTGCATGAGGCTTCAGGCATGCTCATACACCATGCTTTCACTGCTACTTTCCATACTGTCATTTTGAAGAGGTATTCTTACTCCTGCTCCCATCCTGCCATCTCCTCTGTTCAAGTAGAAGCATTTCTGTAGCTGAGCAGGCAGCTGTATCAGGGACCTAATCCAAGCTAAAAGTAACTGGTTTGGGGAGGGTAGAAATAAATTTTTAATTCAGATCCAATTCATTGTGCTGCTATGCAGTCTCTTGTGCCTGAGCAGAGGAGGGGATGCTGTGTGTTGTAGGGCTGTGCAAAGCAAGTGAGAAAATTTAAGGCAACAGCAGGACTGGCTTGTATTGGTTTCAAGCAGGCATGAAACTATGATCATCTCCTTGCAATATTTTCATTCAGTTTTCAGAGGGCTTATTTCACTGATGCAGGATGAAAACTGCCTTGATACATTATACTGATGGTGTGAAGCAGAAAGGGTTTTGTCATTTCCTGCATTAGGATCATAGAAACTTTCTAAGCGTAATAGCTGGAAGTGAGCCTTTTGCACAAAGGTTCTTTTGTTTTGTCTTTTTATAAACCCATTAGATGTTTAGCAGCCAAATCTTGTCCTTTATGGTTACTCTAGTGCAGGTTTCAGAAGCTTCTGGGCTTCCTGTTTGGCTTTCGTTTTCTGCTCTAGAAGCATATGCATATCCTTACATGGTTCTGACTCAGATGTGCTGGGTCTGGTATACTGAAATGGTACTGAGCACTTTTGGTTAGAAAGCTGAACTGTTTAGGAGTGGTAATTACTCCAGTGATTTTTTGGGGTCTTTCAGCTGTGCAGAGAGACTTTCTTTTGTTGCAGTTTGGGTTTTTTTGTTTGTTTTGTTTTTTAAAAAAACAACCCGGAATTCTGCCAGTTTTTAATAGAAATGGGAGTGATTGTGCTGAATTACGTAGTGAGATAAGGGTTTTTTTGGTTTTGGTTTATTTTCTCTTGAATAGCTATCCTGAAAGGATATCTGTCTTCTCTCTCTGTGCTTGCAGATCTGGTTCCTTGGGAAATGTGTCACACTAAACTCTCTGTAACAGTTAGCTAGTAGAACAAATACAATGTTTGAGGCTTATTCTGGAAGCCTGTTATGATCAACAACAAATGAGCTGTTAGTTTATCTTGCCCAGCATTTGACTTTTGACATGAAGAGAATAGATCAAGTAATTTACTTCCCTGTTAAGCACTAGAAGGGGGAATGGGAGTGGTGCACTTTTTTATGCCGTAGGGTAGATTCTAGGTTTTGTTTCTCACATCTACAAGCAGTTATTTTGATTTGGGCTTTTTACCATTTTACATTTTATTTGAGAGTGAGGAACAGACGTGCTTAATTGTTTTTGTAACAAGGATTAAGTGATTAAAACTCAAGGCCTTCTTTCAAAGATGAAATATATACTTTTCCTCATGTTTCAGGACTAGAAGGAGGGGCAGAAAGGGGAAAAATAATGAACTTCAAAGAAAAACCTTCTCGATCTTTGCAGGAAGCATCAAATAAAGAGCAGGTCCCGAAGACCAAAATTAGTTAATTAAATTTTTACTTAAAAAGTAGAATCCTAGAAATTCATGTATGGGATACTTGATGGGTGACCTCTACAGTGGGCTCACTAGGCTGAGCTTGGAAGCAATAACAACATCATCAGAGGCCTCTGTATCCCGTCTTAATGATTCCGAGGTTACTGCTGTCTACATCACTGGCACCCACATGGACCACAAGAAGTGGGTAACAGTGGGTTTTCCTAGTCCAGGCAGCTTCTCAGCAACATCCCTGATCTGAGCCCCCCTTGAGACTGGGTTAGGCCGACAGATGGGTGCCTCTGTTCCCTTCAAAGTAGGGTCACCTACTATTGCTACCCATGGCTTTTTCCTGGAGGCACTCATAGTAATCCTCTTCCCTGGTGCATCAGCAGCATGTTTATTTGGTGTGGTGTGTTTCCTCATTAGCCCCCTGCAGAACTGGGAAGCAGTTCCAGGTGGGGACATCAGAATTTGGAGGTAGCCCCTTGCTTCTAATTGTCCTCTTCCTCCTTTTTTTTGTTGGTTTTGTTGTTGGGGTTTTTTTGTTTGTTTTTGTTTGTTAGTTTGTTCTTGGGTTTTTATTACTATTTCCCAACTTCCTGCATTAACACCCTCCTTTCCTGTATGCGCGATGGTGGATGCTTGTGGCCCCTGCACAGTGTGGACCTCGAGCAAGCAGTCCAGCTCCCTCTCAGCTTCCCTGACATCTTTCAGCTGCTGGCAATGTCCTGCAGCTCACCCCCGCAGGAGGACCTCCATCAGGGCGCACCGAGTGCAGCCCTGCCCATTGTGAGCCCTCACCTCAAGAAACCGGTGGAGGCACTTTCTACACCCCGAGCCCTGCGCTGCAGCCTCCTCTCTCATCGGCTCTGTCTGGAGCTGACGCTGCCATCGCCAGGGCAGCCAGAGCAGAGCTCCTAGACCTGGGCCTGGCCCTGGCCCTAAGGCGAGCGCTCCCCATCCCCGCTCGCTACCCACTTGCGCTGCCGGTGCCAGCGCTCCCCGGGGCGCGATTTCCCATCTCCCCTGTGAGCCCCTGCTTGCCTCAGCGGGGATGCTGGCTCCTGGGCAAGGCCTGGCCGGGGCTTGAGGCTCCCTTGGTGGCTCTTGACACTCAGAGCTGAGGCTCCTGGACCTTGAGCTTCCCCCAGCTCCGGGGCTGAAGGCTTCTCTCTGGAGCTGCTCACCTCGCCAAAATCCTTTCTAAGGCTTTAGATGGTGGTCAGTTGAAAGAGGGGGAATGAATGAAAACACGCAAGTCCAGCTCCAAACACTCTCTTTTTTTAATGTTGTGTGTCCTGCTAGAAGCAGTTAAACGTAAAAAGCCTCTCTGGAAGGAAGCTCTCTGATGAGGATGTAGGCGAGATGTTGAATAGTTACGTAATTGCAGCCAAATGTTAATAATAAACAGCCCAGTTGTGGCCTTTGGTAACTTGTACATGTGGCTCGTGACATGTTGAGAAATATTACGCTGTTATTCCCTGTGCTCTGATGTATCTACTTGTCTCTTTTTTTCCTTCCATATAGGTCTGCTGGGGCAGGGACTGTCATTTTACTTTGTTTGCTCAGCAGCCAGTGAAGTGAGGCCTTCAGCTGTGACTGAGGCTCCTGTATGCTGTTGCAGTGCAAACATTAGGAATAATCGTTATCACTGGTTATCACTACAGCTCCTGTACAGCTCTGGCTGGGTGTTGTCCAAATATGTAACATTCTGCGGCTGCAGAGATTAAAAGTCTTCATAAACCCCAAATCAATGAGCCTCACCCTGTTCACAAAACTCGAGTCATCAGGCTTTTCTCCCCCTCCTCCATCCTGATAGCTGTTTCTGCTGAAACTTATCTAGAAGTGCTGGCAGTGGGGCTTTTTTAAAGCCCGCATTATAAAGTTGTAACCAGGAATTTGGTGTGGATACCAGCTTCCTTTCCTCGGTGTGCTTTCATTGCCCTGTAATCTGTCTCGCTGTCTCTATCTGCTGATCGATATTTAAGAATGACAGTGATCTTCCTGAAAGGCACATCTTTCATTATTTAATAAGAACTGGGTCCTTTTTAATGTCAGGTGATATTTTGTTACAAAGCAGATGACAGATAATATGTCTTCCTCACTCCCTACAATCATTGTACATTGTGTGTAGTGTGCTTTGTTTACCTTGCGTGACCTACACGTGCAGCAGCTTCTCAGTGCAGCATTGCTGAGACAGATGTGGTAACTCCCCATAAAACAACCTGGAACTGTAGAAGGGGGAAAAGAGCTTCTAACTCCTTAATTTTATGACTGTAGTCATCTAAATTTAAATCTTCAGTGATCTCAGGGATGATGAAACCAGATAGCTGGGGAGGTTCCTGTTTTGGGGGCACCCAGGAGAGAGCACCAGCCAGACAGCTGGTGCAGACGAGCAAGAGGCATCAAAATGCACAGCACAATCACTCGAGCCATGGAGGAGGGAGGCCTATATTTAACAGATACAAGTGCTAATAATGAGACTTCAAAGAGAGCACACCCTTTTCCTTCCACAGCTGTGCTCTGCCACACAGAAAGAGACAAGGTAGTTTTCCAGTGGAAGTTTGCTTTGCGTCTTTGCCTTTGGGAAGAAGTTCAGAGAGTTCTGAAATTAACTTAGAATTTCAGAAAGGAGCTGGATCTACCAGCAAAACCCATTATCATTTACCTAAAAGATACTCTTAAAGGATTGACAGAATGGTGTAGTTCGATCTTGCTGAAAATTCTTTGATGAAACTGTTTTAAGTTTGCTCCTTTATACTGTGTCCATTACCTTGCAGTCAAGTATGACCGATTCATAACAGATGTAGGATAACAGATAATCATCTTAGATGCGCTAACCTGTCATCATCACGTGCCTCATCTCTCTTGATAACTTAATGCCTTATTAGTTGAAAGTCCCAGTCCAAGGAACCTCAAATTAGTAATTGGCTCAGATGGAGTAGAACAGATGTAAGTGAAAACATGTGAACACTGCTAGCCAACTGAGGGTACATCTTCCATTCTGATGTTCAGTCAGTGATTTGAGATTAGACTGGCCACATCAGCTCCAATGTTTTGGGGGCAGCCTTTCAGAGACTTTAAAATGACTGTGAATGTTTCTTTTCCACTGTGGATAGAGGTATAAACCAAGAAGTATCAAAAGTTACAAGTGCAGTTTTAAGGCAGTATCTTAATTTCATTTGTAAGCTCCTCAGTTTTGTCTTATTAAGTACTGTATGTTTTAAAGGAAGTTTAAATCAATTCTTTTATAACAGCAAATGCAGGTTCAGTTTCTATAAAGATTTGCTCTAATGAATAGAGCAGAGAATTGGAAAGAGAAGTGATCTGGAATGTTTGACACATAGCTTTTGCCTGTCTTAAACAGATTAGAAATGATTTTATTACCTCTGACTTAGGAGGGGTGGATTGCTTTTTAGGGGAGGACGAGGTATACATGTCAAGGTAAATGTGATAGTAGTAGTCTTTTTATGCTTTGCGAAGTTAAACAGAGGACGGGCAGGGTAAAGAACCGAATACCTGAGTTAGCCCCTGTGCTCCTGTCGCAAATGTGTGTACACTGGCAACTTATTTGCTTACAAGTTGTTGTTGCATATACAGGTTTCAAAATGTTTTGAAAATAGGTTCTCCATACAGAAGTTGTAAGGAAAATAAAACTTGAAGAACCAAAATAGAAGCTGTGTTCAGGTTTCAAACTAAGGGACTTGTCTCTTTAACTGTATGTAAGGGGAAACCAGCAGATACAATGAAAAATTAGCACTGGAATTTTAATGTTTTCTTCAGTTTATGAAATTGTATCTTAAGGTTTTCTGATGTCTTGTGTGATTGAAGTGAACAGAACATCTAGTCTTGGACAAGGTTGGGAAGAATTTGTAGGATAAAAGGAATGACTTCATTTTAAAGAACTAACTATTTGCACCTTTTATTTAAGAATGGAAACAGACTTATTCTGAGTGTAAAGCTTATTTAAGTTGTAAGGAAAGTAGAAGATAGAAATTTGTATAGATAAGAATATTTGGATGGTTTTGGTTTTGTTTTGTTTTTATTTCTAAGATAACAGTATCCTTTAGTGATATCAAGAATTGTTTTTACTTAGATGTTCAGGTAAACACCAGCCTCTATTTAGAATCAGAATATAAGCACATTATGTGAAGGAACAGTGATGCAGCTGAATTGCTCTTTCCTGATACTCGCCGGAGGAATTTGGAGCTGCTGATTCTTTGGTCAAGTTTGAGAGGCTGCACGCGTAGCAGTCCATAGCACCATGCGGCTTAATGCTTCAAGCTGCTCTCCCTTAAGTAGGCACTGCAGCAGCATTAAAACCTACTTTGTAAAATTTCTCACTACACAAATCCTTTTTTTTTCCTTCTTCCCCGAACTTATTGGTGCTTTCCATGTTTGATAGCCTTTAATTTATTCCTGTTCTGAAATCTCCCACTCCTTCTACAGCATGGTTTGCCTTTTTCATCTGCTTGGGAAACTGAAAGGCAGCTCTGACTCCTCCAGAAAAACCCTTTCTAATGTGGAGGCAGAGAAGAGAAGCTGAAATGTAACTCCCACTTAAGCTTTCAGGCAGTAAATGATCGTAAAGAGATTTCTTTCTTGTTGTGTGGAAGTAGGTTACTTCATACTTTTCTTTCCATTTAAGAGTGAAGTGGTTTTTGGTTTTGTTTCTGTCTCCTGGAGTGTTTTTTTATCACCCAGCTATTTGGTGACAGATGTGTGGAAAATATGCCAGTAGTTTATTCACCAGAGCAGCAGGTGCCTCATTGAGAAGAGCTGAGAAGAAGGGTGACATGGCTTTGCATAGCCTCTCTGCATGCTCACAGCTTTCATACTCTGCACTGGACAGTCTTGGTACTAAAGGGAGGGCTTGCTGTGGTCATTGCTAATAGGTTCAAAAGCTTCTGTATATTTAGTATGACTTTGCCATACCCATTATTGGCTGACTGGTAGGAAAACAAAACTTCTATTCAAGAGACAGTGCACAACGTTTACAAGGTTTTTCAACTCAGAACCAAAAGCAGGTTTTCTTCTTTCAGAGGTTTTCTCCTTCTATTATTCATTATGTCTCACTTTACATTCATATGGGGAAAGTAGAGCTAAGATGATGTAAACTACTCTAGAAGAAAAATTGCAGACTGGGCTTCAGCACCCGTGATGAAAGTGTAGTGCTTTCAGTTGCAGAAGGTAACACCCCATTGATACCCGGTATTTCAGAAGCTTGTTCTGGTCTGCTACAAGGTTTCTTAGCATTCAGAATTTCAGGAAAAGAAAGTCAGTGCCTATCCATCACCCAATCCCAGATGGAAGATTCTTAGAGAATAGAGGTTTCTGAGCAAAATAATCAGAAGTTCCCAACACATGTGTTAGGGGGAAGATGGAGAAAGTAGATTTCAAGCCTAAATCTGTTGGAATCAGGAATTCATTTATGTTCAGGAATCTGGAAGTTAGTGGGGTTCTTTTGGGAAGGGTTAAGAGCATTTTTTTTTTCAGCAAGTGTGGTATGTGCTAATTGTTACATGCAATGTTTTAAGCATCTTTTTGATGTTTAGTCAATAGAATCTGATGAAACTAATATTTAAATTTTTGTCTGAAATTATATGATGCTCAAGAGAACAGCCGTAAAGCTGTCTTTGATTCCTTTGGCCAAGAAAGGAGGGAATGCAGTTTTAATAGTTACTTTAACTTTTGGGGTGACTAAAGGTGTTGCTTTGGTTTTGTTTTGTGTTGGGATTTTTTTCCCCTTTCTTTTCTTACCTTTCACAGAGCAAACTGCAGCCATCAACAAGTGGAAATTACCAGGTTTGTATTTTTTTTCAGGTTTACATCTGCTACTTTTACCACATGAAGTTTCTGTGATATGCTTTAGGGAACAGCCCTTGACATGACAAATGATAATTCCTATGGTAATATATCAGTGCTCAGGGTGCAGCTGAGCCAGAATACTTATTTTCTTGAGATTTAGCATTAATCACAGTTCCTTGGGCTTTTGTTTACAGTTGCTGTTTATAAGCTATTGTAGCCCTCTAATTTGAGTAAGGTTTTGTTTAATTTCTGTTGGTATTGTGGTGATTCAGCGTTGCCCAAATACAGAACTCTTTGGCAGAAGAATCCTGCTTCAAACTTTAATATGATTTTTAATTAGAATATTTCTTCAATGTTACTTGGATTTTTACATTAACTTCTTAAAAGGCAGTTTTGAAGATCTCCTTGATAGTAATTTTTCAGTGTAAGGCAAAAGTGAGGACTGACAGCTGACAGATACAAAATTATACTAGTTACCCTGCTGTGTGGCTGCCATGTTAGCTCATCACCAGAGTTGGTGTTACAAGACATATAATTACCTCCATAATAGTGGTCAAGTAGCTACATCCATGAACAGTCTACAGTTCTACAAACAATCCATTGCAGGTTTTGTACTGTTCTCCATCATCAGTGATGTGTGTGTTTTTGTTTTGTTTTTGGTTAAATTCTGCACCTGATTTCGGCCTCGCTTAATAAATCTCCTGTCTCTGGTAATTTTCCCACAATGATAAAACTAGCTCTAGTGGTCTTGATTGATCTCAGTTGCCTTCCCTGTGGCTTCCAGACATCAGTCAAAACAACAGCTTGATTTGTTAACTTATACCAGCCTCAAAATAATTCTAGTTCTCCTGAAAACCAGTATTGCTGTTACTTTTGGGTAGCTAGAAGCTGTGTCAGTGCTGAGGAATTCCAGAAGGCCATCACGTAACTAAGTGGGCAAAAACGCAGTAGATGAATGTTAGCATAGGTAAACATAGGTTTTTGAACATAAGTTTTTCCAGTAAGGAAAAAAATTACACTAAACCATGCTTATGTGATGCTGAACTCAAAACTGAGGGTTGCAACTTGGAAAAGAGGCCTTGTGGTTGTCATTGACAGTTCTCCAGGATCATTGTCTGCAATGTGGAGCAGCAGCAGCCAAAACCAAAAAGCCAGAAAACCATGGACAGTGCATTTTGGCATTATCAGAAAAGGGTACCGAGGAGAAGAAATAAGTGCCATTTTGTTGTTATTTAATACAGTGGTGTGCCTACCACATTTTGAATACTGGGCACAGGTTTTGTGTCCACATCTTAGGAAGGTACAGTTTAGGGAGGGTACAAGAAGGGCAACCCTCAGTCCAAGGTAATGGTATTGCTGCCTCGTGTGGAGTTGTGTCACTTAAAAGGCTTGATTTGGAAGATGAGAGGCTGAGAGGGGCATTCTGATCAAGGTTTACAAAACCATAAAGTTGATGGGCAAGGTGAGTGCAGAACTCCTGTTGGCAGAAACCTCGCAGTACCAGAATTACAGGACACTTGGTGAAACTGGTTGGGAATTGGTTTAAGACACTTTAAAGAAAGTATTTGTTTGCATAGCAGGTAGTGAATTTATGCAACTTGCAGCCAGAGGATGTTTTGAAAACAAGCTGTATAGACAGGTTCAAAAGAAGGTTAGAAGAGTTCATGGTCAGCAGGTAGAGTGTGAAGGGAGTGGAACACAGAACACGGTTTACGAATTCTCCGTAAATAGTACCTTTTCTGCCCTGTTAAGAGATGCATTCTTGACTAGATGAACCATTGGTATGACCCAGCTGGGCATTTCTTATATACCTGAACTCTCAGGCTTAGTGGGATCTTTTTATCATTCACTCAAATCATATTCTCATTCACAGCAGGGTTAGATGGGAGGCATGAAGCTTCTTTTTTTGTTTGGTTGGTATTTAATGTTCAATAAGCTGCACCTCCAAGGGAGACTCTTGATATACTTGCTTAAATTCATTGGTACTGAAAACAGAGATAATATTGCTTTACAGTAAGCTGGAAAAAAATGTCATTCTTTCTAGCCAGGAAAAAAATACTGGGAAGTCCATCTGGGAATGTGATTCATCCAGGTCACACTCGTAATTTTCCTTTCAGATTACAAGGAGAGAGAGGTTCAGGGTTGTGCCAAGGTGTTATTTAGACTTAGCTGCCTTCAGTTTGTGGTGGTAAGCAGGTACACTGCTGTTTATGCAACAAGACTCCAAACCCACTTCTTATCACTTCATCGGTGTCACATATTCCTTGGTATTTGGTTATGTCCCAGCGTGCTTTGAGAGATGGAAGTTCTTTGTCCTCTGCCTCATCTCAAAGTTACCAGCACTGCGTATTGATGCAAAGTGGGTTCACCTTGCTGGTGAGTGAGAGTAAAACCCACAGCTAGAAGACATTGAATTATAGTCTGAAGAATGTAAGTAGTTCTTTTGTTAGAGTCTAGCATAGCATATTATGCTATTTTGAAGTAAATGTCCTTTTTTAAAATCCTTACGAAGTTAACTTCAGTATAGCAGTGGCTTGTAGGGTGGTAACCACTGGGTAACTGGAAGACAGTGAGGCTAGTGCTATTAGTGGTTTTCTTTGTTATATTTTTAGAATTAATTTGGGTGGAAATCATCTTAAAGACAGATTAATAAAGAGAACTTGGAGGTTTTGCATAATGTTAAGACTGGAGAGGCTGCAAGGCTGAAAAATAGCAATTGAATAGATGCTAAAAATAGCATAATAAGAAAAATAGAAAAAACAGTGAGGGCATTCCTTTCCAAAGTGATGGGGTTTTGTTTTATTTTTAACTTCAGTTTTTTTGTAACAGAGAAACAAATATCCCATTTTAAATGTAATGTTCTACAGTGTATTTTATCCTGCAGAAAAACTTAATCAAAAGAACTAGGTTATATTTAAACGTGGACACAGTCAAGCTTCATTTTAGTCTAGTATCAAGCTGCTCTAGAATCTGTCAGTAAGAAAGCTGTGCTAGCAATAGTTACTATTCATGTGGATATATCCATCTGAATTTTTCTTGCTAGGGCATAGCTTTCTTGGAAGAACACTGAGTTATGAGAGCTTGTCCTGCTTACTTCCTGCCTTCCCTGTCCTTCTCTGTGTGCACTTTTGCAGTACAATTTGATAGCTCAAAGACTTAATTAATTCTAAGCTATATGAAAACCTTTCCTTGAAAGAGACCATAAATCTCAGCAGTACACTTCTACTTCTGAGAGTACAGAAAAAGAGCCTCTGTTTCGGGAAGAATGAGGCTGGGTTGATATATAGATTTTTTTTTTAAATACTGAATGGAAGTATATAAAGCAAACTTGCTCAGTAAGTTCAGCACCAACCACACAAACAGAAAAAAAGCAACAAACCAGCTTTTCTTCTTTGGCCAAGAAAATACTTTTGTATTAAATTATGAAATATTTACATCAAAAATGACTATATTTACTATTCTGTGAACAGTCTTTAATATTTACTATTTGAACCAGGTCTGTACCTTTTTTTTTAATTAGGATTTTGATTGATTTGGTTCCAGTCATGGCATGCAACAGGGAAAATCAAATGTCTTGAGAAAGTTTCCTTTGCTTTTTGTCTCTTTTGAGGATGCGCCTGCCTGAGTGACTTTGGAAAAATTGACTTTCCCAACTCTCCTACCATATTATTGCTCTAATGATGGGGAAAGAGTATGATGATGATGTAGATGGTTTTGCCACTTCTTTTTGCTTCCTAGAAGTTATTTTCTGTAAAGAGTAAAGGAAGTGAGGGGGGAATTAAGTCTCCTCAAGCATGTTTGGTTTTTAATGGAAGGCCACAGTATAAAACTCCTTAGATTGCCTGTTGGTCAGTTGGCAGCCCTACCACTCCTTGAAGCATTATATTGCTACAACTTGGTCTACGCAGCAACAGCATCCTGGTGACATCAGGCCAACCTCTGAGGGTAACTTGGAGCCCACATCTGTAGCACAGGGAATCATGCAGAGGCCCACCTAATCCCAGGTGTTGCATGCAAGTCCTTAAGGATAAGTGTCAACATCTTTTGACCAAGGGGAGCTGAAAGTACATGTCTGAGTATGCTGAGAGAGCTTTTAACAAATGCAGCATAAGAGGAGGTGGAAGACACTGAGGTTCAATTTGTGGCTAAGTAAAACTCTAAACTGCATGCCAGCAGTGGTGAATTTAAGGCTCTCAATAGCCGTTCAACTGGCCTTGCTGCTTAAAGTGTAGGTATTATTACTCTCCTGTGCATAGATGCTTACAGATAGTATTACAGCCTGATCATTGCGGAAGGAAGAGCTAGAGCTCTCAGCCCAGAAAACTGTTGCAACTTTATTCAGTTTTTCTGTTTCTATGGAAGCTGTTTTTTTTCCCCCAACTATACTTGTAGAGCAGAAACTGAAATCCAGTCCAACTTCCTAATGTATATGTATTCCTATTGGCAGCTGGATTTGAAGCTTCACTTGGTTATTTATCTTTGAGAGGTTGGCAAAAGCAGTATGAAATACTCTTCTCTAATAATGAGGTAACTGACTGTAACATAGGATGTTGGGAAGGCTTCTTGGGCAGCTGCATCCTACAGGCAGCTAGAGCAGCATAGAAGAGGTGATGAAAAATATGCAGCTCCAAACCAGTCAGAAAGAGGGGACAGATGGAACCACCGTCCCCAGCTGCTGCTGAAGCCTGCAGTACATTACCACAAACAGAAAAGATGCAGCTTGGTGGTATTGAATGTTGAAGGAGCCTCTTTCAAAGGGAGAAAACCATCTGATAAGCTGTCAAATAAGCTGTATTCTGAGTTCTGGCTGGTGCAGGGATGGCAGCCTATCTGTTGCACTTGAGGTTAGAATGGAGGAATTATTTTAATACAAAGTTGAAGTGCTGTCAGATACAAGCCTCTGTCTGCAGGCTGGATCCCTGTCCTCTCCCTATTGCAGGTTACTTGTACTGCAGAACGTCAAATATGGTATTCCTATGGCAGCCTCACTAATCCAGCTGCCACAGTTAGGAGTGACTGTAGCCTAGTTGCATACGGAGATTACTGATGCTGCAAGCTAAAATCTTGCCACTAATATTTTGCACAGTCACACTGTCATCCCTGAAGTTCTGAGAGCAGGAAATTCCTCCTGTTGTTCTTGCAGAAATATGTGGAGTATCCACATAATCGCTTCAGCCTCTCTGTTCCTACAAATGATGGGGTGCTTTGACTAGCATGCTTGTCTTTTCCTGAGTGTTCTGCAATAACATAGTCATTGTAAGAAGGCTGAAGTCTTGTTATATAGCTTCAAACATAACTTTAACACCTCCTTGGAAGTTATCTCAAACTGTGAGATTTGTGGCATTTATATTTAGCTCAAATTGCCTGCTATAATTGGCATTTAGACAAGTTGCAGAAGGGTAGCTGGCTCCCCATGAAATGCACCTGTATTTCATGTTACTTAAAAATGCATGTACCTTTTTGTCACCTCAAAATCTGCTTTGCAAGGTAAGATTCATTGGCAGAAGTCTTTCATTTACTTCCTTTATTTCCTTAGTTTAGTAAGAATGAGATCAAGCTCCCCCTGCATCTTCTTACTTGGCTACACACTTGTCTTGACACTCCACCCCCCTGATGGTGCTCAGCTTGGCTTCTAACTTTAGCTTCACATAAACAGCCAGCAGTGAAACCTAGAGGTATTGGTTTTCATTGAAGCCCTGCTGAAAGAGGCACACACAACTGTGCTGCAGAGTACACCCTTACGCTGTGCTGTGGTGGCATGTTGACTTGATGTAGTCTTTTCCCCAGCATATTGTATCTTCTAATTATAGAAGAAAGCAATGTAATTACACAGCTGCTTGGCTTTGACTTCTTTAAAAAAATGTCTGTGTTGTTATGATGTTTAACATTGATACTTGTTCTCAATGCCTTGTTAGGGTCTTTGGGTGATATGGAGAGTTAAGTTGAATTCCGTCAAAACAGCTTGTGAGTGGTGTGAAAACAAAATACAGTGCAAGTCAGAAGTTTCCATTTATTTTTTTTGCTTTTTTTTCCTATAGATGTTTTTTATTAACTTGCTGTTCAGTTACACTACCTCCAGGTTTGTTGTAGTCTTTCCAAAATTACAAAAATAGATACATCCAGAAGGATGGTTACCAACTGATGTGCAGGGACATGCAGAAGAGCCAGCAGGCTCTTAAATAAGCTTTGAAATCTGAAGTAATTACAGCTGTCTCTCTGAAGTGTTGCATTCAGTTTATAAGCACACTTATGGAGGGATATTGGCAAATGAGCATAGGAATATCATGGAACAGATAATGGATGCGAGAGAATGCTGATAAGAAGCACTACTCAAGGAAGATTAAGATACATGGGTGTCAGGTACTTACCTGATGTGAATCTTACTTGACACTGTGTTTCATAGTGACATGTACTCATGTTGTTAATTCTTAGTATAACTGAGAGCTCTTACTTCATGCAAATGTTTGCATGTTTGTGGGTAACTAGAAAATTTGCAGCATAATGATCATATTAGTGACATGTATGATGCTCTTGCTTATTCTTTATTATATGTGGTTACTATAAATATCTTGATGTACATGAAAAAGAGCACCAACTTTTCACTTAGGAAAAAAAAATCTCCATTTCACGATTATGCGTTGTATTAGAAACCCTTATACTATGGGTTTCTAGTTTTGGTGTAATTCTTCCTTTGGAAGGGCTGTCTGGCTTAGTTGCCCTTTATTCATATGCTCTTTGTTGAGTTGTAGTGTAGAAATAATTGTTAGTGCATACCAAAACATATAGGAGGTGCAGCAAGGTTTCCGAATGTGATTTGCTCCAGCTGTTGTGCAGTGGTTAGTGTGTCTGGATGTTTACCGGCTGCTGAAGTGTGCATACAAGCACATGCGCACACGCACCCCTGTTTAACTCGCTAGTGTAGCCTAGGGCTTAGTACTTGTCTTGTGGTTTGAAGCTGAGAGTCTGCATTTTCCAAAAGAAAGGTGTACCTGAAAAGACACAGAGGACTTGTTAGAGTTGTTGTCCTTTGCTCTGACTAGAGCTTGTTTAGTAATGGCCTTTCAAAATTATGTTTCTCAAAAAAGGATAATATAATTAAAAACATTCATATATTTTTGACTTCCCACCACCCAACTGATAAGTTTTAAACTGAAGGAGCTGCTGCACAAGGAGCTGCACGTTGTAGAGTACAGTTAGTTTCCCGAGCTGGAAAAGATCCAAATCTACAGAAGGTGAAGAGGGGCTGACAGGGCCTCTCTGCTGTAACTTAACCCAAAGAACAGATAAATTCTTTTTAAAGTCAACGCAAGTAATGAGTTCCCTCCTGGTATACCAGTGTTACACTGATTAATAAATGGTTGCTGTCTTAGAGGATGTCGTCTTTAGGGCCTGTAAAATGAGAGGGCTTGAATTTTATATATATTTTTTTTCTTTTTTTTTCTTTAAGTGTGTAGACCTAAGATTAATTTTTTGTATGCTAGTTTATGTTGGCATAGATGGGTACTAACGCTTTGTTTGATCTTCCCAGAAAGAATTGCCACTAACTGCAGAAAATGGTTCGAAACTATAGGAAGGCCAAATCTTGCTTGTTAACATAGTTTTGTTTTAGTATTGTGTATACCAAGGCCTCTTTTAAGTTTTTCTTGTTTTCTGGTAAAGGTTAGAAAATAAAACAGAAAATAAAAGTTGTTATTTTCTCACAAGAGACCCGAGACAAGATACAGAAGCTATCTTTTTATGAAGTTAAAATAAAACTTATATTGAGTAATTAAAATCAACAAAACTATTAGAAACGTTGTTTGTGAGTTGCCAACTCAGTCAGTTGCTTGCAGTAGATTACTTTGTAAGGTGATAGCTGAGATACCATTTTGCAACTACAGGTAATTTTGGGATACATGGGAGAGAAAATCATTGATTCCTGTTAACTTCAGGTAGGTTTGCAAACAGTGAATTGATACTGTTTATTAAATGTTTGAAATCCCAGCTGCAAGTTGTGTGTGGATTTATTTAGGAGAGTCTGCAGACATGCAGAGGATTGCATCTGTGCATTTGTAACTGTCTGTTTTCCATCTCAGGGGAAACCCAGCTTCTTGCCTAACCTTGCTTCTTTTGGATACTGCTGTAGTGCAGGTTACAGAATAATATTTGAGCACTGCTTTGTGGCAGATGAAGCCAAAAAGTAAGCTAGCTCTAAGTACTTAATATATTTTGAAGACTGTCCCTCACTGTGTGATTTTGGTGCTTCTGTTTTCTCTCTCAAAAGGTTAGTCTGTAAGCTGCTGCAGGACAAGAGTGATAAGGGTTTTGAAAGCTTCTGGATGATCTGGTTTGAGCGTGTTATTTTCTAATGATTGATAAATCTGTGCACGTAATTTTTGCCTGTAGTTGTTACTGACGTGGAAAATGGTATATAAGACATTTGAAGGAAATGGTAAAATAAACCTTGTTTTATGCTAACCTTTATCAGCAAAGTTAGAGTGCTTGGATATGTTGAGTTGTGTGTGTGTGCATGGGCTTACATGGGTCAGTCTCTGTGTGTGTGTACCTATGTACATGTAGAGAGAGAGATAAAAGCTGTTTTGTGGCAATGAAAGCAAAAAATGGGCTAGCTTAAATGAAAACACACATGTCGAAATGACTGCATTATCAAGGTTGCTTGGGTTGTGGTGCGGGTAATCTGTGCAGCACTGAAGCATGCCTTTCTCCCTGCCACTTGACAGCACTAACCTTTCTGGTTGCAATACCCTTTGAAATACCCTATCTACTTAGACTGAAGTTTAGTTTGTGTAATATTGCAGGGAATGCAGTGTTTTAAAACTACTGTTGTTGTGTCTTTCATTCAGGCACAATATATTTTGGCTTGTATGGAGAATATTTGAAAGAGGGGATGCTTCAGAAATACAAACATTTGGAAAAGGAAAATGCAGCTGTTTTCTATTACTATTTAATATATTTAATATTATGCTCATCTGGGCCTCTAAGTAATGGGTACTTGTTTACATATTACAGAATATGGATTATAATATTATACACATATTGTTTATAGTTGCATATTGGTTTCCTGAAGAAAGAAAAGCAATATTGGCTTATAGAAATACTTGCATTAAAGTCATTAAAGTCAAAATTAAAGTCATTAAAGTCAAAGGAAGCAGCTGGTATACAAAGATGGAAGCAGGAGGAGTCGATGCTGTATTGACTGCCCTTCCTGTAGCCCAGGTACCAGCTCTCTTTATGCTCAGATCTGTTTGTTATTACTAATGACTTTTGCTTAATGTAGGGTGTGTTGTAGATAAAGGTTGCAGAATTGTTTTCCAGTAGCTGAATCTGATTTATAAACCCTTAAGTGGAGGGGTTTAAGTCTTCCAAAGTAAAATGTCAGTAGACATATGTGTTCTACCCTGGTTTAATCACTACATCTAAATTGCAACTGTGGGATGTTTCCAGAACCCTGTTCTCCTTTTTTAATAGTTCTGTGCATTTTTTGATCTCACTGTCAGTGAAGCATGGTTTTGTTCAGTGAAGCGGCTTAATATTTTCTGTATTTCATCTACATCATATAATTGAAATGGCCTGTTCAACATTTAAGATGTACAGCTTTTAAGTCTTAGACATGTCTGAATGTTTTATTATTTTTTGTTGTCATAAGAATGCTCTGTCTGAAAGGACAGTGCAAAAGAATTTGGTTCTTTACTCCTCTCTTGAATGTTTAAGCTGAGAAATAATATAGCAGCAGCAAGGAGGCATCTGAGCACAGAAAAGGAAATAAGAGTAATGGAGCATGTGTGGCTATGTTCTTAAGCCCATCTGGAAGACACTTGACAAACAAAAATAGTAGCAAAAGAGGGGGGTTGTGGCTTTTTTTTTTTTTTCTAAAGCTCTGTGTTTACAGTTATGCAAAGATTGTGCTAACAACAATCTGATTGTCTGAGATGAGCTAGCTTTAAAATAATCATACATTGCACCCTACATGGAAGTTTAGGGTATTTTGGCTACATTGTTTATTCTTTAAAAATTACGTGAATGTCTGTATTGTCTATAGTTTGCATGGTAAAATAGCAGAACATCTAATTTGTTCGAATTTTGACAACTTTTAGTGCTCAAGGCTAAAATTGCCCGTGCTTGTTACCAGTCCCTTCCAGTTGAAATTCATCGGAAGGCTTTAGCTGAAAGAATTTAACCATCTCAATGAGATGAGAGAGAAAGTTACTTCTTTCTCATCTCTTGCAAACACCACTTCGGACAGCTCTGATGTTCTGCAGATTTTGAACTGACCTTGAAGTTTGGAAGGAAGTAATAGCTACATTTCGGGTATTCTACTGGTTTGAAAGCCATGCTTTCTTATGTCAGTGCTCCAAGTAACTGAGAAATACCGAGTTGCATTTGCAGTAGAACTCGTTACACCTTTCAGTTTGCATTTCTAAAAGCTGTGGCTCCCACTGTGTGTGCTTCCATAGACCCTTGTTCGTCTTTTGCTAGCAACTAGGATTTTTAGCTAGAAGAGAATCACAGACAAAATGGAAAATTTGAAAGGTTGTTTTACCTTGCTGAACTACCAGGGCTGTGACTTACAGAAAGAAATGGCTCCTGTGCTTGTACTTCATCATATTGTCTCTGCAGAACAAGATGCCTACAGATGCTGCGGAAACTCTGGCTTCCAGTTGTCATGATTCTTTAATTAATGTTAAACATGGCATTAAGTGTTATGCATAGTTGGTAACTAGAGATTATGTAAGTTTGAAAAGTTGAAAGGAATGTTTTCAAAGAGACATGAATATGCAATTATTGAAACTGGAGAAAATGTAATAGAAAACAGTCATTACCAATATAGGATGTATTTGCATGTAGAAAATAAGCATTCTTTTTTTTTCCTCTTCTCCTCCTTCTAAGATGATTCTTATTTCTAAGAGCCCTCAGAATTTGAACTGGGAGTGTCATATATTGTGTGTCAGACAATATGAAGGTTTGGGGGTGGATGTGTGGTTTTGTTTTTACACTGAGGCAGGGAGCCATCCTGACGTTGGAGGTTTTTAAGGTTTTTTCAGTAATGCAATTGGAATTTTGTTTCTCATCCTACTAAAGCCTACTTTAGCTCCATTCTGTATATGTGCATACTTACAGGCAATGGTGTTATACTCTTCCATTTTGTACAATGCATGTGGTAAGTGGAAAACTCTTATTGCAGAAGAGTGTGGTAAGCAATATACCTTCTGATAAAATTCTAAACTGCAAGATACATGTATTTTCAGTATAAAACGTATTTGCAAAGTTGTTTCCTTTTGTTCCTTATGTTATTTTAAATGTACCTCCAAAAAACCTTTTTAATAGCATGAAAAATCTGCTGTTTTTTGAAAACAGATGGAGCAAATAATATAGACTGAGATCTCTTTAGTTGCTGTGCTGTATATGTTTTGTTTTGATTTTTTTCCCAAAAGCTATGAAAATGGAAGTTTTATAACAATACCAGCTTTAAAGCTTTATTTTAATTAAAGCCTTAATTTAATTCAACTGGACCTAAAGTTAGAGTATTTTTGGCTCTGACATGAAGATATAGACATAGAGTAGAAGTCAAGATACTTTTTGTCATTCTTCGTGTTTTCCATACTGTAGCAAGGACATTCAGAGTCCTTACCACTGGAGCTGCAGGGAGGTTCCAAACATATACAAGAACTTAAAAAACAAATGCAATATTCTGTTGCATAAGGGAAGAATACAGGGAGAGATTCATACCAATGTAGCTTCTGAAAGCAGAAGAGGTTTTAAAAGGGACTATGCTGTAAAACTTCCTTACTGTGGAGCATTGGCTTTGGAAGTAACTTGGCACTGATGATACTTTGGTATCATCAATGGGATAGCTGCTTGGTCACAGTCTAACTGTAGTCTGGGTTTCTTTTTTAACAAAGATCAGAGTGATGAGAACAGTATTGAAAAGTGCACTGTTAAAACCACTAATTTATATTTTGTTTTATTTTATTTTAATTTAATTTAATTTTATTTTCCCTCTGCTTCTCAACCTGCCTTTCCCCCTCTCAGGTGTATGTTCGACCTGCACTTGCTTTCTGAAGTATAATGCAGGCATCTGTTTTTTAAGTTATATCTGTAAGGCTGAACGGAACATTACCCTCCTTGTTTGACCTCCCACATGTGATACACAATCCATTAAATCTCATGTAATATTTAAGAATTTAATACATTCTTTGCATAACGTAACAATACTGACGTAACACTGCTCCAAGCAAAACTGCTTACTCAAACGGATGATCTGTGAGCAGTGGAAATAATGAAGCCCTGTTTCCTATAGATTTGTCTTACATAGATCAACTGGCACTTTTGTGCCCGCAGTACACTCTGTGTCCCTTTTCTCTGCGGTATCTGCCAGACAGTGGTGGGGCTGTTGAGATGGGTATAGGGGGCTGGTGGTGGGTGCTGACCAGCCTGCTCTCTGCTCTTTGTGGATCACATGGGTTAAAACTGTGCCTCCAAAAAGAAATCCTGTTTTCAGCCATTGATTTTTACAAAATGTACAGCATTTTGGTGAATCTGAAACTTTGTCTTTGCCAAAGTTCAGCTGAATTTTACATCCTGTGCAAAAGGTCTGCTCTCTGTTCTACCAATTACATAACCTCCATTTCTTCAGGAAATCAGACCGAAGAAACCCAAGCAAGAGAAGGTTTCTTAAGTATGGCACAAGTATTCTGTCTTCTTGATGACTGTGTTACTTGTGCTGTCCATACCTTCCTTTCCTCTCCTGTTATTTCATTGTCTTTGAGTTTTGTGCTGTATTTCTGCTTTGCAGCAGATGAACATCTTTGCCCCTTGACTGGCTTGTGTTTAGTTGCCAGTTGAGCAATCCACTGAATCACAGACGTGTTTAGGTTGGAAAAGACCCTTAAGGTCCTTTCCAACCCTAACTATTCTATGATTCTAAAATCAAGTCCAACTGTTAACCTAACACTGCCAGCTCCACCACTAAACCTTATCCCAAAGCACCACATCTACATGTCTTTTGAATACCTTCAGAGATGGTGACTTAACCATTATCCTGGGCAGCCTCGTCCAATGCTTGACAACCTTTTCTGTGAAGAATTTTTACCTAATACCTGTTCTAAACCTTCCCTGATGCAATTTGAGGCTGTTTCCTCTTGTCTTATCATTTGTTACCTGAGAAAACAGACTGATACCCTCCTCACTACAACATCCTTTCAGGTAGTTGGAGAGAGCAGTAAGGTCTTCCCTGAGCCTCCTTCTCTCCAGGCTACAACCCCAGTTCCCTCAGCCACTCCTCATAAGACTTGTGCTCTAGACCTTTCACCAGCTTTGTTGCCCTTCTTTGGACACGCTCCAGCAACTCGCTATCTCTCTTATAATGAGGGACCCAAAACTGAACACAGTATTTTAGATGCAGCCTCAGTAGTGCCAATTACAGGGGGAATGATCAATTTCCTAGTCCTGCTGATTTCTGATACCAGCCAGGAGGCTCCTGGCCACTTGGGCTACCTGGGCACATGGCTGGCTGAACAGTCACTCTGAAAGAAAAGTAAGTATTTATGCACCTGGAATAGTTATTTTTAGGGTATTGTAGTCAATAGTTTTTCTGTTGCATGGCTGAACTAGAGCATAGACTTCAGTAGTGGGATACATAGTTGTTAGAAGACATGACAGTGAAAGGAAGCACATGGTGGTGTTCGTCACAGTAATTTGTCTTGAGGACCTTTACTTCTGTATGCCAAAGTTAATCCTTTTTCCTCGTCCTGCTTGGTTCTCCTTCTAGCACATTTTAGGTTTTGAACTGCCAAAAGTATTCCTAGTTTTGGACATCAAGGAAATGCTGCTCCATCAGCAACACTAATTTAAGCAGTACTATAGTCAGTAAGACTAGCAGTTTCAATAAATACTTGTCAGATACTATCTTGCTGAAGCGTTTCTAAAACTGTTATTGGTGCTTAACTAGTGTAATATTAAGCTGGTTTGTATTAAAGGAAGAGACCTTGTTCTGCGTAATGTGTGTTTTTAGAAACATTTTGAATTAAGTTGATATTGGAGTATTATTAATATAATTTATTTGGGGGAGAGGTTTAAATGTAGCATTGATTACTTTTGTAATCACAGAGACTATCAGCAGTCCAAGATAATTAAAAATTCCTCTCTTGGTTAAGACAACTGGGTGGCCGACGGTACAAGTTTGTGTTGTGGGTTATGAGAACATGGAGAACCTTCCATTTTATGAGATTGTATAGTACAGCCATAAGGTGTAATAAGGCTGAATTGTTACGTATTTTTTCACAGTTAATGTGTAATGGATGTTTTCAGTCACTGATTAACCAAAACATCTTAATGAGATGTGATATCATGCACAGATCCTTTTGTGTGCATGCTAACCCTTTAATCTGTATTACGATACGCTTTTAGTTTTTAATTGACTTAACCTAATAGCTTCTAAAGGGTTATCCTTAATACTAGATTTGACAACTGATGGAAGATTTATGTGTCACAGTAACACAATATCTATCATTTAATGAGAGTCTTACTGATACTGTCATGAATGACTTCCATTATATGGCAAAAATTTCCATGTGGCATGTTTTTAAAAAGAATTTAAGTCAGAAATATTGAATTAAAATGTCTGACTGCAAATTCTGAGATGAGAGAAACTTTTCCCTACTTTGACTTGTGCTTGTGTAATTACAGAGTTTCATTATGCTAAATGGGTGTTAAAATTAGATAGTGTATGTGACTGTTGATTAGTTTCTCATTTGAAATCATGGCAGTTGAGTAAGTGAAGATTAGTCCACTTAAGCAGTTACTAACTCTAAAATATAATATTGGTAGTCGTTCAGACTATTAGGATTTCACTGAATGAAACTGTAAAGAAACAGCAGTAAAAGGCTTGATTTGTCTGGTCTTTATCATTTGGACTTAACTCCCAGGTGTATCCAAGCAGGGCTCCCCCTCCATGATGCCTTGTCAGGTGCTGCTTTCTCTGTCCATATACTTCAAACTTGAGGTAGCAAAACTGACATTTCCTTTGTGCCCTTTCATCACCTTATATTTACTATTTTCTTATTACTATGTTTTCTGGAAATAAATTAGATGACAATTATTTTGAAAACCTAAGCTATATGCAAACAAGTATTTCAGTGTTTAGATGGTACAATGAATAGTTTAGCCATGAACTACCTCAGAGCTTGTTAAAACGCTCAGCATTGGTTTTGAGGTTAATCCCATTGCAGTCCAGAGTATCTTGATTGCTAAATCAGTGGGAATAAAAAGGTAGAGTAGAGCTCTTGCTCTACCAGTAAGGCTTATTTTCTTATGTTGGAATTTTGTTTGTTTATTCAACTACTGTATTTGTATGTAGAGTTTAGTTATTTTTATAAAGCCGTTTTAATATGGAATAATGCTTGGCAGTATATACAGTAATGAAATATTATTCTTCAGCTTGTAAACAGTCTTCAGGGAATGAATAAATTTTTTCTTTTTTCAATTCTTTTTTAAATTCTTTCTATTGTCATCAATATATAGCTGGCCCTATGTTTTATTTATAGCACCTTGTCCAGATGCTGCTGGGCATCTGTCGTCATGTGGGTACTCTGAAGACACTCATCACCCTATTGCCTGGCCCCTGGCAGAGTGTGAACTCTTCTGTCAGGTGGCAGTTTTCATCTCACAGTCAGGACACTAAGATACAGGAAGATTAAGTCACAAACCTAATTCCCTAGATGTTACAGTGACTGTGTGTGTTGAGACATCATGACTTCCTCCTCCTCACAAGAAAATTTCGTGTAGAAAATAGATGGGGTACATGTGCTATCTGTTTTACACGAGCCCTAGACAGAGTAACTTGAGTAAAACCATAGAGCAAATCAAACCAAGAAGCAGAATTAGATTTCAGGTCTTTCTGCATCCAGTTGTGTGCTTGTCCACCTGCCTGCAGATTGTATACCCCAGTTATAGCGCTGTATTGTTGGAAAAGCTTTTGAGCATGGCTGATGCTTTGGATTTCAGTTGCCTGTTTTAAGTGTCAAAGGATTCTGAACATAAGATTTGAAGTGCTGGGAAGAGCAAAATGCTTTATGGCTCCACCTAGAGAAGTTTTGGTTTTTAGGGCAGAGAGGGAGAAGGTAAAAAGGTCAGATGAGTGCATACTACTAGAAGGTAGAAATAAATTGTGAATGTATGTGGATGCACATGAAAATACTTTCTTACTGAAACAAATTTATGTCAGATGTTGTAGACTTGTAAAATTTGTTATCTTCTGGTCTACAGAGGAGAAAACAATGGGTCAAAGCAGTTAACGTAATCCGTTTCATGTCAGACTGATGGTGGTATCTTGGTGAAAAGCTAAATCTGTGGATAAATAGTTGTTTTCTAGTCCAGCTTTGAGGTGTAACAAACTTCACTGTTGCTTTTTGCCTTTTGCCAAAGGCCTTCTCCTTTTACTTTATTCAAGCACTACTTGTAATGTGTTTTCTACTGTTATTTCTGCTGTATGGTACCGGTTTTGTATTAAGGCATAGCAAATAGTGTCAAAATAATGGATACTTTGTTTCTACCTTGGCTTTCAAAACTTAATGTTAAAATTTGTTAGCTTTATGACATTTCATTTGTTCTTATCCCCTCCTCTGTTTTCTTGACATGTTTTTCAGAATGTGTTTTCCAGCACCTCTTTATTATCCGTTTTTGATATTTAATGCACTGTTGTTGGGGATTGAGGAAGTGTTTCATCCAAAATCACTGCAGAACTTCCTTCCCATGCTGCTGCCAGAAGTGCTGAAGACTAGCTACTTAATTTGCACTGGCAAAAATTCAAAGGGAAGAAGGTCAGCTGGCCAGGTTATTCCCCTGCGAGACTTCTGTATGTCTTCCTTTTAAATGCCATTTTTCTTCTGTCCTACTTTTTCCCCTTACTTGTCCATTGGGAGGAAAATGGCTCCAGCTAAGCGAAGGGGTGTGAATCATTGCTTTAAGGGGGAATTCTCACAATTTAGCATGTATCATGAGAGTAGTTTCAAGGTAGCTGAGGCTATTTATGTAGAATTTTTAACATGTTGTTGGGGAAAAGTAAACCTGGCAGAAAATGAGCGTTACAGAGTCAGGTCAGAAAAACACAGATGAAAGTGGCAACATCTGGGTGCAGGAATGGGGAACCAAACCACAATGCTAGAAAGACATTTGAAATACAAATTCACAGAAGGATAATGAAAATGAGAATGCAGCAGCTGAGATCTATTCTCATTATGTGGTAGCTACACTGGGTGTTACATGTTGTTGAGCTCCACTGCTGATGTAATTTAGTTGATATGAGCACTGCTTCAGTGCACTCAAGTTTGGTAAAATTTAATTGTGTATGTTTAAATTGCTAACAAGCTGAGGGGGTGTGATTGCATCTAAAGGCGCACAAGTTCTCTGCCTCTCCATAGGGAGAGCAGTTGTAATGATTCCCGGTGCTGGTGATTTTTATTGAATTCCAAACTACAATAAAAGTAATTAAAAAAAAAAGTGCAAAGAAAACTCCTTTGAGAAACAAATTGCATAATAAAATCGTGTTTCTGGATTCCCCTTATTAACATGGTTGATAGAGGGTTATGTTTGATAAAGGTAAACGCTGAGCAATGTTTTCCTTTTTCGAGGATACAGGCATACAAAGTGCACTTCACTATGGCTTTCTTGAACTGGGAATGGGTTATTGGATTCATCAAGGGAAGCTTGGATGCCCCAAATTCTTCAGGGTTAGACTCTAAGAGCTCAGTGAACTAAAGAGTACCAGTTCCAAAATCATGAGTGACCCTGGTCATTGAATTTGTAAGTTTCTTTAAATCGTAAAAAAAAAAAAAAAAACAGAAGAAATGTTATCCTATGAAGGCTGAAGCTATTAACTACTGTATTACACATCTAGGTTTAGATATGCCTTTCCATTATTGCAGTAGGAGAAAACCATAGACTAGCAGTGGGTTTATCTGAGGGACATCAAACACAAACAACTGCTGCCAAGAGTATTAGAGAAACATTGTGAGAAGAGTTGGGGTGAACTTGGACTGTTGATCTCGTGAGGTGCTGCGTTCCCTGCCTTCATCGAAACATCATTATTTTCAGTCCTGAAGCGAAGGGAATTTCTCTTAATGTAAGCTGTACTCAACCTTTAGTTCATATGCCAGGTGCCTGGGGCAGGCAATCCTTGGCTTCCTGTCTGCATCAGCAGCCTTTCTTGCTGACCTCAGTGATGGGTTTAGTTTTGTCTTGAGTGAGCTTAAATCAGGTTGACATGCTATGAAGTTGAAATCAAACATATGAATACTTTGCTGGGCAGAAGTTTATCGAAACAATATGTGTGGTTTAGTTTCTGTTTTCCCATTTTACTTACACTGCAGGAAATGTGTTCTTAAATGCAAGAACCTGGTTCTGCTCATCATCTAATTTTAAAAGTCTCTTAGTTTCTTGGGGTTTTTTTTCCTCCCCACCTTCTCTTTATGGGGAGAAATAAAGCTTCCTACGTGGTGAGGATGATTGGTTTATTTCAATTCTGTGCATGAAGGGAGTGATTTTGTCTGAACTCATAGCAGAAAGACCATACTATCTATACTGGTCCTTCTATTCCTCTGTCAATGGATGATAACCTATATGAAGAAAAAGAGGATGAAAACACCAAATCTAGTTACTTGGCCAGATAGGGAAGGACTTGATGAAACCAAATTGTCAGTAATTCCCCACTTAATGACATTCACCAGAAAGCTGAAATAGGCATTTTAGGGTACAATGAGGAAAACCTTATCTGGGCTTATTGAATGTAGATTATAGCCTGTCAAGTCAAATAGCAATGTTGTAATTACTTTGTTTAGTTCTATTTTGGATTCCTTTTGTTAGTGTTCAGGCTGCAATTAACATACTAGAGCAACCATTGTGTCTTCTTGCATTCCTTTACTCTTTCAACAGTCCATGTGAGATTGGAAAAACTGCACAATGTGCTTGCATCTCTCTGAAAAGAAGCTATTTGAGCTAGTTTAAATTCTGGTTGATGTTTTTGATTCTTCTGGATGGGATACTACCCATATCTGTGCACAGCGTCAGTAATGCCAAGAAAATTGTAAACAGATGCTATTTATGATCGTCAGTGTGAACACAAAAATGTGGATTAATTCAGCTTTTAAGTAGATGTGCACCATTTCATTATAATTAGGGTGCATATGTCACCAAGACAAGACCTGTAAATGAGCTTTTCAGGACTACTTAACATGTTTACTTTGTGTCAGATTAAAGACGCTTGGTGGTACCTGCCCAGACAAAGGGTGCCTGGGCTGCCTGCACACCTCGACTTGTGAAACTCTGCAAGTCTGCTGCTGTTTTCATAGTGGCTATCTTTTGGGCTTTTGTTCCTGAGCTTTTTAGTTTTTACTGGGTGGGTATGTTCATTATGCAGTAAATCACCGTTTAATCTACACAAATAGGATACTCCATATGATCCTAAAGTAAACAACAAATGTGTTTACTTTTAAAACCTTTTATTTATAACTAGTAACTTTGACAGATGGTCTTCAACCAGTCCTTGTTATTCACTGTTTCAAATGAGGTGCTGGTGGAGGTACAGTTTAGGAGCATATGTTTGGTTTAGCAAGGTTGATGGCAGAGTTGGGAAATTATCCTCCTTCAGTAGATCTGGAAAAATCAGTGTTTTCTTCAGCTGGGAGTCATCTTCCCATTGATCTGGCTCTGTTACCTGTAGATTTGTTTCCTAAACAGATGTCCAGCTGACACTGGAGAGTATGACAGTGTAATAAATAGGTCTGACATTCGGGAGCCACATTTGGCATATTAATCAGTGACAAAATAGTTGCATTTATTTGCTAAAACAATCATGGAGCTTCAGCAGCAACTCTGCCATGTTTCATAGAATCATAGAATAGTTAGGGTTGGAAAGGACCTTAAGATCATCTAGTTCCAGCCCTGGGCAGGGACACCTCCCACTAAACCATGCCACCCAAGGCTCTGTCCAACCTGGCCTTGAACACCGCCAGTGATGGAGCATTCACAACTTCCCTGGGCAACCCATTCCAGTGCCTCACCACCCTTACAGTAAAGAATTTCACTTGTTTTGAAATGAAATGACCCCTTGGAAGAGCATTCCTATTGGTGTTTTAGGGACCAGATGCATTACTGGCCCTTAATAGCAAATAGAAGTTTAAATTAGCTGTTGGAAAGTCCTTTGCTAAAAATCACTTGAGTTTTCACTTTAATTTCTTTTGATGTATTTGTTCCTCCTTGGTTACTTTCCAAAGAAAATGTATTGTAAGGATTACATTTTTAATATACCTTAACAACACATCTATTTTATGTATGAAAATTCTGTTAACTTCCGGACACTCCGCTCTCAGTGAGTTTAAATTTTCACCAACTCCCTGATAATGGAAATAAAATGAAGTATTGACTTATTTTTAGTTATTGGATTTAAGAATGGGACTTCAGCTGTAACGGGATCTACAGCTAACTTTGTCGTATCCAGCCCGGACTAATAGATTTGAGAAGAAAGCATTGCCAGCTGGAACGTGCATGAGTGTTATCTGCATGTGTGTTGTAACAGATGTTGAGCAGAGACTACTTGTCAAAGGTATCTTGTAGTAACTTTTAAAGATGCTTGTTTGTTTCAGTACATTTTTCTTGCATCACTGATATTTTCCATAAAGCCAACCACAAACTGCATTACTAGGGACTCCAGCTGAAACTTGTGGTGAATGGGAAATAGATTAAACACAGGTTTTCCCTTTTCTCTGGTTGCCAACAGTGATGTCAGTAGTTTTAATGATCCTTACCTCAGCTTGCTGCAGTCCTAGCACTCTCTATTAAACACTTGTCTTCTGCACTGTTTTTATATGTTGTTAAGGAAATGCTGATGGCTGTTGATAAGAAACAATGAGGTATCCAGCCCATGACTTCAGTTCCAAATAAGGTAGTTCCTCCTTGAAACAGTGAAATAGTTCACTGGGGAGAGAGGAGATTCAGATTGTTGTGTCAGAAAACTTAGAAATATTCTTCTAAGTCCAGAAAACTTTGTACAATGAAACTGAGGATGGGGCTTTTGGCTGTAAATTGCGCACAAACAAGAATTCCCTGGATTGGAGGCCTTATAGGTTGACTGTATTTCCAGTGGCCATGGAGGAGCAGCTTTGCTCTCAGAATGGCTGTTTTCTAGGCATCCTTGTGCATTCAGACAGAACAGGCACTGCGGTCCTGTAGTGGTAGCACAGGTTGTCATTCTCAGACATTTTTTTTGTTTTGTGGAAAGAGATTTAGTCAGGGGAATTGAGGATTTGAAAACAAATCGTTGCAGTCAATAATTTCAGATGGTCTGTGGCAAAGTCTAAAGTATTTTTCCATCACATAATTGGAAGAAAACAAAAGCTACTGATACATTTTGATCAAGGAGTGAGTGGTAGATTCCCATGTTGCAGCTGCTGAAGATCCTGGAGGTGCTGTTATGAGCTTGAAACTGCTCCATGACCTTGTCCTGTCATACCTGCAGCTGAAGTTTGTATGAAATGCAGCCTGTACCAGTTTGTGTCCTGGGTGTTTCTGGCTCTTCGTCCCAAGTCTTAAACTCTTGGATAGTTCAGCCTTGGATATTTCACTCTTTTTACACATGCGCAGGACTTCAATATGTGGCTGTCTGGACTTCAGTAACTGTGGGTTTCCTCAGTATTATTTTCTTAATGAATTCCTTAAGAAGTGTTTTGTTTTTAAATAGACTTGTTACTCCCTTCCTTTGTTCTTCTGACTTCTGAATCGAGGAATGAATGTCTGCTAGTAGCAGCTGTGATGACTTCTTGGCCGTATTGGTAAAACTGGTGAGAAATTGACTGGACAGGCCGTTTTGTTCAATACATAATATATTCAAGTTTAGAAGACCTGAATACTAGTAAAGAGGTGTAAAACTTATCCTGATATGGAAAATTATTATTTACGTACTTAAAATCTCATAGCAGAAAAAAGTCTGTAGTAATGTAGAAAAGCTGTTACTTGCTTTCCTTTGGTTTGCTCTGTACGTGCTCTCTGCACAGTCTGTCAGGCTGTGGGGCCCTGCTGGTGAGCACCCAACTGTTCCTCTGACCATGCTGGACTGGAGCTGTGTGCGAAACACCCACCTCAAATATGCATCATGCAAATCACGCTCACTGTGCACCTCCATTTAAATAAAGCCATTTCTCCTTTGTCGCTCATCTTTATTAATAAAGTATGGCATTACTGGCTAATTTTAGGTCCAACATAGCTGAAAGCTGCAAAGCTATGTGAAGCTGTATATAGATATTTGGGTAGGAACATTCCAGTAGATTGCAATGCGAGTGCAGAAGAAAGTTGAAAGTAAATAAGAGATCTGTGAGATAATTCTCCAGGGAGTTTTCACAGCATACCACACATCATTTACAGGGATAGGCTTTCCTTTGGCTTGAAGGACCACACAAAGTAAATTCTGTTTCTTGGGCAATTAAAGAATATAGGACAGGAGGTCTTTTCAGTTTTTCTTGCTCCAGCATATCTATGGGAAGCCTTTATTTGTACTGAGGAAAACACAGTTTACCTGTCTTTTCAGGAGCGTAGTTAATATCAAATATAGAAATAGACACTCTTTTATGTAAAATGCTAAGTCTTTCTTCATCAGATGTTAGGCGAAACTCCTGAAATGTAAATGATGGCAGTCATCTAACCCCAGTTAAAACAAAAATAATGTTAATTCTACTGGTGCATTGTACAGTCCCCAGTGGGTATGGCTGCGTGACTGTAGTGTGAAGAGAGGAGGACAGAGCCATGGTCTGTGGTGGCTTGGGGATCATGTGCTGGCACAGGCAGTGGCTGGCTGGAAGTGCATGTTGTGCAGGTGGGCAGTGGCCAGCTATTGCACCGGGCCTTGGGTGCAGCGGGGGGCACCCCACTGGTGCCTCTGTGTGTGACCTCAACCCTGCATTCTCTGGGAGGGACACCACTCTCTGCTGGGCCCAAAGCATCTGCTGTGGGATTGTCAGCAGGACACAAGGTAGACAGGCACCAAGAGTATGCTACCATGCACTGTGTCACTGGTGATCAGAGCTGTTGTACTGGTGACTTGCCTGTATAAAATCAACTGAGAAGCAGAGTTGAGAGGACTTACTGACAGAGGCAGTTGGACTGTGTTCTAAATTAGGGAGGCTGGAGCCAAGAGATGAGGAGAACTGGTGGTACAGGGTCCAAGGCAGCTTCTGCCATTCATTCCCCAGTAAACCTGTGTGGTACGCTTATTAGGGTTGCAGGACCTTGTTACTCACCCTATCCATTCTCAGAGAGAAGCAGAATGTTTGGACCTTAACAGGGTACAATTCTGGATATGGGGTGTTTCTTTATAACTTGTATGTCAATAGAAAATGATCATGCTCCATTCCTTGGTCATCCTTCTTATGCAAGCTGTGGCATTTGCAGGTGGCCAGGAAGCCCTGCACAGTATCTAATGAATGTAGTGGATAGAAAAGCCAACAGCAGGCTAGGGGTTTGAGCTTTTCTTTCTCTTGTCATAGAAGCTTGTCAGAGTTAATCACTATGGACGCTTAAATTGTTTCTGCTTAGGTGAATCTCTTACAAGTTCTAAATGTATTTCTGACTGCTTTGAATTTTATTGCTAACATCTGTTTTAAATGCTTTTGGGATTCAGATGCTCAAGTACAGTTCAACTGTGTATGCCATAATTTTTCAAGGTGCTAACGTTTTCAGTTTGGATGATAACTCTTTAAAGATAAAAAATATATATATATATATAAAGGAGGAAAGGGACGGAAATAATTACAGAAAAGCTTTTAAAGTGCCCATGATGCTAATTTTCTTTCTCTTTCAATTTCAGAATGATGACCTGTACAACCTCAGCAAATCCTTCTTTTAACTCATGGGTATCAAGACTATAAATGTTTCATGCTACCACAACTAGGACCTCACCTCCTCCTCCTCCTCTTTCTCTGTAAATGGGTACGATGCATCCAGTTCAGTTTGTTTACTTTACACAAACCTCAGGAGTTAGTTGACTGAGCTGCACATCCTGTGTTGTGCCAAGCAGAAGCACTGTGACACCTGGACAATGAATCTCTCTTACTTCATCCTCTACCATAAGGACTTAGCTGGCCACAGTGAACTGATGTGCCCACCACTACATCATGGTGAGAATGGGTATTTTACTAGCACATTTACACAACTTCATTTGCTGCTGAAAACCTGTATGACAAATCATCATTGTAAATTATTACATACAAAACTTAATGTTGGTTGAAGAGTATTAAATATTTAACATAGGTTTTGATTTATACATGTACTTTTTTAATTAAAATGTAACTTTTCCTACAGCACATCATTTTTGATGTGGAACTGAGGTATACTGTATTCTGTTGTAAACAGAGTGGGAAACCTGCTTAAAACAAGGCTTCTAAGAATAGAGTGGGGTACTATTCTTGTTTTAAGATTGTAAATCAGAAAATAATATAATATGAGTCATTGGTCCCTGGGCCTTGATTGTACAGTCATATTTACTGATACTATCAGTTGTAAGATAACCCTGATGTTGAGTTGAGTTCTTTCCAAAAGAAAAATAATTTTGTACTCCTTGTAAAATAATAGTCTGTATTAACTACAATGAAGACAAACATTACTGTATATGGTATTTACAAGTGTCAACTTGAATTCATCAATTGCACAGGTCAAAAAAAAAAAGAATCAGAAAAAAGAAATCAAAGTCTTCCATTGTATATATTGTAAAGAAAAAAAGATCAACCAATAGAAAACAAAATGAAAACAAAAAAGGGTGAACTTTTCAAATTGACTCTTCCCCTGGAATGAAAATGTGGGTGTTTGTAAATTCTGGAAATCTCTTTCTATATGTAATAAACTAGATACTGTTTTATCTGCTGTAGTGTTTTTTGGTTTTTCTTTTTTTTTTTTTTTGTTTTGTTTTCTTGGTATGTTGTTTCAAATGTCTCAAATTGTCCCACCAGGTTTCTTTGATGTTTCCATTGTGTGTAATCAAGAATGGCTGTGGATCACCATAGCTTGAGAATAAAGTGAAGTGTGATTAGGTGTAGGAGGGAGTATGCTTCCTTGAATTATTTCACTAAAGCTCTTGTTTCAATTTTCTGGAGACTCTTCAGGATACAGCCCTACTTCCACTGAAGTTGGTGGAAGAGTTCAGATCAAGCTAAATCACTGGAAGCCATAGCAAGACTTCAGCATAAAATTGAAAAAGGTTGTTCCAGTTAATTGTCTGGAAATCAGGTAATCTAACAACAAGAAGAAGGATGAGGAAGGATTCTTCTGCAGCTCTCCTCTTATCCACTCTGGTTCTGTGCACATAGAAATGCACATAGCATTTGCAGAGCTTTTGGGGACTGGAAAAATACCAAGATCATGGATTTCCAAGTGAAGTGTTGTTGAAGTGATAATTGAACTTGAAGCTGTGTCAGGTCCCAGTTGGTCCTTCCCGCTTCTGTGAAGCAGCTTCATGGACCAGTGCACATTCAACAGAATTCTTGTAATCAGAAAAAGTCAGGCACTCAAAGCTCTTCATGCGGGAAGGCTCTCAAACCCTCAAGGAAAGGGTTTCTTCCCCTGAGATGTTTGTGATGTCTGGGGTTAGGCTGTGGTTAATGCAATGTCCTCTGCTGACTGCAATATAGATGAAAGGCCATTGCACAGCGATTTTTTTTTTTTTTTTTCACCTCTCCTTTTGCTAGAGGCTTATCATTCCCTTAGATCTCCCGGTATTATTGCGCCTACATAACCACTTTGACCCTGTCAAGTCAAAATATTCACTTAAGAAAGGATGTGCAGCTTTAAAATACTGAAATCATTCCAGATCACTGGGAACAATTGCATGAGTGGTGATGATGGCAGACTGGCGGGTGTTATTGCATGGTGAAGCTGCAGCCTGAGAGGGACCTGCAACTGCCACAGGCCTTTGGAAATCTTGGCCTTTGCTGACAGGACAGTCTCCTCCCAAAGAGGCTGATACCAGGCAGTAAAGGACAAGAGGCTTTGCTTCTTTGCCACGTAGGATCCACAAGTTGATCCACAGTCAGCTTGCTTATTATTCCTGATGAATATTGGTGTGTATTTTTCTATTCATATTCAAGAAGGCAGTGCTTGATTTAAAAAGAAAGCCACATGCATCAGGCCAGTATTTAAATTTGTAAGTTACATATTTTCATTTCTCTTAAAATCCTTTTTTTTCTTTCATGCTTTTTTTTAATGGGGTTTTAGTTGTAATGAAAACTTGTGTATCTTCTGAAGTAAAAACGTAAAAACAAGTCACCCCAAACCCTTTGCTCACAGCCTTTTCCAGCTTCATGAATAAACATAAATGTTCACTGTGTTGATTTGGTTGCTAAATATTAGCCTGTGTTGATGTTGAAGTGCCTTGGATAGAACAGTATTTTATGGCCATTGTGCTTTCCTTTGTTTCAAATAATTTGCATGCTCTGGCAATTACTGAAATAATAGGTTTGTAGGCTCTGGAAGCTACTGTTAAGTATTAAAAGGCATTAGTGAGTACATTTAATCTTGGTAGAAGTATTTCACAGTGATCCATCTATGAGCAAATTTTGTTCATAAAATATGAATTTTAAAAAACTGTAGGAATTGGCACCGGTCATTACAGAAGGAAATGGGGGGGAGGACGGTGCTGTCTGGTAGGTTTACATTCATGTTAATAGTAATGTACAGCCAGAGAAACAGCTTGTTAATTATGTTAATATGCATTGGGTTTATGTTAATCATTATTTTTTCCTAGTAGAATTAAACATGCCTATTTAGCAAATGTTTTCAAAAGGTTTTTGAAGCAAAATGCATTCATAACCAAACCTGAGGCTCTTGATTCTTTTCCTGCATAGATTTTTATTCTTATAAATTGCAAACTTTAATAAATAGACCATTATGAACAAAACCCTTTTAAATTAGAGCATAAATGACTCAAAAATATGGTACTATGCTATCTTATCCTTTTATGAATTCTTTTGTTCTGTCTGCCACAGAACAGATTATCATTTCTTTGCATTTGAAAATGAGCAAATGGGATCAGTCCTATATCAGCTAGTAAAGCTCAGATGCTCAGGAGTTTATTTTGCTTTGATTTTTTTTTCAAGTGGAAGTTTCTGGTTATTGTTTGAGTTCCTTTCTGTCTCTATTACTGAGACAGCTTCAGTTTTCAAAAACTCTACTGAATGCATTTATTAGTGCTATTGGTTGAAAATGAGTAGGGTTGGAAAAACCATTTGAAGCAGCCTTCAGGAGCACAAGCAACACTTATACACTTAGGTTTTTGCAAGGCTTGCTGTGTTCAAGCTCAATTTGATGCTGAGTTGGCACGTATGATGTAGAACTCTAAATACATTTTTGTCCTTCTAGTTTTGATGTTAACCTCTTTAATGCATATTTAAAATGTCATGTATGTCTCATAGTATTTATTAGGGTTTTTTTTCCCCAACAAAAGTACAAATTCAGAAAGCAAAAAAGAAACTCAGGCCACATTTACAAGCACATTTCAGTGCTGTATCCTTACTTTCTGTATGTTTAAGAACTAAGCATCTGTGTCCATCTTGCTACTAGCTGACCTTTAGCTGAAGCTATTATTCATGCCCTCTATTATACTCAAGGGGTGTGTAATGAGTATTATGTGCTTAAATGGGTCCTATCAAATTAGTGTGTGCCGTATTTCAGTTACATAACTCTATTCTGCAGAAACAGATTAATGCAGCAATATGAACAGCCTTCACATTTGTTTTTGAAATGATTAGCTGAAGCTAGTGCTTGGTAGCAGCTTAAGGACAGCATGTCAACCGTTAATTGAATCAATCTGGATAGATGTTCAAGTGTTTTGTTCTGCAATTTAGTTCACCTAAGATAGCTTAGTTTAAAGAAGCAATACTGATAATAAGGAGGTTAAGGTGAATCTTTTGTCCATCTCATGTGTGATCTCCAACCCATCTTCAGATGCAACTGATGGGGATTTTTTTTTTGATGGGTTTGGGTTTTTTTTCAGCCTTCAAGACTTTAGACTAGTTCACTGGTGTGAAGTGGTGGTATTCACCCTTTTCCAGTTCACCTTGTATTTACCTGCTTATTAGTGATTTCATTGAGTTGTGACTTTGAAGATAGCAGAAGTAAGTTGTGTGTGAACTTACCAGATGCCAGTATGAAATTCTTCTCTATCCTGTAGGATGGAGAAGGGAAAAGAGTAGAAGTGGGTAAAAATTCAGGGCTTTCAGTTCATAGGAAAGCTCTTTCTTTTTTTTTTGTCTTTGTACCTCAAAGGTGATAACTATTCTCAAAAGTGATGAAACGAGGAATCTGAGATGGGCAAGACCATGTCATACTCTCTTCTTTCTGAATGTATGTTTTGGGAGGATGTTTACATGCAAAAGGAAAAGTTGGAGGCTAATCAATGACTGCTTGAGAAAGCAGGCACTATTCTAACTTCTGTATTAAAATTCTTTCAGGTTGAAAGTTTCATATTCTACATTCAGACTACTAGTAATGGGATAATCAAACATTAGTGTACACCTGCGCTGGGTAGGCTCAGATGTTGCAGAAAACAGCCCAAGAACTCTGCATCTGTACTGCAAGGCAGAGTAAAGCTGGTGCAAGGCCTCCTGGAGGAAGGGGAGCGGGGGAACTTGAATACCTGGTGCTTCACAAAGGTCACTGGTAGCATGTTTTCTGTAAAAGGTTCCGTGCTGTTCTGAACTCCTGATCTGAGCCATTAGATGGTTTGAAAACTGGTACTTTGCGTTACCCAACAGCCACAGAAAAGTAACTGCTGGGAAATCCACCTAATTAATTTATGGCTGCTGTACAACCTGCAGAAAGGCTGTGTTTGGTTGGGAGGCCTCTGGCTGTGGATCCCCAGAAATCCCCTTTCTGCTCTATTAGGATGCTTGGCAGTTATATTTGGAGATGAGTGTCTTCTGTAGATTAAACCAATTGAATACTTATCAGAGAAATCAAGTTATCTGTAGGCAGATAGACTGTGTTGAATCAGAACAACAGGAAGAGGAGTTTATGTGTCACAGCTTGAAAAAACATGGTTATGACTTTTCAGCTTCTCTTAGGCCCTGCTTCTAGTCCATAGAAATTGAAGGACTGTTTAGAGGAAAGAGACCCTGACTGGAGAACTTGCCTACTATCTTTATAGAAGGTAGAATGTTGCAAGATAAGAAACATTAAAGCAACAATGCTTCTACAGAGTTGATAAAAAATTAAAAATACCAGATAAAGTCTTTGATATTTTTGCCAGTCATTTCTTTTAAAGAAAAATTCTGCCTTGCAGCTCTGTTCCTCTCTGCATTTCCAAAGGCTTGTGACATTACGGTATATTGTATGCAGCAGTCACAATCTCTGCTTTTCTTTTATACTTATATATTTTAATTGCAAAACCAGTCTGGCACCGTTTGGCTGTTTGATGTCATGGTTGAACCCTACAGGTATGGAATCAGGGCTCAAAGTCCCTCCTGCTCTGCATAGCTGTGCTGTACAGGGGCTGGGGAGAACTTCCTGAGGGGTCCTCTTGCTGCTCTAGGAAGTGGTAGCTCCTGTCTCCCATTCTCTATTTTTGTTTGTTTGATTTAATAACTAATTACTAATTAGGCTGAATAAAATGTCAGTTACTCCATGAAGTATTTATTGTCAGCAAAATACACTAAAGCTGAAATGTCAGGGGTTTTCTCCTCAGTTTATTGTGGGCAGTGGGACTGCTCTTTAAGTTTCTTTGCTGCAGTGGTAGTGCTCTGGTTTTCCGCTTTTTTGAACGCTAACTGAAAGAAGAAATTAAAATAACTTATGGATTCTGTGTTTCACCTTCAGCTGGTGGATTTACAACAGCATTTTTCTTTAAAGTGTTGTTTGGAAATTTGATTAAGAAAAAGCCCCAGCATTTCTCACACATCCTGAGTGTCTCTGCAGTCAGCTGAGGCGGCTATGGGGCAAACATCTAATTGTGGCTTTTTTCCTCAGGCCATATCTTCTGAAATCAAGAAAAGGTTGTTGGCTTTTGTTTTAGAAGGCTGATGGAAATGAGGTGAGTTTCCAGTTCCTGTGGCCACAGTCTCAATCTGAAACATGGATTGAGCCCATGAAAGGCCAAAAAGTGGTTATTTGTCCTTTAAATACTGATATAACTAATGTCAGAGAAAAAAAGGGTGTCCTTTAGCAACCTGTTTTTACTGCTGTGGTTTCAGTAACTAGAATTGGAGTATCTTCTCTTCAGAGCATCCTGAAGTCCCTGTGCACTGAACCTGCATGTTTTGCTGCCTTCTCAGAGGAAGCCATTGCTGTCGTGCCCAGCCTGCCATTTTACCACAGCAGTCTGGCTTTCCTCAGCTACGTGAGAGTAATCTAGTTCATACTGTCAGCATGCCTTTATCAATAGCATGTTTTGCATTAATTTCAGCTTCTGCACAGTGTGTCTGTGACTGCCGTAATGCAGCCTACTGGTGGAGTTCTTGCCAGCTTCCTTTAGTCATGCAGTCCATCTCCTTCATGCCACCTCAGTGGGATCCCACAGGAAAAGGTAAACTGACATTCTCTTCCCTCAGTCTGCTGCCAGGAAACAGTTTGCCTGGCTTCTTCCTTGCTGGGGTTTCTCTGTGTGAAGTGGCCTGGTAATCTGTTGGCTCATCACCAGTGTCCCAGTCATGTGGCTATCCTGAGGGTTGTCATCTGAGGTGAGAGATAAGGAGAAGGGTCTGAACATGGCACATGTATGTGACAGAACAAGTGACTTCTGCCTGCGATGTTATTTTTAAAATTGGAGCTAAAAGTGAGACGTGAGCTGTTTGTTCTTCCCTCTTCCAAAGCATTGTATGAATGGGGATAAATAACTTAATACTACTGCCTTAGTTTCATGTATGTAAATGAAAATGATTTTTACCTTCTTCACCAAGTTGTTTGGACGATTAACTGCAGAATAAGAAGTATTTGATTCCTGCAATGTTGGGCAACACAGAAGTGCTTGCAAAGAAACTGTGTAAACTTTGTCATTGCAGAACAGTAGTACTGTGCAGCCCTTCTTAGCGCGCCAGATTTCAGCTTCCACCTCAATGTCTCCTCTGTGCTTTTTACTGTCATCTTGCTCAGATGATAACTGAGAAAACTTGGTTGTTGGAAGGTTTCGTTCTGTGTTTAGCCCGGCAGTGCCTTCACTTGGGAGTTTTGTTAGATCTGTCGCACAGTCAGGGTGTTCTCACCAGAAGATAAGCGTTTTAAGACAGGTCTGGAGTCCTCAAAAACCTTCGTTGTGCTCTGTAAATGGAAGTCACACTTGACCATGACTCAGGAGACCACTGCTGTTCAGCAAGACCAGTGCAATGCCTACTTAAGATTCATTCAAGTGATATTTACTGAACAAAGCCTATAAACTAAATACAGAAACTCAAAGCAAGTATTCCCTCAATTTAAGAATGGCTGTATATATGTACGTAAGTACTTTCAGGTGTCTGTGTTTGGTTTTCTAGCAGTTGCACTGTGAGATCTAGGAGCTCTATGAAATGAAGATCTTCAAAGCTTCCTTGAAGATATGATGCCCTTCTCCACTAATGTCTTGACATTGTGCCCTGTCAAAACAGAACAGAAGCCTCTTTTAGTCAGTGAGCTGGTCATCTTCCTCCTCTTAATACCTTTTCTCATGGACATTTCAAGGAGGGAGCTGCTTCTTGTTGAGCTCCTCATCTCTTCACCTTTCTGGTGAGCTCCTCATGCCTTTCTGAAGCTATTTTTCTTTGCTGCCTTCTTTTCTGTGGGCACTTTTAGTATCTCCATGTTATCTGGCTGCTGTATGCTGACTTTGGGGACAGTGCTAGCTTAGTGAAGCTGTGCTAGCTAGTGTAAAACCTTGCTGTCTCCACAGCTGCTGCTACTGCACTACCACGACATGGCAGCAAAACTTTCTGGAGGCATCCTGTGAGCAGTATCATTGACTTGGACTTAAATGAACCAGGAATACAGGGATGTGTGAAATGCTTAATTAGAAATTGCCACTGAGGTCAGTAGATCCTGGAACTGCATCCTCTCTACTACATTTTACTGTGAGCAGATGGACTTGTAGTATAAAATTTTTTGGGGAAATAAGACTGGTTTTCCACATTATAGAATTATTTGGGGTTTAAAAGACTGCTCTCTTTGTGTGTTAGGCTGGAAATGATGGCCTGCTGGGATACTGGGCGGTTTTACCTAGCTGGATAATTTTGTTCTGGACTAGACATGTGGAAAGATTTCACTTGAAATGAGACGTCCAAAATAATAAATGAACTCACCTTTTTTTTTTTTTTTAAATCATTTAATAAATACAATTTTGAACATGGATCATATAGGTAAGAACACTGCTCAAGAGGTGAAGCTTCCGGGTGACCTATAGCAGCCTATTAAACTTACTCCGGCTTTAGGAAAAGAGAAACAAGAAACTAGAAGACAGCTCAAAGAACATGCTACTTTCTTCTTAATGGGAACCCAAATGAACTTGGTGTTCACATCAGTCTATTTCACACTGTAGGTTACATACTTTGATAGCTGGCAGTACAGTGAAATTGTTTCCTAATGAAATTTCCATCACTGTAAAATAATCGCATATACTTGCTAAGCAAATAACGTCAGTAACCATGATGTGGGTTTGTCAGTCCGTTTTCTTAACAGTGTTGTTATTTAAGCAGGATACTTGTCATATATAGCAGTAATATAAATTCATGCTGAATAGATTAGACCTTGTAAGGAGAGCTGCAATCAACATATCTAAGAATTTATTTTCTTTTTGGGGTGTTTGCTGGAGGATTTTTTTGCCACTTATTATGTTCGTGTATGTGCAGAGGAAAAACCACTTTCAGGAGCTTATCAATGAAGTATCAGTGATTGATTGCATCACAGTAGACATTCAGATAGGTGCACTCTAATAAATTCATGTTTGATCTTCGTGTAGACACTTCAAGTGTCGCTTTCCAGCAACCAGCAGCTCTTCCGGCTCCAGTGATCGCCAGAAGTTATTTTGGGAAGTTACAGGAAGTACATGCTTAGTCTGAAAATACTTAAGGCCACTTCTTAAAAAGAGGAGTTAAGCCATGAATAACTTGCAATTCACATAGATAACTGTCATTATATAATAGCTATAATGAGAAGGTAACAAGAAATGAAACTCAAAGGAAATCAATTACAAGTCCAATGTTCTCAAATTCTCCCTTTGTCATCCTTGCATATTTTGTTGCTTTCAGTACTTTTGCATACTCTTTTGAAGCAAACTTTCCCGACAGACAAGAGTCAAATTTCTCACAACTATCATTTGCATTCCTTTTCTGTTGTTTTCTAAGGTTGACAGAGCTAAATTTAGATTGACTTTCTTTGATTTAGCAGCCTTAGTGTTCTGGTCTAATTCCACCTCTAGTATACCTATTTGGTGCTGTTGCAGTGCTGTGATACCTGGTATACCTATTGTGGTGCTATTGCTATTGCAGTGTCTAAGTGTAACGTTGCATGCATTTTCATTTATTATGAAGGAAAATAATTTAAAACCAAAATTGTGGGAACACTTAAGGCCATGCCTTCAGGAACAGGTTTTACCTCCTGTGCTCCTTCACAGAAAATGAAAGGTCAGGAGAGTTAAAACGGGAGCACTGATTTTGCTGCAGTAAAATACAATGCTTCTGTATGATTATAATTTTAAATTACTTCTCTAACTTCATCACTGCCAAAACTGATCAGGGTAATGTATGGCAGAGTGAACTGAAATACACAAAATAAACTATCCTGACTTCCTAAGTGAGGGAAAAAGAGTGTTCATTTCTGGGAGAGTGCTGAATGAACACAAGATAATTCTCTACCATGCAAAGTAATGCATAAGGTATTAGTGTGCTGTTTTGTGTTGTGTTTTGGTTAAATAGTGAGGCTTAAAAAGAGACTGCTTAAAGGATGAGGGAGTTCAGTGTCATAAGGATTCTTTGTTTGGGGTTGAGGGGGGAAAATAATGGTTCTCTGCCATTTGGTTTTTTTATATGATAATGGATCCATACACAGGTTGCTGCGGGAGTGTGCTGTGCACAGGCTTCCATAAGCCAGTGTTGTGAGGCACACAGCAAATAAAGACACTCCAGATTACAGTTATTTATTTAGTTGATTCCCTGGTTTAGAGACAGTTTAAAGAGCAGAGAATAGAGGTGACTCTTCCTCACACTAGCAAAATTTGAAGGAACTGAAAGCCAGGCAGTAGGCTCAAGCTTGGACATGTACTTATACAGGGAAGCTGTGGGTTAGAAACCATAGCCAATAAAGTCTGGAAAAAGCCTAACAAAATCCAGTTATGATCTTTGCCCATGGAATGCCATGATCAAAGTGGAGCTTGGATGCTGAACTTAGCCCTGCTCACACCAGAGGGATGATCCTCTCCTGACTGGTCGTATCTGGTCTCCCTTCAGCAGAAGTGACCTCAGGAGCAAGCTGCACCATGTCATCCTAGGGCTCAACCAGTGGTCACTGCTATCTGTGGCCATGCAATTGGCCCTCCCCATGGAGCATGCAAGGGTGATGTGATGGCTCTCCTGCCCAGGCCCAGGCAACAGCTGCGCCCAACCCTGCTCTAGCAGGAAACCATCCAAGTGCTATTAATCATTCATCCCTGACACATGAAGTTAGGGGCCGCCATTCAGGTGTACAGTGGTAATGTACCTCACTAAAGCACATGGGAATTGGGCTGCAAGCTGCTGCCTTGGTCGCAGTAGCAGGCAGAACATGTCATCACTAAGTAAATTCCTGCAGCCCACACAGTCAAAAGTGGTCGGTCCTTTTTCTGTTTTATAATTCACGGATATGTTGCTGGGAATAAACACAGGGCTTGTGTGCTCCAGGCAGTGTTTAAAACCCTATCTTGTTCTTGTTTCACTGCATAACAAAATCCCCATCACAGATGGTAGCCAGGCCAGAAACAAAGCTTATGATGAATTGATGTTAATATTATTTTTTTTTAACTCGTACACTTAGATGCTTTTAAGCATTTCTTTGCTCGCGCCATCCTGCGTCTAGCGTGTCCTTGTGTCCTCTGCACCTGCGTGGGAAGTCTGCCACTGCTCCTAGAGTGACGTGACCTAGATTTTAAAACAAAAACTGAGCCCATGAGGTTTTCAGCTGTAGGCTTACATTTTCACTGGAACTGAACTTTCCCAAAATTACATTGGCCTTGATCAAGGTCTGGAACGGGTGAGCCGAGAAGGGAATTCTTGCAACTCAACTCTGACTTTCAGATCCAGCTAGCATAATTATAGTTTAGCTACTGGCCAGTGGTTCTGCTCTGCGTAGCATCAAAGCATTCTTGTAAAACATTTTGAACTACTCCCAGTGACCACTTCTGTGGTCGGTATATAGTAACTTCTGAGCGCACATTCAACTGTGCCTTGTCCAAAGACTTAAGCCATTTCTATATAGAGACACCAGCAGAGAGCTGTGTTAATTACCCATCTACCAAAAAGCCCAGTTGTAAAGATCAGATAATTTGGCCGCCCAGGCATTGTGGCATCTATTGCATAACTGTATGTCAAATGCTTCCCAGGCAGGATCTATCATATCAGCTAATGCCTCCGGAATGCGCTGTATCAAAAGCTTTAGCAAATCAATGCCTACAGAAATGTGACTTGACTTTAATCAATTTTATTGTTAGAGTGAAAGAGGAGAGCATAGATAAAAGCTTTAAGAGTACAGAAAGGAAAAATTTAATTTGTAGGAAGCTAATTAATTTGTTTTTAAGATGCACTTTTTCAGTCCTTCAGTGCAGTGCAGCTTGTTTAAAGAAATTGACTTGCTGCAAGAAGATGACAGTATCCATAACAGTGTTTCTCTATGCAGAAGTTTGTGTAAATTACTTGTATTTATTTTCTTCTTTCTCCAAGGACCTAAAATATACTAAGGTTATTCAAAAGAAACAACAGGAAGGAAAAAGGGAATTAGGTGGAACTGTTGGAAATAAGGCAAGAGGAAATGGGAAAAGCATCAGAGTGACCGTGCCTGACAGTGTGTGTGAATGAATAAATGAATGTATGCGTGTAAAACCAGCAAGTATTCCAACAGCACTGAGCTAACTAAAAGTCACAAACTGTCCTTGGAAACCCAGATCTATTTTTATCCCACAACAGCCTCAGCAGTCTGCATTTACTAGGCATTTATTCATTACTGAATTACATGTAGTTATGTTTTTTGGATGGGGCTCCAGTTATGGTTTTGCATTATGTTGTACTTGCGATGCACATGTTGTATGGGATGTATTTAAAGATTAATATCTGTTGGAGGAAACGTTGACTTATTTGTGTTTCAGAGTATGTTGACTGTTCACCCAGGACTCTATTTCAGTAACAGGCCTGTTTCAGAAAGGTGGGGCAGAGTTCCACACTTCCTGCTGGACCAAGGTAAGTTTCGAGTTATTTTCCTGCAGATGATAGCCATCCTGGATCTCTGTCAGTGTAAAAGAGATCAGTAAAAGAGATCTATAAAAGAAGTCAGTATATGATACTTGCTTCATCAGGCTGCTTGGCAAATTAGATAATCCTCTCCTATTGCTGTTTGATTTGAGGGATACCTGCTCTAGAAAAACAAATACAGATAAATCTGCCTACCTATTTAGATGAAATCTAAAGAATGTCTATGAAATTAAAAGGCCAAATATTTACATTTAACTGTAGTCATTGCATATTAATTCCTGTTCCTACTTACAATGTGATGTGCAATGAAAGAAATGAAATAATGAAATTTCCTATAGATACGTAGATTATCATAAGCTGTCAGTCAGCCTGTTCTGATAGTACCTTGAATCTGAGCATTAATTTCCGAATGTTCTCCTTTTCCTGCTTTCCGGTCACCTTGCTGCCTGCTATTCTCAACTCCTGAGCAGTCAGCATTTGGGTTGGAGGAAGATGAAAAGTAGGTGTTTCATGTGTGTGTTTCTGATTGAGGACAGCTGGAGAGGTGCATTGCAACATTTGTGGGAAAAACTATGAATACGAATCAGAACTAGGCAGTATGTATCTTCTATTTACTGTTTTTAAAACGGGTGAGATTTGTATAAAGCAATTAGGAGTTACTTAACGTGAGAAACATAGAAAGTATCTTTGATTCCCAGCTTTTAGAATTGGCCTTATTTCCACAAGTGCAAGGCAATGGCAGATGCTGTCTTTCACACTGGTCTCTGAGGTTATGGCACGTTTCTGAGATAGAAGCCATTTGCTGCTACTTCTGCACTTCTGAAACTAACTTCTTCAGGTATTGAGAACTATAAAAAGTGACTTATACTGTACCCCAATACTGTAAGTTATTTACAGAATACCTTGTATTTTCAGGAAAAATACTGAAATTCTTGTAGCCCAATTAAAGAGCAACAGACCTAAAAAAAAAAAAAGTTTGCATGAGCTTGCGTGCATCATTTGGGAATTTAAATGTCTTCTTTTATTATGATTTGCAGGGCTTTTTCTGGTTGGTTCTGTTGAAAGGAGGTAGTGCCGGTAAAGAAACAGCTTTCTGCTCCTACTACTTGATGTGAACTTGCGCCTTCAAGTTAATAATCCACATATTTAAAAGTGTGCATGCACTTAAATGACAATTTGTAAAAAGAGAGAGAGGGAAATGCTGTGAGAACCGCTTCAGTAACTTTATGAACTTAAGTGTTGACTGCTCTTAAGAGTTATGATCCTTCTGTTCTATGGTGAGCATTGCTGCAGGGTCATATTACTAGTCTTTGTGCTGTATATATTTCCTTGCCTTCATGCACTAAAAAGAACCCCTGCTTTTAGTGTAAGCATTTCCAATTTGTAACAGATCAGCAGCCCAGTGTTGTTTCTTCAGCAGGGTGAGGCCATCAAGACCTACCCTTTATGGGACTTTCCAGGTGATTTACAAGCTATGACTTTCCCTTCATATCACACGTGAAGTTTCATCAAAATAATTTGGAATGTGCTGGGGCCAAATAAATGGCATAGGCTAAAGTATCAGTTTGCCAAGACAACCACACTAAAACTTGCCAAACCAAACATTATTGTTAGAAACATGGGTTGACCATAATGCCTGTCTCTGAACTGGAGTGGGAAGGGTTTCATGGGAAAGTTTGCTCAACAATATATGTGCTCATAGCCCATACATTTGGAGAAGAGACAGCATACTTAATTTAAGAAGTTTAAACTGCAGCCAGTGCTGTGGTTTGGGGCTGATCTTTATTACCTGCTATCTTTTCAGATTCTACTTTTTTATTCTTTAAATGTTATCTCAAGATAATTCTTGATTTTTTTTAATTATTTTTGATTTTTTTTTTTTTTGAAACGAGTTTCCCCCATTGTTTTTTTTTTTGAGGATACATTAGAGAAAGCAAACTGTGTTTCCGTCAGAGAGTCTTCTTCCATTTTGCCTTTGAATTTTGTGACTGTAGGACACCTCACCGAACATGCAGCTGATTCTTGACCTTACAGTGTTTGGGTAGGTTAGCTTGAAGCATCATTACAGTATTTGGAGTTAGGAAAAAATAAAGGTTATGTCAAGAGACTGTTGGGAAGGAAGGGAGAAGAGGTGGACTGGATATTGGACTTATTAGCTTTGCATTCAGTACTGAAGTCAGATTCCCTAATTTAGTAGTGTCATCTAAGAACAGCTCATACCTTTTAAGTGCCTTGAAGGCTGAGGCTCTGAGAGGCAGCTTCCACACTTTTTGTAGTCTACCTAAAGTTTGTTAACAGAGTTATGTTGTTCATGGGTGGGAACGACTGATCATAGAATCATGGAATAGTTAGGGTTGAAAAGGACCTTAAGATTATCTAGTTCCAACCCCCCTCACATGGGCAGGGACACCTCCCACTAAACCATGCCACCCAAGGCTATGTCCAACCCGGCCTTGAACACCACCAGCCATGGAGCATTCACAGCTTCCCTGGGCAACCCATTCCAGTGCCTCACCACCCTTACAGGAAAGAATTTCTTCCTCATATCCAATCTAAACTTCCCCTGTTTAAGTTTGAACCCATTACCTCTTGTCCTCTCACTACAGCCCCTCATGAAGAGTCCCTCTCCAGCATCCTTATAGGCCCCCTTCAGATATTGGAAGGCTGCTATGAGGTCTCCATGCAGCCTTCTCTTCTCCAGGCTGAACAGCCCCAACTTTCTCAGCCGATCTTCATTCGGGAGGTGCTCCAGTCCCCAATCATCCTCGTGGCCCTCCTCTGGACTTGTTCCAACAGTTCCATGTCCTTTTTCTGTTGAGGACACCAGAACTGCACACAATACTCCAAGTGAGGTCTCAGGAGAGCAGAGTAAAGGGGCAGGATCACCTCCTTTGACCTGCTGGTCACGCTCCTTTTGATGCAGCCCAGGATACGGTTGGCTTTCTGGGCTGCGAGCGCACACTGCTGGCTCACATTCAGTTTCTCATCGACCAACACCCCCAAGTCCTTCTGCGCAGGGCTGCTCTGAATCTCTTCCCTGCCCAACCTGGGGCTGTGCCTGGGATTGCTCCCACTCAGGTGTAGAACCTTGCACTTGTCATGGTTAAACTTCATCAGGTTGGCATCAGCCCACCTCACAAGCATGTCAAGGTCCTTCTGGATGGTATTCCTTCCCTCCAGCGTATCAACTGAACCACACAGCTTGGTGTCATCGGCAAACTTGCTGAGGGCGCCCTCAATCCCACTGTCCATGTCACTGACAAAGATGTTGAACAAGACCGGTCCCAACAGTGATCCCTGAGGGACACCATTTGTTACTGGTCTCCAGCTGAACATTGAGTCATTGAGCACCGCACTTTGAGTGCAGCCATCCAGCCAGTTCTTTATCCACCGAGTGGTCCACCTATCAAATTGATGTCTCTCCAACTTAGAGACAAGGATGTCATGTGAGACAGTGTCAAATGCTTTGCACAAGTCCAGGTAGATGACATCAACTGCTCTACCCCTGTCCATCAGTTCTGTAGCCCCATCATAGAAGGCCACCAGATAGGTCAGGCAGGATTTCCCCTTAGTGAAGCCATGCTGGCTGTCACCAAGCACCTTGTTGTTTTTCATGTGCCTCAGCATGCCTTCCAGGAGAATCCGCTCCAAGATTTTGCCAGGCCCAGAGGTGAGGCTGACTGGTCTGTAGTTCCCTGCTCACCCATTATCCCCTTCTTAAAAATGGGGGCTATAGTTCCCTTTTTCCAGTCGTCGAGAACTTCACCTGACTGCCATGATTTTTCAAATATGATGGACAGTGGCTTAGCAACTTCATTTGCCAGCTCCTTCAGGACCCACGGATGGATTTCATCAGGTCCCATGGGCTTGTGTACATTCAGGTTCCTAAGATGGTCTCGAACCAGATCCTCTCCTGCAGTGGGCCCAGGGTCTTCATTCTCACTGTCCCTGCGTCTGCCTTCCATGACTTGGGTGGTGTGGTCAGAGCATTTTCCAGTGAAGACTGAGGCAAAGAAGTCATTAAGAACCTCAACCTTCTCCAAATCCAGGGTAGCCAGTTCTCCCGATAGCTTCTGGAGAGGGCCCGTGTTGTCCCTAACCTGTCTTTTATTTGCAATGTACCTATAGAATCCCTTCCTGTTACCTTTCACATCCCTAGCCAAGTTGAATTCTAACTTGGCCTTAGCTTTCCTAACCTAGTCCCTAGCTTCCCGGACAACATCCCTGTATTCTTCCCAGGCCACCTGATCAGGGTAGATTTCTCAGCATCTAAAACTTGAGCAGCCCCATTGAGGGCAACCAGCACAAGATGATAAAGCCAGCTGCTAATTTAGCTGAGAAGTCTTTTCCATTTATATTTGTGAATGAAACACTCAGGTGAAACAAATGCTGTGAAGAGGATGGTGGCAGCAGGAAAGCCATGTGAGCAGTTTGTCACTCAGGGACTGGACTGAAGTAATACAGATGCAGAGCATCAGATCAACAGGATAAAAGGTGATTAAGTAATCAGGGTAAGTTCCTTTTACTGATAAACTCTGTGGAAAGTTTGCAGTTGTTCCCCCTAGTTGTTTAGCAGAGAGCTGTGGTTAAGCAGCAATGCTGAGATAGTTTCTCCCCTGTATGGAATTTTTTCCAGTGGCTTCTGAAGAGGGAGAGGGAATGATGAAGCATTAGACTACTGTGCTTTCAGCTGCCCTTTCCTTTCCTTTTTTGTTAAGCTTTTCTATCAAGGATCATCCATACGTATGCCATCTCGCCTCATGAATGTGTCTAGTGTTTCATTTTGTCCTTGGTTCAAATTCTCAAGTGGTTTGTGGGTTTAGGGCTTTTTTTTCTTTTTTTTCCCAAGCCCCGGTGCAGCTCATGTGTTGTTCTTCCCATACTTTCCATCACACCTTGATGAATTTTGACTGTGCTTTGTCAATTGTCTCTGTATTACAGTTTCTCAGCTTGTCATTTAATAACTGAAATACTCGGACATATAAGAACATGGGAAATGACATATATCACCCAGTTGTCATGTTTGGAATTGTAGCAGCTCTGTTGCACATGATACAGTTGTAAATTAAAATTTTCCATTGACCTGCAGCTTAGGAGGGTATTCTCAGTACAGTATTTGCTTAGTCAGTTTTGCTGCTCTTGGTATATTTATATCTGGGGGTTTTATGTTCCTATTTCTTATTTCATTTTGCTATTCCCAGTAAAAATCCATTCTCTGGCATGCCCTTGCCTTTGGAAGGTGATGTTTGCAACAGTTCTCGAGATTGGGTGAAAGGTTGTGGTTGTAAACTGGTTGGCAACAAGTATCCAAAATCTTATATGTCTTTTTCTAAGCTGAAAGCTATGGAAGGTGACTTTTCTTAGTATCAAACGAGAAAGGAGAAAATTGTTTCTTTTCAAAATGGCCGTATCTGAAATAATTTAGGATGGGAAGGTGTTATGAGACTTGTCTATAAATTCTGGGATTGATGCATTTGTCTCTTTAAAATTTAACTACAGCCGAGAAAAAATAAAGGTCGTGTAGTTTTGATAATGTAAGACGGAGCTATTTTTAGCAACTAAAAAAGCTTGTGGAAAGCACCCGCTCTCCACCAGGACCAGCACACTGAAGCCAGTGTGGGCTCTGAATCGACCCCAATTTTGAGTCGTGACAGGCCCAAGATCCCTTTAAAAACTTCAAGGTCTCAAATGCTTTCTGATTTGCTTCAGGCTTCACGGGTAAGTTCTGCCTTGGTACAAGTTCTTCAGACATGTTGGTGTTACCTTGCTGAAGCTGAGACTGTAGGTGTCAAAATCCCCTTTTGAAGGGAAGGACTGTTCCAGCCTTCACTGGGGAGAGGCCATTGTTTCTTCAGAATAAAGTAACAGATATTCCAGGAGCGCTTTGAAGTCGTGCCAGCCTCCCCACAGAGCTGCAGAACCTGACACCTCTGCTTTTAAGCTATTTACCCAAGTACAAGCTGTAGTACTTGTGGAATTCATTCATTGACTTCCAAACTTGAGTCTGGCCTGGGAATGGGAAGAAAGAGTTTAAGAAGAAGGGAATAAAAAAGACTTCAGTAGTATGTGGCAGTTAACTGTCAACTTTGGCATCTTTTCAGATTCGTGGCTTCATGCTTTCTAGAGATAAACTGTGACTGTTCCCTGAGGACTGGAGGATTCTGTTTTCTTTTCCATTGAAGTTCTTAAGATCGTATGACCGTAGGAGCTAAGCGAAGTGCAGAATTAACAGCATAGATGCCTGCCATGCTCTTAGGTAGTTAATTTAAGGTTGCAGGACACTTCTTGCAGCTTCTTCTGATTTACATTAGTTTCTCTGTATTTTCCATTTGTAAAACAGATAAATAGGACTCCTCTGTCTGCATTACCATGCTTTGTCATGTTTCATCTGGGTTTGCCTCAAACCTTTTGACTCATGAGCAGGTGGATTGGAGATGTTTTGTGGGCTCGGCGCATTTCTGTGCACCCTCTGTGACAAAGGATCTCATGCAACAGCAGAGAAGGAGCAACCTTGGGAGCAACCAAATCTTCAGAGTCAAACTTGTTTATCCTTTTTGTTCTCATTAGAGCTCAAGTGTGAGTGGGCAGCAAGGCCTCTGTTTCTGCAGTGCAGCCCGTTGCTTTTGGTTTGTTTCAACAGAGTTGAGGGAAAGTATCTGCTTGCGTTTTTTCATAGTGCTCTCTGGGCTTGTCTTGACCATCCAGTGCATTTGAGTCATAACTTCAGTTTAGCCCCAGATCCGGTCTTGTTCAAATGAAGAAGCCTTTAAGACGATGATGGTGGTGTTTTCACTTGAACTGACTGGCTTGTCTCATCACATACACCACAGCTCGAGCTGATGCAGGTTTGTCAGCTGCTTACTCAGTTATTCTGTGCAATAATCAAATCCTTCTATGTAATGCAAGGGTTTTTTTTGCAGTGTGGCTGCTTTCTGCTAATGATCCCAAAGAGAGGGAAGGCAGTGGGAGATGTGCATGGCTTCCTACACTGGGGAGGGGGAGATGGAACAGGTACATTTCTATTTGCTGAGGACTGATACAACAGATTTCATGGACATGTAGGTAAAAGTCAAAGAGCTCAGGCTAAAACTGAATTGCAGCTGCCAAGGAAGGAAGAATATCGAGGAAATGAGTAATCGGGGTGGAGGAAAGTAGAAGTTTATTACTTAATGTGGAAATGAACAAATAATAGGTGATGTATTTGATGTCTTTCTCCTTTCAGCCAGCACAGATAAGGTGATTTATGACCACATGCTTAAAACAGTCCATTTTAATAAAAAAAGGAGTGCAAAGGAACAGGTCAGGTGTACCTGATAGATAAGAGGTTATGCAAGTCAGCAGGACTCGATGTGATAGCCTATAATATGAAAAATTTGCAAATGCTAAGCTCTGCCATTCTCTTTAAGAAATGTGGAGTCTCCTGAAGATATCAAGGCAAATGCATTGCCTGTGTTTGAAAGTGCAGCTGAGGGGAAGGGAGCCATAGAGGATTTAGAGAAAGTTAATACTTATTCAGTACTGAGCACAGTTAATGGCATAAATCATTAGATGGTACTTTAAAAATCTTTCTTGTCCTTACAAATATGATAAACAGCTATCATGGTGCCACTCTGTACTGGTGCTACTGGTCCTTCTTTCAAAGACAAGCTAGGACACAGCCCCACATGGCAATCTTGTAAGCAAATTAGGCTGGTTTTATCTATTGTGGTAAGGTGGGCACACCACTGACTGAGACATCCCGGGATGAGCAGGGATTTAGAATTTCTAATCTGAAGTCTGCTCAGGGAGGTCATGATGGCTTTGCTGCTGGAGTCTTTTAAAACCGTGTAGATATATGGCGCTTGATTTTGCCTCAGAGGTAGGATATGGGCTAGATGATTCCCTGCAATTCCTTCCACTCCTCTGTTCCTGTGACTCTGTGACACGAGGCTAACTGGGGAGAAATCAGCCCAAGTGCAAAGAACTCAAGTTAACTGTGCACTGAAGACACAACCCTCATCTTAATAGCTGTAATTTTAAAACCTGTCTGGAAAAAAGTAGTTTCATATGGTAATAATGTCCCAGGAGGACATCCCAAGATCAATGGTAGGTTCAAGAATGGTGTGGACTGATTGGAGAGGCTCGAAAGTTGAATGATCTAATGACCAGGAAACAAACTTAGAAGGGGGACTGAAACAATTTGGATTGCGTAGAGAATAAAAGACAAGAGGAAACATTACAAGAATCTTCAAATACAGAAATGGGTACTCTAAAGAAGAACAATATGTTGCTTGCCGAGAGCAAAAAGCTCTGCAGTAGATGGAATATGAATTAATAGAACTAAGGTGCAGCAGGAAAGATTAAAGGAGGCATTAAAAAAAAGGAGGAAGAAAAAACTCCTATCCAAAGCAGGGATAGCAATGAACTGGAAAAGACTGCTTGGGTGACTGTGAAATCTGTGGTGATTTTAAACAGCAGGTAAGAAAAATACCCCTCAAAAAGGACATGGAGATAGTTCTTCCTATTTTGGGACCCAAGATGGACTACAGGTCCTTTCAGTGTCCCTAGCTGATTTCTATTGCAAAAGTCTTTCTTCTGGAGTACTTCAAGTACTTGGGGATTAAATTTGTTCACTTAAGTTTCAAGACAGAATTGTTACTCTCTGTTCGAACCAAAACTGTCAGCTTAGCAAGTAGGGAAAGTAGCCAGGACCACATCTAAGGTCACCTTTCTGTTCCCTGTGTGTCTGTGATGAAGAACATGTGGAAGATAAACTGCCCTCTGACCCACTGCAGCCAGCATTGCATCTTGTGCGTGGGAAGAAAGAGACGCTGTTTCTTCGCATAAAATACTAGAGCAGTGAACAGATAGGCCATATTGAATATCCAGGCATTGCAAGTGAAACTGTTGCATGCACTAGTTGTGTATGTGGATTCCCAATTAGCATTTGCAATGGTTCTTCTTATAACACCCAGACTTGCATTGATTGCACATATTTAGAGTCTTTTGCCAGTAAAATTCTGTAGCTAGAGTTACTGTGTAAATTTTCTTTTGTTTTTCGGGTATTAAGCTGTTGGACAATGTGATGTAAATTAAAAAAAAAAGAGAACAGAGACCTGGATCCAAAATGTAGCTCATATTTAGGCAATGTCAAATAGGTTTTCCGAGGCTGGATCTGTTGAAAACTACAAAATTATCTGTCATTTCTGTTTAGAAGTTCAGAAGGAAGCAGACAGTTTGGATCAGGCAACAGTCTGCAGCAATGTGTCCAAAACAAAGCTTTTGTTCCAAACTGGGCTGATGCATGCCACCAAATATGCAAAGAATGCGGGGCCGTTTGTGGTGCTACTACAGATACCATCACCGGAAAGCTAAGCACCCAGATTCCTGTCGAAATAACATAGCTCCCAAATTCCTGTTGAAATAACATTGCAGTTAAGATGAAGGCAAACAAAATAAGGGAAAGCCAAAGCAGAAAGATGCCGTTGCCCGTTGGCTGTAAGGAGGGTCGTGTTTGATATAAAATGATCTCTGTTTTTCTTTGAAATCCAACATTTGCAGAGCTCTCCCCCAAGTCAGTGCTTTGGCTCAGGCAATTAGCTGTGAAACCTTTCAGGGTCAAGGGTCGAGGTTAGTTACAAGAAGGGGATTAAGAATTTTTGAGCCAGCCAGTGTGATTTCAATGAAAAATCTATGAAGGCTGCAGCCCTTACATCAGGAAATGATGCTTTTCCAGTTGACATCATTTCCAAAATCAAACACAGCCATATATGTGAAAGCTCTATGTGTGAATATGTATGAATTGGAGTTGTTGTTGCACTGGCTTGTGAGAAGGCTCCACCAATGGCTCTGAGCAATTTTCATACCAGTTTCAGTGGTATTTTTGTAGCGCCATGACAATAAACAGTTAAGGTTGCATTCATACTTTAAAGTGAGGTTTATTTCTCGTTGTTAGGTATGAAAATAGTGGTTGAATGTAACCAAAATAAACACTGTTCTTAAGGAAAAATTTTATGTTTCTGGAAAACTATATGGAAATGTATTCCTTTGGGAATTCAAGGAAGTTCAGGGTAACTTTCTTAAAGTTGTAAAACTTCTGTGTAACACTTGACCTGTCAGGACATTTTAGTGCTTGAAACTTTAGGCAGGCATAGGTTGGAATTCACTCCAGTAGGCTGACTAAATTTAAAGCAATTTGAAGGAGCAAAGTTTCTAACATGGTGCTTCATTTGTAGTAGCTAAAGAATTAAACAAACCAACCAACCAAACCTACACAGCTCCAAACCTGCCAAATGGCACGTCTGAGCTCTGACACTTGGCAGTTTTGGAAGCAGCTCTTTTGAGCATCTGGTAGAGTTCATCTTCAGTAAAGCAAATATTTTGCAGAAGCAAGTTTATCTTTTAGCCCAGAATTTGGGGCATGGGAGGAGCTGCGCCTTGTGACTCGAGAGGTTGCTCCATGTCAGGATCACCATCTGCTGATGTTTGTCAGTATGTTGTAGGGGAGGTATTTTTCATCACCCATAGGGGTGAGCTGAAGTAAATCTCCTCTGCTTGCTGTGGGTAACTTTTAAGAACTTAATAAGAACGACTAAGCACATCTGGAGAATAGGCTTTCATAGCTATTAAACACCATGGTGTTGGCTGATTACAAGTTCTCCTCCTGCAGGGAGGCCCTTGGTTCTGACCCAAGCTGGCACTTCTGATGCTGGAAATCAGAGTGTTAGAAGTTTGGGTGCCTGCAGGTTACCTGAAAGGGTGTCACAGAAAGAAAAAGGCCTGGAAAATACTGATTAATATGTACAACCAGTCTGCTATTGTGGCAGCAGGGGCTGGCACCAGCGGTGAAATGGGAAGCAGAGCAGATTGAACTCCCTCTGGAAAGATCAGTTGCTAAAGGTGATGATTTGGATTCCAACCTATTAGCCCATCTAGAGGAGTCACTGCTGAGGAGGATTCCCCCAGCCTCTTTTTTGATGCAGCAGTTAAGTGGTATAAAATCACAAATTCAACACAACTGTTATTTTACTGCTTTTCATTCAAACCATTTTTCATTTATGCATCTTTTCCCTAAGCTCTTAATACCTGTATCAGATTAACAGATTTTCCTGTTTTTTTAAAGGAAACTGTGCTGATACTAAGCAAAAAATTTAGGGGAGAGGGACAGTTTATTTGCAGTGTCTTTATCTTCCATCAGTGACAAGATGAATTGTAAAATCTTCTCTCTGCGCAGAACAGAGTTTGTGTTTTAATGGATAGGCCTCGTCAGGGCTAAAAGGAAATTTCACAACGTATTTTTTGTCAAGAAGACTCCCGGTGCTAATGAGCAGCCGAATCTGTCTCAGGGAAACAGTTTGTTGCTAAAAATAAACTGCAGCCTAAGTGTAACTAAAATCAGACTGCAGAAACCAAGCTACGCCGGTTCCCGATTTCTCCTGCAAAAAGAGATGAATCTATTACAAACAGCCCTGATTATTGCATGTTTTGAAATGTGCCAACTGAGCCCTGTTTTGAAATTAATCCACTTGTGAGCTTCTATGAAATAGGCTTACAGCATTCTCCGGAGATTTTCTTCAGACTCCACAGAGCCGGTGAGGAACCAGTTCATAGTTAGGAGGCCAAAAGGAAAAACAGTGCACATGAGCTATTTATAGAATATGAAGCAAAACAGTGTGATAAAGGGCAAATTAAAGCTCTCAACGAGAAGCTTCTTTGCGTTCCCAGTCACGTGGTCTTCACATGCAATTAAGTTTTCACTATGCAGTTTAGCAGGGAAATTAAATCATTTGACAACAGCCTTTTTCTGGTTAGAAAAGAACCTTTTGGTGTTTCTTTACTATTTATAATACACTCAGTTGCAGTTGTTGATGTTTGAGAGGGTTTGTTTGCAAAAGTTTCTGCAGGGGCCAGTGCTTTCCTGTCAGGTTCCAGCAGAAGGGTGACCAGAAGTAGCCCTGAGGAGCATTCGGGGTTCAGCATTGAAAATTGCTCTGCTGCCCAGGTCAAAATGCAGAGTACATCAGAGTACTCATGTGCCCCAGATGTTTGGGACAATAGGATCTAACTCCTCTGAAACTTTGACAGTTAAAGGCAGCAGTAGAAGCAAGTAAAGGGGAAGCCAACCTTTCTAATTGCCTTTGTGCCCCATTGCCCACTAAATATAAATGCCCTTTGCTCCATATTTCTGCCTTTTTGTAATCAATGCAGAGAGCAAATGACATTTATGTTCTGGGAGTTTATCAACAAAGCCTCATAGAGGTATATTTTGAATATATTTCAGTCCTCGCTAGTTCATGTTAAGTATCTGTGCTCCATCTCCAGGCGACCCCTTTAAGCGACTCTGATCCTGAAAAAAGCCTTGACCTGGGTGCCAATCTGTGCCTTGGTCCCAGCACCATATTCAACTCCTTCAGAAATGCTGGAGTTGCCAGTTTTTTAACACTCACTTGAATTAGGTACTTTACTGCTCAAATGTGATGTCTCCAAGAAGGGAAATGGTGCTGAGAACAAATGAACTATGTCCTGGAGGTCCAGGCAGATAAAAATGAATGGCTTCCTACATAGATTTCTTTTTGTCATGTTTCCTTTTGCTTTGTCTATGATAAAGTTTGAGGGAGGCCGAGGAAACTGAATAGTTTATCTCCCAAATATACAGAATGATGATGTCATTTCGGAATATTTTTGCAGACAAAGTGATTTATGGCAGCAGCCTGTCTGTCTTGAATATCAGCAGAACATCTGAAGGTTTGTAGTGCGTGTGCTACCTGAGCTCCTCATGATTTCAGTAGATCAGGCCATCACCCAGACTGTCATGTCTTACCTTTGCCAGATTCTTCAGTCCTGGGAGCTCATGCGTTTGCTTAAAAATATTGATATTTCACAGTATTCTGCATTGTGACAGGCGAAAGCGTGGATAAAATATCAAGGCTTTAACACCTCGTGATGCTGTATGGGAGCTAAACACTGAAGCTAGGAAGCTGGGTAGCAAGGATCAATGAATGTGATACATCTGTCTGTATTCCCATATGTCAGTCTCTCAGAAAATTTCACAGATTTGATAATGGGAACAAGGCTTTTCAGTAAAGCTTCTTCAGGGCCCTTGCAGAGATGTGAATGTACTCCAAAACCTTGATGAGTGATAAGAGGAAACACTGGAGGACAAATTTCCGCTGCTGTTTCTCAGACACGTGAATTCCTTCCTAAGTTAGAAGTCACTCTGAATTTAAAGGAATCAGTGCTGGCTTCCTCCTGGAATGCACTCTGTTTTGTGCGTGTGTGTGTATATATATACACACTCACATACATATATATGTTATTTTCAGATACCCAGCAGAAATTCAATGGAGTTACAGGAACAGAAGAATGGAGGAGAACTAGTTCAATATCCAGCACATAACCCAAACACTGCTGCTGAGTCAATCCCCAAGAAAAAAGCAGGCAGTAACACAAAGCAGGGGTTGACCGACAGGGCTGGCCTACAGAGCTGGGTCCAATCTAATGCCCGGGAAGATCCCCACCTTCCCTGCTCCTCTGGTGTTCTTGCTGGGCACTAAAACTGACCTAAAAAAAAACCCAACCAAACAAGCAAAACTGGAAGAAAAAAGAGCTTGGGAAGTATGAAGGAAGAAAGAGCTGTTTGCAGGATTGTATTCTCTGCAAGTCTTACTTTACTGTGTAAAAATTAAACCTGTGATTTTGAATTTCTGAGGTATGCTGTGATGATTCATTGCAGTTGTCCAGATACATTGTGCTCCCATTTCCCTCCACACCTTGAACTTCCCAGTCAGACTAACATCATCTCTCTGGTGGGATGTTGCCTTTCCATCCAACAGCTGCACAGAGATGAAGTAGAGGAGCGGGTAGCCGATATTGTGGTTGGTTGTACAGCATTCCCAGCTCAGTTGTGCCAGGCAGGAAGGTGTTGCCTAGTGTCATTGCCTGTGTGAAAGCAGCAGGGCCCAGGCGCCCCAGCTGCAAGAGGCGTGTGGAGTGTGGGTCTTGGGAGCTGCTTGAGCCTGGCATTGCTTCCCTCAGAAGGGCATTTCTGTGCATGAAGCCAGTGCAGCTCTCCTAAGTTAGGCGATGACCAGAGCTGCAGTCAGGAGGTTATAGATGGAAAAACAAAACTACCCCCCCACATGCTACTTCCCTTAGCAGCAACCTGGAGTAAGGGCGAATCCAAGAGAAGGGCTTTAAAGCTGTTGTGGTGGAGCACAAGTGGACACAAACCTGCCTGTCTCAGCCTGAGACTCATCTCTTGCTGGCGTGGAACAGGCTGATCCCATTCATTACTGTCACCTTCAAATATAAACCTGCTGGAACAGATAGCTTTTCACAAAGCTATCCCATACTCCCGCTATGTGCTAACAAACAAGACTGTGCTTGTAAGAGCGCACCATAAAGTGGCAGAGTGTTTTCTATTCATTTTTTTTAAGATGTTCAAGAGGGACAAGAGGCACAGGAGCCCGGCTTAAGGGTGTACAGATCCCAAGACTTTTTGATGAAGAGAGCATGCAGCTGACTACATATGCTACCCCAGAAAAATAACCACCACTTGTAAAAACCTAGCCCTCTTGCCATCTCTAAAGGATTTCTGCCAACTGATATAAGTGTCTGAGGAACAGCTGGAAAAGCTGTTGCCCATAGGCTGCCACCCTTGTGTGCTGGCAGGGTGAAACAGCATCCTGCAAAATCCAGGGCACGGGAGGATGAATAGAGGGGACTGTCCTACTCCCGGTTCTGATGGATCATATGTTGTGAAGCACACGTCCTGCTGAAGTACATGCAGGACGTATATGCACAGGCACACAATTTACAGTGGACTTAAAGGGTGAACTTTTATGGGCACAGACCCGTTTCAAGAGACTGGCTAAAATTATCTCTTAAAATACGGGAGGCCATCACATGCTCTTGTGTGCTCTCAGATGTATAAAACTGGCTTTTGTCATGACACTCCTGATGTGGGGTAGCCTTTTGGCATGGAAGGGAGACACCCAGCATAGCTGAGGGGAGCTGGGAGGGTTCCCAGTGCACAGATATTTAGCAGAGCTTTCAGACCTAGAAACTCTTTGGACTTGTTATGAAGTAAATCAGCCTTTACTCAGAGAGACTTCTCTGGCACAAAGGCAACACTAGGACTGGGAGACTGCCAGATCTGCAAGTTTTACTGTTAATAGACATGTTTTGGAGCAAGCATTGGTTTGTAAGGTATTATGTAAAGCGATAGGTCTCTTTCCTGAAGAGCGGCTAAAGCTTCAGAACAAAGCCCTTTATGTATTTCTCTTTCTTTTGCAGTTACTGTTATAAAGACTACTACAACAGTTTTAGTTTTGTTGTAAGAATTCAGCTATGTCTGCCCCTCATTCCTTATCTCAAGTCAGTGAAGTGAAAGTTCAGGTAGTTATCCAGGTGTGCTTACCCAGTTCCAGGTCTAAGAGTTTCTGAAATACACCAGGATTTATGGCTTTGGGCCCCAGCCCACAGGCACATGAAGTTCTGATACAACATGTCTGCTTCTCTGCATTGTTCCCTCCTTTTTCATTGCTTTGCTTCTACTGAAGTAAAGACTGAATTAAGCTGAACTGTTTCATGAGTCATCTGTGAGTACACATGCAGGTCTGTGTGTACACAGAAACAGGGAGATAGGAAAAGCACTATGATATTTACAGTGCCAAATATCTATATATTTGCATAACAAAATACAGCCTGTTTCCATTTTTACACAGATTTGTCTCATTACTTGAATCCAAAGCCTCATCCTACACTCAGTTACTGCTGAGGTGAGCCAGCAGGGGCAGGAGGTGAGCTGAGCTGTGTTTGTTTAGACCCTGTGCAAGTTGTTCTCTCCTTCTCTTCTTCCCCTGCTCTGCTGTTTGCTTGCTCTTGTTTCTTTTTCGCTTGTGTGCATTTTTTTCTGATAGTTGGTTGTTTTGATGGGGTTTTTTTTGGGTTGTTTTGTTTTGTTTTTTGCTTTTTGGTCATCTTTTAGATTATGCAGCCCCTTGGGTCAGGAGGTTCTCCACCTACATGCTTACACTCCACCTAGTAGTATTGGGCTCTGATCCCAAATTTGAGTCTGTGTGCTACTGCAGTGTAAATAACAATAAGCAGTGCTCTTTGGCATGCAGTCAGGTTGGAATCACCACAGCTCTACTATGCTTGTGGGCACTATCCACTGCAAGGCTTTTTCCCTAATTTTTGCCTGAAAGTTGTGCAGTGTATAGTATAAATAACCCACAGAACAGTAAAATAATAAACAGCAACAGCACAGCAGAAACTTTCAGCTGCGCCAATGGTGAAAGCATTTTCTTGCAAGAGTGCAACTGTGCTATTAGCACTTCTTGGTTTGTTTGTCATCTTGGGATGTGTAAATGTAAGTAGGCCCATCTAGGTTATTATGAAGGGAGTTTATTAGTTAGTCCGAGGTCAGAAACCCCCTGAGGCTCAAAGGATAAGGGAAAAAGGTGCTTTTTTTGAGCCTTAGAAGTTATGCTACTATTAATTTCCTCCTTTCCTTTGGGCATAATAATATACTAAAGTTGCTATATTATAGCTATAGTAACATATATAATAAGAAAATATGCAAATACAGCAGCAACATAATTTTTCCAGGCTGCTTAGCTACTAAATGATCATGTACAGAATGGTCTTCAATCCCACGAATATCTTTCTGTCAGAGACAGCTCTTTTTATTTATGATGGCAATAAAACTACTGATTATTATTGGACAAATTTCTTAGATGTGGAAAAAACCAGCTACTGACATTTTACTTTCAAATCTTTTAGTATGTAACAAAAGGTTTGGGGTTTCAGAAGTTTAGTCCCTGAGGATGAACAAATAAAGTTGTAAGGAGCACACCTTGCTAATATGATTGCTCCTTATTAGCATAATAGTTTTCAAATAAACAACCTGCTAGTGTCTCTAATAAGCAATTACTCTGTGATGAAAACTGCAAATGGAGCCCACTGGTGGGTAACAGATAACAGTAAAATCTGTCAATAAAATAAACATTGTTCTGCCTGAACAGTTCTCTTCTTTACTTTAAGAGAAGAACAGAGCTGCCTAGGTATTTTTATAGGCTGATATTTGACAGCCAGACACGTTACAGCACTGGTATTCTGATATGTTGCTATGTTGTTATGTGGAGTCTTTACTCTTTACGATGTTAGTGTTATAACAGAGATCTTTACTTAGCTGGAATCTACCTACTTTGAGTACTTGAGTCAAATAAAACCACAGTAGGATGAGCGTTTGCCCAAGAATGGTGATTTGCCATATTATTGGGGTTTGCTTTCTTTCATAAAATGAAGATCATAATTAATAGTTTGGAGTCCATCCTATCTCTGAAACATGCAAATGAATGGAAATTGTGTCTCAGCATTCTTTTCTTCTTGCTGTTCTAAAACATAAAATATCATTTACAGTGCAAAAAGGTGTTAAATATATGCAACACTCTCCCTCTCCCAAACATAGAAAAGTGTGAAAAAAATCGTAATTTTTCAAGCATAGTTGACAAACTCTTATGAAAACATTCGCAGACATAATTTACATCCTTGTCGCGTTGCTTTACCAGGGGTTAGAAAGCCGCGCTGTGCTTGCTTTGGCCTCCATACTTCTCGAGTCTTTTTTTCCAAAATAATTTTGCATCTGCTCTCTCAGCTTTCAGGAAATAGAGATGTAGAACATGAAAGAGTCACAAATCCCCAAACCTGGCCCTTTTCGAATTCCTCTGTGTTAAGTTTTAATTTTATATATAGCTCTATAGAAAAGGGATCGTTTGAAGGAAAGTCTTGAGCCATTCTTATCTTTGTTCCACTTCAAGACTGACATCATGGTACGAACATGCAAGGAATGTACAGTAAAGCCTGGTGTGGGAAGAAGATCTTGGCAGGGGGATGATTAATAGTGTCTAAAAGAGGGAAAACAGTTATGTAATAAATACAGCCCATGAGATTCAAACTGAAGAAACCATCACAGGTGCAGACTGTAAACAAGCCTCAGAAGAAAGAATATTGGTCTTTTAAAGGTGGACTCTGTAAAAAAAACAGATGAGGTGTAGGAAATATCCTTTCATATACATTTTTATGGTACAAATCAGTACATGGATCACGTAAGCACTCTAAGTGTTTATAAACTCAAAGAACATCCATTCTGCAGTAAAGCAGCACAAATCGTGCCACAGTGTAAATCTATGTAGCATGGGGAAGATGTGTGGTCTGGTGGCTCAGTTTGTTTTTTTGGTTTTCACAAATGACATGATTTCTGCCTCTCTGGTTCTGTTTTGTTCCATTTAGCTGCTCTCAGCTACATAATTGTTCTTTTAGCTTGTAAATATTATGGTCAGCCTCCAGCAAAGTTTAGATGAGGCCAATCAAATGTAAACAAGTGTGTCTGCACCAATGATGTGAGTAAGCAAAGCCAGCTTTTGTGATATTTCCTCCCCCTTTTCATAACTCCTCTGGGACTGCGAAAGCTTTGAAGAGCCTGCTGTGGTAGCGCACAGCCTGGGCTGCAGTTTAACTGCCTGTCTGGGACATTTTTCTTTTCTTTTCTTTTCTTTTTCTTTTTTTTTTTTTTTTTTTTGGAGGGGTGTATTTGAAGTAGGAATTATCCAATGGAATGAGAAAAATAGACCAGAAAAACTTGCGGGGGGTGTCCTTGCGTCTGTCCACGATTGTGTCCCTGGCCAAGAGATCACTGTCTGCAAACTCACTACAAAGCTAATACAGGTGTAACGTGGGGTCCAGGAGGGTTGAGGATGAGAAGTGACTTCTGATTAGCTGTGGTCTTATGCAGTGTTGCAATGCTGTGGCACTGACACGGTGGTGTTGCAACGATGCTGAGTGATGAGCTCAGACCCTGTGCTTGCCTGTACTGGGACTGCAGTTTTTCCAGCAGGCTCAGGCTAACCTGTACTGCTTTGCACTGCAACCAATAAAGCCTACAACGCCTCGGGTCCTGTGGCTTGGCAGCATTGCCATGGTGCAAGGGTTGCAAGGGCCCTTATGCTAGAATCACTGAACTCATTGCTTGTAAGCCTTTGCATTATAAAAGTATACATGGCATACTTCTTACCCTTGAATATTATCTTTGAGTAAAATGGTTTTACTCTACATTTCTCTACTTTTTCAGCCCACCAGATTCAGCCAACCAGATTTAACAGCGTGTTAATTCATTGTCCATCACTTTGTATAGCCCCTGACCTACAGGACATACTATCAGCACAGTCAATGAATCCCATGGGCTTTCTGCTGCGTAATGCAAACACAAGCATGCAGGTAGGTTTTTTCTGCAAACAAGCTGCCCCCCCCCTTTGCTTTGGAGCCCCGGCTGTTGTGCACTGGCGCAGGCACTGCCTGCTCCTCTGCACTCAACCTTTACCCATCTCCTGGCCTTCCCTTTCAGCTGCAGGTTTGTGTCTTCCAAGTGCCTGAATCCTGTTGTGTTTTTGCAGCCATAGCAGTCCAACAGTAGTGGCAACCTTACATCCCACATCTCGTCCTTCCATAAGCAGTAAGCTGCATTTGATGGATGTTGGGTCTCCACTTGTGATTAGATACAAGTTAACCTTTCAGGAAAAAAAAAAACCCACCAAAGTAATTGTTGCAAAGCTATTGATCTCCTGGGAATGGAGCCTGGGAGGTGTCTGACATTTGCATTATTATCTATGGGAGAGGAAGGAGCTGGGCTGTTTTTTTCCCACAAGAAATGTATCTATTTTTGAGTGCAAAGTGCTTTCTTTGCCATGGGACCCAAAACAGTTTTCAGTCACTGACTCACGGTCTCTGGAGGCTTCTTCCCTAAGCTGAGGAGGCAAATGCTTTAGTTGATTTGCAGCTGGAAAAGTGACAGCCCAATTAGCTAAAACTTAATTTAAAGGTAGAGCTGTTTGTTACCTGTTTGCAGATATCTTGGCTTTGAAGAAGCAAACAGTTTCCACCAACCCTGTTCCTCTGTGTTTGCATACAAAGTAGCTGTAGATTTGATCATGAAAGCTATTGGGTGAGAATCCAAAAGCAATTATTAGTTATTTGCAATTAAATTTGTACAATGACTCATTTACTTAATTATGGATAAATGCTTACTGATGAATCTTTCCTTCCCAAAAGATAATTTCCCCAAGGCCAAGGTAGAAACTACGGGAAAGTATTTGGATGGTGTTCAAGTTGCATCTCTTTTTGTGGGGTAGGGCAGAGCCAGCATGGGTCAGTTTGGCAGCTCATGACCTCAGACTGATCCATAGGATGCTTCCATGTGCCTTTTTATTTTATATTTTTTAAAGATGAGGAATGTCTATAGTCAGCACTCATGGTCCAAACAGCTGAAAACATTTTTCTGCATCTGCAGAGGGTGTGATGGTTGGTCCCAGTCTACCTTGTGCCACATGGAAGGAAAGGACTAGGTGGCAAATGCACTCTGGGGGCTGCCAGTGCCTGTGCAGCCTGGCAGCTTTGGCAGGTATGGGATACTGGCAGCAGGGACAGGACACCAAAACATACTCTTCTGCTTCGTTCATAGATTACATGGGGACTGTTTAACCTTTAGACAAAGGCTTTCCAAATAAAATATTTTACCAAAGGAACAAAATACCAAGGAATGGCATGTAACAATATTTCTAATTCCTTCATATTGCAAAATCTGTGCAATAAACTTTGGATAAGTCATTACAAATGTGCACAGTAGCACTTCTTTGTATTTGGACTTGTTCTTAAATCTATATATGTAATCAGCTCTTTAAACTATGCTCCAGGTATAGCGAAGTGGAAACAAACCTTAAAAAAATGCCTGCAGAGATCAAGTCTCCTGGTATTTTTGGTAAATGCACTGCTTTTGCTCTTGTTGGGCGTTTCATTAGTTTGAATTGTCTGTCTTAATGCTGCTTAGAAGTTACTGACAGTAAAGAAGGTTCCAAAATGGCATGTTACCATGGAATATTTTTATTGCTATTATATAACAAAGTGATAACCCTCATTAATCCCAAAGTCAAACTGCAACTTCAGTTGTCTTGAAGATGATATCTTAATTGAGCTCTGCCTGGGAGATGACTGGGTTAAGTCCATGTCATGTTTTTGCATAAGGTGTGGCTGTCAGGTGCAGTTGGTTGTTTTGAGAAACATAGCAAAGAGTTTCAGTGCAAAGAAACCTTTTTCTCTGCCTGTTCAGCAAAGCCCAATTTTTCTGTTGGCTTTCTAGAGCTTGGCTTGACTGAGGCTGTGTGCCACAATATGGCAGGGGGTCCATGAGCTCACGTACCTCTACATGAAGGCACACAGATCTGCAGGACAGAACACTGGAGTGGGATCCTAGCTGTACATTGCAGTGTGTGTTACCAAACAACTGAGAGCTCTTTACATCGCCTTTTTTACACGGGCAGGCAGGGTACAGGCGCACAATGCTATGTGTGGCCAGAACTGACATACAATGTGTCTTTAGTGAAGGAGGCTCTTTGATCCCAGTCTGTGAAGTAACAGGTAGTATATGTGGAGGACCTAATGTGGCTGATGATGTGATTTTTCCTCCTATTCTTTTGAATCAGCCTCATGTGCAGAACCCTTGATCAAACTCCTCCTTACTGATGTTTCACTTTTTCTGCTTTCCATTATTTGCCAGTTACAAAAAGGAGGTATCATAACCAATGCAGCATTAATAGTAGATCTTAGAACAATCAGAGATTTCAGTAACTCTATTTTCCCTGCTTTTGTGGCTTATTATGAAAGTGTCAATCTCTCACTGCTATCTAGCAAACAAACTTCTGCCCTGGATCCATTTCCTCTTGGGCAGTTTGCCAGGAATAACAAATTTAACTTCAGCTCTCAGCTTAAGAAGTTTCACTTCACTGAGTAGAGTTCAAGTGCAGTCTATTACCCTGACTAAGTGATAGAGGAGTTCTTTGATGTTTGCTTCTTGAGTGGCTTATACAAGCCAGGGCTTCCTGTAGGAAAAAGAACTGCAGCTGAAGGAAATACTTGATTGATCAGGTAACCTCTTCCTCTCTCTTTTATCTGAAAGTGCCTGAGTGCCCAGTAACAGAATTACCCAGAGATATAGAGAGCTTTGGTACTTGCTCCACCAGTAGAAGTCACCTACTGTTTGATGACGATGCTCAGTTTATCCAGTGAGAAGGAACAGTCCTGCTTCGTCCACCTTCCTATCCCTGACTTCATTCAACGTAAAGAAGTTCTTCCTCATATTGGGATGAAAATTCTTGTGTTTTTGTTTATGGCCATTGCTCCTTGTCCTGTTGCTGAGCACCACTGGAAAGAGTCTGGCACCATCCTCTTGGCACCTGCCTTTGAGGTATTTATATGCATTAGTGTGATCTCTGCCCAGTCTTCTCTCCTCTAGATTAAACAGGCCCAGCTCCCTCAATCTCTTCTCATAAGAGAGATGCTGTGGAGCTCTGATCATCTTTGTGGCCCTACACTGGGCCCTCTCCAGTAGCTCCTTGTCTTTCTTGAACTGGGCAGCCCAGAACTGGACATAGCACTCCTGATGTGGCCTCACTAGGGTCTAGTAGAGGGGGAGGATCTCCTCCCTCTGCCTGCTGGCCACACTCCTCCCAATGCATCCCAGCATACTATTGAACCTCCTGGCCGCAAGAGCACGCTGCTGGCTCATAGTCAACTTACCATCTACCAGTACTCCAGGTCCTTCTTGGATGAACTGCTCTGTAGTAGGTCAGCCCTCAGCATATACTGGGGTTCTTCCTCCCCAGGTGCAGTACCCTACACTTGTCCTTGTTGAACCTCATTAGGTTTCCTCCTGCCCAGTTCTCCAGCCTATCAAGGTCTCTCTGAATGGCAGCACAGCCTGCACAGGGCAGGCTAAGAGCATAGGACAGGCACAGAGCATATGGACTGGCTAAGAACATGGAGGACAGGGAAGAGGTACCAGCAAACCTTGCGTTATGTAAATCATTTCAAGATACCCCCTGTTCTTTGGTCAGTGGTCATGAAATGCTGTGCTTTATTTCTGAGCTTGTATATTTAAAAGCCCCCTCTGCTAGCTTGTAACTCACAGATAATTGTTTTTTCTGGGCCAGGATATGTTCATGACAACTTCTTCTCTCCCTGATCTTTATAACTCTGCCCACAGTGTGTATGGTGAGTGCAGCAGTGTTTTTCCTGTTCGTGCTGAAGCTCCTGGGCACCATACTGACCCACAGAGCTCTCTTCTTTAACCAAGGGCACAGCCAAGCAGTCTGTGGGTAGCACTGCAGTGTCAGATGTAGCTGTGGTAGTAGCTCAGTATTACTGGCTGCAGAGGTCTTACTCTCCTTCTTAGCTCCTGGCTTTCCAATTTTGCTGTTTCCCTTGAGCTGGATGTATTGGGTGCCTGTCAGATGACTATTGAACTGGTTCAACTCACTAACCCAAAAGAAAGCTGTCCCCATGTAACATTGTCACCATTGGCTGAAAGGAGGGCATGAGGAGACTTGGAGGAAAACAGCCTTTATTTTGCAATTAGATGATGCAATACCTGTGGATATTGCATATTCGACGGTGTTGCAAGAGAGTCCCTTGAGCAGAACTCATTGAATTTGGTTTCTAAAAGCTTGTCTTAAGTACGAGCATTGGAAGTTGTGAAATTACCCTTTATTCAGTGCATGCAAAGTAACAAGATATTTCCTACACTCTTTTTATTTTTACAACTTATTTTGAATTGTGTAAAAGTGGGTTTTCCTCCATGGCCGAGTTCTGGAACAATTTTAATCCTAATCACTCTGGCTCTCCTGAGCCTCTTCGTTGTATTGTTAAACACTTTAACAAGGTCTATTTACTGTTAGAAACATCATTTTTTTCCTTCTTTGCAGCTCTACTGTAGCAGGCAGTTTCAGAGTACCTCAGGATGACTGAATAAACCTGGGCATTGTCTTTCTGCCTCCAAGTGTTCTGCTGTTGCTATCCACCTTTCAAGATCTAGACTTCAGAGAACTTCTGAAACTTTTTACAGTTTCATCCCCAAGACTGTTCTGCACTGTGGACAGTGGCATTTTCCAATCAGCAGTGTTATTTTTAAGCTCTGCCATATCATCATCTAGTCATGTATCTTATTGCTTCACAGACCCTGTGGCCTGCTTGTGCTTGCAGACAAAGCTAGCTGGGGGGGAGTAATTCCTCCTTTTCTGCCTTCCCCTTCCCTTTTTGCATCACAGAGGTCTATTTTTAGCTGGGAATGGGGGCTGATTTTGAAAGGGCAAGTGAATATATATGACAGTTCTGCTGGGCCCCTTTCTCTAGTAGCTGGCTTCTCTGAAACTCTCTTGTAACCCATGATGCTTCTTCTACCCCCAGAGGGACTTTTGCCCCTAAAAGTGCTGTCAGTTTTCTTGGGAATTGTTTCAAAAGGAATTATGATTTTCTTGTTGTACACCCAAGATGTGCTTTCTTTGAAAACACAAGGCACTACACCTCAGATGGGCTGCACTTTCGTACTCCTGCCTTCCCACTGAAATGCCGCTCATCAGCTAGTTCAGCATCTGTGCACTCTTTTTCTTGTCCTAGAGCTCAATGCTACTCATTTCTCAGTCTGAGGATGGATAAAGTAATGGTCCTTCACTAAATGGAAACATCTTCTTCCCTCAAGAGATTTGCTTTTATTCAACTTGTTCCTTGAAGAAAGACAAAACTGCTAGAAACAGAGATGCGAGCTGAAGCGATTGTGTTTGTCTGAAAGCAGGCTCACCCTTACTTCAAAGTACAGTATGGTTGTGTGGTCAGATTGTCAGGTGCACGTCCTGAGTGTGAGGAGATGAAGTTTGAAATGACTGTAAGTGGATAAGCTTTTGAAAAAGTTGTATTGGCCAAGTCTCAATCACATTTCTCTTAGTTCTACTCATTAAAAAACACTTTCTTACTTTCTCATGAACTCTCTTCTGGATGAAATGTTAGAATGAATTCTGTTACGCTCATCCTAGGCAGGTAATAAATATCGCAGGACTTCTCTGGAAAAAGCAATAAAATTCTGACACCTTTGCCAAGATTCTCATCTTTGCATTCAATGAAACACATTCCAAGGGGATGGAAAAGAGAACTTCTGGTTTGTAGAAAATATTTTTTTTGGTAGTTTTTAATTTGGTTTTGGACCTCAATTTTTAGGATCCTCATCTTTGCAGCAGGAATCAAGGCTGGGTCCAGCTTCTAACCTTGGGAAGGTTTGGAGCAAGGTAGTTCAAATTAACAGCATTTTCTTAGGATAAATTCTGGAAATTTAAAAGCTTGTAACACTTCATACTGCTGGTCAATTGCACTTGTTTTGCGAAAGAACCCGGCTCTGTCCCAGCTGCCTGGAAACCTTGTCCTTTATCTGGGTGTGCTCAGCATCCCCTCCATCCATCCTTACCTGGCTCAGGCTGTGATATATCCCCTTGCAGCTGTAAGGCTGAAACTGTAGATTTTGTGACTTACTGCAGCTCTGATGGTAAATGTAAAATAGACTATTTACACTGAGAAAAAAAAGCAGCCCTACAGCAATAGAACTCCTGACTGCCGGCATTTCTTAACTGCCAATTTACTTCTGTAGTAACTGGGATAAAGCCTTAGGGGAAAAAAAACATTACATGTAACATGGCCAAATATGAAGCCCCTTTTCTTTAGTAGCAACCGCTCTCTTCCCACAGTTGGCAGTGATGAAGCAGATGTGAAGAGAGCCTGAAACCTGTTTTGTACCCAATGTGTAGCTTCATGATTGGTTTCTTCCACTATCAAAGGGCACCTGAGAAATTCTTGCCCCAACAGATTGTTCCTGTCTCAAAATCTTTAGCTGGCATCATGTCACAGAGCCAGCACAGATGCCACCCTGCAAGCAGTTGTATCCCTCAAAGTATCCCTGTGTCCCTGGTATGGTTTGCTGCAGCACTGTGGCTGGTGGTGGTGAAAATACACACTCATAGCACATCCTGGGCAGCTGAAGTAGCCTGAAGTCATGTAGCCTTCCCATCCATTGACAACAATGCTCTGTGCATCCTGTGTTACTCTTGTTCGTTGTTCTTGCAGGTGATCACATTCGGTACACTGAAGGGTCAGATGTTTTTCTTTAATGAAAGGAAAGAAGACTAAGATGGAATCACTTATTGAAAAAGCCCCTTATACAAGGAAAGGACAGAGTGGGGAGAAGCACAGCCCTGACACCTCACCACCAGGAATTAAAGAGGAAAGTATCAGGTCCTTTTTAGAAAGGCTGCTTTTTAATAAAGATTTGCTGCTTTCTCAAGAGTCAGTGTCTCTCAGCTGGAAGGTCTTGTCCTCTCTTTTGCCTAGCACAAGAGGAAATCAAAACATCTACCATAGGAATTGTAGGCCTCACCAGCCAATGTTCAATTTTCAGACCTTCAATCTTTTCAGGCTTTCTGGCTTTTACTTTTTTTGGGAAAAACACCCTTCCAGAAGTTTGGAGAGAGGATGGGAGAAAGGGAAAACTGAATGCAATGGACATTTTATATCATTATTGAATTGTCCAAATGAGAGAGACAATCCTGAAAATTCTCTGATTGTTTGAACCATTTTTATTTCTTTGGAAAAGCCCTTGCAGAAGTGGGTTCTGTTTTTTCGGCTGGCACTCCCCAGCGCCTGTTGCCGCTTTCTTACAAGTCTGGTAGAAAGTGCATAGAAAGTGCATAGACTCTGGTGTGCTGCAGGACTGTGTGCTCCTTGACATGTTTTGTCTCTGTGACAGTCCCCAGTCCCCAGTTCAAGTGTTAAGAGTCTGCACAAAGATGAAGGTTTGAGCATCACACTGTGCAAGTGCAAATGGAAACCACCTTTGTTTGACCCCCTAGTGCCCATGGTCTTTGCTAATAAAGATTCACTGTATAACTCCCCATTAAAAGTGGCAGTTGGAGGCCAGGAATAAAATCAGTTATCCAATGTTTGAAATATCCGTTTAGCTGCTGGGAGCCACGATTTGATCTTGAGCAGGATACTTGGATGTGTTCATTTTGAAGTGTCAGGTAGTTCAATGACTTCACTCAGCATTTGCATTTTATGGGGGTACATTGTAGCCTGAAGAACAAAAGGAAGGTTTGCTATTTCCTGTAAATATTTTTATATGAAAGTGTCACATAAAGGCTGCTGGATGAAAAAACCACTGTATTGTTGAGTGCCTGGAAGAAATCACTTAGGCATTATTTTAATCCTTGGCAGCAACTATTCCAATGTATACTGTTTGTTTAAGAAATCTAGAGCACTCTTCCTGAAATTACTTTCTTAGGACTCTTAGGACCAAGTACAGCAAATCTGTGTGTGGATGAGTAGAGAGAGGCTGTACCTTTCAGGAGAGTAGGATCATGTAAGTGTGCAGAAGGATTCTGACCATTTTACCTGGAGTTTAAGTCAGCCCATGATTGCTTAGCAGTGGCATAAGCCTGTTACTAAAGCAAGTAAGCCAACAGCCATTGGGTGGTGATCTCCTGTATACCATAACAATATGCATTGACAGAGAATTCCCTCTCATCAAGCAATTTAGATTGATTGAAAGGTGTTAAACGTATGGCTTTTGTTGTCTTATGGGAACAGCATCATGCTGCTCTCCTTGTATATTTGTGGTTATATCTGGGAAAAAAATGGAGAGCAGAGAAAGAAAGAACCTGGAAAAGCCTGAAGATACCCTGTCATGGGTTCAGCAGCAGCAGTCATTTTTCTCCTTCTTGGTAGCTGGTGCAGCGCTGTGGTTTTGATTTTGGGCCTGGGAGCAGTGCTGGTAACACCAGTGTTTTCAGTTACTGCTTCATGATGTTTTGGTCTGACCAAGGACTTTCTGAGTCTCATGCTATGCCAGGGAGGAAGGGAGCCGGGAGGAAGCAGAGACAGGACACCTGACCCAAACTGACCAAAGAGGTTATTCCATACCACAGCACGTCGTGTCCAGGATGTGAAAACGGAGGGCAGAGACCCGGAAGGGTGTGGTGGTGGCTCTGGGGGGTTCGCTGCTGGGGGGTGCACTGGCTGGGTCGGGCTTGGTGAGCAATTGTATTCTCTTTCCTTGTATTTCTCTTGTATTATTACTGGTGGTAGCAGCTGTGATTTGTGTTATCCTTTAGTTACTAAACTGTTCTTATCTCAACCTGTGCAAGTTGAATTCTTTTGGTTCTCCTCCCCATCCCCCTGGGACTGGGGGAAGAAAGAGGGAGAGTGAGTGAGTGAGCGACTTTCGTGAGTTTTAGAGACTTAAACCACGACATACCCAAATGAGACAAGTGAAAACACTTTTTGGGAGGATGAGGTGTAAATCAAAGATCTTGGAAATATTCAACAGCAACAGTTGTCCTTTCAGGTGGCAAAAGGATTTTAGTCATTAATTTTTGTGTTTAATCTTGCATCCCGTCACAGAAATAAAAGTTGAAAGAATGATCTCTTGCCTGACAGCAGAAACAGGTTGAGAATTTTGAGCCTTGATTCATCCCTAGCAGAAAACAAGTGCCAGTAAGAAACAAAACCATTCCGTTAATGGGAAAATTGGTGGCACAGGTTATCATCTCCTTTGTCAAGTCATTTTCTCTTGTGTCATTTGTTGTTTTTGCTGTTATCTGTAAGAATGATCAAGGAGTCTGATATGTCATTGGAGGGCAGGAGGGAGGTCACATATGAAGTCTATCTTCTGTACTGCCCTTAATTGAACCTTCCCTGCTGCTTTTCCAAGCTTGTGCCTTTTCTGCACAGAATTAGCTGCAGGCAGTGCCTTCAGAGAAGCCAGGTTAGCGTGACAGCTTGGCTAGAACTGAAGTCTTGAAAGGTGGCAGAAGAACTGAAAACACTGATGGGGGAAAAATAGTTGATAATGGTAGATGGAAACCAGACACATATAAATAGAAGAAGACAGCTATAAAAGGTCAGTAGAACACATAACGGAGGAAGACTAGACACAGCCTTTCAGTGTTTAAAGGACCTTTATATGTGTGACAGTTCTGGACACATGATTTGGCCTCATGCAGCTAGATCCTTTTCCCAGTAAACCTTTAAACTATTTAGAGGCCTATTTTTATTTTTGTGGTGTTTTTCACAGCTGCTTATTTAAAGATCTCAGGCAGCCTGTGAGTGACTGTATTAAAGAAATATGAAGTGGCTGATAAAATGGCCAAACAGCATGACTATAGTGTGTTTATTGAAACAAACCTGCCCCGTTCTGGTTTGAACTCAAGAATGTTTAGGTATCAGCTGCTACAGTGAAGACATGCAGGTCTGGGAAGGAACTGGTATCTTTTCTACCTCCTGATGCATTGTCTCCAAGGAGGAGGAAGAGCCCCTTATTTCAAATATCCCTCTCCTGGAGCAGTCTTCTTCAAGTGTTTTAAAGCCATCTTGTCTATATTTATAACCTTGGTTTTACCTTTTCCCTGATCCTCCTTGAATAATGATGGCTAGTTATTATTTACTGTTTCTGATTGGTAGCTCTTTAAGTGCTTTACAGCGATGGTCAGGATAGCCCTTCTTACTTTACAGTAGAGAAGGTGAGGTCTAAAGTGGCAAAATAGCCTTGACCCTGCGATCCTATTCGTTCGGGCCCCTCTGCTGCACTTGAATGGAGGTTTGTACTGTGAACTCTTCAGAGGCTGTTTGCTCCCTGTACCAGGGGGATTGGGAAGAAAGCTGTGGCTTTCTTGTCAGAAGCTTGAATCACTGTGGAGTGCTCCTACAGTGGATAACTTGCTCAACAGAAGCGTGTCCTGATCTCCATGCTTTGCTGCAGTGACTACATCTAAACTGCAGTTCTTTCCTTGTAATTGCAGAACTTACCTTTCTGGGCTCCCTTCCTGATGCGGAGTTATGTCCTACTGGCTGTGGCCCACCGTACTCAGTCTCTTTGTGCACTGGATTCAGTGCTTGACTGAGACAAGTCTGTGATGCTTGCTTGCCAATCCCTCACCTGAGAAGGGAAATGAGGATCCATTCGTCCTAGCAGTAGCAAAAGGCACAGAGATTTTAGGACTGTTTTTTTTTCTTTTGGTGCTCCATTTTGTGCTGTACCATTCAGGACAGAGCCAAAGTCATACAGGCAGGTGGGTGAAAGCAGTTCTAAGCCATTCCCTGTCATAGCAACTTGTCAGGAAATCTGTAATAGCTATTTTTATTCTCGCATCAGTTGAGTCAAATCCATTCCATTCAAAATTACTGCCCTGACATTTGAACCTTTCAGGCAGAGTGCCAGAGGCAGCGTGTTATTTTTCTGTTGGAAAAGGAGGAAAAAAATTGTTGACATGTAATTAATAGAACCAGATAGAATCTGAAATCTGAATGACACCCATTATTGAATAATGAGCTTCAAATCCTTTGTTACAAATCGCTTTAACATAGAAATGGTATGGGGGGATTCAGAAAGGAGAGTAACTTGTTTTGCTTGAGCACTGATATTGTATGTAGACAAATGCTCATGAGAGTTGTTTCATTAAAGACATACGTATACAGAGCAAACAAAATCTTGAACCATAATGGCAAACCCGAGGGTGTAGGAGTGAGCCTGTACAGCAGGAAGATAACAAATACATCATGTGAAATCAGAGAAAGCACATAAAAATCCCATATTTCTGTTTGCTTATGTGGCAGCGAGCCTTGTGCAGATGCTGCCCATGTGGCTACTCCGGCGCAGGAAATCCTGTGTACCCTGGGTGCTGGGCAGGCGCTGTGAATGAAAGGTAAGTATGGAGGAATACACTGTGTGTCCTCCATGTTGCACTTATGCTGGCCTTACGGCTGTCAGATAGATAACCTGTGTGATGGGTGGGGTCTGTGACTGATGTGCTGTGCCTAATCACACAAGTGGAAGGAGAGGGAGAAGGTGGTGAAACCCTTACTTTGCCCTCTTCAGCTTGCTGAATCTCTGCTGGGGTGTCTGTGTATAATTTTTCTTTTTTTAGAATCAGGACTGTAGAGTTCTGGGCAGGCAAACTCTGTCTTGTATCTACTCTTACGAAGGGTCCATCCACAAATGTGTTTCTGTCTGTGTCACCATTGTCTCTCAGAATACAAAATAATATTAATGCATAGCTTCAAATTGCATACTAAACTATAATTACTTGTTCTTTTTAATTAAGGGAGAGCTTCAATGCCCTAAGATCTTAGCATATTGGAAGTAATTAATTGCAGATTAAATTAGAAGACAGATTAGTTTTACCAAAATTCAAATTTGTGAAAATGATTTTATGCTGCAAGGGGTAAACTTTATATGGGGTAAGTGGTTATAATTATAATTTAATATATCTTTTTATCAGTCCTAAAATATCAAATTCATCTATTACATGAAACCTAGGTAAGTTCTGAAGGCATTTTATATAGTACTATGGGGTTCAGAGGAGATAGGTAGGGGTGTCAAACTGACACTGGTTAGAAACAAATATAGGTTAGCTGAAATTCTAGGGCAGCTCAGAGATGTTATAAGAAAGTGTGATTCTATGTTTTTAAGAAGATGAGAGAGGAAAACCAAACATTTTCCTCTTTTAATAAGACAGTCTGTGAAGATTTCGACATCAGTTTTTAGTGGTAACTGAAAGCTGACGAGTTTGAGGAAATTGCTGTTACAGAGCTGTCTCTGTGGGTAGAGTCAGAGGAATGTTCTTTAAAGCCACATCCCAGGATCTGAGCTGACAAAGCTGGTTTCTATGCAAAATGCATAAGGCAATCTTTTTTATGCTTTCTGTAAAAAAAAAATAAATATGACTGGACCTATGGTAAAGTGATTGTGATGCTCCAAAAGTTCAAAGATTTGTTCCAGTTTAAACTCCCTGAAATTCAGAAAACTATTGACATTTTTCATTCTTCTCTCTGGACAAATCCCCTTGCCTGAATGCAAGCCTGCCCCATGCTCTCTTGCTTTGACTCATTCCCTATCTGAATCAGCTCCCACTCAAGCTCATGTACTACTTGAGGAATATCTGCCTGCCTGAACTAACAGGCTGCCACCATGCTCAGGGACTTCTCTCAGGATTAGAAAGGTGAAAATCTATTCAGTGCCTTTGCTTGTGAGGAAGTCTATCAGCAAGCAAGATGTGGAAACAACTCAGTTAAGCATTGTTGTGTCTGCTGAGACACGGCTATGTTTCACGGAATATCAGCAAAGGGATCCCCACACACCTTTTAGAAAAGCAATGGCTGGGTGTTTATATAATTATATGTATTCCGGAGGACTTGTCTCTGGAAAATCTGATTTGGTTTATGCTGTTGAGAAAAGTTAGGTCCCAAGATAGTTTTGTCAGTGTACTCATAATTCTATTATAAGAATCATCCCTGACATATTCTACTTACTCTCCTTCTTGGATCTTATTTTTGCAGGTGCACTGGAGACCAAGAAGTTAGAGCCCAATCAACAAACTAGGACATAGCACAATGCATGAGCTAGTGTCACCGAATATTGGGGTATCCTAAGTGTTCTGGAGACAGATCAGTACAAAGCTCGTTAGAGAAGTCTTTATGGGCCTCAACTGTTGCAGTTTGTGTCAACTCATGCGAGAGACAAAGGAAAGCAGCTACAGTGTAAAAGAATTAATTCACTGTAGGGACAATTCCTGGAAGAATCAAATAGTAAGGACTCTTACTACAGTCTTGCTTTAATACCTGACATGTTAAGTTAAAACTGCATCTTGCTTTATACGTTGTTTTTTTTTTAATCTATAGGAATGTAGGTATGTAGCTTGCAATTGAAATGGGTTTATACCTGATGCAACCTCTTAATGGGAACAGGTTTTCTTCTACAAAGAGAGGAGGGAAAAAATGTCTGAAATAGTGCTATTATTAGTGCTTTATCACTTAAAACAATGATACCATACGCTTCCTGCAATTGTACATGATGTGCCCATGCTAATGCTGCAAATGTCCTGGGTAATATAGAACTACTAATGGTCTTTAAGAAGAGTGTCACCAGTGCAGTGTACATTTGACAGCTGTGTTGTGTTCTGACATTAAGCTATTCCAGTTTAATTTTTTTATCTGGTTGGTTGTGGTATTCTGATGGCACCAGAGAAGATAAGGTTACAGGAAGAGGCTGATATGAGAAAACCTTATGTGCTACATTAGATTGAGTGGGTCAAATGCATGGCATTGTATATAGATAAAGAAGTCTGCTTTTGTTTGTTAGCAGTTACTTTTATTATGGAGTAGACGAAAAGATAATGCTACTTCATCCCTGTTTCAATCCAGTATAAGTCCATTCCTCATCTAAGCTTTAGTGATTGTTTATTCAATCTGACATGATGTCTTTGGGAAAATTTGACATAAAAGACAGGAAATGATGTCTGGAGAGGAAAATGCCACTTGACCTCACAGGCTTGTCCCCCTTAAGTTTCTCCTAAACCCCAGTTTTTGGTTTTGTCACTATATCCTTTAATCCCTTCTCTCTCCATAAAAGTGCCAAGATGTTTCCAAGCCACTTAGACTGCAGTACTTGTTTCCATGTTCTTACTTGGCAACTAATTCCATGAGTTCATTATACTGACCCTGAGTAAAATAGTTTGAATTTCCGGTATACACAATTATTTTGGGTTATGACTTCTGACTTTTGAACCCCTCACCAGAATGCACCATTTAAATCTCTTCAGCAGCTCTGAGTGCTGTTACCGGGTCAACTCAGTGTCAATATTCCTCTAACAGCATTATGCTAGTCAGAATTTCTTCTTACATTTTCTCTTGGAACAACTGCAGAAAAATCTGGGATCTTCTGTTCAGAAAGCATGACTTTTCCACTGTCATGTTGTCCAGGAGTCATGGGATTGTTTGCAGATATGAGACAGTTAGGTATTTTATGAAAAGTAAAACTGGACTCTGTAACTAATATCCCTTGTTGTGTGTTTCATGCTCTCCACAGCTATGCAGGACTGCATTCTGATCTCATCTGCAGCAAACAAATGGTAAGTAGCACAAGCAATTTTAGTACATGATCTGAGTGCAGAAATAAGTATAACTTGAGAAAGCATTCAGCACTCCAGTATTCCCCATCTGCAGTCATTCCTCTGTGTAGTAAGAATTTTCTATATGCATTTTGTTTTCAGTGTTTAAAGCATCTACAATTAAACAAATAAAAACCAGAGCCAATAAAAATATAGCAGATATTAAATATCCGGTCAATGCACAAGGAAATAGAACATCTGATTTATTTTATTCTTTCCTTCACACATTCTGCTCTTTAGCTGTAGGAAGTAATGTGATATTAAAAAGTGATCTTCCTTCTAGTTGCTTCATCCATTTATTGTATTGGTATTGTCAAATACTCCTGTAAAATAACCTAGCAGCCCAGACCCTCTTAATTCAGCCAAACGTTAGTCTACCAGTATATATCTCTAGTGAAGACTGATTTGGTGGGAGTTTAACTGAGGGTGCAAAATGGACATACGGATGGATTCCCAGCTGGAGCTGTTTTGAAGTTTGTGTAAAAGCTGGTAATAATCTCCTAAAATGCACTCTCAGCCAAAAAAAAAGAGCAGAAAAGAGCTTACAGCACTGAAGTAGTATTTACTATTTTTTATTTCCTTCCTTCACTTACTATCAGCCATGGGAATTTACAAGCTTTCCAACAAGGCTGAAGAAATCCAGGAAACCACAATGACAGATCCACTTGAAAAGACCATTTCATGAGAGTGAGTTGAGAAAATGCAAGATATTTTTTATCACTGGCTGAAGATGTCTATTAGAAACATCACTAATAATACCAGAGTTCAGTGGAATAAAAGGAGTGTTTCTCATGCACAGCTGGCAGACATTTGCTTGCATCAATATATCTATATCTATATATTTACCTGAAAGCCACTCTGAGCAATCCAGTTCTCTCAGAAATAAGTGTAAGGTTACAAATTTCGGGCACGTTCTTCAAATAAGTAATTTGCTATTCTCTTTAAACAGTCATTTATAAACAGGAGCTCTGCTAAGAAAAATCTCTGCGTTTTTGTGATTTTTTTGACTGTGCAAGTATCAATAAACATTGTGTAAGAAGTTTGTGTGAACATCACAGTGTGTTGATCAGTACAAGAAAAAACCTCTTGCTTTGAATTTGTTGGGCTTGAAAATTCTTCTATTTTTGCCAGAAATAAGAGGGAGGATGAGGAAGGAAGCCTTTCTAGAAGTACGTTAGTAGCCATAAGCCAGAACCAGAAAGTACAGAGGCACACAAAACTGAACAGGGAACAAAATAAAGGCAAGAAATTCTTTGCAGACCTCAAAGAAACAAGTCCAAGATAAAATAAAACCCCTTGGCTTGAGGCTGGGGTAAGGATTTGGTGCTATTACTCTTCATTGTTCAAAATTTTAAGGCAGATTTTTATCCCCAGAAGTTCCTTTTCTTCCCTGGGACAAATTCAGAGAGCAGATTTTCAGAACTCCTTCTAAGAGTGATTTTGAGAGAACTTCTGACTGATATGTTCAAAGGGAGAAGAGTTAGCTCTACAATACCTTCTGTTTGAATTATAGAGTCACCCGTAGGAGCAGTGTTTGCCTATGCTGTGCCCCTCTGTGTGTGGTATTTGTTACATCTTCCGCTAGTTTGAAGGATGACTCTCTACAGCTAGGTGAAAGGTCGATGGAGCAAGGAGATGGCGGGTCTCTTCTCCCATGTAACAAGTGACAGCACAAGAGGTAACAGCTTCAAGCTGCACCATGGGAGGTTCAGACTAGATATTAGAAATAATTTTTTTCACCAAAAGGGTAGTCAGATATTGAATAGGCTTCCCAGGAAAGTGGTGGAATCACTTTCCCTAGAAGTCTTCAAAAACTGTGTAGAGTGACCTGGTTTATAGGTGGACTTGACAGACCTGGGGTAAAAGCTGGATTTGATGAGCTTGAAGGTTTTCTCCAACCTAATTGATTCTATAAGTCTATGAATTTTTATTATTCGGTCAAGTTGTGCTTCTCTTCTGAGAAGTGATAATCCAGTATGTATCATCTTTGTATTGTAAACTTGCTGTTTTTTTCTGTCAGTGACATTTCTGCTACTTATTAATTCCATAGGAACTGTTCAGAGGCATTCAGTGCCATTTTGTGCAACTTCCACAGAACTGTACACAAAGTTACACAAGTGTTTGCCTTAGATTGCTTGGTTGTTGCTGAGAGCATATAGGTGCCAAGGCACTCAAATGACACATTTCTGACGTGTGCTGGGAAATGAGAATCAGAAATGGTGTGTGAAGAGGCTTCACAGTGACGTGTGAAAGCACTTGGCTGGTCAGTCTTGTGCGTATGTGCCCATCATCTAATCAGATGGTTGGTTAAAATTGCCTCAGCAGAAACTGCCTCTGTTGAGCTCCAAATTTTTCTGCTCCAGGGGCCTCCCTGTCCATACCTCCCACTATTCTTCCAGATGCACCAGAAACTTAAAACTCTTCTCTGCCCCTTTCCCACTTCATTTTCCCACAAACTTTCTCATCGTGGTGGGCCAGGAGGGAGTGGAATACACTGTGTTACTACTTCAGTCTTGGGCTCAGAGCCAGCTCAGAACAGTTTTGCACACGCTGAGACTGGGCAGTACAGAAGTTCTGGGCAAGCAAAATCATCTTCTCCCTTCCACTACTAGACAAAGTTCTGGGTCAGAAAATCTGGCAATATGGTAGTCCAGTGCAGAGATGTAAACAGTGTCTTTTTGTGTCCCACAAACCATTTTTATGGGTTGAGATGGAGAAAGAAATTTGCCAGAGTGATTCTCAGATCCCAAGCTCAGTTTCCAAAGCAAGCAAAATAAAATAAAATGAGCACAATTTATGTGTAAATCAGTAAGGTACAAACAGTGTGGAACCTCAAGTGCAATACTACTGGAAATAGCCAAGTTGTTGTAGTTAGTGAGGTACTGCTGTATATCTGAGCATGTCGATTTTAGGTTGCTTCTGGAAAATGCTCATTGTCAACTATGCTACTCTTCTGTTTTCATGCTTTCCTGAGTCCTCTGGTTAGTCTACTTTAGTCTCATATGCAGATGTTTCCTTGACTGCTGCCTGCAGGTGGTAACAGTATTGCACAAAAACATATGGGCAGTGATGCCTATCCCGGGTATGATTTTTTGGGGTAAAGCTTCATGTAGAACAAGGTTTTGTTGCAAATGAAGACAGATGGGCCCACACTCTCCAAGCCATTACCTACCTTTCTCAAGAGGCTTTTTTTGCTGGGTTCCACAGCATAGTTTCCAGTACATTCAATACCAAGAGCTATTAATTTAATAGCATTGAGATTGTTTCCCATAACACACTGCTCCACTGCTTCCTTGTAAAAAACCCGTTGTGGGGTTTCTGTAGGTTACATGCAGTCCTTTGGATTTTGTAGTTTCTTTGGAAGATGTCTACAATTATCAACTAACTTTTGGGTTCATTTGCCTATAACTCTGCCTGCCCTTTAAAGTTTCATCTGTTCTCCAAAAGTTGTGCAGAGTGTCATTTTGTATTTATTTCAATTTTGTGGATACTTGGTGATGAACTCTTCTTGGTTTTGGATCTCGTTTAAATAACTATGCCTATAGAGCCTGCATAAAATATTGCACTGGCACCAATGTAAACAAAGCTGAAATGGCTAGCAGGCCACAGCATAATGAATCAGAGTGATTAGTCATCCTCCTGGGACACAGATGAGTCAGTTCAGGTCAAGACACTTCTTCTGGGAAAACTAGATAGCTGGTAAATGTATTACCAGCAGACTATCAAAGTCCCTGTGCCATACCACGAAATATCCTTGACTTAGGCACTCTTCTCTTCCTGCAATGACAGAAGCAAGCCAACTGCCTAACAACTCATTCTCATTTTTCTGTTCCTTGCTACCAGTATTGGCAAGCCAAGAAAATTGTTTCTCTGTGACATTCTTTGTATTCGTGGGCTAACAACTAAGTTTTTTATTAGGTGAAATACTATCTGCAATGTAACATGCAGCCTTTTTTTCTTCTAGTGGACAAGAGGCAGAGTTACCTCACAATCTTTTAAAATGTATTTCTTTAATCATGTTTTACTCTCCCCCCCCTCAAATGAGGTCCAGATTGTAATTTCAGAAAAAAGCAGGAGCATTTTCTTTCACCACATTCTACCATGATGAGCAGAATGGAAGCCTGTGCTTCCACCTGAGTAAAGATTACAGAATTGGCTCCATTATTGGAATGTGAAACAGACAAACAAAAAATCATCTGTTCTCAACAGTATCTCTTCCTTTTCATACTGTTAGTCAAGGGGAGACTTGAAATGCCGTTTTGAGGCTCAGCACTGATGCCTCAAAGTAAAGATGGTTCTTAATCCAAGCTGGAAACATCCACAGCTCGTTTTTACTTTGATAGTCAAGAACTGATCAGCAGATCCACAGGACCCTTTGCCTATTTATTTTGTTTTTATAAGTAACTGCTCTCCAAATAAAGCATAAACTTCTATCTTAGCCTTTTTCATAACATCTTCCTTTATTTGTCTCTAGATATGCCACAAACAGGGATGGCCTTGGTTATTTGTTCATGGCCTCACCAGAGGTGAATTTACTAGGGAGTCTGTTAGTTCCCTCTTCTCCCTCCATTCCATCTGCCTGTGCCTATTAGCACTTCTCAGTACAACGTGTCAGCCAGGACCTGTTGAACATCATGGCTGGGTCCAGGTCTGATCTAATAATTTGCTCTGTCATTCATGCCGCTAGCTTTCAGCTGTAACCTCATTCCAATGTGCTGTCTTTAACCTGTGTGTACCTGTGTGTCAGAGGTGTAGTATCATCCAGAGATTTGGGATGAACAGAGCTGATCGGAGTGGAATTGTCTGGAAATGTTCCAGTAATGCCAAGGTCTACAAACACAGATTTCTTGAGGCAGAAATGTTTGGAATTACATGCATTTTTGCTGAACTGCTGCAGCTTTGATGAAGAATATAATCTAGCATCTGGCATATGGCTATCTTGGGAACATGATCTCAATGCCTTTTGGAGCCTCGGATCTCAGGCTGACTGATAATGGCCTGCCCTGCATCGGGAAATTTTGGGAACTCAGCAGAGGAGCAGTCCATCTAGGGAATGTGCTCTGGAAGGTGAGTTCCTTGGGTTTGGTGCTTTTTCCAGCTTTGGGGCTGTAGATCTCAGAGGTTTCAGGTACTCAGTCTCATACATGTGAATATATTATTTGGCAAAGCTCTCTACAGTGCCAAAACAAGGAACTAGACATGTTTGTATTGCCTCCAGTGTGTCACCTACTTTTCATTTGCTTCTTCAAATTCCACCAGGACAGATGTTTATATAAAGAGTAATTGTGACTTCAGATTTTACCAGTGAATACATATTTCAGAACTTGTGTTCTGTGAGTGATACTAAAGTTTGCTTTTAAATTAAAGGCTCATTTAACTTACTAACACAATGTGAATGATGCACCTGTCCTCTCTTACAGTGAAGGAATTGCAGCTGGAGACGTGTATCTGACATTCATCAGATGTTCTTTCATGAAACACCTAAGGATTTCGCAATGTGAGGATAACTTGCAGACACAGCAAAAAAATCATCAAATGACTTGGGTAGATCAAGTCTGTACATGCCAGAGGTACTCAGGTAATAAATAACTTTGAGCAAACAGATAAAATTATCTACAATGCAATATATTTGTATACATAGACCCTCATTGCTGTTTTGGTCACTTATCTACCATGGCCAGAACAGCACTTTCTAAACCTACAAAAAACTGGAATTACTTTTGAAAGAGAAAAAAGGCTTTGTCACAAAAGAGTTTGATTATTCCACTTTGGTAGATGTCATGAAATGTTTGATATTGCTGGGTTAGATATGTGTGACTGTTGGGTTTTGCTGAGTGATCTTTTTGAAGCTCAATAATTGGAGAGCTTTGTGATGGGAACTTTACAAACCTTAAGATAAATATCCTGTGTACAAGGCTCTGTTTCCTAGGCTGATGGGATTCCAAGCTGTCAGACAGATAAATCATGTATATGGCTCCTGGAAGATTCAAATGTTAAACTGTTCATCTCCTGATGATAAAGCTCAGTTAAGTATCCCTTAAAGATCTTAAAATATAGGTCTCAGTCCTACAGTATAAGGCCCATCTACTCATTGGCTTCAGCTAAAATTTACTTGAAAACGGGTGTCCATAACACATGGCAGGATTAAAACATTATCTTTTTTTCATTTTGTTTTGTTTTGTTTCTGTGAAGCTTTTACCTGAGAATAAGGAAACCTCATGTTACAGCCATGTGGATACCGGGCTCAATGGCATGAAAATCCTAGTGGTCTACAGAAATTGAATCTGACTGGTACTTTTGTCTGACTGAACAGATCTAGTTATCACCTACCTTACTGGGATTTTTTTTTCTGTTGCTGCAGTTGTGAATGGTGCTTGAGAAATACAGGCAGTAATGCCAATGCCACTGAGTATATATCTGAAATTAGAATACTATCTTGGTCCTGTGGATTTTAATTTGTAACACGGATCTTAACTCTATAAAAAATCCAGGTAGAAGTATTCTTCTGGCTCCACATACCTCTTTTGGACTCATTTATTGAGAACAGAACTGCTCTATTAGAAGCCCTTTCCACAGAGGATTCTGTAGGATTACGACTGTAAGCAAGCTGTGACAGAAATGCCAGCTGTGATATAAGATTGCATGTCAATGCTGTGGGAAGATGGAGAAAGAGCCTAGTTCCAGCACAGCACTTCTCATTCATAGATTTTGAGGACTTCAGTGTTTTACAGTGATATTCCAAGGTTACTCAGCACATAAGTGACACAGCTGGGAATGAAGTCCAGGTGTCCTGAGCCCCAGTCCACTGCTCCGTCCACCCTCCCTCCAAAGAACCAATGTTTGCAAGGAGCTGTAGGAAATGCCCAATTTGCCTGTGTTTCACACCAGGACTGGAATGCTAGCTCAGCAATATTTACTTTATCTTGATCCCCCTAATTTTTACTTTTTAAGAGCTGTTTCTGTGACAGAGCCTCTTTCAAATTCAAAACACGTTGCTAGTAGAGCTTGGAAAATTTCTTGCAAGTTATTGATGCTTGTAAAATGGTGATTCCCAGACTTTGCCTGTGAAGCTTGGAAAATGGTGATGGAAGGAACCAATTTCCTAGCAGCGTGTCAGCTGTGGTTCTGTGTGGCACCCTGGTCCCACCAACAACTGGATTTGGGAGTGGAGCATGGTTGGTCCTGCCTTCACCCTGTGTTGGATTTCACCTCATTGCCTTTGCTCTGAAGGTAATGGGTTTAGAGATATGAACTCGCTGCGTGTTTCTTGGTCTGGAGCTAAACAGATTGCCGCTCTTAAAAGCCCCACCACCCATTGCTGCAAAGCTATTAAACATCTCCAGTTAACCATACAATCTCCTGCTTCAGCAGCTGAGCGTGTAAATTCCTGTGACCAAATAACTGCACAGTTAACTGCTTTCACATGTGCTCCCACCGTGCCCATCTTAAAAGGCGAAATCCTAGCCTGGCTTTGCCCCATGGGTAGCTGGCCAGTGACCAGGACATGGCTGTTCTGGGGGTTGGATGGAGCAGCCTGGAGTCATAAAGACTCCCTGGAAGTGGGGAAGAGGCAGCCCAGGTTTTTGTTCAAAGTGAAACAATGCATAACTGGGCAGAAAGCACTGGGGCAGCTCTGAGGGGAAAGTAGTTTCCCCCATCTGCCCCCTGCCCTGGCTGGTTGCTGTGGCCCTACTGCTCTTGGGCAGTGCTCTGCGCGCCCACCCTTGAGCGTGACATGGAGGGACACTGGGGCCTGCGCCCAGCCCAGCACTGAGGCCCAGTGGGGGCTGCCTGGGCAGAGAGGTGCTGTAAGTAACCAGCCTTGTTAGAAACAAAAGGGCAGCGTCGTCGTCCGTCCCCCCCCGTCCCCGTTCCCGTCCCCCCCCCCGTTCTGGAAGCAGGGGCCAGGAAGCCCTCTGTGAAAGGCAGCAGTTAATTTGAAACACAGGCGAAAATCACGGCGGCGCTGGGAGCGTGTTTGCCTTGGCTGCTCCGAGCTCTGTGCTGCAGCACCGAGCAGGCCCCTGGCCGCTGGCCAGGCTGTAATATTTCCTTTCACTGTTGTTCATAAAGGCATTCAGGAAAACAATTGAGTGCAATGAGGGCTTTCCTGTTCCGGCGGCGTGCGTGCCTCTGGCAAGCAGAGCCTGGCAGTGCGGACCCTGCCTGGCCTGTGGGCAGCCGTGGGGCTTGGGGCCAGGCTCTGGGGGAGCCACCTTTTGAAAGCTGTTTCTCCCACCCCTCAGGGTACTACGGGTTTCTCCAAGCGAACAAAAGGAAATGTCACAGCTGTATTTTGGTGTTGGGGTTATGGAGCATGCAATTTAAAAGGATTTACCAGTGTAAGAGCTGTGGCTTTTAAAGTGCCCAGATAGCAGGGGCCAGGCAGCCCCAGCACACAGAGCTGTAGCCCCATAAAGATGGTGGCGTGGTTTTCCCCTGTGAGAAGAGGAATACGCTGCAGCGCTACAAGGCACCTTGTAGCTGGATTTGTCTGAGAGGCAGTGCTGAATGAATTGCTTTAAAATAAAAAAGCCCCTCACCTCACACTGTTAGTTATTTGCGTATAAAGTCTGCACACGATGCAGGCCTCAGGCTACCCAAGATGTCAGCTATGCAAAGGAAATCATATGGAACATAAACTAATAAGGACAGAAATGCTCAAATTACATGCCGTTTGCATTACCTGGGGCATGGCAGCAATAAACGTGAGCTCAAGGGAAACTTGGCAAGTCTCTCGCTCCTTGTACATGTACAACTACATCAACTGTAATGGAGCCAGCCAGGTTCTGGGAATGCCCCTTCACAGCTCAGGGAAGCTCTGAGGCTGCCCAAGACTCTGCGGGATCCTAGCTTTTAGTATCCAGGACTTGATGAAGTGTTAAAACACCACCAACTTAGGGAGAGTGGTTTGACATCCACATGCAAATTTGGACAACTCTATCAAGGCCATGTTTATGCTTGTTAATGGCCCTGTTTCATGGCTGGAGGGTAGCCCTTGGTGTACCTGTGACAGGACAAATCTCAATGTACAGAAAGCACCTGGTGGCCTTGTGCTGATGGAGTTAATGGTAAGTGAGGTCGGCAAATCCTGGACAGATGACAGGATCTAAGAGACTGATGTTTCACATCTGGGGTGAAACTGGTGGTCCAGGGACTGAACCAGGCCATAGCTTGTTGTTTTGCTTGCTCTTGGGAACACTGGCCATTTCACATGAATGCTTCGAGATGCTCAGGAGGAGATACGTCATGTTCTACCTCTTTTTAAAGGCAAGCAAGCCGGGAGCGACATGGTTTTCATCTACTGTAGTATAGTCCAAATATGTCCTCTGGTGTTCTTGCCTGCTGTCTCTAGCCAGAAACAGAAGTTCTTCTCCTGAACAAGTCAGCCATTCGTGTTTTAGATGAAGAGAGAAGAAGGGGGTTGTCTGCATCCCAGTCACCCTGCCTCTGCCAGTTAAGGTGCTGCCAGCCAAATCTGTAGCTAGTTAAGCATAACCAGTGGTAGGAGGGAATTGTGTGGGGCAGAGGACTGGAGGGCTTTGTGATCACCTGTGTAAAGCTAACTAAACATTTTGGTGTCTGAACTCTACAGAGCATTTCTTATTACGGTGACCTCACATTTATGGGTTTGGGTTTTTTTCCCAGATCATTTGGGCCTTGTCTAGACCCATGTCTTTCAAAACAAACTTCACAAAGAGCATCAATACCTCAGGTGACAGAGTTCATGCAGTTCAGAGCCTCAGATGAGCAAGATTAATTATGTTTTAAAGCATGTGAGTTTGTTAAGGAGAATGCTGCTGGGGGTCACTGAGATTTCTATCCCAGACTCCAGGATGAGCTGAGATAGGTCTGTTCTGAGCTTCCTTGCAGATCTGAGCTTGTGGGCCAAATTAGACACCAACATGCTATGACATGTTCCTGATGCCAAGGTAGTCCCATGTTGGCCAGGACAGGCTCCACGGGGGTTCATCAGCCCTTGGTAACGTTAAAGGGAGTGGTGCCTATGTTGATTCACTACAGCCAAGAAAGAAGCATTTGCCTGGGCTGGTATAAAAACTGGATTCAGAAACCCTGGCTGAAGCATGTTTTCTGGCCTCTTTCTAGCTCTCCCCATAGTAGCTAGTGCCTGCTATCTTGCCCTAGAGACATAACTGCTGATTGAGTGAAGCCTTGCATGTGCCGATGTGGCACTTTCATTGTTGTTGCAGCTCGAGTTCTTCAGTTTAGGGATCACATCTGAAAGTGGTTCCTTGTTCAGGAGGAAGGAATGCTAAAACTGTAACTTACAATCATTAACAAGATATCTCGTGTTAGAAGTCTGTTAGGATTGGGTTGTCCACAAATGACCACTGTGAATAGGATAAGCTTTTTCTTTTAGGCTAATGCTCACCTGAAATCTAGTGACAGAAGTTTGTATTGAAGGGACCAGATGGAAGCACCTCTTAAGGGCAGTGCACTGATGATACAAGAAAGCATCCCTTTTCCCAGTGTAGTTGGCAAGGTCTTCAGCATATAACTGCCTAAATAATTTTTACTTATTCTTTCTAAATGAATTCAAAATGTTTTGGGTTTTTTGGTGTTTGTTTTTTTTTGACATACACCCCGAATTCTTGTGGCCTTTTAAACATGAATAGTTGGGTGGTTCCCAGTGTCTGCAAAATAAGTATTGGTTGCTTTCTTCTTTAATGACCATAATTGAATTATGCTCTTTTGTGTTTCAAGACTATTCTGGCAGGGACAGGGCTTGAAAATTTACCTGGAAAAGTCATCACCAAATAGTCCCAAGAGCACATGCTGCAATTTTCAGGTGCATTTTTCTTCTTCCACTTCAGAGGCAAGTGGCAGGTATATGCTACCTTGAGCAAAAAAATTGCACAGTTCTTGTTGCTGTTGAGACCTGAGAGGGATGCACTGCATGTTTCTCTTTTGGGCAGTACAGTTGTATCTCACATCTAGGAAAATACCCACAAGGAGTTTTAAAAAGCAGTCTCCCCTGAGTGTCGCACGTTATCATATTTGAAGAAACACTAAGCAGCTGTGTTTCAGTTACAGTGAGTTTATAATATTCTTTATCTCTGTGAAGTGTTACGTTTTCCTAGAAGTTGTGGCAGACCATGAAATGGACTTTGTTTTGGAGTTACAAACCCTGAATTCAACCTTTATCTTCTTGGAGCTTAACAGAGCACTAGGTTTGTGATTTTATTCACAAAGCTATGGATCACTGCAAATTGCTTCCTACTATTTGACAGCTTCCTTTTTAGAAATTTCAACACTCCAGCTATCTGCCTTCAGCACTGTAGGATTCTAATCACTGATATAATTTCATAATCCACCTTTAATTCAGCAAACATTCTAGATTATCAACATATGTGATTTGTACTTTGGGAGAGCACAATACAGCAAAGTCTTCTTGTTATCAGGCTTTTTGGGTTTTGTAGCTGAAAGGTGCATATTGTTAATCAGGGGTAATTTCTTAGATACAGTTTATAAATATATGTAACTATTCTGGGTTGTAGAGATGACATTTGCTTCCATGAATGTAAGAAGTAAAGCTGCAGAGTTTAAAGCCAAATTCAGCAGGAAGAAAGAAAATTACTTCCATATATCTTCTGTATATCATTAAATGGAAAATGAGATAATTCTTCCGTACATCTGAAAACTAAATAAAGAGGTCTATTCTCCTCTCAGTTTCTGTGGGTAAATTCAGCTAATTTTTGTGACAGTTATGCACGTTGATGGGAGAAAAGATGCCTCAAGTAGGATGATATGGTATACATATATTACTAAATAAAATGCTCATTTTCCTTAAGATAATCTGCCTTTGTTCCAGATACATGTATGCGTTCTTCTTGCAGCAAGTAGTTCAGTTGTCAGGATGACTTGATACATTTGTTCTTTGATGTCAAATTCAGTTGCATCACTGAGGAATGGTTGCTACAGAAACCCCAGCCCAGTTTTTAAATGTATTGAGTTCATTCCTTTTTACTTAGAGAAGCTGGATTTGATTTCTTTTTTGTAAAGAAGTTCGTAAGAAAATGGGTGAAACCTCTAAAACTGCAGCTAGAAGAGTGGCAAAAATGCCCAGGTAGTGAGATCAGAGACAATAAGGAAAAAAGCAATTTAAAGTCCAACAAACAAAGTCTATCTCTTGATAAAATGCTCCCTGTTGTAATTGAAACCAGAGCTAAATTAGATCAATACCAAAATATTAAAGTGTGCCAAACCTGTTTTCTGTAGGCTTTGCTATAATTGGATTCTGATGCAAGAGATAGCTTAAGTAGGCAAAGTCTGTTGACTCAAGACCATGATTATTCATAGAAAAAGGGCTTCCTGCTAAGGTATACAGTACTTTTATCTGGTGTTTCCTGAAGAATTAATACATTTCTATCCTTCCCTTCCATGCTGATGCATTTGAAGTCTGTATCTTGCCTACAGTAAATCTCTGTCTTAACAAGAAACTATTTCACTATATAAGCGAGGCATATTGACAACAGATTTAACCCAGACAACTCAGCCTTATTCAATCAGAAGAATGCTGGCCTGGTTTCAGGTTTCTGGAATACAGGCACAAATGGACATGCCCCAAGTAGAATCCATTTGTTTTCCCATGAATGCACCTAGTAGGAGGTCAAATAAAAATAAATATTTTGGCTGTTCAGAACAAGATAGATTACTGGAGTATTTGTGATTCAGACTGGAAATGTGATTACAACAAGCAGAGGTAGCTTCAGAAATATGTTCTGTTGAGAGTATAAAACAAGCATTGTTTTCTCTCTCTGTGTTTTAAACTGTGGTTATTCCTTGTCTTCACTAATCAGATTTATAAGAATAACTACATATATCTTAATGCCCCTCACCTCTTTGTAGAAGTCATTCTGTTCAGGAGTCAAGGAAAAATAGCCATTTATGTAGCCTGTTTTGTGGGCTGGTTTGTTTTTTTTTTTCTTAAGGTAGGCATAACTTATGCAAAGGGGTAGTTTACGGACTTCCACTGTAAGAGTAAGAATAAATCAATTTAGATCCAGTATACTAGGGGCCTCAGATTCTCTGTGGAGTTCCACTAAACAATGGAATAAATTGTGCAAGGGCAATTTGTCCCTAATGTTTTTGGCTATTTGATTTTGTTGAGGTTTTGCCGGTATTAGATATTCACTGTAATTTATACTGCAGTGTAAAAAAACCATGCATATTTGCCTGCAGGGGAGTAAGTGCTCACTGAAACAATCCTTTGAACATAATAAAACCAAAATCCCCAGGTAATAAAAAAAATCCCTAGCTTTTATGAATAATGCATTTGTGGAGTGGGGGGGGGAGGAAGTGCTTTTTAGATTCATCCCCCCGCCCTGCTCCTCACTCAACCTGTTGCCAGAAATAAACTCTAGGTTGGGAACGGGTTCCTACATTGTGAATGTGTTCTCAGGCTATTTTTTAAGGTCCTGGCCTAAATGCTGCAACACAACCAGACACTACATACTGGTAATTCTGATTTATTTGTTTGTTTGTTTGTTTATTTGTTTGTTTTTAAAGTCTGTGGGAGTCTTCCCCTGTGAATTGACCATCTGGTTGTGGGTTAGACTGTTTGGGGTATGAGCTGCATGCTGAAAAGCAACACAAAATTGCAAAGTGGTTGGAGGCCCATTGATGATGGTTTGTTTGGAGTCCTCAGTGAGCTTTGACAGAGAGCAGGTGTTGCGATGATAAATTTAGGATAGGGTTGAGGATTTCTCTCTTCAGCTGGTAAATGTGTGGGAAATGCTGGAGGCACACTGTACTTATTCAGGAGATACTGAAATGGAAACACTTTTGTGTCACAGTCTCAATGGAAAAGCTGTTTGAGGATTTTGATGGATTTCACCCTATAGCAGTGGTTTGGGTTCAGCGTATGGGGATCCAGACTCAGAGATGATTATGTCTCTTGAGCTTAAGTGAGACTTAAAAATGGAGTTTCGGTATGGCTCCCATGAACAAGTGTCCCAACCATGAAAACTGCCACAGTACCTATCTCTGTATCTTTGGGTTTTAGCAGTGCAAAGCCTATGCTCCACAGCCACTGCAGAAATTCCATACCTTCTCTGTCATTTCATTAAGTGACCTGGGCAAGCTATTGGTTTGCAGTTCCCTCTCTCACTGAGATAACAGCTTTGTAGGGTGGAAGGAAAATAAAAAAGCTGACAGTTTCCAAGCTGGGGATGCTGGAGGAGGTTTCTGTAATGTGTGTGAGGGGTGTACATCAGGCAGTAGAGAATCATTTCTCTCAGGGTTCAATTTCTAAGAGTCTCAGCGGATGTGGTGCTCATTACAGTCAGTTAAACTTTGAATAATCCTTTCAGGAATAAAATATATTTTCTGTGACTGTGATGGTGCCAAATCAGTTTAAGTTGCCAAAAAGCTGCTTTGGAAGGACTTGAGGAAACCACAGCTGGGAATTGTGTCACAGATATAAAATGAGATTTATTTACTCTTCTACATCCAACACTGAAATAATAAGGAAGACAGGATCAGAGGAAAGAAACATTTGATTTTTACTGAGTTTCTTAATCTTTTTTTTTTTTAAATTTCATTTACTTTTTATAGAGTTTCTGTAGCAAATCTGCATTTTTGACAACGACTTATTTCTCCTCTCACTGAGCTCATTGATCAAATAAATACTAGGAATGAGTCTAGTAGTGCATTTTATGTTTTGGGGATAGGGAGGAGAGGGCATGTGCTTCCCGACCCAGCCACATCTTGAGGATTTCGGAGTGCCGTGTTCAGTTTGCAGAGCCTGTTTCCAGGTCCGTGTTCACTGATGCTCTTCTTTGCATGCTTGTTCTGCCTATGGACCCCACTTACCTTGTTGCTCGATATCAGAATCCAGGTGGTGCCCAGGGACTGACGTATAAGTAAATACACAAATAAACCCACAAATAATGAATTTATCATTATGATTTTTAAATGCTAAAAAGTGCTTATGTAATTTGTGGTTTTCAAGGATCCCAGCTAGGAATGTTTGTGGCCTGCCTGTATTTCAGTCTTTTCTCTTGGACAGTGCTTTGGGAATATGCCTGCATAGAAAACTTACAGGATTTGCCCAAATCTATACACCCGATATAGATGCATTCCTGCAGTTCTGTGTCCATAAGTCCTGAGTTTTTTTCAGGGTAAATTAAAAAGAAACAGAACCACAGAAGATAATTTTTCAGAAGTTATTTTTTGATGTTACTTATAACTTATAGCATAACTGACTAAATTACAAAGTGAGGAGTATATGATATGCTCTTTTCTGCTTCTCCTTACAATTAGGTAAGGAAAGAGAGATACTGTACTGAGAGATACATTAGCAAGAAATCTCTTGTTTATACTGGTGCAGGCAGAAACTTCCATATATCAGAGATTATAAGGAATATTAGAATAATGAGGTTCTGAAAATACAATATAGCTGAGTACATATGTGTGTGCTTACATACTATCTCATTTTGTTTGTGTTTCTAAAAGTATTAGGCCAATAAATTTTGTGCTTTGCTAAAATTAATTATTTATTAAAATACTCTTGCTTTGCATGAAATAAAACATTAGAATGCAATTATTTTTTTCCTCAAATGAATGTCCATTAAAAAGTAGCACTTAATTTATTTTTGAGGAACTAAGTCAAGCATTGGACTAAAGGTACCTGCTTTATACGCAGGAACTGTCAGGGGAGAAAAAAATGAGGCACAGCAGAAACAAGCAGAAACTGCTAATTGTTATGGGTTCCACACCACTGGCAAGGAAATGTAGAGAGCAGTTTTCTATTGAAATGTAAAGGCAGCAGTAGCATGGTAAAGAAACTGGAATGTGAGGAAAGGTGTTTTAAACAACGAAGACATTTTTAAGGACTCCTTAAGAAGCAGGAAAATTCTTGAACCGTACAGCATGGAGTCCTTTGTAGGATCAAAGCCTTAGGATTGTATAGTTTCAAGCACTGAGACTGGGATTTGAAGAGCATGCTTTTTACCAAAAGACTTGCTTTCATTCTACAGTTTTTAGAAAATGCCTAAATTTGGCAAATTTGAGAGAAGGGAGCCAAAATTAGGCAGAGGAAGAGTGGCATGATTGAAATGAAATTATCTAGTTCGCCTTGTATCTTTACAACCCATTCAGATGTTTATGGTAGGATTTGTGTGAGCAAATGCATAATCCCTGAGGCGATCAGTTCTGTAACTGCTGTGTAAGATACACTTGCCACCATTTCAGAGAAGTTCCATCTGCTGCTGCTGGGGGTGGTTTTGTCCTGTTTTATGGACAGCTATTCCAACAGTTCTGACTGAGCTTATTTGAGATGCAGGTGTTGCTGTTGACACTTGTGTTGAGCATTTATTAGAGAATAATTTCAGTGACAAGGAAGCACTACATTACCATGCTGCAGACTGACATACTCTAAAGGCTAGGCCATTCAGCCTGTCTTCCTGGAATGAGTTCATGTTTACTCCAGTTCAGCTGATCCTCTCACACGGCAAAGTGTGTATGTAGCCTCAACATTAAAAAGCAAATTAATCTGTGGTTTTTGCTCATACTGCATATGCAGCAGTTTTAGGCTTTGCAGGCGTTGGGATTCTCACTGTTTCCACTGAGTGTAATTGGTTCAGTTTTTCCTGAGGTTTTGCACAACTGTAGCTCTGAATGAAATTGAGTGCCTTGGTATTATTATGAGGGGATTAAGCACTTCCTGTCAAAGTTGCTTTTTTCAACCAAATCCCGGGTCTTAGAACATTTATTGATTTTTAAGCACCCAGTCTCCATGGACAGGTTGGGGCTTCTCTTTCTTGTTTTAGCTTTGGAAAACAGGAAGTTAGAAAAATAGAGACTAAACTATCATGATGCTTTTCAGGGAAAAAAAGGACCTGTGTTTCCAAAGAAGGCTCACTACAAGGCCAAATTTTGTTATTGTTTGTAATCCTTACCTTGTACCCACTGCAAATATTAAGAGATGCGTCAGATTATCTTTAAGAGAGATGAGAGTTAAGGGAGACTTGAACTATTTTATTGCTACTTTGACAATCTTTGTAGTCCCAATTTGATACCTTGCTCTTTATCACATCCTTGTAGCAGAGGTGTTTAGCTGTTTTCTAAACCACATAGTAGATTTTGTTGTTGTGATTTTATAAATTGATTTTTCTGTAAAGTTCTGAACTTTATTGCATTCATGACTCTACTTGATGCCAAACAGAGCAATCCTCCAAATTGAGGCTTCAGATGTAAAACACTAATAAATTCTTTGCTGGGGCTCATACATCTCCTGATAGAGTTCCTACTCCTTATGGTATGTAGTTCAAAGATCTTGGATAAATAATTTGTCTGCTGTTCTCACATTTTAAATTAACTCCTTGTTAGTATAATCAGCAGAAGTTCCTCCTGTAGTTTTGGAGGCTTTTATTGCTGCCACATATCATTGGCTTCTGTATGTCTTAAAATTCCCTTGGAAAATGCTTTTTCCTGTGATCCTGTTTTGTTTCATCTGAACAGATCTGTGACTAGTCCAATGAATACTGTATGTTGTAATTGGCCTTTTTCTTCAGCTGATAGGAATCAGTTGCCTTTGCTTGCTTCTCACTTGCTTTTCTATTCTTTGAGTCCTTCAGACCTAGTGCAGTTACAGCATATTAGGTCTTTTATATTTGAATGTCTTCTGAAAAATAATAGCCTTCTAGTTCTGTTGTACCAACTCGGTCTCCTAGGAAATGTTGGAAGAGCCACTCAGGTTCAGATACTGAAGTAGATTTCCTACTAGGTTTGCACAACTTCTGTGAATACAATTCAGAGGAAAAGTTGATTTTCTTGTGTGGTAGTATTTGTAGAAGAGATATTGTTAACGTTTTGAAGTACTATATAACAGATCTTTTATACACGCAAAATGAGTGAAAATTAAAATCAGAAAGTACTGTTCCCAAGACTAAATACTTGACATTTTTTAGTTTTCAGAATAAACCAAATTTTGTCACTAAGAAAGCGTGCCAAAAAAAGAGTTTGAAACTGCTAACTTGCACTCTTTTTTGATGTATCAATTTTATAAATCAGTGTTATTTGTCAATTTTTAGAAGAGATTAGCATCTACACTCACAAGTTTATGTGATGCTTCAGCTGAGTATGTCTTAAATGGTAAGCTAATAAAGTGGTTTTAAATGGAAATTGAAATTATGTCTTTAAAGAAAATTGTTGTGATTATCTCTAAACTTTAGTAAGTTAAATACGCGTTTGCATAGAGAACTATGTACAGGATGGAAGAATTTTCTGTACAATTTCAGAAATACCTGTCTGCCTTGTAACACCCTCAGGGGCTTCAATTATTTCTTACAGCATAGGAGATTGAGTTTTGCCTAGAGGACCAAAACAGGACCAAAAAGATAACGTTCTCCAGAAGTGAGTAACAATCCTCCTGATGATCTGCAGAGAGACTATTTTGGAGGGAGAAAAAACTGTTAGAATTGCCATTTCTAAGCTCTGGAAGCTTTACTAAAGTTATTTGCCAAGGAAATTCTATCATCTAAAATCAAAGAAATCCCAAAGGAGCTTAATTTGACATTTTGTAAATCAGCTGTACATCTGTGTTCATGAAAACACAGAGACTGTGCAATGCTCTAATGTTTTATTATTTTGTAAGGGTAAGAGATCATGGCTAGCAGTTTTCAGGGGTTTTACTCTACAACTATAGAGTCTGTCTGCTTGAAGGCTAGGAAAGCATTTGGAAAAGACTGTAGGTCTCTTCAAAAACGGCTACTAAAACTTGTTTGTTCATCATAAAACCAGAAACTACACACTGCTCTTCCTGTAGCCTTTCTTCCTTATTATCTCTGGAGGTGCTATCTTCAATTTTGCAGTAGTCGCTTCTATCAAGGTCTGCGTTGGTGTAAAGTCCATGTGGCACAGCAGTTCTTAGTGGTCAAAGGGTACTTCCAACCCCACTTTCTGGCATGGAGATAGTACGACATTGAAATGAGATGGCCAGCAAAAGGTGAAGGATCGCAAAGGGTGGGATGTGTCAGTTCGGAAATCACAGTTTATAGCACATTTTTCTCTGGGGGAATGTACCAGAGGTGTAGAGGCGTTTGCCCAGGGGGGAATGCTGTTCCCCATCTCTGTACTGCTGACAAGGAGCTTTTCTCACTCTTCTCAGGCTGCAATAATATTGTGCTTTTTCACTGGAAAGCTGTGCTGAAGCGTTGGTGATATTTTTTGCTTTCTTTACAAAACTTAAGTGACTTGAATAATTTTGACAAATTCTGGATGTAAATGGCCACGGGGGAAGTGAGTACAAAAGCTTGTCTGAGATATGACAGCCCAAAAAGCCAGTGTTCCAAGTGAACAAAGTGAACAGGGGTATTTTAGTTAGATTAAGTTGTGGATGAAGGAATGTTTTCCTTCATATGGTAGCAAAAGTTAAAAGCTACATAATCTCAAAGGAGCTTTCCTGTGTCTGGTGTACTTAATGGGAGAGGGAAACCCAGGGCTCGGGTACTCTGAAATACAAAAGGAGCAGTGCTATATCTCAGGAATAAGAGAGACATCTGGATGGTGGAGCAGGAAGACACAGAAACAGAGGGGTGGTAAATGAAGTTGCAAATCAGTAAGAAAGGAATTTTTTAAATATCCAGTGTGAGGCCACTCAAAAGAAGCATATAAATGGAGAAAGAAATCACAATATAATGAGGAAGAAGTGCATGCACAACTGTTTGTATTAATTACTACTTCAGCACATAGATTCAATCATCGAGCTTTGCTTCTTTGAATTAAATACTGTGGCCTGATTGCTGGCCTGTTCTGCAACTTTTTCTTGCAAGCAGGGGAGAAATTACATGTGTGATTGCAGCATGCTATAGAAATATCAGAGCTTCCTAAATGCTAGGTAACTCAAGTACTGCAAGCAATCTTTCCCCCAGAGTTTGGAGATCACCCCAGTAAAATCTATTTAACTTGTTAGTGTTGTTAGTGTTTTTCAGCCTTTATAGGGCTTCATGCTGCTGTGATAAGCCTGCTAAACTGTGTGGCTTGGATTTAGCTATGTAACAGCTGTGGCCTTTGCAGAAGTATCTTGAATGGAATGTCTAGTCCAGAGCCAGCTTCTACATGAGGGCATGAGGACCTACTGTGGTACTGAGACTGAAGAAGTCAAATCAGACTTCCAAAAATACCTCTGGGGTTGAAGAGTTTCAAGAAATGTTCATGGTCGACATTGTCATACTGTGGTATGAGGGACATCCTCATCCTGTTTTGGTACAATGTCTAGCGCCAAGAGCTTTTAATTTGGTTGAGTCCTAAGCATCAGCTTAAGAAACATCATAATGATTTGTAGGTTAATAGTCAGTCCTGCTGTGTTCATAGAGTGACTGTGGTGGGTGCATTGGTTGATGCATGCCCTGCTGGGGTAGCAGGATGAGAAGGTGGAATACTCCCTTCTCCGCCACCCCCAAGAAGGCTCAAGTGTAAAAATAATCCCTGGGAAAGCCTACAGTAGCAGTGGGGAATTACAAACCAGGAGAAGATGACGTCATGCCGGGGGAGCCTTCTTTTCCTTCCATCAGAGGAGTCTGGGGGCCGCCGCCGCCCGCTGCCCGGCGCGGTTCAGCACCCTGGCCAACGCTCCGCCCCGTGCCCCGGCCCTGCCGCGCCGGGCGGGTCAGGGCTGGGCCGAGGCACCCTGCGGAGGCCTTGATCCCAGGAAAGGGGTTGGATGCCCTGGGCTGTCCATCACGGGTGTGTGAGTGTGGGAAGAAGGTGCGGATGGAAGATGCTCATTCTCTTTGTTATTTCTTCTCCCCTGTGTACAGGAGTGTAAAGCCTATTAATTCCTGCACCTGATAAAACTCTGCAGGGATAAAATCAGCTGATCATGGCTGGAAACACATGGAATTTATAATAATGAACCTCTTTAACCAAGCAGGAAACAAGTGGCTCATAAGAAAGTGTGCTGCACAGTGATCATAGGAGAGCTGGAAAATTCTGGTTGTGGAAAACCTGCATAATTCCAAATAAATAAGGGGACTGGTGACGTCCTGTGCTCTTTCAGAGCCTAGGTTTTACAGAAAATTTGGAGCTGATATTTTCCACTTACTTCTGCATCTAATTGACCTATCTGATCTTCTTTCTTACTCTCCCCTCATAGTGCAGCTGTTAATGTGACTCTAAGCTCCCAAAAGAGTCCACAAAAAATGCTTCTTTTTTGTACACTCAGCTTTCTGGAAACATGCTTTACAACATGAACACCTGTGTACACCCAAGTGCTGGCTTCCCTCTCCTGCCAGCACAGATGTCATGCTCAGGAAGTACACTTGCTGAGTTTGTGCTGCAGAATTAGCATGGTCCCAAATGAAGGCAGCTTTTGGGAAGCCTGATGCAAGACTATCACTCCACAACTCTGACTTGCCTTGGAAAGTGGATGGAGTTGTTTGCTTTATTACTCAGGGCCCATTGTCCCCAGCTAGCTGAAACTGGTGGCAGCTTTTTGCTGGACTTAGCAGACTGGGTGTTTCTCTTCCTCCCACCCCTTACTTTAGTCTGCCTCTAATTGAAGGGAGCTAGTCAAGGTCCTATGTGTAATGTAATGTGAGTGCCTGTTGCAGCTACTCTGTTTGCCAACATTGTGTCTCTTAACCCTCTATCAGAACTCTGTGAAACAGATAACAGAAGGCTGCTCCTGACCTTCCAGGACATGCCCTCTTTCTAGTGGCAGTGCGAGGAAAGGCCCTGCTCTGCTTATCTGCCTGTTAGAAATCGGAGGGTTTTATTCCTCAGACATCTGCTTTTCTGTCAGAGTTGGTTAAAATTGGCCAATGGCTTCAGAAGTTACTGGAGGAGAGGGAATTTATAATCAGAGACAGACAATCTGGCTTGATGTGTCTGTGTGAGCCTCATTTCTTTAGGAAACCATAATAAAATATGTGGATAAAGTTGCAGTAATATTAAGGTTAGAGTTCATCCTGGCCTGTATTTCTCTCTCATTTTTTTTTCTAGCATGACAGTGTTAGTCAGCATGGAGCTTTTTGAAACTTTTTTTTCCACGTACAGAAGTTTTTCAGACCTAGCTTCTTTATCTTCCCTGATTTTTCCTTGCTGAATTTAATCATTAGGTAGGAAAAGTGAACACTTTAAAAACAGAGAAATAGAGTTTTCCTGTGTGGTAATAGACTCACTAGGTTTTATTTGCGGGGGGGTGTGTGTGGTGTGGGGTGTGTGATTTTTTTTTTTTTTTGTAAAAACTTATTGTTGGCAGAACTTTCTGATTCATTATGGTCCTAAAACAGCATTGAAATGTTCTGGCTAGATTCCTTTGCGACTTGTGAGGAGTTGTGATTGCCATGACGATGTGACTTGAGAAGCGAAACATAGAATCATAGAATAGTTAGAGTTGGAAAGGACCTCAAGATCATCTAGTTCCAACCGCCCTGCCATGGGCAGGGACACCTTCCACTAAACCATGCCATCCAAGGCTCTGTCCAACCTGGCCTTGAGCACCGCCAGTGATGGAGCATTCACAGCTTGCCTGGGTAACCCATTCCAGTGCCTCACCACCCTTACAGGAAAGAATTTCTTCCTCATATCCAATCTTAACTTCCTCTGTTTAAGTTTGAACCCATTACCCCTTGTCCTATCACTACAGTCCCTCATGAAGAGTCCCTCCCCAGCATCCCTATATGCCCACTTCAGATATTGGAAGACTGCTATGAGGTCTCCAGGCAGCCTTCTCCAGGCTGAACAGCCCCAACTTCCTCAGCCTATCTTCATATGGGAGGTACTCCAGTCCCCTGATCATGCTCATGGCCCTCCTCTGTACTTGTTCCAACAGTTCCATGTCCTTTTTATGTTGAGGACACCACGAACTACACACAATACTCCAAGTGAGGTCTCACATGCTCTACATTTGTATCAAGTGTGGTCAGGGAGAGTGTTAGCTATGTTCTATCAGCCTTAGTTTTTCAATCAAACCTGGTTTGTTGGCCTATAAGGTGGCTATAAGGTAGCCATAAGGACTATAAAGACATAAGTGTAAGAGAAAGAGGTGGAAGCATTTCAAGGTGGAGGGAGGGAGGAAGGGATAGGAAGGGAAGCACTGCCTGACATCTGTGGATTTTGATTGCAAGGCTGAAGGTAGGTAAAATAGCCCATGTAGGAATTGATTCCCAACTTTCTGCTTGCCACAGGATATCAAATAGGTACTGAAGGGATGAATAGAGAGGTATCTATCATGATACCTCATGGTTTCCTCATCAGGTTCAGTATATATGAGAAAAAGCAATCCATTTGTGTGAAGTGTAACCTTTAGCAGGCTTTGGCATTGTATAGTGAATAATGGATCATAGAATCAAAGAATAGTTTGGATTGGAAAGGGCCTTAAGATCATCTACTTCCAACCCCCCAGCTGTGGGCAGGGACAGCTCACTCTAGACCTTGTTACCCAAGGCTCTGTCCAACCTGGCCTTGAACACTGCCAGGGATGGAGCATTCACCGCTTCTTTGGGCAACCTGTTCCAGTGCCTCACCACCCTCACAGGGATGATAGCAGATGTGGCAGGAGATGTTCAGGCTTACTTGCTCCTACAAATGAAGCAGCTTGAACAGGAAAAAAAAAAAAAAAAAAAAAAAAAGAAAAAGCCTTAGCAGAATTAGCTAAAAAAAAAAAAAGTGTCAGACAAAATTGTGCTTTGAATGCATCATAAGAGCTTACTGTTTTGCAGTAAGAAAAGACAGTCAGGTGTTGATAGCATGTAGGAGGCAAGAGCTGTTATTAGTGAGTGGGAAGAAACACACTGAGTTTGGTGTGGGAGTAGGGCAGATGGGAATGAATCTAGAGGCTCTTTTGGAATTACTTATATCCTGAATCATCTTACAAGCTTACTCCCAAAGCCTCCGAGGCAGAATATCGTCATCCTCCAGGGTACCACAATATTGCCATGCTGAGTGTGGCGTTGAGAGGGACTGCTGATTCAGCTTTGTGTGGAAAAGAAGTACTGAGATGTTCGATGAGGAGTTCTAAGTAACTACTTAAGCCAAGTAGGTTGTTGACTACTTGGTGGGATGCATATCCACTAATTCAAGCCTTCTGTGGGATGAGAAATGATAATATCTTGTTACTAAGGTAGTTAGGAGTATCTGTGCAGATATGTTAGTAGAACAGTTTCCACACTCATCCACTTGTGAATGCAAGGGCTTTGTTGCCAGCAGTCTAGCCATAATAAATGTTGGGAGCCATAAAAGCATATCCAAATGACCTAAGATGTGCCTGGAAATGTCTAATGAGAGAACTCTTTCTTGGTCTTGATACACATGCTGTGTGCTCTGACTGGAGGCATGTGGTGATGGCACTATAAATCTGGTCCAGGCCGTGCAGATTGTGGTTTTGCCTACACCATCTTTTCAGAGGTACTGCAAGCTGTCTGTCCAGGCTCGAAAGAGCCACAAAATGAAGGAGGCAACAACAGATGGGCTCAGTCCAGGAAGTTTGGTACTGGAGGTGTAGGCATACCCAGACTTACACAAACGTGAGCATGCCACAGTCCGGGAGGGAGAGCCCTATGAAAAGTGGCAGTTGCTAAACAAAGGTCTTGTGCCTCTGACCAGTTAGTGACAGACAATGTGACAGCTCAGTAGCTTGGAAAAAAGGCATCAGTGGGACTTCCCCAGGACTCCCTAACCTTCAGGGCTGTACTAGGTGTTTGTATACTGAAGGCTTCCCACAGTTTATCACAGAGGCACAGTGTCCCGGTTTGTGAGGAGGACCTTTTGAATTGCACTCTGGCAGTGTCTTTTACCAGTTGCATCTTAACCTGCCGCCATGCGATAGGAAGTTTTCAGAGGGAAACTTGTTTAGAGACAGGTCTGTAGAGCAGGTTTATGACTTTCACCAAGTATACTGTGCTTTTTATGCTCAGCCATGTCTTAAAGCATGCTTGGCAATCTGGAGAAGACAATAGAAGCTGTGAGGATATTCTCCCTTTATTTTTTTCCAGCCTCTTCAGGATGAGCAGTAATAATTGCTAGGTTAATGCCTGACTTCTTACATTAGGGCTGTACCGGGGCAGCTACGGAGTCTCCCTTTAAATAGTAAAGGTAGGCACATTCTTGGTGGATAGAAAATACCAACTGAAACAGATCAATAGGGAGCTTAACACAAGTGAAGCCTGTTTTCTGGGCTTGTCACAAATCCATTAACTTCTTCACTAATGGATTCTAATTCTGAACAGTTTAAATCATATTCTAAAAGAAAAGAATATATAATTTTACCAGACTATAGCTTGCAACTGTACACCTTCCTGTTTGTTGCCTTTATTTGTTGCTAAATATGTTTGTAGCTGTATTTTCACTTCTACTGCTTTTGTCTACTAATCTAGTTTACCCCCAAAGGACTAAAGAAGATTTATTTTACAAATTTACACTTGAGCTTCCTAGCACAAAGTAGTGGTTTTGCTCTCAGGTTTCAAGAGTGGTGATGAAAGGTATTTCCCACAACACTTGTGAAATTTAAATGAAAACAAGTCTCTGCATTAAATCTTTATTGCACTTTCATATGTAGTATTGCATTTATTGGATTTTCTCTTGGAGACTTATTGTGGTGGGATTGTTTGATATTTCCTGACCTTTGTCATAAATTTTGACTTAGACACATGCTTATGTAATGTTTATCTATGTACAAAGATGGGTAGCTAGCTAGCTATATATTAATATATTTATAGTTTGTTTCTGAGCAATTGTCCTGTGTGAACAGTAATGAAAAAAAAAAAAAAGAAAAAGAAAGATAACAGGGAAATATATTTTCATTTCCAAACTATCAGGTGGCTGAGAAGTAGGGACAGGAGAGAGAAGGAAGAAAGAAAGGAAGAAAACAATCTGTGAATAGTCATAACAGTGAGGTGAAAATGCACACACACACACACAAAAGGTAAACCAGTAAAAACTTCATATTCCTTCTGTGTTTTTCTGGAACCCTGAAACAATTCTAAATATGAAAGATTTAGGCTACTTGAGAGCATTATATTGATTAGCCCCAGTTTTCTTCTTTGTTTCCAATCCAGCTTCTCTCATTATAACATCTTAAAATAAACAAATAAAAGCTGTCTATAAATATCTGAGTCATTCTTATATAATAGCTCTTTCTTGCAGCAAAATTTATCACTACAACAATACTGTAGTAGTTTTGCTGGCAGAATCACAGCCAATCAAAGCTATTACAATAACGGAATGTTTCATGGTTTTGGAAATCAAATATGTAACCATGGCACTGAAATATCTCTTAAATCATATTTGGAGGTGTATTTTTCACCAAATCATTTGCACATTATCTCATTCCATCTGAATTTTATTTTCATCAAAATTACACCATAAAATTTTTTCCTTTATTTTTTTTTGTTTTTGCAACGATTTTGCAATAGAGCTTCCCATCTGCTTTCACTTCTTGTAAGTTTTATCATACTTGTGCAAGAAGGATCCAAGCCTAGCTTTATCATGAGGCATAATTTACAGCTGATTAATGATCAAACTGTAATTTATACACTAAATAATTAGCATGCTGAGTTGCAGGAGTTATCTGTTATCAAAATTAGTAGCTGTACTAGTTTCAATAGCTAAGAAAATGGCTAATGCAGCCAGTTGTTTGAAGACCTGGGATCAGCTTAAGGCATGTGAATCCTCAGGAATTTTAGCTGTTGAAGAATCATGGGAGCCAGCCATTTTTGAGTAAGAAAGGCTAGAAATCTGCACGTTTATAGAGCTCATTCGCTGTACACAAACCGAGTCTTTCCTGAGGTGTTTGCATGCACCTGGGAGCCATTTTTGGTACTGAACTTGCATGCAGTCTCAGCTTTCCTATGAACCATATCTCTCTTCTGCTTAGAGGAACTTCATAAGGTTCGTTGATATAGCTCTCTGGACAATTGGAATGAAAGATAAAACAGAAACTAGTAACCAGACACAAGATAAAAATTTGCAGAGAAAACAAAAATATATCTGTGATATGACCAAAGACTGCATTCTAGCTTATAGAGCTCAGATGGAACATCTTTCCATTGGAGAAAAGAGTGTTAGTAAAATGAGTGTTCACAAAGTGTTCACATGAATATATATCTTTGAACAAAATGTTGAATGAAGAAATGAAGTAAATTCTTATTCTGGTTTTCTTGTTTTGGTCATGAGAATATTTTTTACAACTTCACAACTTTTGTTTCTATGAATTTTAATAACTTTTGTGGGGATAAAAGAATATATGAATGTAATTTGCATTTTAGTAGCATTCTTGAACTGACAAAATTTAGACAAAAGAATTAGTGATATCAAGATGTATGAGTTTTTCTAGACATATGTCCCAGCCATGAGAATGTGAGCAGTTTGGGTGTGATCTGGGGTCCAGACACAGCCCAGGTAGTTCCTGCTGAAAGGTAGATGCAGGGATACTAGACAGGGTTTGTGGGAGTTGGTTTTGTGAAAATGATAAAGATAGATTAGAAGAGCAGTTGGGTTTATTAGTTGGGTGCAGGTTTGCAAGAATGAAGCTCTTCTGGTCTGGTGCATCCACAGGCTGTTGTCTGAAATCAGGTAGACTCACTGTCAACAGTCACTGTTAGCTTGGGAATTTTCCCACCTCTGGTCTAGGAATTTACATGCTATTCCAGGGCACTGACCTGGTGGTGGGGTTGTAGGCTGCTCTTGTGGTGTGATTTCTCTGATCAAAAATGCCATCTTGTACCCAAGAAAGGTTCCAGACAAAGTTAGTGCTCATATTCCTGCCAAAAGCTTTGATTTCAACTAATTGACATTTTCTTCTGAAAAACAACTTTGTCAGATAATGACCAACTAGGTCTGGTTTCACACCCTCTGATCTGTCATCTTTGATCTGCTTAATGAAATCAGGGTTCCAGTAGTACTTGCTGCTGGGCTTTTAAAAATCTTTTAAACTGCCTTCTGCTTTCGTCTAGATTTCTTGACTCATCTGCAGCTATTTTTTTCTCCTTAGGGAGAGCCCTGATCCTGTTTCAGTCTCTTTCACAAAGGCTGCCTGCTGGTTTGCCGGCTTTTCCCTTTGCTTTTTTTCACCAGAAGTGCCCATAACTAAAATGTAATGGGAAAAAAAGTTGTCCCAACCTATTTTCAAACTCAAGTCAGGATTACACTGAGATTTGTGAAAGGTTCATATCATGATTTCTTGTGAGAACTGGATCTGATTCTTGAATCCTCTGTCTTCATGGTGCTTGCAGTACTGCCTGCAAATCAGTACTCGCAGGTAATTCTAGCAACCAAGCCAGTCATTATTCTGACTCATCCCAGGCAAGATTTTGCTTACTGTGATTATTATTCTTACTTTTTTTTTTTGGGGGGGGAGGGGAAGTAGTTTATCTTGTTTTTAAAATTAATAAAAGATTAATATCTTTTACCGTGGTTGTCACGGCATCCTCTTCCCCCAAATACCCAGATTCTTTTATTTTAGACTTTGGTATTTGGAACTGTCAGAAATAACTTCTTTATATGGTATATCATGTTGAAAGGGAATGACAGCACATTATGGGTTAGGGAAATATAAGGCTATTTCCGTATGTGGTGTGCTTCAGTGAATAAAAGCATTTGCAAATCTACATGCTTTGATATAGTAGATTGCGAGAACACTTTACACATATATTTTTCAGTTTGCCTATAAGTTACACAAGGGGAAAAAACCCCTTCTAACTAAAACTGGCAAGTGTTCGGGAACCACAACTATTCAGTGTATTGCCTGACCATTTTTAAAATGTATTTTGCACTTTTGGTTGATGTTGTAATGCATTCAGCACAGTATGAAGTCTTGGCATAGATGCTGGGTTCCAATTTAAGATGAGCTCTGCCTTTTAAAAAAAGAAACGTTTGCCTGTGAAATACCTCTGCTATTAAGGGCCTTTGGGAACAGGGACAGGAAATGGTGATGATGCCGCCAACAGTGAGGAAACAGATTTATTTCGAATTTTAACAAATACAGCAATGGACAAAGCCCTTCTCAGTGAACCTTGGGTGGTCAGAATTTCATCCTCTTTGTATGCTAGTCTCCTGGAGATCTATGGCTCCCTCCCAGGTTCTCCTGCAACGTGTTTTGTCCATTTGTTTAACCTGTCTTTGAAAGGGCCTGTGGAACATCCCCATCCTCTCTAGAGATGCGAGAGGTTAGACAGAGTAGACTAGGGTCTTTATTCAAGACCTGGGGCAACTGCCCTCCAGACTGCCAGTGCTGTGGCTCAGGAGGAATAGGTGTGAATTTTATACTGTGATATGAGGTACTGGTTCTTGCTGGAGAGCACTGCAGTAGCTGTTACAGTATTGTTTCACATGAGGAAAAGCAAGCATTAGCCCTACTCTGTTTTAGGTGTAAAATATAGTACTGCTAGACTACTCCCCTGAGAAAGGGAGAGAACCTGGAGAGTAGCTGTAACCTCTTCTGCAATAGAAGAGACTAGTTGCACCAAGTAACTTGGCCTCAGCACTTTACTGTGCTGAGAATAACACGGTTAGTGAAATCAATGATAAAATGAGGGTGTCTCTATTCTCTTACAGTCAGCACTGACTCTGAGATTCTTTTTGGCTTAAAGCAATGTTAGGTGCCATGAAAACAAAACTGAAAAAATTAAAAAATATGATAATGTGACATAAAATATTGCAGCCCTTTCTAGCTTTTTCATTAGTTTTTCTCCATATATTAGTTTCTCCTTAAGCTGCAGCTGATTGGTGTAAGAAAGCTTTCTCATGCTGAGTGCTGATCACGTTTGTACTTAGATCACCCTGATTCTAGCAGTCCTGAAGGGCCTCATGAGTTCCCAGATCTCACTGCAGCATGCAGTGGATCTGGTTGGCTGTGTGTGAGGAGCATATATATCTCCTTAAAGTGATGTGTGATGTAGCTATAATGACTGCTGCTCCTGTCTGCTCAGGCAGTGCCATATTTTGTGCACTCCTGCCAAGGGCAGTTCTTGTTGCTGTGCTTCTGGGTGGTCTCCTCATTAATATGATTTGATTCTCTTACCTGTGTTGTCCTCTTCTGCATATGTTCCCTCACATGCTCCATTATGATTATGAGTGCAGGGTAACTCTGGGAGCCAGTGAACTTTACAGTTCACCTTTGACACTGGACTAAAGTTGTGATGGAGAATTGTACTGTTGCACCACCGGCTTATTGTGCTGAATCCCTGTTTCTCCTGTCAGCCCTGTAGTGTGCTGCCGCTTGTGCAGCTGCTTCACAGATCAGAATAAAGCCCTGTTGGCTTAAATTGCTTTGTTTATTAAGGCTCCAGGGAGATGTTTTGCAGCCCTGGAAGCTTGTCTCGTGTTTCCCTTGCAAGTGCTGTCCCTCTGTCACAGGGTATTCCTCTGAAGTACTTCCAGCTGCTGGCTGCACCTTCTGAAGTGTCCTGCTGGGAACCTGCAACCTCATCCCTGGGTGGCATGGCAGGCAGCAGCTATTGCTGCTCTGGGAGCTCAGGCATATCATCCTCCTTTGGCACACCCCTGGGGGCTCTGCTATGGCTCTGTGTTTGTGCTTGGAGGCAAGACTGGCTCCAGATATGCAGCCAGATAGCGGCTGCATGAAAAGATGTCAGTGCTTCAAAGAGGGTGAATTGTGGTCCGTGAACGTATTAAGTGTTGCAGTGAGGGTGGAGGTGCCCTGATGCATGGGCATACAATAGAGGGAACATTTGCTTCTCTCCCTGTGCCCGGCTGTGGGTAAGTGAGAGCTGACAAGAGCCCCGCGGCCAGGCTGGGGGCACTCCTCAGGGCTGCCGGCTGGGCTGCCAGGGCTCACGCACTCCCCTGGGCACCACACTGAGGCTGGCCCCTGCCCAGGTGTGGTAGGGAGGGGAGGAGGGCTCCATCTGGCCTTTTCTTTGTCTTGTGCCCCCCTGGGAAAGGAAAGCATGATTTAGCTCCAAAGCATTAAACAAAAAGCCCTGAAAGACTATCCCTCCAGAATTGTCTAACCCTTTATGGCTTAATATAAGCATGCCTGAGGATTGATGAGGAAAGGATGTTGCTCCTGTTGGTAATTACAAGTTTGCTCCATTCAGTGTTTTCTATTCTTATCTTTCCATTTCAGCATTTAGACTTTGTCTTAGGTGTGTGCAAATGCTTTCTGCTGTGTCAGGAGCTTTGCTTAGCTATTCATGTGCTCAAACCCTTGGTAAGATACTTATCCTTTCAGGCAGATCAAAGACATATGTTTGGTCATTTGGAATAGGTAAGCAGGAACAAAAAAGTCTCTTTAAGAGAGGTGACAGGGTATAACTGCTAAGTAACAAATGCAGTTAATGTACATATATGTGCATGCCCCCCTTATAATCACTGTTGCCAATGACACAGAAGTACATAACAACTGAAATCGTCTAGTTAATTGCAATGGCTGTCAGTCAACCTGTATTGCCAGAGAATTTTTTTATATTTCAGTGATCAACTCCCTTCTATTCAAAAGAAGAGCTTCTGCCAACAGAGAGAAAATATACAAGTTTTGTTTTAAGAAACAATGTTTTGACCTCGGTGATTAAAGTGCAGAATTCTTTCCTCTCCACACAAACCTGAGAGCATAAAAGCTAAATGATGATTACTGAGATTCATTCAAATCTCTGTTTTTCAGGCAGAATTTAATCATGTGATGTATTCACTATAGAATAGAAGTGGTGAGATGCAGGTACTCTGTTTACTTGTAGATTACAGTGTGTGGATAGATAAATAAGTTTCAGTTTAGGAATAGGTGCTTTTCTATGCTGGAGTGTTTAGAATTCAGACAAAGAAATGTCATTCAAACAGTAGCAGTGGGTCTGCAGGAGCAGGATTGTGATACATGGAACAGATAACATTCGGTGGTGCAGAAGCAAGTCTACTCTTTGCAGTGTGGGGCTATACAGCTAGCTCTGGATAAAAGCAGTATAATGCAGAGCTAGCCTGAGCTCATTAGCCTGGGCATAGTGCCATGCTAATATATCTATACTACTCCCAGGACTCAAGCTAATGGCTCAGCATGGTGCTATGCTGGGTACTCTCACCAGCTGGTGCAGGGATTTCTGCATTGTATAGTGTAGACATGCCATAAGGTTTTCACACCAGCTCCGTAAGCAAAGAAAAAATGAATTAAGGGCAGTATATAGTCTAAGACTTGGAAAAGCAGGAATGTTTAAATTTGGGTTCCCAAATCCTTGTTCATGCTCTTCAGGAGGAGTCTAGTGTAAACATTATGGAAGACAAAGACAGACTTTGGATTGCCTGCCACCGGCTTGGGATCAAACTTGGGAACTCAGAAGTCCAAAGTTCCTTGTAATTCTTACTGATGTGATTTTTCAACACCATTTAATTGTATCTCTGGAAAACAGGCTTGTTGAGCTAGTCAGTCAGCTGCTGTGCTACCTTTTGAATTTATCAGGAATAAAAGGTGACTCTCAAGCTTCTACCTTTGTTCAAGGAATGTTTATATGCAATATAAAAATAAAACCCTGTTTTGCCTTCCTCAAAAACAAGGAACAAGTGGTACATGAACAAAAAGTACATGGGCTAGTTGATGTTATTTAATAATAATGATCTAACCATCAACCTCTGCCTGAAGCTTTATTTTTTTTTCTTTTTACAAGAAAGAAAAGTGAGGGCTAATGTTTGAGTCATATTTTTATTGCTATCTTTACTGGCTTCATTGTCTGCACGAACTTGCTCAAAAAAACCCCAAACCAGAAAATAGAGTTCACAATACAGTTGTGTCCCAGATAGATCTGGGAAATACTGGAAATGGCAGAACTGAGCCTGCTATCCTAACATGTAGAGCCAGAGACTGATAAGTGGAGAAGAGATTAGGCCCAGCAGAGTCAGTGCTTTATTACCCCCAGCACAGGAGTAAGTATTAGCTAACTGACATATGCAGGACATGCAAAATCTTCCAGTGGGAGATCTACTGAAGAACTGCATGTTCTGGGCTAAGAAGAGCAGGAGACAGGTAGTTTACATCTGAAAACCAATTATATATTACTTCAGAAAATTCCATTCCATGCAAACCGTAGAACTCCAGTGCAAGAGATTATTATCACTGGGTGACAATAATAAAACGTTTATCATGTTTAGTTGAAATATAAAATATACTAAAATGTAATTTGGAGGTACTGAAAGGATAAGTGACAGACTAGAAGTGAGAGGGTCAGAACTGGGTATGGCTATCAGTGAGAGAGGCATTAGATACTTTTTCTTTGCTAAAACTCATGGTATTTTAATTATTTTTAACACTACTGAGCATGGTCAGAAAGTACTTAAGAAATTAAATACTTATTATGCCAGTTTTACAGCTTGGGAAACTGAGGGAGGGAAATTTTCCTTATAAAAAAGTTGTGTGGCATAGTAAGTCTAACCTGGGATTGTTGTGTATGTAGTAACACCTCAGTACTACTCTTCCCTGTCATCAAGGTCATTGATATTGCAAGTGATAAAAACCCACTAGAAATCAAGGCTGGAGTATTTCTGATTCCCACTCCTCTCACTTGAACAGTATTATTTTTGACTTTAGCATCTGCTTTTTGATTCCTTGGATGCTTTTGAGTTCCTTGGAAATTATGGCATACTTTTGTGGTTTGAACTAAATGGAAGCATAGAGTAGTATATTATGCGGTGATAGAAAATTAAAAACATCTTAAATAACCTGATTTCAAAGTAACAGATGTATTTTCCAATAGCAGTCCTATGATTTTGGAAACATAAAAGGTAAATTTCTCTTTGAAAAGCCAGTTCTGTAATACTATTCACAGCTGAAGCAGGATCACTGGAAATAGTACCTGCTGCAGAACTTCTTGAGGTCTTAAGGTCAAATCCCTCTTGGGAAATGGTAATAAATGGTAGCTCAGCTGCTGTGTTCTAAAAATATTTGTCAGATAAAACTGTTATCTGCCTAACAAAGATTAGAGGTTTCTATGGCACAGAAAGGGACATGCAACTGTCTGATTTAACATATGATTAAGTATGTGCCACTACCCAGAAACCTGTAGTCTTAAAATGCAGATCATGCAGAATCAACAAGATTGTTTTTGCAGTCTAAACAGAGAGCTGTAAACTGCCGTTGTAATAGTGGCAAATGCTAGTGCTCTGCTGTGCTCCAATGACTCTTAGGACATGTACTATGGGACTGTAAAAAAGAACTAGATAATATGGGAAGATGTTTTCATCAAAATAGGTTAATGATAAATATTAATTTCCCTGTATTCCTCGCAGGCTACCAGTCCCTGCTGCCACTCTCTGTAAGCTTCCTTTTTGTGTTTAATTTTTTCCAGGAACAACTTTTCCACCAATGAAGGCTTGCTGTGTTTTCTGCCTGACTTGTCTTTGCTGGGATGCATTCCTCCTGAGCTTGGAGGAGGTGATCCTTGAATATTAACTAGCTTTCTTGGGCCCCTCTTCTCTTGAGGGCTTTATACCATGAACTCTACCAAGCAGATCCCTGAAGAGGCCAAAGTCCTGAAGTCCAGGGTCGCAAGCTTGCTGCATGCCTTCCTCACTGCCCTAAGGATCTTGAACTTCACCATTTCATGGTCACTGCAGCCAAGGCTGCCCTTGAGCTTCACATTCTCCAGAAGCCCCTCATAGCTGGTAATAAAAGGTCCAGCATAGCACCCCTCCTTGTTGGCTCCTCTATCACTTGGAGAAGAAAGTTATCATCAGTGTATTGCAATAACTTTCTTTTTGATCATTCTTCATTTTTCACCCACAAGGTCAGATCTATTGGGACCAAATACTTTTGGCAAAACATTTTTGGAGGACTTTGAAAAAAATCTGTGGCCTATTGCACTTTCTGACTTTAGCAGTTTGTTTTCAATTTTTCATTTCCGCTTGAGCATTTTATTTCATCTTTTCAATTTCATTTTGTTTCCTTAATGCTTTTTTAGTTTCCCACTTGCAGGATTTTGTGGTAGGACTCACAGGGGAAGGCCACTTCTGCCCCCATTTTCTTTCTTAGGTTTCCAAGTCACTTGGTGTTTTTTCTTATGGTGTAGCAAAGCTCTGGAGTTGTATGATTAAAAGCAGCTTCTCTTTGCCACTGAGTTTGCCTTTTATAAGATGTGTTGAAGGCACAGCAAAGCTGTTTGCTTCTTTGGAAAAAGCTGTTTAAGGAATGAATTTACAGCTTTTCCAGTCTCAGCAGACAGTTTTGTGGTGTTCTTTCTCTGAAATATCCTGTACTTTTCTGTGTCTGCTAACACAAATCCTGCTCTTTCCAAAGGCAAGAACAGATTGCAGAGTTCACTATGTGCCCAGGCAGTCTACCATCTCTACAGTCATTGTGTAACATGAAATGACATCTGGTAAAACCATAGTTATCTCAGCAAAAAAAAAAAATGAGATGTTTCTGCTGCTGTTGCCTCTTAGAGAAGCACCATTGCTATTGCTTCTAGAGTTTGAACCTGAAGAGTTTTGGCAATTGGCTGTGATGGCCATGCTGTGTTAAGGCTGGAAAGAGTGGTTGCATGTTCAAACGCATTCGGCAAAGCTGAGTTGCACCCACCAGTTCTGGCATTGTGGAAAGGACTACTTAGTCCTATAGTGTCCTGTAGGTGCAACATAACCTTTGGCAAGTCACATGCAGTGGCCTTCTTTAATCTAAAAGGACTGACTGCTCTACTATCTTCCTTTGTGTGACAAGAGACCCAGGAGCAGAGACCTGCGGGCTTGGCTAGTGAAGGGCAAAAAGAGGAGAGTCTGTTGCTGGAAAAGGAGGAATGGCATCTTTTTGCCTCATGCTTCTACCTCTCAGCTTGGCTAAGTGTTATGTAAACAGTTACTTCTTTTGCTCTTCAATAGCTTTGTTTAATATGAAGAGTTTTATTTACTGCTAACAGAAGATGTGTTGCTGGTGTGACATTGGGTAAGCAAGCACCTTTGTGAAGGACACATACCTCCTTCTCTTTTGTTTGATTCTGTACAACATGGAGAAGAAAAAGGATTTGCACTACATTTTGCTGACTCAGTGTGTTCATATTCATAGAATTAACATGACTGCTTCTTTCTGCTTGTGACAAATTTGCTGAGCTTTGGGAAAAAGTAATCAGGGGAATGGTAAGAACAGGAGATGCAAATATTTATCCTTTTAATAATGAGTTTTCATTTAAAAAATACTAAGCAGCAATTGGTTTGGCATTTCCTTTATTTTGCGTATGGTACATGAGTGTCAACAGTCATCGAACAGTCCTATGAGAAGATTTTCTGTCACTGGGGTCTGAAATGAGCTCAGAGGTAATGGTTTTCATTGCTGTTCAGGCAACAAATTTAGAAATAAGAAAACCCAAAACCACCAAAAGTAACCCCAAAAATACCAAGTCTAAATCATTTTTACTCCAGAGTGACTGATTTCAGAATGACTTTAGAAGCATAATAACAGTAGTAGACTAGGGATCCCCTAGATGGTCCATCTGAAAAACAGCAGTAAAGATAGGAGATGCAAAATGGAATTAAGCTGTTGGTGGTGTGACAGGTGTCAGCAAGTAAGCCTGTGGCAGATGCATATGGGATTTTCACAGAGGAGTGAGGGTAGTGGTGTCTTCCATTAAATATTAGAGAAATTTCTGAACTCGATCTTTCTTATGCTAGCAGACATTGTTTAAGCCATGATCAAGCCTTTGTGATTCCTGTTGTGCCCTTAGCTGGTGTAGTCCCTTGTCCCCTTGGCTATGGGAGGCAACTGAAAGAATGAACTAAATAAGCAGCAGTGTAACAATTTAAAAACACACCACTTAAAAAATGTTTAATTTTTCTTATAAAAGAAAAGGAATCTTTATCTAGCATAAAATCCCAAACACATCCTTGTATTCTTCTCATTTGTAGAATCTTGGAGGACTTTGATTCTTAGGAGAAGACACATTTCATAGTTGGTCAGCAGACTCAATGCATCCACCTTGGGACCTTCTCCTTTGGGCTATGGAGGCAGGTAGGACCAGCAGCACCCTGGGGCTGCTGCTACCCCTTCCTGCACCCTGGCACCTACATGGCTGTCCTCCCTCTCCTCATCAATGAACTCAGATAAGGTGGGACAGGTCAGAAAAGTGAGGCAGTATGAAGCCAGGCTGATATTGCTATCAGTGCGGTGGGTGTCCTGGCACTGAAATAGAACAGTTTTCAGGGTCATATCACCAGAAATGATGCACATAATTTGGAGGAGATGGCACTAGTTCATATTTTTCCTATGCTGTTGGGAACTATTGCTGTAGGGGAAGCTGCAAGCTATATTTTGTTTCCTATACACTCTGCCGGATCACATCTACTCAACCTCAGCTGTATTTGTGTAAATATATACATATACATTTACATACATTTGAATCTGTTTATCCCATATGATATTTTTAGATGTCTGAATGAATTAAAGAAAAAGAACTAATGCAGAGTTAACAGGGAGCTTTAAGATTGTTTTCTTTATATATATTTAAACCATAAAGAAGTAATTGCTTATTTGAAAGTGCCTAGTACTAAAATTTTCAGGGAATATTGTAACCTATGGTTGTGTCTCTGCTGATATAACAATATAGATAAGGTAAGACATGTGAGGAGGTGCATTAAAATAAATTATAGTGCAAAGAGCATTATAAAATATGCTTTAGAGATATGGAGACCTTAACTGAGTTAAAAATAAAAAGGGGACTGGATTTCATAATTTAAACAACTTAACTTTCTTACTCATGTTTTTAATGTCTATTCTTTTTTGGAAAGTTTGGCATGTTTGGGGGGTTTATGGGTGTGACTCCTCTTCCTCCTGGGTGTTGTCATATGTTTAAAGTGAAACTTCTTTATGCCCACAACTCTTCAGCTGCAGAATCTGGAAACTTAGGCCTCAGCTTCATAGTTTCCAGTGAGAAAGAAGAGGCAATGATAATTAAAAAAAATAAATAGTCAAAGTTTTTTTAGTTTGGATGCTTGGAAAATCATTAGAATTGTGGCAGCACTGAAGGATTTTATACTGGCTGGGCTTACACTGAAAATTCTTGTATATATCCACAAATACTGCAAAACAATGTAGGTGCATATGAGAGTCCTAAAAAGCTTCTAGTTTGGCATTTTTGCATATGGATTTTGGAGATTTCCACTTTTATCTCCTCCAACAAGATTAATTTAAGAGTATTTTAGCTGTATTCTCTTGAACTGAAGATGTTTTATTTCTATGGGCCCCTTATCTTAAGAGTTTTCTTCTCACTTCCTTAAATGCCATTGTGAGAAATTTTTATACCTACTTACAGACCTGCTAAGTCACTGTATGAGTTTGAGAAATTAAATTCTCAAAGGCAGAGACTTGCCCAGATTCTGGAACCTCATTTTTCTCTCAGCACGGTCCTGCTTCTACAGCAGGATCTACTGTTGGTAAAAGCAAAACCAATTGGATCTGGTTTGGGCTCAGCTCACTAAAGGAAGGATCTAGATCTGGAAATAAAATTTTATTTTGATTCTTTTTCTGAGCTCAAAGTTTAGGGTTGTTTGGATTCAGAGGGCTTGGTTTGGCTGCTCCCAGGCTTTATAAACAGTATTAGCATCTCTATTTGGTTGTTTCCCCAGAGGGCACTGATACCCTCAAAAGAAGCATTAGCAGACTCAGCAGTTGTTATTTCAGCAGTAGTTAATGTTCAGCAGGCAAGGTTTACCTGTGTTTAAAATGTGAAGTTTATGTTGGGGATTTTGGAAGAGTGTAAAAGAGCTAGCCAATATAGGAAATTTGATGAGAGCTTTGTGCTAATGCTCCTTATACTTACTTGAAAATATCAGTTTAGTTTACATCAGTCTGACCTCCTAGGCTAGCACAATGATGAATCACTGTGAGAAACCAGACACACTTGCTGATAGGACTTCCACAGAAAACCACATGGAGGAAATACATGGAATCAATACATTGCACAGTTTCCTTAGCCAGTCCTTTCTATGGCTGTGTTGCCCACTTTTCAGGAAGCAAAAAGATCTGGGGCACATTTCTAAGCATATGCTGGCATGGCTGGAAATGTTTTTGTATCTATGATATTAAATGAAGATGCTCATTTGAGCATTTTGTTTTGTCTGAGTCCATGCTTTCAGGATGCATGTGTAACCTCTGTGAATTACTGACATAAAGGAATTTCCTAGTGCGAAATAGAAATTCCACAAATATGAAACCCTTGGAATGTTTTCTGCACCAGCCTTTTCCTTTTTCGCTTGTGCAATGTGTATGGATTTTCAGCATGATGTGGTATGTGGTGACCAATGTGTGCAGGAGGCTATTAATCTTCTTGTTACAGTTACTGTGTTAATGTAAGATTTGGGAGGACAGTGGAATTCTGCTCCACACTTTCAGCTTGTAATACTTATCTGCCTATATGGACACTTTATATTCACTCAAGTCAGCATGTTCACCTTTTCCTTACACTCGAGTAAACAGTCAGCTCTTGGATCTTGATAGTCTTTAGTGATAAATTCCCACTGGGGGAAGGGGCTTCTTATGTGTGATCAAGGTAAAGACTATGATGCAAACGATTAAATCTGACCTGCCAGCTATGGGATTTAAATGCCTGAGGCTATGCGTTGTACTTATAGATATGTATGTTCTGAGTTTGTTAATTTATAGATCAAGATTTCATTCTCCAATGATTTGCCAGACAGTGAAAGTTGCAGAATAAAGATTTGTTACACTGCAGTTTTTAAGTAACCAATTAGCCAAAAAAAGAGAGAACTCTGAAAGGCAAAAACATTGGAAGAACAGCAATTTATTAAACCTTTTATTTCCACTGTATGTGCAATTATAAGCTTTCACATTATATAAAGTTTTTTCCCTACAATGCTAATACTCCCTCTGGTATATATAGAGTATGGGTTTTTTTCTACAGTGTTTAAAGTCTGAGGCTTTTAGCAGTTTAATCCAAACCAAAGCATCTTTATCAAGGGACTTGCCTTTAATTCTCTGTTAGATGCTTTTTTCCCTGTATGCCAAATTAGATATCATTCTGAAGGCATGCATTCTTAATTAACATTTTTTTAATCAATGACTGGATTCTCAGGAGGATTTTTTTTTATGCATCATTATTTTTCTCTTTCCACAGCAACTTCACCAGCAGATTAAATAAACAGAAAGAAACACTTTGTGGATTTTTCTTCTGACAGCCTGCAAACCTGTGAACTTTTTTATTTATTTTTAACTTGAAGCTGCTAATTGTAGAACTGTATAATTAATGCATTATCCGCGACAACAAGGTTACATGGTTTGTGTTTATCAAACATACTTTTTCTGGAGGGTGGAAAAATACATAGTGAAAACTTATGGAAACACTAAGTTGTTTTTCACTGCTGTGCATGACAGCCAGTCTCTCAGCCATCATTAGAGCTGTGTGCCTAATCAGACTCTGAAAAGGTACCCTGAAAACTGGCTGGAGCCCTGGTATCATCGTCTGAGTCCACAGCATGAATTTTGTGGTTTAGCCTTCCAAGATACACCATTACAGCCCGATATTCTCAGAACTGGAATGTTTGCTCTGCTAATTGGCACATTCCTACTTAGATTTGGTAGGACATGCTGATTTGTAACATGACTCAAAAATTTACTTCTTAATGGGTAATTGCCTCAACTTTCTCAAATCTTTCTGTTCACCAGCCTCCTTTCTTTACTGTGCCTATCCACTGCTCTTTCAGCATTTGTAATATTTTTATTTTTTATTATTCTTATAAACTATACATCCTTCATATTATTTCACAGGTTTTTCACTGTTTTGAGAATTTCTTTGCTCCCTGACCTTTTCATAAATCAACTATGTGTTGGTATGTCCTGGAAATGATGGAATGATTTCCTTTATGCCTTGCAGCAAATGATGTTTTATCAATGCTGACTTTGTTATTGCAGTTGTAGAAACATTTTTAACAGATTGGATGATGCTTCCTGTATTCAGAATTCAATATGGAGTGTCTAGGGACTTCTCTGTGATCTGGACACTTGAGAGCCCCAGAAACAGTGTCGTCTCTACCATTATGAAAATTAGAAGCTGGCTTACACCGGAGACTTACACAAGTCTAAGTGCATATCTCAGTTTAAAGAAATGGTTGTAAATGGTATAGATATGACTGAATTGGTCTTTCTTGTAACTTCTGTTCATGTAATTTTTGCCCCCTCACTTTGATCACTTCATTCTCTTTAAGATTTTAGAGAAAGGAAAATCATACTGCAATTCTTGGATGAATTTTGCAGTTATTGCAGTAATCATTATACAGTTATTGATGCCTGAGAGGTTCTTGCTGAAACTGTTACGTCACTGTTCCAAAATGAGACACGTGTAGGAATACACTTCTGCTCTAAGGCAGAATTCTCACTGGGTTTGCTCTTCCCATGCTTCTGTGAAAGTGCTGAAATCTCTACAGGTAGCTTTAGAAGCAGTGAGTTTTTTGTTTTGTCTTAATGAGTTTCTAATACCTAATTTGATCAGCTTTTACCAGAATGATCAAATCTGGTGTGCCAGTCTATACATCTTTGTTCGCACTTAGAGCAAGCACAGGGAGTCACTGAGTACCACTATGGCAGAAGTGAAAGCTTGCTCTACTCCTTTCAATAATTGTATGTCTATAATTCATTGTGTTTGAGAACTGTCTTATCACAGCATCAACTCCTTAGTGGTTTAATAGCGAATAAGCTTATTAGAGATAATCTGTTTACTGAATGTCCTTACCACAGGGCAATCTAGTTAACAGCGCCTTTTGAAGCTTTGTCTTCTGGATATATCTTTTAAACTGATCCCTGATTATTTATCTATATCTAGTATCTTTAGATCCTTTTCTTTAGACTTGTATCTGCTTTGGCATAAAATTACAGTGTCTGGTGAATACACTGATAAACTAAATTATCTTGTGGGGAAATAAGACAAACCAACACCAGTTTATAATGAGCTAGTCAGGGTAAATAATTCACTCTGCTCATAGCTGTTTAGACTTAAAAATAGTTTTCAGTATTATTAGGATAAGACTATACTAAATACCTACTCTTCCACTGGAACGTTGCCACAATCTCAGCAGTGCTCATCACATAGCAGTTTGGATGTCCAGATGTTTCCTTGTCCAGCATGCTGTCCTCCTTTAAAATCCGGACCACTGCTTAAGGTGTACAGAAGAGGAAATGGAACCTGACAGTTCATCCTCAATTGACTAGGTATCATGGAAAATACTTACAAAAAAGTCTTAAAAAAGATGAGATGAGGAAAGAGCATTACAAAAGAAAAGCTGAAGAAGAAAAGATGAAACCTGTGAGAAATGTAGTGGAGTGAGACATCTATCTTTGGATCTTTTTGACCACTGGAAACTGCTCAATGTGATTCTGCCTTGACAGTTCAAAATACTCTACATGTCTATCCTAAGTCAATAGCAGCTTCACCTGATACTGAAGAAGGCAATATTAACATGAGTAGCACATGGATGCTTTTCTTGTGGCAGTTTAGACATGTGTAAAATAGAACTAAAAACTATCAAGCAGCTGTTTCCCTTCATAGGAAAGAGAATCTCAAATTTACCATTAGAACCAGTGTTTGAGTGACTTTAAATTTTTTTTTCTGCAAAAAGCCCCAAATGTGAGGTATATAGATAACTCATGACCGTTTTCCTGTGATAAAGCTTCAAAGTGAATATGACTCATTGGTTTAAAAACTGTACTGTACACTCTGTACTTCTTACTTAACTTTCACTGTTGATGAAGCCTGGATGTAAAGGATCTAACCAACCTCCCTGAAACCTCCTGATGCAATAACAGATTTATATACTAAAAGTAGATCAATTGTGCTTCAGTAATAACTGTATCTGGTCAGGTCTTAGCAAGTGATAAGCAACGACGCTGCTGTTCATGAAGGATATTGCATCTCATCTGCAAGGCATGCTAGTAGCACAAACTTGAAGGATATTGCATCTCATCTGCAAGGCGTGCTAGTAACACAAACTTTAATACCGCCTTGTAGGCAAAACCTAACACTTTGTCGAATATTTATTTTGAATCTTCCCTATTTTTTCCTTTTTCTTGGCATTATTAGCTGCATTCACAAAAGCAGGTACAAGAGAAATTAGGCTGGAGTTGCTACATGTATACCAATGTAGTATTAATTCAGGAAGTGTTCAAAAAAAAGCAAATAGTAAGATCTTTCAATAGGAGCAACTTATTTTGTAACATTGAAGGAAAATTCCATGGAGTTCATTCTTTGTAATGCAAAATATCTTCATAACAAGGGGTGCCAAAACTTTTATGTACCATCAAGAGAAAAAAGAAAAAAAGTCCCAAAACATCTAAAACATTGCTAATGTTTTAGAAGTGTAGTACCCATTCTTGCTTGTGTGGACTGAACATTGTTACCCCAATTAGAATATGGTTTCTATATGCTGCAGGAAAGTGGAGAAGCATTTCTTTGCAAGCACTTTAAACTGACTATTGAATTTCTGTATGTCCAGAGAAATCTAGTACTTTCAGCCTGTAAAACAAGCTTCTCTATTTGGCCTCATTAATGTTTAGTCTGTTTTTTCTTGGCAAAAGCACTTCAGTGATGATCTCCACCAGACTGACACTAAAGTGTTTTCTTTACTTGCCATCTGTGTGGACTGATTGGAAAAAGTAAAGTGGGGCTTGTTTAGAAAAATATATAAGCAGTTCATTTGGCACAAAGTTTGTTATAGATGTATGAAAAGCAGCTGGGACCAGCTCAGGAGGTTGAAAAAAAAGTTTTATTATGGAGAGATGACTTTTCATGTACAAGTTCATGCACTAGATGTGTACTTTCATTTTGCTTGCAAGAAGTGACTAAATAAATTAGCTATGGCATTTAATTAGTTTTATTTATGTTTTCCCAGGACACTTAAAATATTAGAAGTGTGAAAAGGGATCTGATTTTTCAAGTGTTGCCAGTCAGTTTTAAGTACAACATTTAAAAGCAGCAGGATAGGGCTCTCTTCCACCTTAATTCAGAAAAGCATGCACATCAAAGTTGATGGTTTTACTGGATTCATTCTGGTTTTATACATGTTTGTCAGACAGGCCTGCAATTCTGTGGCTTGTTTGTTTGTGTCGGTTTTGTTGGTTTTGTGTTTTGTTGGGTTTTTTTGTTTGGTTGGTTTCAACCAGTTGAGAAAGTTTTGCTAAAGACAGCTTAGAATAATAATGAAATCCTGTTCTCCTCTGTTAATTGTTTCTCCAAATATGTTTGTATATGCGTTTATAAGAATGTGCACGTAAAGAGACCATAAGCACGCTCACATGATGCTTTTATCTTCAGCTGGATGAATTGCTTCACCGTTATTATGGTCAGACCTCAAATGACCTTCAGTCTTCTATATTTCCAGTTATGGGGTCTGTGTCTTTGTTATTATAGTTTAGTATACATAATCATGAGAACAGGATTATCAAAAGGAGAATTTATGTCCCTTAGGTTAAAATTCGGATGTTGCATCAGAGCTAAAGGCTAGTCCAGTTTCTGGTTTCAGAAACTGAAGAAACTGAGTTACTGCCTTCTGAACTGCAGTTTTACTTTGTCTGTGTTTCATAATCATAGAGAAACATGCCTGTAACCATCTGAAAGTGTTTTTAAATTTCAGAGCCTCTGAAATTTCATGTTTACATATACACTCATTAATGCCTTTAACTGAACTGGGAATATTTTGCACTGTTCTAATGTTTTTCTCTTCTGAGATTCTGTTTTTGGAAGCATTACTCATGTTGTGTGCTAATTCCTGACTTGGATATATATTGCTCAGGCATCATGCATTAGGTCTCATCTATTACTGAATAAGAATTTTCCTTGGTTGTGCGTTTTTAACACTGCTTCTGTAACCTCTTCTAATGCATGAAGACTGAAGATGCACTAGATAACTACCTTTGGTCATCTGAATTTGAGAATATAGAGTGGTAAGGTGAAATTCAGCAGTCCTCTTTTAAGAAGCAGACTGTGACAGCAAATGATGCACCTGGAAATTATCTGTGAATAGGTGAATGTTTTCACTTATGAATTCAGATATTCAGCTGCGTATCAGCTAGATACGCTGATACAGCCAACTAACTAGAGACGTCCACTTATGAATTACTGGCGTAGTTTTTACCTGCATCTCCTCTGTGGCTTTGCAGGGAGATTTTTGCAAGTGCAAATTCTGTTGTCCAAAACCAGAAGCAATTGTGAAACTTGACTAAATATATATATTTTTTTATTTTTCTGGTATTAAGACTTTGATTAACATATAATTATTTTTGCCATAGCGTTTGTTTTGGAGCATCTGTTCTACATGACATGGTTACTTTGTCTCATCTTGTCTCTGTGGCTTGTTCCCACTTAGCCTTTTTCAAATATTGTCTGCTGGGTTGAGTGATTCATGTTTCTGCTGGACCTTATTAGCTCAGTTTACTGCTTTCACTACTGTTTGTTTTCATTTCTAATGTAGAGGTTTATTCTTTCCTTCTTCATTAAAATTATTACGTTTGGTACATAATGTTTTTATGGATGGGCCAGGCAACTTTCGTAGGTGGAGAGGCTAATTTTCATTGAAATTTTTTGTTTCCATATGGGACTTGATTTGTTTGTTATACTTGTTTGCTGCTGTTGCTTTTCTACTGATGGCAGTAGAAACATATTTATGTAAAATTTATATAACAAAGTCCTTTAATATTGATGACATATTAAGATAACAGCATCTTTATATATATAGTAGGAAGGTGTATTTAAAACACTGATGGACTGTTCTGTGGGCCAAGACCCCCAGTGATACTAACTGCTATACGTTCAGCAAAGTTCTTTTGATTTACCAATTCAAAAGACCTTGCCTTTGTGCTTTCATATTTGTAAATCTAAGCAGTTTCATAGAAGAATTTGGATAAATGTGCACCTCATTCACTTAATGTTACTGGTCACTGAACAGTAATAACATCGTTCCCTCTTTAGACAAGATATTGATTGATACCAGGATTTTTTTTTTTGTGCATTCATAAACTACTTTTGACTACACACAGGAGTCTGAATTCTTTATAATAAAAAGAACATAATGAAAATACAAACCATACCAAACTACATAAATACAAAGGATGTGATTGATTAGAGTGGTAGTCATGTGTACCTTCATTTCAGAGCAGAGACAAATGAGTTTCTTCCTACATATTCCTTTGAAGAAAGAACTTTGTAAAATTGTTCTATTGAAAATCTATCCTCAGGTGAGGGGTATTCTTTATGATTTTCCTCTTTTGTATAAATAAGTGGGTATAAACATAAAATTATAGGACAATAACATTTTTGTTAGACGTAGTGTGGGCAGAGATATTACAATTGTTTATTGTAGTGGGCTGCTATTGAGTTTCAGGCCAGTCAACAGCACTGTTGAATTAATCTTGAAAGTCCTTTTGGTAGAAAAAGCAATTTTTTCAAAACCAATTCAGAAATTTTCTTGTCAAGATTTGTGAAATGAACAGAAATAGGCTAGTATGAGAGCAAGGATGTTGTCCAGGTCATCCTTATAATTATGTATCTCTGAAAAATTAAGCCTAGTCTTACAGGATGCAGTAAAGATAGGAAAATAATACAGGAAAAGGAGTCATTGTCATGTTGTTAAGGACATTGTACTGAGGACTTGGCTCTGATTTAACTTTCATTGTATAGCATTACATGAATCACTTTCATTAATTGTATGAAATAACCTGTAGATGAGCTCAGATAACATGTATCATGCTGTTTAAACTCATAAAGAGGTATATGGGCTGTCAGGAAGGAGGTATAGCTTTGCCAGGTTTTCCATATACTGCTCTAATCTCTATCATAGGCTTAGAAAAGATCGACTGAAGCTGAACCAAAACAATAAGGGAGGCTGATGCAGTGGAGGAAGAATTCTTTTTTCTAAAATAGTTTCTCAAGCACAGTTTCTTATCTCCTTTGGGTGGTAAACCCATTCACAATCAGTCAGTTCTGGCATAGAGTACTTGCTTCCTGAAAGGCATTTCGGTACGTATGTCCAGCTGTTCATGGCCAGGAGCAGGAGCTCAGGAAAAAGACTGGAGGTAGTGGATTGTATGTCCCTGTGCCTCTGTCTCATAAGGTTCATCTCTGTAAAAACTAGTTTCTATTCTAGCTTCTATGCCCAGGAAAATAGTGTGGAGAAATCTCCCTTTGGCTTGCATAAAGTTTTCTTCTAGCTTTTTCTTCTAGTTCTAGTTTTCTTCCCATGCAAGTTTGAAAAGCCAGCTGCAATTTCTTGCTATTCATCCAAATCCCACTGTGTAATTTTGGTCATGAGAAAAAAAACTGTATCTGGTTTTGGGTGCTAATGCTGCGGTGGTTATTAGACATACTATCTGTAGGAAGTAATGAATGAGGAGGAATGGGTGCTGCAAACTCAGTACTAAAGTTATCTTGGGGTTTAGGTTCTGGTGAGTGATTGTGGGTGCTGAAGCTGTTTAGTGACTAGAGTAATTAAATGCTTCTTCTCATCATCTCTAAACTAGTCTGTCAGTAGCATACCAACATAGCATAGTGGTGCTGAGATATGCACTGAAAATGCTTCCAAAAAAGTACTCCAGTCACACTTTAGTTACCACTTACATCAGTGCTCAGGTGCTGGATGGGGAGAGCAAGGAAACAGTTCATCATATCCTGTGACAGATTGCCATTCTCCTGTTCACTTCCCAGTTAAACCTGGAACGTCAGCATCACCCTACAGACCTTTGACACACCTTTGTCACATATTTCTCCGTGAGTTTGGGAAGTATTGCTTCCTCCTCATCAAGTGAATGGGAGGAAATTTTTAATTCTTTAGGTATTCTATTTACATGGTACATAAGCTGATGCTTTTAGGGCTCAAGGCATTTTGCAGGGACCTTTTTTCCTGTGGTAATTTTCTCCCCTCAATTATTTGGTTGAAAACAGAAATGTTAAGAGGAAAGAAAAGAAACCAAATTCCCATAAAACCATTTGATAGATAGGGAAACAAAGTCACAGCAGACCACACAGTAGTTTTATGGCAGAGCCAGGAGTAGCTTCAGATAATCCAACTCGTGCTTTAGTGATGAGAACACACTATCTTCCTCCTCCGTTCTTTAAGCTGGTTCAAGCTTCTTCTCTGTCCTTGAGTGAGATTTCCACGTATGGAGCTTCTGAGAATCACCACTCTGGGGATTGCTGTTAACTCCAATGTGTGTTATTTGCACATTGAAGTACTTAGCTGAGGAGCTTTCCTTTTTCCAGTTGCATTCACAGGAGATTTGATGGTAATAGAGCTGTGTAATAGAGCTGTCTTCTGGTCTCTGCCAAGTTTATTTTCCAAAAGAAACATCTGAATGAGGAAACAATGACTAAAGAGAATATGTGAACTGTCTAGCATACTGCAAGGGTCCAAATGTTAAGAAGAGAGGAGGATTTTAAGGATGGCTGCAGGGTGTATTATTAGGAATAAATGCATGGAACTGGGCAAAAGAAAACTTACTCTATCGGGAAACTTCACTTCATATGGTGTAGAATACCTCCCAAGGGAGCTAGTGGAAATCTCATGGATTGACTGGTTTCAAAAAGCAGAAAAGTTGTGGGAACAACTTTCCATTGGTGTGTGGTGAACTGTATAACCAAAGACATATTTTCCATCTTTCCACTTCTTTTAGCTGATTCTGTGTTTGATGTCAAATTCAGGTGTTAGTTGTTAGGCTTAAGCAATGCCTACAAAATCGGGCATAATTGCAAGGCCATTTGAGAAAAGAGGAAAAGTGTTTTAAAATTGAAAGTCATTGGAAACTGAGGGAATAGTTGCCAGATTTGGAAGCTGAAGATGAGATCTGGCCCAGGATTTCACACCTGCTTTCTGAAAGTCCCTGAAACAGGTTGCTACCAGCAGGGCCTGGGGTCCTTAATTGCCTTAATGAGCCTTACCTGCCTCTGGGCCCAGGAGTCCTATTTGAGCACAGCCCAAGGCCCTATTTTCTTTTCGATCAAAGTTATTGTGGTAATGGTCTTTAGCTCTACCACAGCCCGGCATAGCCAATTCCTGTGCTGGTGCTGGGGCTGCCCTGGTGCTGGGGAATCCTGTCTGCTGCTGGCCCTTGCCATCTGCATGCAGGTGAGTCTGAGGCTGATGATCTTGTCTACAGGAAATCACTTTTTTTGTGAGGGGAACATTAATGGTGATTCAGCTTTAGCAGCGACTTCAAATTGTGCTTTAAATTTAGAACTTTTTGTTTGTTTTCTTGTAATTTGTCTTGTCAAATCAGTTCATGTCTATGCGGTAAAAGTGAACTTTAGGCCCGGTTTTTTAGTACTTGGAAAGAAAATAAGATACTTTACTGAGGAGAAAAAGAAACTTATGTTGTCTGCCAAGTTCCAGGCTCAGATGGAGAAGTAAAATGTCAGCCAACTGGGCCAAATTGTAACCTGTGATAAACTGTGTCCTGTCAAAGAGCCTTAAGACTTCCTGCGTTTTGTCTAGCTTGGTATGGAATGAACTCACAGCAGCTTGGAGTTAAGCTTTTGTATCTTCTCCTTTCCCTTTATCTGGTGCTTATTATGAGTTCAGACTTTGAAGTTGTTGTTTTAACCAAACAATATGCAGAGTAACAAGTAACATTCTGAAAAGGGAGACATGAATGTATTTCCTTGTTCCTTAAAGTGCCTTATTCCAGTCATTAGTACTTTTAGCAGACATCTCTGGGACTGGTGGTGGTGTTTAAAACCCACACAGGTTGTAATATTTGAAATAACCATGATATGGTGTCTTAAGCTTCACCTGTGTTTTAATTCAGGAATTTAGAAGCAGCTGTGAGTGAAGGGCAGGCATGCTGCAACTGGGGGGGGGGGGGGGGGGAATGTGTGTGTGGAGGAGCATGCCTGTGAAAGCTGGTGTGGAAAAGAGATGTTTTCAAAACTGTGCTGGAACTTTTCCATTGCTTTACAAGGTAATAGTATCTCCTCTGTCATGTTACACTAAAAATAAGATTAGAGCCTTGTACTAAAGGGCTGGACTTTCCTCCTTTGCAGGGGCTGTGTAACACATCCTAGTTAATCCCTAAACCTGAGTTTCAAAGATTCAGAGGCCATAGACAGGTAGCAATATGTTTCCCATGGAGTACATATAGACTAGGCTGTGGGCAAGAGCTGGAAAGTGCAATGTGGCTTTTAGCCTGGAGGAGGAGGGATGGTGCTGGGGTAGTTGAGTCTTCCTAAGCAGTTGCACAGGCCTTACTGTGAATGTGCATTTATCACATAATAGTGTGGTTTGGTGTCCAGCTTTTTTTCTGTATCTTGTCTGCCCTTTTTCTGGTGATTGTTAGGCAGCTTTTCAAATATTGTATACAATAAAGGATCCTGACATCTTAAAAACAATACATATATATACATTAAAAATTTCCAACTTCCTGGCTTTGCCTGAAGCCCACACTCAACATCAAACACAACGCAAAACCCAGTTATTGCAAGTTAGCTGTGTGTGCTCTAGTACTGCAAAGCTTCCTGAAAAGGTTCAGAGGTTTGTTTAGAGTTGGAAAGAGTCAATTAGTTTCAGAAGCAGATGCGATATTCTAAACTTGGTTAAGCATAATAGCAACTCAGTGTGCTTCTACAGTGACTCAGAAGAAAAGGCAAAATGATCGCAAAGTCAATTGCAATTTCAGTGAATTTGCCTTTGGATGCTTTTTATAAAATCAAGGTCACACATTGGGAGTTGGTGTTTCCGCTTTGTTTATATATCTCTAGTTTAAAACACATTAGGCCATGTGTGTATGGTCCTGTGCAAAAGAGGTGTAATAGTTTCTGTTCAGTTCCCAGTGGACATTACTTCATCTAACAAAACTCTAAGTGGAGCACATTTGGCTGTTTCTGTATGAAGCAGGTGGAGGGGGTGAGGTTTTTACCACAGCTTTTACTATTTAGCAGGCTGAGTTCTTATCACAGATGGGAAGAACTGTCAGGTCCTTTTGAAGGTGAGGTTATAGGTTTAGTGGGACAATTATGCTGCAAATGCCCACACCTTGGCTAATATCTAGGTCTATAGAAGTATATGCTATATAGGTTTTTTGACTAATTGGAGACTCAAATTTTCATTATTATTGTTAGTATAGGCTACAAATCTATTTAAATGTCTAAGCTTAGTAAGTAAATACGTAAGTTTTCTAACAGTAGTGGCAAAGGCGTCGAACCATATGTTGGGGTCTTGGTTTAGAATTCACAGATGTGATTTCGTTAATTTAATAGCCTTACTCTGCAAGTTGTCAAAGTCAGTTGGAAGATTCTCAGATTTCAGTGCTATTTTGTGTCAATAAAGGTACCAGAACCTGGTCCTTGGCAATTACTTTATGAGGATTATAACAGCAAAAATGAAAGGAATCCTGTTACTTTATCAAAGCAGTTACTGAAAAATTTTGGGTCATAGGAAATCAAGGTGGCTTTCTTTGTGATTTGTTTTTGAGAGAGAAATAGTTGAGAAAAGACACCTTTGTATTCTATGTCGCTTGTTGCAAGTTTTGATTAAATTATAATTCCAGAGTACATCAATAATAAAATGCTAATAGTATATAGTGATAATTTGCAGTGGAGCAGTTCAATGGCCGCATGGAGGTCTGAATGACAATGCTATTTTAAGATGTCAGAGGAAGCTTGAGAAATGGAATAAATTAAGAAAAACCATGACCTGAGTTTTTTGGGGAGAGGGGCAATGGGCTAAATGCATCACATATAAATGGACCACGTGAATCAGCAAGTCCCAGGAAATTAATGGAGATCCATCTAGAACAAATGTCCTTTGAAGTCTCTGAAAACACAAGATTTTTCTGCCATCTTAACTATTTCTTCCGTTAGTATCAACATATCTGGAATTCCACATACTGTTTGTTCAGTGCTCATTTCATCCTTTAATAAAAGGCTCTGTCTTTCCAAAGATAAGCCTCTCTTTTCTCCTTCCTAAAGAAAAAAGCAAGAATGCTTGACAGCTCCTTTCTTTCTCTTTCCTCTGCTCACTTTGCAGCAAATAATCAATCTTGGCTGAATGACATTTTGGAGAAATTGCAGTTGTAAATGCGTCAGTACTTACGAAAAGCATAAAATGCCCCTTGCATTTGCATAGGTGCAAAATCAGAATTTACCTTAATGTACATGTGGTTGAGAAAAGCATAAAAATAAAACTGCTTTTCTTACACAAAAATTACAAGGCAGCTTTTTGAAAAAATTGGATGATCTACCTTAAGGAAATTGCACCAACTGCGCAGGTCACCACTGTGAAGACTTTAATATGTGGCTCCCAAATATGTGGCTCTCCTTGAGAAGAGTGAAGACGCCTAATTCTGGATGGTGTTGAGTTCCCTTGGTATCAGACCCTTCCATTAAGAAAGTTTGCCTCATGTTTTCTTTAACTCCTGCTACAAGATCAGACATAATGTACCCAATATAAGTCCTCTTTTGCAGGCTGGTTTGCAACTCTTTTTCTTTTCCTAACTTCTCAATTTTTTTTTTGTGCAATGTATTTACTAGTATTTCAATAATAATGTCATAACATGCATTGATCCTTTAAACACATACAGTTTAATGCTTTTCCCAGTGGCATCTCAGCAGGCTTTGCAAACAGTGATCAATCAATAACCTTCACAAAGCGCTTTCCATCACGCTTTTAGTTACACAGTTAGGGAACTGAAGGATAAGGGTGTTGAAAGGCTTGCCCAAGGTCACACAAGGAGTTGGTAGCTGGCTTATTTTTAATCCCAGACTCCTTTTTCCAACTTCAAACCACACTGGCCTTCATGTAAGCATGTTTGTGTTTTGGGTAGGGTATAGGGAACAGTCTTGCCACAGTGGCATTCTGGGTCGGTCACTATTCCTTTATAAATTGTAAGCTTTCCAAAGCCAAATGTCTAAGGAGTACAAACAGGAATACTTCAAGTGTGTGAAAGCTGATGTAGCAAAGATGTAGATTTCTCACCAACGGAAACCACTGATGTGTTCCAACATAATTTGGTTTGCCTACCAACCAACAAGGTAGTGATGGTGGCACTGACTTGCAGTCAGTCTGTGCAAGGTATTTGCTAATATTGCTACAACAGGTATTCATTATAAACTACAGTTACCCACAGTTTACTCTATTTATACAACCATTTAGTAGTCATTTATTAAAAATAAAATTTATGTATGGTTATTGGATGTATATTCAGGCAGGGAAGTGACCTTGGCAGAAATATATCTGAATCAACACTCAACTAGCAGTCACTCTTTATGTTGTCATATAAAACCTTGTTAAATAATATTTTGTTTCCATCTTCAACTGCTGTTATATAAGGCCAGTAATGAAAATCTCCTAAAGGATTGGTAAATGGAGTGAGTTTTTCTGTATGTTTTCTCCATAAAATAAAGAACTAAGCCAATGAGTGTCAACATTGTTGCCTGGTTTAAGTGCTTGCTATAAACTTCAATAGTAAATTGTTTCTTGCTTTTAGATTTTTGCAGGTATAAAAGTTCTCTACATTTAAATAAAATTCAAATGGCTTTTAGAGAAGTAAGGATAATTCACATTCGAAAAGCACTTAACTTTCACTTCAATGGGACTACTCACATGCTTAAAGTTAAGTAGTTGGCTGAATTGTTTAATGCTCAGAAAAGGTACTAAAAATAAAACCAGGGAGAAACCTTAGATTCAGACAGGAAGCAATGCCAAAGCTGATTGTACTTGTGATATTTCATAGACATCTTAATGCCAATGTACAATGTCATTGCCTTTTACTGATTTGCATTCACTTGATACCATTTCAGTACAGCTGCAATCTTGCTGTCTTTATCCTCAGTTTTTGTGATTTTTGTCTTTTAGCCTTTAAAATAAAACCTTTGCATGAAAACCACTGGGATGAAAGCTGCTGCTGCTACATAAAACTAAGAAAGTATAGAGATTGCTGCATGATAGAATGTGTTTAGATGTACTGATACTGCTTAATGTGAGGAAAAAGTGGTTTCCATTTTGGTAATGAGACAGACAATATGAGTAGGAACTATCCTGTTCCTCTTAAGTGAGAATGAAGTATAACTTCTTTTGAAGGAGCTTTTGGCAGTATGAAGCAATGCCTCTGGTTTAGCAGCAAAATGGTTGTTAGAATTTATCACATAAGGGAGAGGAGGAGGAGGCATGTTCTGCTACAAGGTATTGGTGGTGTGAATACAGAGGAAGGCTGAAAATATTGAAGTCTATCTCCAAAAGTTATCACTATGATCAGAGGGGTGCATTTGTGCTTTTAGAGGCAAAAGTGTATGTAACATTGACAGAAAGAAATGGCTCATCAGCTTGTGGACTGCTAGAAGTAACAGTGGTGGAGATATTTACCTGTTCTTTGTGGATGTGGACTGCAATCACAGGAGGGGGATGGCAGAGGTGCAATGTGTAGCTGCACTGGTTGTGCTGGATGGACTCGGGATAGCAAGCCACCTTCGAACCGAGGTATTTGGACAGTTGATAAGGTAAGAATAGACAAGAAGGGGCCTCTACCACCGCTAGCTAGTGGTATCCTCACTCTGACAAGTGAGGATAAATACTGTCTTCAAGCATTGTCCTAAAGCAGGATGTATCTCGCTCTGGGGCACACCTGAAGCTGTCTCTCTTAACTGAAGTAAATAACTGGTCTGTCTCCTGAGTCAGGAAAGCCCTGCCATAGAGCCTTGGTTGTCAAGGGAATGTCAAAAAACAGCCCTTGGCTTTCAGAACAAAAGTAATGCAGTCCCTTGCTGTCAGGGAAAACAAATAAATAAAAACCTCAGACCCTTGCTTTGGGGTAAAAACAAACAGAAGAGCTCTCTTAGCTCTGGGCTGGCTGTGATAATCACCATGTGAAAAAGCTACACTTCACAGCAGTTACCATGTGGCAATAGTTTATTTTCCCTATGCTTACAGGAATATCTCAGTTTGCCAGTTAGGACAGTGGCTACATGATGACTTCTTAATTGTGACTAGCATTGATGTGTGTGCCTGAGCCCAGCAGTTGCGGTGGCCTTTGCTGACTGGTGTTAGGAGGCCAGGGCAGATACATAATCAGTTCCTCCCTTCTGGGGGGGGGGGGGGGGGGAATAAATGAATTAAGGATGGTCTTAATCATATTTCTTTCTCTTGAGAGAGACTATGGCTGGCTTTTGCAGGGCTCTGTATCTTTTTTTTTAGGTGCGTGGACCTCACCTACCTGCATGGGCTGGCAACCCTATTGTTTCCATGATTAACATGTTCTATCTCCTTTCTCACTGACAAGTTGAAATCTTTCTGACTGCAGAACCGGGCTGACTGGGCAAACAGAGCAGCCTGTGTAGTCCTAACAGAATGAATGGCTTCAAACTATGAATTTTGCCTCCTTGTCTGTGAGCACTCCCTATACCTTCCTGACTTTGTGAGTGCTTGCTCAGTGGCTCCCTGGTGTTGTGGGTGGTGTATATTGAGGGTCTTGCTGCTTAGTCTCCAACTGCTCCAATACCTGGCTGTGTTTTTTCTGAGAGCCAGCACTATTAAGTTGGTATTTAACACTCCTGAAGGGGCAGCACATCTACTCCTAATCTATCTCTTCTCTTTGCAACAGGGAAGCATCTTTGTCACTGAGTGACTGTGTAGGAGACATTGAGAGGTTCAGTGTGTTTGAGAAGGACTCCAAATCACTTCTGTTGCTCCCAGTTTCACATCATTTTCACAAGAATCTATAGTGCTTGCAGTATCTAATGCTCTGTAAAAACCTCTTGGAAAAGCCTAGGGGCATGGCAATACAAAGGAATAATCAATAGAGGTAAAAGATATAATGCTCTGAGGATAAAGGTTTTAGTTTGATAATTTTGAGAGCTGGAATTTGAAGCCTTTCACAAAGCTTTTACAAAATTGCTATTACTTTTCTGTTTGCAGCTGTTCTTGTGATGTGTTTTTCTCTCTGTTCATCATGGTCATATAACACCATACAATGTTTCTTAGATATAAGGAGAGCCTACATGCTGTGCTATGAATAGAGTAGTGAAGTGGCCTTTATCCACAGGCCATCAGGAGCCATCATGTAGTCGTTACTCTTTGATGCAAAACAAGGCATGCAGTTCGGAATTTGAATACACAGCTACACTTCTCATTTGCTTGACTTTGAGTAAGCCTAAAAAAGCTAATACAGAAGAATATTTCAAATGAAATACTAGGGGGAAAAAAAAAAAAAAACCAACAACAACCCAACAGAAAAAAGGGGACATTTCATATGGCTCCAAACTACTGATTCCACTACACAAGTGTGGCTTCTTTTTTTCTGGTGTCTGGGTGTTACCTGCCAGAGCCTAAACATGCACTGCTCCTATCCTTTTACAGCTTTTGCTTCCCTACTGTAGAGCACCTCAGGAGCTGAGTAAGCTATATTCTGGAAAAACACATTGCAGGAAATGGTATTTACCCTTTGATCTTTAGATCCTTCCTTTGCTGTGATATACTGTAACTTGCTTTGTCTTTGCTCAGTGAACAGGTTTTCTTCATTTAGATTTATGGGAACAGCTCATTAGTGGTAGAGAAGGCTTTAGTGTATTTAGAAAATAAGGGAAGAAAGACCATGTTTTCCACTTATCTTCAATTTTCCATGCTGTCTGGAGACTAAGGAATTTTTTGAGACAGATTTCTTTAATTGCAAGTATTAATTGCATTGTATTGAATGTTACTGTGCTTGACTTTGAAGTGTCTCTCCATGCACAGCCCCGTTAACTGAAAAGAAGCTTTGTAGAGTCAGCTGGCTAAATCAGTGCAAAGTTTGCAGCTCTTATCCCAGAATAGGGTATTTATGTTGTCAGTTAAACGGTTGGACTGCAATGGTAATAACCAGTGGGTCTGTATATTCACTTTGAGCACCATTCCATTGTGAACTGTTTGTGTTGATGTACCCTATTCAATATCAGCAGGGGGATCAGAATTTAGACTATGTATATTACATGATGATAAAGGGGAAAGACTGGAACCAGTGTGGGGAGTTGATAGAAGCCTTTAGCACATGCCTGAAGCTTTTCAGTTTAACTTTGAGAAAGCTGGGACTGCTTTACATTTCTGTATGTACATTTCGTTGAATCCTTCTGGGGTGAGGGCAGGGTAGAATATGCTATCTCTGTCTTTCCTCTTTGTTTTTTTAATTCGACCTGCTTCCTTTTATCTTGGAGGCATGCACTGATTGTTGATAACATCAGCCTCCTTCTGGTAGGATCTGAACTCTATCCCAAACCATCTCCATTTCCTTTGGAATGTATATTGAGGTTCTTGATTGTTGGAGGAGGCAATATGGACACTCCAACTGTCTCACTATAATGTATATCAAATAGGTTAGTGCTTGAAGCATATATTTGTGTCTCCCAGGTATTCAGGGAAGAAGGAAACTGTTAACAGTAACGTGGAATTGATAGCAGAAGTGTAATATGCTTTCAGTCCTCTATGAACCCTTACTAAGAACTTCCCTCACAAAATTTCACAGAAAAGGAGAATTCTGGGGTGTAAAATTGCAAAATGAGAAATCTAAAGATTTTGAGTGAAGTTTGTGGAAAGGTTCTGTCACTTTCATTTGTATACTCATAAGACTTTGTATTAGCTATATTAAAACCCACTTCTATACGCTTTTAGCATGGTATGCTTTTTGGAATATAAAGGTTATAATAATGAAGGGAAGAGTGACAAGATGTAGGAAAAAAATGTGAGGTAACTTTTGTACCCAAACTGAGTCAGTTCTGTAGGCAAGCATATGTTTGAGAATTTCCGACTGGTTTGCAATTCCATAATGCCACTGCAAGTCTTTTATTGAAATAAATTTTTTGTTTGGCTTATTTCAAAATGCAACAGAAAGTTTTTCTTTCTGATCTGCAGTTGCATCTGTATGTAATGCAACTTTTGTGCAGTAAGGAACAAATAAGAACTCAGTGAAAATCTGTCTCTTTCTGGTTTGACCATTTTATTTGCTAGCTCTGATGATCTTGCATCCCCAAGATGCTACAATCATGCAACTGCTTCCTTTGTTTATAATGCACTTGAAATTTTCTAGGGATAAAGAAGCCTTTTTATACAGCTGTATGCTTTCATGAAGAATTAATGACTTGATAAACATTAGACTGTTATTGTTTATGGAAATGCAGTCAGCTCCCTGGAAAGAAGGCCAGGTTGCATAGTGTGTGTATGATTTAGTGCAAGAAAAAGAAAATATTACTTTTTGTAGGAAAACAAAGAGTAGGATCCATGGCATAAACACCAGTAATTTCATACATAGAAAATTTTTCCTCTCTTGGACAACTCCCTGATACCTAATCACAGTTCTTTTCTCTTGGTAACGAATGGCAAAAAAAAAACAAACAAATCCAAGCAGTTGAGTGCAGTTTTCTGTACAGGTTCATGGCTCTCTTAATAGACAGGATTTGTTAATTGATCAAAGATACTGAGAAAACAGTAAAGGCTAAAAGAAATAGTAATGCTTTGGCTATTGAAACTACTTTTGTGTTCCAAGATGTCCTGGGTTCAGCTGGGTTTAAATTGTGACATAAGACTATGCCTGTTAGTCACCATTTGCTTTGTATGGAGAGCTCAAGAAGGCACGGAGGAAGGGTTTTAGCCATGAAGTAGAAAAACACTTAATGTGCAGTGCTTCTGCTGATTCCCTTTGGAAGAAGAGATAATAGTCTTTTCTTCCTTAGAGTTCATCAGGAGATGATTCTGAAATCCACATTTTCAGAAATCTCTTTACGAGGACCCTTGCTAGAAACAAGTGTAATTATAACAACCAAGGACTGCAAATGTGTTGCTAATCTTAAGGTTATGTTTGTGAACCTCCATCAGGCTCCCAATTTTTGGTCTATGTTTAGTTTATGTGGGCTGCTAATTTGGGGCCTGTATTGCAGTGTTCCGTGCCCCACAAATTACTACCTGTCACCATGATCTAAATGTTGTCATTTTAGCTCCAAATGCTTAACTTGAGTAATGTATATATTTTAACCTTTTGCACCCAAAAGTTGACATATTTAAATAAGAGCTGGATCCAGGCTGCTCAAGGCTTCTTAGGGTATATTGCTTTGAGAACAGAATTTTGCCTGGGGGTCAGAATCTGTCAATTTTTCCTGGCCCTGTGAAACTGCTGGCTGGGGGTAGGTGAAGCAGTGGGAAAGTAGAGGTGGGTGTCTTTGGCTTCCTTCAGCCCAGATCACTGCTGCAAAATCTGCTGCAGCAGCAGAAGGGTGAAGGTTAGAAGCAGGCACAGGGCAATACCATCAGCAGCATCGCAGAATCTTTGCTGCTTATCACACAGCTGGTAAACTTCTCAACACCTCAGAGCAACCAGGAAAGATGGTGTCAGAGGGATTTTTTTTTTCTGCTGTTGTTCTGACTTTGCCACCTCTGCGAAGCCACTGTCTAATTTGTGACTACAGCTGGGTATAGCTGTTGTTAGGAGATGCTGTTATCTCAGTCTGGGATTTGCAGTCTTTCTAGAGCTGGAATAGCTGTCATGCTAGCTTTGCAATAATACTGATCCTTTAATAAAGTAAACTAGTAAATGATTGTAGCATCAGTTGTAGTGGTAATTAGTGGGCCTAATTGGAGTGTTTAATTCTGTTGTAGGTTATAGAAATGGATTACGTTGGCCTGCAGTCTGTAAGCAAAGCTATTTTTACTTTGATCTAGGGCAGGTTGGCAGGAGTTGACACTGCAATGTAACGGAAAGCCCAAGTCAACTGAAAAATTTCTGATGACTTCAGTGGCCAGGGAATCCTGCCAAAGAGGTCCCTGTTTACTTCCACTGAAGCTATTGACAGAATTCCCATTGCACAGGAGAAAGCCAGAGTGGGCATCCAACAGGAATAACATGTAAGCAATAGACATGATACTTGACAGTCACATTTTTTTATGACTATGTAAGAGTAAAACTTCCTCTTCAGACAATACCAGTTATCGTTGTCGTCTTGTTCTCTTCTGCTTTAAAAATAAACAACTTTAGAAACAGCTTAAAGGTATAAAATATACATAAAAATAATGTTTCCAGTGACAGCAGCCTGAAGTCTTGGTTAAGGAGAAGGTCAAGCAGCAGTGTGGTTGAGAAATCAGGCTTATGGTTTTGAGAGGAGAAGTGATTTTTTTTTTTTTGTAGCTGTGGTTGACAATGTAGGCAACTTGCACAGACCTTTTATGTTCTTTTACAGAAACTTTTATGCCAGAGTGCAGGATCAAGTTCCATACAATGATGCAGGCTGTTAAACTTTTCACTAATTTGAATGCTAATAAATAGCTTCACAGGTAGGCATTGATGTGGGGGAATATGCAGTTTTCTATGGCTATGGCCATTATGATTTTAAAAGATGACAGGCTAGAACAGTATGCAATAAGCAGTTACAGAGGGAAATTGTAGAGTCTTTTCTACCTGTCATAGTGAATTTCCTATAGTGTTTTGTAGTGTAGGCCCTGTTCAGATTTCCTTACCCAGAATAATATTTTACTGAAATTAAATATTCTGTAGTTGATGTATGTCTAACAATAATCACCAACAGCCTACAGTGTTTGCTGAGGTATAGCTGTGAAATGTCAACAAAATTTTATAAACACACTTGCCAGAAATTGTGCATGGGAAGTGTCTTAAATCCTTACTTCAAAGATAGGATCTGATTTAAAAAATGAGCACAAACAAAGCAAGACTTGCCTCTTATATCTTAAATTTTACCTTTGTTTTCTCTGTGCTTTTTATAGTTTCTCACGTATGCTTCGTGAAGAATATTAGGTTGGGGCTGTGCTCTCATTGTATCAAAGCTGGACCCCTAAAATGTTTCCTACTGATCTGTTTCATAAACTCAACATATTTATGGCTGAAATCCACCACTTTTTTTTTTTTTTTTTTTCCTGAAGTGCCAGAAGCCATCCAGTCACAGCAGGGCTGAGTTTAGCACTGGCAAATTTTCCTGGCTTCCTGGCCACTCACTAATATACTTTGGGTATGGACTCTGTGCTACAGCCCATACTGACATATCTCTGCAGCTCCTCCTGATCATTCTGGATTATAAACTAGTGCTATAATAGCCTGCCCTACAGGGATTCCATAGTAAGGACATAACGTAAGAACAGCTATGCTGTTTCGGACTAAAGGTTCACCTTGCCCAGTTGTTGTCTGCAGCAGCAATGACCAGAAGTGGATGCCTAAGGAATTTATAATAAGGCAAGTATGTAGGAATACTTCGTCCAAACACTTTTTATAGCTTTTCAGTATTTGTAGCTTGAAGACTTTTGCAGCAGAGAAAACTTCTATTATTCGCAAACATTTTGGGGCTCCTGTTTCATAAATGCATTCAAGTTTACCCTTAAAATTGCATAAACTTTGGTATCTGCAACATCCTTTGTCAAGAGTTTACCTGTACCATAGTTTAACTGGAGATAGTGTGATGTATCCATAATCTCTTTGTCTTTGCTTAGAACCTACCATTTCTTAGCTTCATTTAGCAGCCTTTAATTCTTTATGGGAGTCTTTTCCACTGCTATTGTACGCTTTTGAGAGTGCACATGTGTAAGATATCACATGGATATTTAAAATGTGGTTGCAGCAGTTTGCACCATAGTAAACTTGCGTTCTTTCTCTGGAGCTCTGTTCCTGTCTAATAACACCTAACATTCAGTTTCTTGCAATTTGCTGGGTAGGAAAATCAAAAGATGAAATTAGGACTCCGCCATAGCAGACTACAGAATTTGGAGAGCAATGCCACCCTTGGTTTATGCAAATTTGCTGAAATACTAGCAGCAGTCTAGCCACTCTGTTGTTATAGCCATGAATGCTGACTGCAGGGTTACTTCAGTTAAAGACTTTTTGGTAGTCTCTTGCTTTATTTACCAGTAACTGGCATCCCTGGCCAACCTGCAATCCACAGTGTAGACATGCTCTAATCATATACTAGTCACAGTACTGAGCAGAAACTGAAAGGGGACTAGCTTTTTTTTGTAGTCTTTAGCATTGACAGGAGACTTCTTTCCTGATTTGACACAGAAAGTTCAGCACCTTGTAATAAAGCTACTGTAGTAAAATAAGTCCCACCTACATGTGCTGCTTGTGGAAGCCATCACATTCTGGGCTGCCAGGGACATTTTGGGTCCTCACGAGTCTAACACATGACTTATGTTTCTTTAAATGGAACAAATGTCTCTGGGTATGAAGTCAATCCGTGCCTAATATTACTTCATACATTTATGGGATTCCTATCTATGATTTATTTGCATATTAATTATAGTTCTCATCAATTATGTTCAAATGCATTCTATACATTTAGAAATATGTGCAGGGTTTTATCTTGTTCAAGTAAATTATTGGCAAATGGCAGCACTGGAAAGCAATGAAATTAAATGGAAAACAAATGCAATTTGTCAGTTTTCCTAAGCATTATTTAGTCTCTTGATGGTGAACAGAATCTTTTTACTTTCTTTTTTAGGAGCGAAATCATGGCTAATATTTTGAATGATAATACAAAAAATTATAGACTTATTATTGCTGAGTGAAAGCATCTGAAGTACTGCCTGACAGTAGCTGGAGTAATGTAATGTGAGAAAGGACAGCTTGTGTCTAAGCACAGTTCAAATAAGCTTGAGCAAATTGATAACATTTGTTTTCATGTCTGAAAGTGAGGGAGACTTGTAAATAATGGGAGAAAGACAGGAAACCTATTGCTGGTGTCAAAAACAATTGTGTTGTGTTACTGTGGCTGCTTTATTTGCAAAATAAATATATTTGCATATATAATGGCAAATAGGATTGTGAGTCTCAGCATCAGGAGAGCTATGTCAAGAATTCCTCAGCACAAGTTTGGTTTATTCAGCGCTTTTGTGTTGCTGTTTGTGACAATTTCTCACTAGTCTGGCTCCATTTTATTTTTACATGTCTACCATTTTGAATTTTGTTGTAAGCAATGTGAAAAGTATTCAATAATCAATGACCAAATAGCAATTCTGTGCTTCTGATGAAAGTTACTGTTGTCAACATGTCCACCGGCCACTTTCTTCTTTGCATTCCCAGAGTTTAATCCTGATTATATCCCTCAAAGCTGTTGAGGCATCTGAGTGCAGAATTGGACCCTTGGACTTTGTTTTTTGATGACTTGTTTTCTAATGGTTGTTGGTTTGAATGGTGATGGAGATGGGCTCAGAAGGACAGATTCCACCTGCACACACTGCAGTCCTTCAGGGTAATCACTTTTGTAACTTCACAAATCTGAGAAAAAGTAGAGATGGATAGAGTCCCATGTCAGTCTTGCTTTTTCATTTTTAGTTCCAGAATGAAAGTATAAATGCAGAATTAAGCAAAGTAGAAGCATGTTCTGTGGGTTTTGTGTTGCAACTGCAATTTCATACCAGGCTAAGTGCTGGATATAAAAAAATAATGGATGGGCAAGGGTAGAGCAGTTGATGTCATCTACCTGGACTTGTGCAAAGCGTTCAACACTGTCTCACACGACATCCTTGTCTCTAAATTGGAGAGACATCAATTTGATAGGTGGACCACTCGGTGGATAAAGAACTGGCTGGATGGCCGCATGCAAAGTTGTGCTCAATGGCTCAATGTGCAGCTGGAGACCAGTACCGAGTGGTGTCCCTCAGGGATCGGTGTTGGGACCAGTCTTGTTCAATATCTTTGTCAGTGACATGGACAGTGGGATTGAGTGTGCCCTCAGCAAGTTTGCTGATGACACCAAACTGTGTGGCTCGGTTGATACACTGGAGGGAAGGAATGCCATCCAGAGGGACCTCAACATGCTTGTGAGGTGGGCTGATGCCAACCTGATGAAGTTAACCATGCCAAGTGCAAGGTCTTACACATGGGTCGGAGCAATCCCAGGCACAGCCCCAGGTTGGGTAGGGAAGAGATTGAGAGCAGCCCTGCGCAGAAGGACTTGGGGGTGTTGGTCGATGAGAAACTGAATGTGAGCCAGCAGTGTGCGCTCGCAGCCCAGAAAGCCAACCGTATCCCAGGCTGCATCAAAAGGAGTGTGACCAGCAGGTCAAGGGAGGTGATCCTGCCCCTCTACTCTGCTCTTGTGAGACCTCCCTTGGAGTATTGTGTGCAGTTCTGGTGTCCTCAACATCAAAAGGACATGGAACTGTTGGAACAAGTCCAGAGGAGGGCCACGAGGATGATCAGAGGACTGGAGCACCTCCTGTATGAAGATAGGCTGAGAAAGTTGGGGCTTTTCAGCCTGGAGAAGAGAAGGCTGCATGGAGACCTCATAGCAGCCTTCCAGTATCTGAAGGGAGCCTATAGGGATGCTGGGGATGGACTCTTCGTGAGGGACTGCAGTGAGAGGACAAGGGGTAATGGGTTCAAACTTAAACAGGGGAAGTTAAGATTGGATATGAGGAAGAAGTTCTGTACTGTGAGGGTGGTGAAGCACTGGAATGGGTTGCCCAGGGAAGTTGTGAATGCTCCATGGCTGATGGTGTTCAAGGCCGGGTTGGACAGAGCCTTGGGTAGCATGGTTTAGGGTGTGGTGTCCCTGCCCATGTGAGGGGGGTTAGAACTAGATGATCTTGAGGTCCTTTCCAACCCTAACTCTTCTATGATTCTATGATTTCTGGAATCTATTTGAATGTCTCACACCAGAAATATTTCTTATGAGCTGTTCAGCCAGGGAAATTCTGATTATTGTGGAGATCCTTTTAGACCCCCAGGAGTATTTGTATATTCTGATTAGCTCCAAAGTTACTGATCTGAGGGGGTTGACTGGTTTGTTTTTCTGCTGCTTTGCATAATATTTATATACAAATGTCATTTGTATAACATCCCCTGATGAGTTGCTTCATGTTGTGGTTTATAGAAGAGTTACAGCAAGTAGCTGGGGTGTAATGTGTAATAAAATGGAAGATATTTTTGCAGTGTCTACATAACACATTTTGACTGTGTTTAGCTGGCTGTATGGGCTTGATCTGGGAGCTCCATGAGAAAGAAAAGCTACAGGGGAAATAAAAATAATCAGAAATGTTACATATTGAGTGAAGAGCAGTGGGTAACTGACTTACTGGCATATCGCAGCACTGAATATTTTGAATGTCATCTGAATTAAACTTCTAGTATGAGCATGATGAAATCTGAAGGTGTTTGTTTCTACAATATCAGACGCATAAAGGTCAGCTTGAGTGCACATCAACTTGAATGTGTGCTGAGTGGCATAACATGAGCTAAGCACTTTTTAAATGCGAATTGCTAAGGATTAGCTCACTTTGTCATGCTGTTTTCCAGGTGCAATTCAGGTTGGCAGAATGTCTCAGCAAGATTGTGTTTGAGATTTGTATCTTCAGTTTGTACCCTTTTAGGCTTGGTAAAGAGCATGGAACAGCAATAAAAAGGGCCATAGATGCAGCCTGATTTGGGAAGGATTTGCTAGTACTATGAGTGTGAAATGACTATTAAACATTCATAGGACAGCTTCATAGGAGACACTGAAGCATTCACCTGAAAGATGTAAATTCAAATCTATTCAGGCAGCAGATGTTCCACAGATGGGCTCAAGACTATGACTAATGTGCAATCCCATGAAAAAGATGGGAGAGTTACGGTACCACTGGCAACATGGGCAGATTATTCTAAGAACTTGCTGAAAAAGAAATTTTCAAATCTGTCCCAGTATGTATCTGATGTCTCTGAAACTAATTTCTGTTTGAATTGAGTATCAAATGTGTTTTGCGACACTAAAATACTCTATCAAGTAAATGTATAAAAATCAAATTTTAAAAAAAATTAAATCTTCAGTCAAATTCCCCCCAACCCCTCTCCTTCCTTTGCTGTGTATTTTGATTGAACTGTGACAAACTCTGTTTGGAAGGTGGATATCTATAAGGGAACAGGATAAATATTAGTTTCCCTTTCTAGTTGGTTTTTGAGAGCTGGATGGAATTGCCTTCCAAACTGCAGCAGATAAACATGTTGGAGATGCCTATTCATCAGAACTTCAATGTAATGCAGAATATATGCAAACAGGTATTGCATAACAATGGTGTAGATGGGCTGGTTATGCAGTTGGGGACTTTGTGCCTTGCTAAATGGTGAAAGTTGCCAGCAGTGCTTGGAGCCTGCTGTGGTATTCATACAAGGTGCTTTTCCAAATTGGCTGCTTCACTAGACTGGCAGACAGTAAACTCACAAAGATATTTTTTTTTTTTTTAAATGCAGAGAGAGCTTCTATAACTTAAACTTCTCCCCAGTCCACATACAGCCACTATATCATAGTAGCCCTTACATAGGTCATGAAAAAAAAGAAGTTGCATATATAAATAATGTTTAAGAAAACCTTAATTGGCTCAAATACGTGGTGCCAAAACAGTTGCTGCAAATGTGTTGGGTGACTGAAGCCACAGTTCATTTACAATACTGTGTCCCTGTCTTCTTTGTGTGGCTTTGGAAATAAGCCCACTATATTTAAAGGGGAGCTCTTGCTTATTTCTTCACTTCTTTTGCTTCTACATTCACTCAGATCTGTTCTGAGAGGGATGGATTGAAAGTAACAGACATTTAACGAGATGAAACATAGCATGGAATTTACTGATTAGGCCCCTGTAATTACAGTTTATGCAGGAAGAAGCACTCCCAGGAGATTCCTGCAGATAAGCAGCAGGAATGATGGTGCCTTTCTAATGCACTGCTGAAATATGACTTTTGCCAGATGCTTCTAGGATTCAGATTAAGAATCTGGAGGCTGTTTGTACTGCCTGCTGTAGGCCAGCTCTAAGGGGCAGCTATCATCTAGCCTGTATATTAGTAATTGTTTCTACCAGTGGAGTTCACATAGCTCCCCCCTTAGGCAAGGGCTCTGTTCTTGTGGTAGGTAACAGGCATCAATTTGAGATTTTCTGAGGGACTATATTGGTGCTAGGACGTCACATGGAGTTGGTAATGATTTTTACCACTGTCCTGGGTTCAGCAGCAGCAGTCATTTTTCTCCTTCTTAGTAGCTGGTGCAGTGCTGTGGTTTTGGCTTTCAGCCTGGGAACAGTGTTGATAGCACCGATGTTTTTAGTTACTGCTTGGTAATGTTTACTCTAGTCCAAGGACTTTCTGAGTCTTATGCTCTGTCAGGGAGGAGGGGAAGCTGGGAGGAAGTAGAGACAGGACACCTGACCCAATACTAGCCAAAGAGGTATTCCATACCACAGCACGTCATGCCCAGTATATAAACTGGGGGCAGTTACCCGGACGGGTTAGATCACTGCTCAGTCAGGCTGGGTACCGGTCGGCAGGTGGTGAGCAGTTGTATTCTCTTCCCTTGTTATTTCTGTTATCGTTATTATTGGTGGTGGCAGAATTAGTGGTTTGTGTTATACCTTAGTTACTGCACTGTTCTTATCTCAGCCTGTGGGAGTTACATTCTTTCGATTCTCCTCCCCATCCCTCCAGGAGTGGGGGGAGGAAGTAGGGGGAGTGATCAAGTGGTTGTGTGGTTCTGGGTTGCTGGCTGGGCTTAAACCACCACAACCACTTTGACAGAAGAATGACTGAGATCAATGTAAAACAGGTGAGTCAATGAACATGTGCAGACCAGCTAATGTACTACTCTCACAGAAAATTACTGCACTTGGCTTGTCCATTTCTCTCTGTAAACACGCATGACTGGTGGAAGCTCTCTACTAAAAAAACCCACATTTTATGGCTCATCACTAGAGCATTCTGTTTTGCCTAGCAAAGGAAATTGGATTTAAAATCATACAGTTGTAAAAAATGCGGAAGTCTTTTTCCTCGGTTTTTGTCTTTGAGACTTTATGATACTCTGGGGTCTGGAGATCACTAATTCCATATCTCAGAGAATTAGACTTTCTTTAAAAGGGTAAGAAAAAAAATCAATTTTGATTTCCATGCATTCATACAGGAAGAAAAAGCAACCAAACTTTCCTAACAAAAAACCCCAACCAACCCATTCCTTGCCAAGTACACTATGGGACACTATGGGATAGAATTGGGAAGATTGTCTGTACTGAACGCTTGTTTCAGTATGAAAAGCCCACATCTGAATCTGTAATATGTGGGAATTTCAGACTTAGATACAGTTAAAAGGAAACTGACTGTGTCATCTCCATAGTCTGTTTCTTCACATCACATGTCTGTTAGTGTGGATGACTCCCTACGCAAGACCAGACAGCATATGTACCACTTAGAGCTCTTTTGACATCTCAGAGGAATTCTAGAGGTGCCTCATTCTCAGATCTTCCTTTACACAAGACTGCATCTTGCTTCTGGCTCCTCATAGGTAGCCTAATGCATCTGTGGTGAAATGGTAGACTTTCTTGATGGAGGTACTGGTATTTAAATATGTTGGCATTAATAAAAAAAGCCACATTGAAATAAAGCATCCTATATGTGCTGACCATGGATAAAAAGGCACTTGCATTCAGAGATAGAGAGATTTGAAGCTTTTCCCAGACAGCAGCCTGTGTGTAGCTGCTCAGCCCTTGGACTGTGCAGTAATAAAGGTGAGGCTGAAAAAACCCATCATGTCTGAGTTAGCTACCCAAAAAGTGTGGTGTATCAATCTCATCTGGAGAATGAGCCTTTAGTAAATTTTTTCTGCCTTTATTACTAATGATAAAATCTGTGCAATATTGGAGGCTGAAGTGAAATCAGAGGTGAAATCCTGTGGCTTTGTTTGCATTTATTTTTCCATAGGTACATCTGCTGTGAAGTCAGTGGGGGCTTACACTGTAAAAGAGGTGTGCCTGCCAGTGGGACAGAGGCTTCTTTGTCTCACAGGGAGGAAGAAAGGAGGGAAATGGACAATCCAAAGTCATCATACCTTCAGATAAGGTGTTGGAAAATGACCAAAGAGGATGGCTGTCTTAAGTATTTCTTTTTCTTTTATGTTTCTTTAAATTGCTGTGAGGTAATCTGCTGTTGAGATAAATCACATTTTACTACTTAGTGTGCTAAGGATGCTAAGGACCCAAAAGTGAGAAATGTGAGACTATTCCAGAATCTTTTTTTCCTTGTGCTTAATCTGTGATTTTGATCTTTCTCTGACAAGGTTGTGACATCTGAAATGTAAAAAGAGTAACGTTAGGTGTATTATAGATTACTATTCATCTTTCCCTGAATAATGCCCTCCCAGAATCCTTGTTCCCATCACTTTTTTGTTGAGGATTTTGTTTTTTTGAGACGTTTCATTTGATAGAGACAGGTACCTCTAGCACCACACTGGCCATGTTATGGCTGGTTGAGAAATCTATTTTTCCCCCTCACCTCCCCACTTTCCTAGTGAACACTCTTCATATTCTGCCATCGTAAAAGCTGGTTACATGTTGCTGTTGTTCTGCAAGGGAAGACTTAATCTGTGACCTGATCTTCCTCTGAACCAAAGAGAAAACAGCTGGGCTTGTTTAATTTTGAATGACCTGGCATATTAGGAACAGTGGGCTTTAGCTTTTCACATGTAAGTGCCCTTTGTTTTGCAGTAGGACCCATGACCTGGGGGCCTTGAAATCAGTGCCCATGCAGCAGTAATTAGGCCATCCGGCTGTCCTTTATTTCAGATCCCCCTGTCCCGTGTCCTGTCCCCCCTCCCCTCCACCCGAAACTGAAAATTCTCTCCTGTGATGGCTTGAATTTGCAACCTTGGGTCTTTCACTTAAGTGGCTAATAGTATATTTAGTTATTGGTAAGGCCTGTGCAGTGGTTTATTCAAATTTCTGGGCTATTAAAGACAGTCAGTTTACTTGGTCATTGCAGCTGGAGTATGTAACTTTGAGTCTTAGCTCCTTTCTTTCTGATGGTAACAGCAGCTTCCTGATGACAAAGGAAAGTATAAGTATACAGAGCATTTGGGTTGCTGCTACTGCCAGTTTCTGCCCAGGTTGTTATTAGTGGAAGGTAAGAATAAAAAAACCTCCTCTCCTGAGTATGACTAGTGTGTTCCGCTGATGTTAAGAATGAGTTTCTTGTTGCCTGAAAGGAGGAATGAATTCAAAAGATGCTTTAGAAGAAGCTTCCAGTAATGCAGGATGTTAATATCTCTGTCCATTTTATGAACATCTCCATACATCCATTTAATTAAGCTAGGTAAATTCCCCTGAATAAAGACAGATTGCACTGTTACTAGTGTGTCAGAGTATGAGAAGCATAGAAAAATAAGAGACTACTGTGACAGTTGCCTGAGGTGTAATGTGTGAGATAGCACGTGGCTTTTCTGACATCAGCCTTTTCCCACCTTCTCACCTGATAGAATTTCCTGAATGCGCAAATGGGAGTGGAATCAACAACAGATATGTTGATTTGTGCCTTAGTCCAAAAAAAGGCAGGTTTGTGGCAGCAAGCGGTGAGGAAACCCTGCTTGTGACCACTGCACTGCACTGGTTATAAAGATTTTTTTCTTTGGTATCTCCACTCTTCCAGAATTAGACAACAGAAAGGGAATTGCTGCGGCTGAAAGGAGAGCAGCATGCCTGCTCACTGGTTATTTTAATTAGATTTTGTTGCATCCCCTGCTATGAACTAAACCTGAGGTTTTGAACTCAAGGCACTTCACATTTTCTTATTTTTATTGTTTTCTTGAGGAATGTAGATGTGGAAAGTTGTCCTCTTCAGTGCATGGGCATGTGGCATCTCAGCTGCAGTGCAGCCCTGTCTTGATCTCATTTGCTAGTTTCTGTTTTGGGAAGTTTCTGTTTAGTTTCTCTCCTGTTTTTATTTTATTTTAATTATTTTATTTTTATTTTATTTTTATGCAGTTTTGTTCCAGGTATTTGTCTTCGATATTTCAGCGTAGTACTGGGCTGACGCAGCAATATCCTGGTTCTATTCAGTGTTTTTTAGCACAATAGCTTGTCATTAAAAAAATGTGGCTTTAAGCATCTCCTTTCTAATGACTCGAATGGCACCCTATTGATTATCAGTCTGCAGCATTGCATTTTGCAATATACATACCGGAGAACAGAAATCTATTCAGTTTTGTAAGTAGTTCCTGCTTCTCTTGGTTTTTTTTTTTTGCCAGGCATAAATCAACAGTCTGCCTTGGCTCATCAGATGTTCACTTTCTGTGCATCATATGCCATGTATCTCATGCCCTTTTCTCTTGAACTACCAGTCTGAAGTATTTGTTCCTCAGAGCTAATCACCCATTCATCCTGATTTGCTCTTGGCTTTTTGATTATATTACTGCAATGAATTCTACTGCTGTTGTTGAGGTTCTCACCTACTGCTCAGTTTAGTAAAGACTTGAAGGTGAGGTAACTTAGGGAGATGCATGATACGATTAGATGTGGTATTTCAAATTTAATATCATCCCTAGTGTGATTTACAACCAAAACCCAATGTCACACTTTCTTTTTTGCTTGCTCACAGAAATTCATTTAGAACAGGAGAATCTTATTTACCAACGTGAATTAAATTTTTGGCAAATGTTTAGGTCATTTTGAGGGATTTCAAAGCATGGATAAAGAACTGGAAGAGGAGACAAATCTGTGGAAGCCACATGTATAATTGAGGGATAAGTTAAGGAATCTTCTATGAAAATTCAATTAAAATTTAAGTAGAGGCATCTTCAAAAATATAATGAAAATTTTAAGTGCATTGAAACAGCTTTATGGAGGAAAACCAGAAGTATTTTGCATTTCAAAAGCCAATGAGATGAAAATTCCCTTTATAATAGCCAAGACAGCTGTAAGATAGCACTTACAGTACTATACTTGTCATGCTATTCAAATTAAAACCTTGCTGAGCACATGTTGATCAAGTCATTTTAATACACCTGCAATAAATGACTATCACCACACTACAGGCAGAGAGAATGTGAAGTTCAGTGGACTGTATATTTCAGAGTTAACCAAAATCCCTGATGTTCTTGTGGATGAAAAACTACTGGGCACAAACACTGCAGTAGCACTGTCTATCCACTAAAATTTGATGTTATTCCTGGAAGGGGAGGTATTGGATTAGATCTAAATGCCAACAAACCAGCTGGTTTGACACTCTGATATAATTCCTTGAAGTACTGAATTTTGGAAGTGGTATTTACAGGAATCTCTCTCAAACCCATGCTTTCTCCCCATTTCTGGTGACAGTGTTACAGCAGATGAAAGCTAGCTCCTTCTATGCGTTTCCCAGTGGCATCAGCACTGAGGTATGAGGGATGAATCCCAGTTAAAACAACACTTAATTCCAGTGAAATGGGTAGGGATTTGTCTGGGGTTTGAATGTGTCTCTAGCTGTTGGTGTCTGCACTAACAGCTGTAGTCTTTAGGTACATAGTGTCTACAGTTCATCAGTCAAGCTTTTATTGATTTCTCTAGGCTATCCCAGAAATTAAACTGTATTCAAATTGGAAAATGTCATTCTGGGCTTTGGAGATCCTTCCTGCAGGTCCTTTCTTTGGACCTGGCTATATAGGTGCTGAGAGGTGAGTGCAAGTGAGTGCCCATATGTGCAACATGCTTCTCAGTTTACTTGCTTTGTATGCTGTGGACAGCTAGCAGCAGCCCTGGGGTAACTTGTTTGGCCATGGCTTGGTTGTATGGGAGGCTCAGATATGTGCCATTGGCATGGACAGCTCTCCATATTCCTGGCCAGCGTGGACAATCCAAGTCTGGCTGTGGGGCAAGGGAGCTAGACCTGTTGTGGCTGCTTGTGATATTTTTTTCTCCTGTTTCTTGGTGGGCAGTTTTGGACTTTGCTTCCTTTAGAATTCTGCATCGTTCTGCCAGGTGTCCTGATTGCCCTTTCTACTGGGGCTGTAAGTTTTCCCTTCTCTTCCAAAAAGTGCTCTCAGACTATTTTTACTTGGAAATTTCTTAATGGTAATGGTTTGTCAAATAGGCCTTTTGATTTTCTTTGACAGGCTGCTGTCCAGGATACTAGCAGGCATATATTGTACAACTTCAGATCTACATCCATTGTGGGTTAATTTAAGAACTTAAATGAGAAGCTTGAGTAAAGAGACTTAATGCATTAGGGAATTTCTGTAATGAACGGATAAAAGAGTTGCTTCTGAATTGCCTTTGAGCCACTCAGTCTGTGTCACTAAAGAAGGTTTTCCCTTGACTGTTTAGGCTGATGAGAGTGCTGACTTGGGTGCCTTAATTCAGTGCATAGCATCTCCAAAGGCCGCCTGAGGCAGTGAAATGTGGAGTCATGGTTAATGTGGGTCATCTACCAGACCAGGCAAGAAATTGGAAAGCCTATTAAAGCATTGAGGAGGAGTGTGGTGTGCCTGCTAGGACTAGAAAAGGAGCTTTTTTTTTCTGCTGTGAAATGCAACATTCTGTCAGGCATTTGAAAGATAAGGATATTTCTAGTGGATGAACAGATAGAATTCAGATGATATCCCATAGGGAAGGTGTTTTATCTCAAGTCATCCAGCAAAAAAATATAAGCTATTTGCTAGCAACAATAACTAATGAAAGGAATAACGTAAGGCTTATTCTGTGGGTTGTTTTTTTTTTTTTAAAAAGCACGTTTGGTGAACTGTGCCTTCCCTTGACCCCCTGTTCAGGGGATTGGAATGTGGCTGCTCTGCTCCCCTTCTCTGACACTGGCCATGGGAGGGAGATACTTAATTTTACATAGGTTTTTTTTTTAAATCTGGCACTGACTGGCCTTGAAATGTTGCCAATAATGACATTCCTAAATAATATTCTTACTGCTTCAGAAAGAATAAATACCAGAGTGCCTGCAGACACCTTCCTTTTCATTTCTCTGTGGCTGTCAGAGCTGTTCCAAATAGGTAGAATATAGTCAGAAATTGCAGTGTGCTTGCTTCTAAAATGCTTTTTGACCTGAATAGCATTCTGTTGATAACAATGCCTGTATATGGAGTTGCCTGTGGCATTTTAGGTAGGCATGATCTTGCTTCTACTGGCATCTGTTACGCACCCCCCAGCTCCTGGCACTTCTCTTTGGGGCTGGTGGTATAGTAGTACTGCCTTAGTTGTTTTTTGTCTTTTTAGCTAGTAACTCTCCAGGCACATGGGAGCAGTGCAAACATTTTGTACCTAATAGAGAGTAAGGGTCTCTTGTGTGAGGAAGTTTCTTGTATGCTCCTTGCCCAGTCCCACCATCACAGCTGGTAAAGCCTAATGTGTCCTACAAGATTTAAGCCACACAAGAATCCTTTCTGTGTTACTCCATGGATGTTGTTTCTGAAGTTGTACCCATCAGTTTTATTGCAACACAGCTTTAGTTTCATGCTGGGTGATTCTTTTTTGCTTAATAATGTGTTTATAAAAAAATCCAGTGTAGGTTCCCATGAAATCATCCTTAGATTATTCTAATCCAGGAAGTGGCTTCAGTTGAAGAAAAGCGTGTCAGGATTGGAGTGCCTATTGCAGAACCAGTGAGGATGGTGTGAGGTACTGGCGATGCATCCTTCTATCCTTATAATCTGTAGACTCCTGGATGCAATACTGGAGTGTGATATAGGATACCTGGGCTCAGATTGCTTCTGTGCTTGCTTGAGCATGGGAACATGAACTTGGATTCTCTGTGACAACTGTGGTCATTCCAGCCACTGGGAAATTAGTGTATTTAGTTCCTTAACTTGTACTGAAAATCCCCCAAATGCTGTCCTCTTCCCTAACTTTTCCCCACACACCCCTCTTCCCCCCAGCATAACAAACCAAGAAATAATAATTTTGGCTGTAGGGAAAGGGGTTTCTTGACCTGAAGCAAATGTTTTCATCTTTCATAGCATTTAGGATAAATTCAATTTTGGGACTGATGTGAAGTACTTTTAGCTGTTCATCTGGTGAGCCATGACATTGATTGTTCACACATGGTTTTTGTTGTATGGGCTTGTTTTGTTGTATTCCCTTCCACCTTCCCACCCCTACGCTGTGTTAGAAAGGCAGGCATTTGAAGGAAGGTTTTATGTTAACTTTTTCCTCTAAGAAATGTGGGCAAGACTGATCCCTCTCCCTGTCAGAGGCTAGGAATATCTTACAGTAAGAAAACATAGGAGAGATAAGTGTTTCTTTTTCACAACTTCTCTGCTATGCCTACCTGCCTCCCTGTCAGGAGATGTTGGTGTTGACTGAGGTTTGGATAAGGAGGAGGCTCTCCTTTGTTTTATGTTTGTGCGCAGGAGAGCAGAGAATAGCCCTGTATGGAGCTGGCACTTAAGAAGATGTGAATGGTCCCTAGGAACAGTAGCTGTGCATCCATCAAGTTCCCTGTGTAAAAGCAGGGAAGTAGGAGGAAACACTTGAAAAACTTGGCAGTCAGAGCAGTCTGAGGGGAGCTGAGCTTTATTCCTTGAAGAGTATTTAAATTGTTGCCAGAAAACCCTTCCCCTGTTCTGGTACCCTTGCATACTTGGAGAAAAAGTTGCTAATCATGTAGTGTGGATCCAGACTCCATTTTCTGTCTTTAGAAAGTTGATGTACTGTTTCAAAGCAGCTAGGAAAAAAAAGTAGTATTTTTTTTAATGTGTATGTTGGATTAATTGTGTTGACTATTTGAGATTTTTCTCCAGATATGAATATAATAGATTACCAGAATTAAGCTCATTCAGGTAGTAAGTCATATTGCACGCGCAGTTTTCCTTGCTGAGTCCCATGATGTGCCCCATGTCCTGTTACATGCGCAGAGTGGGCAGGATACGTACCTAGTTTTTTATATATATTTCTTGATTAGCTCTTAAGTCTAGGTAGGAAAATGCTTGTTAATATGATCAGCTGATTCGCATGCCTCCTTACCTCAATCCATTTTCAGCAGCTCTGCAGAGAGCAGGAAACTTCAGCTGTGTATAGCCTTCCTGTCAAGGGGCCACCAAGGGGGGATGCCAAAGACATTTTCTCTGCTTTCCCTGTGAATGTGGGGTCTCTTGCTGAATTCCACAGCAGTCTCATATGTTGCTGTCCATGAAATCGCTGAATTACAGGTCTGACAAAACAGAGTTCCATCTGTGATTCTTTGTTGGGAAGCTGGATGATGTACTGGGTACTGTAACATAGGAAACACACTTAAAAATAGGCTTAATGGTATTTGTTGAGAACTTACCAAAGATTGCTCTTTTTTTTTTTTTTTTTTTTTTTTTTTTTTTGGCATTTGATGCTCAGTTTTGCCATTCTAGATACAGATTATATATGAACCACAGAAGTTTACTGGAACATATGAAGTTGAATGTTCATAATACTTTTCTTGGTGATCAGCCTTGCTGACTTTTCCAGAATGCACATGATGGATTTTTTGTGCTATTTACATTAAGAGTTTCCCTGTTAACATGTTTGTTGTGTTTATCTGCTGATATTTAGAGACATGTATGCAATTTAAAATTGTTCTACTGAGTGAAATGAGCTTGGTAGGTTTTGAAAAAGGGTTAAGCATGTATAAATGTAATAAGATAAGCTAGAGTTATGTTAGAAAGGATTAAAAACATAAGTGATATAAATCCCTATGCCTCGGGGGATAATTGATGGAGTTTATAAAGGAATTTCCCTGATGGGTAAATTAGTCTATAATTGCCCCCATAGGGACTCCCTCCTTAAACATCTGATACTAGTGTCAGTCAATACCATGCTTGATGGGCCTTCAAACTAAATCAGGGTGGCAACTCTCATGTCATAGTAACTAACACAGTGCTGTGGTGTATATCGGGTTCCTTCCTGGCAATGTAAAAAATATTTACTGTATGGCTGTAGTATGTCATAGCAATACATTGTATCTTATTATGCTTATGCTATATATTGCAATATGTAACAGATAGTAAACATAATTGCCAGTACTATGCAATGGCTCTTGGAGTTGCACTTTCCAAGAAGGGTAAATTTCTCTCTTTCAATGGAATTAAGTGACTTATTTCAGGCTGAAAGTCTCTCTATTTTAGAGTTTTAAGCAGTTTGGACTCAGAGCCATTTTACTACTATCTGTGGGGACCATTCAAAGACAAACCAAGGATGGCATTCCTCTCGTTCCCACTCTGACTCATGGATTTTTCATATGAAGCTTCCACAGGCTTTGTGGCAGAAAGGTCCTTGGGAAAAAAGCAAGACAAATATGTAGGTAGGCAGGGACTGGAAGCCTCACTCACCTCTGAGGCATCTTGGATGTGTGGGAGAAAGGGGATTACAGGTCTGGGGCTCCATGGATTAGAGCTAAACCACTTCTTAGGAGATTTGTGTAACTCCAGAAGAGTGAAGGTGGCAGCTGAGCAAAATATTTTCAGAGATCTAACAAGTCATCTGCTAGGAGCTCTTCATGCCACTTTTAAGGAGGGTTGAGAAATGACTGTCACTGTGAAAAAGCGTTACCTTTTGAGTAAGTGATATTCTTAATGAGAGTTACAGTGCTGGATCAGGGCTATTCATAAGCAATAAATCCTCATTTTTCCTGTGCATTAATGACAAATAACACCACCATTAAAAGGACTACAAAACAAACAACCCCCTAACACCCCCCCCCTTCCCAAAGCCCCAAACAACCAAGCAACAAAACAAAACCATTCCCTGCCTACTTAGTACAGATTCAGTTCCCCATTCAGTATTGAAAGTCTCCTCCCACAGAGGGAGTTGAGGAATATTATGGCAGCAGAAATGCTTAATCCAAAGTTATTTGTAGAGTCATCCTGGGCTGCTGTAAGGTTTGCTGATTGTTGCTCTCTTGCTGGAGTTTTGACTAATTCTCCTGCTACATGTGTATTGCCCACCCAGGAGGCAAATTCTTCTCACAGTCTTAAACCATCTTAAAACTGAACCTGCGGCAGGATGTGTGTTAGTTCCCTACTTTATAGCCTCTGCAGTATAGAGGCGATAGAGACCATGCTTTATAACATTTACTTCCTTTTGTAAAGGATCTCAGGTTCATACCTTATAAGATTTTTATTATTTTTTTTTTTTTAACCATAGTAAAAGATGAGTGTCTTGCTACTGGAAAATGGCCTTAAATTATTATCTTGACAATGTGAGGAAAGAATTGAGTTTTTTTCCCTCTCTGCCCCCTCTCAAATACAAGGGCGTTTCACACAGCTTGCAGGTCTACTAAACAAGAGCAGGTCTCTTTACATAGCTAATCTTGCCACAGTAAATTCAATGCATTAGAATGCAAAAAGGAAACAAACACCTGCTGACAGATAAAAGGAAAGTCACATTTTTCCCGTAGGGAAAACAAACTTTTAACAGCCATCTCTAGGCAAGTTTTCTTGTGAAAAAATTTGTATATGTTACCCTACCACCCTGCCCCCGTAAGAAAAGAAAGGAGTTAAGGGTTATTGAGCACTGTGAGTGTTAGCCATTTATCACAGGTGTTTCTGTAATTGTGATTCATGGAGAGCCGTCAGACTGTTCAATTGCCATCAGGCTCTGGCTTTGTGTAGAGAGGGTCTTCTGCTAGTGCCCTGGGTTGCAACATAAATCATATTGGTTGACTTAGGTATGTTGTATTTTTCTCCTGTATGTGCCCTGGACTCACTTTTCTTTTTTCCTGTAGTTGTATCTTCCCAGTTTTGCTCTGTAGAGTCTTGTATTTTCCTGCTGGGCAGTGATTAAATGACTGCACTTCAGAAGCACTGGGGAATAGGTGTGTGTCATTGCCTGTGAGGACTTGACCTCCTGCAGGAGCCAGGTGGCTTGGGAGAAGGCATGCTGGGGGAAAGGATGGGTGGACTTGTGCATTCTGTCTGTCTAGGATGCATGGATTGTTTTCTTTGAGATTGGAAGAATTGATCTGCACTATATTTGAGATCTGTAGTTTTCTCAGGCTACCAATGCTCATTTCCTTCGTGTCAGCCTGACTGAACATTTCAACTGCAAGATCCACCACTGAATTTTCCTGGCCATATTATTCACTTTAAACTTCTGTTACTATAGAAGCGCACTGGGATTGGTCTTCTTATCTTGAAATAAAAAGCAAAATTTCACACTGATTCCACCGGTAAAACAGGATCGAACTTCAACATTCAAAATTTTGGTTGAAGTTTTTAATATGTTTTTGAGAAGTAAATATAGGTAGCTACAGTAGCACGTTTGTGGCAACAGGAAGTTGAAAATAGGCTCAATTATTTAGTGTATGTGGTGGCCTTCACAGCTTGCACTTATTTCCTTAAGCAGCAGTCATTTTTTTTTTTTTAATTTTATTAAATGTGGAAAGTGTATCTGACTTATTCAGTGTTTTTGAGCAGATTATTTAGGGCTTGACATAGTAACAGTGATGTCAGGCAATGCTTTAATCTTGTTTCTGGTAGGAAAAATCTCTCAATGGCCTTTGGAGTCAGCACCAGTGAAAAGACTATTTTTTTTTTTTCCTGTTTCAGTGTTATTGCAAATACTTCACTTTCACTGTGATCATCCGATGACCTTGCCAAATATTTGAGGATAATTTCTGCTTATGATATTTTATTGTGGAAAAAAAGCCCAAACCAAACCCCGAACAAACCAAGAACAGCTTCTGTTAGTTATGCTTTTAGCATGTAGCTTCTCAGTACTTCATGGCCCTCAGTGTAGCATGCTAGACTGTGCTGTTTTCTGTATTCTTTGGACAGAACATACATTTTTTGAGATCTTTTTACTTCCAAGTACCTGTTTAACTTTTCTACCCAGTTGTCTTTAATACTTTTCAAGGGGAAAAAAATATCTCTGTTGCACCTTATTTATTCTAAATCTTATATTGTTTTATGAAGTTATCAAGAAATTTATTCTTTATAAATGATTTGAGAACATCTGTAAGTTCCTCTGTAGAACAGTGTTAAAATGCTCTAATAGAGAAGCTAAGAATGAATTAATAATCCATGCCACCTGCATCCTTCAGAATTTTGCCAGCCATTTACCAATTTGTCTCCTAAAGTTCTTGTAACAACCTTCCCTATTCTTTAGGTCATTCTCTTTTTGAGTTGATAGTGTTTTACAGGGTACATTTACCTTTGATAGTACAAAGGTATGTTGGATGTGTGCAGAAATGTGTTGTAACACTTCAGCAGTTTGCATCTTGAACTAAATTCTGTGCTTATGATATTGCTTGTTGAGTAAAACTAACTTCTTATGTGCTCTGACACACCCACAACTCTCCACATGCTTGGATGCCCTTCTCCCTTCAAATATTAATGAAATCCTGTCAGTGACTTGAGGCTTCCCTGAAATAATGGCCAGCTGCTACTCTGTGCCTAATTTGCTCTTTTCAGGTTTGCTTTATAGCTTTCAGAATTTACCATCTCATTGAAATACTTTTTTTTTTTTAATAAGAAAAATATATTTGCTCTATTCTAGCTTGTATTTTTGCATACAAACTCAGGTTTTTAAGACAAACTTATTGCTTGTTCTTTGTTTGGCATCTTTCCTTTCCTGTACAGCTGTTTAGCCACTTTGTAGTACAGCCTGAATAATTCCACTACTCACAGAAAATGGTCTTCCTTGTGTATGTGAAGTCCCTTGCCTGTGGTGTTACATGAGCAGAAATGAAGGGTGAATTTGGCACTTGATGTAGACGAGATGCGCTTGAACTCACTTTAAGCATCTAGGTGGGAATTTATTGCAACATCAAACGAGCTGCAGTATTGATTAAGTAAATCAAAGCGTTTTCTTGTTAGGACAGTCCATCCTAGAGCCTTATAAAGAAAGATGTGAGAAGGCTCAAGTGTTTGCTTTTAACAAGATAAGTTTGTATTTTCCAAAGTGGGGTACTTCATCAATATAATAAAGGAAACTCAAACACAAGCTGCTAGATCTTGATGAGAATATAAATTGACTTGTTCTGCTTGGTGGAAAAGCCCCCTGACCCAAAACATGTCATTCCATCTGTCAGTGTGTAGGCACCAGAGGAGAAGAAAAATGAATGCTGTGGCTTTAGAAGAGTTACTTTTGGGATTGTTTACATAGCACCTAGTCTGTACCCTGGTTTAAAAGATAAGTAATTTTCTACTTTACATCAGGAGTAAATAATTTCTTAGTCAAAAGTAGGTAAACAAAATTAAATGTTATGGAAAACTTTACCTTGATTCTATTTTTAATCTGTTTACTCATGGAAGAAAGGCAGAGTAACAAAGTTGTTATGCTTAGATCCGTCATACATCAGACACATCTTAGCCCATTGTCTTGCTTGTAGATATCTTTTGATGGAACTATTATGGATGAGCGTTATACTGGTCTTTACGACATCTTGCTGATGGTGTTTAGCTTTGATGGTTCACCTATTTGCTCCAGGCTTTTTATTTAATTTTAGATAAAGGTGGAGAAGAAATGAGATAGCAAACCAGGAAAAAAACCCATAGTGCTATTTGGGAAATACCTTGAATATATTCTATGGCACTTAGGCAAAAACTCAAACATGTGGGGAAATATCTCCTCTTTTTGGGGGGGATCACAAAGCATTTGTTTTTATGGAAATTAGATTATTTTTGTATATTCTAAATTTTACGAATAGTATTTTCCTTGGGGTGTGTTTTTTTTTTTTTTTTTTTGGACAAACTTCCATGAAAGAGGGAGTAATGCATTCAGTTCTGATGCAGTTTGCCAAAACAGCTGAATCTTAATATGTATGGTTTCCTATACTAATTCCTATTATTTCACATAAAATATGGTCGTCCAGAATGGTTTTACTTCACCACTTTGTGCGAACTTTTAGCTTCATGAGGTTCTTTTCCCTGCAGATTATGTAGCAACACATGCATTCATGTCAGTTTATGGAAGAACATGGTATGATCCTATTCTTGGAGGCTAATACCTGATATTTACATGAACTGTGGTGGAAGAACAAACATAGGTATGACTATTTTTTTAGCCTACCAGATATGGTTTTTAGGTTGACTTTTAGATACTAGGGAAGATATTCACTTGATATAAATTGGTACAGCTTCTTTAGTCCTGGTATTGCTTTGCGTGATTAGAATTAGATGTGACATTAGATGGACTCTTTTGTATGATAGAAAAAATTATATGTTTACTGCTTCTCATCTCTTCTATGAGAGCTTTGAAAATACTTTGTAGTTGTAAGAATATACTCCAATGATACAGCATAATGGAAATCATCAAGGACTTTGAGACACCAAATACTTTTTTCCTTCCTACTCGATGAATGGAAACCTTGGATCATTTTTCTATAGACAGCTAACTTGCCATTAAAATTAATTATGTACTTTAGCACTCTTCTGAGGAGAGGATATCCTGTATGAGATCATTACATTATCTATGTCTTCTGATAGAGTTGCCTGAAATGAGAGGAAGAAAAAATGTGAATTTCCTCTGGATTGCACAGTTTTGTTAAACATCACTTGATACTAATAGAAAATACAAATATAAATTCTGAGCACTGAAAAAACCAAAGACTTTTCAAGGTGGACAATTAATGAAATGGATGCAGGTGAAACTGATAATATTGTGTTTAGGTTTTATTTTCAGGGTGAAATATTTTAAAATGAACATAGACAGCTGAAGTGCAATCTATGTTTCTTTGGAAGACCAAACAGGTATTTTTCCTAGGGAATAATGTAACAAATTAGTCAATATCACATTGTAAAAATGTAGGAAATGTCTGCTGAAAATGTTAGGTCTGGTCAAAATCAAGCTTACCAGCCTCCTCTGTATCTTTCAGAGACACTCTCTCATGCTTGAAAAAGCTATCTGTTAGGTATAAAAAGATTACCTGGTGGACTGAGCAAATGATTGCTGATGTTTTATGTGTTTTACTATGCTGCTTAGAGCAAGAAGATTGTATGGGGTTGTTTGGTTTGATTTTTGTTTTGGACTTGTATGCTTAAAAAAATAATAAAATCATAGAATAGTTATGGTTGGAAAGGACCTTAAGATTATCTAGTTCCAAACCTGTGCATTGGCTTTTTTTTATTTTTCTCAGTAGTGTTGGACAGAGTACCCTGTTAAAATATTTCAGTTGGACAAGACCTGCAATGATCATGTAGTCCAACTGCCTGACCAATTTAGGGCTGACAGAGTTAAAGCATGTTATAAAAGGCATTGTCCAAATGACTTTTAAACACTCGCCAGGCTTGGGACATCAAACATCACTCTAAGGAGCCTGTTACAGTGATGTTATATTCCATTGTGTTAGGACTTCAAAACCAGGTGTACTGCCTTCGAAAATCTGGTATATTTTTTTCTTAATTAGTCCCATTTTTTAAGGAATAGTAACTTTTAAAGAGTGAAAATTTAATAAAACAGAGAAGGCCAAGATAGGTTTGCATAAAAATGGATTTCTTACATTTTTAGCACGTGCTCCAACAGGTCCACATCTTTCTTGTGTTGGGGGCCCCAGAGATGAGCACAGTACTGCAGATGGGGTCTCACTAAAGCAGAGTGGAGGGGGAGAATCCCCTCCCTTGACCTGCTGGTCACACTTCTTTTGACACAGGCCAGGATACAGTTGGCTTTCTGGGCTGCAAATGCACATTGTCAAGTCATATTGAGCTTCTCAACCCATATTGCCTTAACTGTGTCTTTTAAACTTGAAATCTTTTACTTCCACTTGTAATGTAGCACTTCAATCTCAATATAAATGGTTTTCCTTTAAGTGCTATGTGCTTGAGGGAACAGGTCAATGGATTAGGAATAAGACAGCCTCCATTGAGGCAGCAGTTAGAGTTCAATAGTTTTAGAGAATTTTCTGAACACATCTGATGGTGCAGTGTCCTTGGTTCAGCAGCCGCAGTCATTTTTCTCCTTCTTAGTAGCTGGTGCAGTGCTGTGGTTTTGACTTTCAGCCTGAGAACAACGCTGATAACACCGATGTTTTTAGTTACTGCTCAGTAACGTTTACTCTGTCCAAGGACTTTCTGAGTCTTGTGCTCTGCCAGGGAGGAGGGGAAGCTGGGAGGAAGCAGAGACAGGACACCTGACCCAAACTAATCAAAGAGGTATTCCATACCACAACACGTTATGCCCAGTATATAAACTGGGGCAGTTACCCAGAAGGGTTAGATCCCTGCTTGGGTCGGGCTGGGTACCTGTCGGCAGGTGGTGAGCAGTTGTATTCTCTTCCCTTGTTATTTCTGTTATCATTATTATTGGTGGTGGCAGAATTAGTGGTTTGTGTTATACCTTAGTTACTGCACTGTTCTTATCTCAGCCTGTGGGAGTTACATTCTTTTGGTTCTCCTCCCCATCCCTCCAGGAGCGGGGTCAGGGAGGAAGGTGGAAGTGTGAGCTAACAACTGCATGGCTGATTTGCCAACTGGGCTTAAACCACAACATGCAGATTCTTCAGGAATCTGGAGACTGGACAGTACTTCCTTACTTGCTGTTGATCTGCGGGAGATCATGGGGGGGGGGGGAGGGGGGCAAAAAAATCAGCTGCCAGCTTTTGGGCAGCTCTTCCACCAGGTATGGGCAACTTATTTTCCTCCCTTAAAGAAATGGGTATAAGGGATAACCCACAGTTCCAGACAAACCCGTAAAGTATCCCAAGCATTTTTATAAATTAGTAGCAGGTGCCTGGGCTGTAGCTCCTACTCCATATCCCATATGGAGCAGGTTCTGTATTCCACAATAAAATGTTGATTTAAACTGAAGTAGGTGTTTTCAATTAGCAATTTACTGATGGCTTTATTTCTCAGCAGGGAAATTAATGGAATGTGGCAGCATCTTTTGCTGTCTAAACATCCTGTTTAACATGTGAATCATATACAGTTTTCTATCCACACATAAGGAATTTAAGCTTGACTTGCATTTTAAGTTCAGTTTCTGTACCTGAGTTGGAGCAAGCTGTGGAAATGTCATGTGTGCCCCAGATCTGCTCCTGCACCTAAGGGAAGTACCAACACCCTATTCTGCATATTAACAAAGGATGCAGCAATCAGAAATAGGTTCTAACCAAATGTATGAATATCTCTGTTTTGTGGACATCATCATCAGTTTTTAAGGGGTGTGGTGATGGGCAATCTTTTGGCAGACAGAAACCTGTGAGCTGGTGATTGCCAAGTGCACGAAAGCTAAACATCTGATGTCCAAGTTTCAGCTTCAGATATATTGGGGTTTTGCCAGTGAGATTTCATTTTTGGAAGTAACACCTTTAAAAGACTACCACGTAAAGGGACAAAGGTAATTTAAAACTAGCCGTTTGTAAAAACATTTAACAGTTAGTGCAGGCTGAATTCTAGTTTCTGGTGGCATATTTGAAAGGTTTGTAATCATATTTTGCTTGATGTAAAAGGATTGGATAGTAAGACATGAACCCTGGACACTCACTTGGTCCGTACCCACTTATTTTTGTGATCCAGATTTGGTCTGAGTTAAATAACAATTAGCTTGTCTGTAAAGTAGTTTGTGCCACTCTGAAATGAAGAAGTGGTAAGCAGCTACTATACCCTTTTGTTGTTTCCTTGCTTGTCTCTCTTCTTACCAGAAATAGAAGTGTTAGTTTTCCTGAAAGGAAAACTTTTTTCACAGATTTTCCAGCCATGTTTGTTGGAGGTGAATAATTTGAAAGTAGATTTCTGAGAGCTGTGTTTACAGCTCTAGGGGGAATTAGACATTGAATTGTTGTTAAGAATCTGGACTTTACAGCTTAATCCTGCTATCTTTTTACAGTGGAGCTCCTGTTTAAAACAAAATGTAGATTTTATGTGATCATTTGGAAGGAGATTCAGGCTAGAACTGATCATGTTACAAGCCTAGAAGTACATTTGTGAAGCAGAGTGTCTGTTTAATAGATACTGGAGGTTATCATAGCATGTGTTCAGCACTAGTCTAACATCTTCAGATTATCAGTTTGCAACCTGGGCAGAGCTTTTGTCTGGCCTGCCTACAACTATCTAGAACTCTGCAAAGTTTTACCCTACAAGATCTGCAGGACAACTCTCTTGATATGCTCGAGGGTAATACATTCAGAGATTCTGTTTAAAAACTTCTTTGCATTTTGATGACTGGCTAGTGGCTTCCAATATAGTCAGTCGTGTGGTGGTTCCTTATGCTTTTCCCACCTCAGTATCACAGTTCTAGCACTGCCTGGCACTCAGATATTATGAAAACAGTGTTCAAAGAAGGAAGTGTAACTCCTGGATTAAGAGGTTGTTCAAAATGGCAAAACTTGTAGGACCATTATCTCAGTAAGCTCATCCTGTAAGCAGTGCAAAAAGGAGATGTTATTTGAGTTTGGTGGATCTTAATGTTGTCTGTAAAGTCTTTAAACAAAATTTTTATTCCAGGCTTTTTTAAACAGTGATATATCTTTCAAAGCCTTAATGCATAGCATTTTATTCCAAGAAATTCACCAGCATTCTGTTGCAAAAGTAGCAAAAGACTTATGAGTCCTCTGTGGAAAATATAGTTGAGAGGACTGAGATGGTCAGCTCTAATATTTCCACATTGCTCCTCTATTGCATCAAGCTTGCAGAATTTCTCTGAACCACCTGCTTTCCTGAGGAATGTTCTGAACTGTTTTGAATGCCTGATTGGATTTAAGTATGTATATGTATGAGCAAGCAGGGAAAATTTTATACCCATGTATCACTAAGACCCCTTTCTTCCAATGAATTAACTTCAGAATTTTGCCTCGATAGATGATATCACAGATGATATTCAGGGAACTTTGATTTAAAATGTTAGACTAAACTAGGCATTTGGAAGCAATCTATGCAGTACTGATGCTTCTGTTATTTCATGCTTATGTTTACTTTTTCTATCAATTCCGCAGGAGGTCTGTTCTATTCAGTGAAGCATGTTGAACATGCTGAAGGTTAACCTCAGGAATAAATGTGTTGCTGGATAAGGGAGATGATATGAACTGCGGCCAGAATTTTATAATTTGCAAATCCACGCTTTACCTGTAATACTGATTTTCCAAATGATAGGACTAAAAATATCACTGAGATTTCTGAAGGGAATATCCAGTCTTTCATCTGTACTAATGTAACTGCTTCAGAAGTACTACTTTCTGAAAACTGATGACATAGGTAATATGAATTCATAGAGTGACTTCATTCCCCATTGGGCACATAAGTTCTCCACACCAGTACCACAATAATATTATCATAATGGACACCCAGAGACGGCACTATTAACTGGGCACTAAAAAGAGAAAGAAACTCTGAAATGGTGTGTAATCCTTTCTCTGTATGTTTTTAGGTAGCATGTGATGACTGGTCCTTCTGTGAACAAGTAGCATTTCTTGTCACAGGAGTTTAGACTTTAAACCTATTATTAAAAGGACAGAAAACATGATTCCTCCGAGGCGGGGCGGCCCCGGGAGCTGCCCCCGGGACCAGGACGCCACGAAGGAGGTGGCAGAGGGGGTGAGCCCGGTGGCCGCCGAGCTGGAGATGGCGGTGGAGAAGCAGAGCCCCGCGAGCCCGAGCCCCAGGAGGATGCAGGAGACCGCGCAGCACTTCCCAGCAAGGCAGAGGAGGATCTGGACTCAGACAAAGAGCAGCTGGTGGTGAGAGAGCCGGCAAGCACAGCAGCTACACCAGCCCCAGGGACAATTACAGCAGCCTCTTTTGAGAGTTCCGACGGTTTTGAATGGCCTTTGGGTACCCTTGAGACCTGCCTGCTGATTGTGATGGGGATCAGCATGTTGGCATGCGTTCAGAGTGTGTTTTACCCACAACCATTCTGTCTGGTCCCGAGAGTTAAGCAGAGTGGGGTGTGGGTCTTGTCTGGGGCTGGCCTGCAATGTGGGATGGCCGAGAGATTTTCCCCATGGCTGGACAGTCATGAGTGGCAGAGTGTGTGGGACAGTGTGGGCGAGTGCAAGTATCTAGTCCACTGGACCCCTCCAGTGCTTTGGAAGCGTCGGAGATGGAAGGCTGCTGTATGGAGTCCCCAGTGAAAAGCGGCTAAAATGAAATGGCTCAGATGGACTTAGATTGGCAACATAAGGGTGAATTATTTTGAGCCTTGTGGGCCCATGACACCATCTAAGACCATAGATATTCACTGTCTATCACAGCAGACTCATTAGCATGTTTCCATTGGTGTTGGAATGTGCTGTTCAGGTAATTTTTTTTTTCCTTACAAAATAATTATTTTCATGAATATGTAAGGTTCAGTATGTAACTCCTGAGGTCCCATTACAAAGTTCAGAAACCTTTTCACTCTCAATATCCAGTTATCAACACCATCTGTGCAGTTTGTCAGTTCATGTTATTTATCAGCAAAAGTTACTATATTATTAAAAACACTAAACAATGCCTCCCAAAACTAAACAAAGAAAACCCCAGCCACAACAACTAGTCTGTTGGGGTTCTCCAAAGAATATTAAAGCAGATTCCATGCATCTGTGAGAACGCACTTTGAAGTGGCAAAATCTCATTTTGTTACTAACAGTGAACATGCATTCTAGTATGGTGTTCCCCCCCCCCCCTCCTTAAATGTGGTATGTAATTATAAAATGTGAAATAAAGGGTTAAATTATGCACATGGATTCCTACCTTCACAGAATAAGGTTAAATATAGCTATTCCTCCATGTCTGCAGACACCTCTGTTATATAGGAATTTTCTTTCTTGTGCTTTGAAATGGTCTTAAATTATTTTTGATATGTACTGGGAATTCTTTTCTGAAAGATGGAGCAAACCTGACTTGGTGACCTGGCAATCTTTTGGGTAAGACCATGGAAAGAGCCTATTGTAGACTCCCTAAAGGCAGCAGTCTGTTTTTTGAAGTGTGAGAATCATGAACTTCCGTAAAGACAAGAAAACAGTCTATGGTTGACAATATCAAGCAGGTTCAAACTGAAGTTCAGAAGAAAAGACAGAATCATATCTGTAATATTTTCTGGTTTAGGTAAAAGAGAAAGAAGCTTCTACTTTTGCCCATGGAGGAAATATTTCCTAGGGTACAAACTCAGTAAAAAAATTTCTTCTTCCTTTGTCACAAATAGCAGAAAGAAAGGGCTGACTATCTTTCTAACCACTGCATAGCCAGTGACCAAGATTTATTTTAGCTGATTATCATAGATTAATGGTGAATTCTGTTTTGTCCATGTCAGGTATTTTTCTGGAGCTGACTTTGAAATCTTGTTTGGTCTAAAATCACAGAATGGCTTGGGTTAGAAAGGACCTTAAGATCATCTAGTTCCAACTCCCCTACCATGGGATGCCTTACCCTAGGACCATGTCACCCAAGGCTCTGTCCAACCTGGCCTTGAACACTGCCAGGGATCCTTGCTAACAATGGAATAATGTAACAAATACTTGAAATTTTTGTCTCTACTGCTTACTAGATTCATTTTTCCATTATGTCTCCAGACACATCTATGTCTGGCTCTACTAAAATGCAGTGTTTATAGTATGGCTGCATTTGATTCAGCTGCAAGTTTCATATTTTTGTGTCTTCTGCTTCACAAATAAGGTGACACTGGTAGATCATATGCAGTTTTCAAGTAAGAATGCTACTCTGTGCATTCCAGCAAGTCTGGCTAAGTGTATTTCCTTTGTGAGATCTCATACTGCTTTATGCACAACCCTTGCTTCCTCATTCATGTTGTTTTTATTTCCTTTTTTGTGTCTCCAATTTTTTTTTTAAACTCCTTTGTGAACTTTATCTATTTTATGAATTCGTGACAATCACCACTGATTATTGATAGGTATATACTGTCCCTGGCTTATGGTGTGGACAAAACTAGATCTCAAATGCTTCGGATATTGCTACCTTCTGTAATGACTCTGAGTAGTTTTACTGACCTAGATGCATCAGCCAAAAGCTGCCAGTTATGAAAGAAGATGCTTTTATTTTGTGGGCTCAAAGTATACTATCATTATCAAATTGAGAAGCTAAGATGCTTGATCAACATCATATTTTGTTGATCAAAGTTTTCATAATGCTTTAGTTCTGATGGCGTTTTCTGACAAAAACATTTGACTTTCGTTTTTTCATAATCACAGACACATTTTTTCGCTTGTTTATTTCACTAAAGTGGTGTGTTTTGGGAGAGAAACAATGTCATATTGTTTGGGCAAATTCCTAATATGACATATATTCAGTTTTGAGAAAAGAATTTTTACTTTGCACATTTTTCTCTGGGATCCTATTGTTTGCTCTACATATGAAAGTATTGTAATGTATTCTTGTTGCATATGAAATTAACAAAGAAATTACTTTCATCAATGTTGAAAAATATAAATCAAATATCACAGTTTATACAAAAGTTTGGGAGGTATATAGTCCAGTGTTTAAAAACTGTCTCAAGATGTGAGATACCTAGGATCAATTTGCTACTCCAGTGTGGATTTCCTGTTTGGATGAGGGCTTCTTGTGCTTCACTTCCTTAGCTGCAGTGTGTTTACAGTTACACAGGGTGCTGTGATTAATGTTTTACAGGTGCTATAATACCGCTGCGATGGGAGCCATCTAAATATTAACAAATATCCAGTAGAGTAGCTGTGTTTCTGAGAAGTATAGAGTCTGGTTTTTAGAAATATCCAAGGAATCTCAGTGAACATGAGTACAGAACAACATGCCTGCTGAAGCAGCATCTTCTCACTTACTGAGCTTATACCCCCCAATGATGGCTACTGTTCTTATTTGTGCAATAGCTTCCCCACACACACACACACATGTATATCAGTCTAGGTAAGCACTGGCCATGAGAGTTGAGCAAAAGCAAACCTATATCATTCACTGATCTTTGTGCCCCTCTCTTATCACCTGCCCATTTGTGCAGTCTTATGTTATACAAGTCCTCAACCTTAGGGTCTGGTGGACTTTGCCTCAGACAAGTGATGGAAGTCAAATTCTTTCACCTGGCTCAGAATTCTGCATCTACAGATACCAGTAGAGGGTAGGAAACCCTTTTTTCAAACTAGATTGTGACCCTGCTCTAGAAAACACATTTGTTCAGGTTTATTACTTTTTGTAGAAATTATCAGAGTGAATGCCTGAGTAGAAGAATGGGATTTTTCTATACAGAGACCGTCTTCTGGACCAGAACATCATTAAAACTATTGACATCTGATGAGGGAAAAAAATGGACGTGTGTGTGTGTGTGCAAGAAAAATACTTGGGCATCAATAATTACCTTAGAAAATATTTCTAGGACTATGCACTGTACCAGATACAACAATTCTACCTTAAACTTGCAAGTAAGTGTTCTTGGAAATTGAGAAGAAAACAAAAAAAAAATCTGTCGCACTAACACACCCTTAGATATATTTAACATGTTCTACTGTTGTGAGTTCCTTCTAAAAGGCCAAATGACATGTGCAGGTGTTTCCTTAATAACTTTTTCAGCTTCCTGAGTCTGGAGTTTCACAGTAGCATTACTACAAGCATTTAACTGGTCTCTCTTGTATATCTGGCTGTTCTCTCTGTCAGTTCAAACTTCCTGTTCGCATTACCTCTCACTCTCACTAACAAGAGATGTATAGCTGCATGTACCTTTCATGTTAAACTTCTCGTGGAACTACAGAGATCATTTTTTACATCTTAGTGCTAGCTAATCTGCTCTTCAGCTGTGAAAATTAAATGTTTCACCAAACCAATTTGATAGAATTTTCAATCACTTTGACAGCGCTTATGTTCACCTGTGGAAGTTACCTCACTCTGGGAACATGGCCTTGCTCTGACCTGGTCTGGAACCTGGACTGGAACCTGGACTAGTGGGTCCTGTATATACCTGTGGGAAAACTTTTGAATGTTAGCATCATTCTTCATGGGCTCAGTGTTAAATCCTGCAGGAGCAATGCCCAGTGCTCCACCTTTGAACATGACCTTCCTTGAAAATCCTTCTCAGACTTGTTCTTATTAATTATGTCTTCAAAGTTTGTCACTTTCTCAGTAAGCTAGTTTTGCTCATGAATCTGCTACCTAAGTAACATTAAACACCAGTGTCAAAAGCTGATTTATGGCTGCTTTCCATGAATTCAGATGCAGACCACCAAGCAGGGGCATAGATTTGCGTTTGGCTCAGTTTTCAATGCTGCTCTATTTTTGCCTCCTTGATAGAACATTTTTTGCTTTCTTATCTACTTCTGTAGTTCTGTGTGGAGCTACTGGTGCTACACAGGGTAAATCCTCATTAGCTTCTCCCCTATATTCTTCAACTCTGGATCTTTCTAAACCTTTTCTTTGTACTCTGCATCCCTAGAGGTTTAATTTTTCTCCTTTTTACTTTAGCCACAGTATTTTGTGTAATTAAACAGCAGCAAAGATATATGTTGCCTAGTGAAATGTAATCAGCTCCATGGATGGCTCAGAGAACATGAGGATTTGGATTGTCACTATCCACCTTCCTGCAAAACACCAACAGTAGCAGTCATCAGGGATCAAGCAGCTTCAGACTTCTCTAGGGGTGTTCTATGAAGTTTGCATTTCAAAGGCTTTTCCCAAGAATTCTACCTTTTCATTACAGTGTTTTCTAAAACAGTAGATGTCTGTATGATAAAAAAGGGAAAAAGTCCATCACCTCTCATAGAGCTGTTCATGGAGAAGAACTTTCTCTCTGCTGAGGAAAAGCTCCATCCAGGGTGGTGGAAGTAGTTAAGAGGTTGTTCTTATAGTAGAAATCTGTTTCACTGGCTAGGCTAGTGTCCAGCTATATACTCTAGCAAGAGTAGGAGATTTCCAAGGGTCCTGTCTCACAGAGCGTATGAACAAGCTGGATGTGATGTGGGTGTTGCTTAAAAAATCTTCTGCAAAGACTTCCAAAGAAAACCTAGATTCTTCACCCTGATTTCTAAAGACCATGTCCTTTATTATAAGGCTCAGAGGAGGCTCTTGTCACCAGAAGCAGTAAACCTACCAACTTTATTCGGACTTTAACAGGAACAAAGAAGTGCCAGGAAGGTCTAAATTAATGAATTTAGAGGATTCACTGCACTAGGGGTGGAAGTGATCATAGCAAACTACATCTGAAAGCAGTATACTGTTTCTACTCCTTCAGATTAACTTTGCGAAGATATGTGATATTTGCTATTAGAGTAAAATTATGTGAAGCAGCTGTACTGACGGATAAGATTAATTATCCTTTACACTGCTGATGTTAACCCTACTTGTCATCAGAGCTACAGGAAGACTTGCCCCTCATCAGGTCGTTCTGTGAACACATTTATTACCAATATATTATTTTAAAATATCATAAAATATAATGAGTAAAATGGAGACTGTCACCTGTGGTTTTCTGTCAACACTTTAGGCAGTTGTATCTGTCAGGTTTTAAAATGTAGAGGGGGAAAATGTTAATAGCCGTCACTCTTGAGTTTCCACAGGCCACATACATGTTAGCTATCATAGTGAGAAACTTACCACTGTGAACCTCAAATGGTATCATAAAAAGATCCCCGAGACTAGAAAGCTAGTCTTGGCTATAACCACCTGTCATGGGTTCAGCAGCAGCAGTCGTTTTTTCTCCTTTTTGGTAGCTGGTGCAGCGCTGTGTTTTTGATTTTGGGCCTGGGAACAGCGCTGATAACACCAGTGGATACAAAGTTCTGCTTTCTTTAGGAATATTGCTCAAATATGGGGGGGAAGAAGTAGTGACATACTATAGGAAGTAGGATGGCTATCTGGTGAATTTCATGATGAAAAGGCTACTCTAGCTTCATTTTTATCTCCATTCATATGTTCCAAGAATTAGGATGAGGTAAATATTTACCCCTAATGTTGGACTACATTAACAGAAACCAGGACCTGACTACACTGACAAGCAGAACTGGGTAGTGGCTCTGATGTGATGCACTTAGGTGATATGAATGTGTCTATCACCTCTCTGGCTATGTTGTCTGGCTCTGGACTTCCTGGAAAGATCTGTGGGTTTGGAGAGCTCTGCTAGTGAAAGGCGTCATGCTGGCAGTCTGGTGGTGGAGAGGTCCTAGGCCTCTGCCTGTCTGATGGCATATGTTGAGGAATGCTGATCTAATTCATCATGGGCTATGGGGAGAATTTCCAGGGTGTGTCTCCAGATACAGGTAGCTGGAAGGCTAAGGATGGCTCCCTAGCCTTTGTGGAGGTCTGTACTTGAGGGCACAGTGTCCATGAGATTTTAGGGATTGAACCTTTTGTAATTACACTGATACCAAATTCCTTTTTGAATTCTCAGTTGGAAGTGGGAAAATGACAGTGTCTGGTAGGGGGTTAAGATGCAACTCTGCGTATAAAAATAACACTAAACTCTATCACACTAAGGTCAATTTAAACATGACTTCAGGGAATTCTTCACTGATAAATCTTCATGTGGGCTGTAAGGAAAGGCCAGGTGCATTCAAATTTGTGCATTAAAAGTTTTCCTTGGAAAGGGAAGGAAAATGTTCATGTTTGTAGGGAAATAACATTTGTAACTGGGTTAGCCCATCCCTAGTTTGCGACAGTAATCTAATTAGAATTATGAAAGCCGTGAAAAAAGTGTTAAGTTGATTAACTTTGGACTGGGGCTGTCCACCTGTTCCTCTAAATGTAAGTGACTCTGCAACACGACCTGTTAGTCGTCAGAGCTGGGTAAGCCAGTGAAAGCTTGCACTGAGCCCTAGTGCAGGCCAGTCTCTGTGTCTGTGAATGAGGGCAAGCCAAGGAAGGGAGAAGCTTGCAAGAATGTCTTGGCACTACTTCCTGGCTCTCACAGTGACCTTAAATACATATCACTTTATGTAATTTTTTTTTTTTTCAAATATGTATAGTCAGCTCTAACAGCTTGCTGATCCCAGCTAAGCTCTTTGGCTTGGCTCTGCTGTCAAGTGTTCTTGTTTGCCTGGGTCTGGTAAGTTGTGGCTTGAAGCTACAGGCGTTTCTTACCGATATGGAAATAAACTCAAAAGCTCCTTTGTGATCACTTGTTGAAACAGAGCTGACTTATTGCACTGATAAGGTTTCCTGATGCTGACAAGCTAAACAACTTTCACTTGGTGCAAAACCCTGCCAAGCAAACCTGCCTCCAGATCTTATCCGCAGTGTGGAGGTGTCTTACAGAAGCTCATTTAAACAACTTCACACAATCCTCCTCAATAGGATTGAGTCTGTGTAATCCACATGAATCTCTTGATTTAAACACTGAATCTCAATGCATCACTGCTTGGTGGGTGACAGTCACCATCGAAGTACTACTAATTAGCTTTTTATATAAATGAGTCCAAACACTAAACTTTTGTGAGCACGGCGTGCTTGCCAATTGCAACTTGGAGCAAAGCTCTGAAGTGCTCCTGTTAATTCCGCGCATTCCTCTTGGGCACATTTTCTGTTTTGATGTCCTACAGATATCTTGCTCTGCTTTGCTGATCATATCCTAAAATACAGGCTTATTTTTTTTATGCCTAACGTATCCATTTTCATGGGGGGCCCTGACTATCAAGTATTAAACACATGTTTTGATGAAGTAATGTTATGTTTTGGCTAATGCTGTGTTCTCTGCTTCACTGCAGTGATCCTACATTGGTTGATCTTAAACCCTTTAGGGTGCACTGGCTAGCAGCTTCATTTTACCATGTGTACTATTTTCTTTCCTGGAGCACTGATTAGAAGAAGCAGCCCACCTTCTAATGATAATATGGTGCTTGATTGTTACTTGTAATTTGATGGTGTGTTGGCATTGAAATTCTGTCTTCACTCCAATTTTATACTTTGTGTTTATATATACATCATACATTACATTTGTTACTGGATTAAAAATGTATTCCTAGTGACTTCCATGGCGGTTTGAAATAGCTGTATATATTCTATAAATAACAAGCTTTTCAGCTGAAAAGTGACTTACATCTTCCCAAGTTGCATGATTTCTTTGTCATGCTTATTAAAAACTCTCAAGGGGCACTTTATTTTTACCTCCCTTCACTTTCCCTGCTGTTGTATCTGTAATCCACTGCTCTCAGAAGCCACAGGGAAATGGCAGCCCTCCACAAGCAGGCAGGCTGACAAGAAGTAATGCTGGCTCAAAGTCCTACCCCCATGCCTTTGCTACAGTTGCCCCTTAGCTGTGCAACACCCAGCTCGCTTGCTTCCTGGATCTCTTCTAAGCAGGGATTAAGGGCATAAAAATGAATTGTGCAAGATTTGTCTTTATAGCGATTTTATGCTATGTGGGGAATTCCATTAGAGATTAGGGTTTTGGTCCATAAAACCTTTCAAACCTCTTCTAAGCTGGATTCTAGTTTCCTGAGGTAAATAAATACAATTTTCCAGTCCTGTTCCATCCACCTGCCAAAATCAGGTCCATAAGGGCAGCCAAAATCTATTATTGGTTTACATTGGTGCAAATCTTTTGACATTAAAGGTCGCATCTGTGTAACTGAGAGTGGCATTTGGCTTGTGGCCTTTGTATTTTGTGTGGCATGGGTGAAAGCCTACAGATACGGCTAAACTTTTGTGACCAGATATAATGAGAGAGAGCTGGTGGGGGAAAGTATTGAAGAAAAGATTGTTAAAAAGAAGTCTGTATACATGCATGTGGCCATTTAAATGCTTTAATTTATTATTTTTCCTTTGTATGCTAATGAGCCTCCATAAATATATTTATATTAAATAAAACCTGCAAATATAAATTTACTCTGAGTTAGCACTTCCTTCCAGAAAAGTAGCCTTTTTTTTTTTGGTAAATCTTTAATATATGTGCAGTAAAGCCAGTCTGTTAGTGTTTTTCTCTAACATGGAGCATGTTTGGGTGTCAACTTTGCCAGTTTGTGCAGAATGTAATACCCATCTGGTATTGGTTAGAACTGAGGTTCCGTTATAATAGAGCATTGTAAGAAGTAATTGTTGCTCTTAGTTTTTCTTTGTTGCTGTCTTCTGTTTCTGTGTTCTTTTTTCCTTCTTACTATGACCCCTTTAGGTGCTGTGATCATCATCTTTTTAGTTGAACACTTCTGTATTCTACCAAGAAAATCCAGTAGCTTTTTTGTATGTTAGGTTACTTTAGGTAATGTTTGAAGCCATGAATTCAAAAAATTGCATTAAGCAAAAATTATAGTGATGGTTTCTTAGAAAAACAAGTTATTTTGGCTATGGAAAAGACACTTGTGTATAGAAACTTATAAAATAGTTATAATAAATAGTACTCTCTCATTCCAAAGAAAACATAGACTAATAGGAATGGTCACATTAGCTTAATGATAATTCTAGAACAATAAATTCAGTTTCCACTTGTACTGTAGCAATTCCATTGAAGCAAAAGGAATTACTCAAGATTTATGAGTCAACAATCTCTTTGCTATTGCCTTTCTTTACACGTGCTTACTGATGATTTCTTTAAGTGACTTTAAGAAATGTCTGTGGGAAGAGAAGACTTCTAAACTTTGGGTCTATAAAAGAGCATGTCCAGGGCCAAACTGGTTATTTGTGGTTTGTAAGGACTGCTTGTCAGAGAAACTAAGTTTTATTATAGGCGAGGGAGTGATACCCAATATATTATAGCAACTGGAGTAGGTTCTTGGCCCACTGCAGAGTAAGTGCTGCATTACATGTGCGCAAGTTCCTTAAAATCTATGGAGTCTTTCACAAGTGGAACTGAAAAGAATTTCTCTCACTCTCTCTGCCCAGCACAAAAGTTTGGAGAGTCTGAATCTTGAGCTGTTTAAAATATGAGTTGCGATCTCAAGTAATGTTTAGATGTGCATTAATCTCAATGGTTCTGCTTACTAATGGTTTTAGTTTTGCCTTGAATTTTTGTTGTTCAGTATTTGTGAACAGTGATTACTTTAATGAAGTTTTTTTCTAAATCTGCTAGTGTAAAATCTGTCTTTAAGTCAAGAATTCTTTTCCTCACAAACATTGTTAGTATGTTCTGTGTCTGTGGGTGTTCAACTCAGATTCTTAACAAATTTGCCTCAGAGGCTGTTTTACCCTCCAGTGGGAATTCAGAAATTGGAATGGTTATTGTATCTTTCTTTTCTGACTCTGAAAGAGGAAAGGAAACTGAAAACAGAAGCATACTTCTTGAGGGAACAGCTGTAGTGGTAGTCCCATGGGGTTTCCTCTTAAAACATGGCTGCCCAGACTCTGAGATGGATGAGCATTTTCTGTTATCTGAGCCTGCCTAACAGATGTGCTGAGTTGTGTGAGAGAAGGCAAAAAGCTGAGTGGTTCTGGCGGAAATTAGGAGGGAAAAACAAAAAAAGGATGAGGGAAAAGGAAGTGATCCTGCCCCGTATACTTTGCTCTTGTGAGACCTCACTTGGAGTCTTGTGTGCAGTTCTGGTGTCCTCAACATAGAAAGGATATGGAAGTGTTGGAACTAGTCCAGAGGAGGGCTACAAGGATAATCAGAGGACTGAAGCACCTCCCGTATGAAGATAGGATGAGAATGTTGGGGCTGTTGAGCCTGGAGAAGAGAAGTCTGCGTGGAGACCTCATAGCAGCCTTCCAGTAGCTGAAGGGGGCCTATAAGGATGCTGGGGAGGGACTCTTCATGAGGGACTGTAGTGAGAGGACAAGGGGTAAAGGGTTCAAACTTAAACAGGGGAAGTTTAGATTGGATATGAGGAAGAAATTCTTTACTGTAAGGGTGGTGAGGCACTGGAATGAGTTGCCCAGGGAAGCTGCAAACGCTCCATGGCTGGCGGTGTTCAAGGCCGGGTTGGATATAGCCTTGGGTGGCATGGTTTAGTGTGAGGTGTCCCTGCCCATGGGAGGGGGGATGGAACTAGATGATCTTGAGGTCCTTTCCATCCCTAACTATTCTATGGTTCTATGAAAACAAACAAAAAAACCAGGTCAGATCACCAAAGCTGGCTCCAGCTCTGTTTTCCAATGGCTACAGTAAGAAGACTTTAAAATTCTGCCTCTGGTACTAAGTGTGTTACAGGAGATGTGCAAGAGAAGGGGCTTTTTTATGTTTTATGTCTGTTTTGTTGTTGTTGGTTTGTGGTTTGTTTTTGTTTTCTTTATTTTTCTTTTTTTTTTCTTGAACTCTGCAAATTGTATGTAATGCTGTAATTGACATTATTTTGTAATAATGTGCTTTGTGAGGAGAAAGTTCATGTTTCAGTGGAGACAAAGGTGTACTAGGTAGGGAAGAGCCTGACTGTGTTAAAAAGTCAACTGCTGTGACCTTTACTTATCTTGATACAAGAAAAAAAGTGACTTCCCATGTATTACATCTCTCTTCATCTGTGAAGACAATGTCAACATTTAACCATTCTGCAGTGATACATAGCATACTCAGACTGTTTTTTTTCCTCCTGCTTTTCATCAGCACTAGATTTGACTTGCATGAGTAGTGAGAATATTAAATAAGTGAGATACAAGGATATGAGGAATGACATGCTTTTGAACAGTACGTGGCAAGTAACATGATTCTGGCTTATGCTATGGAGCAAGGTGACAAAATGGCCCTAAATGGTGTGAGAAATCCTATCCTGGGGAAAGCTGAGGTTGCTGCTGCTCCTAGCTCTAACCCAGGGAAGGTGTGGGTGGGCGTTGGTCCCTAGGCTCTCCTGGGGAGTGGGGCTCTTGCTTGAGAGCTGTCACTATCTGTAATACTTACGTGCTTCTCTAGCTAGGAAAAATAAAAAATATCAAGACACATTTGTATAGCAATGACTGCTTGAAAAACTTCACTCTTACCCACCAATTTATGCAGAAAACCTGGTGTTCTGGCAAAAACAATTGTTCCTGGACAGGTGATCAGGTTATAGATTTAAAAGGCAACAGTAGGTACATGGGAGATTCTGGTTTCAAAATCTACTGCATAATCACCACCCCACAAATTTTGTGAGAGCTCTGAAATCTGTGTTTATGGAGGAGTTAAAGAACAGGAGAAGTAGTATGAAATTTTGAATTATCTACCTACCATAGATTTTAAATTTCATTTTTTTAAGTGGTTATTTCTTTGGTATCAAGACTCAATTTAAATACAGTGCACTGTCTACTAAGTCATTTAAGAACACTGGTGATGAATATAATCTAGTTCATGTAGGAAAAAGTACAAAACAATGCCTCACAACTAATTGTGATATGAAGATACTGGTGCGTATTAAATGCTGTGAAGGACAATATAGGAAATATAAGAATGAACTGTAGCCTGCGGTCTTAATGGAAAAATTGTGAAGCATGTACAACATTGTACTCACAGGTTTCTTTGTTATGCTTTATATTGTAATGGATACCTGGTGACAAAGGAAACTGGTTTCTGATGCCTGTTGTGAATCAGTTCCTATCAAATAAATGGTCTCCTTAATTTTGTTTTCATTTTTGATTTTTTCCCCAGCTTTCTTTTTTTCTTTTTTTCTTTTTTTCCCTGTTTCCTGTTTTCCTTTTTCTTCCTTTTTCTTCCTTCCTTCCTTCCTTCCTTTTGCTTCCTTCCTTCCTTCCTTTTGCTTCCTTCCTTCCTTCCTTCCGCTTGCTTGCTTGCTTGCTTCCTTCCTTCCTTCCGCTTGCTTGCTTGCTTGCTTCCTTCCTTCCTTCCTTCCGCTTGCTTGCTTGCTTGCTTGCTTCCTTCCTTCCGCTTGCTTCCGCTTGCTTGCTTGCTTCCTTCCTTCCGCTTGCTTCCGCTTGCTTCCTTTTGCTTCCTTCCGCTTGCTTCCGCTTGCTTGCTTCCTTCCTTTGCTTGCTTGCTTGCTTCCTTTGCTTGCTTCCTCTTTTCTCAGCTGTTCAGAAATTAAGAGTGAAGTATTCAAACAGATTGCACTGAGTAGATGTTAAATTTATGGGATAACTCTATAGGGTTAGGCTCTGCTTTCACATGTGCAGTTCATATTCAGGTGTGAAACGCTAAATGACTGTCTAATCACTCTGCTATTGCTAAACCCAGGGAAGTTTTGCCATCTCTTCTTTGATTATAAAATTATGTTGTCTTAAGCCTCCTTCTTTTCAGTTTTCTGTTAAGTTCAGTAAAGTGCTCACCAGAGAGTGCAACTGCAGAAAACCACTCTCCAGAGCTTGTGAACTCAATTCTTTACCTTTCAGGAAAAGATTATGACAGATGATAAGTTAAATTCCATGTCACTGCTTGCAAAATTTGAATTGCTGCAAGCAAGGCATCCAGCAAAGCCGCTGAGTAACATGGTGTAAGACTTGGCACTGTCAGTTTCTGCAGGTTTTGCCAGGCTCTTTTGTGGCTTTTTGTATCGTATGAATTTTGTTTTTCTTTGTTAGAAACAAATAGAAAGCTGAAGGAGCAAAGTTGCTTTAGCTGCTTTTGGGTTATTGAACTACTAAGCAGCCAAAAGACATTTTGCTGTAACTCTTTCTTTAAAAAATATCACAAAGATTAAAATCTAATTTTTTGTCTTGCTTGTTCTAGATTTAGGGGTGAGAGAAAGAGGGAGACAGACATGTACGCCCTTCCTGGCGACCATCTACTCTGCCTTTATCAGTTACTTTCCTTTAAAATAAGGGTGTTATGACACTATCTTGGACAAAATGTGAGGGATTGATGAGACTAGTGTTTCATTTAATTCATAAATTGAAGCATCTACCACATATAAAGAACCATAACCCATGAGGGTGTTCTGGCATTTTGTGTAGAGCGGGGTACTTGGTCACAGGGCAATATTACACTGACTGGGAGTGGGAGGCTCTTGCAGTCAAGTAGAACAGGGACTCTTGCTTCTAGAATTGACAAGTGGCCTAATAAGGAAAATTATCATGGAGGAAAAAAAATAATCACCACCAATAAAAACATCCCAAAAAAACCCAAGAAAACCCCCCAAAAAAACCCAAAACAATGTAGCAAACTGACTTTTGGTCACCTTTCTGTATCAGAATGGTAAGGTTATCAGGAGCAGAGACCGTGCCTTAAGGAGCTTCAGAGCAAATCATATCAGAAGACTGCTCCTAGGCTGTCTGAGTTTACTTTAAACTGTTTGAGGAGTAAAGGCATTTACAAAAACTAAGCTTGCTGTTCTGGAAAATGTACTGGTTATACTCAACAAGTACGTTTCAAATTATATTTTCAGCAGTTCAGATGTTCATGCTTATGTCTTTTGTGCTAAAGCAGTGTCCTTTTAAACAGGTATTTTTCTGTATAATGGCATGACTCACTGAGCAATAAATCATGACTTTTTTATCAAGTAATTTTGCTGTTGACAGATGGGGTAAAAAAAAAAATTTTTAAGTAGGAAAATTTTTTTGGATGCTTTTTGCAGATTTAGTTTAGATCACAAAATTTGCTTAGTGTCAAATTAAGATTTAAACACTCAGAACTGAAAAGTTTTAAAAATTAGTATTAAACAGTTACACTTTAATTTTTCATAAACTTTTCAACATGATTATAATTATGAACAGATGAGCATGCCATTCAGTATCAAAGATTATGCTGCTGGCAGGGTAACTTCTCCTTGCAGCTGCAGTACAGTAAGTGGTTTCATTTGTTTGTCACAAGAATTTTAACTGATTTCAGATATCCAGTTTTGTGACTAGTTTCTGGACTTCTTGATACTGTGAAGAGTTTAGTCTCTAACAGCCCTATAAAGCAAAACTGAGGTTAATGATAGGAAGCTTTGTAACTACCTGTACATTAAACAGGGCTGTCTTTTTAGGTCAGTATTCTACATATCCAGTCAGCTTAGGGAACTGTTATTAGGTTTCCTCTATCCGTAGGTGGCCAGTGTGAATATTGCCAAACTTGACAGCATCTAAAACCTACTTGGTGGCATGTGTGGAGTAAGTTTGGAAAGCTCAGCTTTTAGTGGATTGTGCTACCGGAGCTGTATTCACAACTGGCAGTTCTGCGAGCACTTTCAGCGCAGGCACAGGGTGAATGAAAATAAGCATCCTTCTGGACTCTGGATCTAAGTCTTTGAGTCAGGTCTTACGCGCCTCAATGAGGGAGTAGTGTTGGCTCCCCCTGTGCTGTACTCATTTGGGAATCTCCATCTCTCAGGCCCCAGTTAGGCATATGTCACATGATACCTGAGATAGGGATTCCCTTTCCCTGCTGGAATATTCCAGCAAGGGAGTTGTATGGATTCAGAAGGTCAAATACTCAAAGCAAATGTCAGAACTTTTGGCAGCATTTTTTTTTTTTTTTTAAGGCAGCTGACTTCGTTTCCTTCCTGGTGGGTTGTGGTTGGCTGGCTCTACTCTGAGAACAACAGTAGCATGAAGTAGACATTCCTGTGCAGTTAGATCCAGCGCACATCAATAACAGAAAATCAAAGACTGTAGCACCAGCAGTTAAAGCACTTTCTGTTTGTCAGTTTGCTAGTATTTTTAGGAAGCTGATGGAATTTGGCTTGTCATCTAATGCACTGATCCTTTGCCAAATGTCAGGTCCCCTGCCCAGCCGCCCAAGTCACTCTACCAACTGTCATCCTGCCTTGCAGAAAGTGGAATGCACTGGAGTCGGCAACTTGACGAAGAATTAACAGCCTCTGCCAGCATGTTCTAATTAAACAGCTATATAGACAACAGCTGTGAAAAAATCATCAATCACAGAATGTTTATTATTGGAATTAAACCACCTCATAACTAATGCATAGATTAGCATTGATTACCATCTCCTTGAAGGATCAAGTGGTGCCAGCTTATTGTGTCTGGGCATTTTGAACACTTCTATCACTTGCACTGTCACCCATCTGCTTCTGGTTTGTTAACTGTAGTTACAGGGTTGATCAGCTTCTTTGCAGCAAGTCGGGATCTACATCTGTAGTACTGTGACGCTGAAAGCTACATTGAATTCTAAATTCGCTTTTTCAGGTGGTTCATGGGGTATTTCTGTATATCAGTCTTCTAGGCACATGAACAGGACTCCAGATGTATTCACACCTGAGCAAATGGGAAGTAATGCAGCAGATACTAGTTTAGTTACATTGACTTATAACATTGATTTATAACCATGGTTAGCTCAGAAACATGATCACAGCAGTTTCAGTTTCTCCTAGCACTCCACTGTGTAATCTAACTGTAGGAGCAATTGGGAGCATCCTTTTTTAATAGGTGCCCTCCTCAGGCAGTGTATGTTTCAGTCAAGCTGCTAGAACACTCAATAAAAGCTGCATGAAGATGGTAATTTAAAAATATGCTAGCATGCCCTCACATTTGTATATATTCAATGTAATGTATTTGTGTTGGTAACAGCAACATCTTTGGTTTAGAAACAAACTTGTCTATTTCTGACAACATTTACAAGGATATGTGCAGTATCAGTAGAGGTGCAGTTCAGAAACACTTGATCCATGTATTTAAGGCCAGTACAAGGCAGAAGGTCTCACTTAAACTCCCAAAACCTGCAGTACTCTGCCTAGAACCATTACGTCCAAACTAAACATAGCAATCTTCAGCATTAGAGCTCTAATACAACCTCCTTCTCTAAGGCATGAAACTGAATAAAAAAGAGCAAGCAAGAGGTTGACTCCAAGGTTCTAAATCTGTGATGAGGTCTCTTGTGGTCTTTAGTGCTCATGAAATGATACTTACAAAATCACATGCTGCAAGCTGGCAGTAAATCCTCAGCTAGAAAAAAGAAATTCTTGAAAATATTCAATGGTACTGACAGTGTTCGAAAAAAAGTATTGGTAGGTAGGCTGAAAAAAATTAAACTCCTTGTAAATGAGAGAAATTAGTGTTTTGATTAAAGAAAATGCCTCGGTTCCAGTCTTGTAATGTTTTTTATGAAATGATAAGCAGTGATATTTTTGTTTGTCTGTGTTAGGATCTCACTCTATCTTTTAGCACAACAGAAATGTGGTTATCTTGAAGAAAGTTGACTGGATGTCTTTAAATCATAAAATTAAAAACTAATAGAATATATGGTTCGGGGGGTCTAAATTTTAGGTTCCTACCAGATAAGCTTTATCAGCCAATACTTCGTGGCTGTAATAAAAACTGTTTTGTTTGTATTCAAAATTAACTTTAGGCCTAAACTTGAGTATTACCCACAGTGTGCAGATATACTTGGTGAGGCATTGTAAACAATTCTCACTGCTGTATGACAGTAAAGTGGTAAATAACAGTTCTTAATGAATAACTGGGACTTCTTGTGCCAATAGATGAAGGCTATAACTGTGTAGAGAACACCTGGAGAATCTCATTCTGTTACTAATGGCTTAGGTGGCATTCATGACAGCTGAAGGAATTCAAGAAAATGTGGAAACCTTTCTCTAATGGGCATGGTGAACAGAGTTCATTCTGTTAATTGTAAAACTTTTTACTCTTTACAGACACTTTCCTATGTGTTGCCATGGCCCAAGCCTTTGTGAATAGCATATTTACTAAGATGATGAAAAAGAACATTCCTAATGGGTCTTTCAGAGATTCTGCTGTCAGATGCTTTTCTGCTTCGCACATGCTTGATCCTGAGGTTGCTGTTGACTTCAGTAAGGGGTAAGACTTTAGATTTGTTGCTCTGTTTATTTTCTCATGAGAACAAATTGGGCATGTCCTAATGTTTGCCACAGAATGCTGGGATTGGCAGCAGCAAAACAAGGTGAAAAATCAACACAAATGGTGAAATGTTTATTGGTACAAGATGTAAGTGCTTTGTGTGCTTTGTGACAACTCATGAAGACTGTAGTCATGGCCAAGCTGAATTTTCACTTACATGAGCAGATGAGTTGGCAGAATGTACCCTGGTATGTAAGTATATCCACTTCCTAGCCTTGCACCAGAAGGTGTTACCTCTAGAGCATATATACTGTATGGTGGTGAGATAAGTCTACTAACCTGCTGTACTTAAGTGCTATGCTCAAAATATGATAATTTATTTCTGTAATGAGAATGTCCTTCTTAAACTGCTCTGTTGTATTCATGTGTATTGGAGGGTATCAGTACTGAACCTAGCACATGTAGGTCTCAAGATGTCCAAAGGCTACATGTGTTTTGGAGAATGAGAGAGGTTTTTAAAACACGTCAGCCTTTGCTGCACTGAAGTGTGACTTTACTGCCATACTTACAACATGTCTTCTATTTAAAAAGAGTAAGGAATACTAGTAATTCAGCAGTAAAGTTAATTAACGCAGACTGTAAATGTTTATTTGTTTTTTAATAGCAGTAAATGCATTATAAATGACTCCCATGCTCATCTATTGTAAAATCCTGCTGTTAGGGTAATTTGTAATGTAGCTTTTTCTTATGATAGCTGTTGGCACTGCAAAAGCAAAAACATGAATTTGGTCTTAATTATGGAATAACCAGCCATGTGAAGTGTAATAAACCTGCTAATTTTTTAACCAGTATTTCCCATGTGAAAAGATTAAAAATACTAAATATATCATGTATATTGATGAATATCGAACTAGTTAATGTACTCTATTTACTTTCAGAAAACTGCTTTTGTAGGCTTCTCAAATCTGAGATGTGTTTTTCAGAAATACAGATTCACTGCATCAGAGCTTTAAGTATGTTATGATAATTCTTCGCTTTTGAAATATAAGTGTGGAAAATAGCACACTAAGTTTTATCTATTGGATTGAATGTAACTTAGATGTTTACAAAAATTGATAGCAAAAATTAATTTAATTTTAAGTTACGGACTTTTTGTAATATTTTTGGTGGCAAGTATTATTTTTATGGCATTGTAAATGTACTTAGTAGTGTTCTAAAGTGAGTATTTGTCAACATTTGAGCTAAAATAATGACATCTGTTTTAACGTACCCCTTCACTCTCTACAATTCCATGTGGCCATTCTTACTTCAGATTAAGTGTATCCTGATTAGCAAGGTCTCATTAGTTAAATTATATTTTATGGGTCACTTACATAGTACAAACTTAGGTTTCATTTCTGAAATAGAACTATCTGTGAATGAAGAGCTGCTTCATAGTCCTGATTCATGCAGGACACATACTTTGTACTGAGCTGATTCTCATTTACCTAAATGAGGAATGCTAAACAAATTCAGCATTTAGACAGTACATCATAAAGAGTGGAATTAGTGAGGTGCAATTCTACTGTGAGGTGGCTTCCTTAGAGAAGTGCACTTTAGAGAAAGAGAATTAAGAGCAAGTTTGTATTTCTAGAGTGGAAACCTTCAGTAGGTGTGAAGGACAAAGTATTTTAGAAATGATGAAGGTAAAAACAATATGCAGAGGGCCAGGTTGGAGGGAGTGAGGGCATGGTATGTGTTATGGGCAGAAAGGTTACACAAGCCTAATTCAGTTTACGCTAGAAAACTGAGGAGTTGCCTTCTCATATTGTCTTTTTGCCTTAAGTTTTAACTAAGTTTTGCCCTTTGGTATTATGAGAGAGAAACCTCCACTTTTAATACTTTAATCAATGCTGCCTTGTTTTTGCAACTAGTCTTTTCATAGTCTCTTCAATCTTGACTGCTGTTCAAAGTTTATTGAGACGCTGAAATTGATTAACGTTTTCCAATTCTGCAACATCATCTCTCATGCAATGAAGCCAGTGACCTATCCATCTCTTCAGTGGTATTTCTGTCTCAAGAAGACTAGTTTGAAAATCATCCAGCTGTTGGTATGCTGGATTCTATATTGGCAATACTTTCATGAAGAAGCAAATATGATATGAGAAGCACTGAACTTTTTTTGAGAACAAGAGGAGCACCTTACATACACAATCAGATATATTACATCTAACACTAAAATGTTACTGTAAAGGATGAGTATGCTTGCACAGCAAGAACTCAACTTCTGGAAGATTTGGCTTTGGTCTGAAAATCGGAGTATCTGCCATACATTTGTCAGGATATTCTCTGCTTAAGGCATGCATTTTCTGCTGATTTCTGGATAAATGTTTGTTGGCTTTTTTTTTGTGTGTTTTTTTTTTTTTTTCCCTAATAACCATGTTTCTATACAAACATGATTATTTTTGGTCTCTAATCTTGATTTCCATATATAGTACCTTTAACTTTGGCTTCTGAAAAAGTTCCTGCTCCAGAAGGCAATTACTTGCTTGCTGAAAAAGCAGTATTTTAGTTTGTCTTTGCTTTAGGCTTCCTTGCATAAAGGGGTTAATTTCATGAAGTGGGGCACCACTTGGTGATTTTAAAAACTGGTGTATGTTACTAAGGAAAGAAGAGTGCAGTATGTAATCATGCGATGGACTTTTGCTTGACGTGCCAAGTTGGCAAGAGGGGAGGTAGAAGTGACCACTAGTATTGACCATTGTGTGATTTCTTTTGCCAGTTGCTCGCTTTGTGTTATAGTAGATAAATAAAAGAATTGCTCTTCTTGTTGTTGGGTTTTTTTCCCAGTAACTAATTTTTTTTTGTTTCTCTTTTCCTTGTAACAAAACCTTCCATAATTTAATGAGAACTTACCCAGTCTAACAGTAGCTCAGCATGGTCAGCTGTTACTTCAGATGGCACACATGGCGTTCCCATACATCTCAGCTATTGGTTTTGTGACTCTGACCCTGAGACAGGGACATAAAAATCTGCCCCTACCAAGGAAATGAATCTACTGATACTAACACAAATGTTGGTATAGCATGTGCAGATGAACTTGCAGAACTTTGAACACTCATCTTCAGCATCATGTTCTGTCCTATATTGAGATAAACTTGCATCAGGCAGGTTTTATGCTTCTAATAGAGAAAATGTAATGCAGATAACTTGAAAAGTGAACTGTATGTTAGTCTTTCACATGCCATAATGTAGTGCTAGAAGGGGTTCCGAGGGAATAGTTTAAAGGGCTGGGGAATCTTGAAGAAATAGGAAAAACATGTAAGTGTTGAAAGCAAATGCCTAGAATTAATTTTCTTTTCATAATTTGTTATCTGTTCTTTCTCTTTAAAGTTGTGACCAGATGATTGTGAAGGTGTTACACCTTCCAGTAAAGTGCTTTGAGAATTATTACGTGTGTTTAGTTGTCATTACTCTATTGCGTATTTTTGATCCTAAGTGGTGGGTTGAGAACAGGTTAATGCTGGAATCATGTTTTTAATGACTTTCTGGGTTTGATTACAGCAGCTTTGCTTGCTGCCCTCCCAAATAAGCTTTCATAGCATGTACAGATGATAACATACCTATCACGATGCTGTTGCTCTTCACTTTGTCTCTGCATTTAAGTTGTGTTTGCAATCACTTAGTGTTCTTATTTATCAGTGTACTGATGGTAAAGTCATCATCATTTCACTTTCCCAGGCTGTTTACAGTGTTACTTTCTGTGGGCCTGGGAACAACTCTTCAGTAATGTTGATGTTGGTTTTTGGTTAGTCTTTTCTTCCATGGAGAATACTAGGCTCTCATGTCTGCTCACTTGGCATTGGAATTAGAATGGTGATGGTAATCAACAAATGATACTTAAGGTATAAAACGTACGTATTCAGATATTTCTGTCCTCCAGCTCTTGTCAGGTTCTGGTGCCTTTAGCTATGTTTCCCTTGTAGCAAGTTCATTATCAACATTTATTCAAGCTATCACAAATCTTCAGAAGTTTAATTCTAAAATTTCAGTTTAAAAAATTTAAAAGGTTGAAGTATTTATGATACAAGTTTTAAATACTCATTTTGAAATAATAGCACAATATCATTACCTGCATTTAAGCTTAGAAAAACAGTATTTGCCAAGATGGGAAGAATAATCATAAGCCTATTGTTAGTAAAATGCCTTACTATATTTCCAGAGGGGATTTTTGCATTCTCATGTAGGTCTGGTTGCACTTTTTCCAAGTTTGATCAAGGTGGCAATAAGAGCTGAAATATTTTTAGCACCATTTTAAAGGGGAATATATTAGGAAAACTTTGGGAGCAAATGCATCTCTTTCTTTTTCAGGGAATCTTCTAGTGCAAGTGCTCATTATTAATCCATTAAACCACTCATTTATTTCCTTTAAAAATTGTTAGTACTACTTCTGGTCTCTTTGAGTTTATATCAACTTCTGTGGGATTTCTGATTTGGTTGTGATTGAGGGCTATGAAGTTCTTCATTTCCCTGTGCAGCTGGCATGTGTTTCTTTCCCACCCCTCCTGGCTCATGCATCACACTCAGAGCCTTAGTGCGGCCTGACTAAATAGTTTTTCTTTGGCTAGTATTTAAGGTCAATATTGCTGTGAGTTAAAATGAAGGACTAACATACTGAATGGTACAGTCTGCAATTTCCAGAGTGCTTGTGAATTGGAGACTTTTGCCCATGCAAGGTTTTTATTTCTGTTTTATTTCTATGTTTTGATTTTAAACGAATAAAGCTTAAATATATTGTTCAAGAGAGCTGAATGTGTGAAGCCCTGCTGAGCAGGTGATGGTTGAACCCCTGGATAGCAAATGAAAAGGAAAATACTTTCAGCCTTCAGTGGTAAAAGTTTTATCTCCCATTTGAAAACTCTATAGACACATCCATCAAGAAGTCTGACAGGGAAATTAAATTGGGTTACAGCTCTGCAAGAAGTCCAGATTATGTTCCTGCTGAGCAGTAACAAATTGTGGTGAACTTCATAAAAAGTTTCTTTCTGTTTTTCACAAAATAATGCGATATAGTGGTCACAAGAGACCCTGGGGAAACTTCTGGAAAATCTTGGTATTCCTTAATAAGGAAATGAAATGAAATTATAGCTTTAGCTTTCCTTTCCTGCAGAGCCACTTGTGTTCTCTGCTCCTTTATAAGTGCACCAAACCTGCTCAAGATACAATTTGCTTTATTTACCACAAAATGAAAAAAAAAAAATTACTTTCCTGATCACAAATTAACATATACTTGTGCCTTGGTTGTGGTGGGGTCACTGTTAACTTCCACTGAACACAGTAAGAGATGCAGCTCTTCTGGTGGAAGTCACAATGGAACCCTAATTTCCCCTCTACTTCCCCCCCACTGTGAATTTTACCCCACTAATGAAAGAAATATTTTAGTTCAGCTCATCTCACATATAAATTTCAACTAGACTGGTGTTTCAGTAATCTTTATCTTTCATTTATTTAGAGAGGAACTCGTACACAGCTAGGATCCAAGTGCTTTTGAACTCAGTGATGTCCAGCTCTAGAACCATAGCCTATCTTTGCTTTTCTCTCTTACTGTACCATCCTGCCTCTGAATACCCTCCAACTTCAGACCCATTTCTCATGGCAATAAGAAGCTACTAATGCTTGAAAACAGGTCTGGAGTTGTTTCCAAGCTTTGTGAACTTCAGCCAGTCATTCCATTTACATGAGTGTCAGGTTTTTAACGAAGTCTAAAACAGAGAAAGGTTTCTGGTGTCAGGTTTCTCTGCATCCTTCTGAAAACCTTTGCATTCATATGAAAAATTAACATTGCTTATACATTTGCATGTGTCTATGTATAGATAATTAAATAAAACCTGTAGTATGCGAGATCCTAGATGTTTTAACAGAAGAGAAATTAGTTCCTTCTATTAATTCTTTGTTGTCTCTTCCAGAACAGTTGCATTTAACTACACAGCCTAGAATATTTTTGAATAATGCCAAAGCATTCTCAGATTCACAAGTAAAATAAAAAAGAGAAATTTCCTTCTATTTGGATGTTCCTATTAGAGCACAAGCGTTAAAAGCCATTGGTCTCTGAATATCTTGATTATATGGAAGTTGAGCTACCTTTTTAAAAATAGGTACAAATAAATGCAACTGAAAAATAAAGGAGAAGTCTTATTAGGCAAGGCAGGCTAATGTTGCTTAATGAAGTGTGGCATTCTGATCTTATTTAAGAGCCTTGTTCTTTCTCAGTAAGCAATAGGAGTAAAATGTTTCTCTTATGGGCTTCTGCTTTACACATTGCATGCTTGCCTTGAGGGATTCACAACCTAAATAAACCTTAACTCGCAGAAGACGTAAGTATGAGAAATCTTATCCTTTTTCTGGAACGGCTTAGGGGCTGATTGATTGTTTAACAAGCTGGTGCCCTGATTTTACCACTGACACACTTTGACAAAAATCCCTTCACAGGCATTTGAAGTTGCAAACTGGAAGAAAATTGGAAAGAAAGGTGGGAGTCAATGCACAAAGCCAAAAAGGTCTGCTGACCTAGGTGTTTTCAATATTTAGTAACTATATTTAAAGTTGAAGAGCTAAAATGATCTCTTAGAGCAGTCAGTAATGTTCTGATGTAATCAAACCAACCAAATGAGGTATTCCTAAGAGTTATTGGTTGCTTGAGTTGTTAGTGCAGGAATTTAATCTGGGGAAGAGAGAAATCACATCTATGGAAAGACCCAGAAGAGTACTTACAAAAAATCCTAGCAGACTAAAGTGAGATTTAAATAGTGCGTAGGCTTGGTGCCAGCTCATAAAAGGTGAATGTTCTTTATTCTTAGATGTCAAGATTGTTGAATGGCTGAATTTGGGAATTGTTTTTTGTTCTCTTCACTGAAGCAGCTGGGAGTTGTGGTAGAAGGCAGGTGCAGATGCTGCCATAGCATCCCTACAATTAGCCCTTCCCAGTGGAGTATTCAGTGCCAAACCCAACTATGACAGCCAGTGCATAAGTTGATGTTTTGCTTATGGATATTTTTTTTTCTTTTTCTACTTTATTTTTCATTGGTGCAAGGTTCTCTTCCCATTAACTAGAGTTTTCTGGATAAAAAACTTCATTCTTTATTCCATTTAAACAGCCTTTTTAGATAAAAAGCATGCCCCTTTCCCTTTTTTTTTTTTTTTTTTTAATTTTATTTTATTTTTTTTAGGAGCGTTTATAGAACTGAGGAATAAGAAAACGCTTGGGGGGGGGGGGGGGAAGCCAAACTTTGGTCTTTCAGATCCAAATAGAGAAGAAAATAGTGTTTAATGTAAAATAATTTACATTATTTTTTATTTGCACAGTTGAAAGGGAAGGTCAGAAAGGAAGGTAAAGAGATTTCCTTTCATGTCATGGATGTTCTCACTTCTCTCATCTGAGTTTCTCCAACTGTTGTCTGCAACACTAAACTATCACATTTCCCCAAATGAGATTTCCCGTGCTTGTCTCATTCCAAGTCACAGCAGGCTCCTCAGTGGTCACTTTCTGAGTTCCTGTTTCTGACATTGTGAAACTTGGATTCTGTTATAACTATTATATCAAGGTTCAAACCCAAATCTTCAGTCTATCAACATTTTTAGTTTCTTTGCATGTACCCGAGATGTTTGTGGTTTATTAGCAAACACTTTTTTAATACAATTTCACTTTGTGACCAGACATATTATTGAAGTTTGTCAATCACAGGATTAGTAAACCTTCTGATCAAAAGAGAATTTGAGCACATGATTCTGAAATGTGCAAACAGATTATATTACTAAGTGATTTGTGTTTAAGAGGATAGACACTGTAATTAAATTCTACTTCATGGTGCCCTGATGTTCGTTAAAATTTAAGTAAATGTTTGAAATTGCCCCAGTCTTGGCTAAACCTCTCTCAATTGCAGGATGGAAATCTGGAAGGAATAGGCATTTATGATTTCTCATATTGTCTAGAGTGGATAAATTCAACTACCCAGAATTATTTTTTTCTTCCTCTTGTTTTGTTGTTTTCAGCCCTGGGAAAACTTGGCAGTAAGTACAAGTGGAAGAGAATAAAAGAAAAATGAACTAAAGTTTGGTTTGATTTTGCTTTAAATTTCATCTGAAATAGTTCACTCAACCCTTTTTATATTTTCAAAAAATTGATCATGGAAATACACATAAAACATCGTTTAAATGTTAAAATTCATTGAAAACTAGCATACAGATGCATTCCTCAATTGGAATAAGCCCCAGCATCTCAAACTCTCTTCAACCAAAAATCTTTTTCCTCAGTTCTTTACCCATAGAGAGAATAAACTTGGAGTGGCTCAAGGAACTTGGTAAAAAAGTTTATTTTTACTTTCACCTTTTAGAATAAATGGTAGTGACTACTATTTCTACTTCTGACTAGAAAGTACTGTTTAATTTCAAATTGTAGAAATTTTTCTCAGATAAACTTTTCCTCTGAAAAGCTTCACCTCCAGTGTTTTCCTCATCTGTTGGGGTAGTTGGAAGTCAAGCAAAAGAATAGGGCAGAAACATTTGTTTTAATGAAAGCTTTCCAACCAGTTCTACTCTCTATGTAGTCTTTTCTAAATCTGATTCATTTCACTGAGTAAGGGATTCTCACTCATATCTGCATTTGTAGTTTCATTGTGTTTGACCTATTAACTAATGCATACAGCAAATCTTTAATTTTCAGTACTTGGTGGCTAAAGATGAAAATGGGTCTCATAAAGTAACTGCAAAATGAGCTTTAAATTCTAATTAAAAATCATCTTATCAACACTACATTTCACATTGTATAGTTATGGGACTGATATTTTATGAATTGGTTACGCTAGATTACTTCATAGTATTTTGACTGAGAGGGAGCATGGCTTTTTTTTTTTTTCTTTTTTAACAATTTCTTTTGCACAGCAGGGTGACTTAAATTAGTGTGGTTGACATCCTGCTAATACGCTTGAAAATCTTTAGATCTGAAACTTGAGCATTTTCATCCTGATTGGATCAGGATACAGGGGAGAAATTCTGTTCTGGATATGCAAGCATAATCACACAGCTTCTCTTAAATCATGATCCAATGTACATCTAAGTGTGTGTAAACTTAGCATATGAACGTTGCTGAATCAAATGGAAAAACTGTGGCCCAGAAAAAACTGTCATACCTCACAGGAACAAAAATGAATCCAGGACTTCACCCAGTGAGGAAATTTATAAAATGCAGGAACTTAAATATTTGAGAGAAATATACAAAAAAGAGATGATGAGAAAAATATTGCCGTGGGTGACCTTCTTCCAGATAAGGGGTCTTGCATATATATACTATCCCAATTAATAACTAAGATGCTTTTCCTGGACTAAAATCTAAAACTAAACCCTAAAATTTTCCCAGGACTAAACTCTATAAAAAGATTTTCCTTAGCCATGTTGCTATTAATCTGCAGCATGTAATATGCTGTTTACATAAGCAGGGAGTCTTTTGTATGGAATATCATTGCTACCTCCCACTCCAATCCCAGTCACTAATTTGACTTCTTTAATCCATTTTGTATAAAAATTATATTTATAAATCTCTAAGCATCTGTCTCTCTGTTGTATCTGGCCAACAGAGTAGCACTAGCATTATAAAAGAAAAATAGAAAGATAGTCACCAGTGGTCAAACATCCATCCAAAAAATGAGATAATATTTTTAAGTAGTTGTGTTCTTTCTGTTGTTGTATATGCACCTATGCTGAGAGTGAGTGCCTCTCACAGGGCGGCAAACGATGTATATGTGATTAAGAGCTGCAGAATGAATGGCCCAGAAGAATTAAATCCTCGTGGAAATGAACATCTTGAACTTCAAAATTCTGATCTATTCTCTAGCTTCACAGCAGAATTTACTGTATATTGCTTTCTTAAGCTGCTGTCACAAGGTAATATAAATAAATTTTAAGTGGAAATGCACAGGTGCGTTCTGTTAAAATACTGGTGTGAACACTGGCATGGTCAGACTCAAATGAAGTCACTAGACCTTGTATTTATCTGGCTGAGAGATGAAAGGTTCAAATTTCTGGCCTAACAGTTAATTTTTCAAGTTGTGAAATTTATTTTAGACAGTTATTAGACTTGTTCTTCAGCATTCCTTGAAGAGCTTGCAGTCTTGCATCCTAATGCTTCATGATGCAGAATTTCAGAACTCCACAAGCAAGAACTAGCAAGAGGTAGCAAGAACTACCACGTTACTCTTTGGGAATACTTGTTTTGCCATAGAGATGTCATTTGAGCTTTTCAATTTAGGAATAGACAATCACCATGAAGAAACCATGTATTTCCTTAGGCACTCAGAAAATACAGTTCTGTGTGGAATGCTTGAAGTAAGGTAGAGTATTTTAACTGAATTCTAGTGACACTGTATTCTAGTGACGACGTGCATTCCTCTGCAAAAGTAATACTTCAGTCTTGCACCTGACTTAAGTTACAAATGCTTTTGCATTGACCCCCATGATATCAATATGACAGCACTAAAGAAAGATATGGTATTTTCCCCTTAATCCACTTGCCCTGTCTGTTTCTCCAAGAAGACAAATGTTATCTAGCTGGAACTAATGTGGATTGAAGGATAAGTCATGTTAGCAAAGATCTGTGAATCAGCTGAGCATGTGCATGTCCTTTGGTACTTCCACAGTATGTTGTGGTGGTGTTCAGTCAGCTGAGAATTGAGGTCTGAAGTTCAGTTGGCATTTAGCACAAATGATGTCATCATGTCTACAGGGTACACTTCCATGGCAGGGCTCATGAGCTGATGCTTACTATGTATCCGTGTCTAGCTTGTTAAGCTGGCATTAAGCTTATGCGTTGTTACTGATACTGTCATTAATGATGTATTTTGCATCACTAACTACATGGCATTTTGGTTTTAAGTATTGAGCAAAAGAGTAAGGCAATGAGTTTCCTTAAGATCTGGAGATGGGTATACAAATGCAGATTTTGTGACATTCTCCACTGAGATTCTCACCTAGTAATTCCTATTCCTGAAATTCTCACAAAGAGAATAACTTCATTGGGTGTTGGAGCACAGGGCATGGGATAATGTGGAGGCAAAGCTGGAGACAAATAGTAGAGAGAAGTAGAGAAAAGTGTGATGACAACGGATTGTGTGGTGACGCATTATGGCTAATCTGAAAATTTTATTAAACTTTTTTTAAAAGACAAAAATCAAGGTAAAGCTGGACAATTTTCCTAAGGGAAGGTGCTGTCTGCATGCCCTTTTAAGTGCTGACAAGTTAGGCAGGAGGGCTCAATAACTGCTATTCCACAATAGCAAACAATAGTACTAGCAACCTCACTGTTATGTGGCATCCACACACCCTGAGCCATTAAATCAGAACATTCGAAGACCCTCTCTTGCAGCAAGCAGTTTCACTAGCTTGGTGCCTCTACTTTTTCCTTCAGTCGCTACGTTTATGGCCTCTCTCATTTTCATATGCTCACAAAACCATAACTAGAGGGTAAGGTAGAGCTGACAAAACCCGGTTTCTAGAAAGGCTGGCACACAGCAGTCTGATCCATCCCTGGAAGCCAAGGAATGGAAAAACTACAGTGTGTGGGTTTATACTAGACTTACCTTAGTTAAAGAGAGTACCCAATGATATGTTGAAGACAAACACCATCTTAAAGGCCACAAACTCACCATCTTAAAGCTAGATCTCAGCAACAGCCAGAAAATCTCAAAAATCAACAAAGAATATCTCCTGATGTGTATAAAATCCAACATATAATGAAACAATGCTGAATCATGTGAATACGTTGGAGTCTGTGATAGATCAGAACTGGAATGCTGACAGCTCTGAGGCATTTTTTAAAAGTTAGTAACAGTGCAAATCTCATCAGCTTCTGAGATTTCATCTGTTTCTTTGGGAGGGTGGGATAAATGTCTCTGGACATGATGCCAAGCTTGAATCTTTAAGAAGACTTGGATGAAAGTTCCTTTCTTCTTCTGACTGTGTCCTTTCTCACCCATTGTGATATTAAACAAATTGAATTTTGGGGCTCATGAGCTGAAGTTTCTGCAATAGTTGGCAGAAGTGGTTTTTTATCTGGTCACCCTTGGGGTCAGGAGGGCTTAATATATTCAGGGGTGTTTCTAATTGAACGAAGCTCAGAATATGTGAGGGTTGTAGACAGCAGCTGGCCCCAGCAGAGACTAACAGATTTGATTTTGAGAACCTGCAAAGATCTTGGCAGGATGTCAACAAAGATACTGCAGGGTTGCTAGATGCCAGGAAAACAAGATCTTTGGTTTGCAGCATGGAAAATGCCATTTAGGGGGAATGGGATGTAATAAATTACAATAATACAAGTCACATCCAAAAAGTATTAGACACTGTGATTATAGTGGGAAAGTTGTGTACTCATTTTCATGCATTAAGAAGCTAAAGTAGAAGCAGGTGGAAAAAAAAAGTGCTTTCTTATATTATCAGAGCCATGAAAAGAAGTAAGTTGATTCTATTTGAGAATTGGTGTTTAAAAGAAGTAAAGGATGAAGGGAACAAAAGCAATGATAGAGAAAGGACTTAGCTGACTTAAAACAACAGGAAAGGGAAGAGCAGATGTTGGGTCGATAAAATAGAGGTGTTTGTGGAGAACAAGATCATAGATTTTTCAAGGGCTTTGCTCTCTTTCTAAGATAGCAAGAAATTGAATCAACAGCATCAGGGTGTCGTATTTTACTATAAATTTAGGCTTCTTCTGGCCATGTATTTGTAAGTGATTTGCTCTGGCAAAATTTGTTGACGTTTCTCTGTAAACTTTATATGCTGGAAATCTTAGCTGGCCATTTACTTGATGAAGTGTAATGGTGCATGCCTCAATCATGTCTGACTCTTAGATGTTTTCAGGAGATTTTAGGTTAGTCTGCAGGAAACTGATCTGTTATGCTGATTTGTTCTCCTTCCCTCATGAGAATTTTAGTGGAAAAGGTGCTCTGCAAAGAGCCTGTCCAGAGTTAGTGTACTACTGAAGCAAATTGTGGTATTTAAAGATCCAGTTTCATGAGGAGGGAAGAGAAAAGAGATTCTCACCTAATCAACAGATTGAACATGACATAGAGAATAGGAGCCCTAATGGGGAATGCCTGCATGAAAAAATTCTGCCCTACATTATATGTTTTGATCAGTGTTCCACAAATTTTATTTAAATTATTTCAGAGAGATTTCCTCCTTATTTCCCTACTATAGCAATCCCACTTACTTATCACCGTTCTTAGTACCTGATTTGATGATATCCTCTCTGATTGATTTATCAGGTTAAAGACTCTGGGTTATAGACAGTTCTGTGTTAACTAGGTGGCTTTGGTTTCCTGGTGGGAAGATAGCAGAGGGGGAAAGCAGGTGTTCCTTGAGACAGGAATACTAAAAAATGCCAGCTGATAAAATCTTTCTGACTTTCGTAGAACTGAAGAAAGCCACTGGCAACTCCTGGAATTCCTCAGTTTCCTGCATCCTTTCATTCCAAAAGAAATAATGTGGCAGGCAGGATACCATTGAAAGTGTAACGCAATGGCTACTGGTGGAAATGCCATATGTGTGTGTGTGTGAATCCAAAATACAGATCTGCTACTTACATACATGGATGACAAGCAGTTCCTTACCAATATACAAGTCTCTTTCAAATTAGGAGACAGCGTGAGCTTGTTTTAGAACTATTGAATGGGCCAAATCCCAACTTCCTTCCATGCTAACTATCAGCCTGCTCTGAAAATAATGGATTTAAATAACAGTTTAAACCTCTCTGGTTTTGTGGTAGTTATATAAGCCTATACAGAAATCTTCCACTATTTGTGCTTTGTTTCTTTCTCCCTTAGCTCCTCCCACAAATGACATTTAGTTGGGAAGCATCACCTTTAGCACAGGTATTAAACAGGTAATAGAGCAGATGACTTGGGAGTGCTATGAAGTGTAATAGCTACAGATCCACAGAGGTGTTTCTGGTATCCATGCAGGCAACCTGATGTAGGAAATACAAAGCTCTGGAAGTCTCAAGATCCTTGGGCATAAATTTTTCTTTTTTTTTTTTTTTTAATCCTGATGAAACAGGGAGCTGGTGGTAGCAGACTAGTCAATGCAGCTTTGAAAGCCGTGGGGAGCTTTCAACAGCAGCTGCTGTGTGTCAGAAGTCTATAAATTGACTTTGTGCCATAGGAGGCCTCCAGTTAGTTGAGCTGGAGAGTTACTGGGGGGAAGTTCTCACTCTCTGTCCTACCAGCAAAACGAATATATCCAGGGCTGTGGCGGATTTGGGCTGGCAGTTTCCTTGTGTCAGTCAAAAAATCTTCATTAATAAAACTGGTGTGGGTCGAGAGCTCGGTGTTTTGTTGAGGGAGAGAAGGTGCTCTCCTTTGAATAGTACATACACATGTCCATCGTGTTCTTTGTTTTCAAAACCTCCCAGATGAGAGCACCCTTCTTTCACTCTGCTTCTGATAACATCAAGCAGGGTCTTTGCTTTTTTTTTTTTTTTTTTAACTTCGTCTTCCAGGCAGCTGTGTGTAATCCCCTCTGTTCAGGGTGGATGCATGTTCAATTCCCAATGCTCAATTCCCTTTACAATAATCCTTATCTACCAGTTTTAGAACTGTCCTTCTCCAAGAGGATTTAATTTCCTTTTAAAATTGCACTCTCTCAAAATCAATAACCTAACAGAAATCTCTGGAAAAAGATTGGGCTTTGGTGCAGTAGGTCTCTCAAGAGTTAGTAGCCTCTATCATCATCTTTGTTGGAACTCATTATATAGTTAAACTTGAACTTCTGAATTGCTGAACTCAAGCCTCTTGCATTTCTTTTCTGTCCCTGATGAATTGGCATGTTTTCTGAAGAGAGGTATATAATGATCTCATAAATATATAAACTTGTTTTCTATCTCCTGTGTTGCTGAAATTTTCCTCTACTCGTTCAGCATATTATATATCACTGCCCTTCATGACAAAACTTAGCACCAGGTTTGAACTCCTTTGGGCTAAAAACTGAACCTGAATATGCTGTTTCATACCAAGAAGAGTCATTCTTTTGCATATCTGTGGCTTTCAAATACAGTCGTGAATTCCGAAATGAGGAGGAAAAACCCACAATGAGATATTTTGAAAGTTTATCCTGGCCTGTATCCATCCTCTATTCCTTTGCTGTGCAGGATAAGGTTATGTTTGTAGTGAATTGGGAAATCCAAAAGAAAGCTGAATGTTCAATAATTCTGGAGCTGTTTTGAGCCTTGTGGAAGTTGGTAAAGTGGAGGAAATGTTAACTTGATCTAGAAAAACAAAATTCACTGCCTGACTCCTCAAAAGTGTTTTAGGTTTAGATTGTTTCAGTATTGTAGATTCTGGAAACTGCTTAAATGCAGTTTAAGTACCTGTTCAATAAAGCTTTCTGAACTTTGTGTTTTGGGAGGTTGGGAGGATGAGGCAAAAATAACAGTGGGGGAAAAAAAAAAGAAACAATCATTGTAGTAGTTTTTAAACCATGCTTATTAGAATTGGGATCCATTTTGGGCACCCTAAATTTTAGCTGCTTTTTGGAACCTTTTCCAAAGCACTGATAGCAGCTTTCCCACTGTTTGAGTTTAAATCCCCATTTCAAATATGTACAGTCATAGACCTCAGATGAATCTTACTGATATTTGCCATATTTGTCTTACAACGTCTCATATTGGCTTTAAACTGAAAGAGGATAGATTTAGATTAAATATTAGGAAGAAATTATTTACTATGTGGGTAGTGAGGCACTGGCACAGGTTGCTTAGAGAAATTGTAGCTGCCCTGTCCCTGCAAGTGTTCAAGCCAGGGTGGACAGGGCTTTGAACAAGTGGAAAGTGTGCCTACTCATGGCAGGGGGTTTGGAACTACATGATTTTTAAGGTCCCTTCCAACCCAAACCATTCTATGATCCTGTGTTGTACCCTGTGTGGTTATGTGGGCAGTGAACATTATTGCAAAGATACCAGGTTCCATCCTGCAAAGGAGATTCATGTATTTGTATATGGATTTTATTCTGCCTTTTTCTGCTTAAGGCAGTGGGTTCAAATGCAATCTGCATCACTTGTCAGCACATCACTCAGTGGTGATGTCAAAATGATACTGCTAAGGAAAAAAAAACCCAACAAACCATGCCGTTCCAGCCCCTCTACAATTCATTTCGTATCAGGTGAAGACAGAAGATGGGGAGAGCTCGATTTCAATACTCCTTTGACATGTTGTGGCAATCTGGTCTATGAGGAGACTTTGTTTTCTGTCTATGCATGTGTATTTTGCAGGGATATCCAGGAAAGGCTCTGAACACATCAGGCACACAGGCCAAGATTCATGCATAAACTGTCTTGGAAGTCCCCTGTGCCCTTCTGTACAATTACCTGATACACACATTGGAATGGTTTGTGCATATGTAAGTACAGAACACTCTCATACAAAGTGTATGGATGTAATTTAGAAAGCACTGTTGAATTTTTGGCTTATATAGGCACATTCTGTGGCCTGACAGGATTACTCCCGTTGGAGTAATAACTAGTTTTGCTTATTTAGGGCCTGTTCCTACTGCCTTTGAAGCCAATGGCATAATTCCCAGTAATGTTTAGTGGTGCAAGGTCAAGTCTTTAAGGATGATAGAATCTGATTTTGTAGGCCTCAGTTAGTGCTCACTGAAGTACACAGGGCTTTCCCCAGTTATTTCAATGAGCAAATTGCCATTATTTAATGAAAGTAACTATTTTTAATACAATGTACGTACAGTTGGTATTAAACTGTAAAAAGAATAAAGTAAATCAAGAGACTTTTTTATTCTGGCTGATATCAGGCACTTTTTAGAAGACTAAAACATTTAATTCAGGTTCCCAGAAGTTTGGAAGAGCCACATCCAGAAGAAATTAACTTTTAAAATTGGAAAGGACGTTGTGTTGCTGCCACATCTCTTGTGACTTCTGAATGAATTTCAATTCTGCTGCAAGAACAGCCATTCTCATGGTATCTCAGCCTTTAAGCTTCTGGTCTCATCTGCTCTGACCCCATAACATCTGTAGGGAAAGGGAGGTATTGAATAGAAATGTTGCAGCTGCTTGAGAAAAATGCTGGCTCTTGCTAATCTCAGAAGCCAGTACCAGTCAGAGCCATGGCATGAAAAAAACAAAAAGGGATTCCTCCTCTTTCGATATGCTTTCAATACTTACACTTCGATACTTTGGGCTTGTCAAGCTAGATCTTTAAAGGGATAAAGGAAAATTGCAGCAGTCTGAGGAGAAGCACAGAAAGCTACTAGAGGGCATTTGTTGGCATTTTCTCTTTCTTTAGCTCAATAAATCTAGAGGGTGTGCAGGAAGGCCCATCTGTTTTCTCCTGGTTCTAAAAGAAAAACAGAGAAAAACATGAAATCTATTGTGTGTATTAATATTCTATTTGAATACTGCTGCTCTACTGGGTTGCTTTAACTGAAAGAGGGAAAACAAATTTCTTATCTGGTTTTTGTCTGATCTGCTCACATGCAATTGTAATAGAATGGAGTACCTAGAGCAATCTAATGTTAGATTGCCATAGTCCTTAGCTGGATATTATTTAGCTTCTTTTCTTAATGTGCAAGTAATCTTATCTGTGTGATTTGAGCTTCTTTAGGTCTATATGTCTACAATTCTGTATCACTTGGTATATTCGCCAGTTCTTCCCCAGGAATGGGCTCCAATGACCCAGATGGCCTTCTCCTTTCAGAGGCAGCACTTAATACTTCAGGCCTTCCCACACCTTAAATACTTATCCTAGTGTCCCAGCTTTTAGTGCATGGCCACCTTGTGCAGAGTGGCACCAAATTCCACTTTAGATAATACGAAAAATACTGAGCTCCAAAAGCTAATAAACACAATAAATGTTTCCTTATCTCATTGCTATTCTTAGGAGGAGTCCTCTAGGCCTAAAACTGTAGGATACTTACCTTCTAGGTATTCAGCATATTAAAGATAATACAGCAATATGAAACTGATATGGTCTTAGGTGGTAGTGGTGTTGGAAAAGGAGATTCTGGCTATTGTGTTGCATTACCAACCTGTGTTTATTATTTCTGATATTTCCTGGTCTAGTCCACGTGTTTGGTCTCTCACATAGTCATAAATTCAGCAGCTGTTTGAATGATTGTCTGGTCTAGTACAGCAGATGGCCATAAATTTTAATGAGAAACTCTGTACCCACACAAGAAGACCCAGCTAATATTGTCTCTTTGTATGATGCTTGTTGTACTCTAGCTCAATAGTCTCTGGGTCATGGTGGTCCACTTGGTGTTTGTAGACACACCCAGGGAGTTCTAGGCAGTCTGAATGGTCATCTGTGAGAAGCTGTGAAATCACTAGGATTGTTTAGATCCTTATTGCTGGGTTGTTCTGAGACGGAACCACATCTCCAACCCACTGTCATGCTGCAGTGGGATGATGGATCTTCTGGAGAATCTGCAAACCACTCCTGGAGCTTCTCATCTTTTTTGTTTCTGAGATAGTGCTGTGTGTAGCTTTCAGCCATGAGATTCACAGAGTTAAGAAGACTGGTTGCTTTTGCACTTTTATAAGAAAAAGATTAATTTCATTTTAATGTGTGTATTTGATCATAAATATGAAAGTGTGTTAATAGCATTAGCAAGCATATCCATGATTAGTGAGTGTTAGTTTGCTGCAGAATCCCAGGTAAGAGGAGCAAACTGAATGTGGAGATTATTGCAAGAGTGATTAAAAGACGCAGGGTGTGTACTGATCAGTGTCCTGCGTTCAGCAGTAGCAGTCTTTTTTTTCAGTCTTTACATGACAGCAAACTACCTAGAGCTGAATTGTTGAAGCAGAGGTCCAGACTATCTTGGTATAGGTCAAGTTAGCTACAGGACAGGAAAGTAAGACTTGCATAGAAATCCTTGCATTCGTCTACCCAGCCATTACTGGCTGTGGCTGGCCAAGGATGCCAGTCAGGCCCTGCAGTACTGTGCAGCGTGTACTTCCAAAAGGCAGCTGTCAATCCATGCAGTAATGGGACCGCTCCCTCGAAACTCTAGTGCTACTTTGATGCTAGAGGGTGATCCATCATCGGATTGTTTCTGAATGAGTTAGAGCAGTTAGAAAACAAAGTGCCGCAGCTCGTAGGAGTTATCTTCTGCTTCTGGAAAAAAAGAAACAAAAGAGCTTGGAAGTGTTTGGACTTGCACATGAGGAAGTCACTGTTACCAACTGCCAGTTTTGGAGAACAAATGCTAATTTTATGATCAATTCATTCTGCCTGGATGCCATCAAGCTGTCAAGGGGTGGAACCCATTTATATTTCTGGGGTGACAGGAGGATCCCAAGAGTTGACTACACTGGAGGCTGAAATAAGTCTGACTGGGAGGAAGTGGCAAAAGTACTCTATTGTGACTAGTCCAGAGGCTCCATGCATCCTTGGCATAGACTACCTCAGGAGAGGGTGCTTCAAAGACCCAAAAGGGTACCGATGGGCTTTTGGTATTGCTGCTTTGTAGGCAGAGGAAACTGAGCAGCTGTCCACCTTGCCTGGTCTCTCAGAGGATCCTTCTGCTGTGGGATTGCTGAAGGTTGAAGGACAACAAGTGCCAGTCGTGACCACAACAGTGCACCAGCGGCAATATTGCACTGAGACTTCCTGATTCCTATCCATAAGCTGATCTGTGGACTGGAGAACCAAGGAGTGGTCAGTAGGACCCACTCACCCTTTAATAGCCCCATATGGCCAGTGCAGAAGTCTAACAGAGAGTGCAGACTAACAGTAGGCTATCGTGGCCTGAACGAAGTCGCACCACCCTTCAGTGCTGCCATACTGGACATGCTAGAACTTCCGTATGAACTGGAGTCAAAGGCAGCCAAGTGGTATGCCACGACTGATATTGCCAATGCATTTTTGCAGCAGGATGCAGGCCACAGTTTGCTTTGACTTGGAGGGGTGTCGTGGTTTAAGCCTCACCCAGGCTAATAACTCACAAAGTCGCTCACTCACTCACTCCCCTCTCTTTCTTCCCCCAGTCCTGGGGGGATGGGAAGGAGAATCAAAAGAATGCAACTCGCACAGGTTGAGATAAGAACAGTTTAATAACTAAGGTATAACACAAATCACTGCTGCTACCATCAATAGTAATACAAGAGAAATACAAGGAAAGAGAACACAACTGCTCACCAAGCCCGACCCAGCCAGTGCACCACCACATCCTTCCGGGTCTCTGCTCCCCGTTTTCACATCCTGGACATGACGTGTTGTGGTATGGAATAACCTCTTTGGTCAGTTTGGATCAGGTGTCCTGTCTCTGCTTCCTCCTGGCTTCCCCTCCTCCCTGGCATAGCATGAGATTCAGAAAGTCCTTGGCCAGACCAAAACATTACCAAGCAGTAACTGAAAGCACTGGTGTTACCAGCGCTGTTCCCAGGTCCAAAATCAAAAACACAGTGCTGCACCAGCTACCAAGGAAGGAGAAAAATGACTGCTGCTGCTGAACCCATGACCAAGGGCATCCAGTACACTTGGAACTGACTGCCCCAGGGGTGGAAACACAGCCCTACCATCTGCCATGGACTGATCCAGACTGCACTGGAACAGGGGCAAGCTCCAGAACACCTGCAATACATTGATGACATTATTGTGTAGTGTGATACAGCGGAAGAGGTTTTTGAGAAAGGGAGGAAAATAATCCAAATTCTGCTGAAAGCAGTTTTGCCATAAAACAGAGTAAGGTCAAGGGACCTGCACAGGAGATTCAATTTTTGGGAATAAAATGGCCAAACGGATGTGACCAACAAGATAACAGCAATGTCTCCACCAGCTAATAGGAAAGAAACACAAGCTTTCCCCAGTGTTGTGGGGTTCTGGAGGATGCACATCCTGAATTACAGTTTGATTGTAAGCCCTCTGTTATGTGTCCCAGAAGAATGATTTTAAATGGGGCCCTGAACAATAACAAGCCTTTGAGCAAATTAAACGTGAGATAGTTCGTGCAGTAGCCCTCAGACCAGTTCGGACTGGGCCAGATGTTAAAAATGTACTGTACACCGCAGCTGGGGAGAACGGTCCTACCTACCTGGAGCCTCTGGCAGAAAGCTCCAGGGGACACTCGAGGTCGGCCCCTTGGCTTTTGGAGTCGGGGATACAAAGGATCTGAGGCCAGCTACACCCCAACTGAAAAAGAGATATTGGCAGCCTATGAAGGGGTTCGAGCTGCTTCGGAAGTGATTGGCACTGAAGCACAGCTCCTCCTGGCACCCCGGTTGCCCGTGCTGGGCTGGATGTTCAAAGGCAGGGTCTCCTCTACACATCATGCAGCTGATGCTGCATGGAGTAAGTGGGCCGCACTAATTACACAACAAGCTCGAATAGGAAATCCCAGTTGTCCGGGAATTCTAGAAGTCATCATGGACTGGCCAGAGGGCAAAGATTTTGGAATGTCACCAGAGGCAGAGGTGATTCGTGCTGAGGAGGCCCCACCATATAACGAACTGTCAGAAAGTGAAAAGCAATATGCCTTATTTACTGATGGGTCTTGTCGCATTGTGGGAAAGCGCCGTAGATGGAAGGCAGCAGTATGGAGTCCTCAATGACAAGTTGCAGAAACTGCTGAAGGGGAGGGTGAATCGAGTCAGTTTGCAGAGGTGAAAGCCATGCAGCTGGCCTTGGACATTGCTGAACGAGAAAAGTGGCCAGTACTTTATCTCTATATTGACTCATGGATGGTGGCGAATGCCCTGTGGGGGTGGTTGCAGCAATGGAAGCAGAGCAACTGGCAATGCAGAGGTAAACCTATCTGGGCTGCTGCACTGTGGCAAGACATCGCTGCCCGGGTGGAGAACCTGGTGGTGAAGGTATGCCACGTAGATGCTCATGTACCCAAGAGTCGGGCCACTGAGGAACACCAGAACAACCAACAAGTGGATAAAGCTGCTAAGATTGAAGTGGCTCAGATGGACTTAGATTGGCAACATAAGGGTGAATTATTTTTGGCCCGGTGGGCCCACGACACTTCAGGCTGTCAGGGCAGAGATGCAACATACAGATGGGCTCGTGATCGAGGGGTGGACTTAACAATGGACTCTATTGCCCAGGTTATTCATGAGTGTGAAACGTGCTACAATTAAGTAAGCTAAACGGTTAAAGCCTCTTTGGTATGGAGGACGATGGCTGAAGTACAAATATGGGGAGGCCTGGCAGATTGATTATATCACACTCCCACCAATCCACCAAGGCAAGCGCCATGTGCCTACCATGGTGGAAGCAACCACCGGATGGCTGGAAACATACGCTGTGCCACATTCCACTGCCAGAAACACTATTCTGGGTCTTGAGAAACAGATTTTGTGGCAACATAGCACCCCAAAGAGAAATGAGTCAGCCAATGGGACTCATTTCCGGAACAGCCTGATAGATACCTGGGCCAAAGAGCATGGCATTGAATGGGTATATCACATCCCCTACCATGCACCAGCCTCTGGGAAAATCGAACGGTACAATGGGCTGTTAAAAACTACACTGAGAGCAATGGGATGGTGGGACTTTCAAACATTGGGAATACACATTTACCAAAAGCTACCTGGTTGGTCAACACCAGAGGATCTGCCGACAGGGAGAAGTGTATCAGGAATTCCCTATACACAAAGTGGACTGCATGAAGCTTCCAGGTAACAGACTTAAGGTGGAATAAAGTTCCTGTGGTGCTCATAAAGAATTTGCTGGGGAAGACAGTCTGGGTTATTCCTGCTTCCGGTAAAGGCAAACCCACTTGTGGGATTGCTTTTGCTCAGGGACCTGGATATACTTGGTGGGTAATGCGGAAGATGTCCAATGTGTACCTCAAGGGGATTTGATTTTAGGGGAAAACAGCAAGTGAAGTCAATTATATGCTGTTGCCTGCTATATAGCGTTTTTATAGCCCACCAACTAGATATCTTCAGGTCACCAGCGACTGGCCCTGACTTCCCTCCGACCATCATCCCAACAAAGAATGAACTTTGATGAAGCCAGATGAGCTCAGCTGTGATCAGACGAGTTCTGCAGTGTCATCAGCAGGCAACTAGTCCAACACTGCACACCGTCTCTCCTGCTCTGAAAGGCTGTTACAAGAGATGGAGCCTGACATCATGGACCAGATGAACTCAGCAGCTTTATAGGGATTGGTCCATGCACTAAGGAATGATATCTCTCTCTTTGCGTATGTTGATGTGTGTGTATATATATATATATATGAGACAAGAGTGATAGTATATTGAAAAAATGTGGGGTCTGAGCATGACGTGAATGGTATGGAATAAGGGGTGGATACTGTCCTGAGTTCAGCAGTAGCTTTCTTTTTTCTTAGTCTTGGTGGCTGGTGCAGTGCTGTGGTTTTGACTTTCAGCCTGGGAACAGCACTGATAACACTGATGTTTTTAGTTACTGCTCAGTAACGTTTAGTCTGACCAAGGACTTTCTGAGTCTTATGCTCTGCCAGGGAGGGGGGGAAGCTGGGAGGAAGCAGAGACAGGACACCTGACCCAGACTAGCCAAAGGGGCATTCCATACCAGAGCACATCATGCCCAGTATATAAAGTGGGGGCAGTTACCTGGAAGGGTTGGGCTGGGTATCAGTTGGCGGGTGATGAGCAGTTGTATTCTCTTCCCTTGTTATTTCCCTTATCATTATTATTATTGGTGATAGCTGTAGTGATTTGTGTTATACCTCAGTTACTGGACTGTTTTTATCTCAACCTGTGGAAATTACATTCTTTTGATTCTCCTCCCCATCCCTCTGGGAGGTAGGGGGTGGGGGGAGGGGAGGAGTGATCAGCTGAGTGGTTCTGGGTTGCAGTTTAGGCTTAAACCACAACACAAAGGAAGTTCATTAGTTTAGATATCCCCCTGCACTCTTTAGGGAATATTCGAATTGCTCTCTGAAATTTATATTACTTCAAATGTAATATATGATACAACCCCCTCCCCCTCCACCCCCCCAGGGCCAGGGAAATTAGCAAAGGCACTTAAACTGTTCAACATTAACACTTACCCACTCTAGTTGACTTATATTTTGAATTAACTGTCATAGAAGCCTCTGGGGAATCTTCTAGTTGAAGTCTTCAATGTGAGAGGAATGCTGCTTTTCTTGGGCTTGTTTTTGTACTATTTTCTTTTTTGCACCAAAGGAGAGAGGAAGCAAGAGAGGCTAAACCCACAAGATCAGTTACAGATATCTGCTTCAATAACAGAGCAATATCTTCATATGCACCAATGATGAACATTGAATTGTGCAATAATACCAGGAAGTTCTTGGTGTTTATCAAAACTGATGTGGCTCTTTTTCTTTGTGTAGCTTTTTTTGTTTGTTTGTTTGTTTGTTTAATTTGTCTTCTTAGACCAGTAAAATATGCCTCCTGAATGTTAATTCTGATTTAGTAAAGCATTATACTCTCATTTTTTCACAGGGGTGAATAGCTATAAAGGGAAATGGCAAATCAAGCCCAAGTGAAAATAAAAGGCATCTCCTATTTTTAAGGCACTAAGGTCAACAAAATACAAGCACACAAAAAAGGCAAAATATTTTAAATAAATGTTTTAACTTAGCATTTCAGTATTAATAAGTCTCTCTGCCACTGACATCTGCTGCTGATCAGATGTATGGGTAGGAACAAGTCAGAGGAATATTTTACCTCACTTTGACCTAGGGTTGCCTAAAGGCTACAGAAGATGAGATAGGTGTTAACACATGGTAGCTTGCAGAGAACAATTTCCTGATTTTAAATAGTAGTAGTTCTTTCATAACTTTGTGAAGTTTTCCGGTTGTTCTTTGGAACCCTTTAGAATCACTGTGCCTCTCATACAGCAAACCAGGAGTGTTATCTGTAATCATTTAAAAGCTTTTAAGATACAGTCTAATAGAACATCATGAGATAATTTATATACCAATCCACTCTATATAATTACAAATGTGGGGAAAAGTTATCAAGGCATAGAGGAAGGATGTAGAAGCTGTGGGGAGAAAACAACCTTTGTTTTTTAATTTAAGTTAATCTTATAGCTAGTCCTTGTATGTAAATGTTCAGAGATTGTTGGCACTAATCAAGATTGAGTTTGAAGAAGATCGGAACTGTTGTAGAAAAAAATTCTTCTTGGTGCAATTTTTTTCTCACAACAGGAGTGAAAAAAACAAGGGTGGAAGTCTGGAATACTCATGCCATGTAAGATAGCACTCTTTTTGACATTTCTTTCTTGTTTGTACTACTCTATATACTTTGTACTGTCTTTAACCCAATAAATACTGACTCCTTTTTTGTAAAGTGCCATGGCTTCAACAGCTCTCCACAGGTGCATTAGAGTACTGCATCTATATATATGTGGTGAAGATGTTGTCTTGGCAGATGGTAGGTTGGGACCTGATCCTCCATCATTCCTTTTCAAACTAAGCTGTATACTGAACTACATTCTGAATAATGGCACTTCTCCTTGTGTATTTGAAAGGGTTGTGGTCTCCATGTTTTCAAACCACTTTGCATAGGAGTGTCTCCAGTCAGCATAATAACTTATTTACTGCATGCAATTCCTCAGGAAGTGGGTGGGGAAATACTACTAGGAGCATGCATAGGCTTAAATACGAGCTAGGCACCAAGCAGAGCAGTCCTGGTAGCATCTGCAGAGCGTATGTTCTGGGCATGCAAAAACGTGGAACTTTATGTGTCCAAAGACAGTTAGTGAAAAAATGAGTGTCTGTGAATTTCCGTAGAGGAGCTTGGATCCTATTCTTTCACTTTGGAACTTGAAATGACACCTTACATGCAGAAGTCTGGAGATCTGGACCCTTCATTTTTGAGTAGAAATGGAATAAAAATGATAAATTGTCTCATAGGCCTTGCCTAGACAGGACAGAAAGGGACTTAAGAGTTGGTAGCTGAGAACAAGATAAGGATTACACCAATGAGGTTCTAGAGCTACCAGATGAGTCTGTAGGATGCAAAGCCTCCCAGCTTCTGAAAATCCTTTCTAAACAATGTAAAGGTAATAAAGTAGTAAATAAACAATATGTTAATCCAAGAAGTTGATTATGGTGTACTGTTATGATAATGACCAAGGTCAGCAGATCTATAAAGGCTGGATGCTGGACATTAGTCAGATTGCTTTAGTATCAAGAATAATAGAAAAGTCTACTCTTATCTGGAACTTATTTGTGAACAGGAAAATTGGATAAGTACCAAGTGACTGATTAGAGGCATAGATGAGTAGAAGTACACTTGTAAAAGACAAACAGGTGTTAGAAGGACTTTTAGCTTGGCACTTTTCAAGAAAACATAAAGACTGAAGAACAAATGAACTAAAGGTCTGTGTGAAAATTGGAGAAAGGCTGAGATACTGGAGCAATGGGGACAAAAAGGAGAGAACTCAGCTAGGAATATATTTCTTCAGAAATAAACAGTGAAGAGACCTATCCAAACTCATTGAATCTGCAGTAGTTAGTATTCAATATAATTTATTTTTGCATCTTTCTGTTCTGTAAGAAAACAGTTTTTTCAATAAACTAATGCAATTTGCTTAACTCTTCAGACCCAGTCTACTGGACTGGTCAGAGTGGTCACTGGGTTGCCTTGAGAAATGGGCACTTTAAAGTGCAGAGGCTACAATTTTCTGCTCAAACTAACTTACTAAGTTGATTCTTCATCCATTTATGGGGATTTTGTTTTTCTCAGTTACCTCAGAGATTCAACTTAATACCTTTTTTTTTTTTTAGGGAACTTGCCATGAAGTTTCACTCTATTTTTATTATTTCTGCATTTCTCTTCTAGCCGCTGGCCATTACTGGTATTTGTTGTAACACCCTAGGAGAAAACAAAAAAAAAAACCACCACCACCACTCCCCAAATAAATAAAAAATTAACACCTCCCCCCCAAAAAAAATCCAAGCCAAAACAAAAAAACAAACCAGAAGCCACACCCTCATGAAACACGTTGCCTCATTTGATGTTTCAAAATCCTAAGGCTTTAGTTTTCAATTTTATTTAGTGGATGCTAATTTTCCTACTTCTTTCCCTTATTTTCATGAAAAATAATATCTCTCCCATCTCTTCCCAAAGAGAAAAAAAAAAAAAATAGCTTCAAACTTCTTATCACAGAAATGTAACAGCAGCCATGCTTCAATCTGTGAGACTAATTGGGGTATGTGAGCATTTCCAAAATTCTCCATAAGGCAGCAGTACAAAGACTATGTTTTTTCTCAAAATGCAACTGATGTTATTATCTTGAACATAGTTTTGACCAAACGGGGGATAAAGTTCGGTTTGTCACTATAGCCTACTATAAAATTTTATAGACCAAAACATGAATGCACCAAGTAACCTGATGGGAAGCTGATCCAATGTAAGCAGAATGGAAAAATCAACTTCATATGAACAAGCCTCCACATTTTAAGTGGATTAACATATTACATAGCCTTTGACAGTTGCCCAGGAAATGCTGCAGTAATTTACATCGGACAAGTGCTGAATTTAAAAGGAAAGATCACAAGCATCTAGTTCGTATGGATAGTAAAATCCTCACTGTTTTCTCCATGGCTGTTACTGAGAATCTAAAGTTAAGAATTTAGGAGTCATTGAGGTCTGTGAATCATTACTTAGACTTGTATCTATCTTCTAGAATGTATACCTTCTCTGTGTGTTTGTGTGTGTGTATATGTATATGTCTTCTAATCAAAATTCAGATGCAGGTACTTTCCCATGGTATGAAAATCTATATACTAGAGTTTTTGCCTTCCCAAAGATAACTGTAATTTGCACCTTTCAAGTTTTTCAGAACGATATTTTGTTAAGTTTTTTGTGAATGATTCATGTGAATCTTGGACTCGTATTACAAAGTTTGTAGTGAATTTTATTGTGTAAAGAAAATAGCTAAATTTTAACCAATGCAAATTGTTTACAAAGGTCTATTGTTGCATTTGTGTTATAATTAATGCTTTATTTTTGTTTTTCAATGGTATATACTAACAAATACGTGGCAGAAAAACAGAAAGCATTGTTGTTCAAGAAAGAAAACTCTCATGCATGAAAGCAGCCTGTTGCAGTACTTTTCCAGATGTGCCTAGGCACTGCACAAGTCAAGTTGAATAGGCATCAGAATGTTTAGTCATTTCTCATTCAGATACAATTTGTGTTCATAAACAGTAACTTGATTGTAAAAGTCTGCTGGAAAAAGTAGTTTACTCTTTCCATTCCAATTTTTGTGTTTAAGGCTGAAGACAACCCCTGGAGAGTGTGAATTCAGTCACCTGACACTGTTGGGTTTTTTTCCCAAGCATACTTTTTTTATGGTTATTAACATCACTTTTAATAACTGTAGCAGTTCACAAGACCACAATAGTATATTCTCCTTGCTATTGGACATAGTCAAAAAAACAACCAGAGCAGGTCTCGGGTTTTGGCTCCCTTTCGTACACTACTGCTGTAAATTAGTCGTAGGCAGGATTGAGAAACCTCTATGGTGACATTGTTTCAGAGGCTTCTTATGTGAGCAGAATTCAGAAATTTAATTGGTTATGCAACCTATTACTGCAGCGCTTCACATTGAGTGGCACTAAGTAATTACACTGTAACTGCTGCACAACTGTTGTAATTTTTCATGCAGCTATGTTACATGATAACACGATAATGCTGATGCTAATACTAATGTTGGGTTAGGCAGCTAAAGAGGGGATTACAATAGAGAAGTGCTAATAGTATGTTGTTAGGAAACAGGACGCCAAGAAACCATTATAAATGAGAGTAAGGCTAAAATGAAAACTGCAATGGGAAATAAGGAAAGATTTAAGGCAAACTACAGTCAGAGAATGTTAGGCTGTTTTTAGTGTATTTATAAACCTTGTTTAAAGGTATAGACTGAGAGGCTTGAAAAATCATGATGATGTGAAAAGAAGTGGGAAGCGATGAGCTTGAGAGCAGTCACCTCATCTAATGGCTGCAAGGTGTCTTCATATAATATATCTGCTAGATTTGTGGAATATTTTCTTTGGCATACTCCCAGAGATATTCTTCTGAAAAGTGTAAATTTATATTCTTAAAAATGCTGGAGGGTCTCCTGAGTAACAGCAAAGGAGGAAAACGGCTCCAGATGGTGGTGTCAGGGATGAGATAGCAGGTTATGCAGCATCTGAAGTCAAGAAGGTCAAAAAGTGGTGTAGTTCTGCATGGCCAGAAGGTGATTCTGAATGCAGAGAACTGTGACCTCCCCTTAGTAATTAAACTGGCTTCCTTAAAAATGTAATTAAACTGGCTTCCTTAAAAATGTTATGTGTATAAATGCCAGTATGTACAGTTTAGGATTTTCACAAGTACATTCAGAATATGATAAACTTCCTACCACACTATCATCACAAGTGACATGCACACAGAAGTGTCAGGAAGCTTGTTTTATTCTGCACCCGTATGTGGCAATGGGAGAACAGTGCAAGGTTCTCAAATGGACGAGGACAGACAGTGTGCTGTGTGCTGTGCAGTTACCCCAGTCTAAACAAGAAAGAGCCAGGACTGACAATTACATGAAAGTTCTTGAGGGCCTGTGTAATTTGCAGAACAGGAGTGCTCTAGAGACCAGTGCTTGCACACAGAGGTATTTGTGATGAGAAGGACTGTATGGAATGCTGGATGGATGGTGAAGCCTGTGCTTGCAGTCTAGCCACTCTCTTGTCTGAACTGTTGCTTTTGCATGTCTTCCCTCCTTTCAAAATACAAAATATTTCTATGTGATATATGTAGACCTCTATGATTAACTGGTACGTTCATAGTGTTTGCTGACAGTGTTGTTATTTACATTTGAGGACTGAAAATGAGGATTTTTATGTTAGCCACACATGGATATGCAAAGGATTTTCATGCACAACAGTATATGAATAATATTATACTGTCTGGTCCTTACCAGGTTAAACTATAATAAATGTATTACTAACTAGTGTCAGCATCACACTTGTATGTATCAGCTTCTCAGTCCAAATGGCTTATGCTGGCATATGTAGGCATCTGCTTCATTAATGGGTCGAAAAATCTTAATAAGCCATTTTAAAAAATCAAACTGACAATTTCGGAAGCTTTTTCCCCCACAAATTATGACATGCAGGTGGAATGCAGGGAGTTTAAATTTTAGACAGTTGTACAGTAGATACGAGGTGTTTGAACACCAGAGGCGTGAATTGCTTTCTTAAGAACAAGCAAAACAAAAATCTCTGATTAGAAAATAATTTTTTAAAACACAACTGTGTACTCAACTTTGTTATTTTCCCTACTGGAATGAGGAAAATAACATCTGGTCCCTATTTGTTTTTTCTAAAAAGCATGAGGAAATAAGACCTGCTTTTTACTAGTGAGGGGATAGGTTTTCTAATGTGCTGGTTGTGATATCTTATGCCTTGGCCAAATCTTTAATAAGAGTGTTTTCTATTTGAAATACTAATTAATTGTTTCAAATTAGTCAGATGTTAATGTAAGCATATCAGATTTATTCTCAGCTTTTTTTGTGGTCGTGCCTTTGGGGCTTTCACTGTTCCACTAATTCTTACAAGGTCTCCCAGATCTTACAATATCTGACATTTGAGCATAACCTCTGTGTCACCCGGAAACATTCCACTGTTTGTCAAACACAAAGAAGCAACAGACAAATCCACTGGTTTTCTTTTGAACTTGGCCCTTTCCAATCAGTGTGGCAGTATGATCCACTGCTTAGTATTGAATTCCACAATGAGGTATTATTTATTGAGCATGAGGCCAGATAAACCATCGTAGGCTTTTTTTGCCTGTTAATCAGTGTGTCTGCGTCTTTACATATTGTATTTCTGGGATACACTTAACTGTGTCACAGCATCATCACTTCCTTGACAGTATTTGGTTTGATTGTTGGTGGTTTCATATAGTACTTGTTTCCCATCTTTCTTCCATTTGCGGTTTTCTTTTCTGCACCTTTTTGGCAGACCTTATGGCAAGAGTGGTGTTTAAGGCTGTTTAACACTCATAATTATTCCTTAAAGTGGCTTATTATTTTATCTGTTAGGGTAAAAGTGTCACACTGGGTGTTTGCAACAGGCTGAATTCCTTGTAAAAAGGAAAGGCAGTCTTAAGCCATTGAGTCTGACTTTTCCACAAAGCCATTAAGCACATCCTATAATTTTTCATCCTGGGATGTGAGGAGGTTGGGGAACCTGCTGGGAAGTTGTTCTTATAACTGATTCTCTGATGGCTAGGAACTTTCTGAATTCCACCATGTGTTTTTGACCAGTTAATAATATGGGGGGTGATGGTGAGGGGTGTCCCCTTGTCTGTATTGTATTTCAGCTGAAATCACTTCCTAATATTTATTCACTCAAGTAAAAGGAATTTGCCTACTTTCTCTTCTACTGATACATTTTTATGTTTTTAGGAGAACAAGCAGAGATAGCTTTTACCATTTCTTCAAGAATATTGACCTTGTATGAATTTGATCAAAGTTAAATATAAAAAAAATTGGTGCAAAATTGCTCAGTAGAGGCAGATGAATTCCCCTAAGGTCAAGTGCTGCCCCAAGCATCACCTCAGAGCATCCAGGTGCTGTTCTTTTATTCTCCTTGTGTTCACTTCTCCTGGCTGTACAGATTTGGGATGACATATCAGATAGAAACTTTCGATTCTGGTTCAGAGAGGATATAAGAAATCAGCAGAACTAGTGGGACAAGGATAAGGAGATCAGGATTAAAGGCTGTGCAAATTAGGAGGAAGCTGAGGCTGGATCCTGAGTGGAGTTCACTTCTGAAGATGAGGTTGAGACTGCAAGAGGGAACCAGAGATTGGAGGGGTAGAGGGTGGGGTAAACTTGAAGAAAAGGACACGGTCAGGAAGACTGAATGAAGGATATATGAGAATAAATACAGAGTTAGAGAGCTGGAATGGAAGTTGATTAGATAAAAACAGTGGAGTGAGACAGCTTGGGTAGGTGGTGGAGTGGCACCTAGGTCAGGAAGAAGGCAGGAAATAAGATACTTGGAATGGTAATAGTAAAGCCATGTCTTGCAAGGGTGATAGGCTGTGCTCCTGAGACTTAAATTTGTTCTTTTTGTCATAAAAATTTTGAGATCAGTTGACAAAGCACTTGTGATATCTTCCCTCCAGTGGCTGGCCAATGTAGAAGATAGCCAAATGCACTACTACTATATATAGGCTGTGCTTTCACTGTGCTTGGCTCTGTGTAGTACTTACGTGGTTCACTCACCCTGAGTTTGGAACTGCATGATAGTTCCTGTTGTTTGTTTCATTTAATGAACTTATTTCCTGGTCACTTTATTTCAAACACTTTCTACGTTTTCATTGATGGACTTTGCAGATGTAACATGTTTAACATCATAGGTAATAAATCATAGGTTTGTCTATCTTCTGTAGCAATCAGTGGTGACATTAGTTTACCCAGTAGGTAGTGTTTCTCCTGAACATGTATCTTGAACTGCTAGTATTTGCCAGGACTACTGTATGCTTCTCAGCTGCAAAACAAAAAAGCAGCTCGCACCTTGAAGAGTTTAGAACAAGTCTAAATTAATTCTTGAAAATGAGCCTGATCTGACTCCATTTGTATGAACATGGGGACAGCACTGGTGCAGTGGTTCATGTTTCAGGTCAGGGTGTGCTGCATTCCAGCAGTGAAGGGCTCTTTAATGATAGGCCTTGCTGAGATTTCTGGGTTACGCTAATCCCAATGGGATTGGATTGGACTTGTGCTGTTAAATCTTCCTGACATAACAGATTGTGTTGTGTCATGTGGGCTTGCTAGTGGGAGTCTATACAATATTGGACAGCTTGGTACTACTCTCATTTCTATGTGTTAACACACATTTAACATCTAATTATATAGCCCAAATTCTGCTTTTAATTTAAAGTCAGCTCAACTGTGAGGGAGTTAACTGGGTAAATAAGGCTAGCATTTGTTGTAACTGTCTTAGAATTTGGCTTCATGTTGCTAACTCTGTTTTTCTCCAATGTACTTATTATTTTAGAAAACACTTCAAGTATGTCAGCTGGCCCAAAGGCTACAGCTGCAGTCTGATCATAAATACAAGCTAATGAACAGAATTTCACTGTCTGTAGTACATTTCTTTATTCCAATGGAACATAAACACATATTAAATAGGGCATAGGATCTAATTTTCTACACTAAGTGCTCCAATTTAGTGGCTTCCTTAGGAACTAATAAAAATGCTCTGAGTCCACAGGGAACTTTTCTGCTCTTAGAAGCACCTTAGAAAACAGTAATGAGAGTAGCACAATACCACAGAAAAAATATAAAATTGCTGTATAAGTGAATAAGCAGCAGCATAACATCCTTTAGGAAAAGTTATATTAGTATTCAACAATGAAAAAGTGTTGATTTTTTTTTTTGGAAGTTGCCCTTCATGGCAGAAGACAGTGGATCAGTGCTTTGCATCTCATAGCAGGACATTTCTGAAAATGAAAGCATCTCTAATATGCTTATGAAAGTCACTTGCTGAAAACTAGAAGGTAAGTAAATGTAGCTGCCAACAAACAGGCTTAGTGACCTATAATGTTCCAGTTCTTGCAGTAATTAGTTTTATAATAATTGTTTTGGTCTTGAATAAATTATGATGATTGTTCAAAAATACTTGCATAACAATATTTCAACAGATAATTATTTCAGCAATAAAATAATATATTACATTACAGTGAACTTCTTAAATCCGTCAAACTTGATGAATAATATATTTAACAAATATCTTTTATGGTATTCCACCTGGTGTGATTATCACCTAAATTTTGAGTTTGTAGTTTTGTATTGTATTCATGTTACTTTTGCTCTTGCAAATATATGCCTGGCTTGCTAGTATGTTGACAATCTAAGGCTTAAACTCGAAATTCCCAAAGGACCACAGTCACTATTAAGTGTGCAAACTACGAAGCAGCAAAAATACTTCCTATATTCTTATACTTCCTGTGGTGTCATAATAAGCACAACTGCTTAAAAGCCAATACCATACTTGAGAAAACCTTTATTGCTGTTCCCCCAAGCCCACAGCCAAAACCTTCTCTGATGTGACACTGATGCTTTGTTTGAGGGCGTCTTTCAGGCAAAGATGAGTACTCTTCTGTTGCCAAAAATGGTCCCTGACAAGCTGCAACGAACAGAGAGCTGTTCTGACTCTAGTTCTGGGATGAACTTGTTGATTCATGATAAAGTAATCCTCTGAGGCTTTTGTGGTGTGGACAGCTATGTGTATTTCTCAGAATGGTTGAAGATTTGCTTCTGTTTCCTATGGGATATATAAGGCTCAGTCACAGCCTAACTTCTGACACACTGACCTCAGCTTTGCTGCCTGTGCTGATGCTTGCCAGGACCCCCTGCAGAAGGAGCCTGAGCTGACTCACTGGGGCAGTGGCTGTGCTTTGTTTCTCCTCGTGTGAGACAGGTGAGCACAGAGTGAGCCAAACAGCCTCACAGCTTGCTACTGCATCTCTGGAGCCTGACATGTCCCTGCTAAACCCTGTAACTAATACCCTGCAATGCATCCGAATCAGTTGAAAAGCCAAAGTTGGAAGGCTTCCAAAGATCAACAGAAACATGCTATTTCTGCTTCGCCTTCATTACCCCCAAAGAGTTTTCAGGTGTTATTTGAGGCAGAGGAGCTCATGAGATCATGGTCTCATTGCTTGCTTTTTGTCTCCTGCAACTTCCCAGTGCAAGAGGATTGCTGTGGTTTCCCTTCCTGAAAATGTGGTGTGTATGTTTAAAAGGACTTAGGTAGCAGTCAGAAATATTAGCTAATGGCTGGTCATTCTTTATCTGATATGGCATAATCCTGTGAACTGCTCAGCACCCTTTATCTATCAATAAAAGCCATCAGGCTCTGGTGGTCATCCAGCAGTACTGAAAGCTGTGAGCCCAAGAGTGCAAAAATATTCCAGGTTATGGATGTTGCTGTGAAGTGGAGCAGTGCAGAGATGTCAGTGTTATGACCTCTTCAGTATATAGCTCTTGGATGATTTGCACAGAGAGGACACTGCACTGTACCTGGCCTCCATCTTCATCTTGGCCTACTTGATGCAATTGTCCAGAAAACAAAGAGCAGACCTGAGTTCATTGCTAAAGAAATGCTGGAAGGAGAACCACTCGAAACAGATTGTAGGAAAGGAAACTGTGGCCACTGCATTCCTTATCTATAACTCTGGTCTTAATGAAATCCAGGCTGTTGGTGCATACCAAAAAATATTTTAAGTCTCATTTATCACTTCCTATTTGTCTTGAAGTGAATGCTGTAGATAGGATCCGATTACTGTAGCACAAAAACCTTTTGTGTTATTTTGTGGTGATACAGTTTTGCACCAAGACTGTATGGATCCTGTTTTCCCAAGAGCTGCCTGTGGCAGCTGGGATTTCAAAAGCCTTAGGATACTTTCCAGCACAAATGGTGTGTTCCTGAGCAGCCCAGCAGCTCTCATGATCCAGGGAGCAGTGGGAGACCAGAGGCAGCTGTGGAAAATCCTCTCCTCAGCCCAGGTGGCAAGGCATGCCCTTTTAGTAGGGAAAGGTGGCAGAGCTAATTCCTCACTGCTGCATGTTCTTTTTACTAAAGTGGATGGAAGAACTGGTAGTATGTGTTTGGCAGCTAATTTCCTCATTTTTCTGTACTTCCGACTTTCTGTGAGTAAATTTTGTTTTGTAAGTGTTTAAAGATCAATTTGGGGAAATAAGTTTCCAAATTGTCACTTATGTAGGCTGCATGCTTCATTCACTGTTCATTATGTGTAGTGTGTGGTCAGGTCACAGAAATCATAGGCTGTTTTTTACTTGATATACAAAATTGGTTTACAAGAAGAATAACGAACACCAAGTAACAAATAATGAATAACCATAAATGCTCTTATTTATGCCTGAATTATGTTTCCAGCTTTCTAATATGGGCATTTGTATGAGGAAGAGTCATTCCTACAATACTGTGAACCAAAACTTTTGAACAGATATTTGTTTGTTGAATATGATGAGAATACGTAAACATCTGGTATTTGACTAAATAGTTGCACATGCTTACTTTCACTATTTCTTCAGAGAGAGCTTAAAGGGTGATTTTTCAAAGACATAAAGGCACTGAAGATCGAAAACTCAGAAGTTTTATGATGGGGAGGGGTGCTGGAGGAGACATGAATTCCAGTATGGCTTGTACTAATTTGGGACAAAAAGTGACATTTCAGATTTTTTTCACTCAAAGGAAAATGGGAAAATTTTCAGTTCAGGAAAATAAAAAAAATGTATTTCAAGTTTTCCTAAATTATACAATCAGCAGCTCTCATAACTTCTGACTCAAGGTGCTCCCTGGGGCACCTTGGAAATCTCCTGTCCTGCTGGAAGCATCCTGTGAAGCTCCCTGAAGTTCAAAGGGCTGCTCAGGTTGGAGCTATGATGCCTGTCAGACTCTGTTTTGCTATGGCAGTCATTGAGGCAAAGTTGTTGTCTGATGCAGGATCTGGGAAGACGGGTTTACCTCACTGTATTGGGTGAGGTGGAAGGAAACCACCTGGGTTTCCAACAGCAGGCTGCCTATCTTAGGAGAATGTCACACCATTTCCATGAGATATTAATGCATGAATATTCTCCATGGGAAAGCTGTGTTTTTTGTGAAGTTCACAAGAAATTATTGGAAAGACAGTGAGGTTTGGATACCCAATTGTTATAATCTTTTGGACAATTTCACTTGAAGTTGAAAGTGAGTACATTAACAATAATTTTTCATGTAAACACAGTCCTCCATATTCTGCCCCATGATCTGGCTGGGAAGTGCATCACTTGGGCTTGATTCAGTTGCATTTTTGCTTCTCAGTATATCTGTCCTCATGCCCATATTTTATATACCCATAAACTTCAAGACATTATAGCTTTTGCTTGTGAAAACATTGGGAAAATGATTTTTAGAAAAGCTATGCTATTTTGGGCCAATTGAGGGTCTGCTCATTCATCATGGGAAACTTATAGCCTTATGAAGCTTTAGCAGTATTAAGGGGGGTAGTTAAGAGATGCATGCTAGGCAAAATTTAGACAACCTGTCGTCATCTTTTTAATGCATAGGGAAACTTATTTTATTCTTTTTGTGCTATGGGGAACCAATCTGGCCATTAGACAATGGTTTAAAAGACAGAAAACCAGGCTTTTGTGTTGGAAGAGGGAAAAGTAACCATTATAGAAAAACGGGCACAGCAGGTGAAGGTTAAGCTGGAAAATGTAGCAGCACGGTTCAGTTGAAAAAGGAGTCCAGGAAGATTATACATGTAGGCAAAGTGACTACTGACATTTATTTGTTTCTTTCAAGCATTTTACCTTGAAAACCAGAGCTATTTTTCATCTTTATTTTCTCATAAAACAAGCCAAACATTCAGAAGAGGAGAGCTGGTGGACTTGTTTTAATAATGAACATATGCCTGCATGTGTGTGACTTTTTTGTGCTTTATAATTGGCATAAGCTCCTCATGTGACAAGTCTTCAACTTTAACTACTGAATTTGTGCCGACATCAAAAGTCATTGTGGAATTTCAGACCTTTGATGTTTGATTTTACAGAAGAGCTGATGGCTGCTAAGGAGTAGCTACCAGGAACAAACAGATTTTCTGGGTCTCATCACACATAACTTATTTTCTTCTCATTTCTGACATTTTTCAAAGTTGCACAAATGTTCTTCATGGCACCCAGTTGTATGTACTTTTGCTGTTTCTGATGTTCAGAATGAGAATTTGGCCTAGAAAATAATCTTTATAGAGGCAGAAAAATTAAATCAGGGTATTAAAACCAGCTAAACCTCCTCCTCCAAGATTTCACAATATTTTGTAGTGATTTTCCAAGCACAGTCTTTTTTTGATCTTGCATGCCATATTTTCCCTGAATTGTATACTTCTGACCCTGTAAGTGGTCATAGATACGTATTCAGTTGCCTCTCCTAAGAGTAACCTATAATAACTACAGAAAAGGGTTTTAAAAATCCCACCAACAAACCAAATCCTGCCTCCACATCCCCCAAAACCCCCAAGCCAACCAACAAACCACAGTTGCTATTTGAAGTCATGCATCTGAGTTTAGTTTCACTTCTTGTCTCTCATTATATCTAAGTATCCAGATTGCTGTTTTGACACAAGTCCAAGCAGAACCCAACACCTAAGAGGAAAGTTTGTGCCTCCTATAGACATGGAACTAGTGACAGGGTAGCTCTGTGGCATGCATAAACTATTGTCGAAGTAGCACAGGTAGGGAAGATGAATTAGAGATGGCAATGGAGGTAAAATTGTGAAAAGGAGAAAAAATACGACTGAAAGATAAAAGGAGAACAAAAGGGAAAATAAGAAAATGTGAGAGAGGACAAGGAAGCAGATGTACAGAACTGTGCTTTCATCTTTGCTTAGGCTGCTGTTTTAAGTTGCTGTAGAAAACAGTGATGTATTGGGTGGATCCAGCTGTTTTTATGTATAGTACTGTGCTTTCATCCTTGCTCTAGAAAACAGTGATGTAGTGGATAGATCCAGCTGTGTTTGCATAGCAGTTTGTTGGGTTTAGGTGACCTTTTTCAGAAACAAAAAGCAATAAAAACCTAACCAAAAGAATAAAAGAGTTTGCTGTTAGTCTAGAATCTGCTTCGTAACATGATCTCCCTCCATGCTGTGGCTTTTAAGTGGATTTGCCAGGAAAGGCCAGCTTAACATTACACATGAGGTCCCAGTGCCTTGTGGGATCTGAAGCCCAGACTGTGTATGAGCCTCCTGAGATACGATCTCCAGCCATACTGTCAGAAGGCAGGCAGGATGCCTGTTACCCTGCGTGCTGATCTGCTCTGTGTGCACGCTTTGCTGACCCAGTCCATGAACTTTCTCTGCTCATGAATGCAGGCATGTCTGCTTAGCTCCTTTTCCCTTACCTTTGTACAGGCATGGATTGTTTCTGTCAAATACACTGCTAAGCACTTCCAGAGATTTCTGTGTTTGTGCATCTTTAAGAGGATTAAAAACAATAGTTCAGTGTCTGGGACACTCCCAGAACAGCGTCCTCATTTAGCTTCTTGCTGAGATGTGAATACTTTTTTGATGATGGAAAGTCATTTTCAGCAGTTGTTTCTAGGAGGTTTGCAGGCTGAGACATGATTGCCTGGACTTTTCTGAGTAAGGAGTATGAGGACATGTTCCTGCAGCTTAATGCGAGCTATATATACAGTGCACACACTAGTTTATTTCTTTAGCAAGTAGCCATCACTGCACAGCATCTTGAAGGCTTTATTCTCTAAGGAGCAGCTGCAATCTGCTTGATTCTCTTGACTGCTAGTATTTGTGTTTGGCTTTAACTGATCTATAAGTGCATGAACTGTCTTGTGTCTCCAGCAACAACTGCTGATTATCATCCTATCTGCAGAGACTACTGAACAGCAGTTAATTGAGCTGATGGTAATTTTCTGCTAGATAGAGCCCTTTCACAGGGCTTTCACAGCTGTTATGGTAATAGTGTTTGCATCAGCAGTGTGATGGTACGAAGATATTTCCCCCGGTCTGCCCAAGTCGTTTCATGAAGAATTCATAAATGCAGATATGTTGACCTTCTTGGGAGACACAGAAATATGTGAACAGGGTTCACTTCATCAACTTCAGATAAAACAGTTTATTTTTTGCTTATCTCTGCTCGCTCCCCTGAGTATCATAGACCCATGAAGCCTACAGTCTGAAACAAAGTTATTCTCTGGAACAACAGGCAGTGTTTTCAATTGACTGTGCAATAAACTCAGTAATACGGATGTTTCAGAACAAATGTAGCTCCCTGAGGACAACACTTTGCAGAAGGATTTAAGAAGGTCCATAACCACCATGCAAGGGGTTAGGAGCAGCAGTAGGTAGGGTTTTCCAGAGTTCAAACACCCATCCTAGACTAGGCAGCCCATCAGGGCTAACAACATCCAGAGAAATATGTGGTCAGCTGTAATATCTAGTATTCACTGACAGCTGAATAAGCCAGGATTTAGCCTTTCAGGTGAGCAGAACTTGAACAAAGCTTAGAGCAAAGCTATTGGGTCTACAGCAAGACATTTTGCCTCTTTGTCACTAAGCATGTCATCTCTAATTTAGTACACGTGGTAGGTGGAAATGTCTACACAGCAGCTTCAGAAAAAAGAAGGTGGAAGAGTGTCCTGGGTTCAGCAGCAGCAGTCATTTTTCTCCTTCTTGGTAGCTGGTGCAGCACTGTATTTTTGATTTTCGGCCTGGGAACACTGATGTTTTCAGTTGCTGCAGTAGTGTTTAGTCTGACCAAGGACTTTCTGAGCTGCATGCTCTGTCAGGGAGGAGAGGAAGCCGGGAGGAAGCAGAGACAGGACACCTGACCCAAACTGACCAAAGAGGTATTCCATACCGCAGCACATCATGCCCAGGATATAAAACTAGGGGCAGTCACCCAGAAGGGTGGGTTCACTGCTTGGTTGGGCTGGGTATCGGTGGTGAGCAGTTGTATTCTCTTCCCTTGTATTTCTCGTCATTATTATTATTGGTGGTAGCAGCAGTGATTTGTGTTATACCTTAGTTACTGAACTGTTCTTGTCTCAACCCATGGGAGCTGCAGTCTTTCAATTCTCCTCCCCATCCCTCTGGGAGCAGGGGAAGGAAGAGAGGGGGAGTGAGAGAGCGAACTAGGTGAGTTATAGCTGGGCTTAAACCGTGACAAAGAGACGCAGTAAACAGCTATAGTCTGGTGGTAAGGATGCATGCCTGATAGGACAAATAGATGACACTAAATTTTTTTTGGTATAAGCAAGGTAAATGAGCTCAGGTGAAACACGCAAACCAAAATAGCATGGTCACTTCTGGTTTGTTTAGGGCTATTTTACAAAGTAAGGACCTGACAGTGGCTTGAAGGATGTGCATCCCTTTGAACGCAAAATTAAGTTCCCAAATCACAAATTGCAGTTCTTAAAATTCTGTTCTACTTTCCAGTGCATCAAGAAGGTGCCTAACTGTATTTTGACCAAGGTTTGAAAGTTCCCCTGACACTTTCTGTTCTGCTGCTGAATCACATTGAGCCCTGCTTCTAGGTAGCCAGAAATTTGTCTGGTGCTTGTGCTTTGATAGAGCTGAAGCACCGAGTGATCTGTGAGAGCCCAGCTCGCCTGCCTGCTGAGAGCTCAGTGAACTGAAGGCTCTGCACAAACCACAGTGGGTCTTCCCTGCTCCGCACAAACTGCACCGGGTCTTCCCTGCAATCTGTTACCTCTCTAATTGCAATGGGAAAGATGCAGCCCCAGTGATACATGTGAGGGGAAACAAACTGCACAGCTATTGCAAGCTCCAAAGGCAAGGATGGGAAACAGTAGCAAGGAGATCACCCTAGGTTTCCTTTTAAATCTGTCCTGGATGGAGCTCTTGCCCCGTATGGCAAACTGAATCCTGTGAAAGGTGCAAAGTGTATTCCCTCAGCTTCTCTGTCCAACAGGCTATAACCTATTTTGGTACAAGAAAGTTGTAGATCAGCAGTCTGTCTCTTACCCTCTTTCAGAACTCTTGTGCTTCTTTACATCAGAGACAAATAGTGACTCTTGTTGTATTTACATAGGAAGAGGAAAATTGGTTCACCCAGAAAAATTTGTGCATTTTTGCCTCTGGGTAGTGCAAAATATGAAAAGTAGCCTTTAAACCATAAGCTGAAATCTGGGGATTCCTTTCCCACCAAACCAGAGACTGCTTCCTCTAGTGTCCTGCTTGCATCTCTCAACCTGTAAAGAGAGTATGATGTTGTGCTGATTTATTTTTTACATGAACATGCCTTTTTGATCATCCATGATGGTGCAAGTACTGCCCCAATCTGCTAAATCATTAGTCATAAAACGTATCTAAGTTAGGCTTCCATTTTATTAAAGGGAAGGATTTAAGCATTTAGACTTCATTTTAATTTTTCACAATGAGTAATATTTCTACCTACTGTTCAAGTTCTTTTATGAACTAAATCAGTCAGTAGCTGATTTGAGTGATCACTCTTTGGTTGAAGCATGGCAGAAAGATGCAAGCATAATTCAGTGGGCAGCTTGCTACCATTTAATTTTTTCAAGGATTCAAAAAAGCTGTTACTCTCACTAAAAAATAAACTAACAGGAGCCATGGAGCATATCATTAAGGAGGCAACCATAATAAACCAGTTTCATAAACAAGTGAGATGGGGAGCAGGACTGAAAATTTGACAGAAAACAGATTTTCCTCAAAGCTTAAAATTGCTTATAAGAAAAACTGTGCAAAAATAACATTTAAACAAACAAACAAAAAAGTACATATGCTTGGTGTATGTCTCCTGTATCAAATAAGAGGCAATGCTGCTAATAGAATAATCTGAAAATGCTCATCACGCATTTCCAGAAAATTAATTAAAAATTGCTAGGACTCTTTTTGCAGGTAGAACCCATCAAAAGAAATGTATGCATACCGAATGTTACTACAGTAAGAATGCTAAATGCTAGAACATTTCATTTGATAAGCACATTATTTTGCTATGGCAAGGCATTCCTTTCCAGTCAAAGACTGTTGCTGTACATGGCAAGATTAAAGCTTGTACTGTGGGGCATGATCCAGTTAGTACATGGGTAATGAATGTGCATTCACTCTGTACCTCTAGACCCATTGTACCATTACATGCTTATTGTAACTGGCTTATTTATTAAACTTTATTGGCTGTAAGTAAAAACAAAACTCCTTCCTAAAGCAATAACTGCATGTTTTCTTATTCTCAATCATTCATATTTCACTTACTCTGACTCTCAAAAAACCCTGGACCTTTCTTTGCAGAAAATATTTGTCATTTACTTTAACCTAAGCACAGTGTACAGTAAAGCCAGTCATCTGAATCTTCACTGTTGCAGCTAATGGATTGTGACATGAAAGGGTTCTCAGAGAGCTAGGATGCAGTTAATGATACCATAATCCTTTTTTACTTAAGTGTTTAGCATTTGGAGTCTTAAAGCCATATTTGAGTGTGTAAAAGCAAATCAAGACTGAGGAGATTTTACATATTTTTAATTTTTATATTAATGGCCAGAGAATGGATGGGAGTTACAAGTTGCATAGAACAGAGAGCATGTAATTGTTGTACGTACAGTAGCTAGAAACCAATTTATACTACTAAAAAATGTTTATCTCAAGTATGACAGCCTTCATATTTGTCACTCTCTCCATCTCTCTTTCTTCCTACGTGCGAGCAAAGAAGGCTGATCTGCCATTCATATTCCTGATGATGCTTTTCTTTACTAGGCAAACAAAGACTTGGAAAGTTGCCATGGAAATACATCTCTCAGTTCATGCATTTATCAAAGAAGGATCATCATCACCAGATAATATTGATAGAGTGTACACTGTCTCTAGATGCTTGTCAAGAGTCTTAATGTCAAAAGAAAGAAAAAGAAATATGAGGTGCACTATTTCATTAACGTCATGTTCATTGATCAGTGTTCTAAATGACTCATTTCTCATTTTAATGATTTGAAGTCATAGTCAACCTGCCCTAAACCTAAATATGCAGGTTTTATTTCAGTGTGCTTTCATTTAAGAAGTGTGATGATTTTGAAGATCTTGGCTTTCCAGAAAGCCTATTCATGACAGAATCTCACCTTTGAGGGGTTTGTATTTTTGATGTTTGCTTTTATTCATGGGTATTTTTTTGATTGAATTTTATTTTGTTCCCCATCCTCATCCCTCTGTAAACACAGAAAAGGGGGATAATAATTTGTTTTCTCTGTTCATTTGAGGTGCAGTAGCTCTTTGCACCAGCTGCTCTAGTATTGCTGTCGAACATCCTACTGTCTTTAGTCTTCCTAAATGTTTTCTAGGTTTGGATCCCCTTTGATCCATATAGGCTGCTGGAGCAAATGGGTGAGTTTAAAGTATAAACTAGCTCTCACACTTTGTGCATGTGAGTGCTGATGAACAAAAGGCCACAAACGCTTTTGTGTTTCACTAAAATGCATGTAGACATGTCACCATCCCTTGCCTTGGTTCCAGTTTTCATATTTATTTCTGAATGTTTTTTTACATGAGCTTTTTGTCACATATTTCAATTTCACAGATTACTGGCACCATCAGAGCAAATCATCTGAGCACTAAATGTGTAAGCAAAACTGAGATGTCCAACATTTGTATAAAGGCAGATACATTTAAAAAAAAGGCATCAAAATGAGTGAATCCCCAAGAGAAATTATTGAGTTGACAGCCTTGGGGAAAAAAAAAAAAAAAAAAAAGAAGGCAAAAACCTAAAATAGTTGTGATTTTGCAACATAGGAATGGCACCAATCCAAAAATAGATTGGGAGATTCTGGTAGTGGAGTTTTTAGTGCTATAATTTCAAATGTTTGCTTCGCTTCACAGTGCTGTATTTTCCATGGTATTTAATGAATCTCTGAAACTTTTGAGTTTGTGATGTGATCAGAACCCCATGTTCCATAGTTTTCAGGGGAATATTCAAGATGCCTGAATTTGCAAGAATGAACTGAGAAGCTTGAAACATAAATGGAGGGAGAATTTCAGACACAGATGAATCTGGATGCCTCTTTGTAGTCTGGTTTCCTAAGGAAATAAGGCTCGCATAGTTGTACTTTGTGGTTAATTTCAGTTTCACAGGGAGGAGGTATCAGAGAAATAAAAGCTTGAGTAGTAGATCAGAGGAGTATACATAAGAGAGTCCATAATTTTGTACTGTAAGTTTTCCAGCAATGCAAAAGGCTGCATGCTGAGTTTATGCATTACTTAGCATTAGTGTCCATATGGGAGCAATCCTCTATGTATGTCCCAAACACTGAAAAAGTCTTCTGTCAGAGCTTGCAGAATCTGGTTACAGAAGTTAAATTTTACTGGTTCGGATGTCATGGCACTGTTTGCTTGTTTTTATTTGTGTGTTTCCCTTATCTGCAGCAAAAGCTTCACTGAGTAGATGGCCAGTCTTAAAAGTCAAGCCAGTTTACAACATCTTATATCAAAGTACTGTAGTTAACTGCATTTAATTCTGACAAGACAAACCATCATGGTATAACTTGCTTTGTATTAGTCAGCTAAATAGAACTGGGGCATAACATATTGGACATTGGCTAATAACAGCAGATCTAATTTCTTTCAGATACATTTCTTAGCATTATAATACTTCCTTACTGTCTGTTCTGGGTGTAGCAAGTGAGAACACAATTGCTAGCCTAAGGTATAATGTTTTCTTTCTTATTCTTCAAATGGTATTACTGATCTATAATATCTGTATTTAGTACTCAGTTTCTGGGGTCAGTGAAGAAGGCATGCACTATCTGTGGACTCGGTGTGTGCTCTTTGGCAAGGATTTCTGTTTTCTATACCCTTTGTAGCTATAGTGTTTTGTCTCTTCTTTTGCAGTGATTGGTATTAGTGATTGTCCTGGATACTGGTTGGATACATTTCTTATAATTAAAAGACAAGATCTAATTTCATTGTACAACTTAGTTGCTTGTTATCACAATTTTCTTTCCTTAATTATATTCCAGGATAGGCACACTAAAACCTAATCAGTCTCTTGTCACCTCTCTGTTAATTTTGCAATTAATTAGCATAGCTACAGCTAAGTGAATAATTTCTAAAAAATATCTTATTCAGTGGCTTTTGCCTCTCCTCTGTTCAATAATCCTGTGTAAACATCAAGATTTTCTGAAATCGGCTTTTTATTTTACTGTTATTCACCGTGTTATTCTTAGTCAGTAAGCACCCAACACACAGTTCATTATAACCCTTTAAAGGCTAAAATAAGATGCATCTTTGACCAGATTCAAATGTTCGCATGGTCACCTTACTTATCAAACCCCTTTTGTAACACTCTGTTTCTTGGAGTTAGGATTTTGGAAAAAAGTTGCAAATAGTAATCTGATATTTACTTTGTATCACCATTCTTCTGATGTTTAATTATTGGTTTGTTTTTTTTTTTTGTTGTTGTTTTTTTTTGTTGGGAACATTCTTGCCTGTTAACTTGCTTGGTAGGGCATCAAAAGGTAAGGCAAATGAAGCAAGAGGCTGGAGAGGTTTGTTTGGAAAGGCTGTAAGGTGTGCAGTTTCACTGCTGGGCACTCTACCCAATTAGTAGTTCATGGAAGCAGTCAATGCTAATTTAGCTGTGCTATATCCTGATCTGAATTAAATATCTGTGCCTAGCCAGTATCTTCATGATTTGAGGAGTATTTATAGGCTTGCTTAGTACTATTTCTGTTGTGGCTGTAATGGTGTGCTGTAGATGTGTTTCCTTGTTAGCTGTGCTTTTCCACTGTCAGCTCATCCCTCTTTAATTGCTGTTCTGCTTTTTTTGCAGAGTAGAATAACTGGTAAGTTGGGCCTCACTTGGGCCAGGTTTGCATTCTGTGTTTGGCTTGGGCCTGAATCAGTGTTTATGTTGCCTTTTACCAACCATCCACACTGTTAAATAAATAGTGTCATTGCCCTCAGCCTGGTCAGTGACACTGAAGTTTCACTTCTGAGAAGCAAAGATCCAGCCTTCCTGGATATAAGGTGCATTCAGATGCTTTGATGCAATGTCAACAAAGAAATTTGCGTTAAGAGCAGAAAGCAGCAGCTGACAGAGTACAGCCCAGCTTCTCAGCTGGTCTCTACTCCACCTGATGGAAGGAAAGTGCTCCCTCTGCCCTGCCACGTGCCACAGGGATTCGGGCTAACCTGTACTGACTGCAGTGGAGCTGAGAAAGGAGCACTTATGCATTTGGACTCTGAACCCAGCTGAGAAGTGGGTTAAGAAATTATTCCTTACTGTCTCTCAGCTCCCTCTTCTCAGCAGGGAGGCATGCCAGTTGTGTGCTAGTTTGGACTCAAAGAGCCATCAGTCAGGAGATTGGCCAGGCCAAAGCCCTGAGCTCAGGCTTCAGGCCAAATATGCAATATAGACATGCCCTAAGAGACAGAAGTGAAACCGTAACCCTGAATTTCACTGGCAGAACCCACAGAGTGATTCCACTCCCTGTATGCAATAATTCATTTTGGACAAAGCTGCTTCCCCCTTGGCTTGTGTGTGTCCTTACAGCATGACATTCCTGGTGACCCCCCAGCTCTCACACCCTTGGGCTCTGTTGCTATAGTTCTGTTTTGCTGCTGTTTGCCATTCCTAGCTAGATAACCTTCTGAGGTTCCCATTACTTCATGCTCTCATGTGGGTGCCCAGAATGCAGTTCAATTGTTTCTCAACTTTTTTGGTACATGTATAGCCCCTGAGCTCTCCTGTTGCCTTGTCAGAAGACACTCCACCTCAGAAGCTCCCTGGAGGCTCTTCAGTCTCCAGGCTGCCTATGGTATTTGTTTTTCTTGGTGTCCTTGTTGCCAGACAGGCAGAGCTCTTATGTAATTGTCTTGTCTCACATCAAGACCTAAACTATTTGAATTTTGCGTGCCTTATCTCTAAAGATCTGTTCAGGGTTGCAATAAGACTGGTATGTTAGGGCACACTGTTTCTTACAAAAGTCTTTAGCAAACATTCAATGGCACCAGAGGTGGTGATATGTGCACTGCAGTCTTTTAAATGATTGCGTTTGCTTTTTAGAATTTTATTAGTTTCCCGACAAAATGGCTGTGGTTTCTAGCACGGTGGAACCACTACAACTGCAGTGTATGTGGCTAGGAAAGACATGAAATGGGAAGCGCCTACTTCCTAAAGCCTACCAGACCGGTTCTGCATGAGCATTTTTTTGGTAAGCAGGACATGGATCTGGACAAAAAGACTGTGGATGAAATCCTTACTCACCTTGTTCCACTGCTAGGGATAAGCTGGAGAGGCAGCAATCCTATGCTGTGAGCCAACTAGAAGGGAAGGTTTTAGTGTCTCCTTAGGAAGTGCTTGGTGGACTTGAGAACACCCAGGCAGGATTTCACCTTTGCTGAGTTATTTTGTAGTGGTGCTGGGGTGAAACTTTATTCACAGATTTGACTTTCAAGTCTACATTTCCTCCTGTAATGTATGATACCCTCAAAATATGCCCACAATGTTTCTTTGCAGTTTTTATATTTAAAGGAGTTTCTTTTCCATACTTTTTAATTAGTGTTGTGTGGATCTGGAGTTGTAGCATCAACTTCACACTAGTGTATATCACAGCTTATTACAGTGGAGTCCAGACTGCTCTTCAGTAGATAATCCATTTGTTTCCTAACAGCATTTTCCTTGCATTAAGCTCCTCCTTTTTGCCATATGCCATCCCTATAGTAACTTCTCTTTTTTTTTTTTTTTATTTATTTTTTCCATTGATACTTTCACATGAATGGAGGCTGGCTTTTCTAGAAGCATTTGTCTATTTGCTAGCTATAATTTGGCTGGGTATTCCTGAAATAGGATCCTTCTATATGTTTTATTCTTACTCTGTATTGGAAGGAGCTTGCTGCTTCAATATTGTGAAATAGTGACCCTTCTCAGAGGCACAAGGAGACATATTTCCTCCTGTTTACACCCCCCAGCTGTCTGTGCTTAACCCTGTGTCTCTGATCAATCCTTGTCTTGACCCAGGGTCTTCCAGCCGCTACCAACACCTTAGTGCTTTCCCTCCAAGGTTCTCAGGATTTTTCTCCTTCTAGTATTGGACAGCAGTGGCGGCAGGTAGGTTTTGAGTGGATTTGATGCTATTTCATACAATTCCATGGTTACAGCTTTTGTGGGTGCAGTGGTAACTTCTGAGGTAAAATATTAGGTGTGTTCTGCTTCATGAGTAGCTGGTAATAGTAACATTTCTCACCAGCAGTCCAGAATAAAGCCATTGCAGGCAGTGAGAGGGTCAGACAAAATCGTCTTTTAGGCCGTCATAAACCATTAGTCTTATTTTGTTCTAAAAATAATGATCTGAAACTTGGGCTTGGCTTTTTCCTTTTTGTGTTATGCTATAATAAGCTCTTCAAATACTTCAGCAGAAAACTGCATTAGACTTGAGCCAAACTACAGCCTGGATAGAACACCAGTGCAAGTTCACAATTTGTAAATCAAGATAATGGATTCAGAGTAGCATTGGTGTCACATTTTGAAAAAATTATTCATATTTGTAACCCATACCTATTTCAGTATTATTCATGAGTGTTAGGGGATTCCGGGATATTTCTGTTTGGTTTCTGGCCTGGAAAATATTTTGGGTTGACTTGAAACATTTAATTTGTCATGAAACGAAATATTTCATTCCATCTTCTTATTGCTTTACCCTTTTAAAACCTTTTTTAAGAAAGGTCATTTGAAACAAAAAGCCCAAATGGTTTATTTTGTATTCCTTTTTTTACAGTTGGAAAAATCTGCAAAGTTGATCTTGTATTTAAAAACTATTTTTTGCAGTATCCTATTTGCCAAAATAATCACACGAGTCCCCCTGGATTAATCCTTTACTTGCATTGGTATCTATGAAAATTTTCTGATTGCATTTGCACATGGCAGATTTCCATATGCCCTTTGCAATTAAAAAAAAAAAAAAGCTTCAGTATGCTATTTAACATTGCATATATTCAGGGGCTATTACTGATATATTTTTAATAATAATCTTCTCTGTGGTGGATGACTGTGGCACTCAGAAATCCGACTGTGACATACTGACAAACAAAACCTAGAGTAGCTTTGTGTTACATTGGGTAAAATTTGCCCTATAAATAATGAATAACTGGAAGTTGTTTACGTTGATGTGTGAAACCCATAGCAGCTGCTATGGACTGTGTCAGCAATCAAAACATTCTCTTTTTATGAAAGTAGCAACAAAAGAAAGTAATTAAATGCAAATAAAAGGCATTGATAGGACTGTAGGACTGATTGAAGTGAACCATATTTGACGGCTAGGACATCAGCATGCTGCAGGTTACCTCCTGGGTTAGAATGCAGGGGTCATCTCAAATCCTGTAGTTGGGAACGTCTGCAATTCCTCATGGAAGCAGGATGGGCTGAGCAGGAGGCACAAAATCTGCCTCCAGTGTGCTGGGCCTGGCTTTTGTCGCATTAATCTTTTGTATTTAGCTTCATGCTAATTAAGTTTAAGTATTTAAAGTTCATTTTGTTAGGATGTCATGTGTATCTGGTAACCCTCCCCACAGTGATCATATTACATGCATTCTTTTATACTCATGATACATGACATGCATGTACATACTCTGTAAGAATCAGAAAATGCTGGAGGACTGTATTAAGAAGTCTTTTATTTAAAAAAATGTGTTGAGTTACCATCTGTATCAAAAGAGGCCTGGTGAGAATAACACCATCTGGTGTTGCCTGCACAGATTCTTCCTTGAAGGTGGAGGGTTAAATCCAGGTTTGTTTTAGTCAGCAGGACTAACAGGATGTTTAGTTTGCTGGCCCAAGCAATAAGAATACCATTGCCCAAGTCAAAGAAACAGGAATGCAGAATAGAGAGTAAATGCATGTATTAATGGACACCAGGAAATTCCTATTGAGACTTACACATGTGGTAGCATCAACTCAGTGTTGATTGCACCTTGCTAGTAATATGTGCAGCTAAACCCGATTGTACCACTCAGCTTACACAGCCTCATTACTTGAGCCAGGATTTGTTATCAAGCTATAGCCCCATGTCTGTCATATTATACCTGCCACCCCTAGGAATGTGCACACTGAAACTGAGTTGTTTGGGGTTTTGGAACTCTGTGGAAAAATGTTTGTTTAGATGATGCCAAATGCTTCCATCTTTACCACAGATCCAATCACGCACAAACAGATACAGAGGCACATAGTTGCGCACGCATCTGTTTATGTAATGCAGGCTGCAGTAAATACAGTTTTCCAGTCAAAAATGAAAGTGGTTACTTGCTTGTCACAGATAGGAGACTTAAAAAAAATTTAAAAAATACGAGGCACCTGTAAAAACAGGCACTGGCTTAGAACTCTTTAACTGAACCTGAAAATACTGCTGTGATAATGTTCATGTTACCCGTTAATATAGGGTATAAAGATGAATCTATGTTCTTCGTGCTGATCAACAACTGATAAAAATAATAGGAAAAACATTTAAATAATTTTGAAACTGCAGTCTAAAAAGAAACCTTTTTTTTTTTCACAAGAGAAATAAGGGATCTCATGCTATTTCACCTGTATATCTTGCCTTTTGATAATTCCCGCCCTCCCCCACCCCCCCCCCCAAGGTTTCGTGGCTAACGCTGTGGACTCCTTGGTGTGTATGGTGAACATACAGCACCTAACATAGCAGGCTTCCCATCTAGAGGGGAGTTGCTGCATGTTGGCACATTGTTGTTGTGGCATCTCTTTCAGAACTGCACATAGGTCTCCACTGGTAAAGTGGCCAGGCATGAGCAGTAACAATATGAACCATTGTTTCTGTAGACATTTACTCATATTTTAGCAATAAAACATTAGATATTTAAAAGTAGGAGCTATTTTTAACTGGACATTTCAAATAGTGTGATCATTTCCTCATACAGGTAAAAATGCATCACTGATATTTTAAAATGGGAGTCCCACGATGGAAGGTTTAGCAGGTTCCTTCTATGGATGGACTTCCTCACAGGCAGGAAATTCAAAGCTATTTCATTCCAAGGGGTGGAAGAACAGTAAGTTGGAGCTTTTGGGATCTCCTCTATCATAATCTTAAATAAAATCAGACGGAAATTTATGGTGGGGTGTTCACAGGATCCTGGGGGTTCCCCAGCTGCTAGCAAGCAGGGTACGCTGGCTGCTATCAGGGCATGGAGGCAGCCTCTTATTCCCTCCCTGAGTCAGAAATATGAGCTTTTGATTTTCAGAATGCCTTTTCTAGTGGGTGTTTTTATGTATCTCTTTTCTACAAGGTGGCTTTTTGGCTTTTTTTTAGCTTGAAAGCTATGCTTGTTTTTCATATTTTAAAATAGCTCTAAATTCTTTGGAATCTGAGTGCTATGTAATTAAGTTACCACTGGTCCAGCATCGCTGTAGTTTTGAAAAAGGTGTTACGTGGAAATATGTTGTACCATGGCTGCAGCCATAAGGGCTTCCCCGCATTTTTATAGGCGTAATGGGTAGTCAGAATTATGTTCGTTATGATGGTGCTACCTTATGGTTCATATATATTCTCCTGTATGTGAATATATTTGTGTGTATATATTCATAAATGTATGCAAATACATACTTATAAACACAAATATATATCTTTATACTGTTTTTTGAATGTAACTCTTGGGGATGTTGAGCAGTGGATCTAGAAATATGGACATTTCAGTTTCAGGTGCAAAGAGAGAAAGATCCTATAAACTCCAAACTAGGAAATATCATTATCTGTATTTATTCATCTTTCCATAGACCTATGTATTTTTGCAGATGTTTATCTATCCAATTGTACATTGATATATGTGTGAGAATATTACTGCTGTAATGCAGAAGACAAAACTGGGAAACAAAGAATGCAAATTATTGGATTAAAACTACAGAATATGAATTAACTGATGAAAAAGTATGAAATTCTAATCATTAGTTTTCTCTGATAAGTGCAACATATTCATTCCCCAGCATCCTTCATAAGAATAAGTTATCTTGTAAATGTTTAAAAGCTCTCCAGGTATTTTCAGTTGATTTCTTTTTAATGCAATAATTTAATATTTTATGCTATTTCTACCTTTTCTCCTTGTGTTGTTTTATAAAGATTTCATAGTCCTTTTTTATTCATTTGCATGATTTATTTAGGCCTTCTACCACTGGTGTGAAATCTTTTCAGGTATGCTGAGTATGCCTTATTATCCTTTATAGACAAGTATGTATTGCTTCAGTTATCTCCAAGCCTGTCCAAGTTGTTGTTTTGGGTTTTTTTTATTTATTTATTTGTTTATTTATTTAAACTGGTTGTTCTGTTTTAAGACTTGAGAAAGTAAAGTGTATTCTTCTTTTGATGTGAGCACACATCAGTTATTAATGCTAATGGAAATCAGTTGTAAGCTAAGACTAGAACAGAAGTGGTAAAGGCTATTATGAAGTATCATAAAAAAACAAATAGGGGTAAAAAAAAGATACGTAAGCATCTTCCTTTCTTGGTTATTTTTTCTTCTTCCTTTTCTGTTATTTGTCCTCTATAAAATAACCCTTCCTTCCCTTTGCTGAAGTCAAGAAATTTTGGAAATATTAACAGAGAAAAAAGTCTTTATAATCATTTATCCCTGCATTGTTGCAATAACAATGTAAGAAATCTAATATTTTCATGTTAGTTTCTATTGTGTTCCTTGAGTAACAGAAGGGGATAGCAGCATACAGCAGGATTTCTCAGGTTGTTTGGTTGTTTTTGCTTTGTTGTTTTTTTTCCTGTCTTTTTTTGTGTGCAGTAATTTCTGGAGTAAACAGCAATAGATTACTCAATAAATATGGCCATTATTAAGTTTTTACTGTTCACCAGCAACAAGTCAGGCTCCAAAGATTGCATGTTTAATTTCTTAATAGCAACAAATTCTCGATTTGCTCTAAAATATCTGGCAATGTGTTTGAGTAGGCTGAGCATGTAGAAGTTGTTCTTTCCCTTGCCCAAGGATGGTTACGCTCAGATTTATTGGTATATTTGCCTAATGCTGTGCTGACAGCTGTATTTTAAAACAGGGACTTTGTGCAATAAGGTTTTTTATATTTATATATGCAGACATATTTTTGTGGTTTTAAAATTTTCAACTTTTTATGGTTAGAGATATGTCCATTTGTTTTATGACTAAATTTATTTCCCCTGATGAGGCCTTGCAAATTGTTGAGCGTACTTCCTTCAAAAATCAGACACATATCTCAAAACGTGTGCTCAAATGAAGACCCTTCTGCATGTTACGAGTAGCAGCAGAATAAAAAATACAGTAGCGTACTTAGAAAATTTGAAAGAGGAAAACTGAAGAAATCCTGGACTCTTGTGTCCTTATGATTTACAGTATGGGTCCTGACTCTGAGGTAGAGTTCTTCTTATCCAATGTTGGGGTGATCTTCTCCTTCTTATCCCAGACTCAGTTTCCTTTGTAAATGCTACACACCTTCTTAAAGTCAATGAAAGCAGATGCTCTGGTCTCAAACAGACTACCAAAGCCTTGCTGGCAGACTTGCACATGAGCTCTGCCTTTTTCACCTGCAGAAAGCATTCCCATGCAGAACTGCACTTGAGCCATTCTGTCCTGGGTGAATGCAAAGGTTTCAGCACTGAGCAGGGAGTCGCAGATCTTCAGTGACACTGGTAAAATTATGGAGATGTGGCTGAGGATGTGACGGTGCCTAACGTATGGTAAAAGACTTTGAGATGTTGACCTTTAACTGATGCAAGAGATTTTCTCCTGTGACTTACACTCTTGAATTCTAGGCTAACAGTCAAAGATACTCTACATTATGAGACTGTTCACTGGTTTTTCCTCACTACAGAAATTGTTTCCAAGGAGCTCTGACATTGTTACAGCTGTTGTAGAGAGGAAAAAGGATTTTATCACAGGGCAGGCCATGTGTTTGTACAGCTGTCATTCTGTCCTACTGTTGAGATGCTATCACACCTTCAGCTCCTACTTTGGTGGCACTGTGTAACATAGGCAAAATGCTACTGATTTTCATGTCTGTGGTGGATCTCGGCTGAAGTCAGGGATTGTTTAGAGGATATGCTAGTAACAGTATCAACAGCAGATTCTCATGGTAGTGAGGCGAGCAAATGGTATTAGAGGAAGTGTGGGTAAACGTATTTTAATGGAAGTTCATTTAAAAATATTATATATATTCTGTTTACACTAACATTGTTTTTAGTAGATGTTTAATAAAGGGAGGGAAATGGGAAGAGATGCAGTACAAGAAGCTGAGATAGTGCATTTAGATAAATAGATGTCATATTTTAGGGCAGATATTGACCAAGCTCATTATGGTTCACTGATCTTGTTCCTTGATCATATAATCTGTGTTAATTGATGCAGATATATTTCCTGTAAGTTAACTCAGAAAGCATTTGTCATGGCTAAGTTCATGGTAACATACACAACTGTCGGTAGGAACAACAGCTTAATGACTTCCACTTTGATAATGATGCTATTTTGCAGAGGTATTTAATAACAGCACTTTGGTTCCTTTCAAAAACTAATTTAGCAGATTTATTAGTTTGAAGAAGGATGTTAAATAATTATGCAAAATTGTTCAGTAAAAATCACTCGGAGGCTATGTAGAATTCTCTCCTAGCACTGATAGCAACATGAAGAATCGCACATTGTTTTGCACAAGTGTTATAATTCCCAGAAAATTCTGCAATTCCTTGGGTGAAGTAGTAAAAATATCTCATATCTGTTAATCTTGTTCCCTCACTTAGCCTGCTGTAGCAAACTGTCAAAGGTTATGTAAGAACAGGGAAACTTTCCTTAAAAAACCCCAGAACTTTCAGTGAACATACTGAAGATCAGAGCTTGACTACTGAGTCGGCTCTTCCATTCAGGTTTGACAGTCTGTGCTGCTTCTTCTTGTTATTTAGTGACTCCAGGGTAAAAAATTAAGAGAAGGCAGCATCACCTCCTCTTAGTGCTGCACTGCTTCACAGGTTGCAAGCTGCGGATAGTTTCTGGACAGTTTGGTTTATGTTCTGGTTGCTGCTGTGCCAGCTTTGCAAACTAAAGGCTTTGGAAACTGAGGCCTAGTGTAAACCTCTAGGGCAAGCAGCCAAACTGCAGATATGTTGCTATGTTTTGACACACCAAAGGTTTATAATCACAACAGAACTGTGGGGTTTTTTTCTGGTTTATCAGCACAGGCCCACTAGTGGGGCAAGTCAGAGGGAAAACTGGATTTGTTTGTACTCTCACAGTTGTAAAAAGTCCAGTCGGACTAGAAACCACCACTGTTCTTCCACTTGGCTGAGCTACATGATTCCAGAAGAGAGCAAAAGACAGTGTGTGTATAAATGTGGCAGGTTACAGTCATGTTTTTCTTGCGAGCATTTGGAGCTAAGATGAGCTGAGATTATCCACAAATCTCATTTTCCCTTGTCTCAGACAATATCAAGAGCCTTCTAAAAGGATTACAAGGACTTTGGTCTGTCTTCTGTGCTAAGTCCTGACCAGGTGGCATTGCTGCATGGCAAGAGGGATAAAGGAAGCTATTGTGCCTGACACAGCACATGCTCTGGCCTATCTGTCTAACAGTGCTCATGTAATTAGATAATGCCCCATGGGCAGAAAATTTTTTTCAGCTGACTTGTGTGTTAGCTGAACTCCCTTTCACTACAAAAAGCAATTTCAATCACTTATCTAAAAGGAAACTGAAGTTATTTTCTAGAGGAAACCCAAAGGTTTTACTGTACCAGTTAAGCAATCCCAGATCAAGTACATAGTAAAATCTTCATCTAGCAAATGATATGGCAACTGCATTGAACATGACCCCGAACAACACAAACCCTGTTATCGCCAGTAGGACTTTAACTTACCTCATGCAAAAATCAGACTTTCTTCTCTCTATAAAGCCTTTAACATGCATTAGTAAGTATCTGATAATGAAAGTGTCCTGTCACCATAGCTACATGTCCTTGTCCAGACCAGAATTCTGTTCTTGTCAGGTAGGGATGAGAAAAAGGAGATGCAGTCTTGGAGATCTAATGCAGTGCATGAAAGATAACTGAGCATCTGTGGAGAACAGGAGCAAATATATCTACGAATTTACACAACTTTAAGAATTAGTAAAGAAAAATTAGTAAAGAAAGTTTGAAATGAAAAACATATAAATGAATAGTATTTGTACGAGAAACAAAGGGAAACTTAAGAGGAAATTGACTGATGGTCAGCAGTATCTAAAAACTTAGCTTTGGAGTTAAATGGTACAAAGACATGTACTGGAGAGGATAGCCATGCAATGCAGATTGATTATCTAGCTTGAGCCAAAGCAGCCACTGGTTCTACAGCAGTATCACATGCTTGGGATGTCATGGTAAGATTCAGGCCTGTACTTGACCAGAGGTACAGTCCAAGGTTGACATCTCTTTACTAGACACAGAGAGATGATTCGGTGACTCCAAGTAGTGTGTGTTCATGCATACACTAATCCTGAACTCATTCTTTTTCTGATTTACTTCTTATATTATCCCAGTTAGTCTTGAGATATGCAATATAGTAGCCTGGGGCTGATCCTGAACTTACAGCACTATACCCATATCTTCTTACCGACAGTAGTGCAGTGTCCCACCAGCCCCTAGTGCGCTGTTTCTCCTACCCAGACTTCTTTGATGTATGGGCTTGTGAGGAGTAGGAGTGGGAAAATAGCCTAATATCTATGCTAGAGATTTCTGTCATGTGTGGTTCACTTAGATTATGTCAGTAAATTGAAAGGTTGTTTTGAAACAGCAATCAAAAATCCCAATTGAACATTTCTGGAAAAAAAAAGGGGGGGGGGAGGGGGAATGGCATCTCGTTTGTTAAGTGCCAGGTTTTTTGGGTTTTTTTTGGTTGGTTGGGTTTTTTTGTGTGGGTTTTTTTTTTTGTTTGTTTGCTTGTTTTTAATTTTTTATTTAGTTGGCACTGTTTAATCATTCTTTTAATTTTCCATTACAATGCTACATAGTTTCTAACTTTTTGTTCACCTGGCTTCTAGCCAAGGACATTCATATGTCTAAAGACCTTGACCCTGTAAGAGTATCTCTAAATCATCCTGTAAGTGTGGATGATTTCCAGAACCGGTGTTAGGTTGGTCCTGTAGAACTCTTGGAGGTATTTTACTCTTTGCAAGCAGTGGGGAGTAAAATCAGAATTTAATGTCTGCATTATCTTGACCTTATAAGTCCAGTATTTTATTGATGTAAAATAGGAATTTCCACTTCATTGGAATTTCACTATAGGTGAGGATCTGGCCCTAAGTCTTTAAAAGATCACATTGTAAAGCCTTCATTAGTGGTTGATTTCAGAATTCTGTGAGAAATTTGTCATTTTTCATCTTTTACTTGTTCCGTGCTAGAGAAAATCTCGTTCACATCCAAATATGTTAAATGATGGTAGCCCTATCTTTATATCTTGTGCTGAGCCCACTAGTTGTTGTGTTTTGTGTACAAACCATAACTTTTAACTTTAAGCAGCTCTAAAGTTTCTCACTCATTTCTAGAAATTAGCTCAAGATTTATTACAGAGAAAATCTAGCACTAAACAGACTGGGCCGCCACATGAACGAGGAACGCATTAACATCCAATGTATTTTAAAAGTTCCAAATATTACACTCTTATGCTTCTACTTCACTGCATTTCTTGAGGAATTCAATGTGAACACTAGCCTTAAAGAGCATGAAAATTTAGTATTTCTGCTAGGGGGAGGTTTTATTAGGCTTTGCTGTGTTGCTCATCAGTGCCATTAGCATATTAATAGCTATGCATTTTAAGAACAGTAAAATACATGTCACTGTATGGTACAAGACAATGTGAGAAATTAGAACCAGTAGATTCATCTGTCTTCCTAGCTCTAGGTAGCTGTAGCATGTGACCTCATTTTTGGTCCATGGCTATAAAAATACACCATCCTTTAAACATAGAGGTTACCTCGAATAACCCATCCCTACACAGAGTTATATTGCTAGCTTTCCAAATCATACAAATTACTCTGAAGTGAAAACTGCAATGGAAACAGTCCAAAATCACATTCTTGGCTCAGCTCATCGTACCCTGTGTTATTTGCCAGTTCCCTTTTGCTTGAGCTTTTGGGGTAGTTTATAAAAATGTTTCTGTGTATCCCACTGAACACTCAAACCAGTGTTATGTTCTTCACATTCATTACTTGCTGCTATTGAGATAGTATCAAGAAGGAACAAATTAATGTAAATTAAATCGCACATCTATAGCTCAAGCTTATTTACTACATTAAAGAGATGACTGGTTTTATTGTGTCTGTCTACTCATTGTAGTAAATGTTATAATTCAATACTTGGAAAATAAACATCACAAGAGATGGAAAACAGCTTTTTGATATGCCACAAGGTGCCTTGTGGTTGCTCAGAGCTTCAACCAATTGCTCACAAATTTCTGCGTCATTAAAGCGCTTTTGAGGTGGTTTTTTTTTTTTTTTGCAAAGAAATTTCAGTTCAAGACAGCATAGAAAGAATCAGGATATCTGATCTGCTTTAAGTATATTTCATGAGAAGGAGTTTTAGGGTTAAGAAGAAAAGTAGTCCAAAATGTATACATATATGTAGCATTGGTATGTGGTAATTCAGCAGCATGCATACTGTAGTTTATATTGTTCTGCACAGTGCCGCATTAAATAAATTTTATTGCTCCATAACAGCTGGGTTATGGGGATTTTGTCTTAATGCTCACTATTTAATAAATGAAGGCCAAGATGGAGAAAAATTACTCTATAAACAGGAGAGATATGGAAGTTTATTTATGAAAGTCTGGATGCCAAGGAGAAACTTTCTGATATATTCAAATGTGGCATAAGTCGGATCAATACTGCTTAAGGCATTTAGAAGAAGCGACGGATCAGATTATGATATCCTTTTGTAGCTGGTATGTCCCATGGGTCCTCAACAAATCTATTAAAAGTCAGTTGGATTAGGAAAAGATGATGTTATTCTGCGAAGGTAAGTGTATCATAATCTCACTATTAAATAGTAAATCCTCTGAAGGATTGCTCCTAGAGTACTTTGGAACAGATATGTGATACTGTTTTTAACCATAACAGATTATAGTAGGACTGAATTATAAAGACGACTATTTCCGACTGTTAGAGGCGGACAATATAATTCCAGATTCTGAAAAATGAAGCAATTACATGTTTAATCCCAGTGTTTTATTTCCTCTCTATTCATGGGAAGGACAGATTAATTGGTGATTTCAACATTCACTGTATCAGCTTGCAGTGCAGTTTGTTCTGACACTGCTGCTTCAGATGAATGATCCATGCAGTATCTTCTTGAATGGACTGAAACTATACTTGCAAACAGTGTCTTGGGTTCTGAGCATTTCAGACTTATTGCAACATTTTGGTATTAACCACTCATGGATGTTTGTACTGTTAAAAACATCTGGATGGTAGCTGTTCTTCACATTGTGTTAGTCTAATGGGAATATGGTTATACATTCACATGTAAAAATTATTTGCTATTAAACTATTAATTAAAAGATTTAATATATTTAGTCTGGAAGAAAAAATATCTTCATGAAGTATGACCAGTTACACATCATAAATAAGTAGCAGAAAAGAGTCCAAGTGAATATTTTACAAGTTCTTTACGTAAAGCTTGTTCATCTATAACCCTTTCCTGTAACCAAGTGAAGTCAATGAGCATTTGGGGCTTTGGCTCAGCCACTTCAATTGTCTCTTCTACAATTACAATAACAAACACAACAGTAGTCTGTTTGCAAACAGTTGGTAAAGGGAAAATGGGCTGAAGTTATCAACAAATGTATTTGTCAGCACTGATATGACCAGTTGTACACATTACCTTAAATGATGTTTCTTCCCTTTTATGAGAAATTGAAGAGTTTTGTCCAACTAGTTACCACAGTTGCTGTCATGCTGTGTGTATAGCACTCTGTGACACACATCCATTGCATGTTAAATCCCTCCTGCACTTCCTGTTTACTATCCAAGATAAACAGGCTGTTTTCTAATTACTTTATCAAAAAACAGTTTTGGTAGCGCAGTAGACATACTTGTGACAAGCAGTTAGGCAGCTCTGCCCAGCTTCAGGTTTGCCTGTGAATAATAAGAGATGTTAAAGTATTCTGTCTTGGCAGGAGGAGTATGACACTTTTAGAAGCAAAAGATACCTTTTGCTGCAAAAAGATATGTTGGTTTTGTTTTTTTTTTTTTTTTTATTTAGGTTAACATCTATTTGTGTTAGGCATCCTAGCGCACAGTTCCCTAAGATGGATCAAGCTTTTGTAGTCGTCACCGAAGCTCACAGAGGAGTTGACTGAATTTGCATGCCTTTTTTTGTATGCTGTTTGCAGGTTAAAATAGCTCCTCTGTTTTTATCTGCTTTTCCAAAGGTACATCTGCCTGAGAACTGTGCTTAATCATTTGCTGCAGTAGCTTCCTCCAGTGCCATAGCACAGGCACCTCTTTTGCCTGTGCAATTTAAGTGCTGCTGTTCTTGCATTTTCTCAGGTTTCCCTTTTAAGGTAGCAGCAAGAGCCAAGAACTGATGTGATAGCTGATGGCCATTCTCCTGTTCCCACACTCTGCCTGTGTATGTATACCTTCCTTTTTTGAGAAAGTGGATGAGAAACACAAGCTGTAGTCATCAGCCACCTTTATAAGCTGAGCTATGACACTGTCAAGACATGCGGCTTGTATGCTCTTTCTTCATTACCTTTTGTGGTCCACGGGCTCTGATAGCAAACGTTCATGGTGACCTGTTAGTCATCTCTTGAGTTTTGTGGGGTTTGTTTTTTCCCTTTGCCATCTTCCTGCCACCTCCCTCCATGTTATTTTTTGTTCTTTTTCTCCCCCTTTGCTGCATTCATCCCTGAGCAGGTGCCCCTACAGTCCACATACCCTGTGGTAAAAATATGTTGGCATTCTCTTCTTTCTAAAATCGCCTTTTTATGTGGCCTACAGATAAAAATGAAAGAAATTACTGGGGGGTATGTCTCAGCTCTGGCTCTCATTTCTCATTCTTCCGTCATTTGGGCAGTTGTAAAACCAGGAAATACTGAAGAAAAAGCAAGGCATGAAGGTGAATTAATTAGTCTTTTGTGAAGCAAAACAAAGAACTGGAATGATACAAACTCAGTTTTGTTGCAAGTTATTTTTGTTCCCTGTAGCAATGGGGTCTGTCTTTTCCTGCCATGAGATGCAGAGAAGAGAAAGCTCTTATTTCTCCTAGTCTCATACAGATTTATTCCTATGGTCAGATGGGAAAAGAATGGGGTGGAGGAAAGCTGTGAATCTCAGTACTATCCACTACCCTACTATGGTAAAAGATACACAATAGGCTCCATGTGACTGAAATCCTCTCCTATATTTCATACTTACATTGCCGTCACTTCCTGACTGTAGTAGCTACCATGGTTTATTGCTCATCCTATGTGCTATAGGTTATTTCCATGACTTTTCAGATTGTGGCTGTTCCTCTACACATTGGCACAGACTTTTGCCTCACTCTACACCCACCTGGGTTTTGTTCCACTGAGAAGTCTGCAAGCACTCAAGGAAGTGGATGTCCCCCATTAATGTATAAGCAAGGGGTCTTTGGCACTACTGGTTTTCCGAGCACCAATTTTGCAGTCCTCAGTCTAAGCAGCAGTAGATGGAATTAAATGCTGAAATGCTAAAATATCAGCACTTTATGATCCTTAACAATTAGGAAAAAAAACAGTGCCCTGTGTGTTTCATCAGTTGTGATAATGGCACTGCTGATGATACATTAGCTGTCTAGTAGAAGTGACACTTATGTGTCTTTTTCTTTATCCTAATATTGTGTCTTTCATGCTCTTTCTCTTGTTGCTGAGTAGATTTTCCTTTGGGTTATTAAAAGTGATGTTTTACCTTGGAAAACTTTTCAGTGTCTTCAGTCAACAACCTGTGATCTAATGGATGGACAGTGCACAGCCTCGCTTAACATAAAGAAGCATCCTTTCTGTGATGCTTAAAAGGTAAAACCTGAAGTAAGTAATGGAAAACCTCAAGTCAAAATCCATACCATCTGTATGTGCCCCATTATCACAAATGGAAGCTGGTTGAATATTTGCCAGTCACGCTTTTTCTACCTGTAATTATCACATCCAGACTGGGTATATTCTATTCACAGGGAGCTAGGGAATACTACTCTTTTTTTAAATATTCTATATGCATGACAAGACTTCTTTCTCTGTTAGCTTGTTTATAATTTTGACTATTTCTTTTGAAGTAAGAAACAGATGGCAGCATTCACTGCAATAAGTGCAGAAAAACATGCCAGCCAATTAGGGAGGTTTCAACTGACTGAAAGCCTGCATCCTTTTCCAATATTTTGGTGCTTTTTCTCCCCCTGTGTGCCTAGAGGAAATTTTTATTTATCATTTGTTTAACAGAATCATAAAATCAGAGATTAAAGGAATCTTAGGTCATTAAATCTGTAGCAATGAACCTCAAAACAAAGAGCTGAAATACAATTTATGGATTTTTATTTTTATTTTTTTAGCACATCAAACGCCATCCAGTAAGTCCCCTTTCAAATATTGCAGGATTAAAAATAACTCTTTCTTAAATCCCTAATGTCTTGTCAGATTCCTGAAATTATTAAGTTGTCATTGCAGCAGTTCACTTCTCAACAATGTTTTGGGGGTGATATGTCCCCCATTCACTTCCTCATCAGGAAAGCTTACAGTCCTCACATTTCCTACCAAAACTGGGGAGAGTTTAGGATGCTTTAGATTACCTCATAAAAGAGATGTTCCTTTGTTTTACCCTGTGAAACCAAACTTAGAGGTACTGTTGAAAATGCAGGTCATGACGAATATACTCCTTATGTACCTATACATGCCTTTATCCCTTTGTAGCAGTCAGTATTATTGAGGCTATGAAAAAAAGGCATTTTGTCTTCTTATATGTGATTTTATTCCCTGGTTATGTAGTGCTTTGATCATTTTTGTGAGATATTCTGCATTTCTGTCCTTACTGTTCCACTGTTTCAGTTCAGAGGTACAACTGCAGGTTTCACTGCTTTAGGATTGTCAACTCAACTTTTATTTTTATTTTATTCTATCTCTTTCTGCTGCAACCCTTCTTTGCTGTTTTTAAGATTATACTCTCTCAATGTCTACTGAAATACCATTATGTATATTTCTCTACTAACCTTTTGGTATAATTCTTCTTTAATGACTTTTTAATTGTAGTCAATGAGCTTCTAAGGATGTAACCGAAAGCAGAACTAGTGCAGCTTAGTAGGGTGAGTTTAGCCTATGGAAGATGAAATTCTGCTTCAGGCACTAAAGCAATTTTCAGGGTAGCTTGTCAGCTTTTATTGGGTTTGGTCTGCTCTTCCTAAATGAAGATATTCGGTCTGTTTATGGGTGACTATGGTCACTTTGAGAAGCATTTGGTGGTAGTTAAGGGTAAAATAGTGATTGTTCTTCAAAATGAGAAACAACTGGTAGCACTGCAGTGATGATTTAAATTACTTTCTTAAATTCTTTCAACCCACAAAGCTGTGTGTTGTTCAGTGATTGAATGCATTTGGACTTATGGAACTTTTCATTTAATGCTGTTCTCCATTGGTTTTGGCCGAAGCCCAAGCCTCACATCTTCTAGTTGCAGGATTCCTTTCTGCAAACTCCATCCTTTACTGGCGGCTCAGTGTAACACGAGACCATCCCTGTTTCCCAGCAGGCAGTACATTAAAGGTCTGCCTGTTGACCAGCTGCAGAGACAGGTGTTATTCTCCTTTTCTTTTTTACTTCTCCCTTTACTTGGTCTTTTAACTTACCTAACATATTGTCAAGTCCTGATTGAAATGAATGATTAAACTTGGAAAAAGTTCCAGTTCAGATGGTGTGGACCTGGGGATTTTAGTCTAAATTCGAATGTTCTTAATGGTTTGTTTCCACATTTTCATTTGTTCTCCAAATGGCTCAGCCAAAGTGGAAATCCAGCTCATACGAATAGCTGCAGACATCACAAGCATTGAGTATTTACCTGTCTGTGCCACTTGGCACTGATAACACCGTACTGCAGATGCTGCAGAAGCATCAAGGTTTGGATATGGCACACTCAGTCTGTTTCTGTGTCATAAAAGAACTGCACACACGACTACATGTAAAAATATGTGAAAGCTACCAGTGCACCCATCTCACTTGTATCTCTTTCACATGCATGTTATCTGTATGCTGGATCTAACCCACTGCAGTCATGCAGCTCTATGAATCAGACACTATTTCTGTTGTGTTCATGGATCTGCAAGAAGAATAAGTAAAGCCTGAGAAAAAAGTGCAGGGAGACCCAGTCTAAAACTCAGTCTAGTTTCTTGACCCATTATTGGTGAAATGCAACTCTTTTTCCTGCTTCCATTACTATTACATACTTTCAGTATTCTGTTTAATTCCTAATTTAAACCATAACCTTCTCTGCCATGATCACTTTCTCATGTACTGTGTCACGTACATCTGTGGTGTTCTTACAGATAACATAGGGTGATACATTTGAGGAATGGATTATTTATCCAAGGAAGGCAAATTCTCTAACAGAAAGAAAAAACAAAAAAAACCCAAACCAACCAAACCTGAAACATAAACCAACCCAGAGCTTTAACTTCCTTTCTAGCCAGTGATAATGGCACAATTTAGAAATAGTCTATCCATCAATTAACATAAATTTGGGGAAGATTCACCAGTCTATGTCAAGTTTATGGGCCTGTCTCAACCACTCGACCTATATCTGGTATTACAAACTCCATGTCTCACTATCACCTTAAAACTGTTATGGGGAAAACTAATACTGAGGCCCTTGGAAAAAGATTTTGTCAATTTTTGCAGTGATTATGGCAGTGCAGCCTGGTCTTATTATCTACTACAACAGCTTACATTATTGTCTATTAGTAGTTAATGATGATGGTCAGCAGAGGGTGAAAAAGCTATGCGGGCATTTTGAAAACCTTCCTGTGACTCAGGGTAAGGCTTTTTTAAAATTCATTAAAAAGTTGGAGAATGTCAGAACCGGTCCAGGTTATCCATCGCTTCTGTTAAATGACAGTTTATCGATTGATTTAATGTTTCAATTAGTTTGGTTAACATAATAAACACTTTGTGCTGGATATTTAGATGTTTTGATGTACTGACTTTGAGTGAAAAGGATTATGGCAGTATTTCTTTTAAAAAGGTTTTTTGCAATGCAGTAATTATCATTCAAATACTGTGAGGTGGCAGTGAGCTCACCCATTAAAATAATTAAAAGTACTAAAGACACAAAAAAGTATCCATCCGTAAAACTTTAACCATGTCCACTTTTCTGCTTTTCATAGCTTAGTCAAATTAATTGAGCTATAAAATCTGAAAAATTAACACTGTTGATGGGACAATAATTTCATCCATCTACTAGTAAGACTCTCCAATTCGTACTAATCTTCCTCTGTTCTAGCAGAGTTTAGGCAGCCCCATGAATGTTTACTAGCAATTTTTATTAAGTTTTAAAAATTAAAGTGAATTAGAACATGTAGAAATGCTGACAGGGATATATTTTATTCCTTTTTGCTTTGTCTGTCTTAGGTGATTCTCACTGGGATTTTACTTTAGAATTGTGTAGATTTGAGTGAAATCTTATTCAAGCTGTTTAAATCAAATACCTATGCTTACCAAACTGCATCAGGATGTCTCATTTGCTGGACATGAATAGTGATAATGTTGTTGTGGCCATCATGCCCTAATATTTCTGTTGCCCCGACCACAATGTTGTCCTTGATTTAGAAAAATATTATACATCATTTTTGCCTAAAACTGTATAAAACTGTAGATTTAGTCAATGGCAGAACTCCTGCTAGTGTCAATGGAAGAAAGTGCGATAGTTATTGTTGACAGTTGCTTTAGATGTTTCATACTATTTGCTTTTAAAACAGAATTGCATCTGGAGCCTGTGTTGCTGAAGGCAAAATATGTCACATGCAAATTACTCCTACTGAGGTCTGTGATTGACAAACTTAAATTTCTGAGAATTTCAGTCGAGATATTGCTGGACACAACTATTTCTTTAAGTCTTTCAAGATTATTTATCTTTGGTAATGTGTAATATAGTATAGTCTTATAGATCATATTTACTAGAAATGGTCTTCACAGGGAAACAGTGACCTTGTAACAAAACCTTGATCATGTTTTCTCCTTTTTCTCTGATCTCTTCATGTGGTATAACTGAATTTTCTTAGACAACACAAACCAAGCTGCAATGAGTCATGACAGCAGAACTGCGGTACTCTGTTCTTTCAGTTCAATCCTTGTTTTAAATCTAGACCACTACTTTTCTGTTTCCATAGCCATCTCTGCTTGGGCAAAGTTTGGAAATCTTTCCCATGAGAAGGTTTTGCATCCACATTGCCTAAGTAAAATGGCAGCTTGATACCAAAGTCATGGAAAAAATCAGATCCTAAATTTGAGTTGTAAAAATGTGGGTATTTGATTATGATTGTGTGGTGAAGGGAGTGAATATTATTAAAATGATCATGTTCATATTTCAGAAAATGATACAGGGTATCATAGACAGCTATATTTAGCTTGTATGACAGCTAATAAACTCTTGTACGCTGACAAGGAGAAAACTGTGCTGGCAAGGAAAAACTGTTCTGACACTTTTGTTTGAATATGACTCTTCAGTCAAAAGTACTGCACCTTTACCAGCACTATCTTACAGATTCTTTCATGACCTCAAGTTATTCTGATCACTTTTTCTTATGGCATTTACTTATTTTTATGTTTTATATATGTATGTGTGTATATATATAAATTTTGCATGTTATTGTTCAATTGCATTAGTTTAGCAGTGGGTTAAATGCAAGAATAATTTACATGTGAGACATGCTGCTCCTTGAAAAAGCTATTTCACTTGATCTAGAAACATAACAAATATCCAGAGGGGACAATGTATGATAGATAACAGTTGGCTCAAATCTCTATTGGGATCTAAAGTCACTTTCCAAAGCTTTGATTAGTATTGCTTTTCAGATAGTTTGTTTCCACCATTCTTAGAGGCTTTATGAAAACTGAATGCAGGTTCAAATTATTTCCAAGTCTGGGGACATGTGATTAAATCTGATGAATTTAACACACACTGTAAGTTGCCTCTAAGAACAATAAAGAACAGGATTAGTCAGAAAATTTTAAAGCACATATTATTTGCTGAGCCTGCAAGACTGAGCTGTGTTGCAAATATTGTATGGGTTTATCTAACTGGACCAAAGGCTAAGGGTTTCCGGAACCTCTGGAACTGCCTTCTGCCTGCTCACCTGCCAGGCTTATCGCTTATTCCCTGCAAAGACTGCTGGGGAGCTCAAGCCCTGGTTCAGTGTCCCCTATTTCTGTACCTGCCATTGGACTGTCTTCGTATAAGAAGGGTCCAGAGCTTCCTGAGTCTCTGCTTTTACATCAGCCAGTCAGCAACTTAGGTTTCACTAGTGAGGAAATTCTTTGCCTTGAGAGGTCATTGAAATACTATTTGCAAACAGTACTGCTGGCGTAGTTTTCCAAAGGTCTCAACTGTGGTATTCTTATCAGATGAATATTTCCCTTTGAGCTGAAATAACTTACTTGGAATTCCTATGTGTCTGTATTTTTCCAAGTCATATCACAGAACCCTTTGGAAGATAGAGATGGATGTGCTGACAGCTGTGGAGCTGATTCTTCACAGCCACTAATTATAGCATGGTTGAGTTCTGCAATAGCACATCACACAAAATATTTGTCTTATCAGGACAAGCCTGATAGGTGGAGAGGAGTAATTATTTTCTCCCCTGCTTATAGTGGTCTGCAGATACCAGGGAAAGAGCAAACGTAGTGAGGACAAGTGAGGTACTCTTACTTCTAGTATTCTCACTATAATACTTTCTAGTATTTTTTAACATCTAGCTAAAGATCAGATGTACCTCAGATGATCTACTGTAATTTTCTTACATTTGTTTTCTGTCCTGAGGAAACCCTGCTCTCTTTCACCCTCATATACTAGGGCTAATTGGATGAGTACTAAACAATAATTCCTTCTGGTTTCAGAAATAATTTGTTGAGCTGAAGGACTGCAGAATTTGGCTAAGCATTGGGCTGACCTCATTACTTTGGGTTAACTGCATTCAAAAAATGCATGAATGTACAGTTCTTTGTTTTGTGTTCCTTTCAAGTCAAGGATTGATTTCTGAGGCTTTAGGCCACAGCTAGTGCTTGAGGGCTTTTCACCTCAGGTCTCAGGATTTAATATTTTGATTCAGGGGCTGGAAGTTTCTTGGTGGTGTTGATGCTGACATTGGGGTGAGGGTCCCAGGAACTGTACTAGCAAGAAATAAGTCACACCTTCTCTCTATGACCATGTATGGAAGCTGGCCCACAGTAGGGTTATATTACTTCCAAGGCCAAACAGCTGTTCAACTTATGCTTAATGTGCAGGAATGCGTTCTTGTATATCAAGATTTAATTTTGACTCTCATTCATGTTGCTACGCTATTGATTTCAGTGATGTTTCGTTTCCTAGTTGCAATGGAGTATCAGGCTCTGAGAGACATGAGAAAGTCCCTAACATGTAGGACATCTTTTTCTGAAGAACAGACAGAGAGCATGCAACTTTTGAAACATATTCTAATCATGTCTTCACCCTTCTTTCCCTCAGTAGGAAGCCATCAAAGAGCACACTCAGCTGTAGAATAAGCCAATGCAGCCTTGATAAGGCTGGCAAAGGCCTACGTAAACAGATACACCAGAAAGGAAGAAAGTTGTTCCATAGCTAGTGACTTAGGCAAGATATGGAAAACACTATAAAATTTCAAGCATGCATGGCCATGCTCTCTATTAATACAACAAACCCTCTGAACCTCCTGCCCTGCTGTGTTGAGAATTGCTAGCAATGCCAATCTTAAGGCTCAGTTTTCAGCTACTGCCTTCTTTTGGGTCTCTGATAGCATGAGAACTTGTGCATGGTGAATGTGTGCATTGAGACCTGCAGATTCACATGTTCTTTCTAAGTGCATACTATACTGCAGTCTTGAGTCCTGCACACTAGACCTTTTTGTTATGCAGGCATTTACAGGTAAATTATAACCACTTTGAAAGACATGAGGATGTTTCCCTGTGAGTGAAAGCCCTAAAAGGAATAGAATAAGTGATTTTTTTCTAAAGTACCATCACAGAGTACATTAGTCAGCAAAGGGAGTGCTGCTAGAAATAGCAATAGAAAATAGATAGGTTATGAGAAAGGGAAATATGTTTAAGATCCCTCAACTAAAAAGGAATTTGCTTTCAGCTTTGTGAGAAGTATGAGACATTAAACATCAGATATGAGCTGAAGCTACAACAGAATCTGTTTTCATTTCTGGATTTGAATTTCAAACAAAATTCCAGAGAGTTTGTGTCTACAGGCTTCTATCATCTTGTTGTAAATGTGTGACACCTACATATAAACACAAGATGAGAAATTGAACTAAAAAATGCATTTAGGTAATGCAGCTGCACAAGATACTGTGCATCATCCAAGTTACGATATTTATTTCTGTATGGTAATGTAACGCATGTTGGATAACCCTCTTTAATACCAGGCTAAGTTAAATTGAATTAAACTTGTAGTGGGCCTGTGAATTCATCCAGACAGTTACCATAGGTTCAGCTGATTTGCAGTAACTTTAATTCCTTGCATCATCTGAACAAGTGTAAGCTTTTGTTTTGGGAAGGAGCAAGCTGTTGGTTGCACAAATCTCAGTGGAATTTTACACAGAATAACTGTATCTCTGGGCCCCTGTCTACAAAAGGTAGACTTGTGCTACATGTGGAACATGGTGGCTTTGGTTTATAAAAATACAGCTGTAGAAATAACACTCAAACTTTCTGGTTACAAGGGCCCAAATCTGCAAAGCAACTTCTGTTAGGATCTCTTACTGGGTATGCTGCCTGACATTGCTTGTAGGCTTATTCCACATAAACAACTAATGTTACTCAAAATCAATCCTGAACTGCATAAAAGCTGTGCATTGAGCTGGCACCTATGTCTCTTGAAAGCATTTTAATTTCATTTTTGGACTGTGAGGAACTCTGTTGATTGATCCAAACAAGCGAGCTTCTCAAAAATCCTGTTCTTGCCACAGTACAATGACTATAATCCCAGCACTGGATTTTTCATGTTTTTCTTTGACCAGATATGTCAGTAGTTTAAAGAGTTTCACACTAACAAATTACTTTAGGTTAATGTAAGGTTCCTTGAAATCACTGGAGAGTTCATTGTGGAAAATACTTTGCAAAGCTGCATATCCTAAATGGCTGCACTCCAAAGTCTGGAATTCAAATCTCATTTACCGTAAATGACTGGCAACCAGATGATGTATAAGCTTTTTTTAACATACTTAATACAACATCGGAGGAAGGGGGCTGATTTTTCAATTCCCGTGTAATACATGTGGGCATATTCAAAAATTAACCATAAATAGAATCATAGAATAGTCATGGTTGGAAAGGACCTCAAGATCATTTAGATCCAACCCCCCTCCCATGGGCAGGGACACCTCGCACTAAACCATGTCACCCAAGGCTATGTCCAACCCGGCCTTGAACACCGCCAGCCATTGAGCATTCACAGCTTCCCTGGGCAACCCATTCCAGTGCCTCACCACACTTACAGTAAAGAATTTCTTCCTCATATCCAATCTTAACCTCCCCTGTTTAAGTTTGGACCCATTACCCCTTGTCCTCTCACTACAGTCCCTCATGAAGAGTCCCTCCCCAGCATCCCTATAGGCCCCCTTCAGATACTGGAAGGCTGCTAGGAGGTCTCCATGCAGCCTTCTCTTCTCCAGGCTCAACAGCCCCAACTTTCTCAGCCGATCTTCATACGGGAGGTGCTGCAGTCCTCTGATCATCCTCATGGCCCTCCTCTGGACTTCTTTCAACAGTTCCATGTCCTTTTGATGTTGAGGACACCAGAACTGCACACAAGACTCCAAGTGAGGTCTCAGGAGAGCAGAGTAGAGGGGCAGGATCACCTCCCTTGACCTGCTGGTCATGCTTCTTTTGATGCAGCCCAGGATACGGTTGGTTTTTGGGCTGCAAGCGCACACTGCCGGATCGTGTTAAGTTTCTCATAGACCAGCACCCCCAAGTCCTTCTGCGCAGGCCTGCCCTGAATCTCTTCCCTGCCCAACCTGTAGCTGTGCCTGGGATTGCTCTGACCCAGGTGTAGAACCTTGCACTTGACATGGTTAAACTTCCTCAGGTTGGCATCAGCCCACCTCACAAGCATGTCAAGGTCCCTCTGGATGGCATTCCTTCCCTCCAGCATATCAACCGAATCACACAGTTTGGTGTCGTTGGCAAACTTGCTGAGGGCACACTCGATCTCACTCTCTATGTCACCAACAAAGACGTTGAACAAGACCGGTCCCAACAACGATCCCTGGTCTCCAGCTGCACATTGAGCCATTGAGCACAACTCTTTGCAAGCAGCCATCCAGCCAGTTCTTTATCCACCGAGTGGTCCACCTATCAAATTGATGTCTCTCCAACTTAGAGACAAGGATGTCATGTGAGACAGTTTCAAATGCTTTGCACAAGTCCAGGTATGATGTCATCAACTGCTCTACCCCTGTCCATCAGTTCCGTAGCCCCATCAATGAAGGCCACCAGATTGGTCCTGGCAGGATTTCCCCTCAGTGAAGCCATGCTGGCTGTCACCAACCACCTTGTTGTTTTTCATGTGCCTCAGCATGCCTTCCAGGAGAATCCGCTCCAAGATTTTGCCAGGCACAGAGGTAGTCTGTAGTTCCCCGGCTCATCCATTTTCCCCTTCTTGAAAATGGGGGCTATAGTTCCCTTTTTCCAGTCACCGGGAACTTCACCTGACTGCCATGATTTTTCAAATATGATGGACAGTGGCTTAGCAACTTCACTTGCCAGCTCCTTCAGGACCTGCGGATGGATTTCATCAGGTCCCATGGGCTTGTTCAGGTTCTTAAGATGGTCTTGAACCTGATCCTCTCCTACAGTGGGCCCAGGGTCTTCATTCTCACAGTCCCTGCATTTGCCTTCCAAGACTTGGGTGGTGTGGTCAGAGCATTTGCCAGAGAAGACTGAGGCAAAGAAGTCATTAAGAACCTCAGCCTTCTCCAAATCCAGGGTAGCCAGTTCTCCCGATAGCTTCTGGAGAGGGCCCGTGTTGTCCCTAGCCTGTCTTTTATTTGCAATGTACCTATAGAATCCCTTCCTGTTACTTTTCACATCCCTAGCCAAGTTTAATTCTAAGTGGGCCTTAGCTCTCCTAACCTGGTCCCTAGCTTCCCAGACAACGTCCCTGTATTCTTCCCAGGCTGCCTGTCCTTGCTTCCACCTTTTATAAGCCTCTTTTTTCCCTCAGTGTTTCCTCAGCAGCTCCTTATCCATCCAAGGAGGTCTCCTGGCCCTCCTGCTGTCCTTCCTTCTATCTGGGATACAACACTCCTGAGCTTACAGCAGGTGATCCTTGAATATCAGCCAACAGTCTTGGGTCCCCCTGCCCTCTAGGGCTATATCCCATGGAACCTTACTAATCAGGTTCCTGAAGAGGCCAAAGTCTGCCTTCTTGAAGTCCAGGGCAGTGAGCTTGCTGCATGCTCTTCTCACTGTCCTGAAGATCTTGAATGCGACCATCTCGTGATCGCAGCAATCAAGGCTGCCCTGGAGCGTCACATTTCCAAGCAGCCCTTCCCTGTTGGTGAGGATGAGGTCAAGCATGGCACCTCTTCCTTGTCGGCTCCTCTATTACTTGCAGAAGGAAGTTGTCTTCCACACAATCAAGGAACCTCCTGGATTGCTTGTGCCATGGCCAGTACGATCCCTCCAACAGATATCAGGGTGGTTGAAGTTCCCCATGAGGACAAGGGCCTGTGAGAGTGAGGCTGTTCCTATCTGTCTATAAAGCACTTCATCCATTGGATCCTCCTGGTGAGGCGGTCTGTAACAGATCCCCACAGTTAAGTCTCCCATTGCTGTTCTCCCTTTAACCCTGACCCACAGACTCTCTGTTGACTGATCACCTGTCCCCAGACAGAGTTCCATACTCTCCAGCCTATCCCTAACATAAACAGCAACTTCCCCTCCCCGCTGCTGGGCCTGTCTTTCCTAAAGAACCTGTAACCTTCCATTCCAACACTCTGGTCACAGGAGCCATCCCACCATGTTTCTGTGTTACCAATGATATCATATCCCTTTAGACGTGCACACATCTGTAATTCCTCTTGTTTATTCCTCATACTACAGGCGTTTGTATAGAGGCACCTGAGCTGAGCTCCAAATGAAGCCGGCTCATTGGCTGGAGTGGCTGGAATATCTCTGTGTTGCCCCGAGCATTTATTATAGGTGTTGGCAACTGACTGGGAGTGTTGGGGTGGAATGATATCCCCCTCCCCCAACACATCTAGTTTAAAGCTTTCTTGACCATCCTGGCAAGCCTCCTACCAAAACCGCTCTTCCAATTGCCAGACCAGCTCCACCAGCCTCCAGTAGACCTGGCCTCCCAAATTGATTCCCATGTTCTAAATACCCAAACCCCTGACTATGGCACCACTGTTCTGACCATTTATTAAGCTGGCCAATCCTCCTAGCCTTTTTAAGGTCCTCCCCAGTATCCTGGAGAATTGATGAAAAGACAATCTGAGCTCCAGAGCCCCTAGCCACCTCTCCCAGGGCTCTGTAGTCCTCCTTGATGTTGTCCAGGCTGCTGCTATCTGTATCACTAGCACCCACATGGATCACTAGAAGTGGGTAATAGTCAGTGGGACTTATGTAGAGCAGGCAGCCTCTTTGCAGCATCCCTGATCCGAGCCCCTGTTAGGCAACACACCTCCCTTGAAACTGGGTCAGGCTGACGGGTGCCTCTGTTCCTTTCAGAGTAGAGTCCCCTACCATTATGACCCACTGCTTTTTCCTGGCAGCACCAGTAGTGATCTTCTTTACCAGTGCACCAGCTGGTTGTTCATGTTGTGAATGTGTTTCCTCGTTAGCCCCCTGCAGAACTGCAAAGCAGTTCTGGGTGGGGACAACAGATTTAGGAGGAAGCCCCTTGCTTTTAATTGTCCTCTTCCTCCTTTTTTGGTTGTTTTTTTTTCTGTTACTGTTTCCCAGCTTCCTGGGTTAGCGGCCTCCTTCTTTCCTCCATGAGCTACAGTGGATGCTTTAGGCACCTGCGCAGCTTGGTCCTGGAGCAAGCCGTGCTGCTTCCTCTCAGCTTCCCTGACACCTTTCAGCCTATTGACAGCATCCCGCAGCTCAGCCCCTGCTGCAGGAGGACCTGCACCAGGGAGCACCGAGTGCAGCCCTGCCCATTGCGCACCCTCCCCTCAGGAGAGCAGAGCAGGCACTGCTCTACACCCCGAGCTCTGCACTGCAGCCTCCCCTCTCATTGGCTGCCTGGTGCCCACACTGGCCACTGCCGGGGCAGCCAGAGCAGAGCTCCCAGACCAGGCCCTGGCCATATGGCGAGTGCTCACCATCCTGCTCACCTGCCCGCGCAAACTGCTGCGCCACAGCCTCGTTGCTTGCGCTCCCTGGGGCAGGTTTCTACCCAGTCAGGGCTGGTGCCGCTCCTCCCGACTCCTCCCCCTGTGAGTCAGCTGCTCGCGCCAGCTGAGCTGCTGGCTCCTGGGCAAGTCCTGTCAAGGACTCGAGGCTCTCTCAGTGGCTCTCGCTGCTCAGAGTTGAGGCTCCTGGATGCTGAGCTTCCCCGTCTCAGGCGTTGAAGGTGGCCTCTCTCGAGCTACTCACCTCAGCAATTGATTAATAAAGTACAGAAAAATTATGATTAAGAAAATAAAGGATGATTAATAAAATAAACTCTTCTCAGATAGTAATTAGGATAATATGTATTATGTTTGAAAGTGAGACTGTGAGATTTGATATGTCCTCAAGTAGTGTGTATGAAGATCTTTTTGATGCTTCTGTGTCATTTGGTGATCTTGGTTCAGGTGAGATGAGATTGCAGAAGGGCTCCGTGATGGTTTTATTCTACCTCGTAACAGATGCCTAATGGCAAGAGGGGATGAGTTAGATGGATGTTGTGAATGCCCTATCCCTGGCAGTGTTCAAGGCCAGGTTGGATGGAGTCTTGAGTGACAATGGTTTAGTGCGACGTGTCCCTGCCCATGGCAGGGGGGTTGGAACTAGATGATCTTAAGGTCCTTTCTAACCTTAGCTATTCTATGATTCTAGTGGTGAGTGCTTTTTGGAATCCCACATACAGAACCCTAACACAAGCAAGGAGGATGTGGGTGGGCTCTAAACTAGAAGCCTAATGTCAAGCTGAAAAACCTATGATCATTACCTATGGCCGTCGTTTCCTCACCCTGCCACCTGGGAATGTGGAAATTTTGGGTCTAAATATGGGCTCTTATTTTCATAACTCTATATTGACTTACATAAAATCTTATGTTTGAGGCTGTAATAAGCTTCATTTAGCAATATATGTTTTCAATATACAATAAAAAATACAGTAACTTCCATCCTAGCATAGATAATTAACAGTTATCATTACGAACATTGATGAGGGAGATTACTTTGCATTAAAAGGAGTTATTTTTATTGATTTGGTGGAGTTACTTATTCATCTGCATTCATCCCATAGCAGTCATTGCCACCGCCATTCATGTGAAGGAGCTCTTTCCAGTTTCCTTCACAGAAGTTTCCATTCTGAGAGAAGGCGGCAAGCAAAATAGAGCAGAGTACAAATAATGTCCCTAAATATTAGCCAAGGACTTTAAGTAGGTCTTGCCAGAGACTCTGGACTAATCAGGCCACATAGTTCCCATTGCCACATCTAGTAGACTAAGAAACCTGGATCCTATTTTTGGCTTTGCTACTGACTGGCTGGTGTAACCTTCGGCCAGACATTTAATTCCTTTGTGGTTTTGTTTTCCCTGTTACATGTAGCCTGTCTTGTCTGTTTGCAAGCATGCCTGGACAAAGATTGTCCCTCGTGGTGTCTGTAATGCCAAGCCAGCAGGGCTTCAGTCTTGGCTGGAACTTTGAGGTGCTACCTGGGTATAAAATTATTATCATGTTAGTACAGTTATGAATTATCCCAGTTTATACTGCAGTGACAGTTTGCTTCATTGACTGTTAGTAGTGCGGATGAAATCAGAGTGGGTCCCCATGTATTCCTGCAGTGGGCATTGTTGAGCTATAGAAATAAAAATAATTGTAACAAAGCATGTTTTGGAGCCTCCTGTGCAATACTGGCACCATTTGAGTTGTTGTAACAACTCTTTCTTTCTTTGGGCTGAATTGGATTCGGGATAGAGATTGTAATGCTTTGAATGGAAGCCACAGTCTCTGCAAGACACCGAGTGAACTGTAGCAAGTTACATCACTTGGGTTAAACACCTCTTTTCACAACTGCTATGCTTGCTGGCATGCTCTGCAGAGATGTCATGGGCTATATGTGCTTAGAGACTGAATTACCCAGTGTCTTTCCCAGCTCCCCTCTGAGCAGGAGTGGATTCCCGCTACCTTTTGATGGGAATGTAAAGGGTGTAGACATGAAATACATATCTCTAGCTGATCTAGTAGTCTGACAAGACTTTTTTAATATCAGAAACACCCCAGAAAATTTTCTGAATACAAAAAAAAAGTCTTATAAATATTCCTGGAAAGAATACAATCCTAATGTATTCAATTGTGTTCTGAATTAACTTTTTCAATACACCTCTCAACTTTTTTGTACGTGTTGCTGTGCATGTGGCTGCTTTCAGAGGCCCTGTGAAATCAGCCCTGCTGGGAGTCCCTTGTACTGCTGCTGCGCAGGGTGACAACTGAGCATGAGACAATCTTTCTGGGCTGTGATCAGGTGGTGGTGTTCTATGTCCTGACCCATAGAGAGGTGGAACTATTCACCAACATTGTATCTGAAAGTGCACCTTTAAGAGCTTTCAGAAACGGGATGGGAATAATAAACCAATAAATTAACCAATAAAAGGAAAAAAAAAAAAGCCCACAATCTTAGCTCAGGAAAACTAGGATTGCTCAGTAATAGAAAGTTGTAAGGAGTGACTTTAGAGATTGAAGCAATGTCCATGATGCACTTTTTAACAGGGTGAGTGGTGAGCTATGCTGGCTGTAGAAGAAACAATTTCTCAACACTCCTGCAATAGGAACAGGACTGCAGGGAGCAGTTCAGCAGGTAAGAAAAACCACCTGATTCAGAAGATTCAGTTCCCCTAAAGAAAAGCTAAGCTTTGTTCTTGAAGAGTCAAGTGAAATTACTCTTGTAGCAAGAATTCTGTTCTCCTTTTGCATGCCTGCTGCTTGCTCAGGTTAATCAGTGCTGTTATAATTACAGTAATCAGGAGCTGTGCAAACACATAGTTCTATTTCACCCATGCTGAAGAATGCAGTCCCACTAGCCAAGGAAAGGTTGTTGGTGGCTTGTCCTTAGATACTAGCAGAGCTGGGACTTGAACTTCTGTTTCTTACATCCAAGCTCAGTATGTGAATCGCAACACCACTGCAGAGTTCACTTTGTCTCCATGCAGAGAAAAGTGCCCTTCCAAAACTGACTTTTTGTGATAGTAAGAATTATGGTAAAGTGTTAGAAGTACAGTATTCTAAATGCTCAAGATAAGTTAATGAAACAAGAGTAAAGAAAACTAACAGCAGGTTCAAACTACACCTCCATGCTCAGCTACAGTAGGTGCAATAGTCTCTTTTGCAGGATGTGTTGTGGCTTGGAAAAGTTTGGTAAGAATACATGTGCCTCTAATGTGTGTACATAGATCCTAGTCCTTAAAAGGTTGTTGAGCAAAAGGTGTTCTGTATGGCCTGTTCTTTGAACTGTACCATACTATTAAATGTCCTTTACATGCAATAGCTCCATAATCTCCTATGAGTACCAACCCTGTGATTTGTCCTTACTGCAGTTGTGTGTGGTTTAAATGGGCCCCCTCTATGGAAATGCTGGGGAAATTACAGACACCAGAGGTTGTGAAGAGGTGAGAGGAGTTAGTGGAGTTGTACTTGATCAGCTTGAAAAAGAAGGAGCAAGTTCATGGCTCAAAACTAAAACAGGGGAAGTTTAGATTGGGTATAAGGAAGAAGTTCTTCACTGTGAGGGTTATGAGGCACTGGAGTGGGTTGCCCAAGCAAGTTGTGAACTGCTCCATCCCTGGTGGTATTCAAAGCCGGGTTGGACAGAGCCTTGAATGACATGGTTTAGTGTGAGATGCTCCCGCTTATAGCAGGGCAGTTGTAACTAGATGATCTGAGGGTCCTTTCCAACCCTAACTATTCTATGATTCTAAGTATGATGCTTTGCAGTTTATTCCTGCTACAAATAATTTAGTTATCTGCATAGGGAGAATGTGCTACATCTGATCAGGAGGAGAGAGCTTTATAATAACACAAAATACTGACCATAATCATGTCAGTAGGGGTTTTGACTTTGAAAACTGCAGAGGTAAGGTATCATCTCATTCTCCCTGGCTGCCCTGCACTGGCTTGCACTTAGGGTAGTGTCCAAAAAGACACAAACTGTTTGTTGTCTCCTAGTATTCAAGAAAAAGAAAGAAGAAACCAACACAAAATGAAAAGCCGAACCTCTCTGTCTCCCTCTGAGAGGAGTGAGTTCAAATGTATGACTTGCAAGACAGCAAAATCTCCTTTTTTTCCCTTCTGTTGATTCTTGTATGGACCCTGGGAAGGACTTGATGAAAGCAAATGCTGAAGCATGTGTCCTGTGTGGCAGGGGCAGAGGGAAAAGAGGGAGTGCTGAGCACTGGAACATGCTGTGAATCCATAGCAAGAACTGAGTTTTCACTGCCTGTTCCTGCTGGCCACAAGTACTACAGCATCTTCTTAACAACTGTCCGTGAACTGAGGAAAGTATACTGTCCTGTCTGTTAGGAGCACATTCACACTTGCTCTATTGAATAATTTGTCTTTAATTACTCTTTTCCATATGATTGTAATTTTATTTTTAAGTAAGTCTTATTCTTCCTTCAGTATTACCACCAAAGATTTCACCTCAGGTCTTAATTTTGCATTTGTTATTCATGTGTCATCCCAGCAAAATTAAACGAGGGTTCGTGATTGCTCTACCTTCTTGAACAGCTCAGATCCTACATATTAAATGAATTATAATGATCAGCTTGGCATGTTTCATGAAACAGTTACCATGCACTTTTGATAAGAACAGTTGTAATTCTGGGGAGTCACGGATTTTACTTGAATAAGGGGTTCTTCTGGGCACCTCTTGGGAATATGTAGAATCAGCAAGTCTAAAATAATGCTAATTCTTTCATACTTTTACAAATGGCAACTTTTGCTAAGCATGAGGCAATTCCTGTCACTGAAACGTGTGTTTATACTTGAAGATGTTCCACAGTGACATGGAGAATTAAATCTCTTTTGGATTATATTGATTTATATGGAATGAATTCAGGTTAAGAATGTAGGCTTTGATTTGTTCCATAAAGGTCTGGAACACCTTGAAGTACCCCATGAAATCCAGCAGCTAGTCATAAGGCTTTCTCATTAACTCACCTGTGTGTAACTGCTGAGGACCAGAGTCTGTGATTACCTGCTTGCTTATAGTGTTCTCTGTTTTGACTCTTCTTGGAGATACATCCAAAATAGTTCTTTGGGATGGGATCATCTCTGTGTTCTGTGTTTGTGCAGCACCTAGAATAATTGTTTCCTGCCTGGATCTCTAGGGAGCTCCTAGCATATAAATAAAGAGGGTACAGGAAAGAAAAGATTGCTTTGTTGGTTGATTTAGCGTGGCCTTCAATGAAAACATACGCTAATGAGACTTGGGAAGAAATTTGGTTCTGCTGTTAATTTCCAAATGTGCCAGGACAGACTGTTTAGGGCTTGCAGTGCAAAGTGCTGAGCACATTTAGGATCTGCAGAGGTTGCTCAATACCAAACACAGGTTCTTTTAATGAAACTGTTGCACTTTAGACATTGGCAGCTTGGAGTTCCCTGAAATAGCAAACCTTTTGGAAGAGACATCATTGTCGGCTTTTGCAACAGTCGGCTCTTTGGAAACATTCCCCTTGAATAATGTTAAAAGCAATTCCAGTTTCTGTAATTTAACTCATTCCTATCATCAGCTCCAATAAAATGAAACCTCTACAGATTCCAGGCTCACCAGGACCTTGCCAAGAGCTGGCATTATACTCTGAGCCAAGTAACTTCTTATGAACGAGTATTGAGCTCAACAAGTGTGTATGTTCTTGCAGGGTGTTTGTGTGTGCGCCTAGCTGGCACCAGCAGTGAAGAGCTTTAGAGTCTGCTGTTACACTCACATTCATATCTATTGGAATTGCTACCAAAGTTGCACTTGCATACAAAATCATACAGCACCTTAGAGGTTACCCAGTGTGATCTTTGGCATATTAAAGAGACCTGGAATTATTTTTCTTTATAGCTTAAAGGTTGTGAAAGTACTAGGAAACTGATGGCTATTGTATTCCTTTGGCCTCTGAATGTGCATCATGTTTTGCAGTGATACTGCGTACCCTCAGAAGAATCATGTTCCTGTTGCTTGCACATCAGAAAATTTGGGTGTGAGGAGAATTATGATTTTCTAAGAACCGCAGGCTTTGCTGCATTTCCATAGGAGTAATTTGTGTACCATGGCAGTGGCAGGAGTGAAAGGCTAGGCACTTGGTATAACTAAGTTTAATCAAAGCAACTTCAGATGCATCATGCATTGTCTGGTTCCAACACTCGAGGGCACAATGGTAAAAAAGAGCTGGCTTCTTTGCAGAAAAGGGATATTAGGGCAGGCACCAGGTCCTCTAACTTCTTCCTCTTCCAGTCTTTCTCAGGTTTACTTCCACTATATTTGTGCCAGAAGAAGCTGTTGCGAGGTGTGACGTAAAATAAGCCCCTTCTGTCCTTTCAGTCTCATGTGAAATTTATGCAGTTTAGAAGTAGCTTTGATACAGCTTTTCATATAGCACAGTTTATGGGTAATAGATCCCATTAGCTTTTGTTGCTTTCAGACGCTGATCCTCATAAACCTTTTGCTCTTTCCTTTTTTTATGAAACTGTGTTTCTTCATTCCCCACTTCAGTAGAGCTCTCATAGGAAGGTGATGAAACTTCCAGTCTTGCCCAAAACCTTGTTTCTGCAGTTCTCCTAGGGCCAGATTCTTGCTGACCGAGTGTGAGAAATGTAGTGAAATACTTGGTGTCTCTGATCTGTTTGCCTTGGGTAATGGAAGATGATCTTTTATTACCTCTTAATTTAACCCCTTTGTCCTTGTTTTATGTAGCAACCAAGAATTTTATCTCTTCTCCGTATTGCAACCTGGGCAAGGCATTTATTTTGTTGTTCTTCTCACCATGATTTCCAGAGAAATAAGTTCTTGCAGCCCCCTGCTTTGGCGTGGGATCCTTCAACTGAATCTTGTACTTTTGCTAAACTTCTGAGTTCCTATGGCAGACTTCCTAGTGCCGTTTTCAATCCCCTAGCTATTTCCAAAGTAAGTTTCACCTGCATTACAACATGGTATGAGATGCTTTTAGCTTTCCTTTCTGATGGAGGATACACCTCTAGACTTACTCTGTAAAGGACTGTATTTTACTTGTTTACTCTTAGTGCTTTTTCATTCTCAAAACTGAAACCTGCTGGCTTTTGCCCCAGTATCCAACCTAAAAGTAGTACATGTGCCATCTGCTTTTATGCTTATAGCACATTCATCTTCTGTAGCAGAGTTGTCTACTGGCCCTATGTTTGTGCCCGCTCTGCTGGCAAGTACAAGCTCTTCTCAAGTGACACCATTCCTAGGCTGGCCTTTTCCTGGCTTGTGCTTGTGTTTGTGCCTGCAGTCCAAACACATACCTGAAGGGCTGTTCTCCTTCCTCACTACCCTGAAAAGGCTTTAAGGACTCTTGCCATATCCTGAGTGGCACCTTCCTGTACACTTCATAACCTTAGCCTGGGCTGGGGGGGCTAGTGTCTGTCAAAATGTGATAGTGTACTCGATTTGGGGTCCTTTTGTTCTTCCTCTCTGAGTGTCTTTTCCTAGATCCCAGTTGTGCTCCTCTCTTACCAGGTGGTGAGACTCACTGTTCAGCTTTAGCTGAAGACGGCTTTTTTACTTCTTTGATCTTTTGTTTAAAACCAGGGCTTTTTTATGTATCATTTGTGTGCAGCATGCAATACACAGATGTCTGTAATCCCACTGCCTAATTAACAGTAAATTACCAAGAACATTACAGTGCTTCTGAATCAACTGTTTCTCTACACAGTTCTGTAATCTGAGTGGCTTCTGTTTGCTGACACCCACAGTTTGCAGGTAGAAGGTGAGCATCATCCACTTTTCTGAATTAAGGGCCTAAAGAGTTTAGGGGATAGTGGGAGCCATTAGAGAGGTATGTGCATACCCTCAAGGTGTAAACTCATAGTTATTTTCTCATCTTCTGAAAGCTGCAGCTCATGTGAAGCTTCAGAAGCTCTGTTCACCCAGTTAAAGACAGGCAATGTAGCTTTTACTCTGTTGTGTGCTGTGTTCAGCGAATGGTGTGTGGAGTTTAAACCTTCTTGCAAGAGAGGTGTCTTGCTTGTGTCCAGTTCCACCTGGTTGCGCATAATAAAACCTTCCCTGCATCCTAACCAGACATTTAGAGACTGGGAAACTTGTTCTGTAAAGACAAGATCACTCTTTCTACAGCTATGAAGGAGGAAAAGAAGGGCATCACAGCTGTTGTAATTCATCCTGTATCAAAAAGGGGTAAAATTACACAAGTGGGAGGGAGAGCAGAAATGCTTGTCTGGGCTTTTAAGTTGATATTTGCCCTTTTTTCATGTTTGCAGGGTCACTGTATATATAATTGACTTGACAAAGACATAGAACTGTAGTTGATGCCTTTGTTTTGTATTGCACAATGAGATATTGTATTTAATTTCTCCTGTAAGATACTTCATAATTTTCCAGAGTGTCTTAGCTAGCTTTGGCTCCAAGCAATACCTTTTAATAACTGAAAATGACCAAAAGGATGTTGTCTTCTTCAGTAGCTTAGGCACGAGGTATGATAGATCACTTTGTTACTGTCAAAGAATGGATTTTTTCACTCCATTGGCAGAAGTTTAATCCTGGATCTTGTTACTATGCCCTGCCTCTGCTGCCATTCACCAGGACAGAAAGAGCAGAGGGAAAAAGAATTTTGCATTTTAATGTTCCTTTGAAGTCACTCAGTTCTATTGAGAGGTAAAAAACCCTTTTGGTCCTATTTGGAAATTGACTCTGCAAATTGACTGACACATTGCTGGAAAAATAAATAGTAAAATACAACGTTGCTTCTCTGTATCTGACAATGTGGCTTTCTTGTGAAAAACTGGAGTACTGGATAGCACCCAAATGTAAAATCTTGTGCTGGCTAAAAACCGAAGTGTTCTTAAAATCAGCTTCATCTGATGTGTTACAAGTAGGGTTTTCAACCATAAGCTGAAAGGGCTAAAAATTCAGTCTCATTCAGACAATAATTTGGTGAGATTGCAGCCCCTCACATTTCTGGTGAAATCGTCCTCTTCAATGAGGCCTTGATTATCTGTTCAAATCAGTTTTATATGAGGGCAATACTGCTGATTTCATCCAGTGATGGACACGAGGGAAATGTCTTGATTCTCCTTTTTTTTTTTCTGCTCCTGCAGGCAGGCTTTATGTGAGAAGCTTTTAGGAAGGTTCACGCTGAGAGTCCCTGCAGTGTGTAATTCACAGGGCTGGAGGGGTTCTTTTACTAGGCCCCCCTTTCCCTAAATACCTGTCATGCAGAGGCACTTTGGTTCTGGGAACCAAGCGTTGATCGGGTGATCACTCTGCTCCTCCAGCCCCATCTGCTCTGCATAGCCCTGCCATGCCAGGGGCCTGCAGCTGCATCAGGCAGCAACAGCACCTCACTCCAGACCTCTTGCTGCCATTGCTCTGATGCTGCTTTCTCATGTAGAGTTCTGTTTGGGAACATGGGGCTTGGGATGATCATTAGTTTTCACTTGAACACAAGAGGCATGTTTATTTTCCTGGGTATGCCTCCTCTGTGACTAGAGATGCAGTGGCAGCTGTGGGGACAGAGCAAAGATGCACTAAACTGGCATGGATGATGACAGGAGTGTATTCAAGGCCATAAAGGGATTACTGGGACTGCTACCTTAGGACTCTATTGGATCCTCAGCTGGGTTTTTTTTGATGTTGACAACTTTTGTGCTGTCACAGCTCCGATGTGATCCGTGCCTGTGTTAGCTGCGTGTGCTCCTGTGAGCTCCTACCAGTAAGGTGGGTGCTCACGTGAGCTGGGCAGCAGCCCTGTAGCTTTGGTTAGGCTGTTGATTATCAAAATTCCCACAGTCAAGAAGGCTGAATAAGACTTTATGGCAGGTTAGATCCAACTCATTTTATTTTGGAGTAACACAATGCTTGCATTTTGGTAATGGTAGCCAGTTTCATGTAACTGGGAAGGATGGGCTTGTCCTGATGGAAGATGTCACCAGGTCGAGGACTCCAAAGGCAGGCTTGGTCTGCATTTCTCAGGTTGTTGAAAAAGTCTCTGGTCCTGGCACATCCCACAAAGGCAGTGCCTGAAGACCAGGATGTGAATTATTCTGTTCCGGTTTATTGCTGTCAAATTCCGTTAACAATCCAGAGCAGAAGTTGCAATGTATTTGTTCAGATTCTTTTCAGATGGTGTGCTTAGACTATGGAGTGTGTCACTTTTCTAAATGGTAAGTCTACAATCCCACAATTTTTGGCTAAGTTACCTCCTGCTCTGTGCAACAGGATGGTGGGCTCTTTTTGGTGTGTTGATATGCACATATGGTGCATAGACAGTTGGTGAATTTTAAAGGAATGACCTTCAGGACTGACATTCTCCTGTATTTTCATGGTTTTGTCATGCTGTGGTGGGTTTGTTCATTCCTTTTTCATCTCTTCTGAGCAAAAAACTCTGCAGCCTTCCTGACAGCGTCTCTCCCTCTCTCTTCCACTCAGTCAGACCATCTGTTCCCAGATTACAGATTTCTCTGCATGAGTACCAGGTAACAGACGTGACTTCACCCAATAACTACAGCAAAAAAGGCTTTCACACACTCTCCGCAATCTGTGAACATATGATCAGTCTAGGATAACATGTTGTGCCAAACACACACCAGAGAAATTTATATGCAGTAACAGAATGAACCCTGAAATCAGGTACTTGGCAACCCTGAACCTGGCGTTTCCTCTGCGTGTTTCAAAAAGAGGCTTCTGTGCCTGCAAAAAAAGTCTCTGTTCCTGCCCTGGTGCCTTTTTCTTAGGGGATGGAAGCATAAAATGCTTCTCTCAGATTTTGCTTAAAGGAAAGCTGGCAGCATTTGTCACTGCCCCTTGTCAGCCCTTGAGATTGGTGTGGGGATGAAGGTCTCTGTTCTCTGCTGGCAGCTCAATAATCATCATTTTCCAAGTGATGGAATGTACCAGAAAGGACATTTTTTTTCCATCCTTTATCATCTTCACTGGATTCTGCCCATTTTTTGAGTAGGATATAGGCTGATATCCCTATGCACAAATGTGTATATATAATACATCTGTAAATAGACATCTAAACTTCTTGTATCTCCTCTCCTATTGTCACATCAGCCCTCAAAGAACTGTAATTAGACTGACTATTAAAGCAGGGTTGGGGGGGACAGGAGAAGTGTTGCCTGGAGAGAGCTGCTGCTCAAGCCTGTGCTGCTCTTGGTTTCTGTAATGGTTGAGAAGTTGGGAAGCTGGCTTGAAGCTGAGGGACTATGCATGGGTACCAAAGGCAGGTAAGGTACAAAGTAAGTTTGTTGAGCTATCCTGTGATCTGTCGGCCAAGGTTTGTCCTTATCTGTGCTGTAGGGTACATACTGCAACATATTCCAACAAACTGGTAATATGTTTATTTATTGCTAAGTGCATGTGTGTGTTAAATGTCTCATTTTGCATTCCCCCGTGATTGAAAAAGTAATAAGAAAGTCATACACAAATCAACATAGCCAAGAGAAACTACTACAGAGGTTGGAAGGGAATTTTCCAGTAAATTTTACTTTTAGATATCTTCTACAGTAGTATTTACTATCCCTTGGGTTTCTGATGAGAAAAGGAATTGGTCATATGCCGCATAGCACTACTTGAAAAAATACTTTGGACAACTCAAAACCTGAGTGCACAGATTCTTCATGAAGGGGGGAGAACCTCAATGTGTTGCATCTGTATGTTCACTAGTCACTACAGTAATAAAACGGAATGATGTTCAGGGAGTCAAGATGCATTCAGGTATTCATTTATTATTAACCTGCCTCATATGGCCCTGCCTGGGGCTTGACTCCTAAGACCCAACATGTGTTATCATGGTTACAATATGGAAAACAAAAGCTCTAAACCAGTATTTTGAGAAGTCTCAGTCTTGGAAAAAGACTACTTCCTTGTAAACATGGTGCAAATGTAGGGCAAAAAAGGTGCTTCATGTGATTGGCATGATCTGAGGCAAAAGACAGTAAGTGTGTACAAGTGGTAAGCTGTGTGTGTGTCCCTGCTTGTCTGGGAATCCTTACTTGCTGCTGTATGCTTAATTAAGGGCCATGCTAGGTTTTGGATGAGCATGAATGTCTTCTGAATGTTTACAAATTAATATACTAATTTTGCAGGCATGGTCATTTACTGTAGTTTTCTTTGTCTCTGATGCACAAATATAATAAGGTGTTGCTGGTGGAAAGGCTTTATTTTATTTTCATAGTACAGACAACTTTTATTATCATACAATTCACAGAACAGAATCACAGAATGGTTTGGGCTGGAAAGGACTTTAAGATCACCTGTTTCCACCCCCCTGCCATGGGCAGGGACACCTCGCACCAAACCATGTCACCCAAGGCTCTGTCCAACCTGGCTTTAAATGCTGCCAGAGGCTGAGGGACCTCTTTGGGCAGCCTGTTCCAGTGCCTCACCACCCTTCGCAGTAGAGAACTTCTTCCTTATATATAGCCTGAACTTCCCTTGTCTAAGTTTAAACCATTCCCCCTTGTCCTAATACTACAGTTCCTGACAAAGAGTCCCGTCTCCAGCATCCTTATAGGCTCCCTTCAGATACTGGAATGCTGCTATGAGGTCTGTATGCAGCCTTCTCTTCTCCAGGCTGAAAAGCTGCAACTTTCTCAGCCTGTCTTCATACAGGAACCTTTGAGCGAGACCATTTGTACAGAACTTAATAGAAAACTCAGTTAAAATATTACCTTGGTCTGATATCTGGGAGACATTTTCCATGCTGAAAGAGTTTGTGTTTTGATTTTTGTCCTACTTACTAAACAGTTGGGTTTTGTGATATTTACTAGCTCCTGCTGGATCCTGAAGAAGATTACATGTAGGTGGGAGAGCAGCAGGAGGTGCAGTAGGGTAATTCAGTAAGTGGATAGGTTGACCTGACATTTCTTCTGGTATTATATAGCATTTTAGCCAGTCAGTACATCTGAGACTTCACTGAGAAATGGGAGGTGGTTTTCTTCCAAGTTAGAACAGAGGCCTGGAGCTGTGCGTGCAGGGATGTTTGCTCTGTGTGTGTGTGCATCAGGCGTGCAACTGTGCAGGGCTGAGCCTGGGACACAGGGAAACTCAAAGGAAGTGATTCCTCCACTTCCCTGTCTCCAAAACAGGGATCATTGCCCCATGAAGTTTTTGGAATTGTTTCGTGAGCCTAGGGATAAAATGCAAGATATGGTACGTTTCTGGTACACAGGGCAGGAATACTTGTATATTCCGGCTTTCAGTGAAGGTAATTCACTTGTGCATTCACAGCAGCAGACAGTTGCTGAGCACACATACATGCTTAAATATTTGAAAATGAAATGTAGTTATAGGCTAATATGGATAAGAAGATTTTGACTGTAAACAATTTATTCATTGCTTTTCTTTCCTGAAAGATTAGCTCCCAATTTGGAACAAATCTCCCTTTATCCAAGGCCCTCTCCTCTCTGTTTTTTGGAGAAAACAGGAAAAACAATCATTTAAGCTGTGGAGTTGGTAATATTTTTGTCGGAAGAATTCCTTTGTTCTGAAAATCACAACGATCTGGGTGTGATTACCTCTGTGTAGAGATTTATGTTTTCAGCATTAAGCAGAAGGTATTAAATAAATGTTGACTCAGGCTTCCGCATTTCTCTCTAATTTCCCACGTCTTAATTTGTTACTTTGCGCAATTGCTTCTGAAACTTGGAACTAAATCTTCATTTTAATGTGCTTTTTTGTGTTTCTTTCACTGCTTCATCCACATCTTTCTGCTTTAATGCTACAATAGTGTGTGGGAGGATTAGTTACACTGATCAAAAAAAATAAAAATAGAGCAGGGCTGGATTAATCTGAAAGCCAGACACCTTCATTAAGCCAAGTAGGGAGAATAATGTATATAATCAGCAAGACTTCTGCTTGCTGTATGCTCTAATGTAATATATTAGCCATCTAATTATTTTAAAATATTATTAATTGCCTTGAAATTGTTAGCTACTGTTGTTAATAGCCTATTAGGGCTGCTCTTAAAAGGGAGCTATTTACTGATAATAATATTTTAGAAAATCAGGGTACTGAGCCACATTTGCTTTCATACTTCTTTTTGCTTAATGCTTTTCATAACCTGTAATTCATTTTTCCCCCGTAAAAGAAAAGGTCAAAGACAGACAAACCCATATTCTGTAAAAGGTAGTTATAATGGTAAAAACAGAGCAAAAAGCCTTTTTTTTTCCTTCTCCTTTCTGATAAAATGAATGTACTAATACTCAGTAAAATTTGCAGTGGAGTGGAAGCCCATCTGTTTACTGCTCTGTGCAGTGCTTGTTGCATTGTACCTGTATTCCACAGACAGGGAGCATGACTGATAGCAGCACAGCCTCTGACTTATTCCTGGAAGTATTTTTTCCATCTAATGTTCATGTTCTCAGAATAGCGAATTACAGGTATCGCATTCCTGTTCACTAAGCTCCTGTTCTGCAAGATCTGTTCTCCTGCTTCTCTTCTACTTAAACCTTTGAATCCATTTTCTTCTGTGTTATTATAAAGTAACATATAGATCATTGCATGGTGGCAGGGAGGGCTAGAAAAAGCTAATCTTTTTTGTCTGGCATTTATTTATTCTTTTGCAATAGGGAAGAATACAGAAATGCTCAATTGTGACTGAAAGCTCTTTCTGCTGTGAAGACAGTAGATTACTTTTTCTTCCTCCCTGACATAGCTGGATGTTTATGGAACATAGGGAGAGGACAGTGGCAAATATTCCTTGAATAACAGAAATATTGGTTGTTCTATCATTTATGCCCTTGCTGGCATGCTTGTGAGCAGCAGGATGTGACATCTCCCTGAAGCAAGGACATGATGGATGTAGGAAATCTAGCATTTCCTCAGTCCTTCAAGTCAGTGTGATCCAAATTTAGTTTTTCCCATCTATAACTAATCTGGTTGAGATTGCTAAGAAAACTTAGGAAATTTGGGTTGCTAATGAGCTTTTAACCCTCTTTAGGCCCTTTTCAGCACCCTAACCTTCATTTTCAATGATAGTTACTTAGTAGGCTATAGCTCTCAGGATCCTTATGGCCATGCCTACAGATTCCTAGTGAGTAAAATGGATTCAGAAAAGACCCACAGGCACCTGGTACTTTAGTGGCCTGGTCTTGTCTTGATTGAAATGAGCACAATCTGTTAAATAAGCAGAGATGCTTCTGCTTACATTTCTGCTGCTGTAATCCATTGACAGTTGTCTGATTACATTGAATAGAACTTAAAAGGAAATTTTGAATGATAACTATTCATACCATTGCTGACTCTGATGGGACACACACCATGCTTTACAAATCTGTTGGAGGTTTTTTAAGAGGTCGATAAGGAAGTGTGAATAAGGGTGAACTAGTTGCTCTACTTGTATTTCTGAGAGGGTTTTGATGAAGTCTTTTGCTGAAGACTTTTAAGGAAAACCAAGAAAATATACAAGGGATGTCATTAATGGAGTTCTGCTGAATCTCTGCTGGGGTGTGTCCTGGTAAGCATACCATAAACTGTTGGGACAAGCAGATGGAAAGAGAGGTGAGAAAGCCTGGAGGTGATAGGATATTAGTTATTCAGGGTAGTAAACACGAAGACCATCTCTGAGGAAACACAGAAGTATCTCAGAAGATTGTGTGGGCAAATGAAATTTAATATGTATAAATCTAAACCGATGCATGTGGGGAAAAGCAATCCTAAATTCACATGCAAAGTTATAGGCTCTGAGCTGGCCGTTACGATTTGGGATCACAATCTTGGGATTATAATAGTTAGTTCCATGAAAACACTGTCTCAGTGCTCAGTAGCAGCCAAAAAGTTAACCAAACATTAAGTGAGAAAAAAAGACTAGAGAATAACTCTATGATGTTCACCCATGTATTGAATAGTGCACCCAGTTCCAATCCTTTCATCTCAAATAAGACAGTAAAACTGGGAGGTATTCGTGAAAGTGCAAGAAGGGTGGAATGACTTCCATAGAAGGAATGCTTTTCCATGCTCAGCTCCTTCGTAATCCTGCTAGAGATATATCCTGGGCTCAGTGAACATTTAGTGTGATCCACTATGGCGCACTCTATATTCTAGTAACACTCTGGTCTTGTGCCTCAGTGGTGGAAGGAGAGATTTGGGCTGTGTACTAATTCCTGTGGGAGTGAGAAACCTTTCTTTCCTGTTCGTGGATGCTATAATACTTACCTGTTTATTAATCAACAGATGACCACCCAGTCCTTAACTGACCAAACCTGCCTTGCTAGGCAAAGCATAGCTTTAAACCATGGTCTAAAAATGAGACATCTCTGCACTATTGGGGAAACCTTCAGCCAGCAACTGAAACAGCTGACAGACTTGTGAGGCCCATAGTCTTACATATTCTCCCTCCACCACCCCCAAAAAAAACATCTTTTGTAGGAAAAGCTATCAGGAATTCCTCCATTGTGAATTTATTTCTGGTAGCTCCTGGATAGACGAAAGAAGACTAGGAATCTGGCTTCTGTGTAAATGGTGTTACAAAATAAGTTACAAAAGGCTGTAGGAAAATCAGATCTGATTGCTCACAGGTGGCTTCCTAATTCACAGCAATATACTGCTGTTGCAGAACGAAAACTTGCGTAATAAATGCAAGCTTGCACTTTAGAGCACACATCTAAAGGAATAATAGTGTGTAAACTGTACTGCTAGTCTAGGGAATGTGCTGGCTGCGATGGGAGCAGCACTGCTGTTGTAGCTCAGAGAAAATAGCCCAGATATCACTCCTGTTTCTCCCACTGCAGCTGTACTTTAGCAGCAAATTAAAACTCATTATTGCTAGCTCAGCTGCTTGGACACATAAGCTCCCTTGCCCTGGTAAGTGCCTGAGTGGTGTTTTGTGATCAGAGTTTCTCTCTCTTCCACCCTTTTGTGAGTCCTTCCCATTGCTCCAGAGAGAATATATCAGAGCAGATGCCTTGACTTGCTCTGAAGTTCCCATTGTCTGGATGCTAGAGGATGTTTATACTGCCAAAGCTTGTCCCCAGGTCTTCAGGTTCTATACTCCTAAGGTTTTGGATTGTACCTTTAGTTACGTCACTGTCCTAGTAAAAGAGGATTATTTTTTGAGATCTAATGTGTGCCTTTGAGTGAGTTTTAAAATGTTCTACAAGGGCTTCCAATTACATGTGCAAATATACGATGGCTATATTTATATTAAATAACTTTATATCAGCCTAGAAAGAGGTCACTGTAATGTACTGATACTACAAATGCAAAGATATCTAGAGTTTTCACATCAATAGACTCAATGCTAATGCATTCACTTTATTCTGTGTTAATTTCAGAACTTATTCTGGTTTTACTTAACATGATTTTTTAAGTGTCTGCTGAAGGGCATTTTGAAATTTGTGGTTCAATTCTGATTTAGAAAGAAAGGAAATTTAAAAATGTTGTCAATTTTCCTTGGAAAAGAGATGCAGGAATTTTGTCGGCTATTTTTGAGCTGTTAGATAGCAGACAGCTTTGTACTTTTTCTTGGTTTCTCTTTTCCCATCTCTTTTCTTGTATGGGGCATTTATACAGATGTACTTATTCATATACATGACTGTCCAGTCTTTGTGGAAACAGCTTTTGTATTCTACATTTATAATTTTTTAGCTCCAGAAATACTGTAGCCAGTGAAAACTACCTCACTACCTCATTTCACCTGAAGAAAAAGGAAATGCATTTTCATTTGCCATGGAGGACTTGCTCTTTAATTAATCCCTTTCGCTTCAAAATTGCTCAGACTGAGGATTTAGATTGAGCAGAATTAAAACTTTTCATATCTTATCTTTCTGCATATATAAATTTTATTCTTGTATGTTTTAAGGAGATGAAAATGAGAATTTTTGCCTTTTTAATTGATATTTTAGAATCCAGAATGTTGATTGGTTGGTGTGAAATAACATGAAAAACTATAGTTCATTCTATGCTATTATGTTCAGTTCCATTCTATCATTATATCGTTTCAGAAGATTTGGGTTTGAACAGGTAATACAGAATTAATGTTTAAATTCTGCATTTTTAGTGGTTTAAAATCTCTACATCATTAATTTTAGTTGTGCTATAAGTGTAAAGGTCTACGGATAGAGAAAAGGAAAGGCGTATGAGAAGAGGTGCTTTTCATGTGGTGAGTTAAAAAATGGTTTGGAGAAAATGGACATTTGAATCATAAAACTCCCCACAATCAGCTGATAGAATGAATTGATTTGAATTCCTAAGTGTGATTCTTTCCACCTTGGTGATGGAAATGAAAATGTGTCAAAACCTCACCCAATTGAAGAAAAAAAATATCCTCTAAAATAATTAAATGAAACAGAAGAAAAGCAATATTATTCATGGCACCCCAGTTGGAATTTCTCTGTCTTGTGGGAAAACATGTCTGCCTTGATACAAAATAAATTATTGGGGGGGTGTTCTTTAAGAAGAGACAGAGGCAACTTCTATTAAGTTTTGACTGTCATTGACATGTTAGGAAAATTACAGACTACTGAGATGTTTCATTAAAAAGCATTCTACCACTTGAAACATTATGATTTCTTGGCTAGCATAGGGTTGTTCAGCTTTTAAGACAGAAGAGATGACTATAATCATCTGCTCTGACCCTATGAATAAAATGGGCCACAGCAATTCACGAAATTATTCAAGCCACAAGCTGGAGTGCAGCTCTTGGAAAAATGCCCAGTCTTGAAAATGAAGAGCGAGACAAAACACCAACAAAACAAAACAGAATGTCTGGGCAATATTTGACACTTATATTTGAAATATCAAGGAGAGGCTAAAAGATCTTTAAAAGGCCCAATCCATTGTTAATGTGTTTTTCAAATGGTGATATCAGTTGGCTATAGTTGATGCCAGTAAAGTGTTATTCAAAGTGCAGGGAACATGCTACCACCTTCCCAAGGATTCCTCCCCTACCCCCTCCTCAGCCTGTATAGTATTACCTGAAGTAGTTGCATTAGCCGTGACTTTTACCCCTTCTCTGAAATGTGCTCATTTCCTTTTCTTAAGTCCAGGGACCCACTGGAGAATTAACCTCAGACACTACATCACAAGCTTGAAACAAGTTGTAGTGAAAGTTGAGACTCCTGCACACTTCACTACTTTGTTTAATTCAGAAGTCAAGAATGGATTTATCTGACTTAATAAACATGCTGTTAAGGAAACTCAAATAGCACAGAGCTCTTATGAAACTTATAAACAAAGGTTTGCAAACTTTCTCCGTAGAGACAGCACTAAGGCTGCACTCTAATCTGAGGGGAGTTTATGAAATGGCTGAAAGGGTAGAGTTTAAAAGCACACAGCAAACTCTTTCCACTCATACCCAAATTCCGACATGAAAATAAGCACTAATAATTACAGTTCTTTTTCTTCCTATGGTATCTTGTCTGTTTTATTATTTCTTCCCCTTTAAAGTTTAATTTGGATATTAGTCTGTTTTATGTAGCTGTTGTTATACCACCTCATAGGACAAATATCTATGCATAGGAGAAGTACCCATCTTAAATTTCTTTGCTGTGTACTTTTGAATAATAGGTATGGATTTTATTAGAGTTTGATCCTATAATGGTCCTTTTCCTGCCTTCCAGGAATTTCAGTATGACATTGAATTTCTGTTTCTTTCCCTTTTCTAATACTCATTATACTAAGTCTGCAACATGTGCTAGGAAATAGGGATATCAGTAAGCTAACAAAGTACTTTGAGAAAGACAAATTTCAAAGAAAACTCCGGTCTACCTGTGTTCAGTGAAACCAGTGATGTATTACAGAATTAGGGCTGTGGAAACCAGAAAACATTTCAGTTCAGTTCCCATTCAGCTCCAATCCACAAACACACAGCTTAATGCAAGTCGTCAAGTGAATGAAACTTACTTTCTTTGCCTTTTATACGTAAGAAAGCTCAGTTAGTATTTTACCTATTCTTAAATACTGAAATAAATACGATTTCTGACTGTTTTCACTGGTAAGAATCACTGATGCAGTTTACAGTTTGTATGTTCTCCCAGTAGAAATACCTTTTCAGGAATCTTCCTGCCTATAATTAAAGATTACTGGCGCCCATCTGGAGATAAGAAGCATAAAAATTACATGTTGCTCTGTGCTGAACTGAGGCTATGACATAGTTATGGGGCACACAGAAAGCAAAAACATGATGAAGTCACGTAGCTCCCTTCTAGTACCTTTTAATGCCAGCTGTTTATCAGTGCAACTGCATGATCCTGGGATGTGTTACACTTCATCTTCATTAAAGTGACAAGGAACTGTTATTTTAAGGAGCACCAATTCTTTTTAGAAGGTGTTATTAATATGTCTAATGTTTCCAGTTAATCTAATTTGGATTTTATATTGTGCCTGCAGCTGACTGTATTCTTTCTTTATATATTGTACAGAGCTCCTTTGTCCAAAGTAAGAGCAAACAGTATCTTAAAAGTAGTCATCATCCCGGTGCACACCTGAAAAATATGTAAAACTAAACACCACAGCTAGAGAAAGATCACTATTTTCTGAGGTTTCTGCAGATCCGATCTCCTACCTTAAAGTTTTTCCAGTGTTTGGGGTTTTCTGCAGAAACTTACTGACGAGCAGGTCTGTATGGTTTGCAAAGCACAGGCTGTAAATATACACATGTAATTGCTGTGTCTTCCATGTGTGGCAGAGACATGGTACAGGTGGCTGGACTGTGACTCTTACAAACACACACCATCCCTTCACCACTCTCCCAAATAGACCACACCAATACCCCCAGACCTGTTTTTTCTTGTATGTTTCTGATATACAAAGGTGAACAGTGTGGTTGTAGAAGATTATGATGCTGCTCCTTCAGTTTTAACTTAGCAATTCAAATTCTCTACAGGGCTCTGTGGATTACACGAGACTGGATCTTTTTAGTATATTACAGATATCAGGCAAGTTAATCTTGATTTATACTGAAATAAGTGATTTCTCATCTTTGCAGTGTGCTGAGTTTGATTTTAATTTGTACTGAGGTAAAAGTCCCTTCAGTAAGTCAGTCTTGCCTAGATGAGAATACATCTCTTTGCTTTTGAGCTTCTGTCACACAACTAATTTTGCTGAACCATTACAGGAGAAGAAATGTTTTTTGTAAGAACTCTGCACTTGCCAGCCTTCAATTAAGAACTGACAGATCTCTCACCTACATGTTTCTAAGTCACTCCAAAAGTCTTGTTTAGCTTTGTATTTCCAAAGAAGTCAAAAGAGGGAAATAAAGTTGTGCGCATTATACATCTGTAAACACACACACACACACAAATACATAAATCCTTCAGCCCACACAAAAAAGGCAAAGAACCTTCCTGAACAAACGAAGCGGTGTTCTTTGCCGTGTAGTATGGTGCGCTGCAGAAATGTTGTAGGCATGGCCCTGTTACACCAACTGCCATCATTCTTATGATAAAGTACAGTCAAGTCAGTGGAGAGTGTGGTCATTTTCATGAGTCAGGCTTGAGCAATTAAGTGCTGCATTTTTCCAGCAGGCTTCTAGATTTGTTTGGGAAGAAATGTTACAACTTGCTGTGTACATTGTCCATCCAAATGTCACCATGTACCTGAAGTTGAATATTTAAGTTGGTTATACATATTGTCGCTTCAATCTGCGGCAACTGTTGCTATAGTGAGAGGCTGAAAGGTGAACCTCTGCACAGGCAGCATCCAAAGAGACAATATAGTGCCTGCTTCCAAAGGCATACCCTCTTCTGATGCTTATGATTGGTTGTCTACATCCAAAGCGTGCTATTTGTTACCTAAAATTATGTCCTAGATGGCTTTCAATCCTGTTACCAGGTTTAAAATGACAAACAATATTCTCAGCATCTAGTGCAGTATCGCGGTATTTTTACTGGTGAGCAAAGCGAATAGGTTTCACATTAACATCAGAGACGCATGATTTTGAGATATCGGTTTTCCCATGGTCCTGCTGCTGCAATGGATCACATTTAACCTGTGGAAATATTAATATAGATATCATGTAACTCCTTCTCTCTGACTCTTTGACCACTACTAAAGCACAATACTTTGTAGCGCTTATCCTGAGCCCATTTGTCAACAGTACCTAATTGATTAGGCTACTGTAACATTTTTATTCTGCGCATGAAGCTTCCTCCTCAGCAATCTCTCCCTCCAAAAATGTACATTCATCATTAATTACAAAATCAATGAGAGAGATGGTCTGGACATATACAATTGATAGCTTCCCTCTTCAGATTAGCATAACCTACCAATTCATTACGTGAAATGAATAATACAGTTGCTGCCACTGTGAGAAGAGGCAGGCCACTTGCTGTAAATTCCTTAACAAAATGTGGTGTTGGGTGCCTTTTCATTCAGTTGGTATTTACTGTGTGTTTGGAGGTATCCATCTTACTGAGCCCAGATTTGTCCTCTTATCTCTTGGCAAAGCAACAATCGTAAGACAACTAAATACTTAAATGTTGAAAGACTGAGAGGTTCCTCCTGAAAGCTGCAGTGATTAAACTGAGAGCTGCATAGTGCTGAGACTGCAACTATGAATAAGGTATTAAAAAAGATGAAAGGATCAAAAAATGTGGTCCTTTTAAACCCAATGATGTTTGTTGCATGAGAACGGTGATTGGAATTTAGGCCACAGTGTGTGTACTTTTCTGTGTTTAAGCATATTAAATGAGTGAAATCTCCTAGATATTCCTTTCTTCCTGTACTATATTAAGATTAGAGTCTTCCATTTTTCTTTTCTCAAAGAAAAAATGCTTTCAGTCACATTTTCCAAAATAGCTTCTGTGGTTTTTCAGTAGCTACCCAGTTATAACTTAACAACCCAGGTCAATTATGAAAAGACATAACATTTCCTGCAAGAGTCAGGAATGTAGCTGACATTCAGTAAGTATTTCTTTAGTAGATGGATACAATAATAATTCCCCCCCCCCTTTTTTTTTAATGTCCATCTCGAACCTGACTCTAGGAGTTTCACTGAAATTAATGGAACACTTTGGGGGGTGTTGTTTGGACACAAGAGTAATGTTTAGATGCTTCCTGACACTGCCCAGACACTGGAGTATGTTTATGTTGAATACACTTTAATATATGCTGAAAACACTTTGTATACTATATATACACATATATCAGGAATCCTTATTTTAAATTACAAGATATGAATGATGGTTTAGCCATTTAATTAAGGGGAATGCATGCTTACAGCTCCCATAAATATTAATGGAGATTTTATTGGAGTTTTAGGAGGTATAAAAAATCATTCCCAATTAAGTAACTGCAAGAGAGCCACTCACCTCAGCAGGATTTGGACCAGGTTTCAAGTGATTCTTGGTGAAATTAACAGTGCTTGTTCTAGGGATTACAAAAGCATGCCCTGTAATGTTTAAATCAGGATTATAAAACTAAATGTATGAACTGAACCGAAGCTACAGTAGTATTGTTAGAAAGCTGTTATCTATAATAAATAAATTAGGGAGAATACTTGAAGCAAGACTAATGCCAGTATTTACAACAAAATTCAAGCTAGGCTATGAAAAAGAGTAATGCTAGTTGTCTTCCTTCTTATTAAATTGTAGTATTATCATCTATGTGATAGAGGTCAACAGAATAAATAAATAATTACAAACATGCCTTAAATCAAAGATGTCTTTATCTAGTTTGGGATGAAGAGAAATTATTATCTGATTTTATTAGCACTTCTGGATTGCCCCTTGAGCTAATTTTGCAATACTCCCAATGTGATTACCATTCACGGGTTTTATGTAGACCTCAGTGAAGAAAATGACTGCAATCTCTTTCTCTTCATCTATACATTCTGAGTGAGATATTCCTCTCCAGAAAATTTTCCAAAAGGATTCATTGGTGAAGATCGGATTGCAAAATCAAAGTCTTAGTTTACAGAAATGGTGATGTCTTTCAGCATTGAAATTAAGTCAAAACTGCATGTAAGTATTAAGTCCATCCCCCTCGAGTATATTTTCTATTACTTGCTTCAGTGTTAGTTCTCACATTCCCAGTCATGGGGTTGTGCTGTGTTTGTCAGCTATTCAGTCATCTGGCAGGATTTCCTCCTGGTTATTTTCCAGTAGTCATAATTTTGTGATATTACTACAATCCTGGCCAGAACCCCTTTGTCTCACTTTAAATAATTCTTCCAGAGTCTTATAGTGCGCTCTTCAAACCTCAGTTGTGGTCTATCGCATCTTTCCTGTCTTAGCCAAACTGGATATGCAACTTTTTTATTACGACAATGCGTGGAAAAGGAAAGATTGATGAACCACATCTGATTATTTCTGCATGAATAAGGTTTTCTTAGCTAAACAGAGGCCCTTTTCATGTGAAAAACCTTGCATAGTATTGGCTCATGTAACCACATTTATGAAGTTTTTTGAAGCCCATTATTATTTGTTTGTGACGCAGTGTTGTTACATTTTATCATGTAAATATGTACTTAGGAGCCTTTATAAAATGCAGATTATTGACCAGTCCTGTAACTATTTACTCACAGTTTAAGAAAATCACATTGTTTGACCTGATTGTATAACTATTAATTCTTTTAAAAGAAAATGCCACTGTAGTATATCTGTATTTGCAATTAAAAAAAAGAGGGCTTAAAATTATCCCACTAGGCTGCTAACAGTCCTTTTGGAGGAATTTCAGACTCTCTGTGTGTTTGTGTCTGCCTTAGAGCTTGCAAAAGTTGGTTTTGAAAATATAAATATTTTTTTTATTTTAGGAATTAAAAAATGAAATATGTTTGGCTGAAACTTCTTTGCCAAGTTTCAGCCCAGAGAAAAAAAATTATGGTTGAGTTACAAAACTCTGAATATATATACATTCAGAGGTTTGTGTGTATATATATATTATAACGTATAGAATACATATATTCATTATAAACTCGATATATAGGGTTTATAATGAAACACTGACACTGCTTTAACTGTAGTGGCACTAGCACTGCAGTGCAATATACACTAGAAACAGAAAAAAAAGATTAGAGGTGACATTTAGGACATGAGGCCTTCTCCAGGCTGTGGGAAAAATTACTGTGTTCTATTTTTTTCCACAGCCTGAAAAAGGCCTCCTGGTCTAAGTGTCATCTCTAATCTTATTTCCCATTCATACCGTGCATTTAATTAACCCATATTTAAATTATTACTGACAGCAGATTGTTGCAGTGTTACGTACCACCCCATATCCAAATTGTGGCTTCCCTAGCTCATGTATGTCAAGGTGGTGGGGAAAGTACCAAGGAGACACAGCATTTTGTTAATACTTCCCTATCAAAGAATCATAGTCCTGCAGCCAGCTGGATCCTGTCACTACCAGCTGTGCAAGGTGATGAATCAGGCAAGGGAGAGACCAGGGAACTGCAGTGCGGTGCATATATGCAAGCAACTTTTGCTAAAGGCAAAGTAAAAGTCAACAATTAGATACGCTTATCCTGGAACCTCTGGGAGCAGTAACCAGGATAGTCAGTTACTCAGGTGCAATGTCTTCCACTATATACTAAAGAATGTTGCTGAGCACTAAGAAAAAAATTGGCAATATGTGATTGTTAGATTTCTTCATGGTGAACTCTTTCCTTCCTAGCTATCTTCCCACTCGTAGCTGTTTCATTTTCCTACTCACTGTACTACACGATAATTGCCTGCATGCTTATGTGTCCTTTTAATGCCTACTGTGATGCTGCAGCATTGCTTTGCTATGATCTTTCAAGCTCCACTCTCAGTGTGGCATAAAAAGGAGCAATAAGCAAAGAAACTACCATTGCAGAACAAATGTGATTGTAATTACTCCTTGCACCCACCAGACTAATGCCTGTAGGAAATCCATATCTTCAGGATGATTAGACAGACAGCATACATGTATCCTGTCTATATTGCTAGAATGGTCAAGGTAGAAACTTCTACTACATTTGAACTGCATTTTCAATACTCATCTGACAAATTCTTTTTATTGTTGCAGTCACTGTAGACAAAGATACTGGAAGCTGCTGTTCATTCTCCAAGAAATGGATCCTGCAAAGTCAGTAAGAGTGGTAAACTTACTGCTGAAGCAATTCCCTAGTGAAGATACTTTGTTCCACCACCATGAAAGCTGATATACTTAATAATGAAGGGATAAATGTGTCTTCTGTTCCGTATGTGTAAGTAGGTGTATAATACTGTATATTTTGTTTGCATGCACAGTGTCTTCTTGGCAGGTAGTCTGCAATCAGCAATTGCCGCTGCTAAATGTTCAAGGAAACATGATTTGAATTGCTCTCCACACTGTGGGAGAGTGGTCAGGAAAACAATTCACATTTAATATAATCAATGGATTCAGTTCCTGTAGCAAAGATATAGGAAAATTTGTTTACCAGTGTATGTATTTTGGATTTTAATTTTCAGAGACAGAGCTGAATAATAATTATTCTCTCTTGCACAAATGATACCTCTTAAAGCCTAGTCTGGCTCCCTCAGAAAAGTAGAATATGAATGATTTGATAAACCAAAGATTTCATATTCATTTTTCAACTAGATTTTGACATCTTTATTGGCACAAGATATTATTCAAATTGTGTTGTTTATAGATACAGGAAAATGTCATCTACATTTGTTGGTTCTTAGGAAATATAACCTTTCTTTCAAAAATGTTCTTTCCAGTGGTTACAGCTCTCACCGAGCAGTACTTTTTGCACAAGCCAAATGCACCATATAGTCATTTGACAAAAGCTAGCAAGATGATTTGAAATACCATTTGTTACTGAATCTGCTCTAGCAGGCTCATAACTACAATGCTTGTTTATAAGCAATGCTGGGACACAGAACATTCTTCCAAAACCACTGCCTTAGTCATACAGGGCTGTGACTGTGGGACCTGAAGAGCAGGCGGAACAAAGTCTATGTTGGGAAAGCAGAAGCCTCCACTTCAGGCTATAGATGTGCTATTCACTGCACATGGAGTGCTAAATCATTCCAGCAGATATGCTGAACTTACCTAACACTCATGTCAGAACACTGTGATACACCAGCCACCACGTCTCAATTGTGATGGTCTCCAGTCACATTTCTGGACTTCAGGGCCAGAACAAGAGTTTCTGAGAAAAGATACTCTACATATAGAAGCTGCAAGGGGTTAATCTGAAAGAGTTCTGTTAGTGCAATGAAGTGAGTGGGCATTGATTGTAATCTCACCTGATCCATCTCCAATGTGATCCAACTTAACTCTGGTTTAAATGATTACCTGATTTAACTAAACACACATTATTGCACCTTCTGTTACCCTGGGACAGCTCTGCGTACAGGTGACCCAACCTGAAATGATAACATGGCCTGCTGTTTGGTAAGTGGGAGGAATGTATTTACAAAGCAAAGCTCATGGCTGGCAGGCATGGATCTGCAGCTTTCAAGATCCCACCAGCCATGCGAGTCCTTCATCCAGAAAAAAAGACTTGTATTCTCTCCCTCAGCACAGGTAAATGACCTTGTAAGTGGCAGTAGGTCATATTAAGTCAGCACTAGGTCTTTTTCCTTGCTTGCTCTTGAAACATTTTGTGTGATGATTCTGAGCATATGTGATACTACTATTCCCCTACACTGTCAGAGACAGCAGGAGATTAACTGTGTACTGATAATGTGCAAGGGAATAGCAAAATTTGCCTAAGTAAGTTCAGCACCAGCTCTGATTTTCCAGTACACATAAGTCTGAAATTCATTGGTGGGAAATCAAGCAAAGCAAAACAGCCTACTGGCAAAATTTGCTGAAGCATAGGTAAACTAAAGCTGTGAGCTTCACACAGCTCTAGGTCCAAGCTTATCCAATCCTAGCAAAGCCTCATGGCTTCATGCTGCATTTTGTCTTCTGAAAGTCCATGTTACTATTTCCTGGTGGTTTATTTCCTTCTTGTGTACCACAGAGACGTGACAGTGAAAGATCAGTTTCAATGTGCATGCACAGCATTTGAGTTATCTCATTCCAACAGAAGGTCCTGTTCTGCATCGCATCATTCATAGGAGGCAATAGGAAGAATGTTAAAATGCTAAATTGTGATGATTTAAAGCAACAGTTTTATGTGATAACCTTATGTTACTCAGAAACTACTTGAAATATCATTATGGTATTATAGTGCCACTACACATAATCCAGAAACTATTCACCATATTTCTCCCTATATTTGTCTTGCAATTTAGTAGGCACACTGGCTAGAGTTGACTAAACAGATTTGCACTGGGTGAAGTCTTTTTCCTCTAGACTCACCTTGGTTGCTTCCAGTCCTTGATGAGCCTTTTCCTTTAAGACACTTTGGGAAGCAGCAGGAATCTTCCTGCACTAGATGAGGGTTCACAGTACATCTGCACAGATAAGCCTGTACTTCTGTTGTTTCCTTGTGGTCCCTAGGCTTTAAAGCTGATCATCAGCTAACTTCTAGGTACCCTGACTAAAGCTGCAGCTCCCGAGTGGTTGGAGCTGCCTCCTCACTATTTACCTCTCTGTCATTTTCTGTGCCCTGTACATTCTCCACTCCACTCTGGAACAGAAATTTCAATCTCAGCTTCCCAGACACCAGGGAGCGTCTTGCCACTTACCAAGTAGGTCAGTAATGCTACTTTATCTGATTCAGTGGCATTTGCTATTCAGATGAGGTTGAAATGCCCTAGAAGGAAAACAGCCTCAGTCCAGGACAGCCAGTTACCAGGTGCTTGGGGCACTCAGCTGGGAAGTAACATCTTGCTCTGACTGAAATGAATCTCTTGATTAGCCTGAAATCCTCTCCCATCGCATCACTTGTGCAACTTCATGAGAAAGTTCACATCTGAGAAGCCCTTGAGGAAAGAAATACACAAGTGCCTGAGCCCTGCTCCATCCGTTGGCATCTCATTTCTTAGCTATTCGCTATGGTACCCTTTTCTAAAAATCTAATTCTCAGCACAGGTTCTTGGGAAACCTGTCTTTTGCAAAGACATCCAACAAGTCAGATTCTATGATGCTGATTCCAAATACGTGTCTACAAATGTTGCTGTTAAGTTTTCTTACCTTCTCTCTATGGTCTCATTGTGAAAGGGAGGGGTTTTAAGAAAATGTGGTTTTAAGAAAAAGCCTCTCTGAATTGTAGGTTAAACTATTAAAAAAAAAACCAACTAAAATAAAGCTTGACACATTGTGTCTGGCAAAAAAAATCCTTAACTGCATCATAATTTGATCAAAAACAGGTTATAGATTTTGAATATTGCCTGAAAAAAGACACTCTTACTTGTGGCTTCTGGGAAATGCCAAATCTCACAGTCTGGTCTTAGACTCCCTTTGAACATTTGTTAGGGAAAATCTGTAAAATTGATTAATTTATTAAGTATAATAATAGCAGTAATATTATACTGTAGTGAAGGTTATGTTACATATCTTTAAAACATCTGCAGAAGGCTCAACATTTGGTGTCTTAATAAGGATATAGTTTCACAGTAGCAATTAGCAGTTCTGTGGTGTCTGCTGTAGTAACTGCTGCAGCAGTGTAAGGGTCTTCTTACCATGTTTTCAATGCAGGAGGTAGCATGTAGAGCCACCACCTTGTTGGGGTCAGACTCAGGGTGTTGGCTGAATAGCTTAGAGTTCAGCTGTGACAAGTGGACAAGCAATGTGACAGTCTCCATGCTAATGTGGCTGCAGGAATTTGCACAGGGGAAACAGGGCACTGGCGAGAGTAGCAGAATAAATCAAAGCGCGAAAACAACTGCAGTCAAATATCACACCCAAGCAGTAGGTGACTTGGCATGCTGTTTGGAAGTAGGTTGGGTTACCTGTCAATGTGTCATTTTCTCTCTGTTGCTAGAAAATAATGTCATCCTAAGGAACGCAGATGGCTGTTATACAGACTTGATCCTCTACACTCTTATCATAGCAAAATTTTCCGTGGATATAAATGGGACTACTCCTACAAAAAAGATCTCAGTTATATTCTTTAATTCTTTTATTATTGAAATGGTCTATTAAGTACAGTTTAATTGCTTTCTGTATGGGTGTGTATCTGTTATCTTTAACAAAATAACATTGGTGGACAAACTGTGTCATAGCTTAACAGTCACTGGGATCAAAATCATTGTTTCAGACTGTAAGATATAAATTCTCACTTGGAAACATTATCTCTGCATATCCTAAACAAAGAGATAGAGACTCTGATTTGACATTGGTATTTACTTTGCTCGAGAACCTCCAGCCTGGAGCCCTATACGTGTCTGCGGTCTAATGTTTCCCCTTGGTTTCTACATAGGCATTGAAGACTTGTGGCTGTAGAGCAAGAATACTTTTAATAAGAGTAAAACAAGGAAAATGGATTGAAATTTAGAATTGAGCCTCATTTGTTGTTACCTATTCCAAATTAATTTATATATGCTTATGATGCAAATCTCTTAGCATTTTCTGAAATATTCATTGTTTGACTGTAAATCGTTTTCATAACTGCTATTCCTGTTTTCAGGCAAGCCTCCATGCTCTCTAAAACTTTCACGAGCAGAAGAGCCACCGAGTTCATGCAGTTTCCCTTACTCCATGTGCTGTCTACGAAACAGTCCCACTGGCTTCAGAAACACAGAAATCAAAATAAGAGTAAGTTGCCTTCAGATGGAAACGTTGCAGACATGAAGCTGACTCAGTTGCTTAACTTGATAATGTAGCTTGCTATGTCACTGCACCATTTTGTAAGGCAGCTTTATGGAAATTTGCTAGAAAGCACTTCCCTTTTCCTCTCTTCTGTCTATTTCACTGCTAGTTTAGAACTGAAGCCAAACTCTTGGAAGCCCATTTTATCTTAGCAAGGATTACGATGAAATATTGAATCCCTCCCCTCCTTCAGTTTTGAGGAAAATATTTATTACAATTTTTGCACATAAGCCATGCAGTTCAGCATTTTTGACCATTATTTAGACCTTTTCATTTACGGTCTGCTAAATATTTTTTATTTTGAGGATACATTTTCCCCAGGAAAATCTGCAATGCTGGATTTGAAGCTGCCCCTGCCCGAGGGTTTGAGGCCCTGGCATACAGACCCGGCGTTAATGCTTACTTCCCGCTGGCACTAGTGGACCAGGCAGCAGCAGACTGGTTACACAGAAATGTCCTATGATTTTTGAAAACTGGATTCCCTCTAATTAAGCACAGATTAGGAATTCTCTGAAAGGAAAAAAAAAAAAACCAACCCAAACCCCATAGTATTTCTAATTTTTACTATAGCTGTTACTGACACACCATAGATTCAGCTAGCTGAGACATATATTATGAATAACATTTAGTTTTAATTCTAGCATTATTAACTGAGTAACTAGTAGTATTTTGTCATTATTTTACCGGACATGGACAGCAATGAATCTGTCTGGAGTGCTTCTGGCTCATATTTTCTTTAATAACAGAACCAACACTGTGATCTGTAAATATTTTGTTTTCTTTGGTGCTATTTACTCCAGTTTTCTCCTCTGGTAGGAATGTGTTTCTTCATTAAAGGCTGAAAAAGAATACTGGTATTAGTCCTAGGTTCTTAAATACAAACCCCATAAGGAATAAGGATGGACCCTCTACTCTGCTCTTGTGAGACCTCACTTGGAGTATTGTGTGCAGTTCCGGTGTCCTCAACATCAAAAGGACATGGAACTGTTGGAACAAGTCCAGAGGAGGGCCACGAGGATGATCAGAGGACTGGAGCACTTCCCGTATGAAGATAGGATGAGAAAGTTGGGGCTTTTCAGCCTGGAGAAGAGAAGGCTGCATGGAGACCTCATAGCAGCCTTCCAGTATCTGAAGGGAGCCTATAGGGATGCTGGGGAGGGACTCTTCATGAGGGACTGTAGTGATAGGACAAGGGGTAATGGGTTCACACTTAAACAGGGGAAGTTTAGATTGGATATGAAGAAGAAGTTCTTTACTGTATGGTGGTGAGGCACTGGAATGGGTTGCCCAGGCAAGCTGTGGTTGCTCCACCCCTGGCGGTGTTCAAGGCCGGGTTGGACAGAGCCTTGGATAGCATGGTTTAGTGTGAGGTGTCCCTGCCCATGGCAGGGGGTTGGAACTAGATGATCTTAAGGTCCTTTCCAACCCTAACTATTCTATGATTCTATGATTTTCATAAATGACAGGCCAGCCCAGGACTTTTCCTGAAAAACAATATAAGGGGACTGTACTTCTGCCCATGTAGAAAATGGGCCGTCCATTTGTATTAATTTTTTTTTTCCCCACAGAAACATCTTTGCCTCTGGTATAATGGAGCGTTCATCACTGCCCTGTATCTAAAGAAACCAATCCATAAAAACTGTTTGGAGCTGATTTTCTGGAGTTCCATCTGAATCTCAGGATGTGTCTGTGTAACTCAGTTACTTGTCTGCTGATGGAGAGGTATGCATGTCTAAATGGACAGCCTTTAATGCCGTAAGTTTTAATACAGCAGTGACAATGAAGCACAGTGCAAGCAAATTCTGACATTTACTTCTGAAGCTGTAATTTAATTCAGTCATAAATGAGCTTGGTACAAGTATTAATTTGAAGTCATTTCTATTTCTCATCTGCTGGCTAAAGCTTGCAAACAATAAGGTAAAGTTCTTGCTATACTGCTACAAATAAGTAAACAATCTTTTCTGCCAAGTGTAAACTCAGAGTCACGGAATAAATTTTGACTAATTCATCCTGCATATGGATACTTGGAAACTACAGATGCTACATAACAATCTCTATCTACAAATATTTCCCAAGGGAAAAGAGAACCTCAGTTTATAAACCTAATCTAAAGTAAATCATTGCCATGAACTGCTGTTAGCCCACACTAGAGAAACGCTGTGGACAGAGTGACGTGTGGGCAGTCCGGCTCAGCATTAGGAGCAAAATCTCCACGTAAGAGCAAAGCAAGGTGAGTTCAGAAGTTGTAAAGAGCAGCAGCTTACCTAAATATACCTGCTGCTCCCTGAAGAGATTTCAGGCTTATCTGCACCATGACCAGCTAAGTCAGACTGTCCAGTTAGAGCTAAGAAGGAGCTGAAGAACTGGATTGAAGTTTGGATTGAAGATGACATGTAGACTTAAAAGCAAAGTTGTTTACTGCAGTTGTTTTGCCTTACTGTGCCTCACATAGTGGCACAGCAATAGGAGCAGTGTGGCATGTAGGTCCTAGTTCTGGCTCTCTAACTGTGAGTAATCAAGCATGATAGCCTGATTCTTTTCCTCTTGCTCCAGATCTCCTTCCTGTGCTGATGTCGTTACCTGTATATCTCTAGGCATGGAGATAATTCGTCTTTACAGTTTTCTTTACCACGTCTCCATAAGAGTCGTTCCTCTTTCTTATTGCTATCGCTTTTGAACACTGCCATCTCCTCAGCATCACTGGGCAATTCCCTAGTCTGACCCCTATTTCACATAATTTCTTCACAACTCTTTCTCTACCTTTCCTTTCATCCTCACTTCAGTTTTGTTGACTGTTGGCTTCCATCTAGTCCCTGGGGCTCTTTCCTTCTTCCATTACTCTGTACATACCACTAACCCTTAGCCCATGGATAGAGGGAATATAGGGAAAACAAGGCTGCAAAATGAACTCTATTTACAGTGGTTTCCAACTCATTCTATGGACAGGCATATGATGCTCATCTAAACTGTCCAACACATTAGTGGGAGGGAAGTAGCACCCAAAGGACTATTACAACATTTTACCTGTCAGATGCCACCATATTTATTGATACGAAAACTTCCTCCCTTCATATCAGCCACTGAAAAACCTCCCTCTGTGAAGTTCTCTTGAATTCTTTGCTATATTAAAATACTTTGTTAAACTCACTAAGTTTCACTGTGGCTAGAGTCAGGATAAATTATTCAGGAAAAATTATCACTAAGGTCAATAGAATTTTAAAGTAATGACTGATGTGTTTACTGTATTTGGCTAGTTGAAGACATTACATTTTTAGTGTTACTTTCAGTGGGCTACATACACATATGTATGTACACGTGCACCTATATATATGTAAGTAGATACATTCATACATATGTGTATGTATACTTATTTGATTTTGATTTCCAACACTCCTATTTTGTATCAAATATTCCCAAAAACCAATTTACCTACTTAAAATTAGTTAATACTGATACATCAAAATACTAAAAAGCAGGCCCAAGGTAAAGTATTATTTGAATTACCTTTCAGATAATCCTGAAATATGTAAGAATGCCAAGCCAAATCTGGAAGGCATTTATAAAAAAAGGCAAGAGATATTTGGGGAGAAAAAAATCATTTTCCTTGTTTGTCTTTTAAAAAGAATTGTTTGAATTACATTTCCTACAGTTTTAATCAAATAATCAGAGCCGATGCAAATATGACGAAAAGGGGTCAAAGACGATTTAAAAACCATTCCTTGGAAGGGCAAAAGCATCCTGTTTGGTTTTACTTTCATGGAGAAAAGCTACATTCAATTCAGTCAAGCACTGCGATTTCAAAAATTTTGTGGTTCTGGCTTAATTCCACAAAAGAGAAAAACTCCAAAGTTAAGGATCAAGCCTCCAGTGTTTGGTCACAATATGACACAGTTGGGTAAAATTCAGCATGGTAACCTGTTGCGATAGACAGTGTGGAGGGGGTGATCTCTGACCCTGGATTTCCTTTCTTTTGCTGATTGAATCATACCAAATCCCAAACATAGTTAGATGAATTTCTTTTGCCATTATGATAATATGCCGTAGCTTTTTATTTTGGAACCAAGTAAATTCTAGAATGTCTGCCCATGTGTATTGGTAATAAAATATACCTTTCGGATAGCTGTAAGCCTGACTCCCCTTTCCTGGTGACATGTTCTGCATTTTTTTATGCCTACAGGGCCTTACAAGCACCCTTTTTTTTCCACTGGCTGACACAGGAACATGATCATCGTATCGATTGACACGCAACAGCATAGTATGTTGTTCTGCCTCCACTGGGATTGGTATATGAGGAAAAAGCAAGGTCCACACATGGAAACATCTTTAATAAACCCACTGATAGAGCTTGGGAAAGTGGGCAATAGTTTGGGCTCAGAGCCAGTGACATTTAGTGCAATTTTCTGTAGCAAGGCAAGTCAATGGATATGCAGAAAAGACTGGTTGGGGAAAAAAGCCCACACATGTTGATACATCTCATAGGTTCAAAATTTTCTATCTCCATCTGTTCCTTAAAGGGAAAATTGGATTTTGTGAGAATATTTTTTCTGCAAAAAAAGTATCTGCTCTCTGTAGAAAATCAGAGCTATTCATCAGAAAGCCAAACACCTGCAAGCCAAATATTTCTGTCTGAAAGTATTGATTTGGAGTGCTGCTGCTGCACCTCTCTGGAGGACTGCAGTTTGGTGCTTCACTTCCACGCTCTTTGTGAGGAGGCTCACAACTGCCACATCTTTACTGATTTTCATGGCTAAGCTCAAGCAGGGACAGAAGCTCATGCAGCCAAATGGCTGCAGCACGTGACAGCCATGCTGCCTGTGAAGCACAATTTGGATGTGAGCTGATTTCTCCCTCCTCTCCTCTTGCAGAGCTAGGGCCTGACTGCAATCAAGCCAGGGCAGTGGGGATCCCAAGAGAGCTTTGGCAGAAAATGGACTCCAGGACTGGACTGAGCAGGATGCCGATTCTGATACAGCCCCACAGAGAACAAGGATGTCTTCAAGCACCCAAATCTAGCATTCACAGGGCTAAAGTGTTTCTGACTGTGAGTTTTCAGATGGAACTTTTATTATTTCACCAGTATAGAAAGAAATCTCTTCAGCTTTTCCAATTAAAAACAAATCGGTAAGCTCAAATGGTTTTTGGAAAGTAATGGGCCTGACTGCTCCATTCAACTCGAGGAGACATTAACTGGGCAGAAGCTTGCTAATGAATTTTTTCGTTTTCAGCCTTTTTTTTCAGATTTGTATTTTAGCTTTGGTCAAATTGAGATTTTAAAAAAAGTTGGCAAAGTAAAAAATAATTAGGAAAACTATCATTTGTGTTCAACCCAAGCTATTTAGTTCAGCTTCAAAGGAGTGGCTTAATTTTAGGTCTTGTGCTGTTTCACACATTTAAAAGCTTTTTTTCTTTCTAAATTTAGGCTAATTTTAAAATGGACTGATAAAAAGCTTCGTTTTGAAAGTTTGGGGACATGTTTTGGCAGTTCTAGAATGAAACACTCCATTTTGAAAATACGAAAATGAAGTGTTTTGACATTTTAATTTGTTTCTCTGCATTGTTTCATCTGGGACTTTTTGCTAAATTCTATTTGAATTCAGGAGGAATCTCACTTCCTCTGAAATTCATTTGTGCGCTATACTTATTATTTGTCAGAAAGCAGTGATTCATTAAGCTCTGCAGCAGTTCAACCTTAAATAATGGGAGAGAATGCTTAATAGGGACTTGATTGTATACAGCCACAATTCTCACTCACCTTATAATTACTCCCCTAATGGAGAGCACTCAGCTGTGCTAAGCCACTGCAGGAAAGAGACAGCCTTTAGCCATCTGGGAGAAGAGGTGGCAGAAAAAGCCCAGCGCCACGAGCCGGTGCTGCTGCTGCTTCTCCATCAAACAGGACAATCTTCCTACTCCTGGAGTGCCCATTTAAATCTTATAGCTTGCACAATTGTTTTTGTAGCCTTTTGCTAAGCTCTGCCTTTCTGCTACTGCCTATATCACTGCACCTGCCACTGAAGGAAGAATCTTTGCTGTTCACATTACTATATGCTGTCATTGCATGTTTTATTGTCTTCTTTCTTTCTTTCCTTTTTTCCCATTAATGAAGATTGGGTTGAGTGTACTCCAACTGGTTTAAATACTCCTAAAAGCCATTCACCTGCATTAGAAGTAAACAGCTGGCATACCAACATTTTTGCCTTTTCTGGCTGTTCAGCTTCACCAGGGCTATTCACAGCTTGCACTCTACTAAGGTCATTGGTATCACTGTTACACATTTCCTGTATTACAGGAGGATTGGGTTCCAGTAGTTAACAAGTCAAAAAATACTCTTGGGGGTGGGAGAGAAACTAGGTAGATAAGTGTGCCCCACATGTCCACTTTATTTCTGGAATTGCTGCCTTCATCCATGTGAGAGATAATTGTGATCAAACAGCTGGTTACCCCAAATCATACAGAACTGCTTCTGGACTCTGCACACAGAATGTCCACCTTGGCCAAAGTATGTTGGGACTACAACTGCTGGCTGCTGCTGAGACTCTTTATAGTCTCTGGGCCAAAATTTGCACTACTGTAATTAGGAATAGCTCTGATAAAATCAGTATCTCCACATTTATTCTCTTGAAATTCAAAGCCAGATTTGACCCACTGTGTGGATAGTGTCCAACTGGAAGCTAGGGGCCAGATTCAGCTCTAACTTACAGGAGAGTAGACTGAGAATTAACTCCTCTGCAGTTAATCGGGCTCAGTCCTCATGTGTCTCACACTGATATAACTGTTCTGACCTCAATGGAATTGATCCTAATTTATGCCACTGTAACTGAGATTGCAGCCTGCATTGTTTAAATTCTGTTGGGTGCGCCTTCTTCCAGGATGGAAACTATTTGCAAACTATAACTGTCTCTTTCCTAACATTGAGGCTTGCCATAACTGAAATTTTTGGTGGGGCTAGGGTGTGGAGAAAAGGATATAAAGCCAACTTTGTGCTTAGTGCTACTGTATAACTTTAAGTCCTGAAGTGTTCTGTTAAATTATCAGTGCCTAATTAGGGGACTAGAATATGCCTATCCTCTTATCCAAACATAGAGATTGTGTTTCAAGATCACCCAAAAAGAGGGAGGAGATAACTTTAGGGAGTTCAAAATAGAACACCTGTGATTTTGTGCAGGCCTTTTCTCATACATGGGCTTTCCTGCTAATTGGTTTCTCTTGCCTTTGCAGCCTCTGTTTTTTCCAGATTTACATATTGTGTTTCTGAAGCATACGATGAATCGGATGCTGTGCAGCTGAAATATCATGCGTCTCAAATGGCTCACTTAATGTTCTTATACTGAACTGACTGGCTGAGTCGCGGCTTTGACAAGGGGAAGAGTTGCTTTTCTCTCGGAACACTGTAAGTCTTAACTGCAGCATAAAGAAGCCTTCTAGAAAGATATCATACACATATACATATAAGTGTGTTTATATATATACAGAGATGCGTGTGTGTGTGTGTGTGTGTATAGATTTGGAGTAAAAAGCAACTCTGTCTTGTTTAATTGCACTGGAAATGTTCAGTTTGTCAAGCTGACTTTTTCCCCTGGTAGCAATGAAATTTGGCCAGGAGTCCCAGCACACCATAAGGAATCAGGCTGTGACCACATTAAGCACGAATGGTTGGGCAAGGTTATAGCATGTAACACTATGCTGTGGTGACCTCTTACAGAGTTAGAGGGTGGGGAGCGTGAGGCTGGGTCAGATAGATAACTATTACAAGAGAAACACAAAGCAAAGTTCAAAGCTGCTTTGGCTGTTTACTCTGTCAGGATGCATTTGGTGAGGATTTCTTATTTTGAAAACTTCAGCTGCAGGGCTTGTAGCCAACCTTCCAGAATCAAACCAGAGCATGTCTTAATTTTACCTGCAAGTACACTCATGGCACATTCCTACTTATACTACAATGAAATTGAAAAGCTTTTCTAAAATCTAATGTACAAAGTGACTGCTTAAAACGGGCTGTCAGAGATGTTCAGCTGCAGTGAAATAAATCACTGTGTCATGCAACCAGTAATAGGAGTAGGTTGGTGGATCACTCCTGTGATAAGCTCTAGAGTTGTTCTACTGAGCAGACATTCTCTTAACAAAGAAAAAAATAGAGATGCCAGGGAATTGTTTATATTACCTATTAACTTTGTTCTTTAAATCTTCATTTTTCTTCTTGAAATACTAAATTAAATGCAGATGGAAAAAAACCCCAAAACTAAACCCAGAGATTTTTGATTTTCGAGGCTGCCTTATTCATTTCTCTTTTAATTTCACTTATTTACTAGCTCCAGTAGCCCAAGAGGTAGCACCATTTCAATGTAGCTCTGAAGTGAATTTGGCCCAATGTTGTAAGGCAGGCTAGGGAAGAGGGTGGTCTTAAAATACACACAGGGCAGAGTACCTGAATCAGCTTCCAGCATCACACTGAAGCACAATCTGAGCTTTGATTTGCAGAGTGGCATACCTGAACAGCACAGTGAAAACCTTCAAGACAACCAGAACTGGAGCTGCAAAAGATCTGCGGCGTCCCACCCTTTTGCAGAAGCAAATATGTTCTAGTGAAGATCATGCATCAGGTTTGCTTGGGTCTAAGACTGCCCACCTTTGTGTGGAATCATTTGTGAGTTATCTTTCTGTGAGAAGCAGGCAATCCAACTTTCTCACACCTCAGCTGGGATATATTTCAATTTCTGTTGAAAAGATCCCTGAAGCCAATAGAAAAATAATTTGGTATTTACAAGTTCTGGCTCATGCATCATGGATAAGGTCTAAGAATAATTAGGATTCAGGTATCTAAAAGGTCAGTACTACAGCCTGTCTTAATAATATAATCCAGAGCTGTACACTGGGCATAGGCATCTGATCAACGGCAACAGCACACCTGACTAGGGAAGTGCCTCAATTCAACTTACTCATTGGGGATCTGCATATTGTCCCAGCAGAAATACCATCTTTTCCTAGGGTGCAGAGCAGCAGAGGATTAGCGAAAGCCAGTTCTTGCAAGAACTTCTAGATTAGCAGGAGTTTGGAGCACTTTCTGCATCCTAGAAAGCTTAAGATGCTGAGGTCATTTAAGGACAGGCCCTGCTGCATTGGTTTCATTTCCAATTGACATTAGTCAAGCCTGTTCTTAAAACCTCTGTGACAGAGCACCTCCATAGCTCCCTAAAAAGGAAGCTGAGTCTGAGCTACTTCTTAGCATTAGAAACTTTTCCCAATGTCCAGTATTAGCCTTTCCTGCTGACAGTTATGTTGATCTCACTTTTTTTCCTGTCTGCTAAGCACATTTCATAATTTTCATACCAGCCTTTTCTCTGTGCACACTCTGTTATCCCAGCCATCTCTTCTGCACAATTATCTTATCTAATAGCACTCTCTTCTGTCACTTAGCTTTCTGGAAGTCATCTGTTCATTGCTGGACCTGATACTTAAGTGGAAGCTTTAGCAGTGCCCAGTACCTTGTCATAAGGCTGATTTATGGTTCTTTCAGTCCCTCTGGTAGGACTGCTTTCACCAGGGATGCCAATGCCTGCTTTCAGCAGTTAATCAAAAGCAAAGAGGATGAACTGATGCTAAGAGAAGCCAGAAATTCAGCTGGCATAAATTGATGCAGTGGTTTAATATCCGTAAACAATACTGACTTACATTATCTGACCATGGTGAACCTACCAGGTTTACAAATGCCAGTGGCATTAGAACATCCAAGCCTCCTGATCTATTTCACTGCAAGTGCTGCTTCTGCCAACTGCATCTGTGTCTAAATCTAAACCCGCTTCACTGTTCTGATGGAAATAAACCCCTGGTGTATGAATGATTCATGCTTGCATAATTAATACAAAGTGTTTAACCAGAAGCAATTGCTGCATGAAGTATTAAAATTGCTATTGTGTCCAAATACTGCTGTATTTTTTGGTTTATAGATACTAGTGTTTAAAACTCAGTAATCAAAACTATAATTAATTGCTTCAATTCTCCCTAAATGTACCAGCAGTGCATTATATTCAGTGTCACCAGCTCTGATCAACTCTAAAATAGAAAACCACATTCCATTGATTTGAGGCATCATGAAAGAATCATAAAGTTATCCCAAATCACAATGTAATTAAGATTTACAAATTGCATAATTTATGTTACATGTATAACAATCGAATTTTAATTAATGAAACCTGAGTAAGTAGTGCTAATTACCAGTATTTTTGGAAGCAAAAATGTTTCAACAATCAAATTTAGATAATATCTTATCTTTTTCTTACCATTTTTTGGTGGATTATTAATCTGCTCCCACATTTTCAGATTTCCTGATTTTCTTTTAGGTTGTACTTGACTGTGGGGGAAGAGAATGAGGGTTTTTTTTAATAGCTGAAAATCTTAAGTTGATACATCATATTATTCCATTTTAAATTGCTGTTATTTCATCCATGGTGGTCCTCAGACTTGCTTCTGCATGTTTTTATCTACACCTTGGTCACATATTCATTTAGTTCATCGTGCAGCAGAAAAAGCATGTTATATTCATGGAATGGCAAGATGTAACAGTTTTAAAGACTGATTTCTAGAGTCTCATTTATGACAGTGTAACTTAGTTGCAGGCTCAGCTGAAGCCTTTCAAACTAAAACAGATTAAGGAATAATTATTCTTATTACAGTATGTCATAATCAGAACAACATAAGCAGCCAACACCCTTTTCTGTGACTATTACTTAACATTTATATTGCAGTAGCATTCAAGAAATAGAGCTCTGTTGCTTTAATGATTATACTATCTTGTTGAGGTGCATTGGCAAATCCTCTAGTTTGGTATAGTGATGAGAAAAGACAACCTGGATAGATAATTATTCACAATGGAGATTAAAGGGCTTAAAATTTGGTCCCTATCTGAATGCTGACAGGGTAGATCAGTCCAAGTCATCAAAACAAACCGATATTCAATTCCACTGATTACTGTAACTACTACTAGTCCTCTCCTACTTCTATCCTACCCAAACTCCTTCAGTAGAAGAACTCTTCTGAGCACTGTTACTGCAGTCATTTGCACTGGCTTTGTTAATAATACATTATGCAAGAACACAATACTGCTGATGTCTTTCAATGTTAGGATTTACTCATTGTGGCGTAACTTCTGAAGGTCACTTGTCACTGTAGTAAGTGCTCTGAGGAAAACCTTGAAAAATGTATATTTTTTTTTCTTTTTCATTTTTTTTGTTGCTGAAAAAGATCTTTATGCTTAAATGGAAACAGCGCACAGGATTGGGCTATCAGAGCAGCAGCTCAGGACTTTGCATGATGATACATTGAAAATGTCTTAGCGAATGAGAGACTGACAAATTGTTTTGCCACGAAAGCATAAACTATACAGAATACTGTGGAATGCAGACAACATAAGGAGACACCCTCCAGACTCCAAGCACTTGCATTTTTGTTATCGTTTACAATATTTTTTGTAATTTCAGTGCTGATGCGGTGTTTAATTTGGGAAGTGTTTTCTTCCTTCTCCCTCGAACAAAGCACCCAGTAATACTCCAAGACCAGCATCACTTGTGCTTGTCAAGTGAAGTAAAGAAAACGCACACTGCTGTGTTACAGAGGCTGGAAGCTTTCTTAGAGGCTAACCTCGAAGACTGGAAGAGTCATCCTGCAAAAAGAACTGTGTGGTAGGTATTCAAGAGGTAACATTTAGGAAGATGCAGGTTAGACTTCAGGTAAAGGTCTCCATGTTGTGAAGAGGGATACATTTTATCAGGGAAGCTGGGAATGGCCCTCATGGTCTTAACAAAAAAAAAAAAACAAAAAAACAAAACCAAAACAAAAAAGAAACAAAATCATGTAGATTTGGCTTTTTATTGAGGATGCGCCAGAAGACCTCTCATAGCCCCTTCCCCTCCTGGTGTTGGGGTCAGATCTTGAACTGCTGTTGAATTCCTCACATTTGGGTGGACTATAGAGGGCATTGGTACTGATTTCTGTTTACCGCCCTTTGGTAGGATGGGATTTTAACTACTTGACAGTCCTGGTACTCAGCAATACTCTGTAAACCTTATGTTCATTAAAATTTTAGACAGAGTAATGAATTTCAAATATGCTTAGAGATAGATTCCTAAAAATATTACACATTGCCAAGTTTCAAAGTTCAGCTGTTCTGTAATGATGTGTTTAAAAAGAGTGTGTGGCACCAGTTTACTATGCAGAGAAAGATTAATTTTTTTCAACTTTCAAATATGAGCAGAGAAAGGAAAATGGTTGTTATTTAGCTTGTTGCAGGCAGTAATTAAGTAAGCTTTCCACCAAGGTAACGGACATAAAACACTAATTCCAAAGAGAAAATAAATCTAGAAAATTACGAATTAGTGAAAAGGGACATGAAGATGGAAGTAGCCTTATGAATATTACACTATAAAACACAGTAACATAATACTATTCTTTGTGTCATATTATCATACACTAGTGAAGCCTAATTACCTATTTCTGTGTCCCACTTTTTCATGGGTTCTTTAGTATTCTCTGATGCAATAAATTGTCATTGGAAACACCTGTAGAACTGGCCTCTACCAAGTCACCCACTGTGGGTTGTTTCCTATCTACTGATTTCTACTATTTTAATGGCACAAAGAATTCTGTGTTTTGACACAGAAATACTTATCACTCTAAAAATGAATTACAGTTTTCATCCAATCATGAAACTGTTATTATGAAAGCAGCTCTTTTGCTGATGTGGTGACTTTAGAGTTGCTTGATGTTATTCTGGTAACACAATTTGACTGGGTATACATTTTGACATCCAGGAAATGGGGACAGTGATGGAAAGGGATGGACTCAGTGTCAAAAGAAGAAAAACCAGCTTCAGGAGGACACCTAGGGAATTAATAGGTGGACTGGAAAGATAACCCTTTCCCAAGGGTCAAAATTAATAAAGCGGGAGGGGAGGAGGGGGAGAAGAATGAAAAGGCAAACTGATTTTTTATTCCTTAAAAAACCAAGAGATACTGAGAGGAATTTTGGAGCTCAGTAGATGTCAGCTGAGAAGTAGTTAGTTTAAAACCCAATAGTTGACATTCAATATCCATATTTCTGTTTCTGCCACAGCTGACAAGAATAACTGTGTTGATAATGTAGAGTATCTCATTATTAAGCATCCTTCATCTTAACACTTTTAGTCTTTTTCTTAATGTCCACCATCAGCATGATCCAGCATACTGTGAACAAAATGCCATCCTCAGGAGAACTAGCATTTGTAGACATTTTTGTTGCTGTGGACATTTCACTGCAGAAAACAAGACCTTCTCTCAACAGCCTTTGTAAACACTTATGCTTTCATATTATGGTACTGTGTTTATATATAATTATCCTATGTATCCAAGATAAAAGATCTGGCTTAGGAATCAGTCAGAACCATACCCTTGCAAATATTTTGCCCATTCCAAAATGAGCATTTGTATGTAGCACACATTGGTCATTTTCCCTGTCATTGATTGGTAATATATCATATGTAAAAGACTTTTGACAAAGCTTAAGGCAGAACTGTATTAAATAAATAAGTGCCAAGAATTTGGTATCAGCAGAGGCAACAAGCTCCTCGAAGTAAATGGTGTCATGGACATATTTTCCAGCTGCTGACATCATGTCTCCTTTAGCCACAACTCCAGTATTAGATTATTTCTAAAGAACCTCAGAAAGACTTAAACTACTCTGATGTTTTTAATCAGCCTTTGAAGTTACTGAGCAGCAGAATTTAGAAGGCAATCTTCTGTGATAATACCTATATGATGTTCTGTAGTTATATTATTCAATCATGGTATATTATATTATTCAATATTATATAATACTAAATAAAATGTTCTTATTTATTATATTCTACTATGTGCTAATATGTTCTCATCTATTCTGCTTTATTATGCGATATAAAATACTCATGTACTGAAAGATATTCTATTATGCTACAACATATCATACTACAAGTAATAAACTGTTACCTACTATATGACATTATGTTCTGTATTTTATTTTTTTTTAGAGCCTAGCCCAGCCCAGCCCAGCATAGCCTAGCCCAATGTGGCCCAGCCCAGCCTAGCTTGTATTTTGTAGCCCACTACATTCAGTCCACTATTTCTAAGTTAATGATATTAATTATATGCTTATTGTTCTCTCATAGCCTTCGGTAGGCATCAAGTCTTGGCAATAAAGGACTTCTGGTATCCTTCGGAATGGCCATGCCTATCATTCCATGTGTGTGCGGGGTGGGGAAAGTATAAAAAAACCCAGTGAAATTCTCATCCAAAATACTGTGAAACAAATTTGTTAACAAGAAATGATCCTGAAATCAAAATACTGAAAAATCAACAGAAAGGAGAAAAGAAGTTTTCATTGAAGTGCCTCGGCTTTACTTTCCTTAGTTCTTGGCTGGAACATTTCCATTGGTAGAGTTGCTAAGTGCATTCTGTTTACAAATATAAACACTTGATTTTGATCAGCAAAAATGCATCAGCACACTTAAGCAGTGTCAATGATGGCATAATTACACTCACAATTTCCTCTCTGTAATGATTTTTAAATGTCAGCAGCCATTTTTTGTCTAATTGTAGCCTGCATGTCAGCACTTCCTCTTAAAACAGCATGTTCCTCTCTGCTGGAATTTCACACCTCTCCACTCACTCACTCACTTCACCAGTGAAGATAATAAAGATGATACAGGGCTCCAGGATATTTTCACTTCTGCACTGTTTTAACATTTAACATCAAGCAGGCAGAATGAGGACTTTGGGGTGTGGTTGTTTTAAGTATGAAGTTTGATCAGTTAGGCTCTGAATAATTATTTGATTTTACTGAACAAATCCCAAAGTAGTCTTTGTATTTCTGGCCCCCTGCTGGTGCTTTGCTAATAACCTGTTAAAATCATGGGCTTGTAATAAAAATATTCCCATACATCTGTACTGTAAACTTACTTACTCACTAGAGGAGAGGGCTTACCTTGCAGTGGAAGACAGCCTCTTCATCAGTTCAGTGTTTCACATGGTGCAAAAGCAGGTGATTACGTTCGCAGCAGAGGCAGCCTGCTTAGAGATGTTATCGCTATTGTCTCATGCAACGACCTACAAGTGACTTTTGAAATGCTATTTTCATGGTTCCAGGCCTCCAGAGCCCACAGCATAACAAGTAGGTGCATCTAGAGTTCATCTCAGAGCTCTCTTCCCCGTTCCATGCATCACAGACCACATCATGAAGTGTATGGAAGTGTATCACTGATGCAGTAACCTGGCAGCTCAGCATTCAGGTTAGCAGCAAACATTTTCCACTCACCTGAACATACACTGGAATTGGAAACAGAGGCCAAACAGTCCTCCTTCAATCCAATTTGCGTACAAGTCATCTTCAGGTATCTGATGCTGCTTAACTCTAGGGTTTAGGAGATAAAGCTTATAATTTACTGGCCCATTTAGTATCAAAATAGGTGAAGAACCATAAAGAATGCACACTGTGAAATCAAATAATGAAATAACGTTGAGATGTCTGATAAAAAAAAAGAAGAATTATTATCTTCAATTACAAATGCACACAGAGATGTAGCAACCCTACTTTTATGTCTGAATGGCTCCACCAAAATATATATGAATCAAACAATGAATGAACAAATAAATTGAATCAATAATGTGTAGGTGTGCAGCAGAAGCATGTTTTCTAAAGTCCACACAACTGTATATATATGCATATAGGCACATGGGTGATTATGCATACAACACAAATGCTGACCTGGTCCTCTTTATGGTTTATGCTGCATTTTGTGTCCTACACTTCAAATTTTCCTTTTTAACTAAATGAGTGACTCAGAAATCTTCTGGAGCTATTGCAAAAGGCAAGAATTTTTTAACTATTGCATCCTACACACTTGTGAGATGTATGACTGAGCAGAGACAATCTGAAAAGAGATGCTTCTGGAACACTCCACTGCAGATGTCCACAAGGACCAAGTCATTAAGGAAACAAAGCAAACCAAAGAAACTAATAGCCCAGCAGTCAAAAAGGAAAAGAAACCAAGTATTCGAATAATTCTAGGAAAATATGAGTACTGAAACAGGAGGAAGACCTGCCATGGGGAACACAGTGAGTGCAGCTAGTTTGTCTGTGTCTACACTTGAGAGAACAGAAGTAAGAAACTAGAAATACAAAAAGCTGAAAGACTATGCAAGAGATGAACCTAGAATACAGAGATGCTGATGTAGAACTTTCTTTCTCCCCATATTTTTCCTTTCCCATTTTTGTACCAAAGAGAAAAGTAGGCAGTATTAAAATTAATCCTAAATTAGATGTAATACACTCAAAGGGAAGTTGACTGTGCCAAAACTTTACCACAATGCTTCCTTTTCCCTGTTAACAGGCTCCACTTCTACACTTAGCACTACAAAAAAAGATCAACTGCCTCTGTGCCACATTGCTCAGCTAAAGACAAATAGAGAAAAGGGAAGGCAAGGAAAGAGCCATTCGTAGAGTCTTCTGTGGTTCAGGTGGCTTGCTGGCGGTGGTGGGAAGGACTTTTTTATGGCTAATAACTGCAAAGAAGCTACTTTGAGGAGCAGGTCCATCTCTTTTCATAGGAAAGCAAAAAAAGACATTTACACATCAGTTTGACTCAGGTACACCTGCAGAGGACAATGCAAAGCCCACACAGTTACCTGAGCTAATTCTCAATTCCCCTGGTTTTAGTGGTTGTTGCTATTTTGGTTTGAACCTCAAGCTTTTTAACAACTAACAAAGACAAAGCCTTTCACTCACACAAAACTACCCTTTCCCCCTCCCACCCCCCACATTTGAACATGAGGAAATTAGCTAAAGGAAAGTAGAAATGAAGTTTTCCATTGCCATAGACCTAAAGTATTGAATGATTGGTATTTCACATAGGAATTAAGATTATGTTTCAAAATATTACAGTCAAGCATTCCTATAGTTTCAGACAAATATGTAAATGCTCTTGAGAGAATGACACATTATTCATTTAGTGTCTAATGGTGGTAAGTTCAGCCTGTAGGAGTACAGAAACATTCCCTATACCAAGTGAAACAGGTTTACGGGTTTTTAAAATAAGATTGATATTGCCTATATGCCATTTGGCAGATTATTCATGACTCAGTCACTGTATACAGGTCATTGACTTCTGCTGCATCTGAAGGTGCTTGACATCTCTTAAAATCATGCCAAAAGTATTTCAAATTGGCCTCTCAGAAAATAATGCACATTAAATAAGAGACCACATCTGAAAACTTCAGTGGATTTGCTTCATATGAACTTGAACTGAACCTCAACCTTACAAAATGGGGCATATCAAAACCTAAAGACAGCTGAATGGTAACCATGACAACAGTACTTCCAAAAACACATAAGTGTAGCCAACATTTATATATACCGTGAGGGATAACACTTTATTTTGCACTTTTATTAATACCAGTTCATGTTCTGTGCATTACTTTTAATCAGCAAAACCATACATTATGCAGGTCTTTCCAGATATTAATTTGCCTTTGAATTTTTTTGCTACTCTGACAGGTCTATACAAAATGAAGTTGACTGATTGATTAAAATGTTCCAAGTTTTAGGTTTGGGTACAATATGGTCTCTAAAACATTGTCTTAGTTCTCAAAGTCTTTCTTTTGGTAAAATTTGGTGGTGTAACTACAGATTGTGTTCCTCTGAGCTGTAATATTGGTTACATCAGTTTCACTTTTTTTTAATTGTGACAAAAAGAGTGACATTTTCTCATTGCTTTATTTTAGAAAAGGATTACCAGTTTTTCAAATAGCTCATTATATTAAATTGGGCTTTAACTAGATGTCTGTTATCTTTCAGTCCTTAGGCTAAAGGACAGTTCTTTAGTTTGAACCCTTGACGGCACTGAAGTAAAATGCTTTATATGTAAAAGCTTTACATATAAAAATGTCCCATTTTTATAACCCATTTCACCCCAACCAGGCTGCTTTTTTAATTCCCTTTTCTCTTAAGAAATGCAGCCCTTTCCATCACTTTGAACAGAAATATGTTTAGTTGCTTTTTAGGGTTTGGGTATATTTTTGTTTGGTATTGTTTCTGGGTTTTTTTTTGTTGTTGTTTTTTTTTTTTTTTCTTAATACCCTGCCAAGGGGCATTTTCCTAAATGAGGATTTTCTAATCTTTAATTAGTATCACAAATACATTTCCTGCCTGTACATTCCTCCAGTGAAAGGTTGTATAGAGGAAGTCACTGCATTCTGCATGTCCTGTGGGACTATGTGAGGAGCTACACACTCGCTTTTCACACAGTGAACAAAAGTCAAATTCTTGCTTTTTTTTTCAGGTCTGAAATGCTAAAAATATAGGTGCGATACTGAAGGCTGAATACTGATGATCAGGCCTTCTTGGGTGGTATCAGGGTAATGCTTGTTGTAGCTCTATAATTCATCTGCCATCTTTTCTTTTGTTATTACATTGGTTTTCTGGCCTCTTATACATTTACTTAATAGCATCAATAAAGTGTTTACTGTTTCTTTGGAGATCTAATGAATTGCAAATACAATGTCCTTTCCTCTAACCTGAACAGCATAAATAGTTCAGGTACCATGAAACAGAGACACTGCATATATATGTATGTTATGGTGGGGCTTTTTTATATATTTATACATATAAAACATAGCCCACTGACAACATGCCTTTGTCCGTTAACTGGTCTGATATATGTCTTTGGGATCAGCCACTTTTTTTATTTAGCACATTTAAGCAGTAACTAAGATAGATAGCCTTAGATTGCAAAAATCTGTACTTTGGTGCTAATAATATACATCATTCTTAGCTCATCTGTTACAAGCTGTCTTAAAGTTTCCCCAGTGAGCTGCAATCATACCTTTTAATCCACTCTAGGCTTAGAGAACTAGACCCAGCTTGCATCTGGCCTGTCAGCAATAGCTGTGCTTGCAGTCTTAGAACAGTGATTTAAAAGTGAGGCTTACCTATCCTGCAGGGAGAAACCTTAAATGTGATCTGGTGTTTAACTTATTTTGACCTCCTCTGTTTAGAGAACCTGGTTGGCTTCTCCCAGGCTAAAACCATAGTGTAAGTTAACAGGTAAGTAGTACGGATAAAAGAGGATGCCAAGATTTGACGGCAAACTGCTGCCCAAATCTCAAGATTGTACAGATGCTACTATAAGAAATTGCCTAAGGTTATAAGAAGACCCCCAAACCTTGAATTTATGCAGCTTACCTGGTCTTAAACATAAGGCTCTATTGTTTCTTTACTTTTCAAAATAAAGATATTGAAAAGAAAACTTTCCTTACCTATTCAACTTGCCTATTACAGGGTATTGTTTGGGTTGGATTAATTCTCAGCAGCAGTTGTTCGGTGTATGAGTGACAGCTAAAGCGATGGCAGTGTCTACCTTCTATTGATCTTTTCAGTATAAATTATCCTTTCCTTAGTGTGTGGAACTCTGTTCTACTTTGGGGACAACAGAAATATACAACTCAGTAAATCCTATCTCCATCATGATGCCCCCCTCCTTTCTTTATCTGGCACTTAGTTCATGGATGCTGCTTAAAGTTACCAAAAGACGACACTAAGAGCACAAATGCACTTCATTAATTGTTCTAGCAATGAGAAATTCAAGAACAGTGACACCCTGGAGGCTTCACAGGACAGAAGAATCATGGCATGAGCAATAAAAATCTGTCAAGCTGTCCTCTTGGCATGACCCTCCCTCTGGTTTTTCATTGAGCATGGGTGCAGGCCTTGAGCTCCTCCTGGACATATACTACTGCAATGGCAACAGTTTGTACCTGCTGCTACCATCATGTATCCTGGAATCAGGTTCTGTAACCACAAGCCCATTCAAGCCACTGGGCTGAAGTCCAGCCTGGAATCAGCCATAGCATTACTACACCTTTGGGTGTCACCAACACTAACTGAAATGGCAAGCAAGGCCCTTTCATAGGTATCTAGGGTACTCCTTCCACCTTAAATGAAGTTGGCCCAAGAAAACGTGACTTTAAAAGCAATATTAGCTGGAATTTGTGTCGTTGTGGTGGTGCTGTACAATAATTAAATGGAATATGTAGAAGCAGCAACACATGCCTAGACACCCTCTTGCCTCCCAAGCATGACAGTACCAACACATTGCACAGCAAAAACCTGAGTTACCAGCCTAGTTGCGGAAAGTATCACCACGTGCGGCCCTGTGCTGGTCTGAGCACAGTGCCACACTGATGTTTGTTTCGAGCATCCATGCTAGCTGGGTTAGTACAAAATCCAAGCTCTCTGCAGTAAGATTTAAATTCTGGTTTGTAGAGAATAGGGCGAAGAGCATGCCTGTCTTACAGTCCTCTGTGGAAAGTTACTGCTTCCCCAGATACTTAGGATCTTCAGCAGACAAGAGACAAACTGACTTATTTCTCCAGTAAATTGGGAAAACGCATCTTTTACTTCTGCAGAGGTTCCTAAATGAAGCACAGGTGGATGGCTGCCAGTAAAGACTTAGGATAGTATTTGGCTAGGGAACAAGGATGCCCTGGCAACCACGTGTTAGCAAGGATGCTGCATAATCTTTAACAACCTGTTGTGAGCTAAGGCTGGGGAGGCGGCTTTTGCTTCCCACAGATTTAGATAGGAGTTGCTACAGAGAAGAAAATGACAATGGAGAGCAACGCTGGAGTGATAGATACTCAAGGCTAAAGAGCCAACAATTTTGCAAGTGTACTTACTCTTTCTTGTATGTACTTGAAGCTACAAAGTGTGACAAGGTACCTCACCATCATGGGATGGAAGATTGAAGGGAAGACCATGGAGGCTCCTTTTGAAAATAACAAAAACTGAAGCTTACAGAGATAAAAGCAGATAAAGCTGGGTTATGAACTGTAATTGCTTTAGAACTAATATCTGTTTGATCCCTGATTTAGATCTGTAACTTCAGTCTCTTCCATTGTGTAAGTAAGTGTGGATCAGTGCTCTGGTAGCCAAGGAATAGTTCTAGGTTTATCATAGATACTGATGGTTTCTCTTGCTTTTCTAAAAAGCTAGATCACTCACTTATTGCATGCTGAGGAAGCAAGGTAAGTTCTCTCACTATGCACCACTTGATGATCCCACACTTAGGTTAAGGTCCCTAGGGTAAAGGTTTTCCATGCTTTCATAAACTTAAACGTTTGAATAAGACAATAGGGGACAGACCACTGAATTAAAACTATAACATATCATTGGTGATTGCAGCTATAAACTGAGACCTTGTCAGCATGTTCATTAATCCTGTCTACTAATGACAGCCCAAAACCTACACCAATTGTGAGGTGCAGGTGAGATCTGGTGACTTACACCATGCTGCACATGTATTCAGCTCAAAGTTCCTCTTCCAAACTTCTGTGTGATAGGAACAGCCACTGCTAAAAGCAGATATATGTAGCGTCACAAGAAGTTCATTGGGCAGTAGAATAAACCCAGAAGCAGATCTCGTGCATTTCACAAAGACAGTGTAAATCTTATTATTTCAAAGTATTAGTTAATATTCATGAAGTATTTTAAATTCCCATACGAATCATTATAAAGTCATTGTAGACATTATTGTTGCTATAACTGACAGGAACAATATTGTGTTCTATAATCCACACAAATGCAGTATTGTTTTGTTTCTTATGAGTACTTATGTGCTTTATATAATGTCTTGTGTATTTTCATCTATGTCCACTGTCTACAGAAACTTTGTATTAAGAAGAAACATTGACATTTTAGGATTGTTTCTACTATTTTTTTTAATACAGACTTCTATGAAGTATTTGCTAATGGTATATGTGTGTATTTATATTAAACCCTTTAATACTAGGGGAGGAGATCAGTTTGACATGGAATTCAACTGCTGTTGTTTTTGTAAGGAGAAAGGCCTGCTGGATTAAAGAATGTTTGAGTGTATCTGATTGACTGGACTGTTTCCTCAAGGAAGTATTAATTCAGTCAACGTCCTGAAGGGTTAAGAAAAGAGAAACCCATAGTTTTACTGAGTTGTTGTTATGTACGTTGCCAAGGGAACTGTAGCTGGAATGTTTAAATGTATTGTTTCTCCCCAAACCCACAGGGCTGGAGCTTGAGTGTCTTGGTGCGCCTAATCCTCGCAATTAGCTTCTATGTGGTGGGGGCCTTATGGCGCTGAATCAGACTAAATGCTTGTTAATGACACCAGGTAACATTCCCACCATGCTGGATAGAGCGAGTTTAGCATCATACTCATGTTGTGATTTAAGCCCAGCTGGCAACCCAGAAACACGCACCCACTCAACTCACTCCCCCCTTCCTCCCCCCATTCCCAGAGGGATGGGGAGGAGAACTGAAAGAATGTAACTCCCACAGGCTGAGAAAGAACAGTCCAGTAACTAAGGTATAACACAAACCACTACTGCTACCACCAATAATAATAATGATAAGGGAAATAACAAGGGAAGAGAACACAACTGCTCACCACCCACGACCGATACCCAGCCCGACCCGAGCAGTGATCTAGCCCTTCAGGGTAACTGCCTCCAGTTTATATGTTGGACATGACGTGCTGTGGTATGGAATACCTCTTTGGTCAGTTTGGGTCAGGTGTCCTGTCTCTGCTTCCTCCCAGCTTCCCTCCTCCCTGGCAGAGCATGAGACTCAGAAAGTTCTTGGTCAGAGTAAACATTACTGAGCAGCAGCTAAAAACATCGGTGTTATCAGTGCTGTTCCCAGGCTGAAAGTCAAAACCACAGCACTGCACCAGCCACCAAGACTGAGAAAAATTTCTGCTACTGCTGAACCCAGGACAACTCATTACTTATCTGAATCACAATCAAAAGCACAAAAAGGAGTATATTAAAATTCTCCCTTACAGCTTCTCCCTAAACCCCATAGACTTCTTTTAGTAATGCACATTACAGAAATTAATGATCTCCAAGAAATTAATGATTCTCCTTGAGACTTAGGTATGAGAATTCATCAGGTTGATTGATCCTGACTCAATTTTTAGCATCTGTATTGTCTTGCCTCACATGCGATGTAATTGGGCTTCACAGGTGTAAAACTGGAGAAAGTTCTGTTGAAACTTTCAACAGAGAAGGCAAATTTTAGCCTTGTTTCTATTTTAATGGCTAGACTCTTGCACTGCAAACAGATCAGCCTGCAGGAAGTTTAATTAAGTGCTCCTCATTGCCAGATCAATTGATATAAGAAAAATACATATCTATATATACCTGTAGAAGCCAATTGTGACAGATCTTTCAAGAAGCTGGGAACAAGAAGATCCAAACCCTTCCTAAGCCTTCCATTATGCTATCACTCTCAAACACTGCACCTATTCTACCACCATGCTTTTTTCATGAGCAGCTGCCAGTACCCAGTGAGTCAAAACCACCCGAACAGCACTCAACACCATGTTGAGTCAAACTTTTATCCAAGTATAAATTGACTCAGAATTCAACTGATTTATATATTTCTTCTGGCATGTGGAAGGATCTGCATTCAGGAGAATGCTTTCCATTTTGTACTTGCACCTCCTCCCATCACTCAACCTAATGTTTTTAATACAGTCCAAGATAATACTGTCTTAATGACATTTGAGCCAATTCTTGTTCCAGTGGACATGGAAAAAATAGATCGTCTGTGCAGATGCCCCTCAAGCACTTGAAAGCCCAGTGCTTTCCCAAGACACGGTTTCTAAACACCTGATGATTTATGTTGCCTTTTATGGCTTCTAGGCAGGACTCATATCTACGGCTCCCAAGACAGATAAATAGAAAAGGTCTCCATCTTGTCAGTGCTGGGGTAGATTATACATGGTATCCATGAAAGCCTTATGAATACAGTCTACTGTGAAGTTTTCTTTTTTGTTCCTGCCTCAGTATGAAATTACTGACCTACAGGCTTTCTGCAGCCCAATAAAACAGCAAACTTACTTAGTCTTCAGCATGTCCTGGGGTCCTCATCATCCAGTTGTCCAAACTGGGAGTCATCTGACCTGCAAAACAAGGAGGGAGACTGATTCACACTCAGATATCCTACAGGCAATGATTCTTTCAAGCCCTTAGACTCATAGAAGGTAGGAAAACAGACCCATATGACCAGTGATAGTACAATCCTGGGCATTCAGCGCTTCCACCAATAATCAGAGGCCAAGCGTCCTACTCCTGTTATGTTCAGAACAAGAGGACAATGCTGAATCTAGCTTGGACATACTGAGAGCTCACATTTCCCAACTGTGATTAATGTGATTATTTAAAATAAAGCAACAAAGTAATAAAAGCCAGATCCTGATCAATGATTTCTGTGGCTCTTTTACTATATGACTTTTAATGCTGTGATACAAAGAAGGGCAATTGTCAAAGCATTAATTTTTTGATTTATTCTGTTACCTCTTTTTGTGCTTCACGAAACTCCTGCACTCCTCCAGACATTTCTGCACAGTTCTGAATGTGCAAGGTACAGCTGGACTGAGGTGCATTGATAGCAGCTGAACGTGGCTTGCCTGCAGTCTCCTTGGCTCAGGTTTGTGTTTCATCATGCAAATTTATCTCAGTTTTTATTTAAAATAGTCTCTCAGAAGTCTCTTCAGATAGCTAAGGTCTTCTAAACTAAATGCAAACCAGAATCTCTGATATGACCTAAGTCCACTGTGAAAAGACAAAGAACCTATAAAAAGCAGAAGATAAGTGTAACCAAAGGCCTGTGCCCCTCAGAAGAGTTAATCCTGCAATGGGTGCTAAACTCCAGAGCCCCAGTGATAAAAAAGGCAATCCTTAAGTTTTTCTTTTTCTTGCCATTTCCAGCCACAAGGTAAAGATGATCAAAAATTTCCCTTTTTTCTTTTATTAGGTGCAGGAAACTTTTGTTTTGGCAGTGCTTCTTTTTGTCATTCTCAAAGTTTGTTTTTCTCTCAAGATTTTTGGGAGCCTTTTATTTCCTGTCAGAGTGTGGAGAAGAAAGCTGTTCTCGTCTGTAAGTTATGCGCCCCTTACAGTGCCCCTTAGTTACACAGCACAAGGAAAAGAGAAACAGAATCCATGGCATCGTGCAGAAATGCTGCACTATATCGTTTGCCCTGGTTAAACATTCCCAGAAAGGGAACAACACAACGCTATGGAGCTCTTGAATGTCTTTTGGCATTGTCCTGCAGAGGGTGTAACCCTGCATTTAGGGTTAAACTGAAACAGCATTGGTTTCTGGCCAGATTGGTTTTTAGATCTTAGCTACACAGATCAGATCCTCTTCGTATTACTACAAAAATATCTCCTCCATACCTGAAGTCAGTGGCAAGTGGAGCCTTGAAAAACAATACTTAACAGCTGTGAGAGAATTTCAGTTTGATTTACCCACAAGACCCAATCTTTAGCTACCTTTCTCAATTTTTGTCCAAATAATGTAAACTATACCTACACAATAGTGCTGAAAGTCTTGCACGTATGGATTTTTGTAGTATGTAATTCTATGTAATTTTTGTCTTTTTTTTCCTTGTGTTCCAGATATTCAGGAAAATCTCAAACTGGAAAGAAAAGAAATAGTAATTTAATCACAGTTTGCAAACCCTGCAAGAGGCAAGGGTTGCATTTTTTGGATCAAGTTTGGGATAGTCTTATTTTCTCCTCAGCACCCATCTTCAGTTTACTTTACCTTGCTCTAAAATGTTTTGGTGATGGCAGCTGAGCACTGAATCTAGCCAACTCCTTATGGCTCCTGGGGTTTTCTGAATTATACCTCAAGGCATTCATGGCTAGTGGTCCTTAATCCAGAGTGGATCAAACCACTACATATAAACAGCAGCTTACATAAAAGCTGAACGTCTGCAGTTTGTGACTATGTGAACCTTGACCATTCCTATGCATATGCTTCAAAGACTCACATTCAAATCACTTTATCTGCTTGCAGTTATACTTGTCCTTAAGGCACAAAGCAGTCTTAAAAGTTGCCTGTCAAAAAAATGACCTGTCAAAACTAACATGCCTATCACGGGCAAAGTCCATGCAAAATGCTGGATGCTAAAGCAGGTTTTGGTTGTGCATAAATCATCTGCAACTGGAAGACAACAGGGCATTAACAATGTAAACAAGAAAAAAAAAAGAAAAAGCCCTATCCATTATAAGCTCACATTGGAATTACAGGGTAGCAGAGAACATGCTCCCACAACAAATACACTATAAGTTAACAGAAAAACCCTTTTCTGATTTCTAAGTAATATTGTAAACTATGAATTATCATTTATCTGCTGTTCTGCCAATTAATAGCTTTCCTTCTACCATGCTCAATTAATTAGTTATTGGAAATACACTGAGGCAAGCATTCGTACAACATATCAAACCTTTCAGCGCAGGCAGAGGCTGGGGATGCTGGCATAAATTTTCCTTATCTGCCAGCCCATAGCTATGTACAACAACAGCAGCCACAGAACCCATGGCCTTTGGTCAGCCTCTGTATTTTTACAGTAGGATTTGTTCAGTTGATATAAAGTGGTAACTCAGGCTGTCCAAGTCAACACAGCAGGGGGCCTCTATTGGGGGAAACCAAGACCCTAAACATGTTCCCCATAGTCCCCCCAGTTAGGAGTTTTAACCATCCCTAAGCTGAAACCCCCACCAACTTTTACAAACGCCACCCTCTGCTCATAAAACCTAGTAGCTTCCCTGCAGGCATTAAGGATCCTTTGAAATGGAAAATTTATGCTGTACTGAAATAGTTCATACTATAACAGACAACTAGTGCCATCATTCTGCTGGTATTCAGAGCACAACTGAACCTGAACCTCATGTGAGTACTCCATTTGGGGTGGGAAGGTTGTGGGGTAGGAGGACAGGCAGCTCACCCCCATATAGCCCTTCCTAATGCTGCAGATTTTATGGTTTATTCTCATCCTCCCCCTGCAGTGAAAGACCCCTTCTCCCTCCTCACACATATATGGGGCAGGGGGCTTGTGGGTGATTATATAACTTACAGGTCAATTTGTCTTTTGGGCAGAAGCGCTGCACAAATGTGGTGTGTTGGCTGAAGCTGTTTGTTTGCTTAGGTTCTCAGAGTTCAATGAGGTCATTTTCTCATCTTCCCTGTGTTTTCTGTATTTTCTGCAGACCTGCCAGCCTCAAACAACACCCTCTTTCTTCACATTAGAAATGGAAACACGTCCTCTGCAGGAATTTTCCACTTAATAGCTCCTGCTTTCCTACCGGGGGCCTCAGTGCACCACCACTGCAATGCTGTATTTCTTTCCACTGCAGTTTGACATTTTGCAGCCAGAACAACGAAAGGCATTCACTCCATCCTGATTTGTGAAAAACATATCTCTATAGGCACACAGAAAGCACCCAGTGCAGCCATCACCGGGGGGAATGGCGAAGGTATTTAAACATCATTACACGTCACTAAGGATATGACATTGTCAAAGAATAATGATCTTTCATACAGTCTGTTTTCCTCAGTCTCCCATTCCTCCAACCCTTTATACACACACACACACACACACACACAGAGGCACCACAGCCTCTGCCCTGCTTTCCCATTACCAGCCAGTCTCATGTTCTACACTCAATTGTAATTGTTTGCCTTTGTGAATTATTTCCACTGCATAATATTTACAAACTATGGATCAGGTCCTGACACTGTGAGGAGAAGAAATGCAGATTGCAGATAACCTGAGCAGTAAACAAGGAGCCTGCTTTAAAATGCATGGAGTGACCTGTCTGAAAGCAGCAATATTTGCAAACTGTTTACTGTGGAGATGCAATGATGTCTGAACTGCAGCAGCCTGAAGATTGGAGCAAAACAGGATCTCAGGCACTCGGTCAAGCACAAGCCATAGTTTTTTTTATTGGCTGTTTGTGCTGTGCTGCTTTTAAAGGAAGGGCTGCATTATAAATTATTAAAAGCTAATTTCCCAAAATCCGTTTGCTGTATCTGTGAAGTATTTTTTAATTCCGTTACAAGAAGATAAATGTATGGAAGTAAACATTGTTTACTGCTAGAAGGAAGGTTTCCCCTGTCTGCAGAGTGGTAGAGTCTCAGACAGCAAGGTCCCAGTAGGTCAGACTGGCACATTGAATTGTGTATCAAATGAAACTGGTATTCTGAAAAAAGGGTGGAAAGAGGAAGAGGGGTGTTAGTAAGGAGGCTGCTCAGGCCAGGAGGGTGGGCTACTGAAAAACAACAAGGAAAAAAATAGGACTGATGATTTGCAGGACACCTAGGGTATTTCTTTCAGGGGTTATTACTTCCACTTTTAACCAGGAACAAGAGCAGCTAGAAAAAAAAGCTGCAGGAGCTGACAGATCTGTGCTGATCAAAGGGGCATAGCATTGAATGCCTTCCTTTGCTAGCTATTTATTAGAAAGAGAGAAGGGCTCCTTTGCCATTCTGCTTGGGAGAGAAGGGATTAAAGATCAAAAAAAGAGGGGGACTGGCCTGACTTCTTTGTTCAGAAAAATATTTCTTTCTTTTTTTTTCCCTTGTATGCCATGCTGTCCCCTAGACAAACACACCCTTTCTTTTTATAGGGCTGCTGCTTTGCTTTTCTCAATGAGCAACATTTCTGGTGATGAGCAATTCTAGTAGCATCTATTTATTTTTTTCTTTTTAGTGTAAAGAAGGCCTCTTTGGAAAACTTAGTTAACTGTCTTTTAGCCTGATTAACCTAAGAAATAAAAGTTTAAAAGCACTGCTGGGATTCTGTTAGGATCATCAGTTCATAGAGATAACAGCAAAAGGTGTTAAAATGCACTTTACTGGCGCAAGTGATCTCATGTTGTAAAAATGATTATCCCCAGCAGAACAGGGAAGGATTAAGGGGCCATGTCGACATCTGGGAAACTCTGTAAGTGGTTTATTAGCATTAATACATGTATTAATCACACACACGAAAAAGGCCCGTCAGGATGGAGGCAAATGGCACAGTGCATTAAACCTACTCTCTTAAGTCAGTGAAATGGGATCGTCTTTATCTCTAGAATTGCAATAAAGCTGTTAAGCAGTCTGAATGAAATTGGGAAAAACCTGCTTGTATGGTTGTGGATCATTGTGGATTACCTGTCATGTAAAAAGACAGACTGTTACCTAAATGTGACGCACCCATGGCAGAGACTTTGAAGGAGTGTATGGGAAATTTGGCATTCTAGCTCAAAATCACTGAACTACACTGCGTATGAGGTTGATCGCAGTGGCCTAACTGCTTCTTCATATGCTCATGTCTTTTAAGTGATCAGAAAGAGAACATCTAACCACATCCCATGCTTTTGCTCTCTTCTCCGCTCCTTAGTTCAGGTTGCTGCTTCTAGAACAAGTGAAAATGAGACTAAGTGGCAGTGCAAGCAAGGTTGAGCTAGGCACTGATAAAAACAAATGCTGTTGATCAGACACATGAATAACTCAGCAGATGAATACTGCAGGATTCAACATGAGTGGCATGTTACACATTTTCACTCCATTTCCATTTGCAACCCCTAAATTTTGTTTCCGCTGGAGAGCATCCACAAGTATTGAAGCACTGACAAATCTGTGGGTATTTTAAAGCAAGATTTTTTTATAAGGTCTTATTACCAGCAATAGGCTAACAAAACAGTGGTGACAATCTGCAAGGTCCTTTATGCTTTCCAACCTCCAGCACCACCCAAACAAATCTAAGTCCTTTAGTTGAGATGAGCAATGCAACTCTTCGGAAAAAAAGGTCCTCATAACTGCTGTGGTATTCTTGCAATGGCACTGTTGACAGTCAACATGCTCGAGTGGCATATAGGAAAAGTCTTGGTAAAAGTTACTTTAGCACCACGATAGATGTGATAGTGAGACAAATTATTGACTTCATTGCTAAAAATATTATAGTTATGCATGTTCAAATCCTGTCAAGCAGTTGCCTTTTTCCTTCCTATATTAAACACTTCTTTTTCAGTGGATATTTGAAATATTGTATATGTCTGTCACCACAGCAGTGACATTTGTTATTTTGCTCATCAAAATGTCACCTGCCTATCAAGATATCTAGGATAAGTAGGACTGGGAAACTTCATTGAATCATGCACAGGCTTTTTTTCTGCCAGCAGATGTATTACAAGAAGCACTCACATTGATATGGAATAGCAACAGAAGTCAGCTTTTCTTGCAAAGTTAAAGGAACTAACATTTGCCTTAAAAGGGTATTTTAATAATTGCTTCACAACATTAAGGGGACAATGGACCGAATGATTCAGTCCCTGACAATGCTGGGTTGTTCTGTTGTAACTAATGTTTGCAAAGGACTTTGAAGATGAAGAGGGCTCTAAATGTTAAGCATTTCAAGTACTGCAGTGTTTTGAGCATGTTTAGCTAGGACACTTGGCTGCCCTAAAAGCCTGAAGAAAACTTAACTGTAGGCTTAATAAGTAGCCAGGTAACAAAAGAGACAGGAAATAGGGACCCTAGGTAAATGGAAAGTAAATTCTAAACAGGGAAGCAGAGAACAAATTAAAAGCCAAGCCTATGAAAATGCAGTGAGGTTTTTAGAAGTGACACCATTATGACAAATGATCAACACTGTTTCAAACGTACTGCATTCCTCCACCCATCCCCGAGTAGTTCTTAAGTACCCTTCACCACCTTGGAGTCAGATTTCATGCCAAAATGTCTGTGTTACTAGTTTTGCAAGTGCTACCACTAATTGAAACCACATAATGTTGCAGATCTGAAGTAAGGCAGGCAGGGCATCCCTGCTGAAAAGCTACCCAGCAGGACGAACCCTTTGTTCTCTTTTAAAATGAACTAATTCAAGGGAAATGTTGTCTAAATCGTTGCTTCTAAATAAATGCAGAATTTCCTCCCCCACGACCCCACCCCCCCCGCTATAGTTTCCTTGGTTAGCTATCAAAGGACTTTGCTATTCTTGTAAACTGCAAAAATGGTTTTAATATGCACACATGTCATTTCTAGGTGTATAAATTCTGCTTTTGCAGGGATCTTAAATGGCACATATTGTGATCACCTGTGAGTAGGGTAGTTAATTACCAGAGTCCAGGTCCTGTTTCATTGCATTTGTGCTGGAGTAATTTAAACTAGGAGAGTGATCACAGCCACACTCAGTAATTTAACTCCCTCCTTTCAAAGATGTTTTAGTAATTATATTTTAGTTAAATGTTTTCAGGAAGCTTTTACACTGCTTGCTTTCCTGACCCATGCAAACTCTCTCCTTTCCTAGCTCCCCTCAACCTGGCTGTTTGTCTTTCTGTATAGCTTTAGCTGCATTCTGGTAAGAAATTAGAAAGAATGCAGCTGTCATTATTTTGTCAGTCATACAATCTAAGATATAGAAAAAGACTTAAGAAGGTAGAAGGGTCATATAATTTCTAGTGAGAAAACATTGTTCCCTGTTTCTTTAGGCAGTACTTCCACTTGACCTAAAAGGGTAAACGATGGACTTTTATTATCAAGACTTGGATTTCCAAGTGGATCACTGTGACGTGTGTACATCAACACCACTAGATATCTGTTTTATAAACCCTCAAAAGCCACCCTCAGCACTTTTTGGGGAATACCTCATATAACTTCACTCTAAGCCTCATCATCATTAGAAATTTTTGTGCTATGGCAGTCATTTACCCACATACATTAACACCAGTGGAAAAAATAATATGGCTGTGGGCTAGTCCAAGTGTCTAAATCAAATCATGCTCTTTTCACACTGAATGGAAAATCTGACAATAGCATATAACTTATAGGGCAGAAATAACTTGTTCACTTGCAGCCTGACAATAAAGGCCTTGCTCACTGTCTGCCCCTTTTAAAACAGCCATTTTGCACAATGACTTTGAGATTTAGTAAGACTTTCAGGGATGTAAAGACTTATGGAATCCTATTTTTGTTTATTCTATGAATAGATATGAGAAAAATAAGCTCATTGTAATGCCGAGATTCCACAAAAAGATTGCAGTTCTGCTGCTGAAATTTTGATTGCAAAATAGTAGACAAATAGGTTAGCACTTGCTTACCAGTGCTCTAGGAGAACTGGCCTTTACTGATGCTCAGTTAATCATATTCTCATCATACATGTATTACAGTTCAAAATTAAATAACCTCATAAATTCCTACCAGTTTCTGTATATCTGCCACAGATTATACACCAAAAAAAAAAAAAATCACACTGTTAACATTTAATCATGCTGGAAAATATTTTTGCATGTTTTTTCTTGACTAAAAATTCTTATTTAAGTACATCAAATAATTTGGTACTTATGAAAAATTCCTTCCTGACCATTGCTATCTTGTTTGTGTGTATGAAAGCACAAATCTCAACAGTTACATCACTTTTAACTTAAACAGCTGGTGGAAGTCTCATTATTTATTTTATTGAGCCCATGGCCTTTGAAGACACAGATTTCCAGTCACAAGTTAGTCCCTGAGTAGTGGGAAACCTTTTGTGAAATACGGGACTTCAGAAGAGGAGGGAGGGGTTTTCTTTAGAATAAGAGAAGTGTCTGTGGATTTTGTTTGCAGATACAATGTATGATTAATGATTCTGTATTCACTGGAAAAACAGTAACTCTCGTAAAGTGAAATGAAAGAAAAAGAAAAAAAGAACTGAGATTAGGAGACCCAGGCATCAAACCTCTTTGTTGCTGTTCTGGGCACTGAAAAGCAAAGCGTGGATATATTATGCCTAAATTTCCAGCAAAGAAGCCAGATATTTTGTTGCTTTCAGTCTGTTATTTAGAAGATGGGTCCTGAGATCTGACAAAGGATGCATGTCACTTGTCTGGGCTAATGAATGAGATATCAAAATACAAGATTTATGACAGCAGTCAAGGAATTAATGAGCAGAATTATAAGGGCTGAGGAAGCCTTAGCAAATCCCCAAAATAGAGAGATTTCTCTGCTTGAATCATCTTCTGTTGTGAATTGGTATGGCATCTGCTGCTTCAAGTCTAAAAGTGGAATGAATAGACAAACAGTTTCAGATGTACAAGCTATGCTTAATCACCAAATAATAACAAATAGGAACTCTGCAAAAGCCCTCTGTGAGATCACGCTCAAATTAGCTACACATTCAAGTTTTAGAACAACAATTCCCTCACTTCTATTTATGGGAAAACTGTAGCATATATAGCAGCCACAGAATTTCCTGCATCACATGACACAGATGATTTTCTAATTGACTCACCCTCTATATTGCTTCATGCATCATCCCTTGGGAACTTTCTTCACTGCAGAGCTCAATGAAGCTCACTCTTAAGCTCTTCCCAAGAGCACCTCGTGGCCAACTTTTGGGCGTCAAGGAAAAGGACAAGGACAAGAAAATTAGCAGAATTTTTTGTGGTGCCTAGAAAAAATGTTTTGTCTGTGTTTTCATGACATACACTGTCAGAAGAGCTGAGGAGAGTTTGATTTTTATGTAGTGCTGCCAGTCTCATCAGAGGCTCTTAAAGCGTGTTTACAGAGCAAGCAAAATAGAACAGTCAAGTTGTGGTTACCGATAATTCACATAAAGCACCAGAAAATGAGAACTTGAGTAGGAGAGTCAGGAAAACTTGGGCTCAGAATGTGTCTATCGTAACTTTTTTACTTTCCTTCTTTCCTACCATCACCAAAATTTCTTCGTGGTTCTTGGAACTGAGAGTAGCAACCCAAATTTTACCTTTCATCTGTTCCTTAATGTGCCTTTTCCTCATTCACACTTTGCTGCATAAATAATTGTTTTAGAAGTAGATAACACCTAAGCAATGCGGTTAGGCTCACAGCAGGATTTCTCAAAGGTGAGAGCAGAATGGGAATTATGAGCCCTTCTGCTTCTTTAGCTGTCCACAAGACAAAAGAAACAAAATAATTAAAAAAAAATCAATCCTGCTGTATTTCCTCTTGAGGGTCACTGCCCCAAGAGCCATTTCCAGAGGAGCAGGGCTGAACCCTTTAGGTTAAGAGGGAACTGGAATAGCAGTTGGAAGCAGTGGAGCTTCTTTTACTATTTCAGAAGTGGCAATGGGCCCCTTAGAGTTTATATGGTTCACTGCAGAACAAGATTTATCTCCTGGCACTTGAGGTAAAAGCCCTTCAGTACATCTCAACAAGATCACATCTGAGGCCCCCAGATAACACTGTGTTAGTGACCCACATTTTTGTTCTGTAGCCATTGAGAAAAAGCATTTGGACATTCACCCAACTTGTGGAGTAACTGGGTGCCTGATCAGCATCAATACCAATACATAGCCAGGCATTTAATACAAATGGCCAGATACCCTGTTACTCATAATCAACCATAGCCTGGGGGTTAGGAGTTTCTCTGAAAGTAAAAAGCTCAGAGAGCTCTCTTACAACATGGGAGAGTGATGTGGGCATTCTTGAGTTTTTCATTGTTAAGAAAGATCTTTTTCTGATTTCTTGCATGTTATCAATCACAGTTCTGCATGTCCACTACTTGGCTTTAAACAAACACAAACATAATACAAATTGATGCCTGAAAGGGGAAGAATGTGTTTTTTAGAGGACTGAGTGAAAACAAATGTCAGTTTAGGGTCAAATGAAACATTTCATTCTACCTAAAAACAATTGTTCACACAAGTCTAAATAATAGGTGCTAGAACCAAGCCATGAAAGCTACTGCCAGAAACAGAAACAGTGTTGAATCTTAGTTACTCAGTGATTTGAGGCTGCCTGGCTAGCTGGCAGTTAGTCACTAGAGAAGAAATAGGTACATTTTCAATTAATAGATATGAAAAATGTAGTATCCTTTTGCCCTTTTTCTTTTCCTTCCCCACCACCACTGCAGGTGACTTCATCATATATTGTCCCCTGCTCAGAGCCACAATTAGCACATATTTTCATAATAAGTCTCTCTCTCTCTGTCCTCCCATCTGTGCTTCCCACCCAAATTCCCATTATGAACCAAGACGTGTTTAAAATGACAAATAGTGTATTTCTTCCCTCGCCAGCCTTGCTGACTTTTTCCACCCATCACCTCAGGTTCACTGCAATATTTTACTGGAGGGCTCCAAAGTTTCTGCTGAGCTAAAGGCACGTCAGCCACCCAATTTCTGCTTCAGTGTTTTCAAAGCAGCATATGACCAGGGCACTGGGCAATAACACCAGGAAACTCTGTCACACTTGTTTAAGACAGTCAGATGAAACAGGCAACAAAAGGACATGGCAAGCTGGATAGAGGCCCAAAAGGATAACAGGGGGTGAAAGCTGTACTTATCTTTGTGAATCTGCAGGGTATTACACTGCAGAGCTCACTGACAAAGAGGCCACTGCAGGAGAACTCCTGGTGTGAACATTAGTTAGTGTGGAGACTATATAAGAATAGAGAGGAGGAAGAACATTCTAGCTGTGCAGATTTGTATATATTGTGCTACATAGATTAAAAAAAATATGTGCTAAAGAAATTTATGCATGCAGGAGTCACTCCACTATTCAGGCAGAAAATGAGAGGTTTTTCATAGATTGACATTGCATTTCCAGCAACTCTTCCCAGATATGGAAATATGTAGGTTGGTTGAAAATATCAATATTTTTTCATGATGAGAATGATAGTTATATGCAACATCCTTCTCCATGCCTCAGAACAGCCCGTTCCTCTAGAACACAACTAAGTCAGCACCAACAAGTACCTTAAGACACTCCAGAATAAGCTTATTTGTATTTACAGGTTATCAATAAAAATGCCAGAAATATTTGATGACTTTATGTTTTCTGAAAGAGGTTATGGTTTTGTTTCTGTTCAGTGTTTCCATGATTTCCAAGTCTAACACTATGGTATCACCCCCTAAAATCTGACATAAGCTTTTTTAAACCAAAGCTTGCCTTAGGCTTCTCAGCCTTCAACATCTGAGCTTGTATTCAGCCTTCAGCTCACTGCTCCATGTGAGCAAACTGAGTTTTCAGCCTCACTTCCCTTGGCCTTTTAATGGCAACTGGGGTAGCTACCTTAAAGATGGATCATGTTGTAGCCCAGTTAGCTGCAAGGTCCAAAACTGGCCTTGCTTGGGCTCTTCGCTGTAAAATTTTTCCCACAATAAAAAGCACTGAAGATGTTCTCATTTCCAGTGACTTGTCAACCAACGACAACCACGACTTGCAAGAAGCTGGAAGGGTATTGGTTGGCTTTAAATAAGGTTGGCAGACTGCTGCAGAAAAAAGTTATTTTGTGTTCACTGAACCCAGAGGACTGAATTGACGAGCACTGGGCCATGGACATTGGCTCAGTTTGCTGCTGGCTGAGAGGGCATGTTTTGTGCAAAATTGCTAGAGTATCATATTTTGGAGTTCCTTATTCCCAGTGTCTTACCTCCTCACACAGAATTTTAGCCCTGGGTGGAAAACTTCCCAACATGCCATGCGTGAACCCTGTGAGCAGAGCAGCACAAGTCCTGAACCCTGCCAAACCCTCTGAACCCTCAGGGTGAGTGGCCAAGGCAAGGGCCAGCTTACAGCCACCAGCCACATGCTAACATCAGACCCCGAGCCCTTGGGATGGGCACTCCCTGGCCTGCTGTTCCTGCTGCATATTCCCAAGTCAAGCACATGCATTCCAGGCAGGTATATCTACCCTTCCTTTTATTAAAAAACAAGCCCTAGCTGGAAAAAAAAAAAAAAGAGAGAGAGAATGTCACTAGGAAGTATTCAGCTCAGTTCTTACCATTAATTACAAGTATTCGTAAGGGCATTACCCAGCAAGCCAGAAGGGGCATTTAAAGGACATATGGCTATCCTAGTGTGCACATCACTAGTCCATTGCCTATATTCATTGCTCTGTGGATACTGGGAGTTATTTATATTTATTTAATATAAATAACAGGCTGTACAGGCAGCAGAGGTGAGGGTAATAAGCTTGCTATAGATAGGCACCACCTATGTACATTGATCAGTTCATGACATGTCTCCCAGTTCTCCCTTACATGATTTCACAAGGTGTCCACCAGCATTCATGCCTCCACAGCTACCAAAGAGTTCATTAGGGCAAGGACAGTTTGATCCTTTGAAAAAGTGCAGTCATGTCTCTGCTAGGGATCTGCATTTCTTGTGTATGTTGGGTTCATTCTCCAGAGGGAATGTAGGTGTTCCCCTGAGGGCTTAGTCTCTTTCTCCAGCAGTCATTAATGAAGATGGTCTAGCAGCCTTTGATGGAGAACAATATGCAGGCGTCTCCCCTGGCAGAGTTCTCCCTGGCATGGGTCACAGCCAGTTTCAAAGCCAACCACTATGGATTTAGGTTTCCATCTGCATTTTATCTGCTGATTAACAGAAGCCAAAACAGATCTTCAATCCACAGCATGAGTTTTGTTGGTTTGGTTTTATTTCATTCCCAGGGCAAGTTAAAATCAGCTTTTATTCTTCCCAAATCACAGACCAGCTCACCATGACTCTCCATCCCTGGAGGATGAGCTGCCTCTAGGAGGATCACCTGCCTTTCAGCTCAGGTTAGTCTCTGCCTGACGTGCTGTGCAAGTAGGGCAGCTCTGAGACAGCACTTGTCAGCCAAATGGCAGCTGAGAGCAGAGGGGCAGCTTGGCAAGTGGCATGCGGCCAGTGCATAGGAAGCAAGATGGGCTTGAACGCAGGGATAGCAGGCTCTCTATAGCAGTACAAGTACCATATGCTCAGGGTCAGCCCTGGGTGGCATGGATGGCTGGCAGCAAGACAGTCAAACCTTTTATCACAGACAATATTCTGTACTATTTGCACCAGTGTCAAACAGATCTTGTTTTTCTGCAGTGTCTTTGAAGGAAACCCTGTCCTGACTTATGTCAAGTACAAGACAATGCCCTTAAAATAGGATGAGCATCTACACAAACCATCTTCACTCTGATCTTGAAGCAGTGATGAGCCTTTGGTGATGGGAGTGACCCAGCAAAAGGCATAATAGGGGACCCTGGAATTCAAGCTACTTGGTTAGCATTTCCTGGGAGCATGGAGGTGCAAGTATGAATCCCTTTCCACTGGCTTTCAAATATGTTAGACTGCAAAAACTTAGTGGAACTTTTTGATAGTCCTGTAGACATAAGGAGTGAGCAGCTCCAAGTGACCATAAGGAAAACCACACGTGTTTATGCCATCTATACCTGGTTATACATCTATGCCTTCTCAGAGAAGGCACTTTATTATTTTTTTTTTTTGCTTCAGAGTTCAGCTTGCCAGCATAAAATTAATTCTAGGCAGACTGTACCCTGGGAAGACAGAGTCCGAAGTAATAGATTTTTTTTTCTATTTTTTCTTTGTTAATTTATTATTTGAGTAATGCTGAAAACATGCAAACTGCTGTACAAGCATGCCAGCAAAATAAATAAATAAATAAATAAAAAGGTAAATTGAATCATTTACAGAGAACAGGCTGGTGCAGGCTTTCTGCTGGGGTAATCAGGCAGGGGAGAAAGGATTAATGTCCCTGCATTATTAAGCTTTGGTGCGCTTGTCGTAACCTTCCACCAGCTTTTGCATTTACTCACTAAAACCTGGCTACCAGATGGCATTATTTGGCTTTGCCTCTGCTTCTGAGACACCCTAGTATCATCCTGTACTCCATCCAGAACCCCTTGGTGCGTTGTTATACAGTAAGAAGAGTGATTCTGGCACCTTTCATTTGAAAATCATGCAATAAATAGCACGAGAGCCCCAGGAACAAGCTGGTGCTCTTTTAATGCTCATTTAAGCCTAGCATTTTTCTGGCCAATCCTCTCTGGATTTTAATTTATATCATAATTTCATATTTCTATTTTTGTTCCTGAAAATTTGTTGTCTTTTTAGCTTCCTGCATCCGGAAAAGCAGGCATAAAAGCTTTAATCACTTCATTTCTCTCCCATTAGTTTTCTGTCTTTATAATTCTAATGGCAACATTGATAGGAGTTAACCCCTAAATTTGCTAGTATAAATAAAAAGCGAATTGGCCCAAATAGATTTCCCATCATCTTCCAAGTATTTATTTCCTGCATTGTTTTTTGGTACTCTGCCTTACTCCAGTGATGCTTGTCAATATTTTGGCTTTTAACACACATTCTACAAAAATGCTCTGCAAAATGAATTTATGAAAACAGCATTCCTGCACCAATGCCACATTGAGTCTTTATGAAGCAATTTATGAGATTAAGAAGTTATGGCATTTCATAATCACTTAAGCAATCATCCTCACATACTACTGATAGCTAAAATGTAGTTATTTATATTCTTGTATTTTATATTCTGTTAAGTATCAGGCAATCCTTTATAGCATTAACTGCTTTCGTGAGCAGTGTTTCTCCTCCCAGCTAGCTCAAGTGCATACCTGTTGTGACTACCTTAGGCAATGCAGAACTGTGTTTTGTAGTCTACAGAGTTGGTTTCAACAGTTCTGGAAAGCAATGACATCTATTAAAAGTTCCTGGAAGCTCTTTTAAAACAGACAGCTAGCAAGCCCTTAACCATGAGGTTTTTATCTGTCAAGATTGGGATAAAAATCCCAAGCTGACAAAAATTTGGCCCTTCAGCAGCAGTTCTCTTAAGGAAACCACTAGACACCCTACAAGATACAAGACTTACTGTAAGCTAAACTGAAGAACACCTTTAGACCTGATGTTCTCCAGGCTCTCAAGACTAGGCAGTGAATCCTGAGCTGCTTCTGGCTATGGCCATGTAGACAGGCCCTGAGCCCCTATTGCCTCTCCATATCTTCCCAGCAAAGGTCTCCCCTTTGGAGTCAGACCAAGACTTTTGCAAATACTGGCTGCACTGACAAAGTGTGTGCATGGGGCATGGACTCTGCATTAGGGAAATACCTCAGCAGGATCTATTTAAGATTATTTCATGACTGCTTGTATTGTAGCTAATATTAAAGGCATAAACTGGTAATCAGTTGTCATTTGCCTGTATATGTGATAGACAACCCTGACACGCTACTGCTGTGAACTTTGTCTCTTGCAGTAAACCTCTTCAGACAGGGCCTGGTGCAAACTACAAAGCATGGGCACTTCCACACGTATTTGCCTCTGAGCCGAATTCCACTGTTAAAAAATTTTAGGACTCCATAGTTCCCTTTGGCAGTGCCTCCAGGTAAGGGCTTTTATTCTGCCAAACTTGAAAGGTCTTGCAGCTAAATTGCACATAGAAATCTGAAGACAAAGCAGTGAACGCAGTGAGTATCTACAGCAATTCAGTCACAGTATTTCCATAGTGCAGTTGCTTGCCCACTTCATTAAATAACAAATCTAAGGAAAACACATCTCTGCATCAACAGCGTAGTCTGCATGTTAAACCATACTTGTCACATACTTTTAGATTCTTCTAGTGATATTGGAGAAATTCCAGTAACATGAAGTGCAGGAATAAACATTTCTAACTTGGTCACAGGTTACCAGTATTTCTATAGGACTGGGTTCTGCCACAAAGACATCAGCTGTTCTTGAACATTTGCTTATTTTTCTCTCTTTGCAATCCAAATTGGAACACAGGACAAAGGTAAACACCCTCCTGCAACATATCACAGTGCAAAGCCATTTCTTGTTAGGAGAAATCATAGATATCGTTTTTTTTCTCAGATAGTTCAGTGCCATCTTTTCTTTTTTCCTAATAAATGTATAGTAAAATCTATCATCTGTTGCACTTTGTAGGTAATTTAGACTAACTTGTTATTAATGCCATGTAGGAATAGCCCACTGATAAATAAGAAAGATGTTGGTTATTTATGCTGACGCACAAGTCATACGAGAGGATTCCTGCAGCTCTCATTTGTTATCTTCTTCTCAAGTCTCCAAGGTAGGGTCCTCAATTACAGACCTGTTTATCACAGGTATATTTTCCTAATCCCTTGTCTTGCCTAAAACATGCTACCCTACAAGCAATAACAGGGCCTAGTGGGAAGACCAGCATTTGCAGCTGAAAACAAAAGACACATTTGTTGCAGCTGAAGACCCCTGCACCAGAGGAGTGGCTTCTAGTTTCATTATTCTCTCTGCATTTGATTACAGGGTTTGTGAAGTTGCACAATTAATATTGATCAATAAATATGCCATCTAGGATCTCTCAGAAAACCAGAGTTACATTAACTACATTATCCGAAATCAGTGACCTTAGCAAAGACCCGTTGAGACACTCCTACTGCTGGTGAACATCATTCACACAAGCAGAGAGAAAGCTGTGTGGTCAGGCCCTGGGCTGAGCCCCATACATGCTACAGATTTCAGCACAACAGCCCTCACCCTTGAGAAGCCTCTGTGCCATTGCTTTTAATCCCTTTATGTAATTTACAGTGGGTAGCGTCTCTCATTGTGCAGCCTTTGCAACACAGCTCTCTTTAGAGATACAAAAGCCTGTTTTGCTGAAGGCACATATACAAACCCCTCATTTAGAGCTACATAAAAGGGACAAGAAAATCTCTTCATGAACTTGAAGGAGGTTTTAGCATTGACGTCAATGACAGCAAGTCCCCACCCCTTTTCATGCAAGACTGGAACACTGAGGTCAGGTGACTGGCAGAATTTATGCAAGAATTACAACCACCAGGACAGACACACAGTAAGCTGCCATGTAAATCTTTGGGGTATCAATGAGCTTCAATGCAGTTTTATGAGTATACGTTTATTTATGCATTTCACCATTTTAAGGCAGAGCTTAAACGTCCCAGGGAAGTGCTGCAAAACTCCAGCACCTCCTCATATAGATGTATGTAAATTAGCCATGCCTAGTAAATACATTCAGATTTATTTTAGAAGTTGCCTTTCCAACCTCTTCTAATATTAGCTCCAGGCAAACATGCAAACAAAAGCCTCACAACCACATGTGGAGAAACAAGTTGTTAGTAGCATTTAAACCACCTGTCCAGGGAGCTACTTTTGGCCAGCAAGATGTGCCAGCAATAGAAAGGTCAGAATGAAGATGCTGGCGAAGGGAAAGGCAGGGTCATATCTGAGCACAGAGAACAACTGTGCTAATATGGCGACCCTTTGGCTCCCCTGTCAGTCTGAGTCCTGGGATTGCTGCTTGGGGTGGGAACGGCAGATAGCAGCAGTACATATATCTTCTGCAAGCCAACAAGGGTCTGGTTAGCCATTTATGCTGCTGGGGGGTGCCTGGGGGACATCTGATGAAGTGGAAGGGGCAAGGTGCATTCAACTTTTGAGGCAGAAAACCTGGGGGCTGAAAGAGCTGGAGGACACCTACTCCAGCAGCTCTTGTAGTATAACAAAGCCAGCAGCAGCCAGGTGCCCTCTGGGAGTGCAAATTCCCCCCCCACCAAAAGGCAGGAGTCCGCACAAGTGAGGCAACCAAATATATGTCCTGGAGAGCCCACATTCAGACAGGAACGAGGAGAGAAATCACAGAATATCGTGGGTTCTAAAAAATGTTTATCTCATTTTTAATCTGGTGAGAATTTTATATTTATCTATATATGTGTGTGTGTGTGTATATGCATATATCCATGCACTAGCATATACCAGGACAAATGAATAGGCCAACACTTTCCCAGTTAACTGCAAGGGAAAGTCCCTTCCTGATGATTCCTGGGCTGCCTTAAGTGATATAAGCGATAATATAATCACCCAAGGTATGACAACTTTGCAGTAAAAATTGATGAATAAATCAGAGAGAGAGAGATCACACTTGACAGACAGATCACCAAATATTAGCAGTCCTCCATATTCAGATCTCAATACTGATACAAAAGACATGGCTAGAAATTTCTGACTTAAATATACTTCTATGGATTAGTCTGTATTGCCAATGCATAAAAATTTCTAAAGTAGTACAGATCCAACAAGTTTTAAATGTGAATATTCCCATGGCACAGATCACTTCCAACCAGAGAGAGAGAAGAGGGAAAAACAGCAACTCAAAAAATGTGAACTTTTTTTCCAATTTAAAGTAGACAAATGCAATAGTTCCATTTTGTGATATTTTCAAAACACCATATTTTGCGTGTTCCAGTGTGAAACAAAAGGAATTTAAGACCTTTAAAGTTATCATAGAATGGAACTGTTGTTCTCTGGCCAATTTGATTAAGCAGGCTTAAATTACAAAAAAATGCTCTCAGAAATCAGAGTTAGTAAAGGAAAAGAGGATTACAGGGAGCTGAGATACATTACTATACATTTAATTCAGGAAAACAATTGTTTGCTGCCATCTCCTTATTCCAAGGATAGTAGTATCTTAAGAACAACACGTAAGATCTTTGGAATGGAATAGCCTTAGACAAGCGAGAACCCACCCATAGAGCATCTAATAATATCATAGCAGAGGGATACAGCATTTTTTTTAAAGTTGCCTTTATCTCTCTCCAAATAGCTGTGCAGATGCACAGCCCAACCTAGCAACTTTGCAAACATCAAACACTTGTGAATAGTTGATAAATTCTGCAAAAGCCAGTGTCTCTCCTAGCTCTGCAAAAAACAGAGACTAGAATTTACCAGATTAAACGTTACAGTTTGGCTGCCTAATGCTGAAAGCTAGAGGCCTCCTTTCTTTTTTTATGGAAAAAACTGAATGATGGTCCCTTTTTAAACATTTTCATATTTCTCAAAAGAACTTCTATGCTGTTTCTGCAGCTCATGAAATCATTATTTCTGGAGGAGTTTTCACCTAGTTCACCAGCTGGCCAGCCCTTTGGTATTGGCTTGCCTTTAAAAGAAGGCATCAAAATCAGTGAAGAAAATGACAATAAACATTAGTAGAATTTCCCAAACTAAATACAAAAGGAATGAATCAAAAAGCAGTTCAACATATTAGGGTGGTGATCAGGATAGATGACAGGCTGGCTGTGCTTTCTTGCAGTGCTTATCCTGAAGCTGCTATATCAGCTAGTGAAGCTGAAAGCCCTTCAGGACCCAGGACACATCTTGCTAGTGTCTGCAAAGTCCTTGTCACATTTTCAGATTGGTGTTACTGTTAGAGGGAAGCTGCAGATTCCAATGCTGTACAGAAAATGAAATACTTATTCAAAGGAACAGTACTGTGAAGCTCAAATACAGTGTTTATCTGCTTCATCTCATTTAGACAGCATGTCCTCTTGACTTCTTTGTACAGCATAGAGAATCCCCGGTCTGCAGATGGACAGTCACTGCAATTGCCAACAATGCAAATTAAAGCATTTAATTGCATATTCTCTGAACGAAACAAGCAGGAAAGCCCTATAAATGTGTTGTACAGTACTGAGAGATAGACAAAGATATGCAGTATGAATTTGGTTTTGATAACATCCAGAGAAATAATGCTAGTTATTTTAACTTGCCCTTGGAGTTACTGCTCTGAAGGAATGTGCTAAATGCTATGCATTTCTCATGCGTTTATTTCAATATGAAGATTCAACAGCATGAGGCTACATCTGTTCTAAAAAAAAATAAATAAAAAAGATCAGTGCTTGGCATCTTGGTGTGCGCTGTGTTACAATTCGTCAGATTTTTTGCAATGTAGCTAAGATCTACATTTGTAATATTGGCTAGTGGTGCCCCCATTTTGGGGTTGTTAGCCTAAACAGCCTTACAGATGTTGGATGTTCTGGGAGTGAGTGCTCTGTGCTGCTTTGAAAAGCCTTAAATGAAAAATCCAGTATTATTTTGGGAGGCACTCCAGAATTATCAATTGCCTAAACACATGAATATTTCAAGTGCTCCTGAAGATAATAGTGCTTGACAACCTCATGCAATAATATTCTGAGATGTTGTAGAGCTTCCATCACATTATATCTCTTTCAGCATTGATTAAATATTATTTTCTCCTCCTTCCAGTGCTCATGAGAGGCTCTACAAGACTTTAAAATATCTTGAATTTGGAGATGCTTAGTCAAGACCAAAGCCCTGTTGCTCAGTTTGAATATAGAGCAAGTTCAGATTTTTTCAAAGGCAAAAAAAAAAAAGCAGCACACTATTTTTTTCCATGGGTTCAAATTTTGCAAGTCATTCCAATACTTTTAGATAATGAGGCTGGAATAGTCTGAACAACCGTGACAAGCAGTGTTCAGTACCACACAGAATTAAATTAGAGAGAACACAGAAATGGATTCATTTGAACTGGAAAACCTCAGTTAATAAATATAAAAATAAACCAAGAGCTCCAATTACAAAAAAACAACCAGGCAAACAAAAAACAAAACCAGAGAAGCAGGTGCTGATAATTATGTCAAGCAGTACTTTTCATAACCGGCTTCACTTATGGGTTGCAAGGGATGCAACAACCAACCAGCGCAACATCTGACTTACACTGCTCAGGTTCATTCATTTCACCCAGCATCAGCCAGCAGAAATGGCACGTCTAAGATGGTTGTCTGTACTGCTGCACTGCTCGCTGCAAAGAGACCGATACATCCAGAGATGTCCAAGAGACATTGCAATGAATAGACCTTTGGAGGTGCTACAGTTATTTAAGACAAAACTCTCCCTAAATTTGCTAAAAAGCAGGAGTATAACTCAACTTTAAAACGCAAGCAGCCACTTTGGAAGATATGCATTGTTGTTACTGCCTTACAGCACATGGACATTTGCATCTGGTTGAATCTGTGTTGCTGAATTCACATCGAAATGCACAGTGCCCATCACTTGAAGAAGGCATTTGTGTTCAACTATTTTTAAAACAGAAGATGCAAAGCTGCATCACAGAATCTGTAGAAACAAAATCTTAAACTGACCTATATGAGGATTTGCTTGCTAAATGCTTGAATATGTAAGGAGGACTGTGTGACTTCTCTGATGAATAACAACTGAGCAGCACAGCTTGACTTTCAAATATTCATAATCAATTCATTAAATAAGGAATGAATGGAAGAAAATTATGATCACAGATAGTCCACAAACAGAAGGGAAAGCTAAATGACAATTCTGATGTGTCCTCTGAATATTTTCATGAGAAAATCATATTAATATTTAACGCATGTATTACCTTTTTCAGTCAGCTCTAATATAAGTGAATTTCAATCTCTGGGAAATGTCTGCTAATAGAATACTAATGCTACTAATAGTTTCTTGCCAGGCTTGGGGGGCGGGAGTTAACATTACTAATGTCTGTGTCTAAAGATGTTATTCTTAACACTGAATTAGAGAATGTTGTACCCATGTGAATTTATAAACTAGCACGATAGAAATGGATGCAGTGTGTCAGTGGGCTATTTAATCTATCTACGTAAATATGTAACCTCACAGATGTCAAACAACCCCAGATTTGGGAAACAGACTGTGAGCAATACTGATATTAGAAAAAAGCATGTCCTTAAAATGGCAAAAGCTGGGGTGTCTAACAGCAAAGTCAATACACCACATATCTGATTAGCCTGAGGTGCCAAAGTACTGCCTTTAACTGCTAGTTAATATTCCCAGGTCTGTGACCACCACTCTGTGGTGGAAGGTACTGTTTTCTGTATACACCCTGGGCACTTCTCTATTGGGCTACCAAGCAATCCCTGCCAAGGGATCAGCCTGGTGAAAAAGGGGAACCTTCCGCAACATGGGCAGTTCCAAGTGTTACCCAGCCCTTCTCCCTTTCAGAGCTGCACTCCTAAGCCTGACTCCCAGGCCTTACAGGATTGATAGAACTGTCCCTCAGGAGCTTCATTGACTTCAGCCACAAGTTTCAAGAGCAGATACTTGCCATCTTGAATAGTTTCAGCACTGAACCCTGTTCAATGGTACCTAAAACTTAAAGAACACCCTAGTAACTACACTTTTGGAAAACTAAAAGCAAACTGCATGTAGGATTTGATGCAGTCCCTCAATGTCAGGAGACATTTTACTGCGTTTCAAACCTCTTTTTTGTAGCTTACTGTTTTTCTTCCAAAAGCAACAACAAAATAAAAAGCATTTTCAGAGTTACTAAAAAGTTCATAATGAAATGAAGGGCACAGCCACACATTCACATGCTAATATAATAGATACAATTAAATGAACTGAAGACTTAATGAGTGCGCTAAAGAAAGGTTATGTGATGCTAATGGTTTCTCAGTCAACTGTCTGATGTCTATGGAAATGACCAAGTTTAAAAAAATAATGCTTCTATGCAGGTTTATTGAAAGATATTTAAATCAAACCTCTATACAGTGCTATGATTGATCGTCCTAAGACAATAAATCTTAAAGATATATCTAACTGGAGGAAGAAACACCAGAAAAAGAAAGATCTTGAAATGTCTGAGCATACAGAAATGTGCAACTAGGCTTGTTGCACCAGGGTACTCAAGACTTCACTGAACTGGAAGTGTTGCTTTTTTAGCCAAGCCCTTGCTAAGTTTCTTGGCTAAGTCTGGTTTAACAGACAGGTTAAGCTGAACGAATTTCATGTAGATTACAAAAAACAAAAGAAAACAAAACCAACCAAAACGGAGAAACAAACCACAAAAAAAAGAAACAAACAACACAACAACCAAACAACCAAACCAACAAAAACCAAAACCCAGAATGGAGACAGGCCAATGCATTAGCAGACAACAAAACCTTTTTTCTGACGGCTAGACGCTAGAAGAAATGTTGCTAGCTTTTGGTTCATTGTATATTTAAACTAAACCTCCTGTGCCTCCCAGAGCAAATCCTGCTTCTGAAGATAGCTTCCTGGCAATGAGATTAATTGTTGCTGCTGTGCAAGGGCAAGGAGGAAAGGCAGGTGCCCTGGGAGCTGAGGGCTCTGGCAGAGAGATCAGCAACATCTGTCACATGTGGCATGTGGCGAGGCTGGGAACTGGGCATCTCCAGATGGGGATGCCATGCTGGCGTGTGTGCACATCTCCCTCCTTGTGCAGCAGTGAGTGCTGCAAACCCATTGGGGATCAGCATCTCCTAGCTCCCACTGGCTTTCTACCAGTAGGTTCAGTCCTTGAACTGGGAAGGAAAACCACAGCCTAGCCAACCAGCAAAAAAAGTTGACAGAATCTGCTCTAAAGCACAGAAAGGTGGCTTTATGCTTTAAGTGATCTACCATTCTCCCATCTTTGCAGTGTGTCAGGGGATATACGGATGCAGGATGGTGCTAAATCCAAACTCCTTCCTGGGGAAGGATGTGCTGGGAAAATGATAAGCCTAATTCAGAAGCAGGCAGCAATGCTGCCTACAACCTGAGTAGTGGAAGATTTGGGCATTTTCTTACTTTTTACCTCACTCTAAATGCTATTCAAGCATGGGAGTGTAATAAGTCAATGCAGTGTGGCCTTGAGTATCTGACAGGCTACCAATACTAAGATTTTTTTTAAGCTTCTGCGTGCAACAGAACTTAAATGTGGATCAATACCAAGTTCTAGACTGAGACACTTTTGTTTATATCAGGCTGGATTTACAATAAGCACATGTAAAAATCCTAGAGAATTTTAGGAGATCCTTGAGTTGTTCCCTCTCTTCCTCAGTCCAAATGCCAGCAAATTCCTCTAGAACTGATGTTCTCATAGTGTTGCCCTGTTTGTGTACACATAGATCAAGTCATATACAGATATGAATTATGTACTGAGAAAGTAAGTTGATAAGCAGACATTTTGTTGTACCAGGCTTCATTATAGAACTATAATCTTTCCATGCATCATACTGCTTGTGAGGGATTAACGGTAATGGCTGCAGTGAGATCTGAGGGCTTGTTATATTCATAGCTGTAGAAAAGGAGAGGCTTTCTGTACATTGGTTTGGTAGATGACACTGAGCAATTTATTCACAGTGCTAAGGCAGTGCCCATAAGAGCTGAGCTTTTTCTCAGCTCTTTCTGGAGCACATGAAGTGCCCTGCTGAAAGCAGGAAAAGAGATTAGGTCAGAGACCTTTCCCATGACCTTGACACAAATTCCAGTTTACACTGACCAGCAGAGCACCTACTTGAATGGGACCTGTCCTGCCCTCTTTCTCACCTCTTTCTTCACCTTTTTTGAAGTGGCAAAACCAGAATAGAAAACCAAAATTCAGATAAAGGACTTTTTAATAACAAATCCCGCTTGGGTCTTCACTAATTTAAGGAAACTAAGGTATTTCATTCTATTTCTGATATTTAGCAATATTGACAGCCCTAATACGTATGCCCTTCAGATCAAACTGCTAAGCCAACTCTCTTTTACAAATTAAGCTGAAAAAAGACAGATGCCATAACTTGCGAGGCTGATAGGTAGTGACAATTGTGCTTGCATTTAAACACAAAGTGCTTTTCATTCCTTCTTGTGCATCATTCTCTAGTCAGAGAGCACCCAAACATTTTCACAGCAAGAACTGTATCTTAACAGTTTGTTTTATGGGCCACCTCTTGTGTCATAGGCGACCAACACAGATTGCTTCTCCTTACTGCTGGTTAACTACCAGTAGTACAGCAACTACTATTTATATCAAGCTCCTTATAATCAAAAAAGTATTTAGGTTTATGTCTTCTAAAGTGTATGGCTGTGGGTGTAAGCCAGTGTTCACTTATGGCCAGAGCTTTGTAATCATTTAGATAAGGACCTGCAAATTCCAGGGCAAAGGCAGCTATGTTGGCAGCAGGAAGATTTGCTTTCTGCATCTCTTTACAAACTGCGTGTGAGATTTCTGCAACTCAGAAATCTCTGCATACCCCCTGAGTAGGCTCCTGCATACCCCCTGACTAGGCTCTAGATCATGGGTGAGAGTAAATAGATGTGTAGAGGGTTTTTTCCAGGAGTAGGTATTACACCAGTGCTAATGAGGCAAAAAAAAAACCCATTTAGCTCCACTCCTCCCCTAATGAATCCATGCTTTTGCAGGTTCGCCTAGACTTCATGTCAGTGATTGCTCCTTCATCAGGCAAGTGAGCTTGAAAGGAACTGGGAGTAGGGTCATTAACAGATGAGAAGAAAAAAATGTGTAGCTAATCATGCAGTTTAATCCGCACAAGTGAAGAGGAGGGTCCAGACCAGACCCATGCACATAGCCACATCATTCAACACACTTTAGGCTCCTGGTTGGCTTTGGATCACAATTTGAATATGTTGATGACCAAGGAAAAAAAAGTGTTTTCCAAAGCATTCATCACAAGCCTAATTTGATCTCCTGTAAGTCAATAATGAATTCCTGGATTTCTGTCAACTGAAGCAAAGTTAAGCCAATGCTAAACAGTTTTGAAAAACTCACCCAAAAATATCTTATCCAGCCATTCAATTCCCATTAAGGATCTGCCTGTATAAATTCATAAGCAATGTAGACACACAGTTCCAACATGCAATTGAACTCCGCACAAACAGGACAGATGGTTTACGTGCAGTTAGCAAAATGCACACATCCCTGATCCTTTCACAAATAGGCATTTGATTTCTTTGCATGAAGAATTCAAGTGTATGCTTCAGCACATACATAGGCTATTGCCCACATTTTTGCAGAGGGGAAGAGGGCTGAAATAAAACTTTTTGTTGTTACATGACATCTTTGGAAGACATCTTTCTTCTTGAGCTATGCAACCTTTAAAATGAAAGTACGTTCTAGTTCACAGAAAAGCTTTGTGCTTTTTTAAAGATTATCTTGAAAGTTACTCAGTATTTTGTTGCTCTAAATGATTATGCCAGCTGCAAATCATAAAGGTTAAATATATGGCCCAAAACTAAGCAGAAGGCTAATCTCCCACAAAGGGACATAAGCCAAAGACCACATCAACCAAAGTAAGGATCTTACTGCTGCCCCTCAATTTTATAAGTAAGGTGTTCATATACAATCCCGGCAGAAAGACAGACAGATGAAGAAGGATGATACATGTGTGCTCCGTCGTGGGAATTTTGGATGAACTGCATGATTTGTCTAGATTTTTTTCAAGTAACAGGAAAGGAAAACTTGATTAGGAGGATGCTGGAAATCAGACAAGCAACTTCTTACAGAAAGGTTGATGACTTTTTCAAATTACTTCAATAGAAATCATCACAGCTATTAATATTCAATAGCTGAGTAAGAGCTCTTTAAAAATAAATAGAGGAGGCATTTGTGTATTTAAAGTAGAAGTTACTTATCTATCTGTAAGATCTCTCTGGGGACCTGTGCACTTCTTAGTGACCAACATTCAATTTCCCTGTGAGTTTACCCTAACATCTTCACACCAGAGGGGAACTACATTTCTTGCTCAGTGTTTGAATGGCTGCTTCCTCCTCAGCCCCAAGCAGGGGCTGCTTGTCAGGGGATCCCTGAAAGCCAGCTGTCTCCGAGTGGCTTTCTAGACACACTAGGACAGCAGCTCTGGTTTTCAGCTCCCAACCCATTTTAAAATGTGCAGCAGAAGTTTGCTGCTATTCAGAGCACTAGAGGACTTTCCTCAGCCTTCTTCCTGTCACCACTCTACCATACATGCTTTGTAAACATTTTCAATCATCATAGCTATAAAAAGTGAAGCTTTATAATAGCAAAATACTTATTTGTCTCCTTTAGTGCTTGTCTGTAATTCAGTTTAATAATGCTGCACCTTCTTGTGGTCTCTCATTGCCTAGAGGATACTTTGTATTGATTAAAGTCATTGGGTAGGTCTCTGTAACAAGCAACTACATAAAATACAGACAGAAAGAGGAAAGACCTTCCTCAGACGAAAAACACACTTATCAGAGTAACAAAGCTTTTGATTTGGAGAATAATTTAGAAGAAATACAAAAGGAAAGAAATCTAGTGCTGAAATAGAAACCTTCATGGAAACAATAGGAAAATACCCACTCTGTTGCTCTCTGTTCTTTCCTAAGCAGTCTGACCAGTCCCATCATAGAATATAAAATATTATTCTGTACACATTGTGTCAAACCCCAGTGGGTGTGTATAATGAGTGCAACCCTTATCTAAATTCCAAAATAATGGGGTTTTTTTCCCAAATGTAGTTACAGATAATGAATAATCAAATGTTATGTGATAAATGGCAAAAAGTGATCCAAACTATTATGCTTATTTGATCAATTATCTGAGAAATATCATTTGTATTGCTATGACTGAAAGTAAAATACTCAGAGGCCTTTGACCCATTTGAAATGGGCAAGAGCTAAGAAATTTCTTTCATTCCAGCTCCAATATAATGAGAGCTCTTTCAGTCCTGTAGAATTTTTTCCCAGAGCACACATTTTCTAATGTGCTTAAGGCATGTAAGAAAAAGGGAATAATAAAAGCAAGCAAACAAACAAACAAAACCCATATATGTAAAGAGGCTCAGCAAAATATGTGGACACCATCACCAAAGAGCTCTTCGGGATCCCTCCTCCCCACAGGGACCAGACCCTATGCCTGACCACCAGGCTCCCCACAGCAAGTGTGGGAGTGTAGGCATCTGACAGGATGCAGACTGCTGCTCTGCACAACCAGAAGGAAGCAATATAGACGCCTTTCATGTACAAGTTTACAGGCCAGTGCTCTCCACTAAAAAGCAGCGGCAATTTCTGCTTTCCCTTCTTTGATAGTGATTTCTTGAAGCAAGCTGTGGTTGACAAATAAAAATATTCCTTAGATCATATTAGTTACAGAGTGACAGTGATGTCAGGACACCAACTTTTACAACAGTATAAAATGTAAGCCAACAAGCATTATTGTCAGCTCCTCTCACCCACGAGGGAAGATTGTGCCTGGGCTTTATTGACAACATTAGCTGCTAAGGTATCTTTACTTTTTGCTCTTCAAAAGCAGGAATTGTGCTAGAAGACACTACACACTGTGTAGAAACTCAGGAACTGTGGAAACGTTAAGAACCTCTTCATGTTTAATGGTGCCTCAAGATCTTAAAACTAAGCTTTGGGATCTCGTGATTGGAACCCAAATATCTATATTGCTCCCAAACTGCCCAAATGACTGGCTCTCAGATGAAAAGTAAAGCCTCCCTTTTTAATTCAGTCTGTTTTTAACTTGGCAATGGTTGCACTCACTAGTGGGTAGCCTCAAAGCAGTCATGACCAATGGACTAAGTATTTCTCACTAGAAGTAACATTTGTGCTGATTTACACCTCTCAGACTACTAACCACCCAATAGGCACAACTCAAAAATAATATTTAGAAATGCTTTTGGACAATGTATAAGTTACTGTTTTCTTATGCGCTGAGATGGATGTGTTTTTTGTGCAGTACAGATCTACCACCAAAGCTAATTTTTATGGCCATGCCTTTTTCTTACTGACGTTCATGTGCACCACTCTTTTCACATGGTAATATTCATGAAGGATCACAGATCATGCAAATTTGAAAGATGCTGGAAAAAACTCCATAGATGGCTTCCTCAGAACAGCAATCTAGCACTAATTGCCTCAGCCGTACAAGAGGAAATATAGTCTTAAGACCTAGAATTCTCTTTTTCAGAAGGTGCCTGGGCCTGAAGACATATTTGTGTTCCTAACTGTAAGCATGTGAATAATCCCATTAGAGAGATTTTGTGACTGGTTTTATGCTTGAAGTTAAAATCACAGTAAGTGTTTAGAGGATCTGTGCCTAAAGGTAGGAGTCAATATTGAAAGAAAAAAGCTGGTTGTTAAGACATCAGCTTCTTTTTGTTTTGAGAATGATACCATTTTCTATCTTAACTGCTGGAAATTGCAGGAACTGAAAATTCAATTTTCTTTTTAATACATAATTCATTGTTCTTCTGTTGTTTTATGTTTTATTTCACTTTTTCTGTGAAATTACTAGAGCTGGGAATTTCTCCCGTGTTTTGGTTTTTTTTTTCCACAAGGCCTGATAGGGAGGAATAAATGCTATAAAAAAATTGTTACTGGCCACTGCATTGAATAATTTTAGTAGCAGACTTTGATACTAAATCTTTGTTATCCATTTAGAGACATCTGAGTCATACTTAAATATATCTATAGCTAACATTTTAAATAAAACAATTAAATAGATTCCTGAAAGAAATCTACCTAAGAGTTACAGAATTTTTGAATGCATTTTTTCTACTCAAGCTACAACAAGTTCAATACTTATATAAAATCATTACATGAAACATTAATAAAGCACTAGTAGACACATTTGAAATATTTCACGGCAGACAACCGACCCTTCAGGCATTTTCTTTGGCAATTCTTAATAAACCACGAACTCCAGAATTACTACAAGTCCTCAAAGCTGATGTACATCACTATGTAGTACCGTACCTCATCCATGAGAAAATAAGAAGGTTCCCCCATTCCATGTCTCTTGGGCTGAACATTTTACCTCAGATGGCATGAACAGTTTAAACAACTTCCAATTTACAGCTGTTCAGCAGTGCAATCCAGGACCTGTGGGTATGAATCATAGATACTGACCCACAAGGGTGCTCTCTGGTGTAGGTTTAGTCTGGAATTAACAACCAGCAGCTTGCCTGTAACCATACATTCAATGTGTTTTCCAGATTTTAAGAATATAAACTCTATAATTTGAGGCTAAGAATCACAACCAAGACTAACATTTCACTCCAAAGGAGGTAGCACGGGTACATAAATGAAAGAAAGAATCCAAAATAATCTCATGTAACCTATGTAGATAGCTGAGACACTAGACACATACCTTCTCTGGTGACATTTTCTGTTTGTACTTACAACTTGAATACTGTGTAGTACAAGAAATTCCAGTGTCTTCACAGTGTCTGACTGCTCTCCTATACAGGATTCACAGATTAGTTAATTACATTTTGCTAGGTGAAGTGTGGTGGTGGTGGCTGCTGAAAACAGCAAGTGATACTAAAAATATCAGTCTCAGAAAGGAGCTGCAGGATGTTTCCCAAAGCCCAGAGCAAAAAGTATCTACATGTAATGTCATTTGAAGATTTTCTTTATACAAATCTTTCAAGAGAGATAATCACCATGTGGCAGGTGTAAAGGAACGGTAATAGCTTATCTAGCTTCGAAGTTTCAACAACCTAGGAAAAGAAACAGCAATCCTATCATAAAGAAATACCAAAAGAAGCTGCAACTTTACATCTTTATCATACAAATTCATGACCTCCCTGGGGTCCAGTCCTAAGCAATCCAGCTTTCTTTGCAAGCAACTATTTCTGTCACCTCCATACAAAATAAGTCCAGCCTCTACAACAAAATTATAAAGGCACACTGGGAATAACATGGTCAAATGTCCTAGAGTAACTACATTAGGAGTTATGATCTGTCTATATTACACATCCTTACCTTCTGTCATGAATAAAATGCTACCACATTCTGTTAAATACTCAGGCCCCTCCCTTACGTTCACAGACACTGATGAAAACTGGAAGTCAAGTTTCTCACAGAAATGATGGATACTCACAAGGGCTCTTGCTAAAAAGGCTCATCAAACTGGCAAACAATATACTAACAGTTCTAGGGAGAGGTTGCTGCTTATCCAGTTTCTCTGAGTTTTTCTCATTGGTGAAATAGATGACAACACCAACAACTCAACTCTTTCATAAGAAAGAGGTGACCTAGTTCTACTTTATGACACCTGTCTTCAGAATTCTGGGGTGGGTAAGTCCAAGAGAGAAGTACATTTATTCCTCTCTTACAGAACTTGCTAGGTAATTATTTTCTTACTTGGTACATACTGTGGCTGCATCTGGTAAGCATTTTGAGATGCCAGTATAATGGAGAGCACACGTGGGAAGAAAGATTAGTGTGGCTGCTGAAGATACAGATGTGATTTTAAAAACCATGCAGAAGATGTCAGAACTCTAATCATCTTCTGGTCTAAAGGGAATCCAACCTACGTGTGAAAAATTAGTGTCTCCTTATGTGATCTCCACCACATAGCTCCAGGAGAGTTAGCAGTGGAAACTGTGAATCTTGACATGCCTTCTGTGATAGAGACAGGTCATCTTTTTGCCTACTCAGTGCATTAGTCCCACAGTGTGTGATAGAAGACACTTAAAGTTTACAAGAATTCTGGTATAAGAACAATCCATCAAGGGCTGTAAAATGCCTTGGTGATACTTCTGGCTCAGGAAGTTCCTGATCTGCTTGTTTCTGGAGGCTGGAAGAATGCATCCCTGAAGTGTGCCTGCTCTGTTCAGTGTCAGTGAGGTTATTGACTGCTGTCAGAAACACAAAATGGACTGAAGACTTTTAGTCTGTTTCAGTACAGTTATTCTAAAGCTGTTATTAAAACAAAAAGTTGGTCCGAGTGTGATTTTTAGTGGCACCAACGATCAAAACCCTGTCTAAAGTCAATGGCAATTATAGAATCATAGAATAGTTAGGGTTGGAAAGGACCTCAAGATCATCTAGTTCCAATCCCCCTGCCATGGGCAGGGACACCTCACACTAAACCATACCATCCAAGGCTATGTCCAACCTGGCCTTGAACACCACCAGCCATGGAGCACTCCCAACTTCCCTGGGCAACCCATTCCAGTGCCTCACCAAACTTACAGTAAAGAATTTCTTCCTCATATGCAATCTAAACTTCCCCTGTTTAAGTTTGAACCCATTACCCCTTGTCCTCTCACTACAGTCCCTCATGAAGAGTCCCTCCCCAGCATCCCTATAGGCCCCCTTCAGATATTGGAAGGCTGCTATGAGGTCTCCACGCAGCCTTCTCTTCTCCAGGCTCAACAGCTCCAACTTTCTCAGCCTATCTTTATGCAGGAGGTGCTGCAGTCCCCTGATCATCCTCGTGGCCCTCCTCTGGACTTGTTCCAACAGTTCCATGTCCTTTTGATGTTGAGGACAACAGAACTGCACACAATACTGCAAGTGAGGTCTCACAAGAGCAGAGTAGAGGTTCAAACCTTCAAAAAAAAAAAATCAAAGTATTTTATTTGAAATTAACAACCAAATTTGAAACTGACAGCCGGTCTGAATATTACCATTGTAAATGGCACAGCATTCTCCTGGCACAGATACCCTTTCGAGGAAAACCTTAGGAATATCCTGCAATTCATGTTAATAGGAAAGCTGAGAAAACACAGGCTTACACAGCAGTGCCAGCTCCTGTGACTTTATCATAAACCTGACAATATTTCATGTTTCCTTTAAGGTCTAAAAGCCTGGATTTATTATGAGAATCTCAGATTATATATTTGAAAAGGTAAGCTTCTGGTTCTCATGGCTACAGAGAAAGCTTGCAAATCTGAATTTTAGACTTCATAATCAGAAAATAAGAACCTCTACAATCTTTATGTTAACAGAAAAAAGAAAAAAGGAAAGAAAGAAAGAAAGAAAGAAGACTGTAAGCCAAACTCCTCTTTTTTGGAAACCTGACTCACAATTTGAACGCTTTGATTTGGTATTAATGCTTAACTTCAGTTTTGCAAAACAGTCACATTAATGTCTAAGTGTTCATGTTTTCCGTATAAATTTGGCAGGCTTATGCATTTTTGTGTAGTTTTATGACTGGTCAATACTAGTTTGTGAAGACCTTAAACACAAGTCCTTTCTATCACGAACAACTCCTTTTCCCCGTACTATTTCTGGATCATGACCCATTTCTTAGATTTCCATGTCCAAAACTAAGGAAGCAAACATTTATATTTAGAGCACATACATATTCAAAGTATGCTGAAGCTCACTGGCCTTTATCAGCACTGCTGGACTTTGGTATCAGTAAAGCTCTCAGCACAGTGCTCTGTGTGCTCTGTGCTGAGAGCCCTTATATTGGATTCAGAGCAATGTGCATTTTGCACTTTACTGACTCCCTCCCAAGAGCAAATGTTTAGTTTCTCCCAGGTTTAACTGCGATTAATTATTATTGCTGGCAGAAATGATAAAAACAGATTTAGAAATGATAGTATGGAGATACCTTGCTGAGTAATGTCCATCTTCGGTCTTGTTGAAGTTGCTGCCTTGACTTCTGCTTTCAGCTGTCACTAAGAGGTTCCCAGTTGCCTGTGGACAGATGGCAACATCCTTGCAGTACACCCAACTTCCTGACAGGTCTCTGGCCTGGCTAAGAGGGCCAACCGAGCTGGTCATGGAACATATGTCATGAGCCCCTATCCCAGACCAGGCTTGCCTTGATCTCCTGTGTTGGATTCACTCTTACTTCTCCCTAAGTCTGCCTTCCATGGGAGGATTAGCAGGTGTAAAGGAACAAGTATCAGCCCGATAACCACAATGTGAGTTCATAGTGCAATTGTTAGGGCTGCACCTAATAGTTTGTAGGATCACTTTGTGATCCTCTGCAAAAGTTTTCTCCTGCCTTTCCATCTGCAGAGCTTTTGCAGGAGCTTGCTTTCTACAGAGCTCCCCAGCTGTGCCCTGCTTTCCAGAAGCTTTCTCTGATGTTTTCTGTTCATGCTGCTGCGAGAGAGACAAAGTTCCTATACTACACCCTACTCTCTTGAGACAGGAAATACAGTATAACCAAACACTTTTTCTGTGACATTTACTTAAGGCTACAGAGAAGAGATGACATGAACACAGACCTCTGAAGACAGGAGTGATGAGTGGAGCATGCTGACCCTCAGGTACCTCATTCACCTGAATAACCGTCTCTGATAGCAAGTCTGCATGTTACTACCTCTGTCTGCTGGAAACAGATGACTTAGCAAGGTTGTATCACAAAGTGAGTTGGTCATAAAGGGAGTTCAACCAACTACATCCATAACCTGTGCAGGTAAAAGACAGCCTCCAAAGGGCAATATAAACAGAAGACCAAAAATAAACCTGAGGATGGCTTTGTGTTTCACAGCTTGTTCTGTGACAAGAATGTTACCCATGCTTGGTGCTCCTCTAGGAAGCTTCGTAACAAGAAGCAGTCCCTGATCATTTAAAGCTGCCAGGCCTCTCCAGCTCTGGATCAAGACAAGGCCCCCTGGGAGCCAGCCAGGCAGATCTGGGACCTTGCTGCCCCTCCCTGTGTGCCCATGGGGGCACGGCCACAGCCACCATTTTAGAGCCTGGATATATTTCATCCCAAATACAGATTCATTAAATAAACACCAGAAAAATCATTCTCTCACTAACATGCAATTTTTTTCTGCCTTTCACCTCCATACAGGAAGATTTAAATAGATACTGATAACATTTTATGTCTGATTAAAAAGAGAAAAAAATAATAATATTGAAACTTGTCTCCAGCATGAATTATAGAACATGTATGTTTTGATAACTGCTTATTGGTACATAAAAATCTAAGATACAGCCTTGCGTTATCCCCAGCAGAAAATTAATATCACTTAATTCTTGCTAGCTTTTCCCCAGAGCAAATTTACTGAACTGTCCTGTTTTAGGGAGACTGTAAGGCAGGGGAGTGCAGTCCACACAAATGTTTTTGGTGCTTTGTCATCAAAAATTTCAGGGGGTGGAGGAGAAGAAGGGTGGGAGACCTCCTGATCTCAGAGCACTCCTAGATATCAGTAGTTCCTGACAAAGCCTAAATGAATCTTAGTAGGGAAGAATACCAGTAAGGTTCTGTAAACAGATTTTAAATGCAAATGTATTTTTTTTAAAAGTCCAGTAACTTCAGTGTCATGCTTTCTGTTGTGCATAATACGTAGTGACCAAAAAGTTGCATCTTTACTTGCACCCTGAATAGCTAGAACTGAAGTGTGTCTGAAAACAAAGATTATACAATAAATAATTGGGAAATACCATTATAAACACCACTATAACCCCCATGTGGCATTTGCATGCATCCAATAACTGTTGATTAACCATTCCCAGCTGCTAATAGTAAAGTAAGAACTTGCTCAGTCCTTAACCAATCTAAAGTTAACAAGGCCCCAATATCACTTTGTTCCTGACCAGTCTTGAATCTACATGGGGTTTACTCCCCTCAGAGAAACTGCACAGCCTAACACGCAACTCTGACAAAATCCAGCAATGAGCCTATTGCTATGAAGTAGTTAATAAGGTAATTCTAGAAGCCCAAGTTTGTTTCCGTAGCTACATAACATCACACAAACATTTTGGTTGCAATTTTGTGGCAATGGTTTCACAGTTATTTGATTAAAATGCAGTGCCATACTGCTTGGAGCCTGGGAGTGTCTGATATCAGTGAAAGCTCTTTAGAAGTGCTACAATTTAAAATTACAGCTTACCCTATTTGAAGGGATATTTTTAGTCTATTTATTCAGAGTATAAATATAGTTCTATACATCACTGGTTTAATGTCTCTTGAGCTGGTCAGAAAGACGCTTTGCCCAGCACCAGAAAAGGTCAACAAATGGGTATCTTTTCTTTTTTCCTTCCTTTCTTTTTTTGTGAAACAGCATTAAGTGCTTCAGAAAGCAAAGTATCTTGTCAGCAAAGGCTGCTGACCTACTTATAGGAAATACTCCTATTGAAAAGGGCTTTTTCCAAGATCTATCATTTCAAACAAAAACATATCTAAAATTAGGTGGAAAGTGTTTAAGGGATCCCTGAGCAAAGATAATCAAAAGAATAAAAGGCAAGAGAAGGGGAATGGTGACCAGGCAGTCAGGAGGAGTGATGTAGTGCCTATTTCTATGAATGGCTATTCTCTGGCTTTAATATCAACAGCTTTACAAGTTATTTATTTCTGACTATTTGTTTGGGTGTCAGAGGAATGTTTGCAACTGCAAGCCTCTGGAAACCAAAGTTTTATGTACGTACAAAGGGCACAGTAGCAACAGTGCAGACAGCCACAACTCTGCTCAGCTGTCACTTTTGCCCTTGACCTAAAGGAACCTTCCCTTCCACACAACAACCAACAGCACACATTTGGTTTCTGTGCTAATGTAACTCTGGCTTTCCCTTGAGCTGAGTTTGCTAGTAGTACTGACCCATGACAAATTCTTCAAGAAGCAGCAGGGTTGGGTTAATTTCAGATTTAATGTGTGCTGGAAAAATGGAATAGATAGAATTTAATCTGATAATGAACTCTCCTAAACACATAGACTCTGACTAGAAGAGCAATCTCAGTCTCACTATAATTTAAGGACTTGAGCACCTAGAAGAGACCACAAAGACTAAGTAGGCTGTGCAGTTCACATCTCAGTGGAATGGCTACCAGAAAAGAAAAAATCCAAAAACATAACAGCAGAGCCACTTACGCCTGGTGTTTCTCAGCATCTTATTTGGGAGGCACAGCAATCCACTGTCTTTCATATTATGGACTGATTGAAATGTGTGTGTGGGAGGAAAACCATGTAATGTCCCTTTGTTGAGGGAGAGGGAAGTTTTTTTGAAGTGAATGTCCACAAATAGAGGAAATTGGCAGTCAAAATCTGAGAAAAGAAAGTGAGAATTCTGTATATGCAGAGAAAGATTTCTGACCAGGAGGTAGAATCATAGAATAGTTAGGGTTGGAAAGGACCTCAAGATCATCTAGCTCCAAACCCCCTGCCATGGGCAGGGACACCTCACACTAAACCATGCCACCCAAGGCTATGTCCAACCTGGCCTTGAACACCACCAGCCATGGAGCATTCACAACTTCCCTGGGCAACCCATTCCAGTGCCTCACCAAACTTACGGTAAAGAATTTCTTCCTTATATCCAATCTAAACTTCCCCTGGTTAAGTTTGAACCTGTTACCCCTTGTCCTCTCACTGCAGTCCCTCATGAAGAGTCCCTCCCCAGCATCCCTATAGGCCCCCTTCAGATGTTGGAAGGCTGCTATGAGGTTTCCATGCAGCCTTCTCTTCTCCAGGCTCAACAGCCCCACCTTTCTCAGCCTATCTTCATATGGGAGGTGCTGCAGTCCCCTGATCATCCTCGTGGCCCTCCTCTGGACTTCTTCCAACAGTTCCATGTCCTTTTGATGTTGAGGACACCAGAACTGCACACAATACTCCAAGTGAGGTCTCAGGAGAGCAGAGTAGAGGGGCAGGATCACCTCCCTTCGACCTGCTGGTCACACTCCTTTTGATGCAGCCCAGGATACGGTTGGCTTTCTGGACTGCGAGCGCACACTGCCGGCACATGTTCATTTTCTCATCGATCAACACCCCCAAGTCCTTCTCCGCAAGGCTGCTCTGAATCTCTTCCCTGCCCAATCTGTAGCTGTGCCTGGGATTGGTCCGACCCAGGTATAGGACCTTGCACTTGTCATGGTTAAACTTCATCAGGTTGGCATCAGCCCACCTCACAAGCATGTCAAGGTCCCTCTGGATGGCATTCCTTCCCTCCAGTGTATCAACCTGAACCACACAGCTTGGTGTCATCGGCAAACTTGAACAAGACCCGTCCCAACAATGATCCCTGAGGGACACCACTCGTTACTGGTCTCCAGCTGCACACTGAGCCATTGAGCACAACTCTTTGCATGCAGCCATTCAGCCACTTCTTTATCCACCAAGTGGTCCACCTATCAAATTGACATGCTCTCCAACTTAGAGATAAGGATGTCATGTGAGAGAGTGTCAAACACTTTGCACAAGTCCAGGTAGATGACATCAACTGCTCTACCCCTGTCCATCAGTTCCAGTAGCCCCATCCTAGAAGGCCACCAGATTGGCTAGGCAGGATTTCCCCTTAGTGAAGCCATGCTGGCTGTCACCAACCACCTTGTTGTTTTACTATGTGCCTCAGCATGCCTTCCAGGAGAATCCGCTCCAAGATTTTACCAGGCCCAGAGGTGAGGCTGACTGCTCTGTAGTTCCCCAGCTCATCCATTTTCCCCTTCTTGAAAATGGGGGCTATAGCTTCCCTTTTTCCAGTCACCGGGAACTTCACCTGACTGCTACGATTTTTCAAATATGGTGGACAGTGGCTTAGCAACTTCACTTGCCAGCTCCTTCAGGACCCATGCGATGGATTTCATCAGGTCCCATGGGCTTGTGTACGTTCAGGTTCTTAAGATGGTCTCGAACCTGATCCTCTCCTACAGTGGGCCCAGGGTCTTCATTCTCACTGTCCCTTCTTCTGACTTCCATGACTTGGGTGGTGTGGTCAGAGCATTTTCCGGTGAAGACTGAGGCAAAGAAGTTATTAAGAACCTCAGCCTTCTCCAAATCCAGGGTAGCCAGTTCTCCCGATAGCTTCTGGAGAGGGCCCACGTTGTCCCTAGCCTGTCTTTTATTTGCAATGTACCTATAGAATCCCTTCCTGTTACTTTTCACATCCCTAGCCAAGTTTAATTCTAAGTGGGCCTTAGCTTTCCTAACCTGGTCCCTAGCTTCCCAGACAACATCCCTGTATTCTTCCCAGGCCACCTGTCCTTGCTTCCACCTTCTATAAGCCTCTTTTTTTCCCCTCAGCATTTCCTCAGCAGCTCCTTATCCATCCAAGGAGATCTCCTGGCCCTCCTGTAGCACTTCCTTCTAGTTGGCATACAACACTCCTGAGCTTGCAGCAGGTGATCCTTGAATATTAACCAACAGTCTTGGGTCCCCCTGCCCTCTAGGGCTATATCCCATGGAATCTTACTGAGCAGGTTCCTGAAGAGGCCAAAGTCTGCTCTCTTGAAGTCCAGGGCAGTGAGCTTGCTGCACGCTCTTCTCACTGTCCTGAGGATCTCTAATTTGACCATCTTGTGATCACTGCCATCAAGGCTGCCCTGGAGCGTCACATTTCCAGCCTGCTCTTCCCCGTTGGTGAGCACGAGGTCAAGTATGGCACCTCTCCTTGTCGGCTCCTCTATTACTTGCAGGAGGAAGTTGTCTTCCACACAATTGAGGAACTTCCTGGATTCCTTGTGCCTGGCAGTACCACCCCTCCAACAGATATCAGTGTGGTTGAAGTCCCCCATGAGAACAAGGGCCTGCGATCATGAGGCTGTTCCTATCTGTCTCTAGAGCAATTACAACACAGGCACACAGTCATGAAGACCACCCTGAGAAATACATGTTGTGTATTCCAAAGCGTGTAATAGCTATTCAGGCACAACTTCTTCTTAAGACTTAATTTTGGAGATGACCTTTTTAGTACTACCTTACAACAAATAATCAGTTTGGCTGCGATGGAGCCAGGTTTCAGTGAGGAATACTGTTCTGTTGAATTTTGAATTAAATTTTTTTGTTTGTTTGACTAGATAGTAATGAAATTCTCCCCCAAAATCATGCACCAAAGATGCAAGAGAGACATTGCATGACATTTCAATCCTGTTCCCAGCTCATTATAAGTCTGGGCATCTTTGTATGTCCCAGTTTTTCACTGGCAAATCTCTTCATCTCATCCGTGCAATCTGAGGCCACAGTCTTAACGTTTAATGTGCTTCTCAGAAGCTGATGTGACTAAATAGTAGAATTTAAAAAAAAAAAAAATCATTTTAGCTTAATCCTTATTTCAAGTACCTGACACTTCTTTTATTCCTTCATTTATGCCCTCCATTTCAGAAAACAGATATTTATACTTTCTCAGGACTATTAAAATGCAAGGAGTGATCTGGAGAAATAGTCTCCCCAAGCTGCAGCGCAGAGGCTGTCGATCGCAGGCTCTGCACTCGCCTGGTGTGTGGAATACATATCAACGTCAAGGGGAGTTCCTCCCGCAGAACAAAGGTGGAATGTGCAAGCAGGAATGGCATGGGGCGCCGCCGAAAATGAAGGGGGCTTCTCCTGTTGGTCAGATGAAGGATAAATACAGTCTCCATTACAGTCAAAAACGGTGTGACACAAGCAGTTTTCCTGATGATTTTTATCTCACCCTAAAGAAACCATTAAAAAAACCCAAACACAAATGCATAGCCTATAAAATGAAAATATTGAGAAGCTCTTTTACACTCCAGTGAAAACCCCAAGGAGAGGATGCTAATTTCTGTGTTGCTTGTATTGGTTTGTGTTCCCCGAGCTCTCTAAATCAAATTCACAGTATCTGCAGGCTATGATGGGACACCCCTAAACACTGCAGTTCTCACAACAGAAAACCTGTGAGCTTCAGCATACAGACAGCCCTTTCTGAATTCTGCTTATGGAAGCTGGGTGGGCTCTACTGTGTTCTCAGCTACCAGCTCCCCTTTTGATTTCTTTGTGAGATATTATGTACATAATAAGAAATATATACTTTAACCCACTACTTTTAAAAATCTATATGAACCATATGCTCAGTAAGAGAAGTAAAACTTGTTAGCTCTTTCCCAAAATGCTTTTGTATTTTCTAATTGCTACAGATTATTAATGATTATTTTTACATAACTTGAAGTCTTAGAACTACACACAGTAGTCCACATCCTAGTTCTCCCAAGAGAAAAAACATTTCTTATTTACAGGACTGAAATACAGCAGATAGATGACAACGTGATCACTGCCTAACGTATCACCTACACCACGGCAAGAATTGCACCTGGGAAGTGTTTATAATAACCAGAAAGACAGTCCTCTCTAAGATATTTTAGGATGTGACTCATGATAATGACTAATAGGAAGTAATTTTACTCATAAGACTGGTCTGGTCTGTCCCTAATCCATCTGTTAGTCTTGCTCCTACAAAAGGCAAAACAATTTGGCAGAATGTTTTTACACAGATAGAATACATTTGCACGATAGACTCTCTATTGCTGCTGGAAAAGCAAGCCATTATAGCATGAGAATATACTGTAGGAATTCCTTTTTGGATAACATTTTTGCAATGGCAGTTCCAGGTGAGCCATCTAGAGGCAAAACCAAGATTTTCTTAGAGAATACTCCACACTAGTGGTGTAATGAATTCCTCTCAAATAAAGATCCTAAAAAATTCATATCATCATATGTACGAAGAGCTGAGAGAGTGCCATCTGTTAAATTCATAAACTTCTTACATGCTTTAATTTCCTCTACTCACACTATGAGTTTAACAGCTTCCTCTGCTTCTAAAATGATTTCTAAGAGTTGTTTGGATTGCTTTATGCTAATGCAGTATCAAGAAAAACCCATGTTAATTAAAATAAGTAATATACCAATTAAAAGAGAGAATGTAGATTTAAAAAACCTGGAAATCTCTTCCTGTTCTTGACTCTGTGTGACACTGAGAAATTCTCCTAGCCAGTGTTAGTTTTACCACCCATCAAGTATGGCTCATAATTTTAGTGTCTTCATAAAGCACTTTATGATCTTTGGATGAAATACCAAAACACTACAATAAAGATACACACACAGTAAATACAATGAATGGCCACATTTTGCCTTTACTTCCCTCTGCTTAATCCTATTAAAAATCAAAACTACACAGTACATAAATCAGATCAGGGCAAGCAGTCTTCTCTGCACTTAGCAGTAGCAGCATCACAGGACAGCTTACGAAAGGAGGATAAAAGTCACCACTCTGAAACACAGCTGGGGTTATCTTAGAGTAGCAGTGCATCTGGTACACCCTGTGGCAGAGTTTAGAGTGGGTAGTCAAAGGCTTATTTACTATTCAAATTGCTAAATGACTTTGAAAACATTTCTATTTATACAAAATTTCCCTATGAGGTCTAACTGAACCCTACGGAAATACAAGACTTTTTTCTCAACATGCTGGCTAAAGTAATGTAGCCAAAAAACCTGACCTCTTCTGCAGGCCCAGCGCTTGCAGCTGATTACAGGGTACAGTGACAGCAGGGCTGCCAAGGCTCTGAATTGGAAGGTACAGCTTTAGCCCCAAGGACACAGGAGTCCCAAATCCAGCTGAGACTACCCTTATTTAGAAGTTGCTGGTGTCCAGTGCAGCCATAGCTACCCCAGCTACTAAAAGTAGAGGCAGATGCTCTGCCTTCATACCAATTACAGTGACTGCAATGGGAAACAGAAGTGAAAAACCTCACTTAGTGGCGTTATTCCTAGCCCACATGTGGACATCTTTGCTAGAGACATACTTACCCTTGGGAGTTTCAAGAGCCCTTCCTGGACTACCATCAAGGCCTGAAAGTCCATTTAAAAAAATCTGTGCAAAGCCTCAGCTGTAATCTGTCTACCATTTAGCTTTTCTCTGTAGTATAAAACATGAAACCTACATCAGCATATGTCAGGCTGGACACACACTGCACATGAGTACTGTTGTGTGATGCTGAGGGTGGAGATTGTTCACATGGAGATCATTGTGGTTGGGAGTTTTGGGAAAGCAAGAAAGGATGGGGGTAAGGCTGGTGATCTTCTCACCCTTCCTCAAGTTCACACGGCATGTTGGGATAGCCACTCTGGGAAAACATTGTGTTCCTGTCAGAAAAATGAACAGATAAGGGCAAGGGGCCAACAGAGTGATGGGTCCCACTGGGAGCAGAATGAATCACAGTGTGTCTCCTAGCCTTGAAACACAGGCTTTTCATGCAGCATGACTCAATGCTGGGTGTTAAGGATTCATGGACAAAGGTGAAAGATGGGCAGCTGCCTGCACATCAGCCCATGAGTGGGTCACTGCCCTGTGCAACAGGTAACAAAGCCAAAATACAAGAACACATGGATTTCTGCCTGAACATCTACTACAAGAGCTGGTGTTTTACAGGGGCTCCTAGAGACAGGGCTGACCAAGCTCACAAACTCACTATCTTAGCTCCTGGGGTGTGATTTGGACAAGGAGATCTGACCCCATGTCTGTTCCTTTCTGTACATCTGGCTTTGGTGAGCCATGGGCAGCCCTCCACCTGGCTTGCAGCATGCTCCAGATGCACACCACTATCTTCTGTGGAAGGGGCCAGTTGGACTCCTGTCCCCACTTTCTTCAGACAGCTGTGATCTCCTGCAGCTTCCCTCCCTGACCCAAGATCGTAAATGCTTGATAATATATTTGTACAGTTCTTCTTTCACTCTTGTTTTTTGGGAACTACAGAGGATTTCTGTTAACCATTTAAATGTGCCAGTAATTGCCCTCATGTAGTTGAAGATACCTAATATTAGCCTAATATAAGCATTCACTGATTTTCCACAGATACAAGCAAGGTAATCCTCATATATATATCTCAGACACTTATTCAGACAGAACAAATAGATTCCATCCTACAGCTGTTTCCTAGGTAACTGAACCAGGACCACAAAAACAGACTGTGTGCAGCTTAAAGAGTCAAAACAACAAAACTGCAGCATTCCTTTCTGTCTCCAAACTTACTTTGTGGGAACATAAATATGACAAAAATGTTTCAAGAATGAAATATGCAACTGGAAAACATGCACCTTTTCTCATATAGCCAAAACATGATCCCAAGACTCCTATGATATATCAGTTCTGTAAGCCACACAGAACAGCCTTGCCTACATTTGGATTTCTGCCAGCGCCCAAACCCCTGGAAAGCTGCAGAAAGCAGTCACCAAAAACTGTAGTTGTATGTCTCAGTGTGAAATCTAGCAAAATTCTTGGTCTCTGTAGGCAATGTAAGGGCTCCCTATTGCTAACAAGCTGGAAGGTCGCAGCGGATGGTACCACTTTGCATCAGCAAGGCGTAAACAGATTTTTTCCTTAGTGAAACTGCCTGCACCCATAATGCAGACATGCTGCAGGAAAGGGCAACCAGATCCTGTGAAGCCCTGTTCTACCTTATTTTGCCCATGACACAGACTACCAGATTTGCTTGTCTACTTTTTTCAATCATATACTCATCAGCAGATGTGACTATCTTAGTTTGGTTTTGGATTTGGGGGGGTTGGGTTATTTTTGTTGTTGTTTCGGTGTTGGTATTTTTTTTTTAGTTTGCTTTCGGCAAACTTCAGCATCTGTCTTTGTGGGACATCACATCTTTTCACAAATTTGCATTCCTATTGGATTAACAACACTTGCTGATGGCCCTTTTTCTTGTGGGCTGCTTTTTGCCACCCAGAGCAGCCTGGGCACCTTTACCACGCTGGAACAGTTCCCAGATCTGTGTGCTGACGGCCAGCCTGGGGAGCCAGCAGCAGTGCCTGCTTTACTCAGGGATAGAGGGAGATCCTGCCACTGAGCATTCCCTTCTTGCACCCCCCAAGAAGGGCAACATTTAGTGCAAAGGGCTCTGCTGTCACACCAGCAAGTTGGAGGAAAACAAAACAAAACACCATAATCTTTGACAGGGAAATAGGCAGGTGCACCTTTGCACCTGCAGCAACAACAAAGGGAGAGCAGCTGTGGAAAATGCATGTTGGTAGACAAAGGCAAAATTATTCGGCTTCCCACAGTGCAAAAGTTCTGCTAGGACCTTACATTCATCTAGTAAAATTAGGGGAAACAAAATACATTATGCTGGGTATACTCTCATTTAATCTATGGAAATAATAATATGCAAGTAATCAGCTGCTTAGTGATGTTTTGTGACACTGTAATAATTGCTTCCAAATACATATTATGCTGGTTGAAATAAATATATTTGTTTTATTGTGCAGAGCTGTGCAACACTATTTTTGACTTATGGAACAATATCTTTTTGTGTGTTAGAATCACTATAAATGTATACTCTAATGATAAAAGCCTGATAAATAAATATTTAACTAAATTTTGTTAGCCATAGGGCCATGGAAAGGCAAATATTTGATCCTCAGTGGAACTGAGGTGATTCAGTTTTCATCTCCTAAGTGACAATCAAACACTATGAAGAATCAACCAACATTGTAATTCTAGTAAAAAAAAAGAAAAAAAAAAGAAAAGAAAATAATGCCTTTTTCAGTCGTGCAAATACATTTGGCTATTTTTTTAGAAGATGCAAAATGTGCATACCAGTGTGGGGAAGGAAAGTTTTTCAGCAGTGACATCAAGGGAAACTCATATTCCATGTAGAAGGGTCAGAGGATCATAAATACCAGCAGGGAAAAAGAGAGGTCTTCTGTTTTCATGATGAATTACATACAATTTTTAGAAAAGGAATTTGCATATGTTCCTATCCACCCAGAAACTGAGTGCACAGACTGAATTTCGAGAAACATGGTGCCAGCTTTTCACTGAACTACATTTATGTGGTCGTATAGAAAGTTATGAGGAAAAAGTCCATGCAAAAATGGGCTCAGGCAGACTCTGTAGAGGTATGTAGAAATCATAGGGCCTGAGTCTGATCTCTTTGGCACTGATTTGAATTTAAATTATAGTCAAGTCGGTTGATTTCAGTGGATGAGCCATGAATCGGTGACTATGTAAAATTAGCTAAAATCAGATCACCCACTGCTACATTCAACCCTGCAGCTGTGAAACAGAGTAAAATCCTGGTAATGTGGGTTCCATGCTTCTGGTCTGTTTCACTTCCAAGTGCAAATGTTCACTTTGCAGGGAAACAAGCTCCCATCTTGTCTGCTTCCTGTTTCAACTCAAAAACTCTGAAAATTGCTTGTTCTGCCCTCTTGTTGTTCATCAGCAAATGGGACAAGCAATAGTAACTGTTCATGTACAGCTCCCAGAGAGTCAAGGAAAACAAGTCTTCACCTGAACTTCAACCAGAACATCCTTTGATGGGGGGGGGGGGGAACAAACCACAGAAAAACAAAACAAAACAAAAAATCAACTCTTAATTCTCCCATTCTTTCCCTGGTCAGAAGCAACAATTTAAACAGCAAGCTGCCTTTGTCATTGAAATTCAGAGATCTCATTTCAAAGCCACACACATTTGTCAAGCAAGAAAACATTCAGCCGCTGTAGTCACTTGCCTGAATGTACCTATTTTAAAATTTGGTCACCTACATAAAAGTAAGAATAGGTTCACATCATTTCACTGGCTGCAAGTCATAACCTTTCTTTAAAACTGTGCACTACTTAAGGTCCTGTGAATCTAGCAGGCAGTAAAATCCTGATGTTATTCATATATCACCTAGCTAGGAACAACAGTGTCCTGGGGTGAAGCTCTTTAGTAAGCATGGCAGGTCCAGGATTTTGCAGCCCAGCCGGATTTAACTTTCCCCTGGGTAATAGGGAAGTGCTTCAGGGCCAGGCTGGGTACCCAAATCACAGAAGTACACGGCTTTCTCTTTTGGCACACCTAGCTGGCACCTGTGGTTCTGGAAATTCAGATGCAAGGGTGCCTAAGTAACTCTGACTTGTTAAATGGCTGGGGATGTCTCTCTCCTGAAGGCAATATCCTTTATCACAGCGAACATCTAATGTGAACAGCAAGCTGCAGTGTTCCAGTGGAGTGCAGCTAATGTTCAGGTTGACTGTCTCACATGGGAAACAGCCTCCAACTGCAGTTTTGCTTGGATGCTTCTTCCTGGTGGATACTCTTATAAACAGGATTCAAAAGCAACATGCAGAATTCCTAAACCAATGAATAACTAAGACTGAATGGTCTGAATGTGAAAATACAGAAAGGAATTTAAAAACAGGCAAGAAAGGTCTGAGGGGTCAGACTCAATGCCATGCTGATGATGAACTCCAAGAGAATAACCTATAAATACTGCCTGATAAACTTGTTTTTCTAATTTATTTTAGCATACAGGTAAACATGTAAGAAAACTGTAATACAGCTAAGCTTTGGAATAGAGGTAAGGCCTCAATCATGAGTAAACCTACACCCACTTAATTCTGTAATACAAGTGGCATACAACTTACAGTGGTATAAAATGAAATATATCCATGACTTGGCTTATATTTTCCATTCAACCTTATTTCTGCCACACCTGCAATTAAGTTGTACAGAAGCACCACCAACTGCCTCCAACTTCTAGTAGCGTGCTTCTACCTCAGGATTTGTACTGGGAGTTCCTGTTGTTTGTAATAATATCAAAACCAAAACAGTTCACTACCGTCCCAAAGACCAAGGGAAAGGTCATAAGGCAGCTTGAACCAGCTTCTCCCTTTAACTAACACAGACCACTGGCAGAAGATTATTTTCCCCATATTATAGACACTACCGTGTTTACTATGTCAGGATGTATTACCACATCAGGCATAGTGCAGAGTCTAGAGGACAGCATACAAAGAATGAAGGCTTATCCATAATTTCTCTCCATCAGTTCTCTGAACCAGGCAGGACTTTTGTCCTCTTGCTTTTGGGTGCTTGCTAATTGCTTCAGTCATTCCCTTTTGTCTCTGTTCTAGTATAGAGGACTTGTTTTTTATATGAATCTGACAGTGAATAGCAAATACAAATAAGAAGGAAGGAGTTTAGCCTAAGTTCATAAGCTGCACTATTTATGCACATACTTAGAGAGTACAAACTTTATACCATTTGAAAGGAAGCAAGCCCCAGGTAAGTAACCTCAAATATCTTAATTATCAGTGGTTTTTATCCCCAGACTCTTAAGAAATCACTTCAATGGCTGTTTTTTATCATGGAAACCACTTAATAGGAAACACTTCAGGTGGCAAATGTGAAAAGCAGATGAGCTTATGTGATCACAGAAGGTTTTATAGCAATGAATCAATAGAAGTGGTGCAACTTCTAGGCAGCCATCAGCTCAACTTTTGGGGTTGTGTTGGTATTATTATTATTGTGCTATTTCTTACAGTATTTCCTGACTGAAGCAACAGTTGGTTCTTGTCACATATACAGAAAGGCTCATAATATCTTACTGCATAGCTGAAAAAAACCATGCCCTCATATCTCACCCAAATATGTACTGTGTGTAGGAATGACAGTCCATACACACCACTTCAAGTGACAGTGGTTGTTTTCTGCTCCCTTCCTGCTCTTCCTTGATTTAAAAATATCACTTTTTAAGAAACCAAAGTTAAATTTAATTTAAATGACAAGTTGTATTATCCAAATTGCCCTTAGTTTTTTGAAAGGACAGTGAACTATTCTGCTGGACTGAGCTTTCAAGTCTCTAAAGAAAGCTAGTGGGACTTGGATGCTACACATCCAATGTCAAGATTTTGCATATCATTATGAGAGATTGTTCTCTGGCTCCATTTCCACAGAGGTTGCATTAGAGGTGCATTAGACCAGAACCTTTTTGGCATGGATAACTCAATGCACTGAGTTAGATCAATGCTTCAGGAAGCACTTCAGAGCAGATATTCTGCTTGACTTCCTAGTGTGCAGGCTTTCAAAGATGACTGAACTAGATAAAATGCAAACTTATGAATAAACACTGGAGTCTGCTAGACATAAAGTTAGTTGATAACATGGAAGATTATACATGCAAGCCATGGTTATTACTCTCGTGAAAATATCAACTGTGGTATCCTCATTTTAATCTTAAAGTGTGAAAGTAAATTACAAAATGCATTCTGTGTTTGCCTAGCAATGAAAAATCACAAGTGCGTAGGACATATATTTTTTTCCTAGGCCAAAATCTTAATTTTTATGATATTCAGAAGTATCTGGGAGTTCTTAGTGAGGAGAGTAAATGTTCTATACACCCTGTAAGGTTACCAAAACTTAGCAATTCCCCTTACATTTTTGAGTAGAGGATAATGTGCTTGCTCAGTCTTGGCAAAACAGGGAGTCTTCAGCTGTCACACCAGAATCATCTACATCCCTAGTCCTCTATGGCTCAGGCTGAGAAATGCCTTTTCCCCCTTGCGTTACATAAACATTAATAGCAATCATTTAATTGGTTCATTATAATGACAATCAGCCCTGATATCAAACTCAACAGGGAACTGCATAAGCTATTAAAAACACAACCCTGCAGAAGGCTTTGTGAAACTGATACCATAAAATAAAATAAGTTACCAAAGTTCCACTTAAAAGTCTTATGAACCTATAAATATATAGTGCTGAAATATATTATTATTTTTCCAAAATCTAGATAGTGCTGAAATATGTTGGAAAAGAAGGTATACAGTGAGAAAGAAGGGACACAGGCTTCACTCTATAGGTCTGAATAACCCTTTGCAAAAGAGATGGTGCAAAAAAGTCTCACATGCTAATAAAAAGAAATTCTTTACTCTTAGGGATGACATATTCATGGAATTGAAGTCACATGTCCAGACTTTGATTTTTCTAGAATCAGAGAATTGTGTAGTAATTGCTGATTCTGCAGCAGAAGTGCTAACAATATTGTCAACTTACTTCACCTCCCTATTTCTGTTGGTAATATAGTAACTTTTCCACCTCCAGGATTATATTACCTGCCAACATAACCCCAAATGGCCTGGAAAAGAAGGGAATTTTATTGCACTGCTTTAGGCCATGTCTACATTGGGTTGTTGAACCACTTTAACTGTGGTTAGCTTGAATTAAAGTAGCTGGTGCATACATCACACTGGTGCTCAACGTGATTTAATACCCCAGGCTACACTAAGCATCCCTCCTTAGAGCAGACATGAATTCATTGTGTGGGAAGCCCATTCCCTACAGAGTTCATGTGGCCCAAGCTACTCTGCTGCCACAACTTTACTTAGTAACTCACTCTGTACTAAATTGCCTTGATATTTCTCTCTCTACTGTGTTGAGGCATCCTTGGCTACATGCACTTTCTGCTTGATTATCAGTAGCCCTACAGACATTGACATATCAAGTTTATGCGTCCACTCTTAGACACGTGTATCTACGCTTATTTATGAATCTATGTATAGTTCTTAGATATGACTACGCTTGCCAAAGACATACTCATCCTCACCACAGTAACATATGCCACAGTGTCTATGCTTTCAGAGAACTGCTAGAGCAGAAAGGCAAAAGGCTAACCAAAGCTTGACTTGAGGCCGAGTCAAAGAAAAAGACTCTGGCAAAAGTGCCACAGAGTAAAAGGCCATGATGGAAACACAAGCAGTCCTCCTAGACAGGAGATGATGACTGTATTTAGTACCTAAGACACAAGCAAAGCCAATGCTAACACAGTGCATGCTATCTGCAGCAGCACTGTGATAAATACCCACAATGAAACTGGCAGGCTCTGGAAAGCCACTGATGAAAGCACCCAGCACTCCATGGCATGCAGGAGATATGACCTGGAGGAGTATTACAAGGTGGCTGAGACTCAGCTGTTGTTGTGGAGACACAGAGCCCCAGAAGGACAACCACATTGAAACATGAACTCAACAGCCAGCTAAATACCACTGCTGGGACTTGCTATCCCCACTACCCTAATGTTTTTCAGAACTGGAAGAGTTTTGCAGGCTCTGAGGGTTTCCTTCCTCTTTGCCAAGGTACATGTTCACTATGTCTTAATGCTGTGTATCAGCTATGTGTCATTCATTCGCTCTTACTCTCCATTTGAGACAAACAGGCCAAGCATAACAAGGGAAGCTTTGCAGTCGTAACTGGAGTGAAAGCATTGCCAAGGTTTCTATTGAGGCTAAGCCTGCTGACAGTCAACAGCTACATCCAGGAGGAACTGGTTCTACTTTCATTAAAAACAATTATAAGACTACTTCTGCAAGTTTCTATGTAAAGCTATTGAGTGTGAGGGGTATTCATCACTACCCTGCAGTGACCCTTCAAGCTTGCCACCATCTTTCCACAAGTCTTTTGGGGAGGCACTTTAACAGAAGTGAATGGAGGAGCAGAACACCCCATCTGTATTTCTATGGGGGACAAACAGACTGAACTTAGAGTTTCAAACACAAAAATGGCATGCAAAACCAAGTAAGCTATCAATAGACCTCAATTAAAATGCTTAAATTCAGACTCTCAACATTCAAATTTCAGATAGGAGAGCTCTTTATTCTCACTCCAATACTGTTTCAAGAGAGAAGACCTTTTCCTTTCCAAATATAATAAGAGAAAGTAAATTTTATTTGTTCCAACCTTCTGTCTGAATAAAAGAGGGTTATTATTCCTGGGCAAATTAAAATAACATATGACAGTGCTGTCTTTGTATTTCTCTTTTATGCTGCAAGTTCTTTCCTTTACTCTTGAATTGGCTATAAGCAAAGGGAGTGAGGACAGCTGCAAATATATTATTCAGACCTCTGTATGCAAAAGCAAGAGTCGTTAGTGGTTACCGGTTTGTCTGACAACCATCTAGTGCCAGCTAGGTCCCCAGAGTAGCCTGCCTGGCCTCCACACTGCTGTTAAAGAAAGCTGCAAGTCTTCCTGAGGTCCTCCATTGCATACCCTCTCAGATCTGCATTCTTGATAGTGAAATGTCCCAAACTATGCAACACAGTTTCTTATTTAGCAGTGCACAGCTCAAAAACTTGTCCTGAATGGGTTGGATGAGAGGAAAGAAAAATTTTTTTCAATGAGGGTCGTAAAATACTAACACAGGTGTTGCCCAAGGAGGTGGTAGATGTGCCATCCCTGGAGACATTCAAGGCCAGGCAGAATGTGGTTCTGGGCAATCTTGTCTTGCTCTTTGAAAGCAGGGTTGGACTAAGTGACATTTGAAGATCCCTTCCAACCTAAAGTGTTCTATGATAGAGCCACCAACTACATCTAAACACAGGTCCCTCTTACTCCTTTAGGCTCCCTCTTCTGCTATATATTGTGGTCCATATTGTGAGCCAGCAGTGGACAATTCAGGGTCTGCCTGCACGGCTCTAATACTGTCTTTGTGGGCCTAAGAAAAGGCACTGATTTCACAAAAGAAATTAATTCAGCGTTGAGCAAGCTACTGTTACATTATTAAACATCTTACACACCTAACAATACCAAAATACGTAACTCCAAGTAAATATACAGTTTTGAGACCAAATCTGGATCCCTCTGAAAACAAATTGTAAGACTCCTACCAGTCTTCAGTAGCCCTGGGACTTGTTCTATATGGACTCTTAGGAAAGTAAGTTTTTACTTTGGCTGCCTAGAGGAATGGGAATTATGCAATCATGCTGTGTATGTTAAGCATGTCAGTCTCCCTCAGTAACTTTGTACCCACTGGACAATTTCAAAAGGGTACCCAAAGACACTGAGGTTCTATGAAATCAGTAAAAATAAGGAAATGGGTGGCAGAGAGAGACCCCAGGAGTGCACAGTGAAGGCTGTGACAGAGAGCTCATTCCCTATTACACATCAATAATCCATGCAGGAAACAGATGTAGGACACCAGATTTCTTTAGTCCTGCAACACATGGAGAAGCTGAATTTTGTTACTGTTTTGCCATTCTACGCTCAAGATTCAAGATTTACATCATTCGGGTTTGGGTGGGTTTGTGTTTTTTTTTTCTTTATTGGGGGGGGGAGGAGGGTGGTTTTTTGTTGTTGGTTGGCATTTTTGCTGTTGCTTTGGTTTTTCTTTCAGGTGGGTGTTGGCAGAGGATTGCTTGTTTTACTTGTTAAGGGTTTTTGCTTTGATTTGGGCTTTGTTTCAGGCTTTTAGGGGTTTTATGGGTGTTTTGGGGGTTTTGTTTTGATTTTGGGTTTTTGCCTTTTTTTTTTTTTAAACTAGAAGATAGAGTATGCCAATGGCTGCACAAGTGAGCAGAGGAGTTGCCTCAACACGTGCAAGCAGTGGTCTAACACCAATCCTTCTGTTACACTACCAGGTTCTCAAATACCCTACCTGCAGGAATAACTGGAAGGCTATTTGAAAAACACCTTGACTAGTAAGGTACTGCAAAAGCTGATCCTCTCGTCCTTGTAACTGATCCTTGGGCAGTCAGTGATACACTCTATTCAAATATTCTCACATTTGCATCTCAGGCTTTCCATGGTAAAATGAGAATTTTGTTTCTAAGTGTTATTTTTTTAATGCCTTTTTTATAAACACAGTAGCCAGTTATCAGCTGTGTTCCAGTAATAAAGACAGTCTTAGGGGAGTATTTGCAATTTATAGCCATGATTTTCTGTATCTTTTACATTATGCCAACACCAAGGTAAGTATGTGGTTGTCAATCTCCTTGGGCCAAACTCACTGTGCTAGAGAGCCCACATAATTCATTAATTCAATGCCCAGAAAAATTTTAGCCTATTCATTTCTAGATAGAGTAGAACTGTATAAGACCCACATCAATTACAGCTACCTTACAGCAGAAAAGTCTCCATCATTTTCTGCTGTGCATCCCTCACACTTAAAGACCCAATAACCTGTGTCCAGGCAAATGGCCTCTTTTAGGCTATACTTATTTTATTAGAAAAACACAACTGTAGAAGTGTCCATTTAAACTCATAGAAACTAATGGGTCACTAAAAAGCCTATTTTACACTGGAAGATTGCAACTCCCATTTTTGTGAATAGACTGTATTCTACAGACAAATGAATGATTTACTCTGAATCGTACCCAATAGTTGTGCTTCCACAGTCATTTGTGTCAATTTGCTGGCAATTTTTTTAGAATATACTGTAGTTCTAGTACACCTGCATTCTCAGAACCATCCTGTCTTACTGGGCACAATTCAACAAGAATGAGAAATTAAAGTGACAATTAAAGAATAAAATATTTAGCAAAACAAAAAAAAATCACTTTTTTTTTATTTGCCATGACAGTTTCTTGAGGACACTGCCTGGTGTTGACAACTTCCACTGGCTTCAGCTTAATGTATGCATAAATTGACAACTTTGCACATGCATGTTTGCATGTGCACACACCCACCCACATAACCTTGGAGTCTGCATTGCAGTCAGGATATTTTTTCCTTTATCTCCAGTTGCAGTCGTGATGTGACAGCTCTTCTTTCCCCTACTTCAGACAAAGAAAGCAGTTGCCAGTCTCAACAAGAATCATGTCCTTAATAACTATAAAGGTGTTTTCCCTATATGATAAAAGGCTAGATGCTATTGTAAAACAATTGGTTTTCTTAGTAAATTATATACAATAAACTGGTACTTTGAAGCAATATTTCTTTATTAAATGGAACAGCTATTTATGAACAGATGCCAGGAAAAGCAAGAGGGAGTATGAAAAATATTTATAAATATAAAAGTTTACCATAAAAAGATTTAAATTTAGAGTTTCTTACTCTGGGAAGAATAATTGTGATTACAGCAATTGGAGAGTAACTAAATCTTATTATTTTAATAATGTTATTGCCTGCCTTCAAGTGAGATGTTGGTGATACCATGACGTGATCACCCAGACTTATTAGGAAAATTCTATATAACAGCTCAGAGTTCTACCAACAGTGTCACTGTTTCTCAGACCCAATTTATGCCTACTGCAACTGTCAGTACTTAAACACTTTCCATATTAACTGTGAGGCATTATAACCTTGAAACAGATAAGATCTCAGTCATTTGATAGCTGTAGAAAGACACCATGCAATCAAGATTCCCCACCAGTTAAGTTAAAATGTTTTAATGGAACTACAATAGTTGATCAAGGAGATCTACAGTACTCATGGGTACAGAGAGAAGATATTCAGGGGTTTTATACCTGTCATAACACAATAAAGGGGACCCATGAGTACACTATAGCAAATTTACTTCAGTTTAAGTGAATTCCAGAGCCTTTTATTGGGTACAACCAAGTGTCTTGCATATCTTTACTTCTTTTTTGCCTTATACCTGGATGGTTCTTCATTCTCACTTGTTTTCTGAACCATGCAATTACTACTTGGTTTGGACTATACCTAGGGCTTCGTATCATATAGAACAGAAATGATAGCCTTTCTTAGGAGAGCATGAGAAAAGTTGCAGCTGTCTTGCACGATGCCTTGGTACTGTGATTTCTGATAGGAAAACCCAAGCTTTGTAAGGTAACTTTGTCAGTACTTCCAATGCCTTATGCTCAGTTGAAGACTCCAACAAGAGTTTATAAAAAAAAAAAAAAACAAACCAAAAACCACAAAATGCAGCTTGATTTTTTTCTATTGGAAAATAAGGTAATTTTTCTACAGGGAAATTACTACAGAGACCATTAAATGAATGACATAATCATGTATATCCCACATGTGAGACTGGAAGATTAAAGTTTCAAAGAGCCAGAAGCCTTCAATGCCTTAACTTCTGTTGAGTTCCCTAAATCTCTCCAAGAAAGTTCTACCTTTATGAAGGCAAAGACCGTAAAACGTTATTTTAAAAGATTTCAGTAGGGTCAGGGTACCACACTATTACTCTAAATGCGCAGTCTCAGCCACAGGCGAGAGAAGTTGCAGTGATTTTTGTAAAGTTGTGTTGCAGCTTATGTAAGAGGCTGTCATAGATAGTCAGTCAGAGTGGACCCTTGTTGCCCTGAACAATCAAACTTTATGTGCCATAAATATCATTTGAAGAACAGTTCTGAAAATCAAATCTTCTGGATCTATGCGCATACCTATGTAATCTGCCAAAATCAGCTTTTGCACATTACTGTTTTCAAATTAGATTTTTCTTAGCTTAACTGCTTAGTAATTGTGGTTGTTTGCTTTATACAGAAGTATATGACAGCTAACAATCAGGCATGACACTTGAAGACTTGGCTGTTTCTTAGAGTTGGCACAGTGAAATATTAAATTCCTTGCACAAGGGGAGAGCGGGGTATCCCAGAGCTGCAGACTGGGAGGAAGGTTTATTACTATCAGCAGCTTATCCTATTTATTTATTATTCTTTTGCCTGATTTGATCTAACCACAGGCCCTGTCCCAGGGAAGCATGACAAGCTGACAGAAGCCGTGGTACAAAAGGGAGCTGGATTCTGCTCCCTTGCACTAAGCAAAGGGCCTCTGTGGAGCTGTGATGTTGCACATGCTTGTGTAGGAAAGAGACTTATAAATAAAATTGACTGAAGATGAGCTTTTGACTGGTCACATTCATTGACCAGTAACAATTTTTTTTCCCCACACATTTATCAGCCAGCCGTGAAGCAGGATATTTTACAGGAAGCAGGTGCCAGTACATTTCTGAAACTGGTCCAGCTGCCTCCTCATTTCCCACCCTCAGATACCAGGTATCTAATGGGTCTTCAGCTCTGCTTTGCTTCTTGCATTAGTCATAGGTTTAGTCTGCTTTAAACACAGCTCCTTCCTTAGAATGCCTTGACCTCTCTACCATTGGTAGGATTGAACACTATGGTCGCACATATATAAATGCTGAGTGCTAATATGCTAAAAAAACAAAGATAAATTTTGCCATGGAACTGTATTGCACAACTTATGAACTCAGAAGTCTCTAAGCTCCTCCCAGCAGACTCAAGTATGATTTCTGCATCAGTGTGCCCCAGGGCAATTTGGCAATGAACAAATTGTGGTTGGGAGATGCCTTTTTTTCACTTTATCCTCAAGTTAATTTTTATTAGTTTTCAGACCTTTACCGTTATTGTGTGGTGAAAGCATTTTACACAGAAATATATGGCCATGGCTCTAGGCATTTGAGCTTGCATTATTCCAATTAACTCCCCTGTACTGCCAACAGACAAAACAAAACAAACCAAACCAAGAAACTCCAACAAAACAAACATCCAAACAAAAACTTCTTGTTTTGGCCTTCTCTCACAGTAGGTTTGGACTCCCTCTTTTCACTGAAGAACACAAAACCAAGTTCTGCTTTTCCTATTGAAATATGTGGGACTTGTACTTGTGCAGTTAAAACTGTTTAACCAGGGTCTTGATGTCCTGACTTATGCAAGTGGTGACAAGATCTTTTACATCAGTCCAGGCTATGTTTTATTTAATTCAATGTTTTCTTAGCACATCATGCTACAGGTAAAACAAATCTGAATTCTAGATAGAATATCAGTTAATTTACTTGTGAAATTATATTTCCAGTCATTATGTTCATGGGGGGCTCCAGAAAACTTGGGATTTTTTTTTTTTAGTATAAAATTTGCCTTCAATCATGCAACTATTTGTAAGCACCTGAGTGTCATCCAGGTAGCCCAGGATAACATATGTAGAAGTGTGATTCAGACTGAAGTAATATCTTCAACTGATCATTGTTTCAGTTTTCTGCCCTTCTGATGACAAATAAAGCCACTGTAAAGAAGGTTAATCTTTCATCACAATATGGTTTCTGCCCACATAATCTAGGGTAGCTTTTCCACTCTCTTAGGCTCATATTACTTCCTCTGGGTGATGCCCTGAAAGTTTGTAACATTCGAGAGCAGACTTAGCATGCAGTTTTCATATGCCAAGTGCTACTTTCAAAGCAATCATTGCTGCTTTGAACTTGTAGCTGGTATCTACTTAGAGCTGGGGGCTTTATTCAGAACATCAGGGCATAGTGTTAAGTACAAACAATATGGAAGTACCTTACATCTGTGTGTACATAAACTTTCATTTGTATAACATTTCACATCTTCAGCATGCCCATCACTGGATCAAGTTATACCTTCAGCTGCACCCAATTAATTCAAAAGGGAGTGTTTATAGGTTCTAGATGGTCCAAGTAGCAGCTTATGTTGACACCAGTAAGACAAACAGTATTTAGCCCAAATAATTATTACACAAAGTACATATTAAGCAGTACAAAAAAGCACTGACTTCAAAGACTAAGACAGTGCTCCAAAATATTCATTTTTTTCAAAATAGAACAGACATAGAAAATAATAACCTAGGTGACAGAGATTAATTCTTCTATTTTACAGGCAGTATTTTCATTTTAACATCTAAACTCACTTCAAACTTGAGTAAGTCACAACCAACTGCTGACTGAGAGCTGTACATATGCACACATGTGCTGATCTAGAACAAATTTTTATATGTGGACTGCTTGCTAGGCAAATGACAGTAATATGGCCAAAACAAAAAAGGACTATGCAACTGGAATATTGTTGGTGATTAGCTATAGGGTTTTCTCTGAAATACTGGTATATGTATATATATACACACACTGATATACATCTAGATATATAAATGAAAATACTATAATATCATTAATCAACATTCTGCATACTGAAGAGCACTTTGGGTTTCCCAGAATCCCAGGCAGAAAGGAATTTTCACTTAACTTTTACAGCTTAGGTAAAACTAAATTTTTTCAAATTTAAAATGCACAACTCTGACTTGCAGAAGTATAAAGCAAGAGTAGGGATGCTGGCTACATTACATGAAGTAGATGTTTCTAAGTGCATTAAAGGAAACATTATGCCTGATGTACTTTGATTTTACCTTTGAATTCATTATGGGACCAAATAAGGCTCACAGGAGCTTAAGTGTTCAGGAGAGAGGCAGGAGGGGATCTGCCAGAACTGAAGAGCCTTATTTCTGTAAAGAGCATGCTTTCCTCTGGGAAGTCAAGAAGAGGAAGTAAGGAAAAGACCTACAGCTTCCTGTTCTCTAAACATTACCACAGGGGAGATTATTTTAGTCCTTTACAGTCTGAGGATGGAAGAGGAAGAAAAGGGCTCTCTGTATCTTCTTTCCAGTTCAATGCTCAACAATAGACCACAACTGAGCTAAAGATGGCTCAAACTTTCTTTTAATTGAAAATTATTTAGCTCCCAAATATCAACTTTGCAAGGCAGATTTCAGCTTGTACCTTATATGTTGGAGATATCATACTATCTTTTATCATTAACTATCAAAGCATATCACATTGTCTTTCAATGATTTATTATTTTAATCTCTTCTAGAGAGGCTCATTTTTTGTGTGCTTCCTATTTACAGCTCCTCAAGTAGTTTGCAAACAATACCCATCTGTTACCTATACCTTTATTTATTTGTCTAAGCATGCTGAATACATACTATTACATTGTTTCTGCTCCTGCTTTGGATTACTCAAAACTTCTGAGAAAAGCAGCCTCACTACTACCAGTCAGCAAGAGCTGTTGCAAGCACAGTTTTCTAGTATTTGTATGGCTGTACAGACAAAATAAATCTTTGTTATTAGGGTATCTTGCTAAAGAACCTTACGCAATACAATGAACACCCACAGAGGTTGCAGTGAAACACACTTAACAGGTAACTAAGATACAGGCAGTGCAAATCTCAGCACCTTTAAAGTTGGGCACCGGGAAAAGTAAAGTTAACATAAGGCTAATGGTGGTTTTCAGTTTTTCTGGAAGCTTGGATCCACCATGCAGCATCACTTCTTCAGAAAAGCTTGATGTGTGTCACAGCTCTGCTCTTTGTTCAGCCTTTTTTTTTTTCCCCACCCTCCCTTTTCCTAAATCTCAAGACATTTGCAGCCAGTTTGATGGCCAAATTTAAGATCAACTTGCTCCCTTAAAGCAATACTCAAAAAGTCTCCTGGCACATAGATTTTCACTTCCAACAGAGCTAAACTCACAGGAAAAGGGGAGAGAAAACAAACAAACAAAACACCACAGAGCAGGGGAAGTTATCTCCCCCTTCATTTCTCAGCTACAAATGTTTTTAATCACAGAACCAGATTTAATAAAACAAGAAAAAAATATATATATTCCCCCTCCTGGAAATTTCTTTCTACTTTCTCATCTCTAAGTTGGTTTTCCACAGAAACCCGATAGCCAAACTTCCACTCTATACCATGGACTCTGACTAGACATTCAGTGCCATGGCCTTTTAATTTTTACAGTGGACAGATCTTAACCTGAGAGAATTTAAATTGGGGGGAGAGGGGAGGGCTAGGGACATCCCAAACCCAAAGCTGGGTTATTTCACAAGCAACATTTCATGCTCCGCACAAAAACTTTCTCATGAGAAGGCCAGCACATGCCCAGGGCACTGTCGTGGCTCAGTCTTTGGAGAGGCTGGCTGCATCATCGCTCTTACTGTGGCTGAGGGGTCTGCGTGCCACCAGCCTTCAACCTCCTGGCAAGCGTTAATGGCTCAAAAAACAGCGAGCGGCAAAGAAGGGAGGGCCTGTTTGTCCCATGCATGTCAGGAGCTGCTGTCTGCAGCCAGTCCTACGACACTCCTGTGCAGCTTGACAGCAAAGAGCCATCACCTAACCTGAATTTGCAAATATAACTTCTCCCCCCCCGCCCCCCAAGTTCAGATTGAGTTACGTCTGTATTAGGGAGGCATCCTGCCTTGCCAAAAAGCTATAGCTCAAAGCAATTTTTTCCCACTGCAAAATCTAGGATGAAAAAAGCAGATGCTACTAAGTTTCCACCTTCACAAGTCATATTAAGATGACTCTCATTAGGAGTATCATTAACTTTTTGCTACCAAATAGTATAAGATACAAGATAGTTACAAGAAAACACTAGCACAGGTGAGACATTATTTGCTGATTAATTTAACTGGTTAAACTGTCTGTAGAAACTATGAAAAATTGATGCTGTTTAATACAATTCAGGCACATGTGCTGACAGGCAAATTAAAGAAATTGTAGTTTTGAGAAGGTGGTGACTTTCTAATTTCACTTTTCATGGAGGTAACAAATATAAAATGGAGCTCCATGCGCCAAAAATTCACTTGCATCCTAAGAGCAACAATTTAAATTCCAGGCGCTCACAGGGGAAGTATTACTCTGCTACTGACCATTCAGCAGAGTGGTAAAATGTAGCGATCATTTTAGTGATCCTTTTTACAGTGCTTTGAAATGACAACTGAGTTTGCCTGTAAGACTTCAACATTTGAAAACTTGTGTCAAGAAAGAAATAAAGCAGAGAGATTTCTTAGTGAACCAGATGAAGGGTTACTTGAAGGGTGAGCATGAGCAACTTTGAATGTGAAAATGCTAAAAAAATCCAAGGATGAGATAAATCATGTTTCTGATTTTTTAAAAAAACCCCATGTCTCAAGTTCCATAAGCAAGTTCTATATTTTAAGACCTATGCTTTTAGTTCCAAAAGCAAGAAAGTAAAATGCATGTGCTGTCTGAAAGCATGAACATTCCTATTCAGGTGACTTGTATTAAAAACTATTCCCATACCAATAAAACTGTTATTAGACTCCACATCTCCATTTTTCCAGTTTGTTCCTACTCTGAACATCAAGGTTTCCTGATGCACTGCTTGTCTCTGTTGTCTGCACAACATACTGGTTCTCAGACAGTCAACATCATCCTGTATGGCTTTGAGGGGGTCTTTAATGTTCTGCCCTTCAGCTTGTACAAACACCAGCACAGAAAATCTGTAGCAAAAGCCCACCAGTGAATGGAAAAGGTTAACACAAGTAAGGTAAGAAGGCTGGAAATCCCACATACTTGTAGTTTCCCCCCCATTGCATTCTATCTTGCAAAAGAAGTTTAAGTGCTTATTTCCTTTATGCTGAATTAAATTACTGAGGTAAGATACAGTACTTAAATAATACTGATGGTTCACCATCAACACCCTGTTGGTTCTCACCTGTCACTTAAATCCAGAAGCAGCAGTGGGACACCAGGTTTCAGGAAAGCTCCAGACATGACCCAGAAATATCCAGAACAAAAGCCTTAATCTTTGGCATATGCCCAAGTGGTTGAAACAATAATGAAAGAGTAGTTAACACATTCATGTAATAGGCAAGAGCTGAGAATGCTTTTCACAGGGACATCCTATCATCAAAATCTATCTGAAGATGGTACTGAGCAAGTGACAAATCAAGGCATCATCTCAGTATTCTTGAAACTGAAAGAAGCAATAAGGGCTCTAAAGGAAACAGAACTGTGGAAGATCTATGCAAAATATTCTTAGGAAAAAAAAATGTTCAACAGTGAGGAAAAGTTACTCTTCAAAATAACTGAAAAAATGCAGAAGAATTTTGTTATCTGAAATAAGCAATAAAGTCGCAAGTGAAATTCTAAGCAGAATTGCATATGTAAGGAAAATAACCCTAAATACATTATAATTCGTCATTGCTTAATTAGCTATAACATGAAAATTACATCGGATTTTATGCAGATAGTTGTGCGGAAAATGCAGCCTGATGCTCAGCAGCACTCAAGAAGGTAAAAGAATGTGAAAGCACGATTAGAAGTGTAATGAACCTAAACAGAAAATGGTTTTGCATTGCTATGCTCATCTATGGTTCAGTCAAACTTGGTACTTTGTGTAGTTACTGTCACCCGACCTTAGAAGAGGGGAAAAGATTAGAAAAGAGCAATGAGGATTATCTGAGAAATCCATAACAGTTTCCATGTCAAGAGAGATTAAACAATTTAGGACTCTGGTGGAACAGCAGTAAGAGTGCCATGGATGTAGTGGGACTCAAATATCGAAGGGGTAGATAAGGTTTGCCCCCATCTACCAGGAGTTAACCATGAAAACACTGAGTGGTGAACTCAAAAAAAAAAACAAAACAAAACAAACCAAACAAACAAAAACCAACCAAACAAAAACCAACAAAGGAAGCAGCTTTTCCACGCAATGAAGCTAAAGCTGCAAAGCAATACCACTGGAAGCATTTAATGCCAAGAGAGAAACAAATGAGCATTACCTTCCACATCATTTTTACAAGCCCATAGAAAAAACTTCTAAGGGCTATTAAAAACACTGGTGCAAATGAAGTCTTAGTCTTATGATTATAGATTGCCAACAAATTGTAACAGTCTGCACCAATAATCACTATATGTTTGCCCTATTTTATATTCCTTGCCTCAACATATGCTGCTGGCTGGCTGCTGTCAAAGGCAAGATATTAATTCAGAGGGACCATTAACCTAATCCAGTAGGGCTGTTCTGTATTCAGCCAGGTCAAAAGGACATACAAAGTAAGTACTATAAGTTTTGAACATCCACACGTTGTTTAAAATTACCCTAACAGCAATAAAGCAGATTGGTGGAATATTTCTCATTTTTAACCTTCAGTAACTTGAATTTCCTTCTCATTCAAGCAAGCCCCCTTAACCTCTTCAATTACACTGTTGCATTACAGAAAAGCTGCAAAAGTCTGTGGCCCATAATGAAAAAATTATCATAGAGTATTTAAAAAACCCTGCCACCACTACTATCCTTACTGCATATTAATTTCTCTTTGATCTAGTAATTTTAATGGTTATGCACCTTTCCTCCATGAAATTGTCCAACTGTTGCATATTAAAAATGAAAACTGCCACCATATCATCTTCAAATAATGATTTCAGAAAATACATAAATTTTAAGCTTAAAGAAGATTGTAAGAAAACTGCTTGCAAAAGAGAAGCTTTGTGAATACTATCAAGTTTCTTTCAAGAGTCTGAGAGAGCCAGGTTCTTGGGGGAGGGGTGGGGAGAGCACAGAAAGCTCAGAAGTTGTTATGTGCCTCTGTGTGGCAGGAGAAATCCAATTCACCTGTCCACATTGGAGTGTTCCTAAGCATGTATGTGATTTTTTTCCCCTAGACCAACCAGAGGATACATGCAACATTCATCCTCTTTGCCCTACCAACAGCAAGGAGTTCAGTGCATGCCACACATCCTTCATGATGCGCAAACCCATCTCCTGGTTAAGCTGCAAGGTAGTGGAACGTGTCAGAAAGAAATACTAGCGCTCCACTTTCCCAAGGAATTGACTTTGAAGATAGTGAAGGAATAAATGCTACTAGGAAGGAATAAATGCTACTAGGAAAAAGAATGGCTTTTACAGATATCTAGCACTAGTCTTCCATCAGACAAAGTACAAATGCAGGACCTGTTCTATACACAAACACAACAGCATGTTTTATTCCCAATTAGTCAATGACTGTCAGCAGAAGGCTGACATGAACAGGTGCTGTCTAGACATTTTCTGGACACCAAGACAAGTTATCTGTGAGGTGGTATCTCAAGCACTGTGTGCCAAAGCAAGAAAATAAAGTGCAATAAGTCAGGCAAGTGGAATTTCCTTTCACTTAAAAAGTTACCAAGCTTTAGGACAGATTCATTTTTACATATTCAAGTTCATTGGATGCAGGTGCAGCAGATCAACAGAATAACCTCACTTTGCAGATTGCTTAGAATAGGACATCCCTATACACTGAATAGGTTTGTCTAGTAAGAGATGCTACTGCTCTTGCAAACTTTGCCTTATACTGAATCAGCAATAGTCAATCTCTTCACATTTCCTCAGGGCTATTTTGCCTTCTTGGTTAAAAGCATGGAAAGAACTATCAAAACATAGATCCATTGTGATTTTCAGAAGGTTTTTGAACACAAGGAGGCCAATCATAAGTAATAATCTTCCATTTTGCCCTAAAGCACTGACTACTAAATTCTCTATGAAAGTGATCAAAAATAAATTATTTATGTAGCCCTGTTTCTGTCAGCTTATGAGGCATCTTCTCACTAACCCTCTTCACTCCTCAGCTTTTCTTCCTTTTTTGGTATTGTCAGGATAATCGACCTCTCCTACAATCGTTGATATATTACTTTCAATCAACTTCCTTTTCATCCTACCCTCAAGATCTATAATAATTTGTAGTAATCCTACTGCATTTTACTACAGTTAAGCAGTGACTGCCTTTTATTAAAGTAAGTAGGCTGTGCAATACATTTACATATCAGATTTCTGGTTTCCGTTTTCAATTTCTTCTTGTCTTCTTCCTGTCCTGTGGGCCTGTTCTCGCAGTGCACTTTACATCCTGGAAGCTTGCTATTTGAATCAGCCATACTGATATAGCCAAACTGCAGTGATGACATCACCTTCCTCCTAAAGGTATGTTATTTTTCCCTTGAGCTCAGATTTCCTTTAAAAAAAGAACCTTGGAAATGAATGCAGAATTCAGGGGTTTTGTTCAAGTGTATTTTCATTTTCAATGTATTTTACAGAACACGCTTGCCAGCTGTTCTTTGTTATTTTCATACCTCTATTTATACAGTTTTCTACTTAAATACTTACAATTTAGCCCAAATTCTGCTCCCTAATGTGCATGATCAGAAGTCACAAGCATATGCAAGTAGTGGAATTGGCTGTAGCTGTTCACACACAGCCTGTAATATCTTTGGGTTTTTTTGGAGAACATCCATTTCATTTCTCTTAAATGATCTAAGCCATTTTATTGAGGCATTTTCTAACAGACTTATGTATACAACTGGCAGCACCTTTACTGCTTTATTACCTAGATTTGATGTTTTTAAACTTAGCACAAAACAGATTATTTGATACGATACTCTCAGTAGCTGAACAGAATCCAGTTGCTGTCACACATCAGTAAAATTTTTAAAATCACTTCAATTAAGAAGAAAAATTACATGAGTTATATAAGCTTTCTAGTAAATTTAATCTATAATACAATATATGTTTGCCAAGTGTAGGAGCATTTAGATGATGTTATTAGATTCTCCTCTTAGAGCTCTGTAATATATTTCCAGGCACTTCTATCACCTCACTCTATATAAACACATGGAAAACTTTCAGGCAAGCATGCACAGTCAGCCTGTCTGTGTACAGCATATGCTACAGCTGTTTGTGGAACTCAGTACTTTGAATCTAATAAAATATTTTTACTCTAACAGGGGAGACAACATATATACTCTAATTTCAATTCTTGTCATTGATTTGCCCTTTATTTTAGAAACTGACAGCAATTCATCCAGAAAATTGATAGGGTTTTAATTTGCAGTTTAGCATTCTGGACTATTTTTAGTAGACTGAGAGTTAAGGAAGAAGAAAGCCCTAAACAAAGTCTGAGATGGGATGATTTATTTGGGCAATTAAAAATTTCTTGTAAGCATTATCAAAACTTACCATGTTGTAAACAGCTTTTACTGACTCTCATTAAACTATTACTTAGGCTTTGCTTCACACCTCCTAGTTGTAGCTAGCACCTGCTGCTTCAGAGAAAGGTTGAACTCTCCTACTGATGCCAGCAAGTTTAGGCCCTTGCATAAAGTTTTACATGGGAAAGGGATGAGAGGACCACTTTGTCCTTACAGGTAAGGACTTACAGTGAGGGCTTACAGTAAGACAGTCATAGTAAATGAATGCTACTGTCAACAACTTCCTCCACTCTAAGGATTCATATCATTAGCTGTAAATCTTCTAGACTCTTTCTAAAATGAATGCTATTGCAGCTGTACTCAGTTATATCAGCAGATGTTTTAACAAAGACAGGATTCTGAAAGAAAATATATCAGCTTGCCTAGCTTCAGTATTCAGCAAAACTTGGACCTTTTAGAAAAATTTAGAAGATGACAGTTGACACATCCACATTGGACATAATCCTGTAACAGAAGGGGGGAAACTGGATTGATTTAACATGATTTGTTTTAGATAACAGGTGCTGTGGACAGAGAAGATGCAGTAGACATCACACCCTGAATTAAGTCAGGATTTTGAAGGTGGTTGGAAAATCATATCCAGAAAACAACTGTCAGTTACTCACTGTCAGGAAAGAAGTGTTCAAAGCAGAAATCTGCAAGAGTCCACATTGACTCTGGTGCTACTCACTGTATTGAAAATTGGATAGTCAAATTTAATTTGAATTTTTAACAAAAACGTAAAACCATAGATATAAGTCAATAGGTGACTAATGTAACTAATTCTGGTTCAACTAAGGTGAACAAGACTAAGCATTCTTCTTAAGCAAAACCAAGTAATGATATAGGATTAATGTCTTAATCATTAAAGGATAACAACTGTACAAGTAGATAATCTATAGAAAAGAACCAGGGAGTTACAGCAAGTTATAAGCATGAATTACATAGAAAAGTCCTTTTGCTCTATTGATCATAGAGATGCCACAGGGGAAGGATTAACTTCACTATAGCCACCAAGTCTGGTTAATAGGAATTATCTAGGCCAATTACAAAGAGCAAAGGAAAACAACCAGAAATAAGGCCTGGAAAACACAGTGTATGAGGAAAGAACGAGTGGAATTCTCCATTTGGAGTTATTTAATCATACAAAAAGATGCTGAAGGGCAGATATGGTGAACTGTTGCAAGAAAGGAAGTATTTCCATTCTCATAGTGGATAGGTTTAAGGGCTTCAGCTGATAGAAATGACACCAAAGAACCTGAGGAAAAGCTGGTCAAAGGCAGAGTTCAGAAGGGGGAAGCCAGCAGGGACTTAAGTGGCCTTCCCTGAAAGGTTTTACAGAAAAACAAACAAACAAAAAAAAAACAACACAAAAACCCACAGGCAAAAACATTGGAAGCACAGTTGATACCACCTTGGGAATGGAGGGCAGATATTGCAGATCAGTAAACACATGTCCTATAGAGAATGTGAGTATTTAACGCTAGTACTCTTACATTTCTGCTGCTGCTGTGAAAATTAGATCTCGGGTACATACTATTGGTATTTTCTCTCCAACTCTTTTGAAGAACTCCATTCCTCTGCTGCTTGAACCCTAATTCCTTATGTTTTCTACTTCACCTGGCAGTAAATTGCTCTGGGCAACTGCTCATTACTGGCCCAAAAGCAGCAGCATGTTTAGCTACAAGTTATTGATCTCCAAGACTACAGTGACATGCCATGAGAGGTCTCCCCCCATGTTGACTTCTGTTTGGTCCAATTATACAAAGCATTTCAGCTGTGGCCTTGTGAGCTACTTCAGAAAGTAAAGAACTTAAGCTCTGCCTCTCAGTCCAGGGAAGTGGTTATAAAGTGATGAGAAAATCCGGCATGCACTGTTTTAATGATTCTACCAGAGCAGGTAATTTCATAGTAAATGCTATCACATTAGACAATTTCAATTAATTTGACACAAAAGCTATGAAGTTAATCTTCAATAGATAAGCACTGCAATGGAAGATAAAAGCTGTTATTTAAACCTGATAAAGTGTGTCTAATTCTTTTATAGTAATTTGCACTACAATTTTCTTATGTTCAGCAAAATAAATAATTTTTATTGGAAAACTGCTTGCCTTTTTTTTTCCTCCTTTTTTTTCAATGAAACAAACCTGCACTTCACCATTTGTACACATTGACAGTATTCAGATTTCATCCAAAAATTTTTAAATTATTTTTAAGTGGCTGCAGTGTCATCTGGTTTATGAATGGATACCATTTGCCTTCATTTTGCAGGGAAACTGCCTCCCACATCATAGTAAGCTCAGAAATGGGAACTTGAGAAGGTCATGTGACACCTCCCAGATGATCAGTTCCTGGTTTTCAGGCAAAATTTACACCACATCCTACATAGTCAAAAGTTTTCCTTGGAAATTACACATGTTACCCCCTTCATCTCTTTTCCTTAGAGCTTTCCACAGCAATAGGTTTTCTACTCATAGTGTATACTCATACAAGCCTCAAATTCATCTAAAGAATAATTAGGAGACTAAGAAACTGCCAGGAGATGTTCTAGTAGAAATCAAAATTGCTAACTATTATATAGGGGGGTATCAGAGCTGGAAAACGTGATTAATGGGACATACAGACACACAATGTCCTGTCTGGACAAAGAAAGAAGCCAACAGCTCCCCAGCTGTTAAGAAACTTAGTTCTAAAAACACTGATTATGCAAATAAATAAAAAATGCCCATTGTCCTTTTAAGTGTCACAAGTAGAATTTGCAGATAATTCCAGCATTATATCTTTATCCTATTTCCAAAGAGGACTTCAGCATTTTGAAGAGAAAAACCAAGGAAACCAAACCATCCAAGCAAGGCTTCGGTATTTTGAAGTATAAAGATGCACATATCTAGCTTTTGAAAAAGCACCTAATCAGATTACATAGCTGAGTTCAGAAAAAGAAACAAAATTATCACTTACATACATGAAAAAATACACATATGAAGAAGTATATGAATACATATTTAAGAGAAAGACCATGTTCCTTGCTTTTCTTATGCCTTCAGCACAAACCTGCAGCCTGGTGAAGTTCTTTACAGACAGTTTGTCATTACCACCTCCCTAAAAACTTTATAAGCAGAAACTACCCAAACAATGTTCTCATTGAACAATGCAGCCCAATTATCCAGGTGAATAGGAATGCCACAAGTTTCACTCTCAAAAAAAAGCTTGAGGTGAAAAGAAAAGTATATGTGGGCAACACTTTTTTCCTCCTGCCCAGTTATGCAACACTGACCCAACATCAAAATATTTGCCAAATACAAAATTTTTTATCATGACTTGAGCGTAATTTACACTGAAGATTCCAAATGAGAAGATTTATTCCTCCAAGCATTAATGTAGAAATTAATTGCACACATGGGTATGGATGCTGAGTGAGAACATTCTTTCTCAGTCATCAAGCAAACAGTGTTGAACTATTTTTAAGAAGTAGTAAATAACTTAGAGTAACAATGACATCTTTTGGATATCTTCTCTGCTTAAATTGGCAGCTCAAACCTTTATTTTATTCTCATCAGATTTCTACATTACCACAGTAATGTAAAATTAACCTTCTACATCTAAAGACTAGCTGCCTGATCTTCCTTCTGCAGAGATAAAACTGATATGCTGCTCTTGGCTTCAGTGGCTGTAAGTCTGTGTTTCTGCAGATTGTTTCTTAAACTAGATTGCACTACATTTCAGTCCTTAGTTTGTCAGGAACTTTATCTTCAAAGATGCTAAACCAACCCATGCGTTTGGCTTTGCTTCTTTAAAGTGAGCACTGAGCTCCACTACAGCAGCAGTTTGTACAATGACGAGAGGTAGTATGATTACCCATTCAAAACACGTTTTGGAAGAGAAAACGTAACTGTTCCTCCTCCCTGACACATTCTTCCATAAAATACGCAAGGAAGTGATCATGAACATAATTAAGTGTGGTACAAAGGATCATATACTCACTGATCAAGTAATTTTTTCTTTAGTAGTGTCTTTCATAGAATCATAGAATAGTAAGGGTTGGAAAGGACCTTAAGATCATCTAGTTCCAAATCCCCCTGCCATGGGCAGGGACACCTCCCACTAAACCATGCCACCCAAGGCTCTGTCCAGCCAGGCATCTTCATTTACTTCAACACTGCAAACCTGCCCTGTCTTGCTGCACTAGGTGTTGTGGAAACTCATTACAAAGTACCATTTGTCCTCCAAATGCATAGTGCAACAATAAGCACTATTAAACACATTTGTGATACAACCTCTTCTGAGAATGATTACATACTGTGCAAAGATTTTTTCCATCTATGAGTTTAATAAAAAGTTATTAGAAAAAGAGCGCCTGAATAATTGCTTTTTCTAGAAATAGCTCATTCATGCCAAATGTCATTCTATTACCTCGAATTCCACAATGATGCTTTGTTTGCCTCAATCTGGTTTGCATTTCTGAGCTGCTTGTCACTATCTGCAAGTAACTATTTGGTTACATGAAAAGATATTAAAACCACATTAGTAATCTCTTCAAATACAATTTCAAGTCCTTTAAGTTGTTACAACTCTTGCAATGGTTAACCAGGATTTTAAAAGAAAATAGGAGACTATGTATTATTTAAATATTCATAGAAAATTTTGAGTGCCAAGAGAGCATTATAAGAAGATACAGCTGCCTATATGTTCATAGAATCATAGAACCTTCTGGGTTGGAAAGGACTTTCAAAAGTCCACTACAGTGAGCAGAGGCATCTTCAACACCATCAGGTTTCCCAGACCTACATCCAGCCTGGTTTTGAATGTCTCTAGGGATGATGCATCCACCAGCTCGCTGGGCAGCCTGTGCCAGTATTTTAGCACCCTCATTGTAAGGAATTTTTTCCTCAAGTCTAGCCTGAACCTCCCCTGTCTTAGTTTTTGCAGCACTGATCTCCGTTCTCAAATGCCACATCCATAATTAAACAAATGAACCTGTGACAGTGCAGTGCAAGAATACACAATGTGTTTTTCAACAAAAAGCCCTGGCCAATGTTCTTACACTGCTGCACATGCTGGTCATCTCTTCTAAGCTTCTCAAGAACACTTGAACGCCATCTAGCAACACAATTATTGTTTTTAAATTAGTTACAGACAACATCACGGCATTTCTTGGAAGAAAATAAAGGAAAGTGCACTAGAAACACACTAAGAATTGTGATATAAATTGATCGCAGCTTTGATTGATATGAGCCCCAGGTTACAGATCAGCCTGAAGAACCTGGATTTATTTAGGATTAAAGTTCAGTAAGGTTCCAAGGGATGTAGTCCTAGAGGGCAGGGGGGCCCAAGACTGTTGGCTGATATTCAAGGATCACCTGCTACGAAGCTCAGGAGCAAAACATCCCTACTAGAAGGGAGTGCTGCATGAGAGCCAGGAGACCTCCTTGGATGGATAAGGAGCTGCTGAGGAAAATTCAGAGGAAAAAAGAGGCTTATAAAAGGTGGAAGCAAGGACAGGTGGCCTGGGAAGAATACAGGGAATGTTGTCTGGGAAGCTAGGGAGCAGGTTCGGAAAGCTAAGGCCAACTTCAGAATTAGACTTGGCTAGGGAAGATAGCAGGAAGGGATTCTATAGGTACATTGCAAATAAAAGAGAGGTTAGGGACAACAGTGGGCCCTCTCCAGAAGCTATCAGGAGAACTGGCTACCCTGGATTTAGAGAAGGTTGAGGTTCTTAATGACTTCTTTGCCTCAAGTCTTCACTGGCAAATGCTCTGACCACACCACCCAAGTCTTGGAAGGCAGACTCAGGGACATGTGAGAATGAAGACCCTGGGCCCACTGTAGGAGAGGATCAGGTTCAAGACCATCTTAAGAACCTGAACGTACACAAGCCCATGGGACCTGATGAAATCCATCCATGGGTCCTGAAGGAGCTGGCAAGTGAAGTTGCTAAGACACTGTTATTATAATATACTATTCTTATGATGGCTAAGCCATCATATTCGAAAAATCATGACAGTCAGGTGAAGTTCCCAACGACTGGAAAATGGGAAATATAACCCCCATTTTCAAGAAGGGGAAAATGGATGAGCCGGAGAACTACAGAGCAGTCAGCCTCACCTCTGGGCCTGGTAAAATCTTGGAGCAGATTCTCCTGCATGCTGAGGCGCATAAAACAGCAAGGTGGTTGGTGACAGCCAGCATGGCTTCACTAAGGGGAAATCCTGCCTAACCAATCTGGTGGCCTTCTATGATGGGGCTACGGAACTGACGGACAGGGGTAGAGCAGTTGATGTCATCTACCTGGACTTGTGCAAAGCGTCTGACACTGTCTTGCATGACATCCTCGTCTCTAAGTTGGAGAAACATCTATTTGATAGGGGGACCACTCGGTGGATGCAGAACTGGCTGGATGGCTGCATGCAAAGAGTTGTGCTCAATGGCTCAATGTGCAGCTGGAGACCAGTAACGAGTGGTGTCCCTCAGGGATCGGAGTTGGAACTGGTCTTGTTCAACATCTTTGTCGGTGACATGGACAGTGGGATTGAGCATGTGCCCTCAGCAAGTTTGCTGATGACACCAATCTGTGTGGTTCAGTTGATACACTGGAGGGAAGGAATGCCATCCAGAGGGACCTTGACACGCTTGTGAGGTTGGCTGATGCCAACCTGATGAAGTTTAACCATGCCAAGTGCAAGGTCCTACACGTGGGTCGGAGCAATCCCAGGCACAGCTCCAGGTTGGGCAGGGAAGAGATTCAGAGTCAGGCCTGCGCAGAAGGACTTGGGGATGTTGGTCGATGAGAAAATGAACATGAGCCAGGTTCAGTGTGCTTGCAGCCTAGAAAGCCAACCGTATCCCAGGCTGCATCAAAAGGAGCAGTGACCAGCAGGTCGAGGGAGGTGATCCTGCCCCTCTACTCTGCTCTCCTGAGACCTCATTTGAACTACTGTGTGCTGTTCTGGTGTCCTCAGCAGGAAAAGGACATGGAACTGTTGGAGCAAGTCCAGAGGAGGGCCATGAGGATGATCAGGGGACTGCAGCACCTCCTGTATGAAGATAGGCTGAGAAAGTTGGGGCTGTTCAGCCTGGAGAAGAGAAGGCTGCATGGAGACCTCTTAGCAGCCTTCCAGTATCTGAAGAGGACCTATAGGGATGCTGGGGAGGGACTCTTCATGAGGGACTGTAGTGATAGGACAAGGGGTAATGGGTTCACACTTAACCAGGGGAAGTTTAGATTGGATATGAGGAAGAAGTTCTTTATTGTAAGGGTGGTGAGGCACTGGAATGGGCTTGCCCAGGGAAGTTGTGAATGCTCAATGGCTGGCAGTGGTCAAGGCCAGGTTGGACATAGCCTTGGATGGTATGGTTTAGTGTGAGGTGTCCCTGCCCATGGCAGGGGGGCTGGAACTAGATGACCTTAAGGTCCTTTCCAACCCTAACTATTCTATGATTCTATGAAATAATACTTCTGTTCATAAAACCAAGCCAATTAACAACGGGAACCTGTGTTAGGGGCTATTCACACCTGCAACAGTCAAGACAAAATGGCTCAAACACACCCTTGCATACCCACAGGTATGATGCAATGGTCAGTGATATGCTGAGCACAATGCAAGCATTGGCAGGAATCCATCCAGGTAGTGCACGCGTCCAGCAGCCAAGGCAATCCTTAAGCCACAAAACAAGCTCTGCCTACCTCTGAACCTTGGTTGTCCTCAGCCAAGACCTCGGGTACCAAAGACTGTACCTGCTACATGAATGATAGAGTAGAATGACTCACAGCATGCCCTCAGGAACGGCAGCTGCTGCTGTCTCTACTTTCACAGGTGAGTGTGGTCACCTGTCCCCTCCACTGCCCAACAATGGATTCCATCTTGCAGGCACCACAGAGTAAAAGGACCAAATCCTACAGGGTGCACAGCACTCACTAATATCACCTTGCTGAGGAGGGACTGCTGGAGCCACACCAGTTTTCTTGGGAAGTTTGTTTCAATCCACCATTAGAGGAACACTCTAAGACTGTTCTCTGCAGGCTGTATGACCATCCTACATGTAGCTGTCAAATACAAAGTCACAAAATAAACCAGATACCACTCCTGCTGGATAGACTATAATATTTTTTGATAAATACTTATTTTAAGTGGAATTTGACAATCAGGATTCATTGGATAACTATGATTTAGTGTATTTCAGTGGGATCTTATAAGTTTTAAAATACACTCTCTGATTTTGCTATAGAGACATTTCAACCTTGACATATCTCAGGATAATGATCTTTCAAGGGCATTATGTACTTAGATGACACAAATAACATTTTAATTACAGTTAATATGAGTCAGATTTTGTTTTGAATTCCATGATGTCAAACCTGGCAGGCTCCTTTGAGAAGCCTTTACAGAGAACACAATAGCTGTTTTCTGCAACTCATCTAGACTTTTTGGGTCAGTATGACCTTGAAGAGAACATGATGTCCTTCGAGATCCTTTTCAAATAAAGTAGTCACAGTCAAAGCCAACAATTCTTTCACTTAAGAGACCTCTGCAACTTCAGCTGGTGAAATCTATAATGCATCAGGAGGCAGTATTACTTGTACGCCTTATTTACATTGGAATACAGATGGCAACTGAGCTCTGATTTCAGAAGCATTACCATTAGTACTTGAAATTTGTGTGTGAAAGTGTAGGAACTCTGATGAGATAGGCTGTTAAGCATACAGCACAGGGATGTAAATCTGTAGAAACTTACATAAGATCTGGTCTTTTAATTCTTTCGATAGGATAAGAAACAAGGCTCCTGGAAGTTACTAGACAACATGAATAGCCCAGCTAATTTTAGTAAGGGTATTTATGCACTACCCATTATTAAAGTACCTGCAAATCTGGTCTCTTACACCAACAGTCAATTGTAACCAATGTCAGTAATTCATTACATTTGCTAGCATATAACATCTGGCATTTTTACTGATATCATAAGTTGTCTTTCATATTCCATCATCCCTCAATAGTTTAGCAGATAGCTGTAAACGTGCCAGCTTCCTTACTAGGATTTCGCTAGATAGAACAGTGAATTAAACAAAGCTGATAACAGCAGATATTTACCTAGCATTGCCTTTCTAAGGAGTTGCAGTTGACTACAGGAGGCCTTTAGAAAAATCCACAAGACTACTTTATTTTCTACACACAGTGCTGGTCAAGTGCTTATGGATGCTATTTTGTTAGCCTGATTCATAAAGTGTATACACACAATTCATCAAGCTCAATATGGATATTCATCCAAGACAGATTTATACCTCCACATAATCCTGCAGGCAGCTACTTACTCATTGGCAGTAAGGCCAAAATGGACCATTAGTATAGTGTAGTCTGACCTCCTGCATAACACAGGCTAGTGAACCTCACACAATAATTTATGCTTCAAGACCATAATTTTTGTTTGAGTTATAGCATCTCTTTTAGAAAGATCTTCAGTCATACCTTAAATACTCTAAGTGGAGGTGAAACCATTGCATGTCTAGTAAGTTGTTCCAGTGACGAATAACCCTTACCGATAGGAGACTGCCTTATCTCTACTGTGAATTTACATAGCACCACTTTTTGCCATTGGATTTCTTTATACCTTTTCCAGCTGAATGTAAAAACTCTGTTATTTTTCCCTACTGAGACACTTGACTACAAGTCACATCTTAACCTTCACTTGGCAAAGTTAATAGACCAAGTAGACACCTTTGAACATACAGCATGTCCTTATACTCTTATTTTGTAGTTCTCTGCACTAAATTTTAATATATTCTTTCTGAAACTTCACACCCAAAGGGGCCACATCAATTCTACACTACTAAGACAACTGTATCTTTCTTACTACACAGACACTTGTGCTTAGTGAACAAACCATCACAACCTTGTATCCTCATAAAACTAGAACAAATTTTTCAGTAGAATAGCTTTAGAACAGCAATTGAAAACAGAGAAGCAATTAAAGATGTGTATAGATATCTTGGTATGTAATTCCACTGACAGGAAGAAAAATATCTGATCCTGGATTTCAAATCATCCAGCATTAATAGTTACTGCTTAGCCTACTACCTTCACCTATGGTGAAGCCTTATTTTTTTCAGTATCAATATAATTGTTTTCATTTCTTTCACGACTCAATACAGAGAAGTTTATTGCACTTTTTCTATATAAGGATTACATGATACTGACACCAAGTCTAATACTGGACACAACTGAAGCCGGAATTCAGTTTGTTATCAAATACAAGGATTGCTTGTAACTAACCTTACCAGAAGTAAGGACAACTTCAAGTATTTTTAGAATGCCTGATTTTATCTAAACGCCGTATATGGGCATGTCATTTTTAGCTTTAGGCTTCATTTCAGTTCCCAGAACCCTAAAAAAATCCCCCTAACAACAAAACCACAAACTTCTGCCATTTTTACCCACACTAACGAAGTCAGTTTTGAGAGGAAAGAAGCTGTTTGCCAGTGAGGCGGGTATTGTTAGAAAATGAGTAAATATAAACAAGTAATTAGTTCTACTTGATGTTATTCAGAAGTGTCAGACAGTTAAATAAACTCCAAACTTCTGAAAGTTTATGCGTGGGAAAAAGCACTCCAAACAGCACCCACTAATCCATTCCTTAGCTTGAGCCAGGATCTTTTCTGTTTCTATGTGAAGATGTCTCCCAGGAAACTGAAGCAAGCAGTCACTTCTCAACTCCCCACAGATTTGTGTACCCTACTTTCCATTTTTTTTCTTCCCTCTGGTTCTGTTGGGTAGCTTAATGATTTCTCTTTAACTGATTGTGCAGTGTGCATGCATATACATGCACTTATTTACATACACACATACATGTGTGTCTATTTATGCCAGCTGAATTCGCTATTTTTTTTATAGACAGGACTGAATATGCAGAAAGCTTCATCTGGACTGTGCACCAGCTCTTCACATAGGCCAAGCCAATACTATATCTGCTAAAGAGTATGAGCCTCAGCTGAAAAATTAATTGCACTTGTCTCTCATGGACACAGGAGGTGTCTCACACAAGCAGAGAGAAAAATTCAACTCAAAGTTTATTAAAGATACATACTGTCTGATTAAAAACAACCGTTCGACACTGGGCTCTTCTTTACATTTTGTGTCTTCAACTTCAGGACCCAAGGTGAATGTATTGCATTTGGAAAAAAAACTCCAAACCAACAGAACTAGAGAATCTCTGAGGACAAATAAAAATTATATTGACAGAGATGCAACACATTTTTTCTGCATGCTTTGGCTACCCAAACTCCTAATATGCATTGAGTCATGTTTTCTTATTTTCTACTTCACAGGCTTAACATAATATCAAATTTCAGATTCATGGCCACCCAGGATGGTTGCTTCTTTTATTGATAAGACAAATACCAGAGCTAATGGGGTTAGGGGGTTTCAGTTTTAAGACTGAAACAATACTAGATCATGATCCAGGGAAAACAAGTACAAGGCTCCTATTAAAAATCTGGGTGACTTAATTATAAGCATTAACAGTAAGAAGCTAAACACATTGTAAAGATGATATGTTTCTTGAAACTCATGCCTCAGGCACCAGAGTTGGCAAGGCTTTATTTTTAATTATTTAATGCATTGCTCAACTCAGCAAAACCTGGCTGTCTGCTAAAGATTATCTTTGTGTACAGGGGACTGGGAAATACACAGGTCAATGCGTTGCTCTAGCAGGTGCCTCTGCCTTTCTGAAATACCATTTCAACAGTGCTGTTGGCAGCCCAATAGACATATAGATGAAACTGCAACGCACAGGTAAGAAAAGAGATCTAGTCTTCCTTCTCTGTTCTGGCCCTCTCTGCTACAGGTAAAGAAACATAAGCAGAAAGTTTAAGAGGTCAGCATAGTACTAGGAGCTGTGTTCACCAGCCAAAGACTTAGCTGTTAGAGATCTCATTTGTATTATCTTTGTTATATGGTTCATTTCTCTGCTGTAGTTTCGAGCTTGGCTTAACACCCACATTTGCTATTCTTCATTGAGGCACTAAAAAAAAACAAACACGTGCTCCTGTCAAGCCCAATATTTGGCAATCACCATAAATGCTTTAATATAGAAGGGCCAAACATATAAGTACAATCTTGTTCTTGTGACTGGAAGTGGACTACACATCAGCTATTGATACTGATGCATTTTCTGGGGGAGAAGCCCTAATTCTTATGAATTATGAATATGAGACTATTCTCAGGTGCTTCCACAGTTTTCACACATCAAAAATGCTCACATCTTTGCTACTACGCAGCTCTTCATTCCCCTACTTTCACTAAGGTGCCAGACTGAAAGACCTCACTAGCACACCACCCTTCAAACATTGCCCCCAGGTGAGCCTGGTTCAATTATGGATTTTGCTTTTCAGAGCTTATTACTGTTAATAACACATAATCTTCATGTTTTAGAGATGATCTTATTTTTGAAAGACTATGAGAACATTCCGTAGAATTAGGGCTTTTTTAATCAGTACTTAACCCCACTTCTTTCAAAGATAGGAATTTCCTGAATCTTCTGTTAAATATTTGGTATGTATTGTTAAACGGGTACATAAGTTTCAGGTAAGACCTGAAATACTCTTATTGTTGAAGGACCACCAGAATATTCCATAGAAACAGTTTGTTTTCCACCCCAACTGCCCCCCCCCCCCCCCCCTTTCAAGCACAGGAATTTCCTGAATTGTCTGTTAAATTTGTGATGTGTATTGCTAAATGGACACAACTGAAAACATATGGCTTCGGGGTCCTTTACATCCAGAACCAAGTACGGAATGACTTAAACCAAGCTAAACCAGATACAATCAGAAAGAAAAAAAAATAAAATTAGGCTGGGCCCTTCTGAGAAGTACAGGCAACAAGGATAAAAACTGTTTCCCTACAAGGCTTCATATATCACTGATATTCTAAGAGAAAGACATCAAGAGGATGTTAGCATATGTCCCTCAACGAACACAAAGTCCAAAGTATATTTATACATAATACTGGCTTTCTAGATAGCAATTTTGAGTGTCTGAAATAAGCCACTTTAAAGGATCTCTGACTTACCTTCACTCTCAGTGTTGCAGGCACCCTGTGGCAAGTCCCTCCTGCCCCGGAAAAATTGACTTGGTTCTCAGTCCACCTCTACTGCCTTGCCTAGAAGGGAAAAGAAGCTGTCTTAGCAATGCAGGAGGGAATTCTTAATTTACTACATTAGAAAGACACACTTGTGCAACCCTTTTCTAGGCTCATTTCACAGACCTCCTCACCTCCAAAGCATCCACATGAGCTACACTCTCACACTAAGTCAACAGCAACCACATGCACTTACAAAGCTTCTGAGCACGTGACTGGGTCAAGGCAACACTCCCAGAGCAGCTGAACCTCATTGCCCTTAACAAGACCGGCTCCAAGTTTCAAGGGAGAAACAGGTGCTGAGACTGGCACTTTTATTATGACTGGATGCGGGTTAATTTAGTGACAAGCTGTGGATGCACTTTAATAAATGTTGCACATGGTGTAAAGCTTTTCACTCTATCACAAAGCTGACTTTAACATTGATACATTTAGTTATGCTTGAGAGAATCTGTTTTATCTGGCAGAACATTTTACAGGTGCGCATACTGTAATTCAACAGGATTGCATGACTCATTTGATAATTAGTGTGAGGCTTTTAACAGGCACAAACAACAACCCAGGAAACTAATACCTTCCAAGAAACTTCATTCACACCTTGCAAGGGTTATATACCGGAGTGAGGAGTGATTGAACTAGGCTGACCATACCATATTGGCAACTGCCAATACAAGTTTGCTGCAAAGCGAAATTAGAGATATTAGCAATTCAAGTTAATTTAATTATATTTTGTTGTTCAGAAAAAACATCATATGGGAAAAAATTTAGCCTGAGAACAGGTAATAAAAATAATGTCATCTGCACTTTTTGAGTATACTACGGATTTGATATTCATATATTCATATGCAGAAGTTAAGAAGTCATGGCAATATATATATTGTTGTTTCTAATAGGTGTTGATTAAACTATAAAGAGCTTTAACAGAAGGATGCCCAAATCACTATTCTTGTAACACTTCATCATTGTTCAGCTACAGTATAATTGCACAAGTTATTAAGGGACCTGCTGTACAACTATGTCCAGTGTCAAGGTAGGGGAAACAATGTGCAAAAAGTATGCAGGCAGTATGCATGGATTATGTTAGCAAACTTCTCCAGGTCCATATTGCCTAATGACGTCGTTCTTTGAATTTCCGGGGGTTGGAACTGGATGATCTTAAGGTCCTTTCTAACCCTAACTATTCTATGATTCTGTGATTTCTGTCACCCTGCAGGGTGTTCTGTCATAGGCAGAACATACAGTGAGAAATAAATACTGGACATACTCAGGTGGATAGCAACAAACACACACACATATCCATTTCATTATGGCCCACCTTACTGAACTTACATGACTTGTTCCACCTATGTTTGTGATGAAGTAATCCAGACTACTTTATCTCCTGCCACCTGCTGAAGGTTAGCCATTTTCTGATAACCGAGTCATCGTTTTAGGAAGAAGTAACAGCCTGGATTAAAAGAACAGAAAAAACACTGGAAAAAGGCAGAGTAGCTTGCAGGCACTGAGCTCATCAGCCCATGGCAGGCTGTGCAGAGCACAATTTCAGACATGAAGACAGGCTGCGTGCCTGAAAGCTTGTCTTTTGTCCAAGAATATCAGTCAAAAAAACCCGATTAACTCTGAGTGCTGATCTTGCCTCCTTTATACTCTTAGACTATCATGGCTTCACAAATGATCTTACAAATATCTGGGAGCCACTGCTGGCAGGGATGGGTGAGTTTCAGCAATGCTGCTTGCTGCCAGGCCACACCTCTCGTTTCCCAGCCAGAAATAAGAAGATGGGCTCCCTGTACAAGTACTTTGAAGGGAGGATGGCCATTACGTTCACCACAATTAGAAGACTTGTAAAAAGTATTCTTTGGGATTATAAAAGAACAACCTTGCTACTTTTTATGTCTCTAGTTCAAAGATGCCAATTCTGCCTCTGTATGTTGAAATAAGGCTGATTTAGACCACAAGATAGAGATTGTTACAGATAAATTGCCAACGTCAGGCCAAAGTAGCAACAAAATATAGCTTTTAAAGAGGCAGGTAGAGCTCTGAGAGAAATTAATCACTCTTTCCCATTCATCCCTGACCTTTTACAGTATGTGAAAATTCAGTCAAAAACTAAAAAAGCCAAACCTAAAACCCCAAACCAACTCCAAACCTCTTTTTTTACTAAACACCACAGCTGGATTCACTAAAATTATAGTTGAGACCACTGGAAAATTGCTAGGATGATAAAACAGCTTGTATCATAACCACTACTTTCATTCTGCTATGTGGTTTAAAAACTCATCTGATTTACTCTCTACCATTTTTCTTGCCTGAAAAAAATGTTGCTACACAGTCCTTAGTGGTTAAAACTATGGCTGAGTCATTCTACTTTGCCACAGTTGACTTATCCTTCACAAAGCCTGCTCCCACCACACTGTCTGGGGAATGATGGGAGATTCTTTGGCTTCTGCAGAGCCGTCCCATGGAAGGAGATTGTGTATATCCCCACAGCTCAAATCCATACAGGAAGTTCCTTGGAAGCTAGGGACTAGCCAAGAAAATGCATGCAAGAAAGAGTGTCTAAACACAGTAACAGCAAATGCAGCAAAGTATATTTCAGCAGTTATTAGCCTTTTTCACATTTTGACCAAAGGGTATTCTGGACAATAGGCTGCTTCTCACACATCTCAGCTTCCCACTTCATTGAGAGATTATGATCTGTCTGCAGCAGATTATCCATTTGACTGACTGATTATTCATAAGGGAAGAAAGAACAGATGCAAGAGACTCAGGACTGGGAGAAATGAGAGATTAAGACAAGGCTGAAGGAGAAAGGTGGAGAGGGAGAAAGTCTACCAAATAAACTCACTATAACAAGATCACTTTCCATTATCTTTCATTTCTGCTCATCAATGCTGCATGGACATCCCATGCTGTATTGCATATCCATTAGGTCTGTTACTCCTCTTAATTCTGTCACCACATACTATAAATATGACAGCTCTGAACACAAGGGATGTAGCAAGTATGCCCCTGTAAACTTGCCAGATTTTCACTGCATGTGCCACCCATGAATTAAGACCCTGATTTCCTCTCATGAATAATGATTTCTCCCTCCCCAGCAATAAAATCTTTAGCAGTCACTGAATGCATTCTGTCCCAGACCTCAGCATCCCACTCATTAACTATATGGCACCAACTGGTTTATCATCTGAGAACATACTAAACAGTTGGTGAGATTAGTCAGGCAGAAGAAAATAACCACTTCAAAACAAATATTTATTTAAAACAACCTTATGATAAGAATTGTTCTTTGGCTCTCATATCTCTGGAGTAATAATAGTTGATATTGTTGAAAGAGGAAGTTCAGATACGACACAGTCTTAAATGATCAGAGACAAAAAAATCCAGCAGACTATGCACTCAGCTCTTAAAAAAAAAACCCTCCACATTAAATTTAATACATTTTCTGCATTCCCCCAAGGATGAATAGTAAAAAGTGTATTTTGTACTGTTCAAGATGTATCCCAATTTTATTTCACTTGGGAGTCTTGTTTTCACTGATTTTAAGTGACTTCCTTCTGGTCTGTGCTCAGTATAAGAAGGCATCAGATACAGTCTGTGTAAAAGATCAAGCCAGGTTTATTTATTTTGTAGCTTGTTCTCACTGCATAGTGAGATCTTACAGTGAATATGGGTAGACATTCTGTGGTTAAGTAAAGCTGCTCTAAGCAGGTGGATTTAAGTGATTTCCAGGGGACCCCTGGCAGCTAACATGCATTTAGCCACAGAAAAGGAAACAAGCCCATGGCCCTGTGCTGGAACATAAGGTAAAAATGTAATTTAATGGTCGGGGTTAAAATGTAATTTAAACACAGCATCTTACCCTGGAACAAAATTGTGCAGAAGTGATTTAAAGAAATTTTTCACTCCATAACTGCCCCTTGAACTATAAAAGAGACAGAAAATATAACCAGAAGGTCTGGCCCAGAGTACTGATAATGCCTTTAACATCTGTCACCTCTAAACACACAAAGCCCAAGCTTTATCACAACATAACTCTATGGATTCTTTGATAGCGTAAGAAAAAGAAGATGAAGTAAATTTTATTATATGGAATCTATTACCAACCCTTTATCACAGGTATCCTCATTTCCAAGTGCATGATTATGTTGGACATTTTGTGACTCACCTTCGCAAATGCTGCTGTTGTAATGGCAGGTACCACATACAGCATTGACAGTTCTAAAGGGTCTTTCCTCAGTATTTTTCTAACAACACCTTTTTTATCCTGAAGTACAGAGCTGATTGCAATAATACTTCGTCTGAGATTTTTTAAGTCCATGATGTACATATTGATCAACAGCTGAGAGGTAAGAACCAGGGGATGTCCTCATTTCCAGATAACCAACATTGCCAGGGAAGGGCTCCACTGTCACTCTCAGTATGTTCACTAGGATTTTAAAAATTCTTACCTATTCAAGACGGAACAGGAAAATGCCATATTATAAAAAAAGCCAAAAACCAAAACCAAACAAACAAAAAAAACCCCAACAACAACCCACCTACAACAACAAAACCCCAACAAAACCAGAATAAAATGACTGTTTTCTAATTTAGATGTGTGTTTTATGCTGTCAGATATGGACTTGTAAGATATAATAGCAGTACTAAACACATTTTATTATTAGAATCTAAAGATCACATTTTCATGAAAATAAAAAGGCAACACATTTAAAGTTAGGCACAAAACCTTAATGCTATCATTTTGCAATTTTTGAGTGTATAACAATACAGTTCTCTTATTGCAGCATTTTTAGTTAGCATCTTTTTAATCCTGAGGATTCTGCAAATGTAAAATCACTCAAAACTTAAAATTGCCAATGCTTTAGTTTCTATAAATTTAGAAATATTTAGGTGTACCTAGGGAAAAAAATAATATTAGGACCCACCTTTCTCTCTTCCCTCCAGTACCATTCAAAACCATCCATTAACAGCACACATAAGGATAGTAGTTCATAATAAGAACCCAAATTTGATAAAAGGTAAGTGTAGCAAAAGAAGAAACATTCATTCAGTCCCTAAGGAACCAAACAGTGTTAATCTATAGTAAAGATTTGTCAGGGGAAAACAACTATATATTTTCTTTCTTGTGGGTCATATTGAATTTCATTCCTGTGATCTAAGAGGTACATAACAATGCAAAAATCATATTTTTTCCACATAATCCACAAAGCAATAGAAATTAAAACTATAGCAGATGGATCATTTCAAACCCAGGAAAAAGATTACTAAGAAAAAAAATAGAAAGAAGTGTTAATTATTTTCCGGATATGATGCCAACATAATATTGGTATGCAACTAACCTCTAGAGCTCAGGATTACATCTGTACTCTAGGATCAATCAGTTCTAATACAATAAGAAGCAAACTGTTAGGCATCCAATGCAGACCTCAGTTGCTAGAAAGCTTACTTTGACTATATTTCAGTAATGTATCCATTATGTTTACCCAGCTTCTATGAAAATTTGACTATAAAAGCAAATCTATTCTAATATTTAATCTATGTAAAAAGAGTTAATCCAAAAGCTGAAGCAAACATCTACAATGCCACCATTTCCAAGAAATTTAGATATTGGCTTTGTAGCTCCACCTTTGTAGAGCATTTTTAGCAAAACTGCTAGGAAGAAGGATAAACAAAGGTAGTTCTTCACAGTCTTTACACAAACACATACCTGTCACAATCACATATATATACACAAATAACTATACATCTGAGTCTTGGATTAGTTAAGAACCCTTCAGCCTCTAAAGAAAGTAATTTTGCTGCTGTGGTAGTAGTTATACACTAACCATTCATAAATAGCAATGTGAACTGTAGCATGGAAGGGACCACACTAGTTTTAGTCTGCCTGGAAAAATTTCCAGATCAGGGAACTTTTCCCTGCCCTCCTAAGGCAATTTTTCAGTCATCCTTGGATTACTGGGGTCAAGACACCAGTTCTGTTTCACCAGCTAAGTTAAATCCTGTGGGTCAGGCTATCTATTGCTGAAGACTCTGAAATGACGATAAGAAAATGTCCCCTAGTTTTTGTTAGCCACAAGTAAATTTCATTAGCCTCATTATCAAAAAGAAATAAACTTGCCACCTATCTCACTTTCATAACTTCCATTTGTATTTTTTATATTCCAGGCTATATCCCATTTTAATGGGCATTAGATTTACAGTGATCTGGAAGACTCCGAGGAAGCAAATTCTCCTATGATCCAACAAGCACCTTGCATGATCAGACCTTAGCAAAACCAAACCAGAATTAAAAATTCAGTTTTACACTCTATAAACATAGTCCCAATGGCAACGTCCCTTGCATTTACTTTCACTGGTCAGTGCTAAACTTCTGTAATAAATGGTGGCATGGTGCCAAATTTCCACACATGATCACTAAAAATATAATCTTGTTACTGGAATGGGACAGGGAAAAGCAGAGCTCTCAGGGAAATTAATTTAAGCCTTTTTCACCTAGGCCCAGATCCAGAACTTCTCGGTAGACACATAACTCCCGTTTGTTTCATTTTCCCTCAGAGAACTGGGCAAGTATAAGTTCTGTCTTTAAATATCCCTATGAACCTGAGACTTAATTTACTAAATGCTTAACGGAGGTTAAGGGTAATTTATTTATGAATATTCTCCTGTGTTTCCATTCCAGAAACTGGGGCTGGCAGTAAGCTAACTACTAGACATTGCTTTGACAAAACACGGTCTTGTGAACTAGCAACAGTTAGAGGCTTGCAAATAGAGGTTTTGAGCACATTTGAACTAGAAAAGCTTGATTTTATTATTGAGGTTTCTGGAAATGATTTAGAAAAAAAAAAGATTTCTTAAAACCGTTATTTTATCACTTTTTTTTTTAAATCAAGAAGTAAATATAATCCAATCAATTTCTAATAGTTGCCTCTTTATTCTAAATCACCCAAATGCCCACGTTTGCTTCTGACAAACAAGCTAAAATCTCCTGAAACAGGGTGATTTAATTTTTGGAATGAGGCTTATTCCCTCTGGTGATTCTTTTCTTTGAGCTTCTACTCCCCAAGAGGAAAGGCTCCTTTGTCAGACCTAAATCAGTTTTTTCAGTATTCAGCCTAAAACTGGAAATTCTGCTTGTGACTCCCAAGGCAGGAAGGCATTTCCACACATGCTAACTGTCCCACACATGCCTGTGATGTGTAGCAGGTGTGTACACATGCAACATATTTCCTACTTCCTCATTAAAAAGAAAATCAAAGCACAACAGCAATCACCAAAACAAGGAATGTGCATGAATGACAGCAAATATGCCAAAACTTATTGTAATACATACTTATTTACAAATGCTCTTAACAGATCAACAGCCTTCACCCATGAAACCTGGGACAGCTGGGAAAGACAGAAACACAAAAACAAACAGCATACTCTAGTGGAATGATATGTATATTCTCATTAAGGTTGGAAGGGAAAAAAAAGGTGCAATCACACCTTTTCAGTCATAGATTATGAGCTGCAGAAGTGGCGGGACTTTTATGAGACTGCAAGCATGAGCAAAAACTTGCATTTAGAAAACAAAGGTTTCAAGAAGGGGAAAATAGACGAACCAGGAAACTACAGAGCAGTCAGCCTCACCTCTGGGCCTGGTAAAATCTTGGAGTGGATTCTCCTGGAAGGCATGCTGAGGCACATGAAAAACAACAAGGTGCTTGGTGACAGCCAGCATGGCTTCACTAAGGGGAAATCCTGCCTAGCCGATCTGGTGGCCTTCTATGATGGGGCTACGGAACTGATGGACAGGGGTAGAGCAGTTGATGTCATCTACCTGGACTTGTGCAAAGCGTTCGACACTGTCTCACATGACATCCTTGTCCCTAAATTGGAGAGACAGTCAATTTGATAGGTGGACCACTCGGTGGATGCAAGAGCTGGCTGGATGGGTGCATGCAAAGAGTTGTGCTCAATGGCTCAATGTGCAGTTGGAGACCAGTACCGAGTGGTGTCCCTCAGGGATCATTGTTGGGACGGGTCTTGTTCAACATCTTTGTGGGTGACATGGACAGTGGGATTGAGCGTGCCCTCAGCAAGTTTGCCTGATGACACCAAGCTGTGTGGTTCAGTTGATACATTGGAGGGAAGGAATGCTATCCAGAGGGACCTTGACACGCTTGTGAGGTGGGCTGATGCCAACCTGATGAAGTTTAACCATGCCAAGTGCAAGGTCCTACACGTGGGTCGGACCAATCCCAGGCACAGCTACAGATTGGGCAGGGAAGAGATTCAGAGCAGGCCTGCACAGAAGGACTTGGGGGTGTTGGTCAATGAGAAAATGAACATGAGCCATGTTCTGTGTGCTTGCAGCCTAGAAAGCCAATGGTATCCCAGGCTGCATCAAAAGGAGCGTGACCAGCAGGTCGAGGGAGGTGATCCTGCCCCTCTACTCTGCTCGCCTGAGACCTCACTTGGAGTATTGTGTGCAGTTCTGGTGTCCTCAGCATCAAAAGGACATGGAACTGTTGGAACAAGTCTAGAGGAGGGCCACGAGGATGATCAGGGGACTGCAGCACCTCCCATATGAAGATAGGCTGAGAAAGTTGGGGCTGTTCAGCCTGGAGAAGAGAAGGCTGCAGTGGAGACCTCTTAGCAGCCTTCCAGTATCTGAAGGGAGCCTATAGGGATGCTGAGGAGGGACTCTTCATGAGGGACTGCAGTGAGAGGACAAAGGGTAATGGGTTCACACTTAAAGAGGGGAAGTTTAGATTGGATATGAGGAAGAAGTTCTTTACTGTAAGGGTGGTGAGGCACTGGAATGGATTGCCCAGGGAAGTTGTGAAAGCTCCATGGCTGGCGGTGTTCAAGGCCAGGTTGGACAAAGCCTTGGATGGCATGGTTTAGTGTGAGGTGTCCCTGCCCATGGCAGGGGGTTTGGAACTAGATGATCTTAAGGTCCTTTCCAACCCTATTACTGATTCTATGATTCTATATAAGCTGTTTCCTGATGTTGATGAAACTCATGAAAGACTACCTATCCACTTTGAGAAGGCAGACAAAACATTACTAATTTTAAATTCATTATGTAGCTATGCATTTTTCTTAAAATGCTTCTTTGTTGAGAGACTCTAGATCTTGTAACCTTAATTTTTTTTTGGTCCTGATATATAATACCTTTGGTATAAAACCGCCATTGTACTTGCTTCCTTATGTAGGAAAGGAATTAATAGATTTTTTTTTTAATTACACTGTTAAACTTTTAATCTTTTTTCTGAAGATACACATAGTTCATCGAGCTTGCCTAGGTCTATGCCCACACATTACCTGGCATTTGCTCTGTTGCATAGGAAAAAGAATATAAATATTTGTGTTGCTCAAAGTCCACAAAGAGAACACTTTTATGTTGATTGATTGTTGAACTTGACCTGAGTAATGTAATAATTTAATGCCTGTTCCTATATTAAATGCCAAAATTATGTTATGGATACAGAAAGAGTTATGCTGTAGTGAAGTTTCCTTCTCTTTCTCCTTCAATAACTATTTTGAAAAAGTAGCAGAAAATCTACAATCCATGCCTTAGTTTGCGTTTATTTTATGTTATTTTAAACTTCATCATTTTAAGACTCAGTTCCTAGTCATTCAGATGAGAATTTCCGTTAGATCCAGTGCTGCATGAAAATTTTAAACCACAGTAGCATAGGTAAAATTAAATCATCTGGTGACTGAACTTGTGTTTAAAACACTTTCATTCATTATTCCTTTTAATTAGAGATGAAAGTACTCTGCACTATAGGAATCAAATAGCTCTTGAAATCTCTACTCTCAGGAATTCAGCTACTACCCCTCCTTTTTAATTCTTTAGTATGTGGGAGAGACAGAAAAGGAGAAATAACAAGTCTGAAACTAGGATATAAAGGACAAAAAATCATGCTGAGGAAAACATAAAAAATGGCGGAAACACTTCTAGTCATGGACAGTTCTCACTGCAAGGACTTGAAACTTCATAACTGAATGAGAGAACAACATGAAGAGAAGTTAATGTTGAGGAGGAAAAGGTAGTGGTATTGTACCACATATCTTCTCTTTCCTGAAACACTCCCTTCAACAGATACTTTCAGAGAAGTCACTGATTGGTCATAGACTTAACGAAAGGTGAAGTTCTTCAGTTTCTGCAAGAACACTTGGAAATACTTCCCAACAAATACATAACCAAGGCTTATAGAAATTTGCTTCAGGCAGATTTTACCATTTGCAGAGAAACTTTATACAAAATGCACTGTAAAATAACTGCTTGGCAGGAACCTTCAAATTCAACTTCCACTCAACAACTAAAATCAAGAGGTTATTTTTCTCGTAAGCCCTTATAAAGTAAATAGATAAGAGCTAGCTTTTTTGATCATTAATCATGACAGACAATCCTTGCCTCTAGAGGCTCACCAGCTCCAGAATGGCTTCTTATGTGCTTGAAGCGCTTCTCAGGGTTAAGAGCTCAGTGATTTTTGTCCACAACCTAAAGATAAGTGACAGAGATAAGAACAATATTTAGTCACATCTTGGTCTCCATGAAATCAGGGAGTGTTCCTATTGTAATTTCTATTTTGAAGCACCAAACCGAGCTTTGCTAGTGTGAAAGGTTTACATACTTCCCATAACCAAAGCAAAGGCTGTCCAGTAACCATGCATGGACAAAGTAGCAACCAACAAGAGAACAGAACTGTGTTGCACGTTTGCCTGCATGCAAAACGTTTTAGGAATAATGACAAGTTATATATTTTGGAAGGTTTAAATGAGAGGTTTCCAGGTGCTGAATGAAAAAGTAGAATGTAATTTTGTGATATCTTGGTAACTTAATGGAATTGGACAAAAGAGTCTTCTAAATATTACATTGCGATTTGATAGCAAGTATAAAGGAAGTAGAAGATGTTTGATTTCAAAAAGTAGAGAGAATTTAAGCAAGCTCAAGCTTAAATGCCTTGCTGTTAATATTTGAAATTACTCAACCCAAAGTCATTTTAAATTTAGCAGATGGAACTCTTTCTCTAGTGACAAAATCAACATGATTAATCTTAGATTTAAGTGCCATTTAACTCCAAAGTGTTCAAAAAGCTGGAGCCAAATATTGTAACCATAGCTAATCTCAAAACAAATGAGAACATTGCAACATGATTCCAATCAAAAGATGGAAGCTAAATGTTAAACAACATCTGGGAGAAGAACAGTCATGTAAAGTACCATTAGTCTAAAAAAGTATATATAAATGGACACAAAAAAGCTATTTTGCTTAAGGAGGCTAATTAGAAAAGATAAATAAACACATTCTTCTCTAATAGAATAACTTAGTTTATGCAGTAGCTGAAGTGTCGAAAGTGTAACTGAGGGCAAGATACAAAAGCTTACAGAACTGTGATCTATGTTCAAACACAAATGTTGAAATGAGAATTAGTATCTCTTTGAAGCCCTTGAAGTCATCCTAATGCATCATGGGCTACAAAAAGTTGCAACTTTTAGAAGTATCTAAGAGCAGAAGACAGGATTACCAGCTATATTAATTTAGATTTTTTTCTCTCACACAGCCTTGTTGCAAATAGATATGGTTAATTTATTCTTATGGGTAAAGTTTCTCTTACAAAATACAGAGAAATTCTGCTGAAACAGGAATATACTCATGAAATCATTGTTTTACCAGCAATAACAAAATATTTCCATTTAAAATTGCAGACAGACTTAGAGCAAATGTATACCTGCTGAGCAGGAGTGCAGGCAAGCTTAGACAAATGTATGTGTGTCATAATTCTTCCTGAATTTCTCAAGCAAAGTGTGATCTGCTCTCATTTGAGGCCCAAGAACTTGCTAGTCATTTGGAAAGTATTAGGTAATATAAATTCAACGGAATCAACACCATTAATTCCAGAATAGGGAGCAAATCAACAAAACAAAAAAAGCACTAAGGACATGAAACTACAATATTTTAGGTAAAGAAAAAATAAACCTTTCATGAAATTGTGTTCATATTACTGCTTTGCCATTCAGGGATTAGTATTAAAACAATGTGTGGTGGTGTTATAATTAGCCTTAGTGCAAACCCTCAGGTTGTGCCATTTCTTTTCATTATTTTTTACCATGCCAGGAGGAATACTGGTGCCATAGTCTAGTTCTTTTCTTCTATTATATCTTAAAAGTATCTTTAAATATCATGAAGTTTAAAGATACTTTTATCAGGAAGAAATGGGATTGAATACAACAAACTCCTTGTCTCTCACCCCCAAGAAGGAAATTTCTACAGAAAGAAATGTAGGGGGTGATATATAATGAGAAAAGTGACAAAGAAAGGGAAGATAAACCCAGAGGAAAAGATAAGAAGGGAAGAACAGATGGAAAAAACAAAGCCAACCAACCAAACAAAACCAACATGGATCAGCTAGCAAAAGGAATTTCACTACACAGTTCTCAGATTTTAATACTGTTTCTGAAGCTCCACTGGAGATTACAGTCCTCATAGTGAATTCTAGGAAAAAGAACAGTTTTGGAAGAACCATCATGAATTTTCCCTTCCTCCTGCCTGCTGGAAAAGACCTTGGTAATTTCACTGGAATAAAAATGACACGAACAGCCTAGGCTAACAGGGAGAAGCCAAGCTTACAGAGATATATTGCCTCCCTTGGCTGGCTGCTGAAGGGGCAGTGAGGCTGTGGGGTACTCAGGATCTTCATTTCTCACTATGATATTCAGAGTAAAAAAGCTTCTCAGCTTCATTTTTCTGTCTTCAGGCAAAGTTTTCTTGAGCGGAAAATATTTTCTTTCCTGTAAAAACATAATTTTCCCATGGAAAGAAAAAAAAATTATTTCACAAAAAAAAAGGATTTCGTTCCAGTGAATTGGCACGATGGAGGAGACCTATATGATTTTATCATCCAATAAAATTGATTTCACAGTAAATATTTCTTGTAATATTTGCTAGGAACAGATTATCATCGCTTAAAAAATCACTGCCTTTCTATTTAGCTCTTCATACTTTACATTTTTAATAAAAATGAACCTCTTCCAGAGCAAGAAGTCTTAAAAATAAGCTTTCTTTCCAACTGTTGGAGTTACTGATCATTCCCATTTAGCTGCTTTTTCCAATACTCCAGTATTTCAGTTGCTTATCTAGAGTAATTCAGATCTTCAAGAAGTCCTCAACATCATATGCTGAAATGCATATATTTTTAGGAGCTATATTGAAAATGTTCCATAAAATCCATGACATAAAAACATATCAGCTTCACTTCTGTAGACAAATGTACTTTTAAAGATTCAGTCAGAAAAATATTTGTGATTAGTTGCAAGTACTGCATTATGGGTCATCTCTTTCTAGGTGACAAACACAGAAATGCAAAATATCTTATTTTCCTTATGCTACAGTATAGTTACTATGTAATAATCTACCCTGCAGCCCATTTGCTATGTGCTTTGCTTGGAAACTATGATTGTGTTGTGTCGTAAACACCTAGAAAGTGTGCCCTAAACTAGGAAGCTTTGTAAAAATGCAGGTGGCCTTATGAATTAGTCTGAAGTTGAGATAATGGCATCACCTGTTTAATAAGATATTTTATGCATCTGTGATCTTTTGCAAGCACTATGCACACTATTCCTCATAGAAAAATTTTGCCATTCCTGTAGGAATCAATGAAAACTACTAAAAGCTGCTCTTGTGAGAGAAAAAGATGAACAAAGGAAGCACAATCCTGCCTTGTAAGAAATCTGGCAGAGACATCCAATGAGTTAAAGTCCTGATAGCTAGAAACTCTTAGACCTATAATTATCCCCAGGGTACTTAACAGGCTTAAATAATAATGCCATTAAATATCAGCTTAATACAAACCATTAGACTGAGTGATAGATCTTTGTATAAATGAGTGCCTGGGAAATTTGAACTCCTGCATGACATATTTTGAAAGCTGTAAAGTGGTTTATGGAGGAACCTTCATTCCCTATATGTAAATGACATTTCAGACCTCTATCAGGTACTGTGGACTGTACCAATTCAGCCTCTTGAAGTCAAAAAGAATTGTTCACACAGTGGGCTCAAGAATGATCCAAAATACTCACATAATAAACTAGAGTGGCTGTGAATGTAGACCATCAAAATGTGATGCCAAGTGACTGTTGCTTGCTCTGGGACAATTTATGGCCTACTTAACCTGTGAGCAGGAGGCCTGCAAACTCTTTACGGTTCTGGCTTCTGCACAGCTCAGAGCTACACAGTCTTTTTGTAATAGCACCATAGTTGATGTGTATTTGCTTAGGCTTAGAGAGGGAGCTGCACCTTTATTCCTGCTCACATAGCACTTGGGGTAAACATACTGTCATTCAACCTTGTATTCAAATACAGAGTTTTCCAGACTTAAGAACTGATTGATGACTATTCGTTATAGATTTTACCACCTTTCAAACTTGAATTGCACTTCTGTGATTTCAATTTCTTTCTTGCCTTGAAACACCATTTTTATGGAATTCATTTGTGGAGGTACTGTGTGTATCTTTCATTTTAATTACAGTTTCAAGGTACTTGTTAACCTACAATTAGCAGAGTATGAAGCTGAAGGAGAGCCTCAGTTAGGCCCAGAATAACCTTGTAATTTTCTCCTTATTCTCAGCTTCCTAAGCTTTAAGGCTCCAGATTGTTTGATTCCCATTTGGATTTTTAGCCCATCGTGAACTTGACACAGTTGCTAAGTTACATATCAGTCTGCACCATGTTGATACAATATTATTGAAACACTTTAAAGGGCAGCCTAACAGTTCTCTGTAAACACACAACTCTGCTGTAAACTGTTCTCAGCAGAAACAAGCAGCCTGACACCAAAATTAAACCCCGAGTATTTCAAAGATTACCATGGAAGGCTTCATGAGCATCCACCCACTATCAGCAAAGCACCTCACAGTTGATCTAGCCTTGTTGTACACATGCATCCTCTGGCTCGATGCCTGCAATTTCATATAGAGTGCGATTTGTCTCCTGCCACTGCTGTCACAAGTATGCAGGAACATGATTTGATGTTAGTAGCCCAGGGACAGCAGTAATTTCCAGGCCTGCTTCAGTAACCTGCCCTAAGTTGATCTGACCAGGAGCACTGTTCATGATCAAAGCTGTACTGCATGCTGTTGAAATAAAATTAAACGTTCAATCATTCACAAAGAAGGGCCAGAGATACACCCAGCCAGGAGAAAAATAAAAGGAGAGAATACAGACCAAGCTCAGGAGGCTTTTTGTGTAACTGATATTTGTCTTCCATGATACTTTGTTAGTTTGGACAACAACATGTGTGGAGAAAGGTTTAAAGACTGACTTGATCAGATGATGCTATGCAGTCTTCACTGCAATACATAGAGTCATTTCCACAGAGATAAGATTTCATGACAATATTTTCTCTGCGGTGTTTACTGCTTACCCTTAGTCTGTGGACTGAAGAGCCATACATCACGTGATGCGACGACCGCTACTTCTAATGTTTTCTCTGATGTGTGCACACAAGGGAAGTGCCCAACAATGCCTTGCAAACAATAGATGAACCAGAGCAGCTCATATACGACAGGACAACCTTACAACAACATTTTGATTTTAAGAGTTAATACAAACCCCAACAACTCCCATGACCATTTCCAACTTTCTGAAGCTAGTGAGGAACATCTTAAGGGGAAAAGATCCATAGATTGGACCCAAGATCTAGGACTCATGTCTCATGCAAGGTGCTAACAGCATAAGACATAAGCCAGTCTAATCACCTTCTGTACCAAATCAAACATGGGCAACTACTGGACAAAGTTTTCAGAAACATGAAAAATTATCCTCAAACTGTATATTGTTTTCAGAGTAAAAATATTTGTATCCACAACATACCTTGATGACTTCATTCCTAATAATCTTGAGAGCTGCTTCATAAGGGCCAGGCATCAATAGAGGTGATGTAGGCACTCAAAACACCTGAAAATCCTACCCCATTTACTCAGTTAATTCCTGAGAGGTTTGGCTTTTTACTAATTAAGCCAAGTTTCTTTGTGTCAGCTTTAAATTCTAACAGTATCTTTGGCTGTTTTCCTGGTGTGATTTAACTGCATTAATTATGACACTGGTAAACATCAGTTTTCTCCCTTTTAGTTTCATTTCTTCCACTAGAGCATATTCAGTCTATTCTTCAATAGCCAATTCTTTACATTTTTTTGGGTCAGGCTAAAAATTTTTCAATGCCTTATCTTCTGTCTTCTACAGTCATTCAAATTTTAACATTAACCTTTCTTCTACCTGATTTTGTCTTTTTCTATATATTCCTGAAAAATAAAATTCCCAATGATGAGATGAGTGAAAGCAGGGCAGGCTGGGGGGCAGCCAACACCTCAGGTCACCAGGCACTTCTGTAAGTGCAAAGCAAGTCCAAGGCCAGGCCAGGTAGGACATCAGCCTCAGGGCTGGGGTCCAGATCAGCAGGAAAAGGCTGTTGCAGGAGCTGAAGATCACTGCTATTATATTGCTCAGGAAGGGACCAGTGTCCCTTAGCTGAGCTTAAATGGGCTCCTGGGCCTATGGGCAGGTGTGTGGGGCAGAGGTGCAGGCCCCAGGGAAGCTTGATCAGGGCCAGTTAAAGAAAACATGTCCACAGGGCTCTGACACCATGCACATACATGCAGACATAACCATGGACATGGCATCAGACCAGGACGAAGTAGCCAAGGGCCATTGCCAGCTGAGATGCAATGACAGCTATTTAGGAAATGACAGCAATGTGGTCTATAGGTGTATAGTCTTTAAAGCAATAGTTCTCATTTAGCTGATTCCTCTGTGCACTTGAAAAAATCTTCTCCAGAATGAAACCAACAAAAAACTCTCAATATCTTTGACATATAAGGAAAGACCTTCTTCTTTTCATGCAAATATTTTTGACCTTTCTAACGCATGGAAATATTTATGTATAGATTTCTTTGCAGTGCATATCTAATATATAGAGATCTCAGTTACTATATGTGCAGAGACTTTAATCAAACTCTTCATCATAGCATGGTATCTGGATGAGTCATGTATCTGTATTAATCATGTCTTCTAGAGACCATCAGATTGGAGTCAGAAACACATCCTGAGCTTAAAGGTAGAAATAATGCAATCCAAGGAGCTAACTGAAATCAGCTCTGGCAACTGAAAACAGCTCTCTCTCTTGCATAAAAAGTCTATCTTACAGAACAGACCATGATGCATAGTATTTGTTTTTGCATTGGTTTCTAGAGTCCTAACATTTTGTGTGCTTGCAGAGACAACCCTTTTTTGTGATTCTGAGGGCTAGTTTTAGAGTTTTCTTGATATTCAGTGTTATCCACTGACACTAAGCCCACAGATGGCTCTCCTGAAAGACCACACTGTGGCCACTGGCCTAGCGTTTTTGTGTCAGCATGTCACACTTTGCCCCCCTGATTCCTATCAGACTTTTTTGCTTAGCAGAACATACAGTCATTTTGAAACTTGATTCCAAAAGGAACAAGGCTTCTAGTCTTGCCCACTCCCAAGTCCTAAACTTCGTAAACAGCACAAAATTGTTGATTTTTTATATATATATAAAACCTACATAATGTTGAAAATGCATTTCAAAATGAAAACAACATTCCACTTGCAAAATAAGCCATAGAACACACCAACATTTGAGAATTGCTTCGTATTTTAAGCAAACCCAGATATTTATCATGTTTTCCTAGCATCAACAACAAAAAAAACCAACAACATAACCCCCCCAAAAACAAAAAACAAACAAACAAACAAAACCCAAACAAAAAAGAAAACCAAAAAACCACTCTAGACAAAAGACTTCTGGGATTAATTTTCTGATCAATTGTACTTCCTAGTCTTTGCATTTATCTTCTTGGCATGTCCTAACATTTATAATATGAAGAATTTTTCTTGGCCACATGGCATTTTGTCTGTAGTTAAAATTGTCCCTCTTCCGCTAGTGAAAGTGGAATCCAATTGATATTTTCTTAAAGCTAGGGCTGAGTGGTACAGCAGTATCAGACCACAAAAGGTACAAGTGATGTGCCTGACAGTTTGTTACTCTACTCCTAATCCCGCTGGCCTGGAACAGATGTGAGCCTCCTTTCCTGCACAGCCACCAGTGATTACTCTGCAAGCCTGACAGTCAACTCCAAGAACATGGCAAGTGCTCTGGGCCACCAGAGATGCAAGAGGTGGTATCATTTCCCTACCCACTGTACACACTTGGCTGTCTTTTTCTTCAAAACTGTTATGAGCACCTCTCTGCTGATAAACCAACTGTATTTTCAAAGGATCATTTGCTTCAATAATTATGGTAGATATAATCATCCGACATGAGAGGGGCATCATTCCATCCCAACACTCCCAGTCTGTTGCCAGCACCTATAATAAATGCTCGGGGCAACACAGAGATATTTCAGCCACTCCAGCCAATGAGCCGGCTTCATTTGGAGCTCAGCTCAGGTGCCTCTATACAAACACCTGTAGTATGAGGAATAAACAAGAGGAATTACAGATGTGTGCACGTCTAAAGGGATGTGATATCATTGGTAACACAGAAACATGGTGGGATGGCTCCAATGACCGGAGCGTTGGAATGGAAGGCCACAGGCTCTTTAGAAGACACAGACCTGGCAGATGGGGAGGGGGAGTTGCTATTTATGTTAGGGATAGAATGGAAAGTATGGAACTCTGTCTGGGGACAGGTGATCAGTCAACAGAGAGTTTGTGGGTCAGCGTTAAAGGGAGAACAGCAATGGGAGACTTAACTGTGGGGATCTGTTACAGACCGCCTGATCAAGAGGACTCTGTGGATGAAGTGCTTTATAGACAGATAGGAACAGCCTCACTCTCACAGGCCCTTGTCCTCATGGGGAACTTCAACCACCCTGATATCTGTTGGAGGGATGGTACTGCCCAGCACAAGCAATCCAGGAAATTCCTCAACTGTGTGGAAGACAACTTCCTTTTACAAGTAATAGAAGAGCTGACAAGGAGAGGTGCCATGCTTGACCTCGTGCTCACCAACAGGGAAGGGCTGCTTGGAAATGTGACGCTCCAGGGCAGCCTTGGTTGCAGTGATCATGAGATGGTCGAGTTCAAGGTCTTCAGGACAGTGAGAAGAGCGTGCAGCAAGCTCACTGCCCTGGACTTCAAGAAGGCAGACTTTGGCCTCTTCAGGAACCTGCTTAGTAAGGTTACATGGATTATAGCCCTAGAGGTCAGAGGGGCCAAGACTGTTGGCTGATATTCAAGGATCACCTGCTGCAAGCTCAGGAGTGTTGTATCCCAACTAGAAGGAAGGGCAGCAGGAGAGCAAGGAGACCTCCTTGGATGGATAAGGAGCTGCTGAGGAAACACTGAGGGGAAAAAAGAGGCTTATAAAAGGTGGAAGCAAGGACAGGCAGCCTGGGAAGAATACAGGGATGTTGTCTGGGAAGCTAGGGGCCAGGTTAGGAAAGCTAAGGCCCACTTAGAATTAAACTTGGCTAGGATGTGAAAGATAGCAGGAAGGGATTCTATAGGTACATTGCAAATAAAAGACAGGTTAGGGACAACATGGGCCCTCTCCAGAAGCTATCAGAAGAACTGGCTACCCTGGATTTGGAGAAAGCTGAGGTTCTTAATGAATTCTTTGCCTCAGTCTTCACCAGCAAATGCTCTGACCACACCACCCAAGTCATGGAAGGCAGACATCAGGGACTGTGAGAATGAAGACCCTGGGCCCACTGTAGGAAAGGATCAGGTTCGAGACCATCTTAAGAACCTGAACGTACACAAGCCCATGGGAGCTGATGAAATCCATCCGTGTGTCCTGAAGGAGCTGGCAAATGAAGTTGCTAAGCCACTGTCCATCATATTCGAAAAATCATGACAGTCAGGTGAAGTTCCCAATGGCTGGAAAATGGGAAATACAACCTCCATTTTCAAGAAGGGGAAAACAACATAAAACAACAAAGTGGTTGGGGACAGCCAGCATGGCTTCACTAAGGGGAAATCCTGCCTGACCAATCTGGTGGCCTTCTATGATGAGGCTACGGAACTGATGGACACGGTAGAGCAGTTGATGTCATCTACCTGGACTTGTGCAAAGCGTTCGACACTGTCTCACATGACATCCTTGTCTCTAAGTTGGAGAAACATCAATTTGATAGGTGGACCACTCAGTGGATAAAGAACTGGCTGGATGGGTGCATCACAAAGAGTTGTGCTCAATGGCTCAATGTGCAGTTGGAGACCAGTACCGAGTGGTGTCCCTCAGGGATCGGAGTTGGAACTGGTCTTGTTCAACATCTCTGTTGGTGACATGGACAGTGGGATTGAGCATGCCCTCAGCAAGTTTGCTGATGACACCAATCTGTGTGGTTCAGGTGATACATTGGAGGGAAGGAATGCCTTCCAGAAGGACCTTGACACACTTGTGAGGTGGGCTGATGCCAACCTGATGAAGTTTAACCATGCCAAGTGCAAGGTCCTACACCTGGGTCGGAGCAATGCCAGGCACAGCTCCAGGTTGGGCAGGGAAGAGATTCAGAGCAGGCCTGCGCAGAAGGACTTGGGGATGTTGGTCGATGAGAAAATGAATGTGAGCCATGTTCTGTGTGCTTGCAGTCCTAGAAAGCCAACGGTATCCCTGGGCTGCATCAAAAGGAGATGTGACCAGCATGTCAAGGGAGGTGATCCTGCCCCTCTACTCTGCTCTCCTGAGACCTCACTTGGAGTATTGTGTGCAGTTCTGGTGTCCTCAACAGAAAAAGGACATAGAACTGTTGGAACAAGTCCAGAGGAGGGCCACGAGGATGATCAGGGGACTGCAGCACCTCCCATATGAAGATAGGCTGAGAAAGTTGGGGCTGTTCAGCCTGGAGAAGAGAAGGCTGCCTGGAGACCTCTTAGCAGCCTTCCAGTATCTGAAGGGAGCCTATAGGGATGCTGAGGAGGGACTCTTCATGAGGGACTGTAGTGAGAGGACAAGGGGTAATGGGTTCACACTTAACCAGGGGAAGTTTAGATTGGATATGAGGAAGAAGTTCTTTACTGTAAGGGTGGTGAGGCACTGGAATGGATTGCCCAGGGAAGTTGTGAATGCTCCATGGCTGGCGGTGTTCAAGGCCAGGTTGGACATAGCCTTGGATGGTATGGTTTAGTGTGAGGTGTCCCTGCCCATGGCAGGGGGGCTGGAACTAGATGATCTTAAGGTCCTTTCCAACCCTAACTATTCTATGATTCTATGATTCTATTAAATAGCTATGCAGGTGTCCTTTTCACTGTGTAAGCTACGAGGCTAGGGAGACATGGAATACGTTTCGCTTTATGAAGCGCTAATGACAAAGATATAATAATATTTTTACGGTCAGAAGGCATTTTTTATAATAGCAATCTGTGATGATTGCAAAGCTTCATTCAGACATAGAGCACAGAACACCAGGTTGAAAAAAACCTCAAGGATCATTTGGTCCAACCTTTCTTGGCAAAAGCATAAGTCTAGGCAAGACGGCCCAACATCCTGTCCTGCTGAATGTTTACAGTGTCCAACAATGAGGAATACACCACTTTTCTGGGAGATTATTCCAATGGCTGGTTGTTCTCATTCTGATAAATTTTCCTGTTGCATCTAGTCGGAATCTCCCCAGGAGTAACTTGTACCAATTGCCCCTAATCTTTTCCATGTGACTCCTTGTAAAAAGCAAATCTCCATCTTCTATGTAGTCACCCTTTGCATACTGGAACATGATGATAAGGTCTCCCCTGAGCATTCTTTTCTCAAGGCTGAACAAACCCAGTTCTCTCAGCCCTTCCTCATATGGCTTCCAGTCCTTTGATCACCTTTGTGACCCTTCTCTGGACCTTCTCCAGCCTGTCCACATCATTTTTGTAGATATAGTTGGGGCTGAAACTGAACACAGTATTCCTAGATGTGGCCTGACAAGCGCTGAGAAGAGTGAGATAAAGACACCTTTACCTCTTCTGGATATGCCCTTCTTGGTGTAGCCCAGCACCCCCTTCGCTTTCTTTGCTGCAGCTGCACACTGTTCACTCATATTGAGCTTGCTGTCTACCAGGACCCCCAGGTCCCTTTCCACAGAGCTGCTCCCTAGCTGGATAGATCCCAGCCTGTGCTGCACTCTTGGATGGTTGTCCTTGTTCGATTTCTTAAGGTTCTTCTTAGCCCACTCTTGCAGCCTATCCAGGTCTTCCTGCAAGGTGCCTTTCCCTTCCAAAATGTCCACTTCTCCACTCAGTTTGGTAATACTGGCAAACTTCATCTGGGTACACTTGATCCCATTTCTAGATCGCTTATGAAGACAGTAAACAACGTTGGGCCCAATATCAATCCCTGAGGATCCCACTAGTGACAGGTTGCCAGTTTGAAAGGAGTTATTCACCATCACCCTCTGGGTGCAGCCATTCAGCCACTTCCCAGCCAGCAGACAGACCACTTGCCTAGGTCTAACACATCATTTTCTCTAAGAGAAGGCTGTGGGAAACCTTGGAGAAATCCAGGTAGACAATGTCTATGACTCTCCCTTTATCAACTGAGCAGCTTATTTTGTCATGAAAGGTGATCAGATGATCATGGAAAAGACAAAAGAGATGATGGACAGCATAAAGGGGGCACATGAGGCACACTTACCAACAGAGGTAAGTTCTGTGAGTATGAGGGCTTTTTTGAAGTAGAAGGGAGAACAGAAATGATTGTCTAGTTCTACTCTGATCCCATGGAACTGTAGAAAATCAGTAAATGAGAGGCTTGTGGAAACCCACTATATTCCATTTAGCAAATTCTAGGCTCTGTGTCACATATTTGTGAGTAATATTTTTGCCATTTTTTAAAGAAAATAAACCAAAGCACTGTTTTAAGATAGAATCATAGAACTGACTGCTTTAAGGTCCTGACACTTGGATGAATTTTGCACTAAACATAGATTTTTTTATTTATTGTAAATTCAGCACTGGTAAGTGTCTCCACATGTTCTTAGTCCACAATGACATCCTTTAGTTAGGAGTTATGAGGAGGGTTATAATTTAAGAAAAATCAATAGTGTTATTTTAAAATGTTCAGCCATGAAAGAACAATCAACGGTTGAAAAGACTAGAAACAATCAATTTCAATGAGCAGTTCATATTAGGTAACAAGGCAGCACAGAGATAGATTTAAAGTGATAGGAAAGAATATTTAAAGCATTAATTAGACACACTAGAGCTTAATGCCCCTCACAAGAGTATTTAAAAGAAGGCTATATCTTAAAGTTTCACATTCCATCACAGGATCACATCAATCAAATAGCTCATGATAAATGTGAGACTGAAAACTATTTTCTTTTAAAACAATTATAATTTGTTAAACTAAAGTATGTACTGCTGTCTGGATTCTGCAAGAGCATGTAATGACTTTTCTTTCCTCCTCCGAAGGTAATGTTGTACTCTCCTGAGGAAAGTTACTCATGTTCCTACGTAAATAAGTGCCTAAACCTATGGCAAAGTAAATGACACCTTCAAATCAGGAATTCCAAGGCGGTGCTGTCCCAAAATAGTATGAGACCTGCTAATGTAAAAGACCTGAGCGCCAAAAAGGCAAACAACTCCATTTTCTTGTTCAGAAGTACTTGGAATCAGGTATCCATTTTGGTTTTAAGATATACATTTATAGATTAATATATATATATATGGTATGTCTATTCTTTGTCACGGCAACTAATTTATTCCTTATTTCAAAGGTTAACAGGAGAGTGTCAGAATAGAAACATATCACAAGACTTAAACCCACAAAACAAACAAAATAATAAAACCCACAGCAGAGCAAACTATCTCTGTTTGTGGAAGCCAATTAGCTTTTTCCAAGCCAGCAGTAACATGGAAAGCATCAATAAGGTGCACATTGTAGAAATTGGGACTAGTTTTAAAAAAAGGGAGAAGAGGTGATGGAGTACTCGAGGCTAAGATCTCCAAAGTTTAAAATGTTTCCTGAAATACAGTGGGACAGGTTGACACTAGGCCTTCATTAAGGCTTGGATTTACCTTTGACAATATCAGGCAGCCAATAATTCTACCCAAAGATAAATCAAAGGTGCATAAAATGTTTTCAATCCAGGGTAAATATAAAAGGGTATTTCTCTGTGCTAGCACAGTAGCAAATGTACCATTAATTATTCTTCTCACTTGTGTTATCTAGTGCTCTTCAGGGGAGATGCAGTTTGAAGGACAGAGGACCCTTTGTCCCAAGCAAAAATCCCAAGTCAGCATTTTGTCTGAGTTTCTATTAGTTTGTCATGGAAACAGTATAAAACTTTCCTAAGACATGCCTTGAACTAGCAGACTAGGTGCATTAAGTGCTATATTTCACCATACCAAGACGCTAAACAATTGTTCCCTACCCTGCACCCACTAACCTCACTTGACAGAGCATTCATTTATCTTTTGGACATACAGAGAAAGAAAAACCTGAGCAAAAAGCACTACATATTCATTTTTTCTCAGAGAGAGGACTGAAAAGTGATTTATATGGGGTAGAAATCTGTTAACATAAGCAATAGTATTTCTGTGGAAATGAAATAGGCAGTAAGAAAGATTTCTTACGGCAGTACAGAAAGCCCAAGCTCAAATTTTGCTTTTCTATGTTCCTGAATAGTAGATTATGGTTAGATTATGCTCATTTAGATTAAAGCTTGTCAAAATTTGAAATTTCTTTTTGGAACCAAGTCTCAAAATACCATGTGTGATTGAATTCCTGAACCAGATGGAAAGTAAGGGAGTCTGAAACTTTCTGCAAGAAAAACCCAAAAACAACAATGTGAAGTATTAATTTGTTTCAAAAAAATGTTGTTATGAAGGGGTTTCAGCATTTCTCAGATGTACATTCAGAGTATTAATTCAGACAGTGTACTGGAGATTTGTACTTCTGTTTGTGTCTACAAAAATAGACTTAAGTGATGAAACAGAGGGGAACTTCCTAGGATAAATTAAATGCCAGCAAAAGAGCAAGGAAATACACATGATAACTGGTCAAATTCACAGTCCTTTGTCAGTTCATAGCACTAAATTCCTGCCAGAGCTGTTGGCAAGGTCATTCTAGCATTGACTGTGGTAACTCCATGCAGTACCTGTTTCTGAAGGACCTAGTGACATCCTGGTCACATAAAGACACACACATGCTCACAGAAGTGCATACACAGTGGTAGGGCAGCCCCTGACGTAGAGTTCAGTTCAAATGCTAGGCTGGGGTTTCCCCCAAAGAAGCCTACTTTTCCACTCTTCACAGTAGTGCTGCAAACCCCAAAAAGGTGCTACAAGATGCTCTGCATGTGGTTTTCAAGAGCTTAAGTTATGCTTGTAGATGCTGATTTTTAATCCTTTGATCCTGTGTACAGTACTGCAGGTATTCCCCTGCTGACTGCAGCTGCCCGAGTCCAGTTTTTGCTGAGACTGATGGCATCACTTGTTACCTTGAGTACCCTGAACAGGTTGGATCTCAGTTTGGAAATTTCCTCTCTTATTCTGTGTTACGACCAGATTAGAAACCTTTTAAGTTAGGCCACATGCTCTGTCAGCATGGTCAGGCAGAGAGATGGCCAAAGCACAGCAGGGAAGTCTTACTGATGGTAAGTGTGGACATTGTAATTGAAACAGTTCAGAGGATGAAGCAACATTCCCATATTTTTATGTGGTTATAACAGCACAATAACATTGTACACTGGAAGGACCAAATGTTTTTCCTCTGGTGCACTCGTACTTCTGAGTCAGTCTATAGTTTTGTTCCTGCTTGAATTGCTTAAAGTGTTTGGAAGACACACAAGAGGACTTAGGTCTGTACTGTTCTGAAACTTCTTGATCTTCATGTCAGTCTAGAACAGCATCAGCTCCTGGTTACCTGAGAAACCAGCGTCCAGAGGATGATGGCACAGACCTGAAGACACAGCCTTGCAGCTTGCCATGAATTAATTGCAACACAGTTTTGCATGGAGAGGTGATCATGGTTGCACCCCCCAGTCCCGTTGTTCCCAGTGACACAGCATGTACCGACACACTCCAGATCACCACAGCCACCTGTAGTGGACACTGGAGTGCTGCCATCCTTCTCCTGCTGCTCCCCTACACAATAAGCCAGGCAGTGGCTGGCCAGTCAAACACATACCACAGGGAATAACTCATCCTGTCAGCTTATTCCATATACAACTTGTGTCACCACACCTCACGCACAGGGTAACAGCCAGGAAAAGAAAGTGCTGGTTTCAGACTTCTTGGATGGGACGCAGACTTTAGCAGAAATTGTGACAAAACTTGCAAACACTAATGGACCTAAAAGCCAGGCAGAAAATGAATGTCTTTGCCTGCTCAGCCGGGGACATCTCAGCCTCTTTAAACTGGAAAGTAAACACACTAGAGATTCAGTTGCTGTGTTTACAAGAATGGGGGGGGGGGGGGGGAACCCAACCTAAACCCTGAAGAACCTGGGAAAGAAAAGAGCTCTTCAGTGGGAACTGGATTCCACAGGAGTTATTTTGTATTTCCCCAGCCAGCTGGAGCCAGGGGGAAAGCTGATTTTCCACTGCCCTACACCTTGTAGAATCATTTACACTCCTCAAGTGGATGTAAAAATGTTACAGACACTAACAGCACCATTTAACACCCACTTTGCAGAGGTGTTAATGTCTAAACAAAGTATAAGGTCATAGAGAGGAGGCCCAGAGTCATTCAATTAAGAGTTATTGTTGAGGAAGTGCAGGCTCCTCTCCCTCAGCTTCCCACTGCTTTCCCAAAGAGAAGCCTTCACGTGGAGGCATGCTGGTTACCACATCACTGTTCAGAGATTACCTTTCAGTGGGTGTCATGTGTGCTGCAGAGCCATGTCCCCATGATGTCCCCTTGAGATGATCTGCAGCGCTCCACCTGATGCTGCCCTGGCCAGCCATGGGGCACCACCACGCTGCTGCGCTCCTCTGAACTGAGAGCACGGGATGGAGGCCACAGCAGGTGTGACTGACCCAACATGGAGCCTGCCAGCTCAAAGGTTCACCTGAGCAAGAGGTGGCACTGGAGCAGTGCGCAAGGCTCAGCCCGTGCCAAGCACTGGACTGGACAGGCTGTGACCTGGTGAAGTGCTGGTCTCACCAGCTGGAGACCAGAGATCTGCTGCCTCACCTCAGCGAGCTCTGCCACTTTCTGCCCACCTCGGCCGTGCCAGGACACTCTCCAAAGGAATGCTGAGGCCTCTCAGATGCAGAACACTGAAGGGGCTGCCTGTGATGGCTGGGCAGGGCAGCCACTGACATGCTGAGTACAGCTCCCTCAGGTAGAGCCAGACACTGAGGGAGGAGCTGGCTGCAAATGTGGCTGGAAATCCCAAGAGCGAGTAGGGGCCAATATAGCCAAGGCGCTGCCGTGCCTGGACTGGGACATGGACCCCACCCGGAGAACATGGAAACCACCCAGGTCACTGTAGGGCACCGCAGTCTGGCCTTGCTGCCTCAGGGGCTCCTTTGTACTGGAGACCAAAGCCTGGCGTTCACTGACAAACTCCTTGTCCCGTGTCATTTCTTTGTTCTGAATCTCTCCAGGAAACTTGTGCATACACCGAATGATAAATGCTATCAGCTAAAATAAAATCCATGGTGGTTCCTGCTCTCTTTGGTGAGGGTGAGAGCCAGCTGAGAGCACCAGAGAACAAAAGACAACAGGAGAACTGTCATTGTACCTACAAACATGTTTTCCCAAAACACAACATGGAAGAAAGGATTGAAACAGAAAGAGAGAAGGGGGAAAGGGAAAATGAAAATATGACACAGGTGGGGAGAATGCTAAAACCACCACCTGCTCCGATGCTAGAAATCTCAATTAAAAGGTGACAGGTGTGTAATTTTGTTTTAAAGGCAAAACCGCACCGTAAAAGAGATGTTGGCAGGGTGACGAAATAAATCCCAAATGTGCTCGGCCTTGCTTTCAAGCTGTGTGTTCTTTTTGGTTGTTTTTTGTCTCCGTAAATTTTATTTGGTTTCCTGCAGTTCCCTTGCCAGCTCTGTCAGCACTGGCCATAGATCTGAGGGATGTTGGCCCATCTCTCCTCTAACGGCTGCTTGACCTCCCCGCTTTGCTCAGGGCTGGTTACTTGTTCCCAAGCAAGACAGGCCCCTGTGTGCTTTAATTGCTCTGCAGCCACTCTGGCACCAGCTAAGGTCACTCTGAGTGACTGCAGCAGAGAACCAGCAGTAACTCCAGACAGTGTTATTGTGATGGCTTTTAAAATGCAAAAGGAGTGGAGACGCAAGAAAGAGCACTGCAGGCACCTTTCCACTTTCAAATAAAGTTAGAGCAAACACAAGTGTAAAACTCAACCATTGCTTTTTATGGTCTTGTCTTCTTTTAATTTAAACCTCTTCTAGAATGGAACAATGGAACTTAGTGTTTCTGCAGTGGCAAAGAAAGCAAATACACATTTCAAGTAGGGAAAAATCCAAACTTACCCCAAATTTATGCTCCCTGCTTTATTTGGCAATCCTCCCTTTCATTGCTTCTCTGGTTCAGGTGCCGCTGTCTCCAGCAGCGGTTAGGCATGGCATGGATAGTGAGGTGGATGCTGGAAGTCATCCTGGAAATGTGCTAGGACACAGGACCTCATGAACTGTCCCACAGAAGAGTACAGACAACACTTTGACTCTTAATCTGACAGCTTCTCTTTTCCTCTTTAAGGTCTGGAGTAATCCCTGTAAAACCTTGTTCAATTAATTTGCAGTCATCCCCACAGGATTTTCCTGTGAAACATGGAGCGTGGGAGGAAAGGCAGGAGTTTGCCTTGGAGGACAAGTCACTCTGAACACCCATGCCAGGGGCTGGGGGGAAGAAGAGGAGCATAAAGAGGTGGCGAAGCTTTTCAGCTGTTACACGGGACCTGGCAATGGGGTTGCTGCTGAGGAGAGAAACTGTGCCTTGAGGAAAGCACAGGGGCAGGGACGCACTTGGAAAGCACTTTTTGGGTCATCTGCAGCCTGATTCAAACTAGCTCCTGAAGACGACAACCGAAAGATTCCCAGTGGTTCACTTCTGCACACAGATCTGTACAAACATGGGTAGTACCATTTTGCTTACTAGAGGCAGCTTTTACCCATGAAGGGAGAGAAACTTGGTTTCAGTGCTATAGCAAGAACACGTCTGTTTCATACTGGGTTCTTTATTATCTACTTGCTTACCTGCTCTTGGAAACCTTTTTAAGTTACAAAATGTCTTCTTAAAAAAATCAGGGGGAGGTTCTCAATCACAGAATCCAGGCTATAGAACTTCAACAAAAATCACATGTTTAAAAATTGAACGTGGGAAGATCAGTATCATTTGCAAGGTTGTATACTTCCTTTTCTTCCCCAACAGCCCCTGTCTTGTCCCCTCCTCCTACTGTGGAATTCCTCTGCAAGGACTGGGTTTGACATCCCAGTGGGAGTAAAGCTTCCACCAGGAAACAGGAGGATTGTGCTGACATTCAAGTAACGGTTTTTTAGAGCTTTTTTGAGAGCGTGATGGGTCCCTTTCCCATTTGTGGATGTTCTGCAGAGGTCTCTTCAGAGAGGTCTTCAAAGAGAGCATCTTTCATCCCAAACTGTGAAAGGTACTTACAGAAAAATTTGTGTCTGCTCTTTAGAGAAATTTTATCCTAAGGATTTAGTTGAGGATGGCACCTGTGGCATTAGATGCAACCAGCCACGACTTGCAAATACTAACCTACTAAAGGAATTAATTCATTTCCTCCCACAAATGGTGCGATTAAAAATGTGCCTAAGGAATGTTATAAATATACATCAATGACTCGACTTTTCTTCGCAGGAATCTCTGGCTAATCCCTAGTGAGTAACCCAGCTCTAAGCCAAAACCATCAAATTAAAAGGAACAGTCAAATATTTTAAACTATTGCTTTTTATTATAATTACACCGGAGCACAAATAAATAAGCACTAAATTATTGTAAAATATTGTCAATGCACTAAAGAAAGCAGAATTGATCTTCAAACAACATCTTATTACTTCAGAAGTATCAAAGTACATTTAATTACATCTTACCTAAAAAAATCAAGTACAAAAATGAAAAGAAAATTAATATGTATTTATACTGTGTATATAGAAACGGCTAATAATATATGATTACAGTTAGCCTCTAGCTACTCCTTACTCCTACACAATCTCAGGCACATACCTGACAATTTCTAATGAAATATGAAAAAAGCAACATGACATTCAATTTCAAGATATTGGTAAATGTATTACATTGGAATGAACACAGAATGATTTCATTTTATTTAAAAACCCTGTCATTTAAAAACATAGTGCCATTGTCCACTTAAAAATAAACAACCCAAACCAAAAAACCCCATACCATTTTATACCATTTGCTTTAATTTGTCAAAAGGAGCAATAAAGTAGACATACATTGGCTAATATACGTAAACACATTTTTAGTGCAAGAATAACAAGACCTGTGACTTTACTGTGCTTTCTTGAAATCACAGTGCACTTTACACAAATTGCTACACTATAATGTTTAACTTCAGGAGTTTAAAGCAAAATAAGTGCATACCAAACAATTTCATATATACAGTCTTCGTAAGTGTGTGTATATATGTGATCTGTATGTATATACAGATTGCATATTTATACAGACTACAGCTTTAATGACCGTAACTAAGCACTGTCATTCACCCTGTGACACAGAAACTGCTGAGACAGTAGGTGATGTAGAAAATGTTTAACAGCGTTTTGATGGCATGCTCTTGGCAGTAGGATGCACCTTTTACTTGAGCAATGGGGTGGGCCAGCAGTCAGGGGACAGGTGGGTGGCATGGATCTGTCCGTGACCTTTGGAAACTACTCCACCTGAGCCTCACTTCCCTTCTCTGTAAAATGATTCTCGCAAGCGTGAAGTTTAGTTCACATTTCTAAAGTGCTTTGAAGGTAAGTGCTGAGTTTTCTTTCATTTTTTTCATGTACTGTCGCACTTTAAAACAAAAAGCCATTGTTTCCATGGGATACAATGGAGGTCTGGAAGCACACGGGCAATTATTTAGGAAGGACTACATAAACAGTTTTGAGCACTAAAAGCAAAACAAGGAGTACTTTTATGGTGGTCAAAGTGTACAAGCAAGTCTGCTTAGGACAAGAATGCTTCAATTCCCTGATCATTATTCCTATTATGTATTGTTATAGGAAGGACACAATATGAACAAACACTCTAAACCACGTAACGGTTTACATTAAACTTTGCCTTCCCCCAAAGGGCCTGGCACCGCAGAACCCGTGTGTATTCACAGGTCTGGACTGCAAAATTGATGCTTCAGTAGCAGGGTTTCTAAGGTAACTGCTCCAGGAAGAGACCAGTGCAGAGAAGGAGCATCAAGACTGACTGAACTCTGGCTTTTGTTTTGTCACCAGAGATCTAGCGCAGTTGGGGGAAAGGGTTGAGCTAAGTACTTCACACACGGTTATGAAAAATTCTTCTCTTGCCACATAACAAGGAAGACAAAGCATAAACACTTTCTGAATAATGAACCTGTTATCTCAAGAGATTTCTCACGACCAACAAGTCGTCTTCTTTCCAGTAGATTCTGGAACTTTGCGAGATCTCTGGAGTTTTTCTTCTGCCATTTTCTTTCTTTAAGAAAAAAAGAGAATAAGCAGAATATACAGTTGGTGTCTTTTGGATGAAACATGTATTCAAAGATTCCTTCACAACCTCTGGGTTTTTCATGTCTTCTGTCATTCTGGCTGTGAAGGGCCCTTTAAATCTGCATTTCAATTGCGTACCCATTCCAGGCATTGTATATTCATAACACACACCAATATTTAATGTATGAGGGTATATACGTATGCACACATCTATGAGTATATATAGAGAGATACATGCATATATATGTGTGTACACATATGCATATATACATATACAATAATGCTAATATACATACACACATATAAACACACACTTTATCTTTTACAGAAATCTCAGTTTGGACATCAAAATATACATTAGTTAATTACTTATAAAATATTTAAAAAATTTATTTCAGAGGCTGAAAAGAAACTCCTACTGATAACGCATTACTCAAACTCAAACTTTAGCAATATAGATTACAAAAACCTTCTAAAATTTGTTATTTTTGGTTTTTTTGATCAGCAATTACAGCTGTGGCAATGCTGTCAATATAATTTCAAAGAAAAGCCAATATAACAAGAAGTTTCAAACAACACACCTTTTCTTCTCGGCAAATATAGTACTAATATGATTGTTTTAAAGAGGGACTTTTGTGCTACCGAACTTCAGACACATAGATAAAAATTTAAATATACAAAATATATGCCACAGATTTGTTTTCTCCTACTCCACAGAAGTTGAAGTTTTCCTCATTCTCAATAGATCCTTTTGGAAGATATTTCACCACACGGATTTCACCCTCATAATCAGTATAAGCCATCTCTTTCTCCCGTTAAAACCAGGAGGTCATAATTCTTTGGTCATGACATAATATTCTGTTAAAATGGGTGTAACATAATACAGGATTGCAAGCCAATTACAGAAGCAGCCAGGAAGAAGAAACGGCATAACCAGGAGAATGTGTTACATGGGCCTCTGCTTCAAAACCACATGAAATCAAGAGGGATTTCCCTACTGGCTTTCAAGGGGTCTGAATTCCAGCCTTTATAAATAACATAAGGAAATCTGACACAGTTTAAAGTAAGGATGTGTTGCTGGATTTGAAATAAAATACATATATATGTAAACAGATATTGTAGCCTTTATTTTCTGGACCAAAGATAAATGTGCACAGGAACCGTGGCTGCAGTGCCACTGCCTTAACCTGCCAAGCGACTGGGTATCTCGGTCACGGGCTGTACGATGCTTAGTCACAGTGAACCATGGTCTCTGCTAGTCAGCTGAATACAACGAAGGAAAAGTTTATGTTGCAGGCTTTTTTGCAGAAAAATTCATTTCTTGGCCAAATAACTTTAGTAACTGATTCACATAAAGCCAGGGGCAATTTATCAGATTAACTTTATGGGAAAACTGATGCAGAATAATTAGTATTTTAAATTCAACTTGGGCATCCACATTAAGGACTTTTATTTGCATTGTTTGCAGTTTTGCTGTTTCCCACCAAAACTCTCTCCTTTGTCCAGCCCTCCCCCCCCCTAAAGCTAAGGTCATCTAACAAGTACGACTCTAGGTAACTTCTACAGCCCTAGCACCGAGTTGTTTTGTACATTGTCCTGTTCAACAAAACACACAACCACATGCTTTTGTACAGACAGAGGCCAAATCTAGGCAGGTAAGAGAAATAAAATGGTGGTGGTGGGAGGGGAGAGGACATTAGAATACCACATAGAAAATAGGTAATAAAACAGTATAACAGTAACATCATATAGTAAAATTTTTCATAAATTTTTGAATTTATATATATATTTAAACAGTGTATCAGTTTGGGTGATTTCAATATATTGGCGAAATATTTACATTTTGATATCATCTGGATCCAAAAAAATCCCGGATAAATATGTATGCCTTAATCCAGTTGGAAACTTAAATCTCTCTCTTGATTGACAGGTGAGCACTGTACCCGTGCTTTTTCTAGGAAGTTCACCACCTGCAGGTAAGTCTTAGGTTAGAGCCTTTGCCTTATTAAGAAAGCAGGCTACCTGTGCATGGTGCAACACAGTGGAGCGCACATCCTCCACACGCCTGTCAAATTGCAGTGTCCCAGAAAACAGTTTGCTGTTTGGAATAAGGAGGTGGGCTGTATTTCTTGGTCCCAGTATTCTTTTTCCAACTCGGCAAAATAGGCATGCTGTCCTGTTTGCAGAGTCCTTTTTCTGATTTCTGCCGAGCTTTAATTTCTTTGCAGAGGCAACGTTTTTTCTCAATCATATCCAGCATTGTATGGTCCCCTTGCAACCACTGCATACACGTCACCTACAGGGTGGGAGGGAAGGGGTGACAAAGAAAATAAGGGGGAATAAAAGAAGAAAGCATACAAATAACTATTTGGTCATAAACTGAATATGTTGCTTTTTTGGCAAAGTTAACATTACTCTTATTAAAAACACTAATTTGTTTGATGAACAAAAAAATCTTTCTGCCAAAACCAGAAACAAAGTCAGTCTTCATTTCTAACTTCTACTTTACGGAAAAAATGGATAATAAAAGGTTCCCTTTTTAACTTCTCCAGGGCACTGAAAGCTAACTAGCGCTGGTTGAATGTTAAATGATGGAACTAGATCTTAAAAAGGCACATGGATCTTAATGCCGTCTTTAAGTTGTGGAAATAAAGAATTCTATATGCTGAGACCCGTGTTTTATATTGCTTGCTAAATCCAATCTGTCATATTAAAAGAATGGTGTTAACATTTCTGAGTATCAAGCTAAATATAACTCTGTGTTTAATTTTGAAAAAAATGATTTAATGAACTCCATGTAAATTATATGGATTAGCCTATCCTATTCTGTGGTGATATTTCACTAACTAGAAGCCACCAAGAGTGTAGAAACACCCTGTTGCCTTGCATCTAGAATACTTGAAAACATGATCCTGATCCAAAAAAGGAGGTTAGAATACATTTAGTTGTAAGTACATATGAGTACTTACATGTAAGTACATGTCACAGCCCTGCTGAAGCCTAAGAATGTGGCTTCATTTCAATTGGGGTGCTCATGTGACTGAAAATGTGTGTGCCTTCAAAGGCTTTTGATTGGAACTGAAATTACTAATACTAAACTATCCTGAAAGGGCTCTTTGTGTTTGGATGCCACATTGTGTACCTGCAAATCAGAAAACTTCCTCTCAACACTTACTTTGCAAATTTGAAGTGATGTCTTGAGTCTCTCAACATTTATTTTCCACATTAGTCATAAATTAAGGATTTATGTGTAAGTAAACGCACACCGTACATTCACAGGGGCTGTCCAAGGACATCACTGATCTTGTCATGAAAATGCACATGTAATACTTCGGCAGCATTTTGAGATTCATGAAGGAACTGTATGTTTATTAAGAGTGTTTGAGTACATTTAATAATGCATATGCCTTTCGTTCACAAATCTTAGAATGCCAAGCATGGACACACACCAGGTTCCTAGAACTGGGGACTGGTTTTCTTAGAAGCCAGTATAGAATCTTTCATTGATTTTGGTAGCTTTTGTGGACAGCTTGAAGCTTATTTAGAATTTATTGATAAATAGATAGAGGACGCATTCAGATTCATAGCAGGAAGCAAAGCAAAAGGAATAAATGTGAACAAGCCCACCATAAAAAGTGACAATAAATTATGTATTCAAACAGAAAAATAAACGGAATACAGATATATGCATATTTTTTCAAGTATCTCTGTAAAAAAAACATTTCAAGGGGTGACACAGGATAAATGAATTTCAGATAGAATTACTTACTTTATACTGAAGCAAAACCATCTTACCTGATACATTAGTACTTTGAGTAAAACAAGTTTAAACCATAATATGAATTTTGTTCTTGAATACTCTTAGAAATTTAATGGGCTTTAAGCAACCTGCTCTAATGGAAGGCATCCCTGCCTGTGGCAGTTGGGTTGGAGCTAGATGATCTTTAAAGTCCCTTCCAACCCCAACCAGTCTGTGATTCTATGATTCTGTGATTCTATGATTTAGAAATGCACAGGTAATGTATTGGTAACATGCCCTTGTGAAGGCCTGAGCTAAAAGTCTTCTGGAATCCTGCTGTGCCTGCTCTTCCTAATCACATCCTTATTTTTCATTTCAGGAGCTATCTAACTTTTACTGTGGTGCAGGCAGGTACGAGGCATGTCATCTGCCATGGCTGAGAGACTTTCTCTTTCTGGGTGCTCAGGCCTTGTTCAAAACTCACCGACTGAACGAGAGATACTCCTCCCCACCCCTGGCTTGACTTCACAGGTCTTATGATGAGGCTCTGCATGAAGCAGATTCCCTGCCACTCTACTCATCAGTGACAGGTTAGTACTTACGCAGCAGTGTCTTCATTTTGGCTGGGTCCTCCTATGTGGGGCAGGACAGGGACACAGTCCGCACACGATTCGTTACACAGAATAGTCACAATACACAGCTGCACACCAGCTTCTGGGCTGGACTTGATGACAATGGTGCTTGAGTACAGGTTTCTCTTCTAGGCATTGGGAAATACCTTCTCTTTCATAACTCATCATGTAAGTAAACAGAGTATGTGCCAATAGCAAATCCTTACAGTACACTTCGTGCTCGTCACCACGCATCACAAGCACCACACAGCATGTACGACAGTCACCCTGAGGGTGTTACATCCACATCACCCCACTCTTGCCGCTGTACTACACTCAGTGCCGTTGCCAACACAGTGTCTTCCGGTAGCTAATCTCCTTCATGGGGTTTTTGACATGCTAAGCTCTTAAACACCAGTTGCAACATCCCTAAGATAGAAATAGTGTTGCAGAATGTATCAGTTACACAGACACTCGCTATCCCCAGCAAAACAGCCCCTAAAATAAACCCAAGTGTAGGCAGCTCCAAAAGCCTTTTTTAATACTGGCCACTACATTGCATTGCAGTTAGTGATTCAATTATTATGGAAAGTTTGAGGGTTTCCACTTTCCAAGACAATGATTTGCAAGACCACTTGTTATTTTTTTAATGTTATTTTTGGTTTTGGTTAAGTCTTTCACACCAGCATCTTGGGTGTACTGCCCACATGGCACATGCCTCTGCTGTAACTGCATTCAGGCAATAGTATGTGCAACATGAATGTGCAGAGCTGGTATGTGCAAAGTCATTTGCTAAAATAGACTAGGTGAACACACATGGTGTTGAAAGGCTTGGGGAAAATTTGCTGAAAAGTGAGAACAAATTTTGAAGGATTTCACTGGATGGTTTTGTCCAGTTCTAGTGTTAATGTGCAACAAAATAAAAATACACTGAACAAGCGTGCACGCCTCTTGAAGGTGCAAGACAGATGTAAGAGGAAATCACCAGCTTGTAGATTAACGTACTACAGAGATGACAATAACCATGTTGCTAATACAAAATCTCAAAAAGTGTTAACTAATTTTCAGTGTGTCGTAGACAAATTACAGGTGCTAAGGCTCATGAGGCAGCAGTCAACCAGCTGTTTAATCACATCAGTAACCCTCAGTGACTTCATTAGTAGGGCTACTGAGGTGTTTAAAGCTAATGTGTTTAACACTGTGGATTTAGGCCTAATCCTTCTTGTGACTAAACTGATGGTGTTCACACTTAGTTTCATTGCTATTTTTTTTCATATTCTCTCTCCTTTCTGGCTTCAGCCTGCTCCTCTGGTCATGCACAAAGTTGTTAATATCGCTGCTATATCATAACAAGGGATTTGTTCAGCGTGAGAGGCACAAAAATGATGACTTAATTTACGGAAAAAGTAAGTAGAGCATTCATTCATAACATTATACAGCTATAGAGCTCTTCTGTTCCTGAAAGAAATTCTCACAAACCATGTGGAACAGTACTGCAGCATTTCAGAGCTTGGCTGCAGATGTGGATGGTAGGCAGACAGGCCCAAAATACACCAGCGCTGGAGGTAACAGCCGAGGAGACACAGCACAGGAGAAGCAAAGCTGGTTTTGACCAAAGAGTCTTGGCTCAAAGCCTGTTCTTTCTGCAAAGGGAAGAAAGAGCCAGCAGCTAATGTTAGGATGGTATGGAGGGATCTCCCAGAGATTCCCGTATGTGTTTCAGGTATTGTGTCACATAATCTCCTCTGAATTGTAAAATTTGCTGATTGTACATCAATTTTTGTTTTGATGGAATTTTTACTCATTAAATTATCTGGGGCATGAGGAAAATTTTATTTATTTGTTTGTTTCTCCTTCAAAACCAGGCAGAGCAAGAAAGTGAAGGAAAACACCAGACAAAGGCCTGGAAGTTTGGACATTCACTACGAGATGCTGGAGGTAAGCTCAAATCCTTGTTCCTAAGCAGGCAGCAAAAGCTGTGTGATAACTTGGTGCATAGAAACCATCAGAAACATAGAGTGGTTGGATAAATTCTCTCACCTGAGCAGTACTGAGCACAAATGTAAAGGAGGATGTCTTACGAGGTCCTGGCAAACACATAAACCCTTTGATTATTCATTATTCTCTAGGGCTTGTTGTTTGGGTTTTTTTAAATCTTCTTTAAAGCAAATGCTTGACCCAAACTTAGGAGGTAAGAAACTTCTTCCACTATGCAAAACTGAATTCCCACGTACAGTTTTAATCACCAGCTTTCTTGAAGGCCTTAGAAGAAACCAATCTATGCTGCCACCTTGTTTTTACTATCTGCCCTTATTTTTCTAGTATTTTTATTCCAAAAACATCAAAAGTGAATTTTCTTCAGATCTGTTACATACTCTCAGGTTCTGTGTTTGCAGTGAAGTGGAGGGAGAAGTAATATTACAAAACCATCTTAGAACTAAGAAAAAAGAACAACTTCACACTTCCTCAAACCAGTGGAAAATGTTTTGTCTAAGAAAACCTTTCTAAGTAAAAAGAGATCACTTCTGGTGAGTGCTTTAATGCTTTGTGAAGATCTGATCAACAAACTAGACAAACTAGCTCCCTTCTCTGCAAAGTGCAACCAGTATAATTTTGTGTGTAGGTGCCTCCAGTAGCAGTGGGCCTGCCTTAATTTCTTTTTACCTAACAGGACTTCAGTTATTCCAGAAAGATAAGCAGCAGTCCTGATGGTTTACAAATAGATAACAGGTAGATAATGTCTCTAAGCCAGATCACAGAATTCTCTTGGAGCAGAGGTTTGACAGACAGAAGATATACAGTTCAATTTAGAGGTCAGGACATGGATCCAGAGGTCAGTACATACTGTATCCATCTGAATTTACTGGAGAAAAGCTCAGAATCCCAAGAAAAACTCAAAACAGGCTTTGGGGAACAGTCAATGACTGCCAGAAACCCCCTGGTGTCACAGCAGATTACTTCTGTCTTCTCTGCAGGCTCTGCCCTGGCCCTGGGCACCCCCATGCTGCCCGTGGAACAATGCCAGCGCAGCTCCAGCCTGCACTGGAGCTATGGCAGCCTGCCCCATCTAATTCAGAAAAGTGCTCAAAATATGGGTGTTTAAAGGAAGAAAAACGAATGTAAATTAACATAGTTCTTTCCCTGTTCTTCACTAAGCAAGAGAGTTTGGTCTGGCAAAGACAGTAATAGTTACAGAGGGAAAAAGAGACACAAAAATACTCTCCAGTAATACCATTAAGCAGCTACTGACAGATACAGCTACTGTACACCTGCTAGTTGTGGTCACCAGGGGTAGGAAACAATCTTTTTGGTGGTGAATATTCACAACATGAGGTAAACTTCCTGGCCCTTCAGAAAATGGACTTTCCTGATAGCAGCACCAGGCAAAGTGCATCACTACAGTGCATAAGCAGGCCTGTGTACTGAACACATGTATGCTACTGAAAAACATATGGCAATACCTGTGAGTTATATACAAACCAAATGATCCCACATAGCACAGTCTTTCCAAATGAAAAACATGAGGGGTGTGAAAGGAAAAATCTGGGGGCTGGACTGAATATATAGAGTGAAAAATCCTCAGCACTGGCCTGGGACTCTTTCTTAGGTGTGATAAGTTTTACCTGTTCATGTGTGACATAAATATCTACATAAATACATAGATAGATAATACTCTAACCTAGATCACATAACTCTCTTGGAGCAGAGGTTTGACAGGCAGAACATCTACAGTTCAATTGTTCTTAAAGTACAGGACATAAGGTCAGATGTATGTGCTACATGTCTCCCTCATATTCCCTGGTCTCAAACCGAGCCCTGCGAAACCTCAATCACGAGCCCCATGCAGTGGGCAGGCAGGTGCCCCAAGCTCCTGCCTGCACTGGGATGAGAGGAACACAAATGCTAGGAGTGATTCTGCTCCTCCAAAGTCGGGCCACAAGGGTGAAGCCTAGGTAGGGCAAAGTCATGCTTATTCCCAGTGCTGAGGGGCATTTCAGGAACCAGATCATTGAAAGGCACACTGTAATTTTTCACATGAGTGCATGGGAAAATAAGTGGGGATAAAAATGCTGTAAAGGAGAAATATTTGAAATATTGTAGGCAGTTCTATTACTAGTCACAAAGCTAAAAAATGCTGCTCACTGTCATTAATTTTTGAGGAAGCTTTTCTAGCATTTAAATTGACCACGTGGTATTTCATTCTCTGGACAATTCTGTGAGGGGCGGTTTGTTTGTGCTATATAAACTCTTAATGACATAAAAAAATATTTTCCACTAAGACTTACATAAGGGCTTCAGACAACACTATATCCCATTCACATCTTTCCCCTCATGACATTTTGGCTGGTAAGTTCTTGGTTTGCCTATTTTCAATGCTGCTGATTTGTTTGAGGTGAAATCAGAAGCTCTGGGCAGTAAGAGAGCCCCACAATTCAGCGCTGCTTCCTAATAATATTTTCCTAGTACTATAGGCTTCCACTTACTGTGCTGAAATTGCAGAGGTTATGGGCTGAGGAAGAGTAAGTTCTCTTCTGGCCCTTGTGAGCATCTCCCTCTCCTGCTGGATGGGCAGAGGGTCTGACTCTTCATTTACAGGAAGGACAGGGAAAATCACATTACACATATGTGATTGGGGATGTCATCTACTAATACCCTTTGCTTTGTGATAACTGCTTATCAGATAGAATGAAAGCCTAACAGCTGATGTGAGGCTATAACAAAGTGATCTGAAATCAACGCAAAATAGAGTGAAATAAAAAATATCAGCAACATTTGGAGGAAATAATTAGAAATGTCTCCTGGATCTGTAAACGAAGCGATCTCTAACAGTGCAATCTGTGTGCAGCGCTACACATCATTCAGCAGAGCCAAGAATGCTGGTTTGTTTTGGCAGGCTACAGCAAGTGAAGAAGAAAGGCTTTCTGAAAGCCACTTACCATCCTCTGGGAGGAAAAGGTACTCCCTCCCTCTTGCCTGTTCTCAGACAGAAGTTTCCAAGACCTCTTTCCCACTGAAACTCGTGACGGCACTTTCTCTGGTGCAGATGGGTCCCAGCCATCTGGCTGGGTAATTCCACTCAGGAGGGTGGGACATCCCACTCCTAGAAGGCGGGCATGTGCCAGGGGTGCAAGTAGTGGAGGGCTATGTTAAGTAGCAACAGTTACTTCATGATCTGCTATCTGAGACTCTTAGGTTGACGTCGAGGTTCTCTTTAGCACACATTCCCAAAATGGGAGTTGTCCAAGGCTGGAGTTGAGCCAGAATGAGGTTTCACAAAATCTGAGCAGTGAGATCCTCACCCGTTTGAAGCCAACAGGAACGTACCGGCAGGACTTCATGGGTCCAGGAATTTGACTACAGTTTGTTCAAACAAACAGTAAAAGAAATATCTCAAACAAATTAAAAACTTTTCAGAAGAGCACTTGGGAAATTATGCTGGACAACATTTCTTTTGCTAACCATCAGCTATAACCATTGCACTGCAGTTGAATGTTGTTACCTTCAATGGCTGCAAAAGTCGGTGAGGGTAGAACTACAAGCTAAATCTGCAGTCGTTTCTTGCCTTGTGACAGAAGTACTCTGCAGTAATATTGAAATGAAAGAGCGTAATTTGGCTCATGACAAATGTGACAGTCATTCATGTAGCTTTGCATTGCTAAGCCGTTCTCCTGTTACTGGTAAATTCAAAACAACAATTGATTATTAATACAAAAGTGATTAACAGGAACTGTATGTTCAGGAACACGCAGAATGTGCAACGTGAGCTGTGAAAGCAGACACTGTCCGTGCAATTCACAGTGCATGATAATGCTCCGTGGGGACACTGGGTAACGCAACTGCAAATTATTCACTAGAAGTGCCTGAGGTGCTCTCTAGTAGGTGTCCCACGGTGCCAGCAACTGCATTAGAATGATCTTGTGCATTCACGTACTTGCGTCACAAGCACACGCAATGTGCTCAAGCACACGCAAAGTGCTAAGTGCCCACAAACTACCCTTTCTGGCATCTCACAAATTCTTCATTGTAAAGGACAAGAGTAACATCTCATTTTCCCTTTAAGCACTCAGGAAAGAATTCTTCCAGCACATTGTTCTTAATTTTGACAAAACATTTGGGTGGGAAGGAACAATTTATAATCTTATCATGTATATTTAACATTAAAAAAATTCACTGACGTTATTCCAATTTTTGAACCTGTATATTCATTGCATTTCAGGGCTATTGTAACATTTGAATTGCTGTGTTTAATGTTTTGATTTACATTATTCTAAATTTCTAAACCTCTGGAAATATGTTTTCTTACATACTATAGGAAAAAATGAAAAAGAGTCCCTGTAAAAGCTGCTCTACCACTTAACATAGTAACATGATGCAGTGCTGTGAGAAAACTCTGGACACCTTTTTCAAACACAGGCCTCACTAGAGGACTTATTACATTGTCTTGTGCTCTATGGCTTGACTAGTACACAACTTACAAACAACTGACAAGAATCTTTGCAACTCCAGGAATTCTTGAAGATTCAAGATTATGAGCAATTAATACTTCTCCTAAAATTATATTAGTAAAGAGTTAGTAAACCTTCAGCACCTCTGATTCCAGACCTGCAGTTTCATGATTCATTGCTTCCAATTACTAAATGTCACAGTTACTTTATACAGAACAAAACCTTGTACATACTCCTATGCCTCGAGTTTTCCAGTAACCCCTGGACTATTGCTGATGCTATCAATAATGCAAACTTTAAATGATAAATTCACCATTCTGATTTCCATTTTCATACTGGCAATCAGTCTAGCTACAGATCTTCCTGACCTTGCATTATTATCTTATTTGGAAACATGTATTTTTCTCATCTAAGCTTTCTTACTTTTTTTAACACCAACTTGTCTGAAATGTACTGCTTGATCTACTGTTAGTTAACACATCCTGTAAGTGCTAGCACACTTGAAATAAGAGCCTGTAAAGTAACTCGTATTAGGGACATGGTGTAAAGTTGTCTCATGCATCTCATTTACACAGTGATCATCACAAAGTGCATTCCTAGTGAGATCACTCATGAAAAATCAAAGCTTAATCTATGACTTTGCTGAGCAATAAACGCAGAACTCAGGCAACCCACCATGATACATCCTGTCATTCACTGTAAAATAGAATGGAAAATTCAATATTATATTAGGTCAATCACAGGAGGGACAAAGGACAGGATACTCTGCTGGAATTCAGTGATGCAGAGATCTCCTGCAAACTGTATTTTGCAGTACAGCACCTGCAGGGTGATGGTCTAATGTCCTAGATTTCCTTAAGAGGTTATTAACCCTTTCTCTCCACCTTTTCTGCTTGCTGGAGGTTCTGCTCTGTTGCCTGTGTGCCCTTATTTCTCATGAACCAGGTTTAAAACAGCTGGACAGTTTGTGGCAGTGACCTCTATGACCATTACAGCTGGCCCTCCCTATGACAGAGTAACCACATCCACAGTACAACACACCTGTGATTAGTGCTTCTTACTCCAAAACATGGTAGGTTTGAAAACCTGCCAGATCTCAAATCTTATATTGAGATGAACAGCCTGTTCCCCTTTAAGTTAAGAGATGCATGGAACAGTAAGAGCTGCTGGTGGGCAAGATCCCTTTCTCCTATGAGTCCAACCCCTGCAGACTGCAAAAACTCACATGTGCAAGGCAGCTGAGGGCAGCAGGATGCATGGTCTAGACATTGCTTATGATCACCCACCAGAGGTCAGGAAGGACGCAGAAAATGAATATGCAAGAATGAACATGAGTGGAACTAAGACCAAGACTTTGGAAGAACTAAGAACTGTGAGGAAGTGGACATTGAGGCCAATCCTAAAATCACAAAAATGTGATGTGGGGACACCACAAATTCAATTAGTTTCCCAATTTTATTGGACCTAATTTTTCTCAAGCTAAAACCACACACAAACTTCAGCACCCTTTCTATTGAAGTTAGTATTAGAACTCAAGATTTAACTAACCTTTACTGCTGGGATGGCTGAAGAACCTCACCACACCAGTTTGCCAGCAAAGCCCCTGAGTCTATATTTCTCTAGCATTTTCAATAAAATGGTCACAAAAATAATTTTAAAATGAGAAAAGTTGAAATTATCAATTTCATCACTGAAACAACCAATGCCTTTGTTTCCACTTGTTTTGTATTAGGCGATCTAAATACATAAATATCTCTGGTACAGACTGTGAAGTTGCTTTAAGAAATTTTGAAATATGCTTTTACATTTCTCCTTTTTTGACAGTAAAATTCAGTCAATGAGAACTTTCTTAGACTTAATTAATTATTCTACTGATTATATGGGGGGACATTTAGCAAAACGTGACTGAAAACAACACTGAATGCACAGAGATGATCATACTATTGTAGGTGGTCACAACTCTTTTCAAAGATGCATAAAACCATGATTGACAGAGATCTCTGTTTATGATTAATTTCTAACTCCAGTTTAAAATACAGCTTAATGAACAGTTACTAGAGGTAGAAACTGTACTGAGAGTTCTTAAGTAATCCAAACATGTAAGAGCCTGCCTTAGTATGAGATACCACATCTGCTCTACCCCCACAGCAACATCATGCAATTTCATTTATATCAGGAATTGCTAAACAATATAGTACCCAAATCTAATACAGACACGATTTCCTGACACGCTGAATAGCTGAGATACAGGAAAGAAACTAACACTGGCATCTGCACATTTGAGAAAATGGCATTCACTGGGTGCAGGGGTTCCCTGTACCTTGTTTCTGCTTTTCTATTTAGAAGGCAATTCCAAAAGGATGGCATTGGCTGATACAACCTGTGACACTGAATTGGTATTAACCCATTGAGAATACTGCAACACACTAAACCACAAGCACAGGTCTGCTGAAACAGGGCGTTGCTTGCAGGCTCCCCCACACGGAGTGAGTGGGCAAACTCAACTTAGATCTCCAGAGCAGGGAGGAAATTTAACTACCCATCTTAAAATGAACAGCTAATGACAATACATAGTGAACAAAGTGTTAAGCTTCATGTTAACCTATATACATATATCAGCTTAATGTAAGCAAACAAATTGTCAACCAGCAAAAGAGCGCTGTTTGATTATGTTTGTGTTTTAACATTTGGCACAAAAATCAGGCAAGAGCCATGATCTGAGCAATATTAAATTAAAAAATGCATATTGCTGTGTCTTTTCTCATTTTTATTCTTTCCTATTGTGAATTATACAATCGTGGTTATAAACCCCAGATAGTACGTGTGCTTTTCCAGACTTTAATAAAAGAGATGGGCCAACAAAACCCAAGTGTTCACTCATTGCCACTGACTTCCAGAGGCTTGAGATCAGGCCCATAAACACCAAGGTCCATTAGTGGAATGTGCCCGTTCCCCATCCTATGTTTTTTGGAGGAAAAGCATTCCTTGGACATTCCAGGTATAGCTTACGAGTGAACTGGGAATTTGCCATTGACATGAGGGAGGTCAGAATTTAACCCTGTATCTTTAAATTAAACATTGAAGAGGATTTCTATTATGACATCTTAGTAGGGGTGAAGGCTCTTCCTATCAGTGGCTTGGGCATCCTACAAGTTCCTTAGTATTTTCTGCATAAAGATCTGTCTTCAGAGATTTTCCTGAGTAGCTGCTGCCACTCTGCTGCAGTAACTTACTACACACTGACACCAGTCCAGCTGGACAAGTTAGCACAATGATAATATTAACTGTAAAGGAAGCAAATTTATCACTCATAGGTTATATAGAGAAACACACATGATTATCATTGAAGCTCTAATTCACTGAATAAGAAACATGTGCTCAACTGAAAAACATGTATCAGTCATCCACTTGACTTACAGGGATATTTTGCTATTTAAGATAAGCCAGTGATTTGCTGCCTCAAGGCCTACATACAAGTTGTACGCTGATTAAGAATAATTTTACAGAGGACTAATAAATGACTGTTAGCCATTTTAATAAATGCCTAATCAATTAGCAATTATATGTTCCTGTGGAATGCAAAGCATAAGAGTTCAGACAAATAGTGTCCACAGTGTTCCCACAAAATTGGCTTATGAAGTATGATATTTCCACTCTTTTCTAAGGCTCACCTGCACTGGAGAAACTTTCTTTCCAGCCTAAGGCCCTTCTAATTCCAGTATTTATACATGTAAGACATTACAGACATATCTCACCCTTGATTTATTGCAATTCCCACATGTGAACAGAGTTGGGATTTGCAGCATGGGAGTTCAGCTGGTTAAGGGTGTTTCAACACCTAGAAGCTTGACCAGCATAAGACACATAGAACCAAAACTACAGATTGAGGGTTGCTCCCAAATATTTTTCAACCTTTCAACCACAGAAAACTGCCACGAGAAACACATGCATCTTTGCAATTTTGGATCTGTTCAAATCATCATTCTGAAGAACTGAAACTTTAACATTCGTAAAAATGATAATCTTTTAAAGTTCTCATTTAAAATACATGACATTTTTATTTTCATTGTTTAACAAGACAAAATGGGAATAAAAGTAGGTTATCAAAAGTGGGTGCTGGCATTCGTACCTTTTTATAATTGGCATACACATAATGTTTATGAATAGCCACACATTTCTAGCGAGAGACTATGAACAAACACGCGTACATATACAGAGATATATAAACATACTATACATACATACATGGGTGAATATACATATTTATGTGCATACAGTATACAGACAAGATACTATACAGGTACAGTAAGTGCAATATACTGTATAAGGCTATACAAACACCAAAAGAGTCTGGTGGAAGGGTGACAACCATGAGAACAAAGCTTGAATGGTTTGTAACATTATGCAGATGGTGGGGAAAACCTTGCTGTTCCGTGCCATGTTTTATGCATCAGGCACACACAGTTCCAACAGAAACCTGGTACGATACATTCAGTTCATATACAAAAGAGGTAAGACAAGTGGAGGCACATGGAGGGGACAGAAATGCATATGAGCAGACTAGAAAGGTTGTTCTACCTAGAGTACAGAATGTTTGGTTCATTTACAGACAATGCCTATATATAAACCCATGCTTCCATGAATTCATGCCATTTTTATTTCTATTTTTTCCTTTAAATATTATAAAATTCTTGCCCTGAGTTAAACATAAATACACACAGTAATTATTAAGGTGGGGGGGGGGAAAGGAAATTAATTATATAAGGGGGGGGAATTATATAAGGTGGGGGGGGGGAGGAAATTGCATGCTTGTGGGTTGCGGTGTTTTTAGGATTTTTTTAACCAAGGCACAATGTCTTCAATACTGGTTGCAAGACAATTTGGAATAAACTTAGCAATGGCTATTGTTCTGGTACTGCATCCTTCTTAACGTGACTAAACTAATTGTTTGCACACAAAAGTCTCAGAACAAGTTTTGAAGTGAATTTACAAGTTTTAGAAGAGAATAAGTAAATTTATGACAAACACCTTAAAGAGAGATTCCCTGAAGAGGAAGGAATGCTACCAAATCAAATTCCTCTGTTGGCAACTTACTGATGCGTGGAATGAGACCATCTCACATAAATTACACTATATGTTTGCTTATTATTACTGCAAGTTGTTACTTATTTTTAGTACAAACATGGTCAATGCTGTAAGAGCAGCTAATAATGAGCTGAAGAACATGCATATCATTTTTAGTTTCTTCTTGTAGGCAGGTCAGGACAGTGATGTCATCGATTCAGTGTTTTATGAGCTGCAAGAGTCATAGCTTAGGTACACTTGTTCAGTGCTGACATAAGATTCCAAGGCATGTACCTTCCCATCTCATCAATTTGCAAAAGTCTTTTACTGGAAATATTAGTTATTAGTTTCTATGTATGCCATGTTACATCCTACATACTGTGCGTGACTCTCAAAAGAAACGTCTGGGTCAAAGGCCAAGTTTGGCTGCTGCTGCATATCTGAACCCTCAGGCTCCAGAGGCACACAGTTCTCACTGGCTTCTGAACAACTTCCAGGGCTGTGGGGGCACCTCACCTTCCAGGAAACAACCACCTGCATTGTGCTGCATCAGCTGTGGCATCTTTCTCCATAAACTTCTCTTTTGAGCTAAGACTGTTTTTTCAGTACTTTGTCCCAACACTATCAAAACCAGGTACAACATAACAACACCCTGAAACCGCAGACCCTACAGATGAGATCCTCTCATGCCTGTCTGAAGAAATTGTCACTCACATCTGAGAAACAACTAAGTCTTTGTCAGAATATTGATACGCTTGAAAGGTTTCAACATCTTCTGTGAGGAAACTGGTCTCTTTCTGTACTCTGCTGGCAAGCTTACAAAGCCCATGCAAGAGCAAGAAAAGATCAGAGTAAGGGAATGGAATATTCTTCCTCCCACTCTGTTCCATCACAGGTGAAATAGTGGCAGCCAGCCCAGCACTTGAGGGTGAGGAAAGGTATGAGGACAGACTCTAGATCTGGTTCTCAGAGACAGGTCACTGTTCCCATGTCTGATACCCTCTCTGTAGCATTACTTTTCCTACAGCTCACCTGCTTTCACCCATCACTACTTCTCCCTGACACGTCCTTTTTGCGCCTAAACCCCATGCTATTGAGCAGTATGGAGAAGGAGAGTCACCAAAGCCATGCTTGGGGCTTGCAACCTACCAAGTGCATGCTCAGATCCACTTCTGCATAGCTTCCCCATGCGATGGATCAGAAGCCACTTTGGTGGAGGGCTGCCAAGCATGCACTCTCTCATGCTCTTAAATCAGACTGCTGGCAGTGTAGGACTCAGCAATGCAGTGACCTGCTTCTGCTGCATGACCAGCCCAGCTGAATGCTGAAGAAAAAATGTTGGGACAGCAACAGAAGGGCTGTCTGCCAACAGAAGACAGCTTTGACACATTTGCTTCTCATGCCAGTCAGTCAGGCATGCCTTGGAGGTGAGGGATGATGGATGTAGCAATTCCATCCACTTCGAGGTTTGCACTTCCTTTTCTTCCTTTCTTTTTTTAAGGAGCAATCTCTATTTGCAGTTTGTATATTTAGAAACAATTTGCACTGCTCTGGACCCATGCACTTATTATGTAAAACCAGATACAAGCTGAAACTCAACACAATGCAATGTGGAGCCTTCCCTAAAGCATTAAAATTCTTGTTGTTGCTCTCATCTAAATTGTTGACAGCATATTTAGCTGGGCCGACGAGAGCAGAATTTATCCATCGTGCGCGCACGAGATTTGTCCTCGCAGGATAAAAAACCAACCCTGTGTAAATTAATCCAACCGCTCCCTCTCGTGGGCAAGGGGCTCTGCTGCACTTCCTAAAGGCACAAAAGCGTACTTGGAAATCGGTTTCAGATCTTCAGCAGTGCAAACTCCCCAGGAGGTTGTGCGTCACCTCAGGGCACAGGTCGCATCCCGGCACCTCTTTCTCGGTGGTGGCAGTCAGTGAGATGACTCACCCGTGACTTTTGTGAGCATTCAGCCTGAACAAGAAGGCAAAATCCTATAGCTTTTCAAATGAACTCAGGCCACATGCTCATCAAATCCAGACATCATCTGGATGTCATCAGGTAAATGCTGGCCCATGTCTCATCACTGAAGTGATTGTGCTGGGGGTTTCTCTCTGTACCCCATTGCCCTTCCTCCCAGGTAGGACCCAGAGGAGTTTCCTCCTCCCAGCTTTGCAAAACCACAAAATCCAGTTTATGTCTACACTCGTTTCACCTACACAGACACTAAAGGCTTCTCCACACGAGAGCCATCTGTGAGAGGCATCATTTGTAAAATGCTCTTAGTAAATTTTCCCTGGTTTTCCTGTTTTAGACATTCAAATACATTTCATTGTAGTAGTGGCATATAAACCTGATTAAAATCCCTGTCAAAGGTACAGTAGATTGCACCCCAAGTAGTTTCTGCACTTTCTAATTTCACATAAACCGAAGCTTAAGCAATATCTGATACTCACATACTTACCAATCTACTCCCATCCTTACCAATCTACCCCCATCTGCGACTGGTTACTTTCTCATCTATTACGCTGAGCTTACAAATCCTTGGGGTAAGGACAGTCTTTGTTCTACACATATTGTCTACCAACACAGGACCTTATTTATGACTCCAACTCTTAGACTCCATCACAAACATTACTGCAGTAGATCCAAGGGGCCAACATCAAGCAGGCTTTGGATCCAGTGACCATCCCAAGCCTTATTAAGCATAAGGAGCAATTAAATCCCTTTAAGTGAATAGCTTCACAGGTAAAAATAGAAGCTACTATCCAAAGCAATAAATAGTGTACAGAAAGCCCAGATCAAAACCCCATGGGACTCTGATTACAGAGGGGGTGGCATGGCACTGTTCCCACACTGTGGACATATATTTTGAATGAAGAAAAAGATCAAGTATCAAAAAGGAACAATCATAATCTTGACTCCAGGAGCACAGAGATCTCAAAGGCATTGCAGCTGAAGGAGAACACTTGGCATTTACACACAGAGAGAAGAAAATGATTGCCACCAAGCCATGAATTGTTTCATATGTTTTGTTATTCTACACCCAAAATACACAATAGACTTTCAAAACATTTTAGGGGAAATAAGAGGGACAGAGAAAGTCATACCAGTGTCATTAGCTATGTCTCTTAAATGGGAATTTGGGACTGCAACCCCCTGCAGTTTTTAACCAGCAGCACAAGGGGATCTTGTCTTGCCTTTGGCCCATAGAGCAAGTACGACTGAAGTTGGTTTTTTCATTGCAAATCCTTCTGCATTACTAGAGCTACAAAAGCACAGTCACTGGAGTTTGATGCTAGTTTCCAGCTGTGATTTGTCAAGCAGAGCATCTGGCAAAGATTAACAGTACTGAGTGATGACACAGGTTTATGCCATGTAGCAGATATGGATTCTCTTAGTAGCACCTTTTTTTTTGTTCTTGTTACCATTTCCCTAGTATTCAAACAGGATGAAAAGGTACATCAGTCCTACAGAGTTCTCCATCTACCTGCAATGGCTGTGTTTCTTCCATATAATGGTATTTGAAAAAAGCTGCTGTGATCACGTACGGAACACTAAATGCAGCCACCAAGAGCCCAGCCCTGCTATGATGCCCAACAACTGCAGTGTTTACTGGCTGCTTTGAACTCTTGGTACACTATCGCTGGGGAAACCGGCAACTTTAAGCTGAAAAGAATAGAAGAGCACAAATGCTTTGTTTATGCTCACAGAGTAGCATAGTGCCCATATGCTTTTGGATGCACATTTGCCAATTAAAGTATGAAGATGCCGATTCATTGGGGAAGTACTTTGTCCATGTGCCTTCAAAAATAATTATAGCCACAACAGTAACAATGTACCCTTCTTGCATTCAGTAATTACAGTGCAAACACAATGCTTATAAGAACTATAATATTATATGTAAATATGTAAACACACGTAAGGCTAGAGACACCAAGAGCCGGACTTAGGATATTTAGTTGACCCAGAACAGAGTTATTTGTGAACTTAGGCATGAGACAAATACTCAACTGCGTTGCTGCGGAGTACTCAGTACTCGTCAAAATTCAAGTCTAAATTATTCCTCTGAAGTTTTGTAAGTTCCCCACTACACTTAAACTACAGGGTATTGCCCTAGGAATGCATATGGAGAGAGGCTAAACATAGCTCAGCTTTTTCTTTGTTGTATTTCCCTTCCATCATTCCTTTGTTTTGAAATAGAACAACTGGAATGTGTTCTGGATATTTCAGCTAGAGCACAAAATTAAATAATAGTTGCCCTGAAGGTAAGGTCTCACACCAGTTTCAATCTTAGATTTGTTTTTCCCCACAATAAAATGTGTGCCTTAACTGCATATCAGTTAGCACTTCAATATCGAGTCTTAAACAAAACATTCTCTAAGCTGTTGTGTGGAAGGATTTAGGGATTTAGCAGGTAGGGCTGGTGCAGGCCTCCTCTCTCCTTCCTGACTCCAAGTGCCAGGCTGTGCTGTGTGTGGGGCTGGAGTGGCAGCACGTGAGTACCAGCGTCCAACGGTTCCTGCACAAGGTCCTGCCATTATTTGATGCAACAGATAAGATTCTAGCCAGCAGGGAAAGGAAAAAAAATAAACATCACAGGCAGGGGGGTTGGAAGGAGATGATCTTAAGGTCCTTTCTGAACCATTCTATGAGTATGTGATTCTTAAAATAAATAAATTACCTTCTAGAAAATTCGGGTGCAGTTCCTACAGAGTCTGAAGGGGCTTAGCCCTTCCCTTCGTCACTGCCGGTGCAAAGCAGGAGCCCGGCAAGCCGGGCAGGGAGGCAGCGCCCTCGCTTCCTCCTCGAGGGTTTCCTCGGGGAAACCCTCCCGCTCCGCTCGGCGGGAGCCGCTTCCCCACCAGCGGGTGGCGCAGTGCGGGACGCGGCCGCCAGGCGTCGCCATGGGCTCGCAGAACGCAGCGGAGTGGGGCGGAGCCGGGCCGGGCCGGGCCGCGGGCGAGGCGGGGCGGGCTCCCCCCAACACCGGGCTGCAGCCGCCCGCCCGGAGCAGCGCGGTGGGACAGACCGCGCACAGAACCGAGCTGCCCGAGGCGTCCCACCACTCCCCCGCCTTCCCTGCCCCGGGCAGGCACCCTGCCTTGCGTTCCCAGCGCTGAGGACAATAAAGCTTTTCCCAGTGCTTTGGACTTTTCCAAAGTGTTCACTGTGAACAGCTGCTAAAGTGCACTTTCGTCCAGGACTTCTCCAGCACAGACCCAAACAATAAAGAGCGCATTTTCTCATGTTCCTGCTGAACAGGAACCAGTGCACATCACACCTATCTCAGACCAACTGGAAATAAATACAGTGACAAGCCCCCTTCCAGCTGCATATTTGATGTAGAAAGGGTGTCTTCTACTTCTTTACCTATGTTAATACATTAGAAAACTATGCTGGAAAAATCCTGGTCTCCTGCTTAAGCACATGTAAGATCACATGGCTGTGATCTGGTCTAGTGGAAGGTGTCCCCACCTGTGTCAGGGAGGTGGAACCAGATGACCCTTAAGGTCCCTTCCAACCCAAACCATTCGATGATTCTATGATTCTATGACTCTGAAAAGCTTGGATTTCCGTTCCCTTAAACCAGCTCCCTTACTGCAGTCAGACACAAACACAAGTGCCAGCCCGCCCACCCCAGCACTTCGGGTTTCTGCTCTCCCCTGCACACCGCTCACAAGTCTGACTACAAAGCCTGGCACAAGGATGCCAAAAGCAAGTCATTTCAAAGATTAAGTGCCAGGAGGACCCAGCCATGCCACCAGTACAGCTGCTTTCTAACAGCGCTCCCACTCAGCTCTCGTGGATTAAGTCTGAAAAGATATAAACTTCTATCCCTAGCAATAGAAATTTTAACAACTGTTATCTGTTCAGTGGTAAATGTCCAGGAGCCTCTAGCACACACAGAGCAGGAATGATCCCTGCTAGCTTCCCACGACTGACAGAGCTGGTTAAATTAGGAGGATAAATTACCAGGTTATCTGAGGTAACAGACATACAGCAGCTCTACGTGGACACGCTCAGCTCAGTGAATCCTCTCTTCAAGTGCCTCTCTTCATACAACCCACAGGGAACCTGTATTATACCCCTGATTTAGACATCTCAGAGGTAAGTAAGATAGATCTCAGCTGAAGAATACAGTTGCACCTTCTATGACTTCATTTCATTATATATAAGTAAACACAAATTTAAAGACCCAACTTGTATCTAAAATTCTTGCCTATCAAGGCACATACTCAAATGTATTCAAGTGCATTCACTTAGAATTAAACTTGGCTAGGGATGTGAAAGATAACAGGAAGGGATTCTATAGGTACACTGCAAATAAAAGACAGACTAGGGACAACATGGGCCCTCTCCAGAAGCTATTGGGAGAACTGGCTACCCTGGATTTGGAGAAGGCTGAGGTTCTTAATAAATTCTTTGCCTCAGTCTTCACCAGCAAATGCTCTGACCACACCACCCAAGTCTTGGAAGGCAGACGCAGGGACTGTGAGAATGAAGACCCTGGGCCCACTGTAGGAGAGGATCAGGTTCGAGACCATCTTAAGAACCTGAACGTACACAAGTCCATGGGACCTGATGAAATCCATCCATGGGTCCTGAAGGAGCTGGCAAGTGAAGTTGCTAAGCCACTGTCCGTCATATTTGAAAAATCGTAGCAGTCAGGTGAAGTTCCCAACGACTGGAAAAAGGGAAATATAACCCCCATTTTCAAGAAGGGGAAAATGGATGAGCCGGGGAACTACAGAGCAGTCATCCTCACCTCTGGGCCTGGTAAAATCTTGGAGCGGATTCTCCTGGAAGGCATGCTGAGGCACATGAAAAACAACAAGGTGTTGGTGACAGCCAGCATGGCTTCACTAAGGGGAAATCCTGCCTAGCCAATCTGGTGGCCTTCTATGATGGGGCTACGGAACTGATGGACAGGGGTAGAGCAGTTGATGTCATCTACCTGGACTTGTGCAAAGCATTTGAAACTGTCCCACATGACATCCTTGTCTCTAAGTTGGAGAGATGTCAATTTGATAGGTGGACCACTCGGTGGATAAAGAACTGGCTGGATGGCTGCACACAAACAGTTGTGCTCAATGGCTCAATGTGCAGCTGGAGACCAGTAACGAGTGGTGTCCCTCAGGGATCGGTGCTGGGACCGGTCTTGTTCAACATCTTTGTCAGTGACATGGAGAGTGGGATTGAGTGTGCCCTCAGCAAGTTTGCTGATGACACCAATCTGTGTGGTTCGGGTGATACATCGGAGGGAAGGAATGTCATCCAGAGGGACCCTGACACACTTGTGAGGTGGGCTGATGCCAACCTCATGAAGTTTAACCATGCCAAGTGCAAGGTCCTACACCTGGGTCGGAGCAATCCCAGGCACAGCTCCAGGTTGGGCAGGGAAGAGATTCAGAGTAGGCCTGCGCAGAAGGACTTGGGGGTGTTGGTCGATGAAAAAATGAACATGAGCCACGTTCAGTGTGTGCTTGCAGCCCAGAAAGCCAATCGTATCCTGGGCTGCATCAAAAGGAATGTGACCAGCAGGTCGAAGGAGGTGATCCTGCCCCTCTCCTCTGCTCTCCTGAGACCTCACTTGCAGTATTGTGTGCAGTTCTGGTGTCCTCAACAGAAAAAGGACATGGAACTGTTGGAACAAGTCCAGAGGAGGGCCACGAGGATGATCAGGGGACTGGAACACCTCCCATATGAAGATCGGCTGAGAAAGTTGGGGCTTTTCAGCCTGGAGAAGAGAAGACTGCATGGAGACCTCTTAGCAGCCTTCCAATATCTGAAGGGGGCCTATAGGGATGCTGGGGAGGGACTCTTCATGAGGGACTGTAGTGAGAGGACAAGGGGTAATGGGTTCACACTTAAACAGGGGAAGTTTAGACTGGATATGAAGAAGTTCTTTACTGTATGGGTGGTGAGGCACTGGAATGGGTTGCCCAGGGAAGTTGTGAATGCTCCATGGCTGGCAGTGTTCAAGGCTGGGTTGGACAGAGCCTTGGATGGCATGGTTTAGTGGGGGGTGTCCCTGCTCATTGCAGGGGGGTTGGAACTAGCTGATCTTAAGGTCCTTTCCAACCCTAACTATTCTATGATTCTATGATTCATTTGGTACAAGAAAACAAGTACATGGTCAAATCCATTCTTGAATGGGAGGCCTTTTCCCTTTGCTATATTATATTCAGACAAATCATAAAATAAATGAAAGCTCTCCTCAATTTTGGAAGATAATAGTTCATCCACAGTTGGGCCTTCTGTGTCATGTTCACTGATGGGGTTGGATGGGAGAATTAAAATGCCATCTCAGCTTGCTGGGGTCTCACCAGGCAAGTAATGAACTAAAAAACTAAGCCACAAAACCAGTCAGCACTGATTCTGATGTATTTTCTAGCTTTTTCTTCATTCCTTAGATGCAAGTTGAAAATCCTTATTTCATAGCTGTCCATGTATCTTCATCACCTCCTTTGAGTTATTCCTTCTAATCTCAGCATGGCTTCTGGATTTCACTTTGATCATCACTGTAAAGTTGAAATCTTCTCTCCTTACTTAAATTGGAGGTAGATATTCCTGCCTGCTCTTCCCCACAAGAAGATACCAGACCTTAAGTGGCACGCAACTTTCAAAATTGAGATAGCATACCTTAAGGAGGCAATAGTGAAGGACAGTGCTGTCTTCCCACTGAAAAGCCAGTAACTAACAGGCAGCATGAAGAGAGGCTGCACATTTGCATATGAAGTACACAGTTTTGAGGAAATCTGTTTGAAAATAGTCTTTGCTTTGCAGAAAAGCTCAAATATCACACTCTAACTATCAGGAGTTTTCGTTTCCAAAGCATGTATTTCCTTTCAGATTGTGGATCTTCATTATAAACATGCACTGCTGTGCTGCTATGCAGCTTAATGCATGTGTTTTTCCAGCAGCTACCTGCATCTTAATGAAAACAAAGTTCACTTTGCAAAATTCATTTGCAGCAAAACATCTGGAGTTAGTTATATTGGCTCCTTTATCTTAAAATGGAAACCAGTGGGGTTTTGGTGGGCTGAAGACTGTCTTGGAGAAGCCTGGCAGTGACCTAGGGGTGATGTCATGTACATTAAGACCACGGATGTGAGATGCTCTGGTCTCCAGCACTGGGACTTCCACCGTGCAGGCTGCTCGATACGTTTCCTTCTTTTGTGACAGACATGCTCAGTGCCCATGTACCCTTTATGCGACAGGGGGTTTTGAGTCCATTGATAAAGCATAATCCTTCGCTACCCTGAGGTGAGGATCTGGAGAATGCCAGGATGAGGGTATACATCACTGGATCACAACCATACCTGTGACTCCAAATCCTGCTTGCTTTACATAAGTGAACAACTTTGTTCCCTGTCGCTTGTTACGACTGAGCCTTGACCACAGCAGGGTGAAACACCTGACAATGCCTGCTGCAGAAGCCTCAGGTGCCAGCACAGAGGCTCCAGCAATATGGGTGATGAGATATTTATTGGGCCATCCTTGGACCATATTTAGACTACTTTATAAACCTCCTATGGTGGTTAATTTCTACCATTCTCTGTCCACCTGGATGGCTACAAATAACTGGTACTTGTTTTTATTTCCATATAAAGGCCAAATTCAGACCACACTTTCACTATTTCTAATGCTATTCACACATTTCTTACCTCTAACTTTCTAAAACATTTTTCCATTCCCTGCAAGCTCTCTGCTAATATTGGAGAATGTGTACAGAATCACAGAACCATAGACTCATTTAGATTGGAAAAGACCCTTAAGATCATCAAGTCCAACCTAGCACTGCCAACTCCACTACTAAACCATGTCAAGCACCACATTTACAGGGGAACACCACTTGTGACTGGCCATCAACTGGATTTAGCTGCATTCCCCATCGCTCTTTGGGCTCAGGCATCCAGCCAGTTTTTTTACCCAGTACATTCCCATCCGAGCCATGAGCAACCAGTTTCTCCAGGAAAATGCTGTGGGAAATGTGTAAAAAGCTTCACTAAATCTAGGTAGACAACATCCACAGCCTTCCCCTCATCCACTAAGCAGGTCTCCTTGTCATAGAAGGATATCAGGTTAGTCAGGTTAAGCAGGGCCTGCGTTTCATAAACACACACTGACTGGGCCGGATCAGCTGGTTGTCCTGCATGTGACACATGACAGCACTCAAGATGATCTGCTCCATAACATTCCCCAGTACTAAGGTCAGATTGACAGGCCTGTAGCTCCCCAGATCCTCCTGCTGGTCCTTCCTGTAGATGGATATCACATTTCCTAGCTTCCAGCCAAATGGGGTCTCTCCAGTTAGCCAGGACGGCCAATAAATGATGGAAAGTGGCTCAGTGAGCACTTCCACCAGCTCTCTCAGTACCTTTGGGTGGATCCCATCTTGCCCCATAGACTTGTGTGTGTCCATGTGTTGTAGCAGGCCACTGACCATTTCCCTTTGGATTATGGGTGCTTTAATCTGCCCCCATCATGCAGGCCAGGGGTCTGGGTACCCAGAGAATAACTGCTCTTACCATTAAAGACTGAGGTAAAGAAGGCATGAAGTATCACCTTTTTCCTCATCCTTTTCCACTCTGTTTCCACCCACATCCAATAAGAGACAGAGATTCTCCTTAAGCCTCCCCTTTATTTGCGAATGTATTTATAGAAACATTTTTTATTCTCTTTCACAGGAGTATCTGGATTAAGTTCTAATTGGCCTTTAGTTCTCATTTTCTCCCCGCATAAGCTCATGACACCCTTGTAGTCCTCCTGAGCTGCCTGACCCTTCTTCCAAAGGTCATAAACTCCTTTTTTTCCCCTGAGTTCCAGCCAAAGCTTGCTCTGTTTAGCCAGGCCTGTCTTCCCCATTTTCTCATCTTTCTGACACATGGGGAGAGCCTGCCCTTTTAAAATTTCCTTCTTTCCTTCTTCCTTCCTGTCTTTACAAGGCATTACATTCTGTGATACCTAGAAAACTTCTCTGCTACTTACACTCCTCTCTTTAGGATATTTGTATTAAGATATGTATTTTGGGAATATAGCTATATGACACTTCTGTAGCTCAAATATATCCTATGCATCTGCTATATTACATTTCCAAGCTGCACCCTTGACTTCCTCTGATACTTTCTTCATTTCTTAAACTTTGTCCTTACACAATCAATAACTTCAGTTCCAAGATAAACTTCTGTTTACCTTTCAGTTTAAATTGAGTCAATTCACAGCTTCATCCAAGGTTACTTCCTGCAACCAACTCTTTCAAAATGCTCTCACCATTTACCAGAACTAAGCACAGACTGGCACGCTCCCTGTCTGGCTCAGCCTGTTGGTAACTGCTGGCTGCTGCTACACTTCAGAGCTTTAAAGTGTTCTCTACCAGAGATCAGCTACATAATTAACTTCTGCTTGTAAGCTCTTTCTTTTTATTTATAGGTGACCACTATAATGCTTACTATCAACACACCACTAATATGTTCTCTATTAACTCGATAACCCTCACAATTCCTACACCAATAAACAAACAAGAAAATAAGGCATACGGGAGTTAAATGTCAATAGATACATAATTAGCTGATATTTGATTGGAATTACAATGCAGGTTTCCTTAGATCAGACCTATTTTTAATTGCCAAGCATCCCCACCACTTCCTTGAACGATTTTGTACCAAAAAAGGATGGGCCTTTAGAGCTCAGCTGTAAATATGATTTCTTTTCCACAGGTTAAACATTTTGAAAAACATCAGTTTGGGATCCATGAAGATTTGAGAAACCGATTAATAGTAATCTACCTTTTCCCAGCTCTTGTATCCCTGTATGAATGTTAGCTGTGCCCAGCTCATCATCAAACAGGAAGACAACAGGACGCGCCCTCTCAATCTTTCGCAAAGTCTAACTGCTGATTACGATGTGATTAAGGAAACCAGTATCAATACAGTCAATAGCCACAGCACATGGAAATAAATACCCTGTATGCCCCAGACTGTCAGATCCAGAAGGGATAACAACCCAGCCATTTGCAAACACATTTCACCTGTCATAGATTATTTGCACATTAGGATATAAGAGGTGTATAAAGAATATAATCAAAGTAATGTTTGTATTTGCCACGGAGATAATAAGACTTTTGTCATTTCACTTGAATCAGGGTCAAATCCACACCTTTAAAAACTGTGCCATCATAATAAATGACAACTTAATAGATGGACAGTAAAACAGCTTGAAGGGAAGACTTACAGGGAGAAAAAGCTTTTACCAGTTTTTCTTATTTTTCATGAAGCCATGTCCATACCATACATTATTCAATTAACAAGATCACCCTTTGCAGTCACTTGAAAATTCCTCTTATCTTTGTTCCTTTCTTCTGTATGAAGTGAGGTGGATTTTTCCTCCACAGTTTCAGTGAACCCTGGTTGCAGCTTCTAAAAGCCTCATTATCTCTTCTATCACATCAGCTTCTGCTTTCAAGGCTTATTGTTTAGTTCTTAATATAAACTGAGAGACTGAAATCCCTTCGAAACACCCTACGTGCCTTTGCCACTAAGTAACCAGCAAAGCACCATGTCCGCTGTAAGACCCATTTAATCAAAAGTCATATACCACATAAACACTGGGATACTCAAAACCTTTGCCAAGTGCAATTACCCTAATTTCTTCCTTAAAAGAAACACCTGGCATGGTGTTTAAATAGGCTGTCATTTTGAATCTCCATTATGGATTTGATTTTCTTCTGTAAAATATGCTTTAAAAACATGCAAGGTTCTGTTAGCCATTGTGTCCAGCAGGGCTCAGAAGTAATACATTAGCATCAGTTTTTCAGGTGAAAGACTTTTAACCCGTATGGAATAGGCTACCCAAACATAAGCTTCCTAACAGTAGTTGGCTGTCTTGGTTGAGTAAATCAACCTTACTCTTCTGGTCTCTGCTTTGGTCAAGGCCTCCTAGAAGCAATTTACCAAGCTACAAACAACTTGAGTATGTGATTATTGCAAAGCAAGCCTCAAGAAGTTTTACACTCCAATCTCACTGAAATTCAATAGGATTTTAGGATCTAATTCCCTGAAAGCCAATCAAAAATTTTCCATCTAAATAAGGGGGTTTGTGTGTATGCATACATATATGTATGCAAGCATATATACATATATGTCTGTCTCTGTGCATACACATACACAGTGATGTGTAGGCCCGTACTTGTACATGTACACAGAAGTGATACAATACTGGAGTGCTTTGAGCTTGACAGAAGGCATTCACATTATGTTTAAGTGAAACCTCTTCTCTCAATTGCTACTCTCAGCAGTTAGTTCTGTCAAGCTAATAATACAGGTCTGCACAGCAAAATGATACAATATCAGTATTAGCATATAAAATAAAGGTAAGTATAGGCTTCTCATGTCTTTATTTCTTTTCTATTTTCTCACTATTGGAGAAATTTGCCAAACCTGAACACTTTCATTTCTTTCTCAAGGGTCTATGTGGCATTTTTGGTTTTGATGAGGGAAAAAAAGTACCTCTGTTTAAGATACAAGGAGACATTACTCCTTTGATTTGGTTTTTGATTCCTAGCAATACACAATAAATATAACTACAGTGGACTATTTAATAGTCCTATAAAAACATTACATGGCCTATAGATGGAGAGAGTCTAGCTGCCTTAACTAAACAAAATAACTTGCTGTAAGAGCAGTTTTCAGGACAGTGATAAATCACAGTGTAATACAATCATGCATTAAGCTCAAAACAAATGTGAGACTGGCACAAATATTAAAGTACAACTGGGCAGAAGTCAGGTATGTACAAGTCATAGACAAACATTGGTGCAAGTGCTATAGACATTTAAAAGAAATTTACATAAAGACATAGATGAAATTTATCAAAGTTTGATAAATTTTAAAGACAGTAAAAAAGTACAGAAAACACAAAAAAATTAAAACCCCGGCCAATTTATACAGTACAGTTTTACTGCAATTATATTACAGAATGAAGACAGAAAAGGATACAGAGAATTAAGAGCAAAGAAACTTCGACTGGCTGTGGCCAGTGGAATTTCATTGCCAATGAGAGATGTGCACACACAGATGCACGCACACGCACAGAAAAACAAAGACAAAACCCAAAAAAATCATTTACTGTAACAAATGACAGACACAGAGGTGAGAAACATTTGGCATGTTGCAGCACATGAAGTCATTCACGATTGGCTAACGATGGTACCTGGCTCTGCTGAAGATCACTGGCTTGCCTGAGCGGAGTAACGGATGGAGGAGGTACACCTGATGTGGATGCAGATCGACCCAATCTGCAACTTGTTTTCGGCTCTGCGAAGGAAGAGAGAAGAAAATACACCAGTGAACAGAAGGTGGGTTACTGCTGCAGTAAACTGAAACAGGGTGGCTCCAGGCTCCCCTTGGAACAGAGACACCAGGCTTGGTTTCTGGTTAAAGTCTTGGTTATTTGGCTGAATTGTTGTTGAGATCAGAAAAAGAGGGTTAAGACAAAACCCATTCCATGTCCTGGCCTCTTTTCTCTCTTCTACCATCTCTGAAGCTTAACTATAAGGCATAAAGCACCAGAGAGGAAGCATAAAAAAGAAGTCTTCTTTTTGCTTCCCCCTCACTCCTCCTTTTTCTAGTCCTCATAAAATAAAGCAGTGATTAAAGGAATTACAGCAACTTCTGGTCTCATCTCTCCATCCCAGAACTGACGGAGATGGTATCCTGAAGACTGATTATGCTGAGGGAAAGTATGAAATGCCAGAAGATGAAGGAGGGAATGTATGAAAGTGGTGAGGATACCGTTGCACTTGGGGGTTTGGAAAGACTCAAAAAGTACTTGGAAATCTAATGGTAATGGCAGTGAATTGAAAGACATAAACTAGGGAGAAAGGAGAGAAATCAGAACATCAACAGTGGCAAATTCTTCAGTCAGTTCTTCAGAATCAAGGTGATTACAAAAGTGGAGGTTGTCTTGAGAAAAAGCTCCATTCCAGAGAGAAATTACACAGTTATTTCATTTTTCTTCTGCTATTGTACATGGACCCATTTCTCAGAAGGCTCCCAGGGCAGGTTTCTGCTGTTAACATACCAATATGAAGGTGACCATACAGCTCAGGAGTCCTGGATCAAGTTTTTTGTGTCTGATTCATGCTGACACCAGTGTGCTACTCCACTGTTCAACACCCCACATCTAGTCTAGAAGAAATTGTTTTTTCCTGAGAAATGGATTTGCTTGTTTCTGCTCAAGAAAATATTTGTCCCCACATTTCCTGTTAATGGCCAAGGGAACATGTCTCAATCCATGACTTCTGGCTCAGATGAATGTGTTCATTCTCCACGTGTTTTATTAGCCTCCCAACCTTGCTCGTCTTTTCTATTTATTGGGCAAACACTGAGAACAAGGACATTGGCACTCAGCAGACATAGTTTGTATAATAACAGGCTCTCAATTTTAGCACTGATGGTACTGCCTTACCATGAACAACAAGTAAATATAATAACACCATGCCTCCTTGCAGTGGGTTTAAAGAATTCCTTCTATGCAATCTCATATTTTCAAGAGGTGAAGAAGGACCTATGCCTTGCGCAATCCTGATTCACTAAGTTTGCTTTTGAAGCACGTTTTCTCGCGTAACTTTTGCTTGTGTCTCCAAAATGTATTTTCTCATGCCCCATTTACACTGCTGCTTAGTCTCTGCTTGGTTTATATTAATATCTGTATTTCCTACGTGGCTCTCTAGAATCATCACTAGCCACTGGTTGAGCCATTGTTTGAAAGGAATACGATGTCCATCACTAACACGTACTTATGGTCATTTGGCACATCTTGGAAACTTGAGGGCAGCTGGCAAGTTATGCCACCTACCAGCAACATGCTGAAATGAAATCTTCCAACCTCACTGAACCTTTTTCATTGTCACCTTAAATGCTTATTTTCCCAGGATGTTTCAGAATTCAATAGGATATGGAGAAGAGCTATCCACTTAAGCTGGAGCACTTAGACCAATGAAAGCATCTGTATGGGTGAATATTCATCAACTAAATATTAATAGGTTGGTTAACATCCAGCTGGCTGAGCAGCAAAAATATTTATGCTGTTTGACGAATGCATTATTCAATTCACTCATTCCTAGTCAGTCTGTAAACACACCATGAGTCAACACAGCAATAAGCAGGCAAAAAGGAGCAGACTGATCTCCCCCATAACCTTGCATTTTGTACATAATCTGTTGCTTTGCTTTTTTTTTTGGACTTGGGCAGTTATTCTGAATGTTTGATTAGACTTGGTTTTGTTCTGATTTTACACTGTCTGTGTGCCAGATCTCTGAATGTTTCTCTCAGTAATACGGATATAATAATGGACCTCATGTCTGTTCTTTCCTGGAATTTTGTTGAGGTTGTAGAGAGGATAAGAATTTGGGGGTTTTTTGTTTGTTTTTCTGTACTGCTAAATAGAGACTCTGTTATTGCTGTGACAAGCAAAATATGACACCAAACATGTAAAATACTCCAAGGCAGTGTCTGCCATTGCTTCTGAATTGTTTTCTTTGCTTTGGGGAAACAGAGAGAAATGTCATAATTTCCAATTTGGATATATGTGCAACAACAAGAGATTACCATTTCCTTGCCAAAGAGACTCCTTTTGTCAGGCATCAAAGAAATAGAACCTATCACATACAGATAAAGTATCAGTTCCTTTATCTCCCTGTAATATATGTTACAGTATTAAGGAAACTGTTGCGATTTCCATGGTGATCCTCACCAAAAGCAGCTCCAGAGACAGCTCCATGTAGCTTTTTTTCAAGTTTAGGTGGGTTATGCAGTGAAAGGGAGATAGGTTTTTTGTTTTGTTTTGTTTTGTTTAATAGCCATTCCATTAATCTCATTGGGAATATTTTTAGACCAAATAAATACTCTATTCTACTGTAATTAATGCTTTGAGTAACACCTTCACGCTGCATACTATTGTGGGGAAAAAATACCCATAAATAGTCTGCTGCATAAGTGATGCCTCAGCTTACTGCTCTGCATTCTGCAGCATGCTATTTTTCAGCTGTGGACATCTTATTCACTGTACTGAGGCTAACTGGATTTTGATCACTTCAAAATAATAATGTCCACTGCAAATAATAACTTCTGCTTTGGGTTAGCTAAAAAGTAGTAAGAGGTCTTTTCTGTCCACCATCCAGTCATTTTCAGTATATTTATCTCTGGATTTTCACGTTTTAAATGGTTATTTCAGCTTGTCTGCAAGGCCTGCATATTGACCTCAGTTCTGGTTCTGGAATGAAAATGGGTTTTCTTATTTACCACTGAGAATCTTGAAGGAGGAACAATAACTGCCAGCAAATCTCAGGGATGGTTTCTAGTGTTTAATTCATGTTTATCTCATGTGGATGATATTGAGACAGCTCAGTCTTAACATCTGAAATGAGTAGTCTTGAGATTTCTTGCTAAGTCCCATTTGTGACAGTAATGCATGGTGTGGAGCTGAGTTTTATCAGCCAGCCTCATAAGCACATAGGGGAGGCTCTGTAGAATCTGTCCTCTGAGGAGGACCCATCAGCTCAGAGCCCATGACAACGCAAGCTAAAACACATCTAGCTGCCTACTGACAGTTAGCACAGCACCCCATCACTTCACTGTGCAGGTGGATCCTCTGGTTCTAAATCAAACCTGCGTAAAGAGGGTTCCAGAGACTCCACTCCAAACACAGGCCCTGTCTGCATCCACAGCTAGGGGCCTTTTGACACTGCTATAAGCCACTCAAAGGCTGACAAGGGCTAACAGTCTGCTACCAAGCGAGGGAACTCATAGGCATATGTCTAAGTGCTTTACTGGAATGGGGCCAGGGGATGCAGTGCACTTGAGTAGCCATTAGAGATGCCTGTTGCAATCAATGGACAGCATGAGGTTTAAATTCAGCAGACTGTTCAGGGTAGCTAGAAAGCTGCATAACATATTTAGTCCTGATCTGCACAAAAATGTTCATAAGATCCAGTGGCTACATCTAACTGATGAAACATTGGGCGTATTATTTTACACAGCTTTAAATGGCTCATCCCTCACCAAGTGCCCAAACCACCTACAGGAGCCAGGCGCAGATACAGCGTAACGTTAGTAGGGGAGAGCAGTTATATCACCCACAGTAGCCACAGCACTCCCAACAATGCTAGTGCTTGGGACCACAGCCACCTCAGTATGAAACAAACCCTCACATGTGGTCACCTGCAATGGGACCAGCTATACTGGACTCCCAGGTTCAAGCTGAGTCCTGACAATGCCAGCAGGATTGCACACAGACATAAGCAAGCAAACAGCCCCGAAGGAGAGCATTAGGGATGAGAATTTTAGGAGAGACTATCAAACACAGAAATACAGGCTTTCCAATCACAAATAGGATTGTCCTAAAATTGTGTACTTAATTATGTATGTAAGAACCCACGTAAATGACCCTGTCTTCTAAAAGTGCAAGTGCTGTCATTGTAACTAAGGATGCCCAGGCTCAGCTGGTTGTGTTTGGGGCAGGGGTGTTGCTGGATTTTCCTCAATAAAGCACAGTGCTGAAACGCAAGAAGAATTTATGGAAATATTTCTGATCAGTTTTATATCAATGTGTTATGGGCTTCTATATTCTCCAGAAATACAACAGCTCTGCATGATTTTTATTTTTGGATCTTAACAGGAAGAGTTCTTTTATTCATCCAAAGAAGGCTTCATTCTGCCTATCCTAATCTTAATTCAAAAAAAATACTCTGGCTGTCACTTACATTGGAGAAGCTTCTTATCCTGTCACAGTCTCTTCTTTGCACATGAAAAGAGAAATATTGCTTATTTGCTACAGCTGCCAAGAAGCACATTTGGAATTAAACAAGGCAATGTGACAGGCTGAGAGTAATCACATGCAAAAAGAAAGGAAAAACAAAAAGAAGAAAAAGAAAACATGCATACTGAAAAAGATAATCACACTTATTATCAGCATGCTGGCCTGGCCATGTTGGTTTCCTAAAAAGAGATGAGTAAGCTGAAATGTAACTTGGAATTCTGAAACCTTAAGGTGGAATAAACTACATAGTAGTCTTTCTCTTAAAAGCATTTAGGACTTCACCCGCAGAAGCCACGGAACATGACATAGCACAGGAGCATGTCAAACAGAACTGTTTCCACAAAGGGAGTACTGAACCTGTAGAACTCAATACTGATAGATATTGATAGGTCAAAAGCTAGCAGGTCTCAAAGCCAAGTCAGTTAGTGATAAAAAACCACTTCTGTATTAGACGGGGTATGTTTTAAATTAAGATTTGCTGTGAATTGTCATATCTCAGGTCTATGTCAATGACTGAGGCAATGAGGAAAGGAACAACAGTGTCCTACTGGCAGTGTTTTTTCCTTAAAATTTATTGCTATTTTTTCTCTGAAGCTTCTGGCATGGGCTACTGTCAGCCTCAGGGCTCAGGATCAATAGGACAATTGTGTATCATTCCAACTAGCTGTAACACCACTGCTGCCGAGAGCAGTGTGCACTTCTATAGTCAGGCTCTGTGACTGTGTGATCCTACACCCTGGAGATCACATACTTGGCTAACACTGCACTGGCTTGATGCCCTTAGTGTACAGCTCCCAGTACTACTCATTTTATGTTAGGTGACAGGAGCTGCTTGTGTGTAGAGAACATGAATGACCAACACAGGCAAGGCCTGGAAGCATTGCATCCTGGGCTGGACCTTGTTGGGCAGGCTGCCCAGAAGCATTTACCTCCAAGCATTAAGTTGCCTTCACTTGGAGAACCCTTGAAGATTCAGTAGCACAGTGATACTCTGATATTGCCTGCGAGGAGAAAATTTAGGCGTTCATAGGAGTACTGAGTCCCCTTCAAGTGAAGCAGCCCTAGCTAGCAAAAACTGGCACTCCACTGCTACTCCCTTTTTGTACCAACGTATGCCTCTTGCACCTTGTGCTTTGTATTGCTCCATTCCCAAAGAGCTTGAACTTAACTATTACTTTTGCAAATCCATAATGCCAGCCAGTAATTCCAGCGTAGGGTGAGCATCTACTCCCTTCCTGATTATCTACAATGTCTTCAGCTAGAATACTAATGGGCTGGCTGAGTGACAAGCTGATGGTGATTCAAAAAAAGGACACAACAAGAGTAGAATAAGATTTAAAAGGCAGCGTAGTGCCTATCTCTAGCAGCAGGTGGCAATGCAAAATGCTTCATTGTTGCAGTTAGGAAAAAAAGCAGCAACATTCCAGAAAATACTCTCCGAAGCTCCTGGAGCGAAGTGTTCACAGCCTTCTGTTCCACAGATCTTGTCTGGCTGTTTTCTGCGCTTGCACTGACTTTCCTAAATGCCAGAATGCCCCCAAACCACTTACACCGCTTTCCATAAGAAATGATAGGATGCCAGGACACAGAAAGTGACCTTGACAAATTATATGACAGATGAGAGAACAATCAGGCATTAGTGATACCCATGTGCACCTGACAGGCCAGGCTCATATGAACAAAATAACCAGAGAGCTCAAGATTCTGTTTGGAGATGGCTCCTTTCCCATCTGACCTTCCCAGCACGTGCAGAACCCATAAAAAATCAGTAATCTCAGTCAGGTATTCACTCAGACCACTCCACTTACTAGTTAATCTGTGCTGCAGCAGAGCTGCCTGTTGTGCACACATGAGAAGTCATTCCACATCCTTTCAGTTTTACAGCACAGCAATTTACCCTATTTTCTTTAAATTATTCCAACACTGCCCTAATAAATGCCTGTACCAGTGTGAACTAAGAGGTAGGCAGCAAGCTGCTGTTTCAAGGCACGAGAAAAGTGGCTTTCTTTTTCTCTTATCTATGATGTTAGAGGGAGAGCAACAGCAGTGACAACTGTACTGGGGATTGCCCTGATTTCATTTAGTCCTGTGGTAAACCTAAGCTCTAAATTCCTAGAACAGAATTCCTTCATCCCCTTGACTCCAGGAAGCATTTGTATCCATACAGATGTATTAAATTTCTCTTCTTGCATTCTGTTACAGTTCTAATTTAATTGCGAAGAATGAACTGTTACAGTTCATGTACAAGTTCGTTGAGAAGAACTGTGTACAGAATTTTGAATGCAGCATCCCACTGATTAAAGGTAAAACATGTTGCTCAGGCAACAGCTAGAGATATAGGGAGACAAATACTCATGGCAGATGAGAGGCAACATTCATCAAATGAAATGTCATAAAAACTGTGGGGAAAGAGAAATCAAAATCAGCTTTCAGATTTTAATCATAAAAAGGAAGTCAAAATTCAGCCAACAAAATATTTCCAGTGATTTTTCTTTGACAGTCCTAGCTATGTAAGACAAAGTCACAGTTAACTAAATCAAGGCATGATTCAACTATTACAGTTTGCTGATGCCAAATGAAGACTGGGGCCAACATGCATTCGTCTGTTTTTGGAGATCAACCAACTCTTTGAGATAAAACTGATGCAGGAAGGCTGGACAGAAGTACTACATTTTGCTAAGAATTTACTCTTTAATTTTCATTCTCTTCTACTCTGTTCCATACTGTCATTTTGCAGAACTGAAAACACCGGTACACACCTTTGGTCTAATTATCATACATCCAGGTACTTTGATGTGGTACCTTTAAACCCACCCTTTTACCTGCATTAGCACAGATGACACCCTAAAACACTGGGAACAGATTTTTTTAACAAAGCTAGGAGCTAATCTGGAAGATCCCTACCTACCAGGACACTTTGTGAGAACAGAGAAGCAAGCGAAAGGCAGTAACACCCAAATAATCTGTGCTAGAGTCATGAGATCTGCAGAAAAGTAACTTCTGCTGCCTCAGGAAGAACTATCTGGGGGATTTGGAGCAAGAAAAGCCGGACTATCCAAGTACTGCAAATGACACATCACATCAGCAAAGCCTGTTCAAGTTACATACTGAGTTTCAGGTGTCATTCCCAGCAATGCAGAGAAAATACAAGTCCCATTATCATACAGGAAAGTGCTCTCCTTCATGAGGGGTGAGCACGTCTGGAAGCTCAGGACTGTGAAGACTCATCTCTGCCACTGACTGCCCAGCGGATCTCTCTTGCAGGAATAATTTCTTGTTTGAGTGGCTCATTCATGGTCTTACGCTTACTGAACATTGACCATAATAAAGCTTCAGTAGGATGTATGCCAACTGTTTCTAAAATGGCTATTTTTCAGAATCTAAACAATAAACAATGAGTTACTTCTTTAAGAGAACTGTCAAATCTCAAAAAAACCCAATGCAATACTTATGCTAGGGCTATGCATATCTGATCTATATCATTCATGCATGTGCTTGTCTTAGTCAATTTATAAACAAGGCTGCATTATTTTTCCAGGTTTACAGCAATTCACTATTTTATGTATATAAAATTTAATTAATAAAATCGATGAATTCATATGATTTCTGAAGGCATTAATTTGAGACTTCTGAAATCCATAGTCACTTTTCTAGAAATTGTTTACAAACATAAAGGAGAGGTTGCCTGTATCCACTCACTGTGCATATCAGTAAGACAGCCTTGTTTCTGCAGTGTGGTTTTCTTAATGTATGTGATATCTGAATTTATGAACTTCTCTCTGAGATGCTATCCTGGGGGTGTCTTTGCCATAGAGTCCCTTTTCAATGTCAAGTGAAATTTCTTACTTCTTTAAAAATGATGAGTAGCAAATTAACAAACTTATATTACCTGCCACCATCCCAATCTTGTTCCAGTCAGAGCACAAGCAAACAGCACAATACTTATTAGTGCAGCAGACAATGGGCAGGGCAGAATCTGGAATATTCTTGGAAGTCTAAGGAATGTGCATGCTTACCTACTTCAGTGTATAGCTAGAGATTCTTCAGCTCACAAGGAGATTCATGAGATCTTCCCTGCTCTGCTACTTGACGTACCTGAGCTGTTGCTTCCAGCCAACATGGTTGGGCTGACAGAGGATCTCCCAAGCCTGCTGGACACTACAGGTGGGCCTGGCGTTCCATCCCATTCCTGAGCTTTCCCTGGCTCCCTAGAGGAAGCTGTCCCATGATGGCCTCCCCTCTCTTTGTTTTCCAGCTTTGGTAGTGGTTCAGTGCTGTGACTTCTGATCTTCAGCTCGTCTAGCGGTTCTACAAAATACACAAGTGCATATTTGGTCATACAGTGTCTGTTAATTACATCATGTAACAATCTTTTGCTCAATATTCCGTACATACCAATTATAAATCTTTTAAAGGAAATTTATAACACAATTTCACTGTCTAGGTGTAAACCCTATAGTTTACATAGGTTTTAAGATACTTTTTAGTTATCAAAAACATAAAGCAGCAAAGGGATAAAATGTTATTTTTCTGTTACAACTTCTATATGTCAGGAAAACACTTCAAGAATGGAATCCTACCAAGTTATGCTTATATTAACAATTTATGGAAACAATTGAATTCTTTTTAGCTGTCATTTCACTGGGAACAAGTTCTTCTTCAAGCACTTTTTAAGGAAGCTCTCTCCTAAAGCAGTATTGTGCAAGCAGCTTATCTGTGCTCCTCATAAGCTCTAATAAGAAGCATACAATCCACAGAACTGTCCAGTGTTAATATTTTGGGTGTGCCCAGCACCATAACCTGCAGAATAAAGTTTCATTTGGTTGGAAAATCCTTGGAGTCAGGAAATAACTTTCTGCTTGCAACACCATGAGCCAATATAAGAAGGAGAAATTCAAAACACAATTGAATGATTTTTCAAGTGAAGTAGTGATGTCTGCTTCCTTCACGGCTGGTGATCTTGTGTTCTTTTCTTGAGACCCCAGTTTCTTTTCTTGCAGGTTGAGCAATGCATGGAGAAACAACTCATTCCTGAAGTTTTCCTTCTGTAGCTCTTAAAAATTCACATGAAAAACTAGATACAGAAGAAACATTAAATTGCTTTCAGTTGTAACAGCTAATTACTGTGCTAGTCAGTTATTCAAAGCTTGTTAAACTCTTTGCCTCCTTTTAGCAAAAAAAGCCCCAAAAGTCCCTCTGAGTTTGGAATCTTAGGCCTCCTATTTAAGACCAAAGAAACCTTCAGGTAATACTCTCAGTTCCTGCCATTCAGGTTTACAAATCAAACCCCTGATGTACATTAATTTCTGTATGTCTCCACAGTCTTGGAATTCACATTTGATAGAGATGGACAATCTTCCCTTGGGACTTATCTTTTTGTGGCTACAGGGGCCACTACAAGATCTGAGAGACTCAAGTAGAGGAAAATCACCAGAAGCCATTTGCAGGCAGGAGATGTCAAGCGCTTCCGAAGGAGCTTATGTAGAATGGCAGTGGCCTGGCTCTGTAGGACTGCAGGAGATGCAACACAAAATTTGCCTCAGCAACCACTTCTTTTTCCAATTATCCCCATGGCCAGGAACTGGGACTATTGGTTGCTCCTCAGATGATACATTCCAAGAAGAAGAATCACATTCAAACCACTTTAATTTCTCTGTGGCTCAAAACCCCACACACTGTTCACCCTTGCTACAGCAAACAGAGGAAGACACTGTATTAAGCATCTATCTACACAGTATGATAGAGACCCCACCTGTGCACAACTGTAACAAAATCTCATGTTGGTTTGAGTTCTTTGACATACCAGTCTGCAGATGAACTTCATGAGCAGCAGCACAGGCAGCTTGAAGTTTCCTTTATGAAACATCATACAGGAAATATGTAAAAATATCCAACTGGATATGCAGTGCAATATGTAACCATTAGTGTATTTCATGGATCGCTATCAACTAATAGGAAAAATTAATGTTTAGAATATCATACCTGTCAGGATTTATTTTTTTTAATAGACACTAGTAGTATCACTCCACAGAAAACAGTGAAACAACCCCAGTTTAGCACGTCTTGTAAACAGGATTCAGTGACATTTTATGTGATACAGGCCTTCAAAAATCAAACCTCTTCCTTCAAATTCTAGGTCACTTACCTACTGTAATGTGTGCAAAGAGGACACTGCAATGAAAATCCAAACTGTCTTTTCTAGTTGGTAATCCCAGCAGGGTCCAAGGTTGAGTTAACAGTCTGTACTCATATAACACATGTATAGAGATGTTGGACCCAAATTCATAACCATATTTGAATTGTTTTAGTTATCAACAAAAAATCTTACATTTTTTCTTAGCATTGATCTATCAAAAGTAATAATGCACTTTTCCCCATAACAGCTACATACACATATATCTGTTTTTTTCTTTACACCAGTAACATTCACTTCTTTAAGATAATACTTATCTGGGAAAGGGAAAGATGAACAAAGTTTCAAAATTCTTTGGAAATGCACACAGTTCCTCTTTCCCACCAATACAGGATGCTGTCTAGATCACAGCTTTTCCTCTCCGGCAAAATAAGAGAAAGCCAAAATAATAGAACATGCTTTAAACCTGGTCAGAATTTGGCCCTGTAAGTGATCCACCAACTTAATGCATCATTCAATAGATTTAATTTACTATGTCATTCAGCTGCTACTGGAAATGCTGTGATTACCTCAGTGAAACACTTCTCTGTGTGTGCCTCATTGATACTACTTGAACACCACCCCTTGAAATTTCACACACTCATGCAGTCAGCCCTTCACTGCAGTGGAAACACTCTGCTTGAGTACGGAGTTAAAGATTTATCCACTTCAGTTTACTTAACAGAGAAGCATTTGTACTTGTTGCCTGATAAAAATGATTTGTGCATCCAGTAGTTCTACTATCAGCTGAATCAAAGTACAGCAGTTCTCTGCAAGCAGCTGGAAACTATGGAAATATTCAGACTAAATAAAGATTTGGCTTATAGTCTACTTCTTTATAAGGTGTAGAAAGTCAGTTTTCAGCTGGATGTCTAGACTTTGTAAATTTACATTCCACTATCCTTTCTTGGGGGATTTTCAGTTCTCAGTTTATCTGAAAAGTAATATATATTAAAAATGAAAAGCAGATTGGATCAGATTACAATGTCATGCAACCCATCACAGAGCCTGAATCATTATTATTTGGTGATCACTATCAGCAACATTGATACACAGTCAGAAAAACAACATGTCAGTGTTCTGGGTAGTTTTCTGTGATATTACTTTCCTGGTCACTTGTGAATACATAAAAAAAGAAAAACAAAAAAGCCTCACTTTCACTCAAATATTCTGGGGAGGACTTCAGAATAATTTCAGTTTCCTTAATAAATGACAATGGGAATCATACTTGAATTTAATTAAAAATAATAAATCACTGTGCTAGTTGTTGCTTGACTGAAAAAGTAGCTCAGTTCTAATGTGTCCATGACAGCTCCAGAAATTCAGAATGCCCCTTTCTCAGGTCACAGCACATTATTGGGACCTTTTGCTGACCATCCCAGTCACTTGCATATTTTCACACTGTCAACTACTCCCTGCAGCAAATGCAGCTTCAAGGAACAAGCTCAGTGGTACCAATTACTGTGTCTCATCAAAGCATGTTCATCGCTCCAGATTTTTGCCCCTGCAGTCAGGCACGGGGCATTGGCAGAAAGCAGAACACGCTTTCTGTACCTGCCAGCTATGGTTACCTATGGGGAGGCGACCACCTCATTGACTGAAAATCAAATCACTATATTTTAAACAGAGTAACCTTTTCTAAAAGCTACAGGAGGATTCCAATGACCACTTTACCCACACTGATCCCATACTGATACATGAACTCTAACCAGCCATATATTTACTCTGTTGAAAGGTAGCAGTAGCTGCTGCACAGCTTTTTTATTTATTTTTTATTTGAGAAGTGTGGAAACACAGATGGCATCTGAGTTACCTCATGCTGTTAGAAATCGTAATTTGGAGTTAGGAGATACTGAAGCTCATGTTATGCTGGGAGCAGCCTCAATCATATGATGGCCACAGGCAGATCTTTTCACAATCAAGTGCTGTATTTTGAAAGCCAAAATTATTATGGAAAACATCTTTATTGTTCAATAATTCGTAAGCCAAAACAGTACATAAAAATGTAAATTTCAAGAAATAATTCACTGCTTTAAATATTTATGGATACAGTTGATTGAACTGCCATAAAAGCGTTCAAATGTTTCAAGCACTTCCAGGTGTCATTGTATTTCAATATTCAAAGACATGCATTTTTCTTGTTTATTTCACCTGAACCTCAGGTTTTCCATTTCAAGAATAAGGTGGTGGCTAAATTCTCTTAGATTGAACTTATTTTACAAATAATTGACATGTACAAATTCCTCTCTATGGAAGGTTCCCCTAATAGCTGCACACTGTGCAAGGCTGGCACATGAGCTGTGGTAGGGGAAAAATCATACATACTAAAGAAAGTGGGAAGAAGACTGAGGCTGCAGCTATAACTTGGACCAAAGCAAACTGAAAAATACAGCTATGGAAAAAAAGTCATACCTAAAAAGCTATGGTCTGCCACTCTGATCTTAAGCATTAATGAATTTCAGGTCCTGGTGGCTTCTTAGTGTAATGCTAAAGTGATAAACAGCAGAATCTTTGTCACAGCTTGAGGTTTTTGGGAGCAGAAAGGAAAGCAATTGTCTTAAGGAACTTAAAATTAGGGTCGCTCTTTGCCCTCTCTCTCAGCTGTGAGCTGAAATGTGTAAGTTAATCATCCATGCATTATTCATTTACTCTTTTTTTCTGTGTGTTTGTAATAAACCTAAATAAATAATACATCACTCTAGGCAGAACTTGCATACTGTGGGAATTCAATGGTACTACTCACAGGGTCTAAAATTCAGCATATGCATACAGGTGTAAAGCAAAGTAATCCACTTGGAATGGGGTATAGAGGGGAAACAGGACTCCTGATCTTCTCCAGTCCTGACATGTCGGACCTTACCTTGCACTGGCTGCAAGGCGGCCACGGGCCTGGCTGAAGAAGCAGGAGTATAGAACATCCCCAATGGCACACTTCGCCATCAGGAAGGGGGAAGACATGGGATTAGACTGCAGCCAGCAAGCGCGTGTGAAGATCAGAGCTACCAGAGGCAGCCTTTGCCCCCTACCCTCTTACATGGGGCAGACTGCCAGGCTGGCAGCAGCCCTGCTCAGTGAGCTGGGTCTAACCCTGGTCTAACCATGGGCCAAGCACAGCTCCATCAATTTCCCCTATAATACTGCCAGCATGAGAGCAGCATGCACCCGTCTGCTGCAGACTGACCACTTCCATGGACACTGGATGCAGAGCAACACTAAGCTCGAGAGAATCCCACAGTTTCTTCTTTCTGTACACCTGGGTTTTTTATTTACCTTTATTACACATTTAAAAATCAGAGCTGCCTTTTAATGTTATTTTTTTGTTGTATGGTGGTTTGTCTGATCAGCACAGCTGTAAATTTATCCCAACCTCTCCCAAACAAAACTAATAGTCTATTAATACTACGTGCAAGAAACATGGATAACGCTCAGTACTTAACCCATTTTTCCCAGAAAATAGGAGTTTATTATACTGCTGGTGAAAGCTGTTTCCTCGTCTTTATTAACTATGGTGGTTTGTCTATTCCAAGTTCATCTGCTTGCTAATTAAGCAGAAGTTTGCTTTGCATATCAATTTTTAATACCCCATTTTTACAGTTAAGTGAGAGTTGCAGCAGCCAGCATGTTCAATTAAGAGCAGCTCTGACCTAGTTCCATGCAAAATCAATAGAAAACCTGCAAGAATCTCACAAAGCATCTAACATTTAAGGAGACATGGCTGAAATGCTTGTCAGTGTTCACTGAGCACATGTTTCTGTGCGCAGTGTAGGGTTTGTTTGGCTTTATATGGTGGAATTCAGTGAAGATGACATCTGCCTGCTACAGACAGCAAAGGGAGGGAAAAGAGGGACCACCGAAGAAATGCATTTGGTTGGTTTCCTCTGGTTATCCCAAAGCTGCTAAGGCAGCAATGCTGATTAGGGAAACAAGATAGGAAAAGAAAAAGTTCACAATTTAATCAATTGAAGACTAACAAAACAAGGAATAGATTCTTACCAAAAGAACATCCAGAGCTTTAGAATAAAGATATTCAATTAAAATTCTGAGTGCTATAATCTGGTTAGAAGAAAAAAGACTAGTCTAGGCTGAAGTAGACTTCTTTAAGTTTCAATAAACTTCAGCTGGCATTATCAGTCACTTAAAAGATGAAGTTTTAAAAATTCTGCATGGTAAGACATAGTTGACATTGTTTGATGTCCTAAAGTAAGAGGAAGAAGTCTCTTGTATATTGACATAAATAAAGGAAAACCTAGTTTTAGTCTTACGTAAGGAGATCCATTTGATCCAAGAAAATTATATTTTGGCATATATTATGGAAGGGATGACAGTATAATACATCCTGTTTCCAACAGGGCCATCATTACTTCTTAATGATTTTTTTCCAATCCTGTGTTTGATCTTTCAAGTGTGCCTATTCTGCTGCAGATCACCTCACAGCCCAATCCTTTGACTGAAAAGGCCACATCTGGAAGATACACATTGTACAGATGTATTACCAACGCTAATAAAAAGCAATGTCCTGGGACTCTCACCATCAAATCAAACAGCGTTCTTGGAAGGATGTTCTTTTGGCACTCTATTAATAGGTTTGCTATTTACCTCTGATCAGCCACAATTACATGATTAAGCAGAACACTTTATTCTCTGATACTCACTGCATATTTTTCTTTTCCTTTCAGAGCTGGCAACTGTTGCAAATTGGTGATTTGCACTTAGGAGAGCCTCAGTAGAAGCCCTCTGTGTTCCCTCTGCGCACCACTGATCTGAAGAGATGATGGTGCCCACTCTTACTTCACTGCTTTCTTTCCCAGACCTGTTCATTTCACTGCACGCTCATTCTGTTATTTCGGCCCTTAAATATACAGCCTTCATGTTTGCATGGGGAGATGATGGTTTAAGGGGCACTGTGCTTGTCCTAGCACAGTATGGCAAGAAATCAGAAGGCAAAGGTGACCCAAAAAAGCTAAAATACACAGACACTTTCAGAAAAATGTTTTTTGTAGAAAGTCCGTGACCTTACGTTTCAAAGCTTCACTTCAAAACCATCAGTCTTTCATAGAAGTGCTGACTACATTCAACTTATCAACATTTTTTTGGTCAAAAAAACCCCACCCCAGCCTTTGAACTGTATCAGCAGTTTGCGTGCAGGGATTTTCCATTGTTTTACCACTTTCATTTCTTCTAAAGTGTGCCTTCATCCAGATTCAGTAGCAGAGGAGAATCTGTGGTTACTCAGAAAAATGCAGATATATAAGGGACACAGGTTGTGAAAACTGGGGAGAGAAACCCTCACTTTCCTATTTTCATATTAAAAAATCAATCAGAAAGTTGGAGTGAAATTTTTTTACTGCTTTAACTAGCTTTATGAAAAACATTTTAACTAATGCTTTTCTCTTTATTGATTCCATTAATAAATGAGAAAATGTGCCTTTCATTATTAGAACAAGTGTTCCATTTGTACAGCTGTCCTACCACAATACCTTACCAGTAAAAGGGAATCCTGAAATTGTCTTTACATTGCCCCTACCTCAATTTTGTTCTCAGTGTTACAAAGCCAGGGACAAGCTTACAGGCCTTTTTATGCAGCCTCTGTGCCAAGCAGGGACAAGTTAATGCTTAAACTTTCTCCCGATTACAGAATGAAACCTGCTTGTCATACGGTCTTTCTATGCCTTTAACAGAGTCAATCATTTTAGGCCCTCCCCACTTTCTTATTACTGATTTAATTTTGTGAACTGTTTTTCCTCGTGATAGCTAAGCAACTGTTAAGCCACTGACAGCACAGACTTCAGATCCAGAGGAAATAAGTAGAGTTGGAAATGGCCTCATACAGCTCTGGCCGATGCCCGTGCCTGTAAGACATTAGTCTGCTTTCACAAGCATGCAGAGCAGCTAGCACTGCTGGCACAAGCGCCTCTGTATGTGTTACAGCACATATGAATTAAACATATATTACACAAACACGGCCCAAGCAGTAAAATAGCTATACGTTTCCTGGAAGAAGGCACTTTCTGAGTTATGAATTGAAGTCACACACAAAAAAACTCTAATTTCCATCTCCAGCAAAATTAAACACGTAGCTTCTCTTTTTCAGATGAGTAGTTAGAAGAACAATAGTTCCCCTTACTCATTCTTAAATGCCAGATAAAGTACTAATTGCATGTTACTGTTTTAACAAAAAAATAATTATTAGGGATGGATAATTCCATTCAGAGGAGTAAAAGTAACCTGAACCTTCACACCAAATTGAATGTAAATGAACCTGATTTTTTAATATGCATTATTATCCTGACAATTATTTCCTCAATGTTCCTGTACTTCTCACCTTACCTATATCTGGATGTTTGTACACTCCTACAATTTGATGGTTCAATATTTGAAATAATATTACATATATAACACAAATACAACTATTTCGTACTCTGATTTCTCTTGTTACTGATAGACTTCTGAAAGGTCCAGATAAAACTCAAGGAGTAGCATATCTACATTTTCTGAGTTAAGAGTCCAAAACTTTTTGTCAGAATATTACGGGTAGGTTAGATAACACACTGACAAAAGCGTGTAGCATATTATACATCCATCCATTACTTTTTCTTAGTCCTCATATTATTCACAGCTACATTCTGGACACCTAAGTGCCTTGGTTTGCAGAGTTGTTTTGCAAGGAACAGCAACCTAAGACAAGAAGACCCCTCTTGCCATCATTTATAATGGAATCCCCTGAGCTATATCTTATCTTATACTTCAAGGACCTTTGGATTGGGCCTTTAATGACAGGGTTTAAGAATTGAGTTCACTCTGCCAGGAATCAAGTCAGACATGCCAAAAATATATATATTTCTTAAAAATGGGTATATAAACCACTCAGCCCAAAAAACTTGTCAGTCATTTTTACACAGATCAGTAAGGTAAAGGCATTTTAAGAAATATTAAGAGGAGAAATAGAAGTTTGAAGTATTGGAGGATTTTAGAACTGAAGGAAGAAACCTTGTTCTTTCATTTCCCCCAAAATTGCCACCATCTTCTCTTAAAATCACACAGCTTCTACAGCTAGAGCTGTGTCACTGTAAGTACAGATAAAGTATTTAATTAAACTCCATCTTCTGTAAAGATACAATGACAGCAACTCAAAAGATCATAAAACCAGGTTTCAGATCATAAGCTGGCATGCAAAAGACTTGAGCTGCTCCTCTGGCTGTGATGCAGATATTCCAGTTTCTGGGGGAAAAAAATAGCAGATTTTTGTTTGCAAAACTGTTTTTTCACTCATCATAAATTTTGGGCAAACTTTTATGTTCTGCTCTCTTTGAAACATGCACAGTATTTTACCTTCCTAAACTGCACAGTCCTTGTCTTGGTTGTGGTGGTGCGGGCTCAGGGATTGTGGTTATTCTTTCTAAGCAATACTGTGATCTCCTTCCCTGTAATTTAGTTTAAGCAAATAGACTTAACCATATTCCTACCTGTGGAACACATCAAATCTGGTTCAAAGTGCTTTAAGAACATCGTGCTCCTTAAAAACAAACAATATATGTAGGCATTGCCACTAATGGTCTCTAGCTTTATTTTTAGGATTTAACAAAAATGCACTTGAATCCTAATGCAAAGGAAATCTGAATTCTTAACTTTGAAAAAATGCAATTCAGGGTCCACTGCTTGGTTATCAAAAAAAGTTCTGAAAGATCTAACAGCTGCCTTGAAAAAGGAGCTCTGTACTGCCAAAGCCAAAGGCAGGAGAACAACCTGGTCCCACCCTGAAAGTCATTGCGTCAGGCACCTAGCCAATGGGACGCACCAAAAGATGCACCCCAGCCATGGGCTTGATCTGAACTCTCATAAGCATTCTTCCTTTCATAAAGCTAACATGCATGGGTATCTTTCATATCTGAAATGCAATTCCTGCTTAAAACTACTAACTCTCCAATTGCTGCAACACATGATACGATTTCAGAAAGATACTCTATAAAAAGTCCTATAAACCAAAGGTGATGCCTCACATTTCCTCCAGGAAGAGGCCCTAAATTATTTCCAAATAATGAAAATTATAAAATCATTATTGAAATAATGAAAATAATGCTCCAACTTCCTGAGTAGAGGCTACATAAATAAAACTGCACTATTCCTTTAAGTCGAAGTAGTTTGATTCCTTTCCTCTACCTTTTTTTTTCCTTAGTTCCTTCACAAAAGGAAGACCCTGATGCCCTACGCTGATATCACCTTCCCTAAAAAACACAGTGGGAAATTGTTAGAAATTGCATTCACCAGTTTCATGGAAGGTAATATATGCTTATGGAAAACATCACCGCATTAAGTATTTCTCACCATTATTACTGAGCACCCATAAATTGGTCATAAATTGTGTGGTCCTGTTTGAAACAAAAAGACAATAAACTCTCTGATTTACCATCCCGCTGTATGAGTACACCATTTTGAATACAAGCTGTTCTAGTCACAAAGGACACATTTATTTTCTTGAAGCCAGAGACACAGATGGTGTAAACTGGAGTAGCTCTCTCGATTTCAAATAAAAAGCAGTGATTTATAAGTACTGAGGATTTGGCCTAAAGGTCAAGATATTTCTCTGGCTTAGAAAGCTCTTTTGGGGGGAGGAAGAAAAAATCAATGCCACTTAAAACTCAGAATCATTATCCACGTCCTTAACTGCAGCATGTGTTACATATTCACAATACCCTGAAATAGGTAAATCAATCTAAGGCATTTTTTTCCTATTAGTTTTAACAACTTTCAGGCAACTCCTGTACATTAAACCTGAAGATAAAAACATTTTTTTGTCAATCCTTTACCTGAAACAGTGTTATACTCGAAATCTAACAAAAAGCAAATACCTTTTTTTTATTAATTTCTCTTTTTTACCCATTATAAGTTTATTTTTTTTCTTAAAAAAAAGAAACATTTATTAAATGGCTAACCAGAAATGCCATCAAGTAATATAAACAGAAGGAACAAATAAACCCATATACATCAATCTGAAACAGCAGCTGTCTCCAGAAAAAAACTGAGCAATTATTTATGAAATTATGTCTTCTTCAATGCTTCTGTATACAGTCACAGTCCCAGGAGGACCTGATTTTCTGATGAGCTTAAATTGCCAAATTAGAATAGGAGACAATGTCATGGTACCAATTAGCAAAGCCACTGCAAATCATCTCAATACACGGGTTTTCTATTTTAATAAAAATGTAACAAAGACATTTCTTCATCTTAAAAATGGAGGGGACATTCCACCCATTAGTAACTTGAATGACTAAATGCCCTTAAAATAGACATATTTGCTTTTGTCTGAAAGCAGCAAGACAACAAACAACATAGCGTGCGTTTCAATAAGGAACAGGTACCTACTGATTTATCCATTCGAAACAAGTTCTCAAACCTGGCATTATCTCTGGTGCTGAGAAACAACTGTATTACTTGCACACAATACAAAATGGGGCAGCGATGGCCTAGCTACAGCAGGGGATTAGCACCCAGGGACGTGCAAGCTGCCATTGAGCTGCTGTGCGTGCTTGCACACATTTCTTCTTTGTATCTTTGCTTCTCAGCTCACTCCTTCCCACTTGGAGGTGAAATGCTGGTTTCCTGCCTTTCACACGCTTAGCTGAATGACCTTACTGTCACATTATAACTTTTCTTTCCAGTTCTTTGCTGTGATTGTTAATTGTGGGGCATATGTCAGCTTAAGAAAGAGGCTCCATCTGGCCAGACTAGCTGCTCTGGATCAAAATATTTAGTTCAGTGCCCACCTCTTTTCACCAGAGGATCTAAGGATCACTGGTGAAGGACAACAGGTATGGCTGAAACAGCTCTCAAGATCACTCAACTGCAAAATGAATCTTGTTTCCCCCCCAAGCTTGGTTCCTTAAGGATGCTGACCACATCTGGTCATCCCCATGTTCACACTTCAGTCATTTTCAGTTCTATCTCTCCACATCGCACACTCACCCCAACAGGCACATCCCATTAGTGAAGGGCAGAGTTTGAGAGCCCTAACTGACACCAGCAGATCAGGCAGTTCATGACCTTTGTGCACGCAGGTGTACACAGCTCTTGTCCCTGAATATGCACTCACAAGTGAACACTCTAAGAAAGTGCTTCTGGTGCTACAACTCCTCAGCTTGCTTCTATCTCAACAGATAGCAATTGACAGGCAAGGACAGAGTCTTGAGGCTTTAACGAAATGCAATTAACTGTGGTAAGACCATATCCTTCCAGTAATGAACAAGTGTAATTATTTCCAAAGCTGGTGTTCTCTTACCCTCTATGATTCCATCATTCTATGCCTTTTCCTCTGGCACTTCTCCCTGCTCCCTCCTCCAAGCCTTTTCTTTCAGATCTGCTTTCAGGTCTGTCAAACAAGATGTGACTGCTGTGATCGCCTCGTCTAATCTCATACATATCATGGGTCATCAGACTAGAAAAGCTAACTTCTAGTGAAACAGCTGCTTCACCTGTGGCAGAGAAGCCAATATTACCTCGGGCTCAAAGGTTCAGAAGCAACTTCAGTAATGGAGTATTGTTTCTTTAACACTGTAACATGTCTCATTAGGCTGAATATAGCAGTGATACTTGCATGCAATCAATTGCTACAATGCAGAAAATGGATGGAAAATTAGTAGCTGACATTGCTTTATATAAAAATACAGAAAATATATTAACCTAGATGTTCAAAATGATACAGGCTTTCAAATTTCAGTCTCTGATACCGACTCTCAGCTATGCAGTAGTTGAGCAATGGTATGTAGAGAGTAGCTGTAATACTTTTTATGGCTAGCTTAGTCTTGCCAAGAAGGCCTTCCTCTTCAGAATACCAGAGTCTGAGCAGGTATCCAAATGAGGAGGTATGCACAGCTCAGTGGCATACCAAGTCCACCTTCCTTAAGCCAGCATGTTTCATCCTAACTCCATGAGAAATACAAAAACTGATATCCAGCCCTATGTCCCTCATTCTGCATTAAATGCACAGAGGTGGAGGTTAAATAACCGAACAGACCTATGTGGGGTAGAATTTGCATTTGACTCATTTCTCAAACTCTCTTTTCCAACATACAGTCCTACCTAACAGGGAATGCAAAGCTGATTTCTAGCTCTCTGGAAAGCAACAGAGTTATAAAAAAGGTAAAAATTTCCACTCTTAACTCCACAATTTCTACATGGGAAGGTCTGAGCTGCCTGAAATCAGCAAGAGTTCCTTTTTAACAAGTCGAGCCACTTACGCACTCCTCCCAGCACTACATGACAGCATATAATAACATATTTTAAATTCCTAATGCAGTGGGTACCAGCCAGGAACAGGAAATGTTAATAATTATCCCAATTTTCAATCACTTTAACTGAATTTTCACAGTAGCACGTTCACAAATTTCCTCCCTACACATTACTAGAAGCTGAAGAGTGAAACTCTCTTTGGCAAAAGCCAAAGCATCTATGAAGCCCTGCAGAGCAGCCAAGGAAAAGAGCAATGAGCTGCTGTGCATGGCATGTCCTGATCTCACACCTTGTTCACAGACTTAGAGCACACAGCACAGGTAACTACTTGTCGTGGCTTAAATCTCTAAAACTCACGAAGCCGCTCACTCACTCACTCCCCCTCTTTCTTCCCCCCAGTCCCGGGGGGATGGGGAGGAGAATCAAAAGAATTCAACTCACACAGGTTGAGATAAGAACAGTTTAGTAACTGAGGTATAACACAAACCACTGCTGCCACCGATAATAATACAAGAGAAATACAAGGAAAGAGAATACAACTGCTCACCAAGCCCGACCCAGCCAGTGCACCCCCCAGCAGCGAACCCCCCACTGCACTACCACCACACCCTTCTGGGTCCCTGCTCTCCGTTTTCACATCCTGGACATGACATGCTGTGGTATGGAATAACCTCTTTGGTCAGTTTGGGTCAGGTGTCCTGTCTTTGCTTCCTCCCGGCTTCCCCTCCTCCCTGGCAGAACATGAGACTCAGAAAGTCCTTGGTCAGATCAAAACGTTACCAAGCAGTAACTATAAACACTGGTGTTATCAGTGCTGTTCCCAGGCCCAAAATCAAAACCACAGCGCTGCACCAGCTACCAAGGAGGAGAAAAATGACTGCTGCTGCTGAACCCAGGACACTACTATATGTGGAGTTCATTAGGATTACTATTTGAAGTCATTGCTCACAATAGGCATGAAATTCCCAAGAAATTATAGGGAAACTGAAGCCTTAATAAATGGAAATAACCAATATACAAACAGAAAGGGCTGGTCCTGGCAAGGGTTTGCAGGACCATTTCACTCATTAAAAATATACTGCCTTCAGGTGAGAGTGGTTCAGATGCACACCAGCAGCTTCTGTTTTGCTTTTTAGGATGTGGGTGTGCCCACTGGCACGTGACTACAGTTCTATATTTTCAGAGAGTACAACACGCTTCTATGGTGCAGAAAAGACAGGGAGCAAATACAGCTACAGAAAATCTGAAGACCATTTCCTCTCTTTCTCCCTCCATAATTCCCTCTTTACTGAAGGGAATGGGTAACACAGACAGTGCATATGCTAAAAGCAAAGAGAATGTGTCATTCTGCACAGCTGGATCGAGTAGTCATACTTAAACACCTGCCAACTGTATGGGAAAAGGACACACTGCAGAAGTCCAAGGACGCCAGGCAGTCTTGGTATCTTTACATAGTTTCCCTCTACGCTCTGAGGACCGATACTGTGTTTCACAGGAGCCTGTCAACTGTTAGGGCACACTACCGTGTCATCCTGCACAAAAGCAGGACGGGTTAAAGAACAGGCAATGACAATTAATAACATCTATCTTTTCTGTTCTTTCATATTTTTCATGCTCTCCATCTTTTTTCAGCTTTTCATAAGTTTCCCCATCTTTCTGTGTTCTTTGTGCTCATTTTCCACCATTATTTTAATTTCTGGCTTGGCCTTACAATTTATTTTTCTTTGTTCTTTTCTCCCCACCTTCATAATTGTGCTATAATGCATATTTAAGATGCTAACAGCACACAAGAGGATTTTTAGAAGAACCCAGCACAGTAAGTGAGATGTTTATAAAATCCAGATATGCACATCACAGCTGCAGCCAGTGGATGCTGAGAGCATTCAGCAACATGTCTGGGGTTCAACAGAACTCATATCCTCAGAAAATGTGGCCCTGAGGTGACAGCCTCCTTAGTATCACTGATATATCCCAATTTCCCACTTATGCAATTCCAGTGAACTTCTATAGGAAATAAATGTAAGAGGATAAAAGAAAAAAAAAAAAAGCATAAGAATTAAGAAAATAATAAAGGCAGGCTACAAAGGATGGCTTTGCTTGTTGACTGGAAATCAGGTTTGTGCAGTCCTCTTACTCAAAAAGAAATCTATTCAAATATGCCACAAATTAAAAGACAGCAAAGGCATTCTGAATATGGACTCAGATGCCAAATTTTCACAAAGTCTGTTGCAGTAATAACAATAAAGATGAGAGAGAAATTTTTCTGTAACTGATGCAATATTTTCTAAATGCACTCAGCTGAATACAAAATGCAGTATTCTGCTTTTTGGGTTTTTTTTACTAGCATATGGCAATGAGAGCTTCAGACAAGTCACAGAGGGGCTGGGGCTTGGAGGATTCAACGAGAAAGTTGCTTGAGATGTGCTCAGAATGCTTTTATATTTTAGAAGCCAATATTCTTAATTTCCCAGCATGATTTTGTAAGAGTCATAACACTTTTTTTTATTATTATTTTTTTATGTTTATTATCCTCTAGATTCTGGAAATCTTTCTGTATGCTGAGAGCAAATTATCCTGAAGTGACAACTATAAAACCATGGCAGTCCCAGTTGGTCCTATGCTAAGCATTTGCTCTCCCTTAGCTTAAAAAAAAATAATCAAGAACTGTATGAGTGCCTTAGGCTTCCCGCACGATTTGTAAGAGGAAGATTTCTTTAACAGATTGTATGATTATGTCCAGTCTACACTATCTACCACTACATATTATCAGAGCATGTAAATTTGACATCCTGGTCAGATTCTACATTCAAATCCCACAATTCAGATACTTTATGGTGGATCGTTTTAATGTAGAATTGCAAGACATAAAATGCTAGACCTGTGTTTTCTGTAATCTTAAGAGTGTCTTCTTCCCCTGTAATATCTGAACACAAACCTGCTTCTTGCTCTGTGCAGTAATCCCACAGGATTAAGTCATACTGTAAATACCAGACAAATTACAATCGGATTAGATGAGCAGTCTGTTCATTTATACAACACAGCTGCACTCCAGAGTCTTTTCACCACTGGTGTCTATTTATAACATGAATGTTTTGTCCTTAAAGTAAATAAAAGCAGTTTCTATTTCATATCTCTTATTTTATCATTTGTGACCAATAAGGAGCACATTTCTAACTCCTCAGGAGCCAGCAGAATGCTCTTTGAGAGGCCAAGCAGAAAAATGTTCTCGGCACAGATCTGCAGGGCAAGATTTATTTTAAATTTATCAGTGAAAAGTCCCTTGGAAGGTCTGCATTCAATTTTAGTCCAGTGGAATAGAGAGAATATCTTTCTGGAGGTAGGTATGAGACAGCAGCAGAATTTGATGAAATTTGCCAGGACTTGCCACATTTGCTTCAGGAATTTCTGTAAATTCTAAACTTAGTACTTCTGCCTACGCTGGTGAGCATAAAACAGTCCCATTTATGAAGCTCACCAGGTAGATCTGGTATAACATGCAGTTTACAAGAGAGCTTTGCTCATTTATAAGAGGTATGTTTAATAATGTTCAATATGTTTGCACTTTGCCAAAATCTCCCTCTACCACTACACTGCAATTATTTATAAATGTCACATCATATCCCTCATAACTGTTCCCAATTACAAGAATCATCTTGCCTTTTAGGTACAAACTTGATTCCATCCAGCAGACAAATTTGGCAATACTCCATTTGTATTACTGTAAAAGCCCCCACAAGTACGCCCCAAAGTGAGGTGACCACACTGCAATGGGCAATATAATAGAGCAGAACAAACAGAACCAGAAAGGCAGTGCAGAATTCACTTCCCTGCTGTAGAAATACAGTAGCCTGGAAACCAGAACATCTTCCTTTAGCAGGTATAAACCAGTGTAGTTTATCACCTTGTATTTAATATGCTACAGCTGCCAAATAGGTATAATATAGCCCTTACACTAACGTAAGTTCAGCTTTTCTCCAAAGAGAGCTTTTCTATTAGGCAGGTGTCAAGAATTCAAAGTCATGAACTGACTTTACCAAAGTTGGAGAGAAAGTGTCCTGAGCCCACTTTGCACTCTGACAAAAGGTGTTGCAGCTGGTTTCCACTGCAAGACTTGTCTTCGGCACCACTGAATGGGAGGGTTTTTGCAACAGAAATATTGGTGCCAGGTTCTGCTTTCACTCACACCTGTTACTCCTGCCCATTTCATTAGGAGTTTCCACAGTGCACTAGCTCAGAAATAGGTGTACATTGTGTAAACTTGAATGCACATGGGACAATGGTTTTATGATACAGCATATGAAAAGTCAATATTGGCTTACGGATTTCCTGCACAACTTCCTGCCGTGCTTTTCTCTGAGTGTGTGCAATGTGTTATAGGTCATGTTGGTTTTCAGATCAATTCAGAGTCTGGCCTTCCCGAGGAGACACTCTATCATAGCTGAAAGCAATACTCTGTGACACAGTATGGAAGAAGGCAGTCAGGAAAGAGAGAAATGGTTTAAGCTGGTACCTCTGGTTGCCATCATGCACACTGTGATCACTGGCCAAGTCAAGGGCAATCAATGGATTTTTGCCAAAATCCAACTACTGTTTGGCTATTTTGCTACAAGCTGCTTGGATAATTACTGTGTTTTAGCATCCATCTGGAAAGAAAGGACCTGTGACATGGTTGGAAGATCCCAGCTCACACAGGACCCTTAAAACTGTCGAAAAGGTAATGAAAACTGAAGTTTTTTGTAAGACCAAGCCATGAATTATACTTCTGTAGTGCAGTACGCACACTCAAAATCTTAAAAATATAACGATATGAAACTAAAACAATTTTATCAATAATCACTTTTCTTCCTGTTACAAGAAATTTATACAAGGAATTCAGACTTCCAAGGTATTTTATTTTTGCAAGAGTTTGATTTAGTAAAATATAGTGAAAGCGATTATTATTCAAGGAAGAAAAAGGAAAAATTACATCAAGAACTTACTTTCTGCAGGTTCCTTAGATCTTCTGCCGCTGGAGGATTTCCTCAGGAGACTTCGTCCTGAGGTAAAGAGGCTGGTTAGTTCCTCCAGAGGACTGGTAGGTGTCCGAGAACGGGAACCACTCTGAGAAGATGACCCGTAGGTACTGACCGAGGCATTTACCATCTTTCCTCCTTCTTGCAATGTGTTTCTGGCTGTAGAATGAGGCACTGATGGAGAGCTTCTTGAGAGACTTCCTGAATGTACAGAATCATAAGGTGGAGGTCTTTTGAGGCTTAAGGGGGTAAGAGATCTACCCATACTGACAGGAGAAGGTGAGGCAGAGTGACTTTTAGGATAACCATGTGGAGACTGTGTTCTGTATAAGGTAGAAGGATGAGGAGGTGAGGAGCTATGCCCAGGGGTGCTAGTTCCATGAGATACTGTCTGGTCTTTCTCCAGTTTTTGATGGCCCGGTGTATGAGATGGCAGTGAAGATGGAGAAGCTCCAGCTTGTTTGATGTAAGACACATTTTCTAAAACAGGAAGTTTTGTGACCTCTAGTGGAGTTAGAGGAGACTCGTCAGAATTTGGGGAACACTGCACTGGTGCTGGTGGGAACACCAGCAGTGGAGGTCTGTGAGAAAGCAGATTTGGAAATGGTGGGGGTATATCACAAAGCAAGCCCTTGGGAGTTGATGGCACTGAAGACTTGGTGAAATCTAGGTCAGGCACTGTGGGAGTAGCACACTGAGAAGAACAAGTGTGATGATCATATTCACATTGACATTTTGAATCTTGGCCTACATCATCAAATATAGGGTATTTCATCTCCTCATAGACTGCTTCACTTTGGTCATCCTCATCTTTTTTGAAGTCTCTGAGAATATTCCCAACCATTTCAATATAAACAGGCTCTTCCTCCTCAGTGTCTGGGGCAGGACTGCTGACCTGCGACAAGGAGGCATCCCTAGTAAGTGTCTTCATAGGGCCATGCTTTTTGATATACGTTTCATCAAAAGATGTGCTTAACTGAGTATTTGGATTTCGTTTCGGCTTAGGAGGTGGAATCTTCTTTGTGTATTCATCACTGTGAGGTCTTGGTTTGGCTGACACTGAAAACAGAGCACAATACACATTTTTCAGAAGTATGTAACACGATTTTGTCAACCACAGGATCTTTATTACAGTGTCATAATTCTAGAGCAGATTTCCTGGGACCAGCCTGTTGCCGGTTTCCTCTGGTATGATACCAGCAGAATACTATAAAAATAACACCCTATTCAAAACACTCCTCATCTTCCCAGAGCGCTCTGATGCTCCAGCAGTAAGTACCTAGTGAGCACTTCCCTTCCTCAGAGACATCTGTTCTCTCCCAAACTCTTTGGACAAGGGACTTTCCATGTTTAAATATTATGCTTTTCAAATATCACTGAGGGATTTTGAAGTCACATAGAGTTGCCAAAGACATAAAATTAAGTATTTAAATGAACTCCTTATGGCTGCAAGGGAACAGTTAAGATCTTGGACATTCATACTGGAATCCCACTGCAGTGACACAGTGATGAATCAAGACCTTTTTATTTATAGTAACTTCTCGAATAAAGCACAATTCTCTCAGCACTGGCTGAGAAGGAACACACATAAAAATATTGCAGAATTTGCTGCTGTGGTAATTCTACTCATTTATCTGAACTCTACCCTATGAATTAATGAGATTTCAGTGAAGTCAAGGGGGAACATAGTATCTCACAGATTCAGATCCTTCCCGAGCAGGTTACTTGCAGAAACAATAGAACATTTTGTCTTTGAAACTATAAATCAAAGCACTGTGATGAAATTCATTTGAAATGAGAGGTCAAAGGTTTCTTAGGAATTATGCCCTAATGAAAAATGCCTCATTAAATGTTTGGGTGAAGTCAGGTTTTATCCTAAGCAGATGCAACAAACTTAGAAACAAAATTTACCACATACACTAAACCTAATTTATGTTCCTATAGGGTAAATACTCCTTGCGTTGAAAGCCCTGATACCTCATTGGTAAGTTTTCCAATTTAAAAAAATAATCCATAACTAGAATGCCAGCTCTCCTGTCTTTCAAAACACTACAGCTCCTTGCAATTCGCTGCTGCAGACCTGTCACTGCAAACTCAGTGCTCAGAGAAACTTCCAGACACCTTCTGCTTACCCATCAGAAAACAGCAGCAAATTTCTAATGTTAAACCAAGCAGGCAGTGCTCATGGAGTTAAACCCTCTCTTTTAGAGGCAGGCTCAAACATATTATTAAAGCCAGCAGCTCTGCCAGCTAAAAGACACTTTTGACAGTCTGCAAGGACGCTGGCTCAGGGCTGTGTCATGGGTTCAGCTGGTGTTATCAGCACTGCTCCCGGGCACGAAATTAAAAACACAGTGCTGCACCAGCTACTAAGGAGGAGAAAAATGACTGCTGCTGCTGAACCTATGACAGGCTGTAAGATGCATGCATTACAGCATCTCACTAATGTGATTTGGTCAGTATCAGAGGATTCAAACCTAGTGTTATTACTTTGTCATACTTCTGCTTTGATTTGCTAAATAACCTCTCTTCAGTTCTTACAAGGAATAGCAGCAAAGGCAGATGATTCCAGTTTTGTTTAGGAATAAGGTGCCGTGAATGTATGCACATACATGAACTAATGAGACCACTCTCAACAGCATTTGTTTGAGCTTAACATACATTTAAGGTACAACAAAGCAAAATAAACAAGAAATCTTGTCAGACTTCAAAACAAAACCCAACCTCAAAAAATTATATTGGGCTTTCACAAATGTTCCAATTAATGTGTTCCATTTTGCAGCAGGCTAGGGACATGCAAAAGCTACCACAGATAAGAGTGTTTGGTAGCTTGATAGTTTTTCTCTATGTGGATATATCCTAATGCACTTTAAATTTGTCTTTTTAATTAACCCAAATTAATTTTCCTGTATGTATTAGGATAGACTTTTGGGAATGAGATGTAGGCTACCAGAATCATTTGGGCTTTGCAAAAAATATTACTCCTGATGTATTTCAAAATACTAGCAGATTTTTCTTGCCATGCTTCCAGCTAAATCATTATTTTCTTTCTATTTAGTCTGTTATTCATATGTTATGTTCATATATGTTCTACTGACATAAACTTGATCGCATTCCTCTCTCCACACCTCTGTTAATCTGATTTACAGCCCTGGCTAAAGCAATCTTCTTCCGATTGGTGTCATTAAAATGAACAGATAGTCAATGAGACTGGCACAAACTGCGTGATCATTTTTGAACATGTTTCCCAGGACCTGAACTCTACTTTAGACTGGTTAAAGGATTGCAGACTCTGCTGCATTTCAAAATTACATATTTTGTATGCAGATGCTTCTCAGAGTCTTCAGTTCCCTGTGCACCTTAATGGTTACCTGAGATACAAATGTTTCCTGCTCCTCAGCCATCCTCAGAAGCCTGTTTCTTACACTGTCTTCTACATCGCTGTGCTACATTTGTCACATTGAGAATATGCCCTGTCTCATAGTCATATCCCCATTCTTACATCAGGAGAGATGTCAGTGACGGACAAAGTAAATCAAAGGATGCTCTTGTGCTGGAGATCATTCAAGGTTAGTGTTAAATGACATTTTTTATCTAAAAATAGCTAGAAGTGGTTAAGAGCACTCTGTTTTCAAACAAATACCTAAAATTTGTCATATATTCTTCTTCCCTCCTTCCATTTTCACAGTTTTTATCCAACTAATAAGGCTCTGTCACATAGATCTGTCCTTAGGTGGACGGATCGTGCCCTTGGGGCTTGCATACACAGCATTCACAAGTTACTACATACAGAAAAGGAAATGAGAAATGTAATGGAAAAATGATTGACATTCTGTCATCTAATTTTGCATAGTATTTTTGCATGGGTTGAAATTAAGTACCATGGTGACACACACAGCATTCTCATCTGCCATTGCATGCTATGTAGCATTAGCCTAAAATATCATGGTGACATTATCAACAAAAAGGTCAAATGACCCAGTCTAGCTCTATGAGACATAGGTAAAACATGACAAGGTAAAAGATTTACTTTCCTTTTTCTATTAAAAGCATTTTTTCCTCTGCCACCATTTATTTTATTAAAGCATTTATTTCCAGCCGGTGGTACATTACTGAGATCTTTCTTCACCCTTGACAAATTGGACTATTGAGACTAAAATTAAAAAGTAAATGCTTTAAATATTTTAAAAAACCTTTTAAAGATATAGAGGTACTTTTATATGCTACACTGAGCAAGAGCATTTGGTCCTATAAGACTTCCTAGAGAAAATACACAGGTAAATGGATAAGGTAAATAACAAAGGGATCTTTTTATTGTGACTGGGAACAGAGGAATTGCTCGACATCTACTGGGACATCCACTCGGCTGTACTGGGGCATCGAGGAAGCAAACCGAATTGGCTTTAAGAAGGCTACGATGCATGACACTGATCATGTTCATTTAACACAGATTTCTACTCTGTAACACAGCTCCATAGCAAGGGCTGAACTCAAGGGCACACCTGATAATGGAATACGGACCATGAACTACTGCTTCAGCCCTGAATAAAAGAGAAAAAAATCCCAGGAATCCTGCAAACAGACAGAGCTGTGCAAAGCTAATGAAATGAGCAGGGAGTATTTGTACAGTTCCTGTGTTACCAACATTTGGCAGGAATAAATGTGCATGAATGCAGAAGCTCTGGCAAGACCCCATAGCCAATGAAAGGAGATTATTTGGCAATCTCCAGAGAGGAACAGGCAAGACTGCTTTAAGTACTTGACATTTATAAGGCAGAAAAGCAATTGGTGCCTGCTGGGAACATTAACTCCTATGAAAACCAAACCATGCTGACATATTGGTGATACACATACTGCCATATTGTCTGCCATTAACATGGAATAATTAAGCACTTTTCATCATGGATTACTATGCCCTTGGTGCAACTGTTGCCAGTAACTTGCCCTGAGACTCTGCCACTCATATCAGAGCACACAGGGCCTCATCCAAAGCTAAATTGAAGAAATCAAAGTGAGGACTGAGGACTATTTCTTTCCCTGCCAGATGGAAGTTCCCTTTAGCAGCCATGTCAAAATGCATGACAAAGCCTTGTGAATGCTTCTATTACAGACACACACAAATGCAAGTGACTGCTAGGTCTCTGAGGAGCTTGAGCAGACTGGAGGTGACCAGAGGAAGACAGCTCAGCAACTACCACATATGCCCCTGCCCTCACAGGGGCTGCCAGAGCTTGTGGTGTTAACGTTAGCGGCTCCTTTTTTGCATAAAACCCTCCCAAACAACTACAGCTGATAAACTGGAGGCACAATGATCCTTTCAAACAAAACTGAACTTCACAGAGTTTACGCTGCTTGGGCAGGAACTCTCCACATCTAATAGCGTCTTACTACCAGGCAATTACCTAGCTCTAATAAACTGCAAGTGAAACAAAATATGAAGGCTGCAGTAACTTCAGTTCTCATCTAGAAGCAAGAAGCACAGTGCCTATAATAGCCTTATGGAAGCCCTACTGAATAAGCAGAAGATGACATTTTTGAAATGAGATATTTGTAGCACAAAGGTTATGCATAGCTTTCAGACATGCTCAGATAATCCGCCTTTCGGAGTTAATTTTGGAAATACAGAATGCTTCTGGTCATCTTATCCTTTTGAAGTAGTTTCTTGCTCTTTGCGGAGAGACTGAAATATGGAAATGTGTTATCAGATTGGGTTTTATTATTTGCTCACTCTATAAGGAATGAGTGAAAAAATCTAAAACCTAAAATTAATTTCATCATTTTCTATTGTCCTCTGGGTGTTTACCAGCTTTTGCATCTCAGAGACCAAGATGATTTCTTGTGCTGTTCACTGTAACAAACAGAATAAAAGCACAAGTAACAGGAAAATTCCTCCCTTTCAGTTTCTACAAGAGGCTATAGCACAGCATTTCTTTCTAAATGATGAACTGATTTTGGGCCTAAAGATTTTTGAAGTTCTACTTTAAATGCAGAAGGAATTAATCTTGCTGTATTTTGAGGGATACCTCTATCAAAAAGAGCCTCCAGGAGTGAAAGGAAATAGAATTTCTTTAATTAAACCCTGAACATGCTGGATACTGAGTCAAATACGCACAGATTCTGATTTACATCACATAATTCAACAGAGAAAATCCAGCTGTAGGGTAGTACAGAACCTATATGTGTATGTGTAAGTTCAAGACTATGAGTAATCCCACTGGCTTTAATGAAATTAACTGCTTGTTCCAAGTTACACATGATCTTAAGTGCATTTGTGCACTAGTGCTTATATTGGGTTGGACTTCATTATCTCTGTGGATGAAGTTTGCAAATTCCTAGTGAAACTGAATTTTAAAAAGCACAGTCCTCTGAACTGTGCAACAGATCATCACTCAGGAGACCCAAGTTTAATTCATCTCTTTGTCACAGGCCACAGGGCCTCACCTGTCATTTTACCCTTTCCTGCCACTTTTCACCATCTACCTTTCGTCATTTTAGGCTCTAATGTATTTTATGCAAGGCTTTATTTTAATTTATTTGTTTCTATCAATCTGTACACAGCGGTTCCCATCCCTGGAAAGCAACAGTAGAAAAAGCAAACTTAAATGTATCTTTTGTAGACATGCAGTGTTGAACGTGCATCATTTCTCCCCTAAGGAATTTTTTTGAAGGCAAAAGTTCCTACCCTGTGAACAGCCACAAAATACACAGACACACACAAAGATACAGCTTAGCAAATGACTACAGAAATATCACCACTATGTTGAAGTAACATCAGAGAACGTATTTCTGTCACAGAAAAAAAATGGGTTCCAAAATAACACTGTCCTCACAGACACAAGTCCCTTCTCTGCAGGTTACAGCTTCCTTCCCTGAAAGATGCTAGTAGAAAAAAATCAAAGAGAGAAAGAACGTGGAAGGCATAAAAGAACCATCTGATTCATTCAAACAGCTTTGCAAGCAATAGGTGGTTTCAGCACAATGACTTCATGCAGTACATATTTCTTCCCCCTCCTGGATTTATTAGCTTTTACTGGAAATTATTTAGACATTTAAAGAGGACAAAACTATACTGAAAATGAAAGGACTAAAAGACAGTGTCATAAAATAATACTGCTGTGTTACTTGGATGTCTCAAGGCTATGATTAAGGAGACTTCTTCAAAAGTATTCAGGCCCCTTTATTTCGGCTTACAACTTCTTTCAGCTTTTAAAATGATTGATTTCTGATTTAATTCAAAGTGGTGGAAACCTTGTGGTTTCAGTAGTGATATTCCAGATCTAAACACCAGTATAACAGAGAGCAGAATTGGGCCCTGCATTTCAGTTCTGTGTAGGGCTGTGTATATAGGCCACCACACCGAATTCTCAGCCACAACACTATGGCTCCTTACACGATGCATATGCCAAGGAAGACATACCTGCCTGGCACTTGCGAAAACCAGCCTACTGCACTAACTGCCCTGCTGCCAGAGCCTCCCCCAGCATGGCAAGGGATGCAGGTCCTTTTACCTTCATTAGCAAGATGAGGGCAGACCCAGAGATTCCAGGGCATTTCAAAAACTCTGAAGTATCAGCATGCTGAAGAGAGTCCCTCCCCAAACTTCCACACTCCAGAGCAGACTGACTTCCAGGTTTTCTCTTCCACAGCCCTCCACTTCTCTGTGCATCCACCTGACACACTGAGCTCCGCTTATTATCCTTTCCCACAGTGAAAAGGTCTCCAAAAGCTTCCAGAAAATTACAAAGTGACCGAGTGTCCTTCCAAATGCCCAGCTTCATGCCTTCATGTAGCTTGAATTTCACATCCTAGTTCTTTTGAAGAATGAGTAATTGATGTCCCTGATTTTTCCAGATAAAATTGAATAGACAAAAAAAAGACTGTTTAAGAAATAATTGCAAATTATTTGCATTCAAGCCTTTCTGTACTATTCACTGAAGCTAAAAGTTATTGTCAATTGGCAATTGGCAGAGCCCTGGAAAGGCAGAAAAAGCAAGATTTTGGATAAGAAACAAAAGAAAAATCAATTTGAATCATCCTCCTTTTATTGGAAAACTGATGAACTGGGTGCAAATGGAGGCAAACAAAAAACCTCACAGTAACTTCTTTTAGGTTTCAATGGTTTCTGAGTATCCACTTTGAAAAAAATCTTCGAACTCTATGCCCCATATGCAAGGGGCCAGGCTCTATGGTATTACATGGGTGTAAGTTGCAGCAGTTCCAGTGGAAGGAGGCTCTGAGGAGGGAGAAGTGGGAGGATGCCTGGGGAATTGGGAATCTGAGTGAAGGATCCTCACACTGCCCACACATGCAACCAATACTGCTGAAGTACTGGTTTGTTCTGTTTCAGATGGCCTTCAGTCTGTGTAAGTGCAACAGATTTTGCAGCCAGTGCAACAGCAACAATAAAAAATTCTGTAACTGTAGCTAATCTGAAGGAAATTCTAGAAATAGAAAGGAAATTGGCACAGGAATTTATCAACTGCAAGCATCATTAGATGAATTACATGAAGAGTGTGCAAATAGAACTACTGAATCATGATTGCAGAGAAATTAACTTGCAAAGCATATGTGCTTGTTTGTTGGTGGCTCTCATGGAGAACCTATACAGAATTGAAGCACTGAAGAGTTAAACGTGGTCACAACTGGGCACAGAAAAACAGCCACAGATCAGCAACGTGATCAAAGCCCTTCAGTTTTAAAGCAATATTTATGGCATCTTGTTTGTCACCCTGGAGATGAAACCTGACCAGCTTTCACTGTTTTACTCTAAATTAACTGTTATTGCTCTATTCTTTCAGCTGCCCACCGACTGACTGCATTTCACACTGAGAATGATAGACAACATCAGCCCCCCCCCTCCATATCTTGACTGTGGTACGGCTACTGTAGCTCAGTTCTCCTATAGCTGTCATCCTGTGCTATCTGCCCCCTCTCCGTGGCTACCCAAACACCATGCAGAAGATGTGAGGCTCTGCATTTTGACTGACAGTATCTACAGGCTGTGCCACATGATGACTGCAGGTGCAGCAGTATTTTTGTTGACCTGTAGAAAGAAAAGATCTCTCTTCTGTTCAGAAAGAGATGCTTCTAGGCATGTGTGAAGAGCCTGTCCCACTGACACACACCTTAGACATCTACATCATATGAGCTTGGTATGTAGTGGACACCAATGTGAAACCAACAAGACTTTGAGGGCTGAGCTGCTTATTCATATATTATCTGCTGCCCTGTCATGGCTTCAGCAGTAGTAGTAATTTTTCTCCTTCTTGGTAGCTGGTGCAGCACTGTGGTTTTGATTTTGGGCCTGGGAACAGCGCTGATAACACCAGTGTTTATAGTTACTGCTCGGTAATGTTTTGATCTGACCAGGGACTTTCTGAGTCTCGTGTTCTGCCAGGGAGGAGGGGAAGCCGGGAGGAAGCAGAGACAGGACACCTGACCCAAACTGACCAAAGAGGTTATTCCATACCACAGCACGTCATGTCCAGGATGTGAAAACGGAGAGCAGGGACCCAGAAGGGTGTGGTGGTAGTGCAGTGGGGGGTTCGCTGCTGGGGGGTGCACTGGCTGGGTCGGGCTTGGTGAGCAGTTGCATTCTCTTTCCTTGTATTTCTCTTGTATTATTATTGATGGTAGCAGCAGTGATTTGTGTTATACCTTAGTTACTAAACTGTTCTTATCTCAGCCTGTGTGAGTTGAATTCTTTTGATTCTCCTCCCCATCCCCCCAGGATTGGGGAAAGAAAGAGAAGAGAGTGAATGAGTGAGAAAACTTCGTGGCTGACTGGGCTTAAACCACGACATGCTCAAAAGACACTGACGACCTCTGTAGTATGCTTTGGCAATACTCACATAAACAAAGGCATACTTCAATCTGAATGCAATTCCTGTCTTCGCAGGAACAACATTACAACTGATTACTAGCTATTGTGGCTGAGGGAGATGATGTGGGAAATAATTTGCTGGATTTTCATAAACTTCCTGGAGAAGGTATGGTACAAAGGCTTCCTGACCCAGTGCTCACAGAAACAGTGAATGAAGCTGATCTCTGCCAGAGTTCCTGACTCTGGGTGATTTCTAAGTCCAGTATGCACACCCAGATTGTGGGGTCTGAAATGATTTACAGGGAAAATGGAAACGAAAGAAATCAAGCTAGACAAAGAGCAAATACTTAACAAAACCGTAACTTTAGCTCACCTACTTCACCCACCTAGAAAAATAGCCCGTACTTGCTCACTTGATTTAATCGTTGCTTTGGTTCATGAACATCTTGTCCAGAACACTAGGAGCGACTATATGCAAAGACTTGAATAATTAGTCCACAGATATGAGACTCTTCATTTTTCAGATCCAGAGTAATGCCTATCATCTACTTACAGATACAAAAAAGTAGGTCAAATCCATTCTTTGCTTACATAAATAGCTATCTGTTTGCCAAGCTTCTAAAATAATTGCAGCCCATTAAATCAAGCTGGCAGACCTACTGAGGTGGTATTGTGCAGAGCACTGACCTCCTGGTGACTCCAACATAAAATGTAGTGTCCAAGTAACCCCACAAGCACAGCAGCCCCACAAATGCTGCTGCGCTTCCTCAGCATCTTCCACTAGTGACAAGGAACCAACAGATCTCACTAACACCCTCTCCCCCAGAAGTTCTGTGGGATTTGTGCAATTCTTTTCCTTCAGGCTGTTGTATAAAAAGCCTCTTGCTGCAGCTGAATGACACATGGTCCTTCCACCATGGAGCTCACATTTCAAAACAAAGCACAAGCTTGATGGCAGAGGTCAAATGAGTCACCACAGCAGGAGCATCGAGAGAGCAAATGACCCCAGTGAACAAGAGTTCATCTAAAGGGGCAGTCTTGTCTCTACAGTAAGGACATAAGGTGACCCTGGCAGAAGCAGCTCCTGATGGTCGTCACTGAGCTTCTTTTGGGTGATTATGATGATAGCTGAAGTAGACAGAGCATTGTCAGAGCAGCTCACATGCAGGCAGCAGTGCTGGGAGATCTAACAGCTCTGTGGTCAGAGGCTGAGCTTTATCAAAACATTCAGTGCAACTGGCTTTAAGAAGAGAGCCTCACAGCTAGTCATTTTACTACCACCTCTATAGGGGTGACTCCTCTCTACAACTCAACTCTAAATAAAATGTTGACAAAATTACAGACAAACCACACATCATCAGCTGCCTCCCACTCAGAGCTTCTCTGTGTGCCTGGCATCTATCATTGCATCTTGCATTTGTTTGCAGAGTGGTCTAGTGAAACTAGTAGAGCCTGTAATGGTGTTGATCTATAAGGGTCCTGCAGCTGTGCCTAATCACCATAAATTCACCTGACACAGGTGGAGTGTACAGTACCACTTTGAAAGTGCTGTACGCAGTTCCAGAAAAGCTTCAGGAGAGCCCTCTCCTGTTCCAAATTCCAGGCTTAACCTCACTACGCCACCTGAGAGATGAGATGGAGAATGAAAAGACAAAGATAGGGCACAGAAACGACCAGAGACATTGCTGCCAGAAGCTGTTCCTACCTCACTCACGACTGCAGAACATATTCAGTTCAACTTACAGGCAGAACTAGTGGGAACAATAAAGAGAACTGACCAAAAATTAGCATCCTGTAAAAACAGGGAGAAAGAAGACCAGGAAGCAGAAGACAGAAGATGGAGCAATGACAAGATGTGGAGCTCTCTAGCAAAAATGTTTGGAAAGCTGAGGTAAATGAAAGGCAATTAAAGCAAAAACAGTATCACAGGCTAAAAGATCCTAGCAAATATCTAAAGGAAGAAGCAGGCATCAACCACCTGAGTATGAATGGAGAAAGAAACAAGACCATCATTTGCTTCCAAAAGCTCTCTACATGCATGAACTTTGTTATTATTTCTCCCTTTGTCTCCCCCACTGTGTCTGCAGTGAGCACATGCACAGCACTTCTCTTCCCCTTATTCTCCTTCCCTTCCATTTTTTCCTTCTCCTTCCCATTTACTTATAATTTGGACCCATACAACCTTACAGCACAGCCCCTAAACCAGCCTTAATGGTTCATCTAAGTGCAGAATGGAATGGCATGGGTGTAGGGACAAGCCAGTACTGGTTTTGCCACTGAAAAGACAGTGACTGCTGAAAATGTTATCCCAGTCAGCTTTCTCAGATAACATATCTTATCAATTCCTTTGCCAAGTAACTTTTCACTGCAAGAAATGTTCCTTTTTATCCTATCTTGCAGCTGTTGAAGTTTCCCATAATGACTGAACTAGTATCTACTCCTACTGTCACTAGGGCATACAGATGCACTCATGCTTTGAGCAGTTGCACTACCATACGAAACCAGAAGCTATTGCTATAAGCCAGTGTTTACAGCCTGCTTCATTCTGCTGCTGCTCAGAAGCAAAGTTCTTTGCAGGAATTCTTCCATAATACTGAGGCATAGCCTCTGGTAGAGGACAGCACAGAACAGACTAAGCTCTGATGGATGGTTGTTACCTACCATCTCCTGGGACAGTCTGATCCGTAAACCGATGGCATTCAGCATTTCATAGAGCTGGACCATAACCATAGTCTAGATTCTGCCACCCTTATTTGTGCACTGCAGCATCAGTGATGCCAACAGGAGGTTGAGAAAAAGAAATCGAGCAGTTCCTATGTTAAGAAGCTGTTCGAAATCCTTGTTTTCACAGTGACTGCCCTGAGTTCACAAATGAAACACTGCCAGATGTGTGGAATTTCACATTAAGCAAGGACAGTCTTTCATGTATTCCCTTCTCTGCTCAAAAGCCTCTTTCTACAGCACTGTTCACAAAAGGGCTCACACGTGTCCCATTAGCCCAAGTTTTCACTGTGAGCAGAAATACTCTGATCACAAGTTGGCTGCAAACTGCGTCACGAAACAAAACCTTTGTCACTATCTCTATTTTACAGAGGAGGAATCTGGGACTCCAAGAACTAGGTGAAATACTCAAGGCCATTCAAGCCAGTGGCAGAGCTGTGAAGACCCCTGTTCCTCCACTTACACCACTCAAAAGTCTCCATTTGGCATAACATTTACTCGCATGCAAGTGCTTATTTGCAGGATGTGAATCTTATGGCATATAGTCCCTACAGATACTTATCCACAACAGCTGTAAAAATTATCTCATCCTTAACAGAAAATAGCAGATAATATAGAACCACAGAATACCTGAAGCTTTCATGCTTTTGTTTGCAAAATCTCATACGTAAGAAAATAAACATGCTAGACATATTATAAAGATTTTGAATCCACAGCGGTGGTATAATTTCAAATTTGTTCTTGATGCACATTTGTATATTTGCTTTCTTTGGGTTTGTTGTGTTTGTTTGTTTAATCAAACGGCTACTTACTGTCTCATTCAGCAAAGTCCAAGTAGTAAGAGACTTCCATTGTCATAACCGGGAACACACCCCCATTAAAACTTTCCCAGTTGAGGAGATATTTTGGCACCACCACGCTGATCCTAAGGCAAGATTTATAGCCACCCATTGGTATTCTATCAAAAGGAAAGGGGAGACAGCTCCCCTTGCAGCCATGCACGGAGAGGAAAACGCCAGGAATCTTCTTAATCCCAGGAAGTGCCACCAACCCAAAGGTTATACTGTTCCCTCTGTGCTCAGAGAGGGCTGTACTTGCACTACTACTTTTCTTTTTTACCACTAAGCATAAGAGAAGCTAGAGTTATTCAACTGTTACATACAAGCTGTTTGTGAATTTGAAGGCAGAGTATTATTCATTTTTATCTTGGAGAAATAATGGAACCCCTGGCAAATACTATACCACTGCACTGGAAATGGATAGTAAGCTATGTCTCTTGATGATGTCAAGTAAACCATGCTTCAGCTTTTTACTTCCCACAGCAAAGCCTCCCCTTGAACCAGGAGCCAGCTGCAAACCAGTCTGGACTATGGGGGATGCGCCTCTTGTTCGACATGCTAGCAGTTCAAAGTTATGGCCACTAAAATTAGCACCAAAAATTGCATGTGCTTGGTTTTTCTTTTTCCTTGTACACCTATGAAGAGCCCAGGCTCGTACACCATGACCTCCAGGCAAACTGACGGTGTTGCAAAAAGGAAGTTGTGCTCTGTTGAGCTGTCACTGCTGTGCACGTTATCCCAACACAGCACTGCTTGAACACGTACGGATTGGAAAGCGTGAAGTGCCAAACACAATTGCAGCATGTCAGGCATATGTTGCTTGATGTCATCCAGCATTAAGCCAAGTGGAAGAGATGAAAGCAGCAAACCAGTGCACCAACCAAGACCACTATATTTAAACAGTCATCAGAAAGAAATTATCAGTGAAACAGAGAATAGCCATGACAGCATCTCACCTGGAGCTAGACTTAAATCTCTTGGGACATGATTCTGCCAAGCACTGTGCATTCCCAGTAAAGCCAATGTGAGTGCAGGGTGATTGCCCTCCCACCCTCTCAGTATCAACCTCTTGGCAGGAAATGCTTTGAGAGCTCAGTTATGCTTCCCTCCATAAGGATTTGTCTCATTTGGCTGTTTAAGTGAGAACAGAATTAGGGCATCAGTTAAAAATAAGGTAAGATACAGAGGTGGAAATCTGATGTATTTGTTGCAGAATTAAAAGTGCACCTGTTTTCTGGTTTTTTCCTTTAATTCCAAATTAGTTTTGCCAGACCTCTCTATTATCACATACTAGCTCTGAGAATAAACAGGGGCTTTAGGATTCCAGTCTGATCCCTTAAGGCCTTACTCATTTGCCTGCAATGCCTTCAACAGACAATGACAAAGACAGTATGGAAAATAGAAGTGTAGTACAAGTATTCCAAAATTGGTATTTTTGTAGTTTCACGGGCATTTCTTTTACTTAACAGGTTCTGAAGGGCTGTCAAAATGAGGCAAGTGAATTACCCGAATTTCTCCTCTCTTCCTCTCCTGGCCCTGATTTCAGAGCCATACAGTGATGCAAAATAATGCAAGAATCTAGTGTTTCATAGTATTTCAGCTCACAGGTGGAAATGCTGAGAAGGCCGAGAATTATGATTCCCTGAGGTATAAACAGAATAAAAAATGAAACAGTCACAAATACGATGACTGACAGTCTTTTTCTCACAGTATTCCAGGCTTAACATAGAGTGACTTGATGATAATGGGTGGATTTATTGACACTATAACCTTCCAGTTACAAAGAGGATGTCTACTGAGGCTGCAAATTAACCATGCAGTAGACAAAAGCACCCATGCGACAGCTTTCTTCAGAGACTCGCTCTTCACTGTGGTCATTCTGGTAAAGATTATGGATTCAGGCACCTCAAGAGCACAGCTGAAGTACTTCCAGGGCTGGGTTGGTTATGAAAGCCTCCTTGCGATTTTCATACAATGTGAAACCTGTGCTAATACTCTGTCCTAGATCCCAGTTGACTGCATGAGTAAGTGGCTCACATTCCCTTGCCTTGTCGGTGTTTCCAGAGATTACAGTGACTCTGTACAGTCAGCAGACCTCAGGGTGGCAACAGCCTGGAGAAAGCCTCCCACTCGGCATGTCTGCTTTATACCCAACACTGTTTTGAGCTCCTAGGTGGTTTGCTAATTCCAGGGCAGAATGGTGTGAATTCACAAGCACAGTCTGGGCCTGCGATTGCCACAACGCTTATAAATTCTCCTGAGCCCTAGAGCACCAAAGTATACAGGCAGAAAAGCCCACACACTCAGCAGGAATCAAGTGTTTAGCAGGGTTTACTAGCCTTAGTTTAGGGGAGGCAGCCTCCTCCTGGACTGGTTGTATTTGCAGTCAATCTGGTAAATCAGCACAACACTCCCTGAACTCACATTATTAAGGCTTTTCCATTATCAAGAACATCCCAGCTTCCATCACCTTGAGAGCAGAGAGATATCTGTACCGCAGGGCGGCTGCGCATTTAATTTTGTACTTTTTACATAGGCGCAGCATCTCTCAGCAAATGAGCAACATCGCAATGTGAAAAGAGAGATGAGGAATACATAAAGCAAATTTGTTAAATTAAAAAGAAAGAAAAAAAGACACTAAGTACACAGGATAAACTAGCACAACATAGCTAAAGTACCAACTGCCAAGTCTTGGGCACAACACAGTTCCCAAGTGGGTAACTAGATCTTCATGTCTTTTACCACTGCATGGTCTATTTTCTGTTCAGTGCTTGCAGCTTCCATTAACGTTAATGAGTATGCATATGTGCCTTGAGGGTAAGAACATACTCCCTGTGTGACTTCAAAACTTGTTTATAAATCCCTCCAAAAATCACATTGTGCTCATTGCTCTGCACAGAAAGCTCTTATAACAGTTACAAGAACTGCTGCTTTCATTCATTCCTTCCCCCTTGTCCTGCCTTATCTGAGGGATGAGAAAACAGACCTGAAAAGATGAAGGAGGTGGTATGCACAGGAAAGTAACCAGCGCTGGGAGCTGCAATCTGAAAATTGACTTGCTGCAGGGAGGGGAAAACTGAAATCTCAGCAAAAGCAAAGAAAATAACCCTCCAAAACACTGAAAAACTACTCCCCCTTCCCTTCAAAAAGCAAAGCATTTGAAAAAATCTCTAAGCTATTAAATGCTAGAGAATAGACTGAAATCTTTGCCATGTCCTTCCTGCTAGAGCGCGGGTCAGTAATCTGCTTCAGCAACCAAATGGGCCAAACACAGAGCAGAAGCATTGCTGGGCACAGTCCCACAGCGAAGTCAGGCCAGCACTGCCCTCCAGTCTTTTAACCACTTTGGCAGCATAGAGGCTGCTGAAACACAGGCCTGAACATAGGAAGAAGCGCTAGGTGTCTAGTAGAGTCTGCAGTGCTCTAGTGCTGCTGAAGCATTACATATATCCATCTCTGTGACACCTGGCCACACAGGGCGGTCCTTTGAAGAGTAGTTAAGAGTCAATTCCACCTCACTCTACTGACAACAGGGTATTGTTTCTGATGCTGGCTTTGACTTTTCCCTCCATCATTGCCAGCTGCCTTCTTCCAGTGTCCATAGCTTCAAGTTAAGCCCTCTCAAGCCTTGCAGTCTACAAGAGTGATATTACAGTGTACAAAAAATAATGGATAAATCAGATTAAGGTATATAAATGAAAACAGACACTGCTTTATGCATTGCTGAATACCAGCTTGCATTATACCTATATAGCTAACGTGAACACTAGCTGCAGCTTTTCATGGGTCAAAATGTTGTGCTTAAAATACAGAACAGACTGCAGAAAAGAGAAAAAATGAGCTAAAAACCATACAGAGCACAGTATGCAAGCACTCAGGCCTCTCAGGCACAGTGACATACAGTGGACATTCTGTTCTGCATGCAGCCTGCTCTTCCCTGTCCTCATACCCATACCCTGGCACTGCAGCAACATCGCAGGCCACAGTGATGACTGACCCTCACCAAGAGGGAGCGCATTCCAAGAGCATCTGCCCAAGTCTTGTGCTTGCTGTGCAGGGCTCTGACTAAACCTACTGAAAGATGCTTCTTACCAGACCTCCCTGCCCCACTCCCATGTCACAGCTCCTGCCTAGCAGTAGGGTTGTGCAGGAGCATCCATGTCTCAAAGAGACATTCCTAAAATACTGCATTCTGCTACGTCAGCACTGGGTTGTCACGCCTGGCAGGAGGCCAAGCAGATAGCCCAGAAGCAGTAGTATCTAAAACTGCCCATAGTTATACCCACCATAACTCATCTTTCAGCTCCTTTACGCTTCTAAGGTCTGAATAGGGCTCGCTAGTGATATTTCTTCCTTTAGCAGGCATGGATGAAAAGATGCAGAAATCAGATCTGGCTACAAGGAAGGACATGACATGGTTACTGCAGAGGACACTATTTTAAAGTTCAGGTTAAATGCACTATGCAGTAAGGTAGGAAATAAAAGGAAACCAGCATCATGCAAAAACAGCAAGTTCTGTTCAATGACAGTATCGAAGTTCAAGTTTACAATGCCAAGTCTCTAGTTTAGCTGACAGAAAAATAGATTTATGAGACCAGCTGGACTGCAACCCCAGCTGTACTTGCTGTAATTGCTCTTCTCCAGAGGAATATTTTCCTTACAAGTTTCCCACCTTTAGAAACTGCTGAGCAAGAGAGAAAGGCGTCCATTGTATGGGCTTAGAGAGAGACAAGAAGGGTAGCTTCTCCCACACATGACACTTGGAAGAAAAGCACTGAACAAACTGAGTGGGTTTCAAGAGGCGGGGATCCCTGCTAGCATTTTCATGTCTTAGACCTAAACTTCCTATGAGCTCTGGCAGGAGCAGAACAACAACCCTGTGCAACATCTTGAAAATGCTACTCTGAGTCTTAATTTTCATTTGTATGCACGTATTTGCATGTAGCTGCATGCACATAAAACTTGCATTTTCATTATATATATATATTATATGCTTACATAATGTAGTCATCATCCATTTTACTAAGCAGAATTTTAACAAAAAGTTAACTTTCACAATGCAATTCACTGATACCTCTTCACTTACGATTACACTGCAGTGGACCTGTAAACCTTTCTGGTGGATAAGCAGGGTTCATGTAAAAACCACTGCTTGAGGCTGGTTACATTCACCAATTACACTGTTCTATTAATTCTTTTTACTGTAAGATTGGGCACTGAAAGCACACAGATTAAAGCCCTGTATTTTCTCAGTAAAAACCCTTTTGGGATCAAGACCAGACAGGCCTTCCATGCTGAAATGTTATTTAAAATGACCCTTTTAGTTCACTTCTCACTTCCAATGTGTGATATATGGGGCACAGATACATTTGTTTGCTGTTCCTCTCAGAGTTTGAAAACTCTGAAGAAAAGACAACCCACATTTTTAAAAACAGCTTTCTAGAAATCTGTCACTGGGGAGAAATGCACTGGGGGGAAGGTGCTCAGTGGGTACATATGAGAGGTAGCCAGAAGAGTCAAAAGGAATACTGAAGCATAAGAAGGGACATGAAAGAGTGAAAACACTGCAATGAAATTAAATCCAAGTTAAGGAGAGCTCCTCCAGGCTGGAGAGTCCTCTTTCAGGCAGAGCCAAGGTAGACTGGGGTGGAATACACTAACTGAAGTGTTACCACACTGCTGCACAACGTGACAGGGTTAATGCATGTCATCATGACATTGAAAGAAGATTCTCACACTCCCACAAATTTGGAAGCAAGTACACTTACAGGGAAAGTGTACAGAACCACTGTGGCTTCTACCGACGCTATTTGTGCTTCAGGAAAAAAAGGTCTTTCAAGCTCATGACCAAACTTACTTCTGCAGTAAAGTCAGACTCACATTCAAAACATAATCTAATGTTAATGGTGGTTACTATGATGAGATGGATTCAATATTTGGACTTCACCATGATCAGAAAAAAGAATGAAAGTTACCATCAGTAATTGGTTTTGTTTGTATAAACTGGATAGTTATCAAAAAGCAAAAAGTAAACATGCTTAATGAAAATGAGTGGTGAGGCTGTCCCTGGTTGCCTAGGAAATGTAGCACATTCCTTTTCAAAGTAGCCACAGGGTCAGACAATAGAAATCATAGTCTGAATTATTCTGCACTGCCATAAAAAAAAAATGAGCTGGGAACAATTTTGTGACAACTCCTTTGTAAAGATTCCACAATAGTTGGTGAAGAAACAATAGGGGGGTTTATCACTGCTTTCCATAGCTCCTGGAAAAAGCTGTAGCCATTCAGCCTGCAAATACCACAAATACATACAAATATATGAGATACATGCATATACAAATATTTGGGTACAATATCAACAATAATGACCAAGTTAAGCCTCTGTGTTCTTGGACTTGACATTCCAAAGACCTTCCTAGGAGAACATGAGTATTGTATCCTACGGACTATCTTACCTGAAATGGTTCAAGATACAGGCTTTACAACCTGTTGAATTCGAAGACTGCTACTAGAATGAGAACTACTAGGTATGGGAAAACTTTACCACTTGCACAGATAAAAAAAAAATTATTTGCAGAATCAGACCTTCACAGGTTTCTTCGAGCTACACACAATTTCAGATACTTTGTTTGCTGGGAATTAACTGTCGAGCAACAGTAATAATTTCCTGTTCTGGGACAAAGCTGGTTTAATATTTGTACCAAATAAGTACTGCAGATAATTAACTTTCGTCTGGTTCTGCTCATCTTTAGATGCCCTCATCAATGTATGACCACAGGTTTTATGCAAACTTTCCTATGCTAGCTAGATGATGACTGAAAACTCTTTCATCACAACAAACTTGTTACCTCAGAGTGCACAGACAATAATAAAAGCCTCTCCTGGTGACAGCAAAGCATCTTAGTTTGTTCATCCAAACACCACCTTGAGTGTACCTCAGACTTTAAAATGTGACTGCTTAGTTAACCCCCTTACAATCCAATCTTACTTTCTATGTGTCAGACTCTGGTGAAACCCAAGCCTGGCATACATAAAACCAGACACATACATACAGGGCAGGCATTCTGAACACATGAAAGTAACAGCTAATGAGTTATGTCACTTGAAAATCTCCAGGAAATTCTTCATGATAGTCTAAAAGTGCCCATTGCAGTACTACATGTAAACCTGCAGAATGAATATAATACATGGCATATATTAAGTATCATAATGATTCTCAATATTCAGTGAAGGCATTTAGTCACACTCAAAGGCAACACTTAGGTACTACTTTTTAATGCTAGTGATGGAGTATTAACCATTAACCAGCTCTTTCCAGAGATCTTGCTATGAATATTCAGATCTTGATTACAGTAACAAAGACGAGGTGCTCTGCAATACTTAGTATTATGGTGTAGTAATACTATTGTCATAGAGATTATACAAAGCGAACCTGCTACAGCATCCATGCATGCCACTTGTATCCATCATGTGATGCGATAAATCAAGTTCAACCTGTACAGAGTGGAAGCAGGCAAACTGGAAAAAGGCCTTGGAAACAAATATCAATCAATTACAAATTTCAGAATCTGTCAGAAGGGACATGACTACGTACTACATCCTTAGTGCCAAATTTCAGATGGCAGGAAAGGATGAGGAAAAGGAAGCAAAATCTTCAAAATCTCCATAATAATAGTGCTAAAGAAGATCCAGCTTCATAAGGACATGGGTCTACATAACTGCATGACTACTTAAGGAGTCTGCCATAATTTCTGTGAGATCTGTGGAATACTTGAATGTATTTCAATTATCACTATCATTATTATTATTGCTACTTTAAGGCTTTCAAAGACTCTTGCTTCTCAGTAAATGAGGAAAAGGGCTAGGGGTATGGATATAAAACAGACCTCATCCCTAATTATCCTAGAGATAATGTGAAGGTCAGCTATACCAAAGAGCAAAATATACTCTGTGACTCAATGCACACTTGCAGGAATATTCATTAAACAAGTCAGAAAATGTTAGAGACTATTTTACTGCCCTGTCTGCAAGACAAACATCATTTAGCCTTGGTAATTCTGGTTGTGCAGACTCAGGAAGAAGGAGTGCTAATATATTAAAGAATTATAAAAACATTTTGAAATATAACATTTTTTGAAAGAACTTTTGAGAAACTTAAAAGCTTCTATCTTTCACCTCAGAGCACATCAGACAAGTCTGTGCCATAGTAATTCTCCTTCTATACTAAACTGAAGGACTTGAAACTTTCTGATATATGATTTTAAATCTGTCTGTGGCACAAATCTGAATGGTTGCTATGTAGCCTTTGGTCCAGTAAAATTGTGGTAAACTGCTTTTATCAAGGGCAGTTACTCAATTCTTGGATTTGTCATGTTAGTCTGCTCAGTGGAGTTGATGTAATGGTCACAGCAGAGGACAAGCTACAGAAGTAACAGTAAATGTCATATGCAAAATAACCAACGCCAACAGCATAAATATATCTACAGTTTGTTCAGCGTTTGTACTCAACCTTGCAGTCACAGACATATGTGCCATCACTTGAATTACACATTGCTTTGCATCTTTGTTCTCACCAATGACTTTTTAAAATCAGACTTGCTTAAAAGGGGTTGTAACATGAATGCAGCTAACAAGCATTTCTGGCCACAATAAGAAGCAAAAGGGACACACATTAAGAGCACAACATAATGCATGGGATGTCAAAACTGATATGTAGCACAGCAGTAGGAAAGACCAGCACTGATCAAAACCATTTGTCCTTAAGGGTTCCTTCTTACAGTTCACACTGTGAATCAGAGTCACCCTGATCTCTCCTAGCAGGGAATACAGCTGGTCCTACTGCTGCACAAAATGGACTTCCAGCATGGAAGAAAGGAAGGAGAAGATCCCTATACTGTTATCTCTTCTTTAGCAGTTCAGAGTAAGGAAGTTATATCCTTATTCAACACATTTGTTTATTTTCTTCTGAATGTTGCATTGTCTGCAATGGAACTAAGAGGAATGAGAATGTAACTGGGCTGCAATGTAACTGGAGAAGATGTAGACCTACGTGCAAACAGAAGCTTAGGCAATATATTATATCATCTCAGGTACAATTTTTACTGTTGGATAATATCTCCTTGCTGTAGAGCTTCAGGGCTATGCAGCCTTCAGTATTTTATAATTTCTGTCCTTCACTTCTTTGTTGCGGAGGACCCTGTCCAGAACTGTGGTTTGCACAGTGCTGGTGATACGGTGAGTGGTCCTTAGCTGGTGTGCAGGTAACACTGCTACCTGATAGAAATCTCTTTTTCCTTTCATTTTGAATAAATTCAATGCATTCTCGAGCATATAACTAGGCCATATAAGTGGTACAGTTCTGTGAGAAATGTCAATAGTTGGCAATTACCCATGGGTCCAAAATGTAGAGCACAGTGATCTGGGATATCTGTGCTGGAATTGTTATACAGAGAGGGAAACTACAGTTAATCCTTAAATCCAAGATTATCAATTGGATAAACTTCACACTGTGTCACCAAAACCCTTTTTTCCAAAGAATTATAGCATTTACCTTCAGTCCTGTCTGGTAGTTTCCCGCTTTTACTTGTTGTTCCGGTGTTGACTGTTTCAGATGAGGTGCTCAGTTTGGTGTTGGGGTCTCGCTTAGGTTTTGGAGGCGGCTGCTTACGAGAGCTGCTACTTTCATCATCAGTTCCTCCAACAGAATGAAGAGACTGGGATCTCACTGTAAAACCACTGGAGCAAGGATGTGGCAGTCTGTCCTGAGGAGCAGGCATTGTCATAAATCCCATGCGGAAATGTTTCCCCACGTAGCTTCCTTCATTTCCTCTCGCTACTTCTCCACCTATGCTGTAACAGAAAATACACACATAAGTAAATGATCCACCTTTGCCTGAACTGTACTTGGAACCAGAGTCTCAGCTCTGCTTGTGAGGAGCAGAATGTACTTTTGAATTTGGAAACCAGCAATGGTCTTTTCTTTTCTTGAAAGAAGACGACTACTAGAACAGAGCACTCTATTTCTGAACGTAAGTTGTCGAGAACTGAAATGCACACACACTGCTATGCACTCAGAGTTTAAAAAAAAAAAAATTGAGAAAAGCGTTTGTTCAGGTTTCATAGCATTATGGCTTAGAAATTGTCTACAGAAAAAAATTCAAACATCACAAGTCAGAACTCAGTTTTCAGGAAGACAAGAGACCACAAGTGGGCAAAGAATAATACTGCTCTAGAAATGCAACATCATGTATTGATCCACACTCCCTTGCACTCATCTTTAACTACAGACATTCATGTACCTTGGAAACAAGGCTGTTGGGGCCCAGTCAATCATTTCCCTTCAGATTAAAGAATGATAAGAGAAAGAAATGCTCAAAAAATTATCTGTATATAGGAAACTGAGTATTTACATCTCATCAAATCCACTTGAAGCTGTAACATGAGCAGCATGAGACTAGTAAGATGCAAGTATAGGAGATGCAAAGGCAATGGGCTGTGGGACACCAGGAAGAAAATAACTTCCAAACATTCAGGAACACAGATAGAGAGGAAGGAAAGCTCAGCTGAAAAAAGTGCTATCATACCAAGTACTACATTGTACCATGGATGGCAGGACTTATCCCTGCTATAGTCATGCATGCTTATCAGTTCTGAATCACAGCTTTTACTGATGCTTTTGCTGCAAACCCATAGCACAGTTCAATTAAGGCAATTCACTGACTACACAAAAAAACTAGGCAACACACACAGGTCAACGCGGTCCTGGTTGTATGGAGGTTTGAAATGGTATGTGCCACTGTGAGCATGTAAAAATGTCAGTATGAGAACTCCAAAGTCCTGGAAAGCCCTAATTACCTCCTGTTTCTCCTTCACAAAGAGTGAAGCTCTAAGCAGGGTCAGTCTGCTCCTCTGTAAGTTTCCTATTCAGCGTTGCCTTGGGCTCGTGCAGTTTATTTGCTTCTGGAACACATTTCCTTCTTTAAAAGACAAGAACATTTCTCAATGGTTCATGTGAAGATTAAGGTCACTTCATTCCCTGATACTGTTCCCTATCTTTACTGTAGGTAATATAAAAGCTGTATCTAATTGTCCTAAAAGCATCAGCTGAGCACCATGCAATGCACAACTGCATAATAAAGCAGAACCTTTCTTTGCTTACTACTGTCCTTACATTTTTATTTATTTTCCATGAGTGGAGAGATCCACTTTCCAAATCAGTAACAAGTGAACAGGTCTAACTGAATTTGTGCCACTCTCCACCTGCACATGTACACAACATACACCTGCACACACACATGCCACACATATGCACATACTGATCCATGTTCATAATCAAGTTATTACTAAATACTAATTGGCATCAATTCCAGAGGGATTTGCAGACATAAAGATCAAAAGGTAGAACTCATTATTTTGAAGATTAATAAAAAACCTGTAGCTAATTTAAATGATTAACTATGTCTCCACTAATCTTGCATAAATTGTTCTGAAAATAATATAATCCTCTGACGCTGGACTACAAAAAGGGCCTGTCACGTTATTTAGAGAAGATTACTATCCAAACATGCTGAAGAATGCAGGTGGGGAGTCTGCTTCCTTCCTTAAGTCCATTGGACAAATCACATTTAGCAAACAGAATTTCAGTTTGCCATGTCTCTGACATTAAAGTTCTCATCAAGTTATACTATTTAATGAGTGCATTTAATTCACTACTGCATGAAGGTGTTGAAACCACACACTGTAAGGCAGATTCCACTATGGATGGACTTGCACAAAATCCACTGAGGTGATAAGTTTCACCCTTTTCCTAAGAATACACAGAACCACATTTATATGAAATGTGGTTTTTTTTGCCAAACTGCTGCACCCTGTACCCCAGAAATAAGAACTGTCAAAATGTAAGTCCAGTGTCTAAACACACATATCTCATTAAACAACTGAACTGTGTCCTTTTTCCTTCCCATATATTTTTCATTCTTTACTGAATTCCTTTCAACATCGCAGATGGAAACCTATCTCACCTGCTTCCTATGCTTACTCCAGAATAAACAGCCTATAGCCAGGTCAAAGAGAGTTTGCAGGTACAGATGGGAACAGAACTTGCTATTCTGCTTTGTGCTGAAGTGGATCTGGTCTTGCTTTTCCATATTCTCTGCTCAGCTACTAGACAAAATCAGCAGGGCACCATTTCCCTCTTTTCAGCCATGTGTAAAAGACAATCCATTTCTCTTTTAGTGTAGAAGCCAACCTTCAGCTGATGGTTAGGCACTGCAAACCCCAAGGTGAAGAAGACTAACCTCTGATTCTTGGTCCTGGGCCAAGGTCATTGGTCAGGATCACAAAAAGGCTTATGTTTGGGACTTACGCTGGTAGTGATTCCTGAGTGTCGGGCAGCGGGTGTTTCCTAGCAGAGCTTGACTAGCAAGTGCAAGCGTAACATCAGCTGGAGTGCCAGGTTCACGCCTCTGTAATAGAGACTGAAATCCATCGTGGCGCACGGAGAAAGGAGTCATTCCAGACTCATACCCAGAGAACAAACACAAAAGCTGGATGGCAGATTTCAAACATGGCATCCCTTACTCTCAGGCAGCTGCATGCCAATGCTCCATTCGGACCTGTGGAACACAGCTTTGAAATGCACAGTACTGCTGATATTACACCATGAAACTAGACAGAAATTATTTGTTTATATATTCCTCCTGCTTGCAGCTACAGGAGTTGGCTGGGGCTGGTGTATGTCCCACTACAGCACAACAGGCAGAGAAAGATTTACACACACCTTGCTGCATAAATGACTCCAGAAGCAGCGAGGGAAAATAATTGTGTAGCTCTCACTCCATTATTTCTGACAGGAAAGAGCCTGTGCTCCTCATTGTACTGATAATGAGTTCTATCTCATTTCAAAACTGTATTATATGAGTTGCTGCAAGTATTACACAGTTTATTAATATATATGGAAATTCAGATTTGGATTATTCCTCTGGGAAGTTTCAATTTGAACTTGGCCAGGTTCAACTGCTTCTCTGACAAAGAATTATGTACAGCGTTCAAATAACCGTTAAAAAGGCAAGTCATTTGTCTGCAACGAGTGACATGAATTACATAATAACAAAATTAATCATACAATCACTTACGTGACACACTTACAGCAAACCTGACTTTGTGCTGAAAATGCACTTTGGTGTTCGCCTAAGTCTAGTGACTGATGCTGCAGTGGATGAAAGAAAGGGCAGTGCAGTGAGGCTGGCTCCAGACACCCTTAAGAAGAGTGTTCTGGAGCAGCTCTTCTTTCAAGAACAAGCTATGGGACTTCTCCAAAGACTACTTAACAAGTCCGATGGAGACCATCGAGTGCTGCCAGATTACATTATCCCTCTTTGGGTGCACTGTTCTCATCCCCCTCCCTCCTCCACACAGTACTAGAATTGAATCATTACAGCAAATACCAAAGCAGTTGGATCTGCCTCAAAACAGTAACAGTGGATTTCAGCTTTCATTTCTAAAATATGTACAAGAGCTCCAAATGATGGATCTGACAAGTCTTGCTATGCCTCCTATGCAGGAATTATCTGTCAGCTGAGATTCCTGAGGTCAGATTTTGGCTAACTAAACCATTCTAACCTTGCTGCTCCATACTGTGGAATCAGCCTACCTGCAAATAAGCTGAGATCATAATGGTCCTGGACACATTACAGCTCAGTTTATTGTGTTCTGCCTGCTCTGTTCTAGCAAGTAGATACTGGAGCACTGACCAAACTACAGCATGGAAGAACTGAAATGTTTATGCGTTTGAAGAACGACAGAGGGCAATGCCTTTTGTACTGTTCATCTTATTACTCATCACAAGAAAGGAAGTTATAGGAGAAGACGGATCATTAAAAATGAACTCAGAAAATTCTGCAAATGGGCAAAGCACAGGCCAGGTCATTTTCACCTTGCTTTGCCATGACTCATAATGTTCCTATTGACTAGGAATATATTTTCAAGTTGTCAAGTTACAAAACTAAGAACAAGTTCTCACCACACTGCTGAAGAGCACATGGCAAAGAAAAGGCATCTAGAGACTGCCTACCTCAATCACTGTAGTCTTTTTAGTTTGCACTGTTACTACTGTGCACTTTAAGTAACAGTTTTAATTTTCTGCGACGTTTCATTACTTGGACCAGGCAGAAACTGAAGTAATTCCTGGGAAAAAAAATCATAGTTGTGTGAAAACTTTTGTTTTACTTGGTGTTACTCCTTTAACTACAAACAATATGGAATATTGAATCCCTCAGCGTAGCTCTAAGGAGTTGGAGAATTCTTAGGAATATCTAAGCCCCATAAAGTCAGAATACCCTAGAGGTACGTTTTCTTCCCATCTATCTATCTATCCACCCTTGGTTCTTGGTATTCATCCAGAAATTCTCTTATCGGCTAGACTTAAAACGGATTAGTTTCATGCCTCAGGCACCAAGAACCACTTGGTAGTTCTCCTCATCTTTGTATAGTTTCTATTTTTCTTCCAGCGTTCCTTTACATGAGATTTTTTGACTTTTTATCCACAAGTTCAAAAGCAGAACGATACCTGATTAGAAGACTTGATCTCCTAGAGCAGGAGAAAAGGGAATGTACTCTGCTGGTGACGAATGTACTCTCAGGGGGGATACTCCAGGCAACCAAGAGAAGCCATTTCAATAGCAGATGCTCACTCTTCTTGTGAGGAAGACTCAGTCACAGATACTGATTTGTTAGCTGGCAGAAACTGAGCTGAGAGTCTCTGCAAACTCCTCTGCAGAAGGGGGGAGAACTGTTACAAGGCAAACAATGCACACGGATGGCCAGGCCTCTGCCCTCTGGGGAGCTGCAAGCCCATGCAGTGCTACCCTACCATGACATGCATCTAATCCATCAGGGAAGCTGTCTGAGTCAGAGATTGAAGATAAGTCACAAAAAATTAACTGTGATGCTGTAGGAAGATTTTTATAAGCCCATTATAAAAATGACTAATCATCCACAAAAATACAACAGGAATAAAAATACTTCACTCAGGGATTGTCTATGAGCTGGCTTGACTGAGCAAACAGCAGTGCATCCCCTGGTGCATCTACCTTTTTTGGGTTCCAAGAATAGCTACTGTTATTTTAACCACTTCCTTACTCATACAGCAATGAATACCCCACTCTTCCGCTCATATCAAATGTTCTGAGAATAAAGAGCTGAAATGGCTTTGAAATGTCTATTCCCCATCAGAATAAATTATACACACATATACTAAGGATGACACATTTTACTTTGTATCTGAGAAGCACTTTCAAGATTAGCATAAATTATATTTGTAAATTAGAGGTTGGATGCCAAAAAACAGAAGATACACTATTTTTATCCCCCTAAACATGATTTCAGCAGACCATGAAACGTAATACTGAAGAAAGAAGGGCAGGATCACAATCATGGATTCAGAAACTGCACTGTAAGTATGGTTTTACACAAATCCACGCCATTTTCATTATAGAAATTAAACATGAAACCAAATTACTTTCTTTTCCTTTTCTTTTCCTTTTTTTTTTTTTAATCACACTTCAGAGGTCTCTCTTTTTATTCTGGCAGACTCCAAATGACTCACAATCTTACATCAAGATCCAGAGGATCATACAACCATCCTTTTAGATACAGGCTCAAGCGTAAAAGAATCATGACAAAGGTTAAATTTAGAGTCATTCTGTGCACGTGGAGGACTATCTAAAGTGAGCAACTGACATGCCTGTGTACATCAAACATCTTATATCTGTAGTATGCCTCTGCTTTTGAGGTAGGAGATCAGGTGCTGCTTAAGTCGCCAGGCCTCTCAGGACACAGAATAATATCAGGGCTATAAAATAAAATTTAATCTTTTACCACCCCTGTCAAACCCACAGGCCCAGGTTTTGATCCTGCAAACACGCAATGAGCTGGCACCCCCTCTTTGTGTACCTGCATTGCTGCACTGGAATAACTAGGAAACCTTGCAGAAATTGGCTGTCGGTTGTGCCTCTCGTCTAAGCAATATCACTTGATGGGGTGTGCTCGCATAGTCTCGCACTAGATTATTTCTAGGAAATCATTTCTTTCAGCCAACCTGTATGTGGAACAGACCACTAACAGTACTGTGCTGCTGTCAAGAGTCTGGCTCCTGCCATCCACAAAAGGATTGACTCTTGCAGGCAGATGATTTTCCAGATCAAATTGAACCACCACGTGCTGTGCCTGCAACGTAAGACGGAGTCCCTGGTGAGCAATCAAAAACACAGCTGTAATTCCTATGCAGTATACAGTGCATGATAAAAGCAAAACTAACCAAGACTGTCCCCAGCAGGTTTTCCATAAGATGCCAGATAGCCTAATCTCAAATTCTGATCTGTGATGCTCCACAGTCAAGGATTCTTATAATGCGAAAGACTGAAAATGCTAACAGTAGCTGGGGCTTGGGGGGAAAAAAAAGAATCAAAATGAACCAAACCTAAAATTTTATGAGAAACACCAATAAATAAAAACTATGTACGCTCTTTTTATAACAAATCTAACAAGCTAGACAGCTTATTAGGAGTAATAGAGGAGTAAGGACCTTCTGATCCACTGGGAGTTGAACAAAGCTGTATTTCGTGAGTCTGAACAGAAGTGCAGGTACTATTTCTTATCTCCAGCATCATTCTTTCTGTCTTTAGTAGGCTGCCTCCTTAACCAGGGACTAAGAATGGGCACGTTGGGCTGAACAGCCACAATGGCCTGACGTTGCTTTCCTAAGAGGACCAACCGTTGCTACTGTATATGGGGCAGCGAGTCCCCAGTGCTCCAGCCCTGTGTATGACTGGTGGCTAACTGATGCATACGGAAAGGTTTGTAAGTTGTGAATACAGAAGACACTTAACAGGCAGGAGTGAAAAGTGCTCTGCTTTTATATGACTACAGATATTTTTAATTTTGCATGGGAGATGCACAGCTAAAAGCCAGTAAATGAAAGCTCATATGTTCAGAGTCACCTAGAATTAGACATCAACCATATGCAAAGTTTAAACTGAGTGCAAATCCATGTTCATGTTAATGGAGTGGGGGTTTGCATCCTGTCAAAAACGGGAGGAGCCAGAACAAGGCTGTGTTTTTGTCACATTCAGCAGAAAGCCACATGGCACAGACTTTACTCTGCCTGAGCAACTGTGGCTAAGTAAATATTTCAATGAGGTATGGGAATAAATTAACATACAAAATCAGTTTGGTGGATTTTTGTAAGAAAATGTTTCTTTGGCTTTCAGTTGAAGAGTTGTAATGGAAGGAAAACATGCAAAAAGTAAAAAAACCTTTCTGTGGATCAGATGCTGGGAAAAGTTTAAACCTGGACAAATTAATGAAATGTGCCAATACTCTAAGAACAGTGATTTGTAAAACAAGTACACTGAGCCTGCTGAGATATTACAGTGACTACCCTTTCCAGATTCAGGCTTATTTCAAACAGTGATTATACAGATGCCCCTCTGAGTCCCTTTAGCAAACATGACTCTAGTTTCCATTTAAAATCCAAGCTCAAATATAAGGAAATTAAGGTTTTAAATAAATGCTTCCTATGGCCTCCATTGCTAGAAAGAAAGGAGTTCGGTCCTGACCTGGCAGTGAACAGGAAGAACAACATCTTGTTTGGGAGGAAAACTCCTCACAAATTTCACTTCAGCATGGCAAAACATACAGATTTCTTCTGTTCAACTACCCCTGAAACTCCAGATATTGACATAATTCTTCTGATACTACTGTCATTCATAACTCTCAATTCAAAATATAGTCCCTGGGCTGGCTTGGCAGTCTGTTTTCTTTCATAAATGTTGTGTGAGTTGGTAAGAAAGGCAGAGACACTGCCTGGTGTACAGAGCCTGGGAGGAGGTCTCCATACCACAGTCACAGTAGGGACGCAGTATGGACACAGGCTTCACTGACAGGACAGTGTTGTGCAAAGATTTGTCTTTTGGCAGCTCAACATCCAGATCTGTTATGTTCATACAGGGCAATTTTGCTTCCAGACATCTCAGCACAAGGCAAAACTCACAGAATCACAGAATTGTTTGTGTTGGAAGGAACTTTCAAAGGTTATCTAGTTGAGGGAATGTACAGCGCAAGTTCCTAAAGAACAGCACAAAGCTAACTTGGGTATTTTCTCCCACTTACAACGTCCCTGTGTACTGAACTGTTCTTTGCACAGGAAACAAAAGCATTTAACTTAGTGCAGCTTACCCACTCTAACTACATAAATACTCTGCTGGATACATCACCTTGCTGTCACAGGTGTTGAAACCCATAGAAAGCTTCATGAGAAGATCCTTTTTTTGCACTGAAAGAGCCCTGCTCTAGTCCATTGCCTCAACTTTACAGCTAGGATTACCAACCTTGCGCTAGTAAGTATCCATCTCTGTTTTTTCTGATTTCTGAAGGAAAAGTTTCAGCTCATTTGTCGATCACCACTTGGTGATTTAACTAGATAGTATGAATATCTGTCTGTGCCTTGCAACATGAACAAAGACACCAAAAACTAAGTGAAACATTTTTCACGGATGTGATTAACCCAGAAACAGGAAAGAGAATCACTCCATATGGGCTTACGCAATGGTCTTCCTCTTTCCTTCCTTCTTCTCTGAACAGCCTCAATCTGGTAAACAGAACTACAAGAAATCCTGTACAGTCAGTATCAACAGCTCTCAGCCTCAAAGACTGGAGAGGCCTGTTCACTAAGAAAGTCACTTGGAAAATCTCTCTGCTTATATCACTTTTTTATCCATAGCAAAGTGACCATTATTGCCACATCAGAATATTAATGAGCTTCACACCTACGTTTAGAAATAATGATATAAATCAACTCTTTCTTGTCTTGATGGATGTCAGTTTCTTAGCCAGGGCTGTCAGAAGCTTCTTATTTGTTCAGAGAAATAAATAAAAAAAGACATTATGCTTTCAGAAACACAGTTGATTTAATATTGCATGTCAGAGTGCGTGAAAAGCAAATGTAATGGGCATATAGGTGGTTAAGACTTAGTGATCTCAGTCAGGACACTAAAAGAAGCTACCAGCAAACGTACAGCTTGTCCCATGCATACATGCACCCAGAGTGCCCCTGAACCAATTCCATCCTTAGGGTCTTCCAATATATTCAGTGTACGCCCAAGTGTTCTCTTCAGAAATTAAGGTGAAGTGTCTCAATGCAAAGTACAGAATTTCTTTGCTCCTGCGTATCCATGCACAGAGCTAATAGACCAGATACACTAACTCTTGCAGCCTGCTAAAAGGTCTTTATGTATATGGGAATTTAACGCCAGACACAACAGGTTGTAATAACAGCTGCCAATAAACTGCCAAAGCTGCCTAAAATCAGCACATGCTGATTTCCATAGCTCAGAATTACTTTTGCAAAAATGGGGATGTGCAGCTAATTATTATTTTTTGGTCACTGCTGTGTTGAGATTTTTCTTTTTTTTTTTCTTGCAGGGGTGGCCTTTTGCCAAATAGTGGAACAAAAAATATATCCAACAAACTCTGATACTGAAGGAAGGTAGTACCTAAATGCACCTCTAGTGATATATACTTGCACTGCCCAAAGGATTACCACTACTAGGCTATGAAGCTGCAGTGAAATGAAATTTTGCTAAAGCAATAGTAAGTATGTATTCCAAGCTGTGAAAAATCTGTGTGAGGATTATTTTAGGGACTCAAAACATTGAAACAAAGAACAAACAGCCCTGTAACCTGCATTCAATGGTATAAAGGTAAATTAAGTGGGGAACATATTGGTTCAGTTCCCACCATGAGAGGGAAAAGCCCCTTGAAAAGTCGTCTATCTAGAAACCATAACCCTAACATAATATAAACTGGGTTTCCATCTCCCAGTGCTACATTGCAGGCAGCAGTCTACTTTAAAATAACTTAAGCCAGCAGAGACACCTTGCATGTATGTATGCATGTATGCACCAAGGATTTAAACCCCAATCAGATGCTTTGCAAACTAGGCAGCACAAAGGGATACCTGTGTGTCTTTAGTAAGGGCTATTCAACTTTTCTTTTAAATTTGATATACTGTTGTTTCTACTCCAGAATACATTATAGTCCCTTCCGTGCCCTGCTGCCCAGTGCTCGCATAGGAAACAGTAGTCTGCTCCTGTGCGCTCATTGCAGTGGTTATGCCAGGCCTCCAAGATCTGTAATGCTAAATCAAAATACAAATTCCTTCAAAACTGGTCTCATGATAAAAACCTTAGACCAGAGCAGTCTTGACTCAAATGTTTGGGGCCATTATGTATGTAGGGCCATTATGAAAGTAGGCAGGCTTTCAAGTCCTATAGAGAACTCATGGCAACATTATCTTTTAATAGCACTGTCACTCACATACTGAGAGCAGTAAAGGGCTACGGAGTTCTATGAAGGAAGGAACCATGCTGGGCTTCACACACACTTCTCTGAATTTGCTTGGGAAATGGTTTTCTAGGCTCCCTAGAATAGCATGCAGAAATGTTAATGTTTCTGGTGATAAGTCATTATTTTGGTCTCTAGAATCTCCTTGTATCTTTACTCAGTAAGAAGTAAAAATAACAATTGTTAAATAAAGCCTATCAGCACCTAGTTATTTAGCCAGTGAATGTATTGCTTTACAACAAAAGCAGATGATTAGAGGTAAGAAAAGACAAAAGCAGCCCAATTACATTATTGCAGCTCTAACAAGTGCCTTCTAGAAATGTGAAGGTAAAGGGTGAAAAAAGCATATTTTTCATTGGGGGTTTTGAGTTATATGGCCATGTGTCATCGCGTTTTCAAGTTCTGCTTTATATCCATGAGTAACAACACACTCTTAAAATGAGAGCCAAGGCTCTTCTGTAATCCTGCTGACTGTGAGACACTACAGAAAAAACTTGGGGAATCAAAACTATGGAGTTTTGCAGATGTTTCTGAGTGATCCACGGAGAAGTTTTTAATCCACCCTCAGATATTAAAAGGGAGTTTATGCTTCACAGGAATATTCAGTAAAATCTTTAGGATAGCTTCAATTCAAGACCCAGATCTACTTCAGGAGGGCTCACAAAAGAATGGTGTCAAGGAAAATCAAATATCTACCAGGGGAAGAGTCCCTACCAAGAAAGTGACAAAATTGGGTTGTCTAATAAACACTAGCATCTATAATTCTTGAAATGCAGATAAAAATAAATGCAAATTATAATCTTCATAATACACGAGTTATTTATGCATATGCTCATTAATCTGCATTTATCACCCTCCAAGCTGAATAAAGAAACAACTAGATCTTTTTAGCAGTTGTAACATGAGTCATGCAGATATATAACTTTGATTTACAGAGTATGACAGGCAATCAGTGTACGTCACAGAAAGCCCACATCAGCAAAGAGACATGTTAAAGCCGCATTTGAATTTTCTTTTTTTAGGACTAAACAGATGAACGTTTCCTTCACATTGTGAACACAATGGGACTGGGAAATAACCTGAATTTCAGTCTAAAAGAAAAAAAGGATTGCTTCAAATTACAGGAAAATGAACAGCACTAATTTTATTCCTCACTTTCAGCAGAACTGAGTAGTGCATACCAGAAAAAGCAAAGCCAGACATATCCCTAAGTCTGTTACTAGACTGTTCCACTTGTACACACAAGTAATACAGGAATGACAGTTAGAAATCAACTGTTTCCCTATATTTTTCACTCTTACAACATAAACATTAAATTTGGCTGATGAACTGAAAAGAAAAAAGAAAGTCTATGATTTTTTCTTAAACAAAATAGGAATGCAGCCAGGAAATGAAAGACTGAATTCCTGTATTAATAACGATGTACAATGAGAGCAGTTAAAGATCCCATTTTAAAGATATCAATACTACCTTCACAAAAGGTTTACACTGGTTGTCAGAATATGAACCAATTACCTATTTCAGATGGGTAGAGTCTGATTGTAAATCATGAAGCTATCAAAAAAGCCAGGTCAAATTCAATATAATGCGTCAAGTTTGAAAACCCACTGCAAAACTGAAAAACCTGAGCAGGACTATACTCCCCAGCGCCCTCTGTACCATTATCACAGAGAGTCTCATCACACCATTTGTCAAAGTCAGGCTTGGATCCTTCCCACTAATCCTTTATAGGCTTTGTCAGGACTACAGGGTTAGAGCTGGGTATCAACAAACAGTTCAGTTTTCTATGGAAATCAACAAATGTCAACTTTTTTTCCTACAAGCCAAGTCACCCAATGTGACTACAGCGCATACGAATGGCTGGAAAAATGGTTAAGTTTATCTCTGGAGAGAAGCAGTCTACGCTTCGCGGCACCTTGTGCTTGTTGTGGCTCAACAGAAGAGTGCGAGTCAGACCAGTCTCCCTAGTCACTCAGTCACCTCAGGGCTGCTCCTCTGTCCTGCCTTTTAACTGAAAAGTGCAAGATGAAACTGGGACTAAATCATCCACAAAACAAAGTTCAAGCTCCCCAAAAATTTATTTAGAGACAGAGTTGTACACACTCTTATACCTCTCATACACACAATTTACACCTTATGCAGAAAGCTTTAGTCTTGGTGAGTGCCGCTTTCCAATGACAATGCTCCAAAATGTAATTTAATAATTCCATTGGTATCCTTTGGGAATAATGACCACTATTGAGCCTTCTTGTTTGGCTGCATTTTCTCTTTTTTTTTTTTTGGTAGCTTCCATTTCTATTGTGTTTTATTAGTATCCTGCTCTTTGCCAAGTCTGTCTATTACCTGCTCATTAGAACTTCTGTGGCAGAAAAAAATTCTGCAAGAAACTAATTCTAGTATCTTTCAATTTATTTTCAGGCTGAGTGAGTCTATAAGCTCACATTATTATTAAGATGAGCTTGCAGTGATGTGCTCAATAGACTCCGAATCTTGTTCTATTAAGGCAAAGGGAAATTCATCTATATAGTTTCAACTTTATACTTGGAAGGCTGAACAAAAAATAAGCAATTCTAGATCCTCAAAGAAGCTTGCCTCCACTGGGGTTTGAAGTGACTAGCAGGTCAATGGACAAAACAACTCAGAGAGTTTCTTTTGTAGTCATACAGCAGGGATATATGGCAACTAGCAATACAAGCTTGTTCTAAAGACTCTTGCAATGGAAAGCCACTTCAGAATTCTCCAAAGCCACGTTAAAATTTTCCATGAGTAGGCTTACATGTGCTCTTAGTTAATATTGCTAATAAAATCTACTGAGCAGCTCAGAGAGTTAAACCTACAGCAAGCTCCAGCAACACAAGAGTTTTTATGTGCAATTTGAGGGCTGAGCTCCCTACAGAACGATTGTAGAGCTCTTACCCATTGGTAACATCTTATAGAAGCTGCAATGTTAAGTAAATTACAAGAGATTACATGAGAAAGGCCTTTCATCAGTTAGCAGCTGGGCCTCCAAGCTATCCAAAACAGGACTTATTACTTGTCTCCACTTTCTTTAAAAATCATATTAAAGTTATTTACTAACACTTAAAAAAAAAAAGAAAATTAATAAAGAAACAAACCTCAGAGTTTAGATAATCCTAGCTAAAAGGTTTACAGCATGCACATTTTCCCCAATTTATTATTAAAACAGCAGAAAATTAAGCAATGTCTCATCTACAACTTCCAATTAAATTTTAAGCACTCTGAGGCTTTTAATATAAATGGCAATTTTATTGCTGGCATTAGAGCTGTAGTCATCCTAATCTTCAAAAATGCCTACCACTTTCTGGGCAGTTCTGTGAAATATGTGCACATTATTAACCACAGGACAGGTCATCTCAGACACAGAGCAATTAACAGACTGTTGCAGAACCATGTGTTCTCTTCGGGTACCAAACTTTAAAGCCACAGGCCAACAGAGCCTCAGGATTTAGAGAAACAGACTAAGGTGCTGCCCATCTACCCCCACCATAGCAAGGTGGCCTTAACTCCCTCCTTCTCCTGCATTTATTTTACTTACACCATCTCCTGAGGCAGGAATAGCGAGCTAGTGTCCAGCAGGCAGTACCACCACAGTCAGCCTTGACCGCCAGGAGGTTCTCATTTCCCCAAAAGTCATAACAGCTCAGAAGCATCTTGTCAGGCCAAGATCTTGTCAAGCCTGTATAAAGGGAGCCTGGCTCCACCCTAGACACACCTTAATGAGAAGATCATCTGCCTTATTACAGAAACCACCAAACAAAACCAGGTGTTTAGGACTCACACTGTCTTGAGAGAGAAAACTCCTCCTAAGTGTTAGCTTATCACTGGGTATTAAACCAATTTCACAGAAGACTAGCAGCATCTTGCTAGGTCTAGGAATATAAACTGTCATCTGTTCAGTCCATTTATAAAATGTGTGAAGGCAGCAGGAAGCCTAAAGATTCATGAGGACTTCCTGGAGAGAAACATCTACTGCTTTCTTTCTCATTTCCTTCAGCCCTTGATTTTGGTCTCGTCTTTTCAGTCCTTTCTCCCCTTTTCTGTATGCCCCCTGTACTGCAGGACCATCAATCACCCTGTGAACTCCATGTTATACACTGAGGGAACTTCTGTGCCAATGTCCAGCAGCACCACAGCTGTGTGCCTATTCTGACATTTTACAACAGTTGATCTAATCTAGGAACAAGGGGAAAGGAAAACATGAGGGGCACTGAGGAAAGTAGGGGCCACCCTTGACTCTAAATACCTGTAATCAGTTTAGTTTGATGAAATGGTGCTAGGCCTGCAGATAGAGCTGCATGGCAGGAGGATGGCAAGGACTTCAGGAGACCCACTGAGAAAGTGGGGTCCAGTTTGTACAGATGTCTTTTATATAGTCTCATAGACTTATAGTGCTTGATCATCTCCTAATCATTTATCTGTTTCTGTGGGATAACTGCTATTGCCCCATTTCAAAGGCTGGCAGATGACGTAGAACATAATAGCTCAGCGAAACATGAATCCATGTCCCATAATTCCCACACTGCAATCTCAAACACAGAACCACCTCTGAGTCACGCTTCTGCTTTTCTCTATGTGGTTAGAATTTCACCTCTGAATTACACAGAAATATTGGTCTGAATGCAGTGCAGCATGCCACAAGGCATATCCAGAGCCTTCAGAGAGGAATGCATCACAAGCCATCATGGATCACTAATTCAGGAAGAAGCTTTTGGTACTACGAAGATCCCCCAACTCACTCTCTTCTGACACAATGCACAATGGCATTCTCTCAGAAGAAAGCCAAGCCCTTGGCCTGAGAGCACAAGGGCTTTCCAGTGTAGCTTCAGACTTGGAAGCAGGGACAGAATGTGCTTTTAACTCATCTACAGCTGTCATCTGATTCTTTCCCACCTTGGTTTCCAAAGTTCTCCAGCACACTGGCAGGAGAAAAAAAAAAAAGCCTGATAATATGTAAAATACAAGATACATACAAAAAGGATAGAATAACATACCTCATGTTGTCGACATGATACAGCCCTTGGCCAGAGACCTGTGAATGGATTTGACATTTCGAGCAATTTGCTCATAACAAAAGAAATGACAGACAGAAATGCCAGAGTGGGTCCAGTAAACATGGTGAAGGGCCAAGGCTGAGGGGACCAGTAACAACTGGAGAAAAATAGAGGCAAGTCATTTTGCCTTTCAGAAGGCAGATAAGCAGGAAAAAGAGGAAGATGAGAAAGAAAGGGGGAAGTCCTTCCCTGAGCATGCTAAGATGCTTCATGAATGGATGCATATTTGCTGCACTGCAGATACACTTACACGTAATAAACCTGAATTCATTAATACTAAATATTTACGCTCAGCTTGTAACCGGTCCAAAAAAGCAATTATGATACATCATGTTGACGGAGAGTATAAAGCTATTAAAACTTGGATCACTCACACAATATACTGTGTCAATGAACAGTCAACAATAACATCCCTAGTACAGTATATTTAAATGGGGCCAGTCCAATGCTTTCTAATAAAGCAATGCAAAATCTATGTTTTGCTGTGACACCTCTCCTGCAATGGGATCCCTTTAACTGAAAATACGCTACAGTGAAAGGCATGAGTAAGATTTCAGTTGCCCATTAAATTTAGCATGGTTTATCTGGTAAACTCAGAGGGAGCTCTTGGGACTGTACTTCGGTTGCAATATTTTCCCAGCAGCCTAACATGTTATAGGTGTCATTCATGGAGGACTTAAAACATAGAGATAGCAAGATAGGTGCAAGAGCACCTTTAACCTAATGATGGCCAGTGAAGAAAAGCCACACAAGGAAGGACTCTGCAGTGTCCATCCTCAGCCTGTTTCCAGTCCACTTGAATCTCTTTGAGAAAGAAACAAACAACAGCAATTCCTTGACTGGAAATGATAAGCAGAGCTGCTAAAAGTCAGACCTCAAGACACGACAGTCATATTCAATTCTCTTCTATCTTTCACAAATAACAGTCTTAAGAGGTTAACCAAGTGGTCTTTTAAAAGGCAACATGTTTCCTGTGGAAGATGTTGTCCACAGAAGTGCTACTGGATATGGCTTTCAGCTCTTATAACACACCAGCCTTGGAATTAAAGTCTGGTGAAGCGGAGACAGTAAAAGGTTTTGAAGTTACCAATTGCTACTTACAAAATATATAGCCTAAAACACAGTCCAAATACACTGTGGGGAAATAGAAATAAAAGCTGATGACAGACAGGTTTTAGGGGAAGTAGCTGTCCAGTTTGGCACTGGCATGGGCATCCCTGCATTCCATTTACTCTTCTCTTTGGATAACCCTGTATATAAACACATGGTGCCACTGGTAAAACATCAGCTGCCAAGATAAATGGTTAAAGACATAGTATTAAATCAGCCATTTCCAGGGCCCAGATCCAAACGCACTAATGCTTTCATGAAGATTCAAACTGGCAATATTCCATATAGGAGGACATTTGTTCTCTCTCTGGACTGGATATAAAACCCATCTGTTGAAGACAACAAACTCTCTTCTACTCTTAACTCCACTTCTGAATAAAGGCTTAAAGCCACATTTGCCTTCTGTGTATCTCCAGCACCACCAAAATGACCATAAGTACAACAAAATTCCAATGACGCTATACGGGTAGATGTTGTAATGCTCAGGTCCAACTCAGATACAAGAATTTTGTAAAACCCACTGATGGTACAGGAGCATGTAACACATTTCATTTATACCAGGATCAAATATAATTAGCTACTGCATTTTGAAACAGGCCCACCTTTGCATATAACTTGATCAAAGTCTTGAGTTCACAAACAGACCCAAAGTTTGGATCTAGATCTGCTGATGTGGCTCTCATTGCTGGCACAGCAATGGTATATGTCAAAATTTCCCTTTGTGAGGAGTAGGGAAATGATGCCAGTATGTTAGATACCTTATCATGCAACTGCTGACTTTCTTGTGTTGAATTTCATTCCGTCACAAAACTCTCATCTACAGCAAGGAGCTTTCCAAAACAAAACCTGCCATTCTATTACAGAAAGATGATCTGATTATTTAAGTTGAACAACATGTAAAACAAGTTGAAACTACTTCAGAAGACTCAGACTATGGTCATTTCCTTGAATTTTAGTTTTGCCATTTTGTTTATTCTTGAGGCTGAGCCTGAGAACTTAAATTCATGCTTAGATCAAATAGTATGTTGCTTCTTCAGGCAACCACGCACTGTAAATGCCATTGTGTGCATAAGTCAATAAAGATGTCTTAGGCATTTGTCTGCTTGATTCCTGTGCACTAAGATGCTTACAGGATGGCCAAAGTCAAACAAATAATTGTTTTCTGTGGTAGGAATAAAAGTCTGATCATTGAAATGGATGTTCTTTTTCACTTTAAAAACATGGGACAGGAATGTTATACTACTAGAGAAAAAATACAAAGTGTGAGTATTTCAGTTATACAAACAAAAATCCAAGTTCCAGTTTACTTAAATACAGGGAAGGGAAGTATTAAACAAAATGTTAAAATTAACATCTACATTCTCTCCCGGGTAATTTGCTTAATCACTATAAAGAAATTCCTCTAATTCTGTGTAGGTCATCTTGTGTAATAAATGAAGAATCTTACCCTGTAGATTCCTATACATATAAACAGATTATTTGCAAAACCAAGACTTCTACTAGTATGTGTTTATGCCTCTTATAATGTGTGAAAGATGGTTCAAGAAATTCAGTCTTAAAAGCAATTCGTTTTTGCTATACATACTTGCCATGTTGAGAGGGAAAGTTTTTGGATAACAACCATGTTTTAAACATAGCTTTCTACAGCTTAAAAATAGAACTAAGGCTTGATAAGCTGTGTTTTTGTAATTTCTACAGAGAAAACTACTTTCTAGAAGCATGATATAAAATATTACTTAGCAGAAACAACAAGCAACTGTCTATATTCCCAACCCTTTATAAAATACTTTTGTGCACGATACATAAAAAGAAGCACTTAGTATTAACATTGTGCATTGGTAGAATTGACGGTCCTAGGATATGGTGTAAAACGTATCAAAAGCAACAGCCCTTATAACCTTTTATTCATCAGTTTCATCTCAGAGAAGAGTCATAGAAACATGTTAGAAGAACATTCTTCACTGTTTTTTGTCTAAGTCAGGTAATCCTCATCGTTTCAGTTTTTCCTCATGCGGTTGTTCAGCTGGAGTTACCTTGTCAACAAAGTGTCATAATATTTCTTCAACGTAAAGATACTTTCTAGATGTGTTATTTTTGGATAAATTAAAGCACAACAAGCCATTCCAGTGCCTTGGAAAAACTGTAAGTAGCTTAAACCTGCCTAAATATTGATTTAACTGCTGGAGCAAAATAACTCTTTTTGTTACCACTAAAGAAGGATTTAAAATACTTACTAAATATGTATGATCTACTGGATAAAAATAACTGTGAAGAAACACTTTACATATTTTATAACTTTACAGAAAAAACTTTTGAAAAGTTCAGTAGTTTATTACATGTTTATAACTGAACTACACCTAGAGACTCAATTTAAACTTATATCATATGAGAAGGAATTAAGACTACTGTCCTTTCCAAAGTCTGTACTGTACCTTTAGATCTATGAACAGTCACCAGTTTTCTTGGATACAGCAATACATGATATGAGCTTATCTTTTGCCCAGTCTAAAGTCCTCATGCAGCCCAGCTGCTCTGTCAGGAAGTCCCAGGGGTGGAGACATGACCCACTTTAAGGGATGGATCTTCTCATGAAACAGGAGCTTCCTGTTAGGAGATCAGGACTTCTCCTCAAACCAATCTTGTGGGGAATGATGTGTCTAGTTACTGACTTTTCAAACACTAGAACAATTCCCCTGTCCTTCATAAAGTATCTCGTCCTGACCGGTGTATAACCTTAGGTAATTAGGTAGATTTCTAGATGGCAAATACCCAAGATTAGTCTTTAATCTCAAGGGAAAGAACAGTGACAGAGCCTTTAACAGATTTTCAGGTAATTCACAGAGACATTACATTCCTCATTACAGTCATCTTAAATGCAGCAGAATTGAGTGAGTTGGAGTTTCTGGAACGAGATAAGGTACAACCTAAAGCACGCTGAACAGCCCTTTTCTAGGCATCTCCCAGTTCCTACTCAACGTCCTCAGACAGGTGATAAGTACAATCTCTCCATTTATTGGATCATATTTCACCAAACACCAATGTATGTGTCATTATACATCCTACACACTTCCTAGATGGTCTCTCCAGATTGTGCTAATGGGGTTGCAGCAGGACAGAACCAGGCTTAAGTCCCCATAAAGTTCCCTCAGGACAGCAAGGGAGGCTGGCATCACAGGAAAACAGTTTCATCTGGGTATTCATTCACAACTTATATTTCTGCAGAAGACCTTTCTAATTTAATCTTCAGCTAAACAGCAAAGCAGTTTCTGTTCTTACCTGACCTGAGATCCTGGAGCAAGCAAATCCCTATGTAAATGTCTGAGGTAGTTCACCCTGATCTGGGATCAGTTCAGGCCCGGCTCAATTTAGAGCTGAACATTAGAGAATACTCCCAGACAGCAAGATCCTAAGTGGCATGCTCATAACAGAAACCTAATATGTTACAGAACTAGACCAGCCCAGTTAAAGTCACTATTATTTTTGTTCTACTGCAATTGCCCTTTAAAGGTCCCACATGGGGATCCAACACTCATCCTATTAACCATAAAAATGCGAAAACCCAGAGCTAGTAACAAACCAAGGAAAGCAGCTACTGATAACGCCAAATTCTGAATAAAAAAAAATCCTCAAAATAAATTGTTTATGAACTATCTAACAGCTCAAGAATTAGCTACAGAATTATAAAGTTATAACAAATTTATAAAATATGAATGAAATCAGTAAGCTCCCTTAAGCAATTTATAAAGGAGAAAAATAACAAGTCAATTATTTGTTGTAAAAAAAGTCTTCTACTCTGTCTTTTACTCAAGCAGCTGCAAAAAAACCCAGTTTGCAACCATGTTGTTTTGACTTGACATAACTCCATTTGAATTTAACTCTTAACAAAAGGCAGTTATGATTTTTGAAGTACAATTTCATTTCAGAAAAATGAAGAATATATACTTTTTTGTCTTTATGTTTACAAAGCAGAGAGCATAGGCCCTAGAGAGAATAGCCTACAGAATATAAAACCTGGACTGAGGAAATTGCGCAAGTGCCTCTGGAGGTCCCGGTCAGATAACCAGGAGCCAGTAAGAGACAACTCAGGATTCAAAAGTTCCTGCTTATCGAGGATGACATCCTACAAGTTCACTAAATGTGACCTATTTCAAAGTTCAATGAGAACTGGACACAAATCTAAACTTTGTCTCAATTGTGAAGACACGGAGTAAAATGATAAATCCAAACCCATTTCACGTCTGGTTAAATCTAGACTTTGGGCCTAACCGTCAAAACTCTTGGGACAGAAGTACAATGTTGACGCAACATTACAGGATTGAGTGTTTTGATGAATATGGAGATCGGGAAAAAGGATCGGGAACAGCTGAGGAATTGCATCAAGAAGTAGTTAAGCTTCACTTAAAAAGATAGATAATTGCTTTCAAAGGGAAAAAGAATGGTAAAATGAACTATGTGGGGAAACCGCAGGCGACCTGAATAACTTTTAACAGGCGTGACTCAGCATCACCCATTGTGCAGATCAGCTCTAATGCTTCAGCCATATGAATTGAAAAATTCCAGCCAATATGAAGAGGAATCAGTCAATTACCTACACATGCTTGTATGTAAAATAGATATGAGTATGTAGTTATTTTTCAGACCTATACTTGAATTCCATAGCTGCTAAAATTTCTATGCTTTAGGTAGGCAGTAGGAAACATGTGGTCTGATTTTACTTAATCAAACAATTTAAAGTTTGAACAGCTTTCTTATTTAGCTAATAGCATATAATAACCATTAAGAACAAGCCATAAAGTTATCATCTTATTTGCCTGAATACTGTACTAGAGTCAATGAAAGCATCCCAGATTAACACAGTCACTGGGAGGAAGATAATATCCACAGTGTATAAACATTAAGAAGACCCTAATTAGAATCAAGTATTTTTGACAATTTTATTTCCAGCTAATTAGGACTGATGTTTTAGTACTAGGACCTGACTGCACTGTATTCCGCAATAAAGAATGATTCATATCTACATTCAAATAAATAATTCATCAAAGAAAGATGCAGAGAAGTTTTTTTGTTTATAGTGCTGTCAAAAGAAATATTTGGGGAAAAAATGTTAATCGTTGTACAATTTTAACAGGTTGAGGACTGGTCTTAGTGCTATTTACAGGGAATCAGCAAGCCACCCTGCAGACTCAGGGTAATTAGTCACCAGAGCAGGTTTCTTGCAACTGGGACATGTAAGGGCCAATTGCTAGTGTGCCTACACATTCCCACAATGGTAAGAAGAGGGATGGCTCTCCATGTACACCTGGGAAACTGCAGCTACAAGAGCATTATTAACTGATATCTCATGTGGCTTCCTTTCTCTAGACCTTGAAGGGACTACAGAGGCTGGCAGGCTGCTGCCAGTAAGAGGGAGAGCCCTTCCCTATATCCTGTGGAGGAGCACGGCTATGTGCTTGCATAACCCAGCATCCAAAACCAGAGCCAAGTTCCACAACTGTGCTCCACTCCGGGGCTCCTGCCACGCTCCTGTGCAGGGTAAATAGCTACCAGAATATCACGTACCTGCTGCATGAATGCAAACGTACACCAAATCTGCAGGTACTAACCCAAGAGAATGGGATCACTGCACTTGAAAATATGCATTGCCATGAATAAAATCTGTACACATGCAAAACTGGAAAGGTTGCACGCACAAGCCTCAATATTTAATGCAGAATCTGTACATGAAGTGACCTGGAAATACATTAACCAAGAGAGAGAGGTTTTACATTCAAAACCCAGAAATATATTGACAGTAGTAAGCAGAGAAACCTGAAGCACTTTTATGACTCTTGTGCACAAAACAGTTACTTTATCCAAGGTGATTTTAAGAAAGAAATGATCCATAGGTACAAATGCTATCAGAAGTGCATAGAGAATACGTAACAGAACATCCGGTCTAAGGTGGCTGCGAAAGAGAGGACGCTCACGAAGTCACAGGCCATTCAAAATCTGGAAAACCTCCATTCATCTGTGTGCTTCATCACACAATGCCTGAACAGCCCGGCTCTATCATTTATATTATCCTTTACAGAAGTCTTCTCCCTTTGGAGGCTCTCGTTGTCCCACAGCAAGCGCGCAGGCAGTTCAAACATGTAGCTCTGGCGATTCAAGCAATGGGACTAAAATGGGATGAACCTAGGTTTTAGCCCTGTTTCACAACCACACTGTTGAGATCAGGAACACTGTGGATCAGAAGGTGCAGAGATCCTATAGCAACAAGCAACACATAGGTACTTAAGACATACTGAGGAGAAGTGGTGCATTACAACTATCATGTATTCAGTATGTTAATAAAAATCAGTTTAACTATGTAACTAGCAGCAACTGCAAAACAGAACCGTATTTTTACTCCAAATTTCTATCACTGTGTATAAAACATCTCAATGAGCACAAATAATTTTAGTGCCCTAGTTTGCTCCTCTGTAAGTGGTAAAGCATTGATTTCAGCCAGTGACAATCCTATACACACGTACCTTGCAGACAATGTTTCTCTTCCCTTGGCTCAGCCCTGCTTTGAGCCAGATTCTCAGCTGGTGTCAGGTAGCAAAACATCACAAGACTAAAGGAATGACTCTGACTTATGGCAACTAAGGATCTCTGCTTTGTTAAGTATGAGGAGGAGGGAGAAGTAAAAATTTGTTAGTGCAGTTACTTTAAAAGGCTAATTATAATTTTATTAGAAGAAAAGCTTCAGCAGTTTCAGTTATTTACACTTTAACAATCATGACATGAATTAAATTTACACATATTTTTCCCAAAATAATTAATGCTATAAATAATAAAAATTGAGTGTTGATTATTTATTTATAAATAATAAAAATGAACTGAGTGCTGAAGACAGTCTGGAGTAGACTGGAGGTATTTTCCATTCGGTGAAGCTTTTATTACTACTACTTTGATGACCTGAGCTTAGATATTCTGCTTCATTTTACCATATGTCACTTTTATTCTGCCCTTCCAGATACATGTGAGGGAAGGAGTGGGACTGATGTGTATTGGAAAAGTTAACTCAGTCAATTAATTAAAGCCTTTATTTTTACATAGCTAACATTCATGAAGTGGGAAATAAGAAATTAATTCTAAATCAATAGTGAAGAATCAACACCATTAATTAGACCTTTAATAATGAGTGACAGTAATAACCCCAGAGAATAAACTCCATTTTAACTGTGGTAAATAAAACCTGATGCAAGAGACTTGTGGTTTTGGTTCACTAGCAGAGATTCATGTACCTCACCTTGTACCCCACCTGAGGACAGTGAAGTCCTTGCTGAAGCCTCAAAGCACTGGATTTGCATGCAGTGATACTGTTGGATGGAAGCATTCAGCACCAGTCCTTACTCCCAGGGAGCTGACACGAGTATCGAGACTGATTTCACACCAGTTTAACACATCAGTAACATTTCAGTAGTATAATTCAAACTCTGAAACTATGCCCTGACTTGCACTGATAGCTGGACAAGGTGAAATATCAGCCCAAAAGAACAACTCCAGAAGCAAGGCAGCTATTGCCTGGAGACAGAAACATGTACCTCACATATACCCATTCTCCACAGAAAGAAGCATTTCAGTCCATTCATCCATAACAAGCAAACCCACAAATAGAAGAAATGAAGCATTCTCCTTTGTGCTTGGATCCACAGTATAATGGGCTAAGATCCATCCTGCCTGCCACAGGTATATTAGCGAGCAGATCTTACTGCCTCATGGGAAGAAGGAAAGGGCGGATAAGACAGCCCTATTGCACCAACACCTGCCTGCTGCACACCAGCAGGATGGGAAGGGCTGGGGCACAGGAGGACTGGAGCCAAGAAATGAATTGGTTCTCAGCTACCCAGCCAGCTACAACTACTCCTCCCTCCCTTCCTTCCTTCCTTATTTCTGCAGCTGTGATAGTAAGCTGCTATCCCAGCCTTGTGCTTTTGATAACTACATCATGGGCTGGGAGTAAAGGAAAGGCCCCTCTGCCCTGTGGCTGTAGTTCCTCACTCAAGCACAGCCTTTTCCCAGGTGGCTCCTGGCCTACAGCAGCCTTCTCCCCTAGCAGTGCTGCCAAAAAGCAGCCTAATCCCTGAAGGGAAGCAGAGCTTGCAAACCCCAGTTCTGAAGAGAAGACATATTTATTTGAAGCAGGCTCCAAATGCAGCAGAGTTTCATCCTTTTTCACAAAAACCAGTCAGTCAATCAGTCTTCAAAACTGACTGGGCCTGACCTTACAGATTCTGCCTGCTTGTAATTTTATAAAGCAGCCACGGCAGCTCCTCATTTGCGAACGTTAGCAATTACATCTCACACAGACATAAAATGTAGGTATGTGGGCTTAACTAGATCTGAAAACATTTAAAGTCAATTTTCCTTAGAGAAAACTCATGCTCTAAAACCATGCTTCAGACACTTGCTTGGACACGTCCTTTGTGCTAAAATTTATCCAGATTGCACTGTGGTGAAAATCTTGAAGGAGAGCAAAGGTATCAAGCGAGCAAGTTTCAATTCCAAATGCACCACTGATGTCTATATTTCTGTGATCCCTCGACACATTTCCTTAACCAGCCAGCTGGGATTGCAGCCAGGCCAGTAACATTTGGTTCCAGGCTAGAAGAAAAGCTATTCGCACATTCAGCCCTCCACTGTAGATCAGCAACACTAATAGTTACCATTATGTTATATATAAAAATTAACTAGAGCTCAAACATAAACTAGATTTTACAAGATGCTTTCATGAAACAATACTGCAAGTGAGTCTGAAACCGAGTAAAACGCTGTCAACCTGTCTCATTTGAGTTGCCTTTTATAGTTCTATACTGTCAGTCTACCATCATTTGCAGCAATAGGAAAGATATTTTTAAACACCTTTGATCAGGCTTCCTTTATGGAAACAGCTGAAAATAAGGAGTGTCTGATGCAATGTCAACTTGTCCCCTCTCCTACCATTCGCACTGATTCCAGAGAAGTTAATTCCTCTGCTGATGGCAGAAACCCTGTAGCTTCAAAGTATGTGGCACTACACAAGTTTGCATGCTTGAAAATTTGGCTCAGTAAAGATTTATCTACCATACCAAAATGTGGTCCTGGATAGCAATTTGCTTCCTCCAGCTAAATGAAAAATCCAAAGTTAAATGTGTTTAAAACAGTAAACCAGAAAGTCTATTTTCTTCTTGAACAGACCCCATGTGGAAACACTAGAAGTCTGAATCTTCATAAGCAGATTAACTTTGGCATCTCCCACCATGAAGCAGGAATATTTAAATCTAAAAATAGCATGCTAAAGCTGTTTTAAGTTGGATAATTCAGCTGGAGGTGGCTCTCATTTCATCTAGCTCTACCTAATTTGCTACAGCTAAAACCTATTTGAGACATGCTGAGCAAAAGGGACAAGCAAAGTATCCCCCTTGTCTGTAGCTTAAAACTCCACATTATATCTTGCAAGTCATTGCACTGCAACCTGTCCTATATTTAAAAGGTCACATTTGACCAAGCTATCATTAATCACACATCTGCACAATTTAATCAATTGGTAGAGAGATTATATTTAGTAGCTTCCTGCAGCAGCATGCAAAAATCATTTTGCCCTAATTCAGTTTCTTTCCAGAAAAGCCAAGGCAGTTTACAGCAGAAAGGCGAAAAGCTAATGCTCATCTGTTAGATGAGACAAACATAAGAGATGCCTTTTCTTTTTGCTTTCCTACTTAAAGATCAAGAAGAATATACACCAGTATGGCGAGGTCGTTGTTTAATTATACAACAGCTATGGAGAGATAACAATCTCTTTGAAGTGCTTTAACTTCTGTGCCACTTTCTCAAGTGAAAAAGGAAGAAAGATACTCATCACTTTGAACGCTGCCAGCTTACATCCGGGGGAGGAGACTAGGGGGAAGAATGTCACATTGAGGAGGATATATATTCAAATTGATTAATAAATGTAAACACATCATTAGATTAAATAGCAGGTTAGTCTCTTGACAGCTAGGTTGTCAGGAGTAGAGAAAAGAAAGGAAGATCACAAACCCCCAAACAAACAGCAGCTAAAATGCTAGAGTTAGCTTGGAGCTTGATGCTGTTTCTGAGCAGGTGAGAATCCTTCCGTCAACTGGATGCAGCAGGAGCTAGCCCTGGGTTGTTTTCTGTAATTCTTTGCATCAGTGTTAATTAACCAATTCTTACTTTATTCAGCTTATGCACAATTAGAATCTGCTATTTAGCCACATGGTGATTACTTCGTCCATCTCCAGGATTAGGACACAAGGGATTTCTTGTTTTACAGAGGATGTTCTGGCCTGGGATAGGTAGATGGGTACACCCTTCTGCTAGGTACAGAATAATTACCTTTTCAGCTATGCAAATATTTAGTAGTCGGGGGTTGGGGTGGGGGGGGGGTATTCTGCAAGTGTCTTGAACTGATCAAATCTGGCAAAACAACAAAAAAGGATACATTTTAGAAGGATAACTTCTTGAACAGGGAAAGCAGAGTGCACTGATGGCATTAAGTTCTTTAGAAATGTGTATTCTGAATAGGCAAACAATAAAACCATTACAACAAGCTATAAACTTTAAAAAGAACTTTTAGAAAAGAAAGAAAATCTAGAGCAAGAACATGAAGAAGAAATTAATTCTATTGTCCCTGTTATTTATTAGGGATCAAAAATCTCCAGCTATGAATTCCTCAATTCAAAAACTCATATTTTTTTGGACATAAGGATAGCTAAATTGAGTAAAAGCAATCAAAGTGTTACCAATCAAATTACACAGCTGCTCAGTACCCAGTAAAGCAGAGGGAGAAGGGAAAGATGGTCATTAAAGCACAATATGCGACAGGACATAAAAAGTGATACCTTTTCTTGAGGTCTCCGGATCTGATCAAGTAATTTTTAGCTACTTGCTTACAGAATTTTTCTCCCTTGCTATACATTTATATCTTAAGCATTTATTTAATTTTATATACAAAATAAATGCCTATACATGTTTTTAAATGAAATGTTGCATAATTAAATAAACCAAGGTTTTTTATTAAATAGTGTATCATTTCTATGTGCCATATGACACACATGGTTTGATTATCACAGCAATAACTTATATTTATCTCTGTGTACTTGCAAATGCTCCCTAGATACCAATAAAAGAGCATATGGCATAATGGCATCTCTTCAACTGTAACCATTATTAGTGGTACATATTAAAGTATTGAAAGTGAACTAAGGGCTTGTAAAAGAAAAGCCTTTTAATACAGATGCTTGGTTTTGGTTTTAGTTTTTTGTTTGTTTGTTTCAAACACATGAGTACTACAAAAGATGGTACCTTATTCATCATCTTACAGAGAGGGTGCAGCAAATCTGGCCTAAGAAGTTCTGCCTCCCCTTTTCTTTCACAGCTCAGAAGTCTTTCAGTCACAGTAATTCAGTTTGGGTTAAACACAACTCTTTCATTTGTAAGCATGACTCAAATTTCTTCTCAGTAAACACACTGCTCCAAGTGTGCTCTGTTCCTACCTTGGAAGGCTTACTTTAAGATGTGAGCAAATTTTTCTTGTAACTATCTGACCTGACTCCTGCAGACCAACTGATTGCATCATATTTGGAAAACAGCTTTGTTTCTGTGGTTCAGACACTAGCAAAGCTTAAAAGAACATCTAATAGGCAGTGAAATTTGAATCCAGAATCAGATCTTCAGTTAAATTTTCCCAAATTTTGAGAGCTGCCTGGATCCAGGGAATTACAAATAAAGGCCAAACACCAGGATTTAGTGACTAAACTTACATATTGGATTATGTTTTTCATTTGGAAACTGGGTTAATGTCCAATGATGGCAATGGGGATGCTCATTTCCACTCTCCCTCCCAGGGAAGAACCAGTGGGTGTAAATAAGGAAACTATTTCAAAACAAACCTGCAAAACTTGCTGTCTGATGCAATGATAACAGGTCAACATGCTGTGTCTGACACCAAGTAGGCATTATCATCACAAAATTACACCTTCACAGGGTAGCTGAAAGCCTCCTAAACTTCCTCCTAATAGCTCAGAGGCATCCATAGGTCAGATAACTCCTGAATTAGTTATCCAGACTCTCCTCTCAACATTACAAATACTACATAGAAACTAGAGACACTGGCTGAGGAATGCAACTTGAACAACATCGCACATCTCATGGGAATTCTGGGCTGTATCCTTTCTCTCTGATTTAATTCTAGTGTTCAAATGCAATCTCAAATAGCCAGCGCCTCAAGTTTTCTCACAAGCTGTACTCAGTGTCCAGGCCTTCAGAAATGCCATTTTAGTATGATGTATGAGGCTGTTTTTAATCTTCCTGAGCCCTTCCGGATGGTGCAGGTCTACAAATATCAGACAACCTTAATACTTACAGCTTTCCAAACAGGAATAATTAGGATGGGTGTGACTTTTTCAATGAAGATGATGTATATTAGAAATTCCTGGACTCTACCACATGTACCTATGTGTAGATACAAAAAAGAGGGAGTTTGCTTATCCCTCTAGATGTCTGGTGCAGAAGACATCTAATGCACGCAATAACAAAAAACATGGGGACATTAAACATACAGATGTAAGTACCAGTTTTATACCATATTGTACTTCCTTTGTCAATAAAACAGCTAGAACACCTCACTTTGAAACATACCAGGCTGTTAACCCAAATTACTGATAAAAAGGTCTGTTGCCTCAAAACTTGCATCTCAACAGCTGCTTAAGGAGTACTTTATGAAATCCTTTTTGCAAGTCTACTTTCTCTAATGAAAAACTGGAAACTTCTTTCCAGTTGTTTTCCTACAGGCTAATGGAATTAAATGGCTTCTGAACTTTGGTCTGCCTCAGATTCCTCAATTAAGGAATGGTATCTTCATTTCATTTTGAGGTTTTCCATTATTAAAAACAAGCATGGCAAGACATAAAGGGAAGAAACCAGAGACTCCTAAAATGATCAGTAGCCTCTGAGCCAGCAGCTTTCAGTTTAAGATGAAGAAAAAGGTCTAAAGAAGCACTACTCAGGAGGTACAGAGGACACACCACACCACTGCTGAAGATGTTGAAAGGATCTGAAAATGGGTAGGGCACTCTAATGCTGCTGACTCCAGAATCCCTCACATGCCACCATGGCCCCATCACAGGTACAGCATGGCCACAATTAGATATTAGTCCCTTCTGGAAGTCGTTCATAATCTGAATATAGGAAGCAAGCAAAGGAGGGAGAAATAAAGGAAAACAGGTCTAATAATTTTTTTTAAGGTTGTATTTCTTAACAGTGGCAGAGACAGAAGAAAACCCTTCTCTCCCAAGCCCTACTTTGCCTGATAGAATGCTGCTTACAGTAGAGGAGATCAAACAAGGGTCTCTCCAACAGGATACTCCCCCCACTTTAACCTCTTGTCTTATTTAAGAGGAGCTGAGGATTCCTTTACATCAGCTCAAGCCCTCTGACTGGAGAGGTCTGATGGGGCTTTGAGCAGCCTGATCTAGTGGAAGGTGTCCCTGCCCCAGGGGGGATAGAACTAGATGATTTTTAAGGTCTCTCCCACCACAAACCACTCTATGATTCTATAATAATTTCCAGGAGATCTTTTTTATTATTATTTATCTCCCTGTTACCATCTCCTACTTCTCATCTCTTCTTCCTTCCACAGTACCCTATTTTCCTGCAAAAAATTCTGCTGGGAGATGGTGGTGTAGCAGGAGAGGGACAGTTTGGCATAAAAACATTTCCTGAGAAAAATCCTGTGCAGAACTGGGTGACACTGGGAGTTTGATTTACAATTCTTCAGCAGAACTAGACACAACTGAACCATGATTTTGTGGGTTTCTGCTTGACAACATAAGCAGCTACAGACCCACCAATGCTCATGTGTTAAAAGCAGCAATGGTAAAGCATAACATAAATATAATGTATTTCATACAGAAAAGGTATTCCATTTGCTTTGGGAATGTTATTCACTAGCCTCTGACTTAAAAGTTTATACAGGAAGAAAAGAAAATCAAACACCATGGTCACACACCAAGGATAACAAACAAAACAACTCATGGGTACTCTATAGGCTGAAATTTGTTTGCACAAATTATTCAGTGAGCACTTATGAATAATGAATGCATTGTGGAAGTCACAATCAGCTTATGAATGATTTATGAACTGAAATATGGGCTGAATTTGTCAGATAACCTTATTTTCCACAAATCACTCAACCATCTCTTACATTAAATGGTACCAACTGGTTTCCAAATAGCTCTACCTGCAAAATATAATCTCTGCTTTCTGTGGCAGAAGAGCTTTTTAAGCAAAATTTCTGGAGATCTCCCACAATATTGCCTGTCAAAACTTTGCTCAAAACCCAAGTAATTATCCAGAACCAATACTAATGCCATCCTATATTTTAATTACTAAAGGCTATAACATGACAGTTTGGCATCTACCCTATCAATCCCAAGTCTGCAAAGAGAATATGGGTGGAAATCACCTATCACATGATACTTTATCGACTAGGAATAGTCCTGTCAATCACAGCATCTTTAAAAGAAGTCATTATTTTTGAGTGAGTTTTCTGCAAGTCTGGGAGAAAAAGAATAACTAAAACCACCACAGCAAGTGAATTAACATGACCAGAAATTTAAAATATTTAATTCTGAAGTATTTTTAAATGCTTTGGAAATTAACTCAAAGTTGACAGTTTACAACATAGCCTCATTTCTTGAAGATTTTGCTCTACAGCCAGTGTAACCAAGGAATCTGAAAGTGATTTTACAAAATACAAAAGACTTCCACATGGTAGGTAGCACTGGTACACAGAGACTGTCCTACTGGATTGGACCCAAAGTCCAGCTAGCCTGCTCTTTTTGATGGCACCCAAGGTTTACATAAAGCTGTAAAACTCCTGCCACAAGAAGCAAGATCTCCATCATGTTCATAAACATCAGAAGAGCAAGCTGCTCCTCTTGGCCCAGCTCCTCCTGGGTGCCAGAGGCACATGGAAGGTGCTATCACTGAATCCCTCCAGATCTCACGTGCTCCTTATCTCTGGCCTTTCATGGCAGTCATGAGGCAGAATGAGACTCCTCTGTGTCCTCTCTTCGCAAGCATCCACACAGAGCCAGGAAAAGCTTGGCTGAGGGTGAATCGGGGAACATCCTTTCAAAAAGCATTGTGATCTTATGAGCAAACCCTCTAATGTGCAGACAGAAGTGGGTTTAACACACCATTACTATCAAACTGTATGCGGGGCCCACTGCCTTAATTTAATGCTCTGGATTTGCTGAGTGAACACCAGGATGCAGAGAGCCTGCTAGCCATTGCACACAATGTCAGCAGCCACCTCGGATGTTCCTTCACAGCCTGTCACACCATCAAAGAAAGGAGACATGAAACAGCTGGCATATGCATCAGTTTAAGAAGAAACAACTTCTCAGGTGGGATTTCATCTCCCTTGGGGTGGAACAACTCCACATGGAGTGGAAAACCACTAATAATCACACACTGCTAAGATGAGAAAGGCAACTTGATTGTACTGTGTTTGTTGCTTGCTTATGCAATTGTAAGTAAGAACTGCTGCAGTATTACTAAAAGACCTGGAGTGCTCGTGACCTTTTGTTTTGCTTACTGCAGTCTCTGACAGTTTCAGCAGCCTGATGGCTCATAGTAAGCAGCAAGTACTGAACTATTTATTTGAAGTACAAATGAATAATGAATAGGAGCTGAATCAGGACCCCTACATCAGCATTCTTAATCTAATAGCACCAAAACGCAACAGGCTTACAAATAAACCATACAGAGGTGAAAAAAATAGCATTTCCCCAATGATCTATTCCAAATAAAGTTCAGGAATGAGTTAATCCCAAATGCTAGTCCAGTCAATAAAGGGAGATGCATTACACCTGACATTAGCCCTTACGGCTTCAGGACAAATTGTGGGTTTGGGAAAAGTCGGAGAAGGTATCAATTAAAGATTTTTTGAAACAATTGGAATTGATTTCTGGCTTCTCATCTGGACAAATACAATGAATTCAAAGTGGAAGCAAATCTAACGTTCTGCAGAGGTGCTTCATTCTCTTTGTTTACAACTATCATCCTAAGTCAACAAGTATTCTAACATGGTTAAAACATGGTTATTGTAATAGGATGTATTATTAGCATGGTCAGGAAATGGTTCACTTGAGGCTATTAGGAGAACAGACATACAAGCTTTCATTATAATTACAAAGTTGTGAGGGTTTTTGACCGCCCAGGGGTTTTTTCCAGTGTGAGAATCGTGTGACCTGACCACAGAGCCATCACACATTCACATTAAAAAGCAACAAAAAGCATATCAAAAGCATCAGCCTGCAAGGAAGAGGATAAGGCCTAAACTGTCTTAACTGTTTCTTCCATGAGTAGGCATAAAGGACCTAAATGAATAGCAACACAGCTGTTAGAAGAAGTGGAAACTCCATCTTATGAAAAATGGTCACAGATCATACCTTGTTGAGCAGACGACTTTCCTTCCTTTGCTTTAAGGCACTTCATAAAAACACACATACATAAAAATAGATAAGCCAGAGACTAGAGATCTCTACTCCAGAAACCTACTTGCTTTAAGGTGAAAACTAAATTTTTAATCATCTATGCAATGAGGTTCTAAAACTCCAGTGGGAGAAAACTGGCTACTTTTAAGGTTAATGTCAATCTGCTCCTGAATGCATCATCAGCTTACAAGAGACATTTTCTCGAAAGAATGCAAAACTGGATCTCATGTTCCCCTTCTGCATTCAATGAGTGGGCTGAGAGCAGGGTCTGAGTGCCTACCGTAAAACCCTTAGCCACCACAGGCTCAAAAATGCTCCGATTAGAATATGTTTCACTGTTTCCCATGCATGCAGAGAAAGAAGGAGTGGAAAAAAAGTGATTAGCATCACTTTCAGCAGAAACTATTGCAGAGAGATAAATGAGGACACAGCAGTGAAAGCAAAGCAACTTCAAAGCTTTAGGTGAGGCAACCTGAGAGTATGAATCATTGAATGAACTCTGCCACTGCTTGTCAAACAAATTAGTCATCAAATTGCTTCTACTGGTCCTTGACTGTTTCTGATAAATATCCCAAGGTTTAAAAAACCCAACTGGTAAAATGGCAAGATTGGGTATCTTTATATCCTGTTGTCTCCTAACCACAATGAACAAACTGAAAATTCTTGCATATTGAAGACATCAAGGAGGAGGCAAACGACCTAAAATTTGTTCTAGTTCAAACTGATGATTAATGTTTTTGACTTCATGGAGACAGACAGAAAAATAGTAGGCAGTATATTTCTTTCTCAAGCTGTCATTTTGTGCTCACCCTTCTGAACAAGTTCCACTCACCTTAGCTATCATAAAGCTACTGCTATCTTTTAAACCAAAAGCTCTTGCAAGCCTGCACTGCACTGAGGACTGGCATCCACCTGCAAATTCCAACAGTATGTTACATAGTAAACATTCATGCATTTCTGCTCATCCAGACACCTTCTGTTACAACTTTAAACACCTGGGTCATATACGTGGAGGCATTTACATCGGGAATATAGTGCAAAATTAAGCCTGAAAATGGCTGAATCCAAGCACCGTCTGCTCATGAGCACAGCTGTGGTTTGCAAAGCCAAGAGATACCCAACTTCACAAACCAAAAAGTGACTCTTGTGCATTGTAAAACTTTATAAATGGCTATGATTAGCAAACAAGCACCTCAGTGTTCTTTGTGTGGTATATCTGTTCTCCTGGTTTGATCTACATGACCAAAAAAATGTGAAAAATAAATTGTCAAGTATGGAAATAATAGCCATAATTTTACCAGTCTTGGTCTTCTGTGAGGAAAAAACTCAAACCACAGAAAATTAAATGATTCAAGTGAAATAAAGTTCAATCTGTTCTCCAGATGAAATTGAAAGACCCTCTTCAATGCACAGGCTAGCACTGCAATTTGCTAGAGAGAGATTACATTGAAGAATACACCTAAATTAATCTTTACATGTAACCCTTCTGTGGTCATTTTGTAGAGCCCTTACTCTCTCATCTTTGCTGAAAGCTGACAGAAGGTTTCCATATACTACAGAGTATGGGAGAAAGGACTTCCAATTCCCAAACCAGGAAACGGAAAGGGTGGGTTGTGGGACTGCAAATCACCAACAGCACATTTATACCTGACCACCCTGTTCCTTCTGTTTTCAGTGGAAAACAGCTGAGAACTCCAGCTCCTCTGCTGGCTTTCTTTGTTCTCCTGTTTTTGCTTCATTGACTCTGGTAGCGGAGGTTCTTCCACAAGGCTGACAAGAAGTACTGTGAAACAAGTGGCATCTTGGATCACTGACAGTACATAAAGCACACTGAAATAAACATGGATCAACTACTGCTGGCCTTCACACGACCGTGACCTTAGTCTACTAGGTGTATACTAATTCAAGACCCCTTTTACTGCCCCTAGACTTTTGTACTGGATTAATCTAAGAAATACTGCTCGTTGGCCCCTTATGCACTTCACTGAAAGCCTACATAGTCACATTTTCTTGCTGTCACCAGCATAGGAACCACAGCAAAGTCACTGGACAAAACAAGCATCAAAGGGATCTGACAGATTAACAACTGTACCACCTTGCGGGGAGAACAGATACAGGTGATTGTTTTAAGCAAGCAGAATTAATGTTTTCAATACTTCTTGATTGATTTTTTTACCTCCTAAGTATAACTCACATTTATACCAGAGCTTATCTGGAATCTTCTGACAGGATATTTTATGTGAGAAAATTATGAAGTATTTTGCTGCAAGCAGACTTTCTGCAGCCAAAGCCAATTTTGATAACGTTTTATGTTGAAAAACAACTTAAAAGCAAGCATATCCACTGAATCAGTATTCAGCAGTGACATTTGAAGTTTTTAACATGTAGATGTTTCAACATGAAGTGACCTTTAATTCAAGTATTTTAAAATTACATATAGCAAAAGAAAAAGGCATGGACCTTGCCTTTTAAATTCATTTCACAGGGAAAACCAAAACAAAATCAAACAACTCTGATTTTGGTTTCAGTTGGAAAGAAAAAAAAAAAGTAAGATGTAGAATTTCCTACAAAACAGATTTTTTAAATTCTACATAACGCTTTTTCAGTTGATTACAATTCTGCTGTGGGAGGAAGAGATGACTGTGGAGTTGAGAAAAGACTTCTCTTGTCAGACTTAATTATTACCCAACGATCTCTAGAGTGAGAAAACACAGAAAGACAATAGATGCTGGATTATTTGCTACATTTGCTGATATTAGACCAGGAGAATTCTGAACACCTGAAATACTTTTACTTTTGCATGATTTATGCTATGTGTTTCCTTGCCTTGCTTTGATCTCATCTTCTTCAAAACAGCCTTTTTTCAGCATTCTTGAGCTCTGTTCAATAAGAAGGGAAAGTTGAGGGAATCTCCACCTGCAGCTTTCAAAGCATGCAGCTCCTATCAGTATGTTCTTGCTGTGCTGTTCAAATTAGAAATGGAAAAAGCACCATTATGCAATATTTCTACCATAGTTGACAAGAACATGCATGGGCCTAATCCACTTTTCAGGCCTAATAAACAAGCAGCAGATAGGCTAACAGAAGTTTCTGATGGAGATGATTTTTCAGGCAAACAAGAAACTAAGAGGAAGAGAAAAATTAGGCCAGCCTTCACAACCTTGTGCTTGCACTGCAACATACAGGCATACATCAGTTACTGCTAACCTGATCTTTCCTCCTCTATCAACAGGAGGATAGCAAATGGTCTTCAGATCATAACTTGGGCAAAGGGCTGGTCTAGCCATCTGTAACAATGCAAGCATGCAGCTGGTGAGTTTGGGCAAGTTTTAAGGTCTGGTAGTGAAGCAGATTGCATATGTTAATAGGAATGCTTCCTGACATTGTCTTCAGAAGGGACTGCGACAAAGCAGCAGAGCTCAATCTGAGAATGTGCTATATTGTTCAGCCTATCTTTTTTTTTTTAAGGTACTGGCATCAAAATGGAATTGCCTTCACCTGCAATGTCCTTCTCCAGTATTTGGCTCTGCTTATGACTTGTGAAGTCAGTGAATCCAGATGTTACAGTAAGTGTTTCAAGTGTTTTGAAGAACTAAAATACTGTGTCCTTCTTGTACTGCAATAGTGGAAAACATAACCACCTTCCCCAAGTTCTCTGATTACTTTTGGTAAACATTATTGTTACTGTAAAAATCAAGGTCATGAATCCATTACTTTGAAATCTACACCAGCCAGAAAGTCCAAACGGATCTGATAGAAAGTAAGCAACATTTGCATTTTTGCTTATCACCACTATTGTGTGAGCAGCACTCCATTAGGTGAGCATGAGGTATTTACCTGCCCCCAGTTGGATTCTCTAATGTTCTCATGTTCAGCCTTCCATCAGGCATCAAAGCATAAAAAAGCAGAATCTGAACAAATGTAACCTTCTGTGAATACCAGTCCTTTATAAGGACAATAAGCACATCTGAGTTTCTTTTCCTGAATAGCTGACTTCTCCAGTGTATTCAAAGGCTAATACACTGAGAGCCACCGTGTTAAACAAAGTAAAGATGACTGTGCACAACCTGTGTACCAACAGTAGTGCAAGTGCCCAGAGCTATGTTCCAACCACCAAAAAAGACCCCAAAAGAAAACCCAAAAACCGCAAACAACTGTTCCTCAGCCTCCTGCAGTCCCCCTGGCCTCCCTCCTCACTGGCTCAGGGAGCAGGAGGCACCACACCACTATTCATATATAAACCAACTACTGCATAAGCAGTAAATCCAAGTACTGAGCAGCCAGTGGTTGCTTTGCCCAGCAAAACTTCATGTACTCAGAAGAATGAGTGTCAGATTCAGTGTGCATGAAGGCTTGAGCTCAGGAAAGCACCTCTGCAGATCACATACAACCACAAATCCTAAAGGCAGGTTAGTGCAACTTCGTGAAATCAGATACAGTTAAGTACCAAAATGTACAATAAATGAGCTGAGCATGTTAAAGGCCATCAGGTATGCTGACAGCTTTTTCCACCAATTTCCCACCATTGCCTTGATACAAAATATCATGGTATGAATGAATATATGGAAAGATAAAAGATATTTTTTTTAATTATACCAATGAGTAATAGCAAAATATTGTTTAACTAAGCCAGATGTACTATATGCCATTTAAACATGGAATTGATATTGCAGTAGGAGTTCTAGCATGACTGTGTACAGCACTAGGGGACATGCTAGAAGAAAACACTACTTATATAATGCATTATCTCATAAACTGGACTACTGTAGTTAATGCAAATATCTGTAAACTAACTGTTAATGTGCATGGAACAATTATTTACATTCCTCAATTAAATAAAACCAGCTATATATTCCATAAAGTAGTTAAGGTCTCTTTTGCAAATAGGTATGAACTAAAATGGCTGAACTTTGTAATAAAGTTAGAACAGGCAGGATTATCACCAGTATCTCAAAATAGATAATATGCAAGGGAAAGACCCTTCGGCAATAGTGATTTGAAGAATTTCAGTATCAAAGACATTTAGCTCCTTTTTTAGATTTTACTTATACTATCTCCATATTGCAACAAGAAGGCGGAGAGTTGGCGATTACACGCAGCAAAATTGGAAATTGTGTAGGAAAAGCTGTATGCCAAAGAAACAGCAAGGTACACCCCACATCACCTTATTCAGAGCATCAACATCATGGTTGCAGTATTTATCTCAGTCTTTTACAAAGCACTTCATAAAATTAGGTCTACAATAAATTTGCAGTTCTGATGACCTTGCCATTAAGGAAAAGGACTCAAAAAAAAAAAAAAAAGCTTTTTCCTCCCTCTTATTTCCATAAAAGGGCAAAAAAGGTTGAAAATAGCCAATCTCCCTTTCTGCTTTTTGTCACTGCATTTAATTTGCTCTCAAAGAACATCCCAAAGTGATTCTGAAAAATGAAAAAGAGAAGAAAAGCTAGGAAATTCAGACTGCTGCACAAAGGGGTAAAGCTTCAGATCTGATTCCTTTTCATCTTGACAATAGTGCATTTAGAAGCTCAAATGTGTAAATAAATACTATTTAAATGACAATTTTTTCCCTGACTACCTGTTTGGGGTGGAGTAGAAAACAATTCATCACACACATCATTCATTCATCACACATGCAAAAAATATGCTTTCTGCATTGAGACACAGCGTGTAGTGTCTTAATGGGTAGTGCTGTTACAGTTAGAACAGATCACCCAGCAACAAAACTTTGCCCTCCTAGACTCTACTGGTGGAGACTCAGCTTCTTTTCTTAATGGCATGCAATTTTGTCTTCGTTACACATGGGAGACAGTGGATCACTGAGACCCCAAAAAGAAAAGAAGCAGCCACCAGAAAGCCCTTGCTGAGCTCCTGTGACCTAGGAGACAGCTTTCCAGAGCAATCAGCACATGTCAAGAGGACAACTGGAACTTAATCCTTTGCTACCCAGTGCCAACTTCCACTGTTCAACGGCTGCCAGTGCAAGTTAAAAGAATGATCATCTGTGAGAGGCCAATGTGTCTGCAGCTAGGTCATTTCTGATAAAGTCTTCAAACAATGTGTTTCATTAAAACTTAACCAAGACTCCTTTTCTAGCCACAAGCATCAGAGAATGAGCTACAGTGATGCTGAGGGGCTGATATCATCTCCCTAAAACTCTGTCATGTTTCCCTAAAGAGGTAGCTAGGAGGCAAGAGGTTACCTGCATCTACAAAAGCAGGGCTTGGCAGTTGTTGTCCCAGAGCAATTTTTCTAGGGAAGTGGCCTGCAGTCTTGCTATGCTGAAGCTTGGTGAAAACATCTACTTTTGTCTGTCCTGCAGAACTTCAGTGAATGGAAGTTTCACAGCTGTCACTGAGGCAAGGTGCAGAAGCCAAAGATCACACTCCAGGAGAACCCCCCACCACAGACTTCCCAAAGCAATATCCCACAAGACAGTAACACACCTGTATGGACATATTTTAACAGTACCACATCAGAGCTACTACCTGAATACCAATGCAGATTTGAGCTTGTTATTAGGTTGGTCAGAAGTGCATACTCCTTCAGTATTGTGGTGAGTTCTTCTATTTTACAGGCAGTGTTTCGCATTAGCTAAAAGCGAATCTTCATTAAGGAAAAAGCAGTGGAAGGTTTTAGCATTCTTTTTACTGCCTGTTCTAAACTTACTAGATGTCTGCCCTTAAAACTAAGAAAATGGATAGCTTAGTATGGGATAAATCTTATACTGTCTACGTAATAGCTACTGTGACACAAAGAAATGTAAACTTCATTGTGGCACAAACAGTTTACACCCAAATAAATTGCAGTACTTATCTCAAAGTGCAAGCACAACACAAAACATTTGAGAAAAAGAAACATAAAATGAGTCAATGACTCGTGCTGGTCAAGTTCAAATTAACATCAGCATACATCAATAATGGAATCATGATGCAGAAGCACTGAACACTGCTACTATTGAAGTAAGAACATATCATTTCCAGGGAGCGTAACTGTCTTTTACTAAAAAATTGGATGTTTATACATTCAATTTTTTCAAATGTTCTGTGTTATCAGTTGAAATACATGCAATATATGTAGGTGTCAGGAGTGAGAGGGAAATGAAAACAACTGACATTATACATTCAGAAAAAAACCAAGGGTCAGACTGACAGGTCTTGTGTCATTTTCATATGCCCTTCTTAAAACTGCAGGTGACAACAAAATGCATTCAGTTTATTTTGCGTGTAGCATAGAATTCAGGGCAGTCCACAGCTTTCACCCTTCTGAGTGTTTGCGAATGGTAAACAAATTGGCAGATAATTATATTCTGTCTCTTAGCAACCTTAACTGTCTTGCAACGAAATTATTGGGCTTTTTTTTTCTGATGTATTCGGGTAATGGCATTTTTTCCACAAATTTCAGACAAACCCCTTTTGTGCAGAACCTCTTGGATCAGCCCATCATTAAATGACAGCAAAGATGAACTAGTGAAAGCTACCGCCTTGTTTATAATCTCTCGGGAAGACAATTCACAATAAACATATACTGAGGACAAATGACCAAGTAGGAAAAGGCTAGTCAAAATACTTTGTCATGAGCCTAAATAGCATTTTCCACAGCCACAACTACAAATAAACACAATACAAAAGCCTGTGGTTTAAATACAAACTTTTAGATAGGAAAACTCCCAATATTTAAGTGAAGAAACAAAATTTTAAATTCTGGAATAGAAGAGAGGCTTGGGCCAGGGATTTTCAAAAAATATTTGATTTTGGTAATCGTTTTTGAAAATGCAATCCCACTTGTAGGCATGAAGGAATTCTGAAAAGCTGGTTCTTTGCCTCTATACAGAAAGGGAAATATTGCTGCCACTGCTCCACTCCTGCAGACCGAGCACAAGACAGTAGCAGCAGCCTGCCAGGAGCGGTTGTCAAAATCTTCACTACATTTCAGTGGAGTGGGCAGGGTCTTTGTTCAGTGCCTTCCTAGGAAAGAAATGATGTCTAAGTTCTCTTTCCCTCTTAATAGTATCAGAGAAGATATTAAGAACAAAGTAGTTAAATATGCTGAACAATTAGTACTGTCATAAAATACAATTAAAACAGGAACTTAAAATACCTTATTCTGCCAAAAGATTTTTTTAGTACACACCATCTTAAAATGTCTCTTACTCAAATGCTGATTTTGCATTAGAATCTTGGTACAATCACTGGCAGAGCTGCATGGATGCACACTTCAGAAAAGAGCACCTTTCTTATCTGTGTCTCTAATAAACATAATTCTGCTACTCTGTTTAATGGTCAATTTATGTACAAGTACCTCTCCAAATTAAATCCCAAAGCAGGTTATTGTTCCCTTACTGTGGATCATCTCCAAAATGGCAACCAAACAATAAACTCATTTGAAACAGAACGTAAGGAACCAGCAGTCTATTAGCTGAATAGTGTTAATTTTAAGTATTCACACCTTGACTGATTACTTCAGAAATGAAGATGAAAATGACAGCCTGGAAATGGACATTTTAAAACAGGTTTTCCTTAAGTTCAAAAGCAACACTATAAATCCCTATTCATTTTAACACAGGGACCTGGGATTTGGTTTCTCTGTAACTCTTCGCAAATTGTATCTACACAGCAGACATAGGAGACTAAATAACTTCTGGGCTTCTTGGGGCAATTACTAATTAAGACTAATAGAGTCCTTCCAAAATGTATTGTTGCTGTGTAGAGTGTTGTTTTCCATTTCAGTCTGGCACCTGGTGATGTATGTGGGCTCAAATGATGTGCTTGCTGCAAACACCTCAGGTTCCAACTAGATGATAAAGAAAACCCATGCCACTTCAGTCAGGCATTCAACAGAGAAAATGCAAACAGAATGGGAAAGGGATTCTTTTCCATTATGTGATGCTTTTGGTAAGGAATCAGTTTTCCTGCAGCTCCTCTCTGAGCACAGAACAGTGACAGTGGGCAGCAGAGATGACAACAGGAGCAACATACACTGCACCTGCCCTTCAGCAATGGAATTGGGGTGAGATTGCATTTCTGCTGTTCCCCTTCCCTTTGGGGACAGTAAGGCACAGACAGACATACTTGCTCAACTCCAGACCTACCTCTTAACTTCTCTTTAGTCATCACTACTCATTCTGTTCAGGTTGCAGCCCCTCAGATTTGCCAATCAAGTTCCATAAATAACCTCTCTTAAACAAACCAAGTTAGGAAAAACTTTTATCAGGCTACATTTTGCTGGGTGAGGAGTTAGAAACCACTGTCATCATCATCATCAGGTCTAAGGGGAAGTGAGTTAAGCAGCAAGGAGCAAAGGTGATTTCAACAAATGTTTTGGGAATGCTTTGTTGATACTGGAATGAACCAGGGTTGTGTTTGGTTATTTTTACTCTTCCAAAATCTAGTAAAAGCCCACAGGAGGTGGCAGCAGAAAATGCGCTCAGAAAAGCAGAATATCATTCACTCAACTGCACTAAAGAACCCCTTAATGTCTAACTAAAAAAAAAAAAACAAACCAAAAACCAAAACCACCCAAACCCACTACTTTATCTTTCCACATGGAGTTTTTTAAAATGACGGACAGAAAAAAAACCACTTATAAGCAGAGTTTTGTCAACATTAATCCATGATTCTATGATTTTTTAAAATCTCAGCACAGCATCTAAGAGGAGAGGAACGAATTTAGGCAAGTTGATGCTGATGAAAACACTATGATGCTCAAACACAGTTCCCCTTTAAAAAGCTGCCAGGGTCAGAGCAGTCACATGGCAAAATGGTGCGTGTCTGGGTCTGTGCAGGCCTGTTTAATAAGCCATGAAGCTCCTTGGCTCAACTAGCACATGTGTCATGTGATACAGGGGTTGCCATGGCAAGTACATATGCAGTTCTTGATCTGCTTCATCACAGACATAGCCAAATTCAGATTAACAATGCAGGAATATGACTGCCTGAGAAAAAAAGCTGCACTTTGCTTAGCCTAACAGTTTGGATGCAAAGCTGAAATATTCTAAATTATCTCTCAAATGGTATTTGTGATATGTCGACTAAATTTTTTTAATCTCAAAACAACAGCCACACAACGCAAACATGATCAGTTCAGCCTTTGAAAGCAGCTGCATGTTTGGCATATGTTTCAGCACACGAATTTCAGTAACCTTTTCCATTTAAATACAGAGAAAATCATATTTCTGCTTCAGCTCTGTAAACGCAGATATAACTGGTAGAAAGAAGAATGGAGGACAACCGTTTCAGTGAAATAACAAAACCCATGTCAAACCAACCCCAAAATTCATTAATTGCTTTTTTTAGCATGGTAATCCACAGGCTGATAGTCAACACGCAAGATTTCTGTGAAAGATGCTCCTGACACTGAGGTAAAAAAGCCATCATCTGAGTTCTAACGTCTGGTATCAAAATGAAGTGGCTTGCTAATTTAACAAGCTCATGAAAACCTGCATCATATGGGTTGTCATGCCTAACTCAGTGATGGAGTATGGCTGGACCTACTTGCAAGCCAAAGCCAGGTTTATGGAGATGATTCTGTTTCTGTAGAGATAGCCATAGGACTGTTTTACCTGGGTGAGGTCAGTTCCAGCAAGGCACCAATGCTCCCGTGCCTTTAGGAACCTCCCCATGGTGCCAGGATCTAACATTAAATGCCCAAAGACCTTTGGCATACCTTGACCTTTAGCATTTACTACACATTCAGGTGATTTTTACATGTGCTACTGCTCCAAGGGAAAAGACATCCAAGTCCTGAAATAATTTCAGACACCGCTGAACAAGCAACCTTTGAGCAAAAATTTACCAGGCTCCTAACCATGCAGAGTGAGCACCTGAGCCTCTGAGCAGTTACCTAAATGCGGGCAGTTTCACTCAATTCAATGCAACTGGAATTTTTAATCAAAGTTAGACCTTTTTCTCCATGCGCTTTGCAAAAGTGCTTGAAAAGGGGCAACCTGTACTTGAAAAGACAATTGATTCTCCCACTGCTTCCTTTCAGCAAGAAAACCAAATAAAAATTAAATCGGAGCTAAAGCCAAATGGATTTCCCTACCCCTACACCCGCTTCCAAACTCTTCAATCACTTACAAGGCACTGGTCTTAAAACCTATGGCACCATTCATGCTTGTAATTACTACCAACTCCGGGCATCTGAAGTGCAGAGCTCTCCCAGCACTTAAAGAACAAGAGGTTGCTTTTGTTCTTTTCGTTTATTAGAAGATACTGTGCTGGGGCTTCATGGGTTAAGTTTAAATCCTTCTCTTTTTTAACCTTATGCTTCTTACTCCACTCAAATTCTTCATGCCCCCATACAGGTCTCACTTCTACTGTGTATCATAGGTTTTTCTCCAATAGCAATAAAAGGGAAAATCTCCATTGCAAATCTCTTGCTGATTTAAAGGAATTAGAATACTAAAACACAAAGTGATGCTCCAGGATTTCCTCTCCATTAGAGTGCATTTATGGTTGATTGTTATTATTTTTAATCGGATGCCCATAAAATTGAAGACCCTCATCACTACTGACCCAATCAAGATGTTTCTCCCATAACAAAACCGCATAACAGATTATACGGATTTTTTAGTGAAACTGCCTTGAATCTCTCTGCTTATGGAAGATAAATATCAAAATCAAACCATGAAAATCTTGGCTGCAGCTTCAAGATGAAAACAACCAATTTTGTTGTGCTACTTTGTTTTATGACAAAATTGCTGACATCTCTCTCAAGTTCATCTCATTACCAAAAATTAGAAAAATGAGGTCACTACTCAAGAGCTCCTACTAATGTGCTTTTGGTGTTAGCAGACTAATTTTTTAATTAGTCTTTCTTTGTTTACTCATTCAGACTTGCACAATGTGGAGGGCTGCAGGACTGCCTCATGTCAGAGTTACAAAGCTGAGCATAAGATAAATAACTTCTCATGTGCCTCAATACCTCTCTTTCAGCCCTGAGCTTTCTGCAGACAGCAGGCGTTTGCTTCTCCATAGCTGCATGCAGAGAAGAAAAACAAACTTTATGTTTAATTATGGGAGATTATTCTCTAGATGGGCTACATTTTTAAACAACCTCTTTTGCAATGCTAAAGGACTCAGCAGTTTCCTTTTGTCTTTAAAGATTCAATTAAAAGTATGTTTCAGAAATTAAATTACAGCATGAAATTAGCTAAGGGTATGAAATACTGCATTTGCCCTGGCATTCAGGGAAAGGCTGTAAAAAGCAATTCACTTAATGGCTCCTAACATGTGATCTCAACTAATAACTAAAGTGCCCTCAGCTAGCAGAGGATCTACTGGCGAGATACGCCCTATATAATCCACCAAAAGGAGAAATAGATTAAACTCCAGTAAATCTTATTAATTTATGGTAAACCCCTACAGTTACTCTCATTTTTGATCTTTTAAAATGTTACAATTTTGTCAAGTAACATGCTTGTTGGCAGGGATTTAGCTGGCTGTGGCCTTCTCAATCTTGACACGTTCCAGAAGCATCTGCCAGAGTCTATTGGAAGCGTTTGTTTCTCTCTAGCTTTCAGAGAGTACTGCTGGATGTAATTCATCTCAACCACTGGGGATACACTTCAACTTACTTTTTGCCATACTAATATAGGGAAGGAAATGAGCAGTCCCCTAACTCTTCAGCTGTCCCTTTAATCACCTGTTGGGTACAATTTCAACTCACACTGTGAGCTGTCTTTGTGCTGCGTGCGTGCACTGGGTTAGTGTTTCGCAGGAATCTAATTTCCATTTAGGGTCCATGGGTACTGTGCAATAAAAAACAAAATAAGAAGCAATTCCACTTATGACTGCTTTCTGTGGGACCAAACTAGCTCCCTTTGCTCATTCACAGGCTCCCATCAGCTCGTATGGGGAGCTGCAGCATTGGCACTGCCAACCCCCAGCAGTGCAGTGCTCCCTGGGGTCTGAGTAGTGTCACTGCACACCAGCTCCACCATGGCCTCTCAGCACAGTAGATGGCTGCTGGATCTGTGTTGTTGATGAAGGCCCTTTGCAGAGAACACACACCGCACGGTGGGGGCTTTTTTGCTTGTTTTGTTGGGGGTTTGTTTGGTTTTGTGTATATATATATTTTTAAACTGACTTCATTTAGGATTGCAAGTCAAATTAGAGTGGAAAGCTAGGAGCAAAAATAAAAGTAATCTCAAATTAACTATAAAACCTACAGCTAGTAATGTTTCTGCAATCCATTTCTTCTCTAATCTCTCCTTACTGCCCATTTTAATCCAATCGCATAAAAATCTAATCAGTGCACATGCACATTCCTGTTTCCATACAAATTTTAGCCACTGATGTAGTGTAACTCGGCAACAAGATGCCCATCACCAGATGCTTCTGCTGCAGAGGTGGTCTGGATTGAGGCTCTCTGATTTCAAGGGTATAGCCAGGAGCAGACTCTCTTCTTTAGGCTAAGAAAATAAACATCCCAATTAAATAATCAAGGACTATAGTATATATGTGCTTTCCTGTGGAGGAAAATAAATAAATAAAGAGAAGCATGCGCAGCCTGTCAGAAGGATTCTGAGAAGGAGAACATGCAAAAGGAACAAATGCCTACCAGCTGGGTGGAGCATAAAGTAATCTTTGCTATTATTAAAACCAGCCAAAGCAGCTATAATTTATGCCCCCAGAAAAAACATTGCACCGAGCTGTTTTGCTCAAAGAATATGTTTTTTTTTCTTCACCTTTATGAACACGTATTGTTAAACAATGGGTTTTCCTGAAGGCTCGGAAAGATTCACTCACACTATTCTAACACTAGCACAGGCCTTTAGTTCTGCTGGCTTCTCAGACTGGTGCTGCTTGTTCCCAGTGTTTATTATGTGGGCAGAATTTCCAAAGTGCATGTGGCTGTACATGCATGTGTGCACATCTAGGCGTGTGGCTAGATGCAATTTTGCTACTTATGGGCGATGAGACTACTTTCAGCATGCCTTCTGTACAGGTATCTGTCCTTCAGGTTGTAACATGAACTCTTAATTCAGGTCACAGGCGGTTACAACATTTGGCAGGTGCCAGTGAATTTCAGCACGGAGTGCTTTTTGGTTACTGGAAGCCTTGAACCAGGACAGATCAATTTTGAAAGCAGTCCTGGGCTAGACTTTACATTAACATTACATGGCATATTAATTGTGCTGTTTTAATGAATGTATTTCTCCATCAATGAAGTCCATTCTAGATGAGTTCTAAATACTCAATCAGGGCATGCTTGACAAAACAGTCTTCCTTTTTTTAACCCAATCCTTTTTTTCTTTTATCCAGTCCTCACAATAACAGTCTATTTACTTCTGGTCTACTCTATGCAATTTCATAATATACTTGAAGACATTTTCCAAACAAATACAAACCTTTAACTGGGAATAGCAGCACCACCAGAACCCTAGAGGGTTGTGCAAAATATCTACTTTCTCACAGCGATACATGCATCTCTGCCTTCATAAGAGGGTCTTTCTGGTTACAATCCCATACCCTATATTTAAAGAGTAATAAAGATAAAGTGAGAAAAAAAGGTAGAAAAAATATAGAAATACAAGTGGAATCACAGAATGGTTTGGGCTGGAAGGGACTTTAAAGACCATCTAGTTCCAATCCCTCTGCCACAGGCAGGGACACCTTCCATTAGACCAGGTTGCTCAAGGCTTCATCCAACCTGACCTCGAACACTTCAATGGATGGGACACCCAAAAATTCTCTGGGCAACCTGTTCCAGCGTCTCACCACCCTCATATTGAAGAACAATAAGATTTGCCTAATGTTTAATCTAACTCTCCCCTCTGGGAATGAATGATTATAAGTCAGATGTTAAGATCCACACACCCCCCAGCATCTTTCAGCAGTGGTATGCCACGGACTGTCTCCCAGTGGCACAACAGACCTCCTCCGGGATGACTCAGTCTGCTGAGGAGGCACCAGCCTGTAGGAATGGAATTGGAGCAAGGCCAGTTCCATTTACGCAGGGGGTCACACAGCCTGTGAATACCAATAGCATGGAGCCACCCACACTGGATTTTAACAAGTAGAAGAAAAGGGGTCTGTAACCCCTTTAGAAGTCCTCCAGGCTCTCTATGACCCCACACTTCTGATTATGCTTTCAAATATAGCAAATGAATCCTGAGAAAAAATGCACCCACTTACATAGTGGGCTAGTATGCATCCAAGAAATCTGTGGAATGATGAAGAGGAGGGGATCATGTAACATATAATTTCCCCATAAAAGAGTAGAAATTGTAGTCAGGAGCCCTAAGAACCCAGAAGATTTATTGAAAATAGCATCAAGATTTAGATACCAAAATACCAAACTGATAATGATTTCTGCTTTATTTCCTTGGATTCCAGGATTACCAAGCAAGCTATCAGCCTCTATGGTTAAATTTTAAATGACATTTGTTGCATGACTGTCCAAAAATAAAACTTCTCAGAATAACAGCAACAGCAACGTAATACAGTTTGCATTGTGTCTGTTGTTTATTTTGCGTGGCAATAATACAGGCGGCCATATGGATACGAGCATTTGGAAGGGAGGATTTGTTGGCTAGATCATCACATCTGTTTACTTATAAATGCAACAAAAATACATTTGGAGGTCACTGACTGCACAACCACTTTACTCACTCTTGATGAAAAAAAGCCATCAACGCTACTCTTTCTACATCAACATAACTTCAAAAGAGACTCTATGATATTTTCATGGGAAAAAGGTTTTGAAATCATACTAAGATTAGTCTCTATCATACCTCACCAGCCACTTCTACTAAAAAGGTGGTATCACAGCAATAATTTAATCTAGGATGAAATGAGTATGCAACATGTCCAGAAGGAAGATAAAGGAAAAAAAACAACAACAATGCCACAGTTAAACTTCCTTGTAACAAATATCCTTTGATTAAAGGAGCACATACCACTGACCTCATATCCAAAAATCACATTCACTGAGTGAACTCAGATTTGAAAAAAAAAAAACCAAAAAGAACAAACTCACAAAACCACCCCAACAAAAAGCCCATAGTAACACACTGAGCCAATAACAGGTTCACAAGCTTGTATCTTGTAACATCTCAATACTGTGCTTGCAGGTATTTCAGCTGAGCCCCTTGCCATGATCCAAAATATTTATTGCACTTCCTTCACCTTTTTCTTGAGGTCTGGATGTAAGCATATTGTAATCTTGCAAGCACAAATATTCCTGCAAATTTAGAAATCCGTAGTTCACTACGCAAAATCTCAACTACAGACAAATGTTCAGAAAAAGAAGAAACAGTACTTGAAACATTCTTTCACTCATTTTTCTGATCTAGAGGCATCATTATAAACAGTAAGTTTTTAATGAAATTATTTTATTTAGGTTATTTTTTATTCTGGTTGAAATCTCTTGGTAGAAACTCCTCAGCATGTCCATATACTCCAACATTACACACATTTTCTCAACTGAACAGAGACTTTAGCAGTGAACAATCCCATGCCTAGAAATAGTTTTATATTTGCTTGCTGTCACCCAAACTTGATAACACTTAACTGTTAGCTGATGGACATATAACTTTTGTCTTGTTCATGAAGGAACCTAAGGACATGAATTACAGAAAACTACAGACAGATAAAATCTGATTTAGATTACTTTCACAACCTTAAAAATTAAATAAATAAACAAAAGGGAAAGAGAAAAATAGGATCTTACATTTGCCGATGGGTTAGTCTTCAATATTTGATTTGCCAAAGAAAGGAGAGGTTAGGATGACAGCTGCTCATTACAGTTCCTTCTTTGTTACAAGAGCTTAACTCTCCCACTGGCTGGCTGGCCCATTTCTGCTAGCTTTAGCTCGGGAGGGTGCTCCTAAAAGCTCCTCCTCCTGACAGTGTCTGTCTGGATACTTCCTTCAACAAGTAGAAACAAGGCTTTCCACAGAGCCATTTAGGTACTAAGAATGAGCTACAAGTAAGGGAAATAATTAGAAGTAGAAATAAAGATTTTGATGGCCAAGTCCACGATCTGGCAGAAAAAAAACTCATGCCTACTAACACCATCAGCTTTACACCAGAGCAGTCACATCTTCATAGCATTACAAATCAAAATGACAACTTCCCTGACAGAAACAGCAAACAGAAGCTTGAATTACACCTATAGAAGCCAGAACTCTGAAAGCACACGTCTTCTAACCAAAGTGTACAACCCCAGCCACTCCCTATGATTAATGCAACATCTCAGCCTTCAGAGAAGGTGGAGGGTTCATTAGTTGTTTTTTACCAAGATTTTGTATTTATACAATTAAAAAAAGCACTGGTGAAGTATCCACACAAGGATATCTGTGTATAACAGATAAAAAGTATCTAAATATATATATTTCAATACAGGATGAGTCAGAAAGCAACTGCTCATTCTAACAGCTGCCTGATGTAAACTCAAAATACTCACCTTTTCCCTGGCACCTGTAACAGCTGAGGCAAATCTACCTTCTGCTCTCAGAAATGCTGCCTGCAGCAGATACTGTATCATAGCAAATGTACATCTCACAGTAGTGCAACTCTATTGCCAGTGAAAATGATACTGCTTCATAACTGTATTTGCAATTTATAAGCTCTGTGGGCAATATGCCAGCATGTTCTCTTGGTCTGGACACAGCCACCTAAACAGACAGTGATCAAGTAGTGAGACCAGACAAATAAAAGATGGAAGTAAAAAGGTCTAAAAATTAGGTCCAAAATACATATACTAACATACTTTTTGTGGCTTACTCTCAGCCACGGATCAGCACATTAACCTTATTTTCTCTGCATGATTGCTAAGTACCACGCTAAAATTAGGTCAGAAATTCAGATCAGATCAGCTGACTCAGCCCAGCAAGATCAGACAAAGACTAGTTGCCTTTTTCTCCCCCTCAATCCAATACGATGTGTTTATACCCTGCAATGTACAACAGATCCATACATTTTTTCCCCACAATTAACCTATCAGAACTACACATGATGAGGCAGCAATCACATGGAAGGTACATCAGTGCTGCTGAAGGAACACACACTACTTATCCTTAGGAAGGCAAAATGTACAATCAAACAGCTTTTCTTTTTAGGTCATTTGTCAGATCTTGTTTCCAAACTACTCAGACTAATGCATTTCAATGAACTTTTAAGTCATTCAGCATGGTTATGAGATGATTTAGGTAAATAACAGCTGCTTCCAAATAGTGTTGTGTGTGAATACCACCACTTTATTAGATAATAAATTACTCATTATTATGTTGTTAATATACATGATCAGACTTCTTCTAAAAGAGATCATCTGAACACTGAAATTGAATAGCTTCTGGAAAAATTAAATAAACAGACTATTAGGTAATTTTCCGTAGGTGCTAAAGACTTATAGCTGCCTTATTTTGATTCCCATAAGCAGGAGAGTGTTTGCTGAAACCCCCTCTCCTGCTCAAAATCTACCTGCAGTTAATCAGAGGGGATGACTCCCTTGTTGCTAAGGAGATTGTTTTCAGCTGTCAGTATTCTCCAGACTGGTAGCACTGTTACCACTGCACATGTGCACCACTTGCTATCTAGGCCACGCTGTCAGGAATCAGGCATAATACAAATACTCACCAAGATAAGGAAAAGACATAAGGAATATAGTACAGAACAAAGAAGGAATCAATAATCCTACTTTACCTTTCCTAACTGCTATATTTCAATAGACACCGTGTTATTGGATGAATCTCTGATGGTTACTACAGGGAGCAGACTCAACTGCCATCAGCCTAAGTGACTTCAGACACCATGGTTCCTTTAGTTGAATCAATGTTCTCCCTTGGTCTGCCACTGCTTCTAATTTCCCTTATGAAGTATGGGTCACAAATAGCTCATTTTCCCTCTCCAAGTTTACACAGCAAACAGATGGAAAAAGAAACTTGAAGACAGCATTTTCCAGGATTTCCTAAGGTGATTTTCCCAATTTATTTTATCAGACAGATATGATTTACCCCCTCAATGTTACTGAGATAAGCCAAGTGGGGAGAGAGTAGAGGGGACCACCATAAAACATGGTTTCCCACGGAAGAGCACTATATTCAAGAAATGTTGATGCCTCTAATCCACACACATACACACGCTGTTTCTCCGACAGACTCACTATATTGCTGGTAATCTTCCTTGTGTCTTCTGACTGAATCTGAGCACCAGAGTTCTGTTTTCAGTGATCTCAATTTGGCATGAGTAGGAATTACATGGTTTGGCTCAGCCCTAAATCATCTGCACTTATTCAGAGCTCTTCATCAAATCATTTTGCCAAGATCAATAAATAAAACCATATAAACCAACCACAAGGAAAGAAATACTGTTTACCGCCATTCAAGTTAGGTAGAGAAGCTTCAGGAACCAGACAGGCACACAACTTACTCTCTCATGCCCAAGAAACCTGTTCCGCCACTTAGTGACCTTTATGGTCACAAGTACAAAAGTGCATGCAAACCAGTCAGCCAGAGCACAGCCTAGTTAGCTGTCAACTCTGAAGGCTATATTCCAAATACATATGTGTACACTGACAGTTTAACATAGCTTATCATCAAAGGAAGAAATTACCACAAGGACTGGGGAATATATTTTTTCATCCAGTTGTAAATTAATGAAATAGTTAAGTTTCAATAAATACAAAATATTTGCAAATTTATTTTTTCTCCTCAGTAAGAGCCAGCAATGTAAGATGAGAAAGTACTCTTCATCTCACTACTTAAAAACAGCAATTTATTGACTAGCACTTTTGTATGATCTCACTTAACATGTGACACAGATTCACATACTTGCTCTGCTTAATATAACTAGAACTTAACTTCCCTCTCTCTCATATTAAGAAATATTTTGAGGTAGGTCTCCCTACCTTTTTCTTCTTGGAAATTTTGTAGTTTACGTTGCTATTCAGTAATCAAAACAAAGAGATGAACACTAAATAAAGAGAGCAAGAATGAAACCCAATGTGTACCCAGCATAGATAAATAAAAAGGAAACCCCAAACCTTCTTGCATTAATCTACTGCAAAGAAAAACATTTTCTCTCATGAAGCTATGCATAGTATAGCTTCTACTACAAGCAGCATATGCCTTTGACTCTCCAATAGTTTGAATCCCCCTAAATATCACCCAAAAGCTGAGCTGACAAGAGAATAGATAGTCCAGAAGGTACCACAATGCACACAGCATGGGTTCTCACTATTCACCTGCATTTCACGTTATTCTTACGCACATACACACACACACAGACCAATTAGTGACAATCCAAAAAGATCTACTTCCTGCAACATAAAGCAGCCATAATTTTGTTTTACATGGCTGCTTCTCCCTCCTGTGACAAACTATGTTCTACTCTTTTCCTTTTCACATTCCATCAAAATTATCAGAGTACAGAGCTGTTGCTGGAACATTTACAGCACAACATGTCTGTTATACCTGGATGTACAGTAGCCAAGACAAGGCATTAAATCTAATCCCTTGAAGATTCAGGCTGGGGTCAAACAAATCAAAAAACCTTATCAGTTTGTGCTCAAGCCAGCCATGTAAAAACATATAAAAGTTTAGCATTCAGATGGAAGATTAACCTGTGTTACACAATTTGTACCTCTCCTCAAGAAAATGCATTTTAACATATGCAAATGTGTGTAGAATAAATATTTATATCTATCCCATTCAACCTTCTTTTCATCTCTGAGAGGCTGCAGAGATTTCATTGTTATCCATTGGCACAAAAAGCCAGGTCATGTGAGTGCTCCTCTCATTAACTGTCAATTAAAATCAATGGAATTGTTCAAGAAGAGCCATTATAGGGTTCTACCCATCAGGGGCTTGATCCATTTTCCTTTAAATGGTTGCAGTATTTTTACTGACTTCAGAGCATGCAGAATGGTGAGGAAAATATAAATAACAGATATTTATTTATTAAACATCAGACAGCAATTAAAAAAAAATATTAAATTCAAAGCATCAACTCAAGGAGTCTATTTTGACCTATGAGGCTGTCCCTGCCTTGTGGGAGCTCATCTTGCACACAACTGTCCATCTGAAAGCTTCTAAAAGTGCCAAGCGGAAGAAGACCTGTTTTCCACTAGATTTACACGTCCTGTCCAAACACCAGAACTTTTTGTCACAAACCACAGCTCCTGAAGATGCCATACATGCTCTAATTGAATATATTTGGATGGGAACACTCTCTTCCAATAAGGGAGGCAGACCAGTCAGTATCATGTAAAGCATGCGCAATTAGTAGCCTAACAGGAGCCAATGCTCTGTGCTGCTTTTACCAGCAAGCTGATTTGAAATCAACAGGTCTACACATATTTACCATATCTGACAGCAAGCCCTTCACTGTACATTCACTCTGCCAGACCATTCATCTTTTTATCAAAATATTTACCGTTTTATTGCTTCTTCTTGTTTTCGGCGTTTTTCACTCTTTTCTTTCAAGTAAGCCAGGTTTGTTTCATTCCTCATGCGATCATTCTCTCGAGCAATGTCTGATGCATTCTGTATAACCAAGCCATCATAGGCCTTCATCCCCATATCTTCAATATACTGGAGAAAAGCTCCCAAAGTGACCTCCTCCTGATTAGAACTCATCATCTTGCAGGAGATAATGAACAAAGGAAAGCAACGTTTCCTGCAGGTTGAAAAACACAGAATACCTTCATCAGTAGGAAAATAGCGTACGGTTTATGACAGTGAGATTGTGTCAATTGCAATTAACATCTCTGTAAGAGACAATCTTTTAGACTTTCTCCTGGCTAAAGGATAATAAAGCAATTTAGAACACTGAACAACATTTCTCGAGACAAAAGGAGATAAAATCCAAAAGTCCCTTTTTGCAAGTGACGCAAATCCATCCATATACATTGCTCAAATTCCAAACAAAAAGGTTTTCTCCCACCCCTTGCCTTTTCTTAATTCCCTTCAGTTACAATAACACCAATCTCCCTGGATCTCAGTTTGGACTAAAAAGGCTTATATCCCAGGATAACAAGTCCTTTCTGCAGTTTAGACAAAACTGCACCAGAGCACATCACTAGACAAAACCCATATTATCCAGGATGTTCTAAAGTTCAGGTGGAAAATACTGTTCCATGGTTTAAAACAAAAAAGTTCAAAATTTTTTTCAAGTTCAAAATCCAGAAAGAAATATTGTGAAATAGTTTCCTATGTTTCTTAGTAACATAGATAGGAACCCATACGTCCTGGTCATCTGCGGCTCAACACAGTTGTTGAAGCTCAAAGAACAGATGAGAATTCCCAGCTAAGCTGGGATCTTCAGAACTCTAATGGCCCTGAATTCTCCAGGCTTCTATATTTCTTCCACAGGTATGACGGATACTTAGGCACAGACACACTTAAATCCCTTGGTCACTCCTGGATCTATGGCAGGCACCCTAAAAGCTCTCAGAAAGGCCCCAAAGGTTTTCCACTCAGCAGCAGACATCCTGGGAATTGAAGAACTCTGGCGTCTAGACATGGGTAAACATGACAGGTGACTAAATGTGAGGTATAATTTCAAGAAACATAGCTGGCAAAATTCTGTACAACTGCATTGACTATTTATTAAACAAGTAAAATAGAACTTTAAGAAAGCAGAATTGTACCATCTTATTTTAAATACTGATTACTGTAAGGTCCTGACATATGATCCTAAGTGACATTATCCTCACACAGCCCTGTGAGTGGGTTCCTCATCTTACAAATGAAGGGTCAATGCAGAGCATAACTGAGTGACCTGGCACCTGAGCTCCGCTCTCTAAGGTAGGCTTAGCTTCTTCAGTAGCATCCTTCCTTTCCCTGAAGAAGGATGGTGTGACTTCCTGGAATTTGCCCAAGAACCATGCCAGCACTGCAACTACAAGTGATCTTACTGAATAGGCAATAAGTATCCTGTCTGCACACAGATTTTAGGGCAGAGACCCCATGTAATCAGCAAGAAAAATCTTTCCTCTGCTTCCTAGTAGGCTGCCACATTTCTGATCTGTATTATACTGTTAGACAAGCAAAATTCTGATCAGGCCAGGCAATGATTAAAATAAAAAAGAAAAACTTAAAATCTCTTATAGACCCTATCAATCCACCCTGGGCCTTCAGACACAGCCTGAACATGAGAACAAGATGCTTTTACATCCATGGATTAAACAATCTGCAAGGATGAAAAGGAGACAAATATTTTTCCACCTTTTATATTTGTCTTCCCCATTGATTACCTGAATCAACGATGGCAACAAGCAGGTGGTTTCAGGCAGTTAATATTTAAAAAGCACATCAATATTTTTTCCCTTTGCTCTCCATACCAAAATTATTTTTGTACAGTGGTAACCTGACTGTTAAAATAATGAAGATTCAAAGGATGCAAAAGGTCTGCTCCTATCATCTCTTCTACCTTCCAAGACATCCTTTTCTATCAACTAAGCCTGAATATGAGTGTAAAGTTGATGATCAGGGTCACTAAATTGATCTAAAAAGTATTTTCAGGCATGGGTATAGGTATTTCCCACTAATCCCTGAAGGGCAAAACCAGTGAGTGAGGCCTTAAAGTAGCCCAGCATGCACGTATGCATGCAATTTCACACAGCTTTCATGTTGGAAGTAGCCAAAACTCCACTGGTTTGCAATGTGTATTGAGCCATTCTATATATTCACCATAAGTGGCACCATATCTGCAAAGGACTGAATTGCGAAGCTGAAAATGAGCTAAACAGACACTATCAATGTTACTGATGTTTCAGCAGACATCATTTTAGACCAATTCCTAACCTCTCTGATTAAGAAAGGTAAGTCCAGATACCATAGCTCTTTCCTGGGAGTCTCTGTCTACAGCACAAAGCCTACCTGATTAAAACCAATGCTAACAGCATCAACAGCTCTAACTTCACTGTCTCCAAACTCTTTATACAGTATCCTCTTTCTGATGTTAAAGTCTGGGCCATTTCCCCAGTAGATGGCTATTTCACTATATTTTCCATTTTGGATTTCTAGTAAAGCCTAGTTTATGCATGTTGAATTAAATTCAGATAAACCTGGACAACAGAAATTCCCCACCCTAGCGACCTTCATGGCAGTTTTGCCATTATTTCTCCATGTACCAGATTTTACTTCTGAAATATAATATGAAATTTTATACTGAAGAAAACTTCATCAGGCTTTCAATAAATGCAGTTCAGATTAATTTTTCCCCGAAACATATAGAACTGCTGCACATTCTCTTTGATGACAATACTGCATATTTTTTCTCATTTTTTCCTTTTCTGAGGTCAAAAATAAGCTGACACTTACAGATATGCTGCATCTCCTTTCATTATAATAGTTATTTCTTATATGATAGGATAAAGTCCTTCTAATTGCAAAAAGATTGAATAAAAAGCCTTTATTCTGCTGCATGCACTGACCAGATACTTTATATGCTGGTTTATCACTGATGTTTTCTCTTACTGAAGTCATGCAGAATGACAACAATTTACACAACATTTGATAAATAGATCAAGATATATTCTTTGTCCTAACAGGGGTCCAATCCTGCAACAGAACTGAACTGTAGCTACTTAGCTCCTGTGACTACTGATGCTTGTGACACCAGCTTAAGTTTGGAGTACTCCCAGAGGGAGTTGGAGGACAATCAGATATTTCAAAACCTTGAATCAGCATTTATGGCACTAACTTTGAAAAGCCTTATACCAGTAGCAAGCATTTGCTAGTTAAAACCTCATGTATTTCCTGCCTGCATGGTATTTCACAGCCTCATTGCATTTATTAATATTGTACAGTTGTGCATGCTACCCTTAAATAGGGAATAAAAATGCGAACAGCTGGCCAAAAAGCCTAATTACTGTAAACATTTTTCCAGTATTAGTATTCCTTGTACAGCACACCATGACCAATTTTATTTAAAGGTATTAATGCCACTTCAGAGAAACTATGTTACCTTAGTAAATGAGCTATGTGACTGCAATAGACTGTAACCAATCCATGTGCTCCATTGAGCTGCACACATCGCCTGCTTGCCACCCTCCTTGGAAAATGTGTGGACAGCACTGATCAACTTTTGATCAAGGGTTCTGCTGACTGGTAAACTCAGGCAGTGAGCAATTCCTAACCATCTGCCAGGTCAGATACAAGCACAAGCTTCTGTATATGCAAATGCATGTTGATAAGTAATGTAAAGTGTAGGTGAGGCACCACCATGTTAGCCCCCCTAACATGAACATTGCCACCAGGTATTTTGTTAGCTGGTAACAAGGACCATGTAGTGTCACCAGTGTATTTGCAATCACATTGTTTTCAGTGTATTTTGTTCTCTGAAACCAAGCTGTCCTAGAAAATTGTAACTGGGAGTTGCTTTGTTTGGGAAATTCTTCTGACAACTCCTTTCTCTTCCCCTCCTCATCATGAAGGAACCGTAGGAGACAGCAGGGAGGAGGAAAAGCCCTGGATTTCAGCTGCTGAAGCCAACATACTGAGAAGTCACCAGAAATGGATGGGAGGAACCTGGTTGCAAGTGTTCACTGAATGTGAATGTTTTTAGAAATTCACCTGAGTACAAGGACACAAAGGAGTTCTCCAACATGTTCGGGTTGCTTTTAAAGGTCAAACTCGCAGTATGTGAAACCTCACAGAGAAAGAAAAAAACACAACATGAAACAAACAATCCTACTCACTGCCCCTCCAGGTATCCCCAGATCAGAGGGACACTGGCAAAGGAGCACAGAGCAGCTCGCACTGTTGTAGCCATGCAGTCAGCTGTCAGCAAGGGAGGAGTAAAGCAAGATTTTTCTTTCCTTCAGTGCCAATGCACCTGGTTTACTGGCTGCGGTAAGCAGCCCCCTTACTGGTTTGCCTAGAAATATTTATGTAACTAAATACAAGATCTTTGTATTGATTCAGACACAATTTCTATGGGGGGTGACGCGTTGTGCTTCACAAGACTGTTGTATACCTTACTTCTAATTTGACTGTTTGCTCTCATGTCAAACATACAGCATTCTTGGTCAAACCCAAACCCACCTCCTTTTCATACGATCAGTGTGCAAAAATATTGAATTCAGAATATGAGGCGCAATCAACCCAGTATCACAGTATCAAAGCAGTGCTATACATTAATATTCAGACACGCAGTTCCCCCTCTTATTCAGACGAGGATCCCCAAAATATCAGTTGCTTTACAGCATGCTTGACAGCCATAAGCTGCAGCTGTGCTGCATTGAAAATTGGCAATGCTGACGTTAAACTGAAGGAGCTTTTTGAAGTAATGACAAAGGCACTGATTGCCTTTTTCCAAATAGAGGGATATTATTTTTCCTTTTTAAATTTTAGCATCAGAGAATGGAGCCTGAAAACACACAAGTGGGGTTGCCCAAAGTCCTGAGCCCAACCCCTAATTTATAAAGGTCTACACATCTCTCCAGCCCTGATCATCTCCCTTCCAAATACTGCCTCCTCTCTTTGAGACACATCTGCCTTCACATTACCTGTCAACTCCCTCCACTAAATTCAGTGGATTCTGCACAACTCTCGAGTTTGAGCTGTTGCATTTTAGTTGCTTGTAAGGCAATAAGAGCAAAGTAGACAGACCAGCTATATCCAATTTTCACAAACTGCTGACCACAGCAGCACTAATAAGGATCTAATGGTATTGGGTGTACAAAGAATACTTTCACTGCAACCAAAAAAAAAAAAAATCAGTGATGGAAAAATATACTACAGACTACTTGGCAGAACTCTGTTGCTTACCATAACTGTGCTTTATACCAACTGAGCTTTGAAATACCTGAACAGTTGAGTGTGATGAAACAAATTTCTAGGACATGATTTTTATAGTTGCATTCCCTGCTCATTCTTAACAATGAGCTGGCATTACTGCATTCACACACAGTGATGCATTCAATCCTAATGTCAAAGAGGAAAGACCTTCTGAAATAGTCTGTTGTAAGTTTCCTACTATATATCGTTTGGCAACTTTTTATGCAGATATTTAAAGAAAATTAACCACTGCACTCATTTGGAAGTACAAAACATACTTCACATTTTGACTGGGATTACAGATTATACACCTTGTCCTCATTATACTGCACAGCATGAGCTCTGGCACCTGGGTGAAATCACTGAAGCTAAGTAGTGGTAAGCCCTTTACTTAAAGAGGTTAAAAGTGGCTCCTTCAAGAAGGAGAATGCTACTGCATGGGTTTAAAGAAATAGTCTATTTCTACAGATGTCCCAGCCTTCATAGGGGACAGTTATGCTCAATGTAGTTTTAAGAATTGCAAAAAATACCCTGCGCCTTAAATTTTGGCTCCCTAGCTAATGCCTTCTGAAAAGGGAAAGGTCTTTGCTAACAATGACTCCTCTATGACTCCAGAATGTAAAGAGCCCTTGTTTACTTTGCAACACAGTAACACTTTTATCACTTCTATCCCCTGAGGAAAATAATGCTTCTTCCTAACTATACAGTGCTGGACAATTACAAATCTAGATTCTGAATGGCCAGCACTTAAGTGCAATTATGACATTTTATCACCCCAGTATTATGTAGAAGACTTATGAACAACAAGAATAAAACCACACACCACATACAGACATTTACAGGCACATTCTGTATGCAAACAGGAGTGCATTTGAACTCAGAAGAAAGAATAAGCTTCTTGCTGACATATTTTTCTTCCTCCTCCTTAAGAAAATGGAATGGAGATTTCACTACCACCACCATCACATTAAGATGCTGTAAAATATTAATTGTGCAGTGTGTCTAAGTAACTAACATAGATGTTAGAAATTAGGGCAATTAATTAATCAGAAAATAGCAAAGAATGTTTTTAATTATTTAACTGTGCTTTTTACAAACAAAAAAAATTCAGCTGCGAAATGTCTCTATTACAAGCACAATCAACATGTGAAGTACACAAATTCAGTCAAATGGACTTCAGCTTTTAGTTTAGCAATGGCTTGATTAATACCTCCTAAAAATACATGCAACTTCATCATTATCTATTCTGACTACTCATTATTCCATTTTGTAATTTTTTTCTCATTCCAATTAGCACTGTATTTTATTAGCATGCTTATATAATGTATTAAAATATGTACGTACCAAAATTTAAGTCCACGGGGACTGCTAAGTGCAATAATCAAAGGTGACTTTTGCCTGTAAAAGCCCTTTCCTGTGGTTATCTCAGTGCAGTCGGAAGGGATATTTCAGCACCATACGAAACAGATTTGCAGTTAGGCGCATTTTTTTCTTCAGTTAAAGTGCATTAAATCTTGTTGGCAAAATTGCCCAGATCGTAGAATTCGACATCACTATAAGTCAGTGTGTTACATTACAGATCTTCTTAACATATGATTAAAATGGCATGGAAAGTTTGGCTTTTAAAAAAAATGCAGTGGCAAGAGAAGACAGGTGCTTGCTTCTTTAAATCCACATTCAGAGAAGAGAGGGTACAGATAATGGGAGGGTATAAACAACACCCTGCTTTGAGGTCCAGCAGAGGAGAAACTGGATGATTTTTACCCACTTTACAACATAGAAGATTACAGCACCATCATATGCACTAACACTGAGATTTCTAAGGTGCCTCATTTGAATATGTTCTGTGGAGACAAAAAGAAAGGAATATAAGGAATGGAAAGCATCCTATCCAAATGGCTTCTTGCAGCAGGAAAGACGCTCTCTCATTGCCACTTAGATACAGAAGGTCTGAGGCAGTCTAGCTCGTGGCATCGTCTCTCTCTCCCCCCCCCCCCCCCCCCCCCGTGACTACAGGCAGGCTTGCTCTCTCCAGCTGCCTTAGTCAGTTGATGCTGCTTTTGATTAATCAGGGATTCTCAAACAAAGAGCAAGCCTACCTTCGGATGCCAGCAGGGCTGTGGGGCTCCTCTCCCACCGCAACAGTCGGGCTGCCCCGGCCCCCCTCGCAGCCAGCATCCTAGCACCTCGGACAGCAGCCGCTCCCCCGCGCCAGGCCCATCGGGCGGGCGGGGCGGCGGCGGCGGGGCCGCGCCGGGAGCCGGAGCGCGGCAGCGGCGTCGGTCCTCGGCTCCGGGGGCTCGGGCACTCGCAGGGCCGCGCAGTTAGAGCTAGGCAACAGTCTCTCTCTTAGCTCCACTGCACTGAAGACTGATTAGCACGTAATCCAGTGGGGGGAGAAAAATAAATACATCTGCATGAACAGCACTGTAGATCACATTTAGTCTATAGGTAGGAAAGAATATGAAACAACGCCCTTCCCCCCCTCCTTCTCCCATCCCAAGAAAGAAACTGTTCTTCCACGAAGAATGTGTAAGTCAACCTTTAGCCCATGTTATGGCTCCAGGAAATGAGCGGCCACTTAAAAGGAACATCTAAAGCTCTGTTTGATACCTCATATTGATGTATCTTTTGCACTCACCCTCACTGAAAGCAGTGCAAGGCACACAATTACTGCTGACGCAGGGTAGCTGCTGCTTGGGGAAAGAGGGGAGGAGCTTCCTAACCTCATCAAAACAACCTCCCACCACCTGCTCCCAGTGCTCGGGAACAAAACTGTGCTACTTGGACAGAGCAGCATTCATGCTGGTTTAGTTAGATCAATACCTGCACTCTGGAAAAAAACATTTGGCCAAAAAGCATTCAGGGTGCAACTATGCAGACTTGTGCTGATACAGAATTTGTGAATGTAATGGTCTGGGAGAAAACATTCCCTTTTTTCTGAACAGGATCAGTGTTGTAGTTCCTCCTCAAAGAACATGTGCAGTTTTGCTTTCTCTCCCCCAAACCAGCAGTCTGGACACAAAGCAAAAGCATTCACTCCTTGCACAGAAGCCAGTCAGCAGGGAGAGGTCTGAGTGTGCACAGAACATGTTACCCATTGTTCAGCGCCTTTTCATTCTACCTCCTTTCTTAACTTACAGGTATATTTTCCTCTTGCATAAAATACTGGTTTTGATGTTACAGTAAGAGTTGAATTTATTTCTAAAAGTAGTAACAGAAATTAGAATAAAATGCTTCCAAAGTAATGCAAATATGCATGCAAAGCAGCGCTAGTACAGAAATAAGACCTCACCTGCATAATGCAGGAGAACTTACTGCAGATTTATACCCCTGACTGTAATATCCCAATTGCCTTCCATTCAAGAGCACTCAGGACAGCCACCTAGACACACTGGAAAACATGGTGACCTCCAATGGTGACCAATACTAACATTGGAAACATAGCCTGAAAAAAACCTGCTCCCAGAAGTCTGTCTCAAATTCACCAGTAACTCACTCACTCACTGTAGTAGTGCACATCCCAGCACATTTCTTGCAACCCTGTGAAGGTTTGTGAAGGACAGTGAAACTTCCATGTAACATCTCCAAGAGACTATTTCAAAAGGATACTTTAAGAGCTACAAAGAGAGCCCAGAGGCTAGCCCACAGCTCTGCTGATTAACTTCCTTGAAGGATACCTTAAGAGCAGCTGTGACTGTGCAGTAATTGAGGAATTAGATTTTCATCAGCTGGAGATTTCTGTCACATAACAGCCTCTTCTTTCCAATACTCTTTCAGAATTAAAGACCTTCCTTATATCTGCCCCAAGCCGTGCACCAGAACCAGACAAGTCGCCAAGTCAGATTTCTTTCTGTGTTACTTTCAAAAGATATCATTGTAAAGTCATTACAGAGTAACTCAAAAGACTACTAATTTTAAATCCACAAGTGTGAAATACTTGGCTATGTCTTCACCACATGGTTTATCCCAGTAACTGAGCTCACTCCAATGTAATCTTCCAGACTACTTATGTTATTGCGCCTTTTGGCAGATTCCACGTCTTACCATTCTTGCACCAAGGTTCCTAGGGACCTATCCCTGTCTCCATCAGCTCTGGAAGGAAACGTCAATTTTTCCTTCCAGTAGCACTGTGGGAAGGACACATGGTAATATCATGACCTCAACAAAGTCTAGCAGTTCCATTCCTGGTTAAAGCATACACATCTCTCATCTGCCTCCACAGCAGATAGCACCAACCCAGGAAAAAGCACCTGCAGAATCAATCATGGGACTTTCTGCATGGATGGCAGAAGACCTGGATCAAAGCTCACAAAACCTGCATTGTGGCTCTCCCCCCCTCCCCCCAGTTTCTTACAAAACATGTTTAATGACAATCATAATGAAGCCATGGCTGGCTTTCGCTCCTTAATTTTATGAGACCTAATCAGTACAAGTACATGCACCTCCACAAATTTGCTACCTATGTTCTGCTGTGGCAGAGGTCTAGATTTGGCTCCCTAATTTCCAGACAGCTAGCAGTGGAGAAACATGTATTCCTTACAGTAGCTGGAATTTCCAGTCCCCATCTCCTTTGCTCCACATCCTTCACGGGGGTTACAACCACACAGAAGTCTGGCAGATGTACTTGTGCTAGGCTTCATTACACAGCACACAGATGAACCCATTTTATTTATTTATGTGTATGTACACACCTACACATACATATTTAATGTAATATACACATAAAGACAGGAAGACATGTCATTTGACCTGTGGTTGACGTTTGCACAATGGGAAAAGAGAAGAGGAACAATCTGCTGTGGAAAGGCATGCTGGCAACTACTCAGAATAGTTGTGGGATACCACAGACTCTGCCTGGCCATGTTGTAAATAGGCTGGAAGCATACACTATATAATGGGAAGAAGGCAGACCTCTGCAGGAGGCTTCTTTGCCAAGGGGATGTCAAGCCTTTTCAGGCTCAGAGACAAGTGGATTTGCAAGGCCTGAAGACTGCAGGCAGCAGAGAGACATAGGGCTTTTCAAGAGGAAGGGAATATTCATTTAAGATGCTAACTGAGCACTTAGTGATTCAGAAAGACTGTCTGCCAGTCCCTTAAGTAAGGGAAGCTTGAGGACAAATGGATTAGAGTTCAGTGCTGTTGACTTAGTTTCTGATTCGTTGACGAACAGCCAAAGGCTCTCCAAGAAAATAAAATCTACTGTTTCCAGATCTGAAACTGGTAAAACCTGACTAGATACAGAGACCTTTATGTAATTATTTACATTTTAAGAGGGTCAAAAAGGACAGGTTTCTTCACTTTTATCCTGGTTTTGGCTGGGATAGTGTTATTTTTCTTCATAGTAGCTAGCAGGAGCTGTGTTTTGTGGAAACTGTTGATAATACAGGGAATGTTTTAGTTATTGAGAGCAGCCTTTTCTGCTTCTCATACCATCCCACCAGTGAGAGGACTTGGGATGCACAAATAAGTTGGGAGGGGATACAGCTGGGACAGCTGACATCATGTTCAGCTGATGTCATGCTCAGCAATAAAAGCAGATAGAAGAAGGAAGGGCAATGTTGGGAGTTATGACCTTTTGCCTTCCCAAGTTACTGTCTCCTGTTTTCCTGGAGATGCCTGAATGCCTGCCTGCTGATGGGGAGTGGTGCATGAATTCCTTGTTTTGTGTTGCTTGTGTGCATGGCTTTTGCTTTACTTATTAAACTGTCTTTGTCTCTACCAGGAGTTTCATTTTACTCTTCCAATTCTCTCCACCATCCCCTGTGAGGGGAGTGAGTGAGCAGCTGCATGGGGCTTCACTGCCAGCTGGGGTTAAACTATGGCAACTTTAAATGTACCACCCATCAGCTTCTGAGAAAGAAGTCCCATGGCAAATTTTTGTATCTGACCTCCAGGCCATAGATGAAGAATTCCATGAATGGAGACTCCATAAGAGCTAAACATCCTGAAATTAAAACCAGAAACAGAAGACTTAAACCTGGAAAGTCCTAACACCTAGCCAAGGGGAGTGTTGTGTGAACCTACACACCTGTACTCAAACTCTGCCTCTTAGTGAATGAGAAGAGAGAGGCTGCTGAGTAAGACCTGTCAGTCAGATTTTGCCAAAACCAAAGGCTTACCAAGCCGGGGGGAAAAGCTAGGGGTTGGCAGTTTACTTGCACTTCCAAATACAAGGCCATCAAGATGCTGATTTTGGCTCATTAGCATGTTCACTGGCTAAGCTAAGTTAAAATTTGTTTGCTTATTTCTCCTTTACCCTGCCTCCTTAGCTTCAATTACTTTTTTCCTGCCTCCTCTGTGCTCAGTCTGATCTCTGGCCCCATCTTTTAACCTAGGCCTTGCTACTACCCCTTGACCTTTCCAGCAGCTGCATTTGGCTTTTTCTCACTCAAAAACCTGGTATCTGGTTATAATCAGTCCCAACTGTAAGGACCAAGCTAACCGTCTTAATTTCATGATAAATCAATCATTTCATCATAGACACTATCATTCTCATACCACCAAGGCAAGTGAAATTTTCTATGTCCATCTTGCCTGTGCTGTATCTTAGCAGTCACTGTGCCATGCCTTTAGTACCAAATTGTGTATGTGTGAAAGAAGTTAGATTTTCATTTGTATTTAAATCTGATTTAATAAATATTTTAAAATAGCAGTAGGTTAACTCAAAATAAATGGATAGAAAGCAGAGTACATCCAAAACCAAGCACAATGCTCACCATAACCTTGACCTTAAGCAATTTTTTTTCAGATTTGGTTTGTTCATGCTCTTAGTATCCACCTATGACTATGGTAAGTGAAAACCTAAGGATCTATTTCAACATGGTATACTGAAGTACTAAATTAAGCCTTAGAGGCCGCTTTTCCTAAATTATTTCTTTCCATGCCCCAGATAAGCTTTAACATGGGTACCTTTTCCCCTTAAGTGTTGTTAAAACCATGGGAGTTGTGCAGTCACTCCTCCTCTCAGACACATTTGGCTGCTTTTGCCCCTCCCCCCCCCCCCCAGTGCTGCCATGACAAGTAAAACTTTACTCCTATTACAAGAACAGTAAAGGAGGCTCTCATAGCTTCACCTTGGCATTTCTGTTATTTCACATCCCTCTGTAGCACCCTTTCACTTCCCTGCAGCACACAGTCTCTATCCCTCCCAGCAACTGACTATCCACAGCCACCACACACACTCCTCAGAGGGCTGAGGAGGATTCTTCTAAAGGTAAAACAGTAGAGGGGTCCCCAATCACGTAAAAAGCCAATTAAAGTTAAATGCTTAACTGCCACCTGTGCCTTTTAAGAAAAATCTCTTCATTTTCCCCAGTGATCAATTTTTTTCACATGGGACCAATTTTGCTGTTATTGCTTAGGCAAAATTCCCACTGAAGTCCACAGGGAACTTTGCCTGAATACAAAATGTTGAGCTAAACCCTGCACTTATTTGCATAGACCACAAATCACAAAGATTATGTCCTGATGCACATGATTTATCCTACATGACAGCTGGTGCAAGTGAGCTATTTTTAACCATGATTTGTTGCAAAATATTTCATGATATTTACCATTCAAAAAAAGAGTCAATTGATTCTCTTTTCTTTAACTGGATTAAATTGAAAGATTCTGGCAGCTTTCCAAAGCCATTAATTACTAAATGGTACATTTTCAACAGAAATGTTAAGCTATATGTAGTTCTTCTGGAGCCAGTTAGCTCCTAGCTAAAATCAATTAAAGCTGGTAAAGATACATTTCTAGGGTCAGGTCCCAAATATAGACATCTCTATTTATAGCATAGTGGATGCTGGCAAAATCCTCCAACACAAATGCAGTTGTATGACTAAACTATGCTTTTACTATTTAGTTCATACAGGGGCAGCAGGTAGGTTTATTATTCCAGGATAAACGCAGCTGTGTCAGTATGGTTGCACTCACACTATTCTCTGTTTGTGCTATACTAGCCTCAATTTTCTAGCCCCAAAGCAGCATGCTTTATCCTATGAGGCATAAAGGCAAATCCAGTTTAAGCTTGCTTGTCACCCCCCCTACCCTGCTCTCATTCCCATTTGTGTGGCCTTGCAGGGAACTGGGTCATGGAAATGATCCAGAACAGAAATAATTTTTGGTGGGAATGAGGGAGGATCCAAGGAAAACAAAGAAGAGGGTGTTCTTTTCAACCAAATCACTTCCTTGCACTAGACAATGCAGAGGGCACTTCACAGCGTGAGAACAGTACCCCTGCCAAAGTGGTCAGTGACTTCTACAGTGGAAAGTCCTTATGCTACAGACACTACTGGTGTGCTTAAGCTTCTATCTGAATGACTTCAGTGCCCAAGCAGCACACATGCCAAAGCTGTTGCACTGAGACTTGGCCTGCTGAAGCCTGCAGGAGCAACCAAAATCCCGCAGGCAGTTGGAAGCTGTCAGGCAGTCCTCCCTGCCCTAGAAACTCGACAACTACTCTGGCAAGCACATGCAACCACTCCGGTACTTGAAGGCAGGCAGAGAAGTGTATGTACACAGTATGTAAATGTGACCAAGTATGTAAGTTGCAAACTGCTTTACCAGAGTACTTGATGATCTCCAAGCATTTGAAATAGTGCAAACCAGCACTGCAGCTAAAAAAAAAAACAAACCCAGAATCAAGAATGCAGCTCTGCTTTCTTCCCACCCTCAGCTATTTCTCTAGCCCTGTGCTGGCACAAATGCCTCTTGGCTGTGTGGCAAAGCAGATTGGGAAACTGATCAAGCTGAGAACTAGCCTGGGATTTTGGCACCACATGGATGTTATTATTTGTGAGAGGACCACCCTGCCTGTGCAATCAGTGGGCAGCAGAGACCCAGCCCAGCCCAGCAGATGGAAGGCAGGCCAGTTGGGTCTCATTCAGGAGCAGCCAAGTTCTTGCTTTCATCTGAGCTACTCAGCCTCAGCTGTGAACAACGACCTCCAGTGAGCCCCACAGCATTTCTGACCTCTGCAAAAAATTGCCTGGAAGCCCACAGAGGGCGAGAATCTGTAATAGCAGCCTATGATGAGGTCTAGAGCAAGAGGTGTGGGAATAGGAGTTGAGAAACTTTCTTGAAACTTGAAGTGCCCTATCTGCACTCATTAATATAATCTGCATTTCTTTTTTTTGTTTGTTTTTCTTCCAGCATTACAGGTCAGTCAGTCCCCTCTAGTCAGGAAATGGGCAAAGAAGAGGAAAGTCAAAGTTGCTCACTTTCACCCAAAAAAGCATCTAGACCACTAAAAGGCATGGAAAATACAGACTGGAAAGACTAGAAGAAGAAATTGCAATTTGTACTTAAGGACTAAAAAATTCCTCTGTTAAACAATGTGGTTGTGTGTACATTAAAATAGTATTTAAGAGTAAACTGTGGTTGTTGGCTAAATTCTTTAAGGCATTAACTTTATAAAGAAACTAAAGGATGCTATCTGTTCAGTAAAATATACTTAAGCTTCATAAACAACACAACTATATCATGTATTTTTCAAATATGCCTGTTTTCAATACTTAATAAAAATCCACATAGTGTATTTGTTGCTACACACTTCAGGACAGAAGCGCAAATGAAGTTTGGACAAAAAAGCTCTTAGACCCCTAGAGAGAGAATGCACAGCTCCATGCAGGCAAGGAAAAAAAATGCAAGGAAGGCTACCTCAAGCCAAATAGCTGGCCACAGCAGAAAAGAAGAAAATAAGGGCATGGATGTGTATTTACTTCTTCATTTGCTGTTCTTAATGAAACAAGGATTGTATCATTAACGCTAGAGTTGAAGAAACAAACAGTGACCTTTGGTGGAAGAGGAAGGCTTCATATGGGGGATTTTAAGCAGTGAGTGAGCCTAGTTACCTTGTCCTGTTCATATCATCTAAAGCAAGCCACATCTAAAGCAAGTCACACTTAGAGAGGCAGTAACTATGTAAGGTACTGGCTACACTCTGAGCTTCCTTATGGTCCATAGGAAGCTAGCGTTAGGAGGTCATCAGCCCCTGAGCTCAATCCAAGCATGGAGAGCTGTGGGCAGAGACAGCGGAGACTGGCTGTCGTGCAGTCAAAGTCGCTGCCAGCAGCTTGCCACTGGCAGCATGTGGCCAGGCTCCCCCAGCCCTCATTAGCTGCTCTTGGCTTAAACCATATGCAATGATCCAAGGTTAAAAAGCATGAGGGGAAAACCTTATTGACAGGCTGGTGACAAGGCGAGAGGTAATATGGTAGCCTCAGTTCACATCAGCTAACCAGCTCCTCTGGTCATATACCATCTAGGCTCCCATGAGGATGACAGGGAACAAAAGTCAAATTTGTTCCCATCAATTTAGGGACACATTTTAGGTACATGGGTATAGACAAAAAGAAAGAGCAGTAGCTTCTCTCTTACATTCAAAAAATCCTCATCTCTACAGAGAAGAGTTGACACTTGCAACAACACTTCAGTTGTGGTAAACACCTTGACCAATGTGAGCTATTTTTCCCATGCTCAGATATAAAGCAATTAAAAAAAAATCTTGTAATTACTATGGAAACAATTTCCTGCAGGCACTCCCCTAAATAAACTCTCAGGAAAACACTTTTTCCCCACAGCTGTAGCTGGCTAATCATCATATGTCAGTTAACATATTTCTGGCTTTCCCTCCTGCTTATTGTCTTGGAGAAAATATTGTGATCCTTTATATTCTTTCAATATAATAGTCTCTCCTATTAGTGGATGAGCTCAAATTGCCACCACTCAGGAAGAAAGGAATGCAAATGAGGAATACCAATTAACCCCTTTACAATTAAAAATATCTCTATCTATTATAGCACCCATTAGTGATACTCTAGTTAATGGTCTGTCAACATTTCCATTAGACCTTTTCTCCCTGCTCCCACACAGAACTAAATCCCAGCTAATCACCTTGAATACACTTCTATGGATTTACACAATACATATACACAGCTCAAATGAGGCAAAATATAGATTTCTCTGTTATCTGGAACCATTACATTCACCTAAGTACCTGTTTTCTAATTTATCATTCCTAATTACTCTGTACTCCAAATATGCTGAATAATTTCTTAGGCTATTTTTTTTTCAATGTTACAAATACTTCATGTACCAAAACTCCACAAGTAATTGCAAAGACCTGTCCTGAATATACACTGTGAAAATTGTAAAGTAAAGCTTAGTTCACAGCAGATTCCTTTTGCCCGATACACTTCACATAATACACCCTCTTTTTTCATGCTAGACATGAGACAGTGGGTTACATTTGGTGCCATGCACTGTAATACCTAGAAATGACAGGGTGAATTAAGGACAAAGCTTCAGCCTGAATAGCTTAAGATCCCCTGACTTCCTTATGGTCAAACCACATTCTCCACACCACTGTAACATTCTTTTTTGTATGTCCAATTCATTGCAAATATATCACATTCATATATATTGCATATGTTGGTCCTTTCAACTCTTAAAATACACTTAAGCATTTTACAGTATGTTCATCACCAACCATCCTCAGTTAAAGTGCTGGCATACTAGAGAGAATAACAAGTCTGCAACTGATACCCTGTCGCCAAACGGGAAAGATGTACAACATAGAATGACAGAATGGTTAGTGTCGGAAAAGAACATAAGGTCATCTAGTTCCAACCCCCTGCCATGGGCAGGGACACCTCCCACTAGACCAGGTTGCTCAAGGTCCCATCCAACCTGGTGTTGAACACTGCCAGGAATGAAGCATCCACAATTTCTTTGGGCAACCTGTTCCAGTGCCTCATCACCCTCACAGTAAAGAACTTCTTCCTTAAACCTAACTTAACTTCCCCTGTTTAAGTTGAAACCCATTACCCCTTGTCCTATCACTACAGTTCCTGATGAAGAGTCCCTCTCCAGCATCTTTTTAGGTCCCCTTCAGATACTCAAAGGATGCTCTGAGGTCTCCACTCAGCCTTTTCTTCTCCAGGCAGACTCCTAAACTAGAATTTAACCCTTATTTTCACCACAAGATTTCTCAGTAAACTTATATTGTTGGGTATATACATGCACCTGGGCACAATTCTGTACACTGAGCTTGCACACAGCAATTCAGCTATGCCAGGTTTCCCTGGCTTGTTTATAACCCTCAAACAGAGGATCTGTTGCTCTAATGAAAACTAATTAAATACATCTTCTACCCAGACTACCCTTCAGAAACAAAACCTGCACTCTGCTTACCAGAGGTGTTTAACCCAGCATGACTGGCTTTTGTTTGCAATTACTGTTTCCAAACTCTAGTTAGACCAACTGAAAATGACTCATATATTACCTATTACAGCTGATTAAAAAACAAAACAAAACAAAACAAAACTGGTTGGAAAAACTATGCTTTTTATACTTCATCTATAGTCATACAATCAAATGCCCCCGCATACATAAGTGCTAGAAATACTGCTTTTTGGCAGCCCTGCAAGCATGTCTTTAGTTTTGGAGACTGGTTGAACTTACAGCACCCTGAATTCATGAGGCTACTCCAGTTCATGAGTCAGAAACAGACAGAACAGCTTATAAGATAAGGTCTTTTGTACATTTTAATATCAATTCTGCTCAATCTGTATTTAAGACTTCCATTATCTGTGGCATATCTTCAACATTAAAGTGTTTTTCTGTATCATCTGAACTTCACCAAATATGTAGTAAACTAATCCCACCCAGGAAATTATAAGCGACAGTGTAATGGAAGTTACAGTTCACTTTTTCCAATATGAAACTCCTGTAAAACTGAATATCCTCAGCTTCCTGGAAAATAGGTGTGACACCACTGATGGACAACCAGAGTTACATCTTTGCATAGAACAATGATCTGCCTGTGAACAGCCCTGAAACACCAACTACCTTTTTCCCAGTTATAACAATAAAAGAAAAAAAAATTTAAAACTCATAAATACTCAACATTACACATAATATCAATAATTAATGTTTCAGTGTAAGGGTGAGAAATACACTGATTGAGAAATACAATCTTCTCTGCCTTGAGTTTACGTATTAAAGGTCAGTTACTCTTATTTTCTGTAAATAGTTCAAAATAAAAAACAACCAAAAAACTAAGACACAGGCTGGGGAAGGAGGACAGCTGGGCAGGAAAAACAGAAAAGTAAAAAGAAGTGCACAGACCCAGCAACAAGCTCTGAATAAGATGGAGCCTTTTCTCCCTCTGCTGTCAGAGGCGTCTTGTGAGTGTGGGATGAGTAAAACGCAGGTGGCATTAAAAGTAAAAATTTTATGCAACTGCTGTTACATATCCAGCTATGAAGAAACTGCAACACAACCTAACTTAGGAGAACAAGTTAAAGGACAATAGATAGGGCTTTGAGAAGCCTAGGCTAGTGGAAAACGACCCTGCCCATGGCAGGGGGTTTGGAACTAGATGGGCTTTAACATCCCTTCCAACATAAACCATTCTCTATGACAAGTGGATGTCAAGGGAGCACCAAACAGAACCAGATCAATGAGATGAAATTCTGTATGGGAAACTTGTTAAATGGGAAATGGCAGCCAACATTCCCAGAAGAAGCACGCTAAGAGGCAGGAAATGGAATGCAGAGTTTATAATATTACATGCTTGACTCAGTTTTCCCACTTTTCTTGATATGCAACTTGTAAAAGGAATTAATAGATTCAGAAGGGGAAGAGGCTGGGAAAGTACAATTTAGAGTATTTACTGACTTGAGACAGAACAGATGACCCCACAGCAAAATAGATCCTGTCACCTAAAGACAGCAACAAGGCATTTCAAAGGCTAAATATTAACCTTAAATAATTAATCCTTTCTGTAATCCCTGGGGAAGACGATCAAAAGGAGCCATATGAAGCACACTTGTGGTTTGTCTGAATTTATTTCTGGTTTCTAAGATCCAAAATAGAATCTTTTCTGAAAGCCAGTCAGTCACCCTGATGAAAGAAATTACAGATCAGCACATTTCCCCAAAATGTTTTGGCTTCCATGAATCGACACTTTCCAAATGAAAAAGCATTTAATTAAAATTACAATCAGATCCAACTTAAGCGATGCACAGAAGCCAGGAAAATCTCCTGAGCAGGGGAAAGCCACGTCCAAGGGACAGCTTTCACTGAAAATAAAGATGGTGACAGTGGAGCGGTGGCAGAAATTACAGGCATTTCTGAGCTTTTTTCTTTTCTCAGGTGCCATTAATCATATTGGCCCAATAAGAGATCAAAAGCAATGATTAAATAGGCAGCACAGCCCCCAAATTAGCGATATTTAGTCCTTTTATTATCTAGATTAAACACTCAAATCCTTTCAAAACAGATGGCATTGCAGGCCTCTACCTACAGATCTACACAGCTCAGTTCTGGTTCAGCACTCAGACCATGCTTTGCATAATGGAAATTTCAGCCTTACACATCTTGCAGGAATATAATGACTGTTTTTTCCTCCATTATCAGAAGAATCTCAGTACTATTACAAGGCTTTCTAGTGAACAAAGAGAAATTTAAACAAAATGATGTTTTGTTAAAATTCTTTTCCAAAGAAATAGAAAAAATAGGTTGATGCTGTAGATTTTACCTCTATTCTAACCCAAGAAAAGCAGCAATGGCATAGCTCTTAAAAACGTTCCGTTACACAGCTCTCCTATATTCAAACTATAACATGCAGTCAGAATAAAACAAACCTTCCTGGGTACAGAAGATTCAAAAGCCAATGCCGCACTGTAAGCTATGCAAACAAGGGGGCAGTGGGCACTGAACTTGATATTTTCCTTTGGCTTTATTTATAAAAGTGGAAAATGTTAACAGCACAACCCCTCTCTCTTTCACCACCTCCTTGAGTAATGTCATTCCTACCTACCTTGCATATCTGTTCTCAGGTATTCACCATCTGCCTCTCTCTTAGGGAAGGGGGAATGATCTTCTTTAGAGTTATTAGAAAAATGAGTGATTTGGACAAATAGAACTTGGACAAGGGTACATTGAATTTTTAATTGAAATGCTTTATCTAGGTGTATGAGAGGGACAGCACTGCAAGCAGTTTTCCTTTACTCCTTCATAGTATATTACTGCAGACAGCTGAAGTCATGGGTCAGCAGAAAGATCTATGTTACCTAACACTACCTGCATCATCCATCCAAATGGGTAGATCTCCAGCAAACAAACACTACATGCTCTTCAAGGATGAAGTCACCACTACAAACCCATTTCCCAAGGTGTTACTACAAGGAGTTAAGGCTGTTTCCATCAGGTCTGCTGTAGTCCCTCTAGAGTAGGCTTGTAGATACATCTTTTTTTTTTCTAGTTACTTGTAGGTCTCCAACATAACACAGAGGGAGCCAGCTTTCCCTAGTGGAGCATAGAGAAATGTGAAGTGCTGGAATTGTTTAAAGGCTCCACAGCATAGAAATTGATTACACACACAAAAAAAAGAGAAAGACTTAATGAAAATCAACCACAGATTCATTTTATTATCTAAGTTTCTTTTCGATTTTGAATATCTTAGTTAATGCTCACTACAAGTCCTTTGGTAGGCTGCTGTTGTGATTACTGCTGAGGAGTTGCGCAGAGATGTCAGAACATCTCTGTTTCTGACAAAGTATTCTTATAACCAGAAAATACCAGTTTGATAAGCAGAAGAGCTTTTGAGGCGATAGGAAACTGCAGTAGAAACCTGTAAGGCTAGCTGCAAGCTATAGGGAACTCAGATCCTTGAAAACCTAGATTTAAGGTGCATAACAAATGATCAGGCATACTACCACACAATTTAAGGGATTGTTTCAGGGCTCCCAACTCTTCTATTACACAGACCACCAGAAAACTTCTGGGCTGGTATATAGCCATACACAGCAAACACAGCGCTTGGATCAAACTGTGTGCTGATTATCTCCTCAATCCCACAGCATGCTGTCAAGAATAAAGCCCCCACGCCAATCCTTTGTCATGCTTAACTGGTAGGCAAGAGGATGACATTGGGTTGCAGCACTTTGTACACTTGATCAGCACTGTGCTACATCCTTCAAACACCCTGAAGAACTTTTCAATTGATCACATTCTCCTCTGCATAATACAACCCTCTCCCTTTTGGTCCTTCACATTCTACCTTTAGATTCTTTTTGCTCCAGCAAGATTTGCTGAATATCCCAATCGGCCATAGTACAGAGACATTAGATCTAATGCCTCCACATTTCTCTCTTGAAGCTTCTCTGTCCACACTGACGTATTCAGACTTGCCCCTTCAGCAATATTTAATAGGATTTTTATTCCTGCTTTCCAGATTGCTAAAAACAAAGGTAAATAAATAGCACAAAATTAATAACAACACATATTCCTGTATAGAAGTATCCTCAAAATTGCAGTTAGGATCATTGTTGTCCAGACAAAGCAGAGGGAAATTTGTAAGCCTTTATAAGTTAGCAAACAACACAGGACTCAAATTGCCCACAATAGAGAGAATTATCAACAAATTTCACTTAAAGGATGGGGAGGAGAATAGAAAGAATGTAACTCCCACAGGTTGAGATAAGAACAGTCCAGTAACTAAAGTATAACACAAACCACTACTGCTAACACCAATAATAATAATGATAAGGGAAGTAACAAGGGAAGAGAATACAATCATTCACAACCCACTGACTGATAGCCAGCCTGACCCCGCAGTGATCTAACCCTTCTGGGTAACTGCCCCCACTTTATATACTGGGCATAACGTGCTGTGGTATGGAATACCTCTTTGGCTAGTTTGGGTCAGGTGTCCTGGCTCTGCTTCCTCCCAGCTTCCCCTCCTCCCTGGCAGAGCATGAGACTCAGAAAGTCCTTGGTCAGACTAAACATTACTGAGCAGTAACTAAAAACATCGGTGTTATCAGCGCTGTTCCCAAGCTAAAAGTCAAAAACACAGCACTGCACCAGCTACTAAGGAGAAAATTTACTGCTACTGCTGAACCCAGGACATAGCTACATTCATACACAGCTCAAAATGCGCATATCCAAGAAAAATCGCAAGAGTCTTCCTCTCCTTCCTTCACCCACACACGCCTCTAAGTTAAAGTGCACTAGCAATCTCAGATAGATACTTCATCTTTAGCAAAAGAGGCTTTGAAGTTCCTCATTTCCATAATTTAAGCAAATCTGAGGACTGTTCTTCAGTTGATTTTTTTTTCTTATTCATTCCTGTGTCTCATAAGAAGGATATGAAATAGTAAAAGGTGATGTGAACTCTGCCAGAATAGGCATTCTAGAAACAAAGTGGCATTACTGCTTCTTATGTTTGGCGTCTCATTATTCATGTTTCATGCCTCTTCATTGCCAAGATAGTTGTTCCGATGCTTCATATTTTATGGAGGTTTAATCACAAATAGCTTCAAGGGAGGAGAAAAAAAGGCAATAAAGACAGACATGGGCTAAGGGGTTTCTGTTTAAACAGTAAATGTTGAAGCTATACAACGAAAAACAAATTAACAGGGAAGGTGACACAAAGGATTGAAAACAGACTTGACTATTTCCTGATCTCTAGTTGATGCAGGTCAGCATGACAAAGGTTAACATAACCAGTGCAGATTTTGTGTGCAGCTCCCAATTTTTATGTTTCAAAGATCTCATTCCAAATAATAAGGGATACATGCTTTGAAATAGACTGACTTTCACATTTAATAAGATAGAGTCACTGAATACATTTCCATCTGCTAAAGTAGAAGGGTTTTAAAAATACAAATGAGAATGTAAGAGGATTCCTCAACAGTGATCTGAAAAAATGGAGGAATACAGGAATAACCCCCAATCCTCTGCATCTAAATTAAATATGAGCAGTGGGAATTAACTGAAAATTACATGATGGACTCATGTAGAAATACTAACAGTCAAATCAGAAAGACCCTTTTTTTCTACCACTGGTTACTACAGTGTACTCAAGGTACTACTATTAGCCAGCTAAAAAGCAATACATGGGATGATATACAGACATGGGCCTTTGATGTGGAGTTACTACCATACCTGCCCCATAAGTGCACTAAGCAGGTAAAGTCACTGGCCTAAATCAACTTGTATGGATCATGATAGCATTGACTCATCTGAAGAGCACAGAAATCCTTTCCCTGCTATGGATTTCCCACTAAGCTTCTTCCCTCTGAACGGTAATGTATGATTGGACATCCATTATAACATGTTTGACTCCCTTGTAGGCATTCAGGCATATGAAAATCGGCTTGCAAGCATCCTAGTAGGAGTGAGACACACGTCCCTTTGCGCTCTTGCATGAAGCAAAGCATTTTCTATCATGTGCAAAATCCTGTGGGCTTCTTCTTAAGAGTTTTGTTCCTGATTAGCTTTGACCACCTTGCCTAGGCATCAGAGACCCACCCGTTGCCTTAACTGCATATTCCATGAGGAGCAAAAGTGTGTGGTTTGGAGTACAACTATGTGACTCTCCACTGCTGATTTTGTAGATAACCTCTGGAGGTTCTCCTTCACCTGTACAATAAACCAAAACCTAAGGAGCAGTGAGGCAACATCGTAACAGCCACCAATTTCCTGGAGATTTCTCACTCTTGCTGTGGAATGAATTACAGAGGCTTGTAAGAAAGAAAGGCTACCAATAAGAAAGTGAAGGGGTCTGCCTGCTGGTTTTGGTCAGGTTTTTTTGTGACCCGCTAGGTAGGAAGAACTACTCTTCCAGGAGATGTCTTGGGGAAGCAGTCACATCAAAAGGGATAGATTAAAGAGTGAGACTACTAGCACAGACACTGTGCTCCAAGTCATGCAGAGCACAAGCACTCATGATGAAGGGCAGTATGATCACTGCTAACATCTGGACTACAAAGATTCCTACAGAAATTAAATCTACTCTGAGTTCATCTTTCCTCAAGTTTGTCTCAGATCAGACAGCTGCCTTTATTGGGTTCAAGAGAAGCTCTTCAGAACTGTAACTTGCCATCCCAGAATTATGACCTTAGCTGTGGGGCAGAAAACCTCAAATAACTGCCTTCACCCAACAGGCTTCAAATTACTTGGACAAACAAGAGCTGTTATTTGGAGTACTGTTGCTTAGAGGGCACCTAATCTAATTACCTACAGAACTTCAAGTAGGTATAGCAGTTTCCCTAACCTGTAGTAGTAACATCTCTAACAATAGCTTTTGCTTAGGTTATCTTTTGTCATCCAAGAAGCAGAATCCAGTCTTTTTAATTTCATTTTTATATGTACATGGCTTCTGCAACTGCAGGTTTTGAGTAACTTGTATAGATCAAAATCACCAGTGACTGAATTAAGTTACAGTTATTAAGGATACTAATTTTTGAACACTCCTTAAATATTTTGTCCATTCATCTAGAATTCCGCCATTAATATTTCAGCTTGACTTAGGTTTTCTGTAGGTCTGATGTCTGACCTTGTGCTAGGTGTTTCTGTCACTCAGGTGTCAGATAAAAACTTAAACACTGACCTTCCCATCCATTTCCTGGGCAAGTGGTATTCGTGACTACAGAAAACTTCAGGAAATCTCTGCTGGCTACTATCGTGGGGTGAGACAACTAGTAGCAGGTTAAAAACTAAGAGCTAGAAAAAACTCTTTTTTTGCTGATTTAAAATTAATTTCAAAACAGAACAATTTTTAATAACCCTTTATTTGAAGCATATATTTAAAGCTGTTAGATGGGCCTTTTTCGTAATATTTTCTCAGAGTTGTGAATCATCCCTTTATTGAAGAACAAGAACCAAATCTTGCATGTCTTCACACAGATATAGCAATTCTACAATAAACCTTAATCTGTTTTTCACTCTCCCAATCTTCCTTCAGACCAAAAGCAGCATCTGGCATTGCTGTAATATATAACTGCTCTAAAAATATAGTGTTGTAGGCAGTAACTCTGACAGTGAAGACCTCATGGAAGCCACCAGTCCAGCCCCCGCCACATCCCATTTCTGTTCATGCCTCCTTTGCTCTCTGCACCAACAGGAACAAGGTATATAGAGCTGCACCCACTCACAGCCTTCCTTAGATACACAGTGACTTGCCAAAATGCTATTTACACTGTCTCACATGCCACAAAAGTTCACATCAGCCTCGAGCAGATGGGCCAAAAGATGATGATGGTAAGAAAGCCTGAAAGAGACTCTGCAGAGGGACACACAACAGTAGCCCATGCCAGTTTGAATTTACACCTTATAGTTTTCTTCTCATATTTTGAATCTCAAGTGCCAACAGTTTGGTATTTTAACTCATTTATTAGTCTCAAGACACAAAGGAGGAACAAGTTTCTGACAGTAGCAAACTGACTCAGAAAGCAAGTCCAGGCTAGGATGACACAAAGAACAGAGCTTTCAACTTCATCTCCAAACTGAGACAGGGAGAGGAAAAAAGTAGACAGGTCTGACTGGAACAAACTGTAATCTCTTCAGCTTTCCCACCCAACTTGGAGAAACATACACCATGCACATTCCCAACAAAGGCCTTCTGAACCAAGACAGTACAAAGGAAATGACAGGCTCTGTTTTGGCACCACTCACAACACTGGATATCTGATGAACACATTTTCAAAAATGGCATTTTTGGTGGCAGTAATTGATGCGACTCTCATCTTCAATCACTGCCTTCAATGTGTGTCCTGATTATTAAAACAAGAAAGTACAGGAAATAGTAAGAGGAAAATTTTCCACCAAAGCAGGAGGTTGGCAATGCAGTAAGAATACATTAGTTGTCCTTTCATATATCAGATGACAAATGCTAGATACCTGCAGGGAATTCTGTAGATTGCTCCAGGAGCTGGATGGGCTCATGTAGAAGAACTGAGTTTTCACGTCTCCACTGTGTTTTTCAGTTGTTGTTGGCGTCTGCTTATCTACACACATGCTTTCCTGAACTGCTGCTCATTTTGCATAACATGGTTTCAGGCAATAAGGACACCACTACAGCTGAAGTGTAGTCCATCATACGGATGGATTTTCAGTGTGAGCAAAAGTATATGCAACAGCAGTGTTATCAGGAAATGCTGCAACATGATCAAAAAGTTGCTAACAATATCCTTGTCCACATTCACAGCTGCCAGACTGAGGTACCAATACAGAAACAAACTCATTTCTTCTCCTGACCAAAATAACCTCCGCTACTTCAGGGTACAATATCTGGCCAAAACCTGACCCTATATCTTTGATTTGGGGCTAGAACCAATAAGCACTAAAACTTCCTTGACTGCATTTCTGCTCAACTTTGATCTACTAAAACATATGCAAAACAAGTTCAAAGTTACCAATGCAAAAGCAATAGAGAAGAGAGTCTGGCTCACAAACAAGGGACTACAGCTAAGTGTATTTAAGGCACATATGTATGGCTGAATATATTATTTTCATTTCAGATGCCAATATTCAGCCATCTGGCTTTCCTTGAGGCATTTCTTTTGTGGCTTTTTTCCTTTTTTTTTTCTAAATAGACGTTCTTCAATAGCAAGGCATTAAAAATATAAAAGAAGAGAAAGCCAAGTTCTTTAGTGTAACCACTGCAGGCTACCAACCACCATTGTTAAACCTACATGAAACATAACATCAAGCAAGTTTCTGTTTTGTACAACAACTCTTTATTATCTAAAATACTCATTTTCTCTTTATCCTCCTAAATGTTAGTCTTAATGGCCATATGGCTGGACATTTATAATTAACAGCTTTTATCTAAATAAATACACTGCTTTGAATTTTTAATAGGTTTGTCCATTAAGAACCTTCAATGAAATGTGAAAAAAAAGCTCCTTCTAAAATAAGAATAGAGGGATATGAACTTCACGAGGTGCCTGCAGGCAAGACACAGTAGGTTGTATTTGATACTGACCATTCACACTGCACAAGCACTGCATATCTGCATGGAAACTTCAGTGTAAAGCAGATAAAATGCCAGATGAATGAAAAGGAGTCCCAGGCAATGTACAAACCACAGACTTAGTGCTTGTAGGTGCTGTGGATCTGCTAGCTTGAATTAGCTTTGGAGAGATCTCTACCCAAACATTAGTCTACAGCATAGCACCAAGAGATCTCAGTTTTCATGTGACTTTACAATCTAACCATGCTGATTAAATGTGCTTTCTATTTTTGATGTAAGTGTGAAAGGCAGAGAAGTGCAGTAATTCATCCAGCCTTTTCACACTGCCACAGTGTTGTGACCATCTCCAGTGGGGCACTGCACATTAGCACAGCCTCATCCTGGCAGGGGCTCTCAATTTTCCTTCTGTGTATTGCCACCATGTTTTGTGCTGCATTGCAACCAAACTCGTTTTAAATTTCCATATCCACTCATTATTTCTTTTCCTTGTTTATATAAATTACCATGTTATTTGTCAGGATTCATATCTGTGAATTTAATGGAACCGCACTTCTCAAAATCACCCACACTGTCAACAGCTCTAATTTGTTTATGTCAAATCAGCCTTTTCTTTTTTTTTTTTTCTTTCTTTCTTTCTCTTCCCCGTTTACCCTTCTGTTTCATACCATTTATATTAGCCTGTCAGCTGGGATTTTATTTATTTGCTTTGGAAGGTTTGCTTCTGTGAAACCCTGATGGCATAAGAACTGCACAGCTCGAGGGACAAGTAATAAGATAGAAATGCTTTCAAGACCAAGCTGTTACTTCCAATTCAGTCCTGGTCAAGAGCAACAGAAGCTCTGGACAGTTTTTTCATTTACTAGAAAACCAGACAGGAGGTGGTGGTTTGGGGGTTGTCTTTTTTTTTTTTTTTTTAACCTCTGCAGATTATTCTTACTCTTTTACTAGCCACCACCCTAGAAAATGCATAGAAAACACCACCATCGAAAAATGCGTAGGAAGCATGTAAGTGGAACTGTCAAAACCTGGAGATTTCATGAGCTCTTACAAATTCCACCACTGAAAGAACCTGGAAGGCTTGTTAGGACCTGATCTCCCATACCAATCTAAGCCCTAGGACTGTACTTCTTCTCTCAAAAAGGTATCATGTGAGGGACAAATAGAAATATCTTTCAGTAAGTACTTCCATATAGAACTTTGCAAAGAGGTTACTAGTAAGATGTCAAAGCATGTATGAAATTTAGTATGAAGAAATGAAAACAACTGCTTACAAACATGCATAATACTTGCTTCCCAGTATCATCCCAGGTGTAATACTGTATACAATGCCAGCGTTGAGCTCAATGCTGAGAAACCCAAAGCAAAGAGACAGTCACACCTTACACAGATTGTTTAGGAAGGAGAGAAATTAGCTACAGTGCAGCAAAGCAAAACCAGATGAATACTATTTTTGTCTAGTTTAACGTGAGTTTCAGAAAACATTTAAGGCTCTAATGATTTACAAGGGATTGGGGGGCAAGGGGAAATCTCAAGTATTTTGCTTAGTTGGATTCCTGGTTCATAAAAGACTGAATTATTGACCCAGAAGACCCACAACCCTTATTGATCAGAAGGTTGTGCAGTGCACAGTATTTCCAAGGAATAAAAATATCTAACTCAGCCATGATTGTGAAGGGCCTTAGTCCATTGCACCCCCTTCTACTCCATGGAGGGGCAAAAGCTTCATCACTCCTCTCAGGCACTTCCTATTCTCTCACATGGCCCTCCCCAGTTCCACCGCCATCCTGTACAAAATCATGCTAACAGCCCTGTGCAACAAAGGATGTGAGCATCCAGGCTCTGCAGACAGACAAAAGCCTGCTCTTTCGGTACTCCACCCAGTTTTGTGCTGCACCAATTTAATCAAGCAGCAAGCTACTTTTGTCAGTGCTCTTAGGCGGCAGCCTGGCACACCAGCTCATTTGCTGGCAACCTGCTTTTTAGACCTTTGACAATAGTTCAGCATTTTGAATGCTCAACACATCATCTCTTGCTATTGCAGTGCTTCTGATTTCCATTTCATTTTGGGTACTGATTTTTTCCAGTTGTGGCAAGACTTACATGCTGGCAAAGCCTTAAATTATTACCGGAAATTATTTCTGGATATTATGGCAGAAATCTGTTTAGAAAGAGAACAGAAGTCCTATATGTCAGTTATCATGCTGAAATCAGAAAACTCTTGTTTCTGTTAAAATACTTCCTAGAATTCATTTTTACTTTAACTTTTCTCCTAATAAATAAATCTTACACTTCACAGCAACGATATTAGTGCAACTACTGTGGCATCAGTTCCAAAAAAAGTTGCTAATTTTTTTATTTGTCCCAGCTTAAAAAAACAAACAATTGTCCTAGATTAAAAAAAAAAAAAAAAAACCAAACAAACCCCGAACAAACAAACAAAAACAAACCCAAAAACCACAAACCAAAGAAAACAGTACCAACAATGCCTTGGGCTAAATTAAACTCTCAAGATTTTAGCATTTAAGGGAGGAAGGAACTTTGGAATCCTGGTACATCTGAAGTCAGTGCCTGTACTTTCCAGATTTTAATAGGACAGGATTTATTCTGTTCATATTTGCTGAGTTGAGGAAAAAAAACCCCAAACCCATAACAACAAACATGTAGGAACAGATCTTCTTGCTCATTCAAACAACATGCCTTCAGCTGCACATAAGCATAACATACACTAACTTTACAAACAATTTGAAACTAATTTAAGCTCTGAATGAGAAATATTCCAAGTGCCTCAACAGAGTCGCAATCATCATTATTCTCCTTGCAGCATGCTGAGATGGGACTGATCCCATCTGCTCAGTCAATGAAGCCAGAAATCAAAGTTGAGATAATGCAAAATCTGGACTGTTTTCTTTCTGTTTTTGTCAAAGAGATCTACTCTTAGAGACAAATCCCAGGGCAGTTCTTAATCTTGAAATCTACTTCAATAAAGTTAGAGCTAAGATTTAATAACCTGCACCAACAATTCAGCTAAACATTGAGATCCCTTTAAAAGATTCCACATGCTACAGGAGTCACAAAAAAATAAGTCTAGAAAAGCCATATCATTCATTGCCCTACTCCAGGTCAAGAGAGGGATACATAATCCAACACATACAGGTGCTTTGAACATATCATTACAAGCTTCCAAATGATGGAGAACAGACCACCTCCTTGTGAAGCCTACTCCAGATTGAAAATACAACTAACAACTTCTTACTCAGCTAACAGCGGGAGACACAGATTAACAGAGGTCATCTTTCTGTTCAAAACAAGCTTTCACATGCTGTAAATTAATCAACTTCTCTTCATAGCTTGTGTTATCCGAAAGAGAATAACAATGAAACAGAGAGCTGGAGTTTTTTGTCTGTATCTTTCTCAAAACACCCCTCCCAAAAGAGAACTAACTTCCAGGACTGTGATAATGTCTTGCATATGATCATCCTATTCACACACGCACAAGCAATTTGCTTGCCTTTTTCAAGCAGCAACATGGTACTGAAGCTTTATGTTCTGCTAATGAGTATTTTAGGTAGCACCAATTTTCCCTCATTCTGTATTTGGTCATTAATCTGCCTTTTTCTTCCTATATGCAACATCACCTGGGTGAGCTTGGGTGAATCTAGCAGATGTGTCATGACTGCTCACTTTAATTTTAACTGCTCACTTCCTTTTAATGTTGTGTGGGAAATGACCATTCTTGTAAATAGATCTTTTATATAAATAGCCCACTTTATATCAGAAGCCAATGGTCCAGACAATCAAGTAAACAACAATAATAGCTGTTGCCACAATAGCTTTACTACTAATTCACATCAGTCTTAGTAATGACTTTTCCTTCATTATTACTATTCGATTGATATTAAGCATCAATTATTCTCAGTTCTTTACCAACAGAACCTTAAGCGGCAAGGACACATGAAATGATAAGGCCAGAACTTTATATCCAGAATATAAGCCATATTCTTGGATGATCACAGAAGGGAAATAGTGCATTTATTTCCATCACTTCTAGTCTTCAGAAGGGAGCAACTCTGGATATATACTGTTTGAATTAAGAAGCCTCAAACATAAAAAAGGCTTTGCTTTTTCCATTCATTGAGAAGCAGAACCGTTGTTCAAGATCAAGAGAACAAACTTGGCTCATTCACACTACCTAGTCACTTGATACTGCTGCTGTGGTGGCCAGAAGACCATGAACTGCAGCGTGGTAAAAGTATCATAGAAGGGAGATGCAAGCTCAAACCTTACACTGAAAACATTCCCCTTTCAACTTGGTTACGAGAGGTCTTTCAAGATAGAAAATCAAGTGACAGGTTTAACCAAGAAAAGGTGCAGGACCCCACCTGGCTGGCACACAACATCAGCTTCTTTTGACCAAAACCACAAAGCAGTGCAGCTTTCTCCTCCTCCTTTCCCTCCCCAAGTACAGAAAAATATGTCACTGTCCTGGAATCACATTCAGGTCTCAAGCAAATTAAACCTGACTGCTGACACAGGTGTTGAAATCTGGAAGATACATGGAGTCTTTTTAAAAAAGGACACTGGGAGGAATCTCAAGCATATTCAAATCAGGGAATGTGATTCAGACATAGAATCATATATGAACAGAAAGGATGTATTTTACACTTCACAGTAGCTACTGAGTTATACATCCCTGCAGCATCATTACAGATTTGGAGAAGACCCAGTCTATTACGTTTCTGATGATATTGTTAGCTCACATGGAGTCAAATAGGACCATAAAACAGGATGATCTGGCTCCTCACTGCAGAAAGGACACAGTAGAGGTCCAAATATTTGCTTTGCTGCCTGTAATATGGCACTTCAATGAACAACTAAAAGTATGTAGCACAGTTGGCCATGGATATCTGTGTCCAACAGCTCATGCTGGTTATATATCCCTTTATCTGTAGCAAAGGCTGCTTCTGAACTTTGGGGCGGGGAGCAGGATTATTTTACAAGAACATATTCACCCACAACACCTCTGTTCATTTATATTCTCAAAAGCACCATGAGAATAACAGCCTGGTTATCTGGTTCACAGAGCCTCGCTGCCCTGTGAACTTTTATATCTAGATCTATGCTCATCCTGTAGATTCAAACATCCCCCACAATTATCCCAAGACCTTTGCCAGTTTGTGGAGTAGGCAAACTGAGTGGAAGGAGGGCATTTCAGATAACCTAGCAATCCAAAAAAATCAGGCAGAACAGTACTTGAGTATTTATCATGTAAAGTAAAAAAGAGTTGCAAACAGCAACTAGTTGTATACTTTGTAGCGCTATTTTTTAGTGGCTTCATTTAACAGGCAAAGCACTCACCTGAAAAATCTAAGAGTCACATGTTGGTCCCAGCTGAGATCACTGCCTTCACTTACCAAATGTATGCAATATATTCCATTAGGCAATTGCTTGCCTATCAGTGTATAATCTGGGCTAATACTTGGCCCCTTGAAAACATTATATTTGATAACAATTATAAGGATTGATTAAATTACCTGAGATAAAAGTATCTGCTCCATCAGGTTATCTAGTTATGCTAACACCATGTGGCAGCAGTTATGAAGCAGATGAATTGGTGAAGATTTCTACAGGAATGTTGAGGATATAGTGGCAATCTCATTTGGACTCCTGAGATTAACACGCTTTTTTCCCTTGCTGCAAAGCACATAAGTATAAATACATTAAAGCTAATGATTTCTAGCTTCTCTTTTTATTTAAAGGTTGCTTAATTAAGGCATTTATATTTCTGCAAATTACTGCAAAGTGACTGACCTAGAGGTTACTCTGAACCTTACAGATGAAAGAATTTACATGAACTTCTCTCAGCAGCTTTTTCCCAAGTTCATTTGGTTTTAAAATCTTTTTAAATTGCTTTGATTAGTATTGCCAAATGGAACTTCTTTAGTTAGTCAGAACAGGAAAATATTTGACTATCTCACCATGCATCTGTTCCTTAAAGCTGATTAGCTCATATTTCATAACAGCTCTAAGCATTCCATTATCACCAGTGACTCCCAAATAATCACTTTGGACACTTACAATGAAGCAAAATTTACTTTAAAGCAAACAATTGCAAATGCAGCATGATTCTGATTTCCTAATGCCATTTTAAGTATTATTGCCTATTAGGAACAACAGCACAGCTGAAGCTGGTTAATAGAAATGAGCACAAGTCACAGTTTTAATTGCAGCCTTAAAGCCATATTCATTAGAAATGAACATATTCCCTTCACACTGCAAGTAGGATGCCTGCATATGTGATTTCAAAAGTGATACACATCTATGCTATGCAGAATATGACTGCTGTCTTCCCACACCTACCTGATATCTCTGATGAGGACAAAAATGCTTCCCCCCTAAATTTACCAGCTGTGTAATGCAAAACAGTGCACAGCTAACAAAAATCCAACCAACCAAACAAAAAGAAAACCTAACAAAAAAAAAAATAAAAAACCACATTGATATTACTTTAAACAGGGCTTTTGAACAAGATGTAATTTAAAGTAACATACACAGGTATGTAGAAATGTACTGACTTGCTATTCTTGCTATATCTGTTCCATTGTAAGAAACTGTATATTTCCAGTGCCAGATTTAAGAAAATTATACCTGCCAAGCAAACTCTCAGCACTAACACAAAAAGACATTACACAGTGCTATTTCCTGTGCTCTTAAGAGGTTAACTAGGGCACAGGGGTCTCTTACATCTCTGGAGGAAAACTAGTGCTTATACAACTCACACCACCACCCTGTTTCCTATCAGTTCATGCAGCCTTCAGTGGTACAACAGCTTGTATGTTTCCTCAGAAGACCCAAAGCAGAGTTCTGGAACTACAGCTGGTAACAAAGAGGCTAACTGGGAAGCAAAAAAACAGGGAAGATTTTATGAGCTTGAAAAGGTTCCAGTAAAAGATCAGAGTAAATGAAGTAGGAAATGAATATTTGGCTGTTCTGAAACTAAATATGTCAGTCCATGACATCTGTCTAAAAATGAAAAAGTTCAAAATGCAGATCTGGAATGCAGCACTTTTTACTGTGAGCTGCTAGGTTTCTATTAGCAATTTCCAACTCTCCAGTCATCAGACTTTAGGGAGGATAACTGACAATGGATGAAGGAAAAATAACAGACTGGCAAGCTCTTCGAACAAGAAGAGATGAAACATTGAGGATGCCCACTCACAAGCAAAGAGAAAGAATGAAAGCAGCACAGGGCAAAGATTCATTCCACTCCTCCAGGCTTTAAAAAGCCAGGAAGAAACTCCAGTGACCAAGGGATTCCCCAGTTTCATTTCACTGTTTTTCTGCCAGTTGGAAAAACATAAGTGTGTAACTACAAAAGTCAGGTATCTGACATACTCAGCTACAAGAGTCAACAGAAAACATTTACATTGCATGTGTTAATGATGTTATATTCCTGTATTCCTGAAACATGTTTAAAAGGAAGTATTATATAAACAAAGAAAAAACAATCAATACAAGGCATTTTTATAAATATATAGAATCATTTAGGTTGGAAAAGACCCTTAAGAGCATCAAGTCCAAATGTTAACCTAACACTGCCAAGGCCACCACTGAACTGCATCCTTAAACTCCAAACTGACACATCTCTGAAATACCTCCAGGAGTGGTGTCTCAAACACTTCCCTGGGCAGTCTGGTCCAACGCTTGATAACCCTTTCCATGAAGGGATTTTTCCTAATATCTAATCTAAACCTCCCCTGCCACAAGTATATGTCTTTATAGTATGATCTGCACTTGAAATCTGAGAATGGGTTCCTTTTGCATGATTTAGTATTAATTTTCTACTGATAGACATGGCTAGATAGCTTGTAAGGGTCAGTGTAGTCTGATGAATCCATGTATTACCAATTTACAGTACACTGCATTAGCATGACATCCACATAAAGTATAATTTAAGGTTAATATTCATTTATTAATTAGAAGATATGTTGAATGATTTTGTTCTTACAGAATGAACACTAGTTTTCTCATTTGCATTCAGTACAAACATGAAGGGAAAATACAAACAGCAGAAGAAATATGCAACATATGCTGAAAATAAAATTGGCTGTACTACCAAAACATTTGAATGACTTGCAATTTACTGGAGAGAACCACCACCAATTTCACGTAGTGAACTTAATTCTCTTAACTGTTACTACTTCACTTGACAGCTGTATTGGTTTCACAGGTCCTGCCCGTGTCCCGCCTTCAGCTCCAGCCTCATCAACCTCTAAAGGGTGGTCTCTGAGGAAACAAAGGTGTTTTCAATTCTTAAATCCAGCTCTTCCTCCTTATCCATAATGCATCTTGAGCTGCAGAACAAGGAAATTATGCCAACGGTAAAAGCACCACACACAAAATGACAGAAACAGACTGCAGCTTAACAAAGTAAAGGTTTGCTCCTAAGCCACTGTGTTGCAGCTTCTCAATAAAAAAAAGTTTAACTCTGACTACCAAGACTGTCCGTGACACTCCAACCTGAATTTCAAGCTCTCTTCAGAGCCCATTCAAACTCACCATTCACATCTTTGTAACTCCAGTTTCAGTGCATACATTTCCATTTTTTCTATTTATGATGTATACAGCCAGTATACACTTTTCATTTGAGACCTCACACATCCGACCCTATCCTTCCCTAATTCCTGCCCCCATTCCTCCTGAACCGGGGCAGGGGAAGTAATTAAAAAAAAACCCATCTTAAACTAATTCTGGAGAATTTTCCCCTGATGGCATGGACTGTACCCTGAGAGAACAAATCCATATAACTTCTTTAATGAAATTTAATATTCAGGAAAGCCATGGAACAATACTGCCAACCAGTCTATTTTTCTCATTATATTCTTCCACTAATGAAAAGTTCCCAGCTTATCCATATTACATTATTTTTGATGCATAATTACAACTGATTCAAGAGCAACAATAATTGAGAAGGTTCCTGGTGCTTGGCTCCAGAAAGTATATCACAGACATTAAGTTTTCACAGCGAAAGCTTTGAAACTGCGTCCTCTGGGAAGTCAGATTTCCTCTTTTTCACAGCAAAATTTAAGTCCCTCCGGCTTCCACATTAAAATTGTCCACCTCCTGCTACAGATTTAAAGAAACAGAACAGGTGTGTTCAGAAATACAAAGACAACACAGCTGAAACACAGAAAGCACCTCTGATATTCTCACCTTCCCCATCTTTTCACACTCGTTTTTTATGGTAGCCTTCCAAGACTGAGCATTTGGCCTTGACATGAAACATCAGACACTAAGTCTATGACACAGCATGAAAAGCACTAACAGACATTTCCAAATAGTAAAATCAGAGAAAAGGCAGGAAAAAGGAATTCACACAGTCAGGATCTGCTCTCCAAGATGCTCCCTCATCAAATTCCAGTGGGATCTCCACATCTAGAGAGGTGGGAGGACTGAGTCCCCCTGCTGCTCCCCGGGTAGTTCATTTTGGCATTTCCCTCCTGCTCCTATTTAAATGTAATGCACAAATGCATGCTCACCAGCATGTCACCCTCCAGATGGTACACTTCTGCTCTATCTTTTTGCATTGGAGGGACAATTTTCTCATTGAACCTGCATGACCTACATCAAACCGATTTGGTGTTTTATTCCAGTCTGGACTTCTGGTCCCTTTTCATGAATGTTTACCTGATATTTCAGCCAGCAGACATGCAATAGCCCACGGCAGCAGTCTTTAAGAAATATTGGAAAGAAGGAGGGCAAGGCACCAAAGAGAGAAAAAAATTGACATAAAATCAGTGTTTACAATGAGTACTTCACAGACCTGAGGCAAGAGACACACAACATGATGCTCAGAAATACTGAAAAAGAAGCACAGTGTAGAAAACTGGCAGTGTTTTCACTAAGCATCCTCATGAAGGCCTCAAGTCAATATGATAAATACACGATTAGAAACAGTTTGTTTAAGTGCTTAGCTGAATTAGAGCAGAGGAATAGCTATCCTGGATCCTACCCAGGCAAGCCATGGTCAGGGATATGGACACAGTGCAAAAAGTTTGACTTGTAAGAGGCTTGGGAGACATGCTCCCTTGTGCAAACCTTTACATAGGGAAATTACTTCCAGTGCAGGAAATGTAGTGCTGTGTTCTTTAGGTTTTCTCAAAGAAGGTCAAATCCCTGATTCTAGTCCAAACTCACCCTTAAGCTTGCTTATCTGGTTTCATCCCCAGGATGAAGCAAATTCCACTTGCAGACAATAGAAAACCATTTTCCTGCCCATCGCAATAGGAGGAGAGGAGGAAAAAAACCCAAAACGCTAGACATAACCCTTACAAGATTTTAAATTTTTTATTATTACTATTTTTAATCAGGTATCATGTCTTTCCTGGCAAAACCAGAGATGTGTGTATCAAGAACACATGAAGAACAAGCTAAAAAGTCAATAATATCAGACTTTCCACTTGTGCTCAAGACACTGGAGGGAGAACACTAAATAGTGCGGTTGTCCATGCCCCTCTTCTGCAATCCTCACAAGGAAAGTTCACAAATTGGAAACTAGCAAATTGCAAAAGCCACAGCTAAAGCCTTCGGAGAAGCTCTTTCACAAAGCTGCCAACACCTTATTCCAGGGCCTGCTGCTGGTCAAGGAGAAGTGGCTCTAGCTCTGGGCACCATGCCTCCACCTTAACCTTCTACCCACCCTGCAGCACTTCCACTTGCCACTCATGGGACGTATTGAAAGGCAGAGGAAACAACAATGTGCTGCAGCAAAAAAAAAGGGCAGAGCCACACACAGTCAGAACAGCTGATAATGTTGACAGCATAAAGATATAACACATCCCTAAATGCTCATATAGTACAAAATCTTTTCTCATGAAAGAGGATGGAGCTCCTCCCAAGGAAACTGCTAATGTCTAAACCCATTTTTTTTTTTGATCCTAGAAGCTATCAGAAAACACATTCCAGTAAAACAGACTGGAGTTTGGACCAGCAAAAGTGTTTCCTGTAGCGCAGCAATCACTGGCACTTCCATGCATGAAGCTCTACTTAGTACCAGGGCTGTTCTGCTGTGCCGTGAATTCTCCCGCTCCCCTCCCCCTAAACATACTGCTTTCCACAATGCACCAAACAGGGCAGAGTACGCTAAGAGACACACAGCAAAGCTAGCTCCAACACACACTGGAGAACACCAACTACCCACCCTCATCCCCCCAAGTTCTGCCCTTGACACCTCCAAGCAATGCTGAGCAGCCCCGCTCCGCGCTCGCAGGCCGTCCCTCTCCCACCGTACCTCCTGGGGTTTTGAGCCGAACAAGCTTTTCCAACCACTCCTAAGCCCTACCGGTACCTCAGCCCGGAGCACCAAACTACCAGCTACCCACCTCTCCCCTCCAGCCACCATCTTCTCAGCCGCCACAGCTCAACGCCCTGTGGCAGCCGTGCTCCCAGTCGGGAGAGCCTCTGCCCCTCCCGCCCTGCGGCCTGCGGTTGCACCAGGCAAGCCCGAGGTGGCAGGAGCAGCTTCCCTCGGCGACGGTCGCACGCGTGATAGCAGGGCTCGAGGTGGGACCGCCACGGCCCGTCCCCAGGGGAGGGCTCGGCGCCCTGCGAGCACCCTCCCGGGTGAATCTTCCTTTAGGAGAAACCAAGTAAGGAACCGCTGCTGCCTGCGGGAAGCGCTAGTCAGGTGTGCGCCGAGCCCTGCCTTGGCCTTGGCTGGCGAGAGAGCGTAGCTAGGGGTAGCTTGTGGGGCACGGTTGGCAGGGAAGGCACCCTGTGTGGCCTGGTAAGTGTTGCTGTGTGCTTTGTTCACAAGCGGCTCCACTTACAGCTGGAGCCATCACTAGGAAGCAGAAAGTATGTGTGGGAATCAGGGAGACAAGCTTTGCAGGGAGGTTGTGTCTGTCATTGAACTGAATGACTTGAAGGAAATACAGAAGCTTTCAGCTGTGTACACAGTTCTTTCTCAATTCAGTGTGCCTACAGTTGTATTGTGTGTGAGGTAGCATGGAAACACGGGGCATGGAAACAGAGGTATTTACCAGTTCTGAGCAGCTTTTGGGAAATTAGGAAAGCAATCTGTAGAGGAAGTATCGAAGCAGTTCTTCAGCAGTGTGCAGCTAGCTGGGTTCACAGGCAGCCAAGTCATTGTGTTGTTTTCCCTCTGGAAAACACTGTGGAATAGCAAGTCCTGTTTTTGAGGAGTCTGTGCATTTGTGCGTGCCCATTAGCCATGGCTTCACATGCATACTTGGTAATGGCTGCACAAGACAGATATCAGTGATACCTTGGTACTGGGTGGTAATGTCTGCTGTTGATGCATCTGGGAGCATTCATGGGCACCCAGACCCAAGGCCTGGCTGTTGTGCACCTCTTCTGCAGTGCCTGAGTTGACTGCAGGATATGCATCAAGTGCTGCTCAATATGGTAGGGGACACTTCCCTTGCTGCGTCCGGTCCATGTAGTGACCCAGCCTCATTCTGCAGCTTGTGAAGTCACAGCTTGAGGTTGTATGGCTGCAGGCTGTGATACCAGTAGGCTGCTGTTTTTATAGTGACTCCAAGCTTTCATCTGGCTTAAAGGAGGAGGAAATGAACAGGTGGTGAGTGTTGCAAGAGTGAATATAAAGAACAATTAACTTGTGACAGCCCTTCACTCACTAATGAAAGTGGAGTTGCTTAATGAGTGTTATATTTCCCTAAGGGTTTCATTTTTTTGGGACCATTTGGGGATATTCATTGACAAAAGGACACAGGCTAGGGCTGTGTAATTGGTTTTGTGGTTCCCTCTGCCTAGGGTTACAGTAGCTGTTCTTTTTTGTATTTTTATACTGTGTTTTTTTGGTGGCATACTGGATAATTCTGACCTCCTTTTTGAGGCCTCTACTTGCCTCTGGTCTCTTCACATAGGTTAAGGTGGCAATTAGCCTTGTTTTCTGCTTCAGATATAACACTGCTTTCCTGTAAGTAATCGTGGGCTGGACTGTGGAGTCAGTATTTCAATGTGTTTAAAAATGCAGAAGCTGCAATAAATGCAATTGAAAGGTTTGGTAATCATGGATGAAAGGGAGCAAGCTTGTTACTTTGTCCTGCTTCCTCAGGGAAATTGCAAATGTGGAGGACTAGTTTAATTTAAAGGGGGTGGGGGTGTGTTTTGGCTGTGTAGCACCTATTTATTTTTTTTTTAGGCAGCTATAACAGAAATGGTTAGGTATAAATGGCAACTATAGCATAACAGCAACCCCAAGAATAGTATGTTGTCTATGTGATATCCCCCCCCAAAAAAACCCAAAACCAACCAACCAAAAAAACCCCACCAACCCCCCCCCCAAAAAAAAAACCCAACAAAACAAAAAAAAAACCCACAAACACAAAACCACAAACCCCAAACAAAACCAACCAAGCAAACAAAAAATCAACCCAACACCCCCCCACAACAGCAACAGACCCCTCCCAACCTGTTACTGTGGCCAACAGGAGTTATAGCTGATCCAAAGGAGTCTGGGCAGCCTCAGATTCAGTAGTCAGGGCTCTCACTTGAAGTCTGAAATGGGAAGTCCATTTCCTTTCTATTGATAAAGTGTGAGTTTCTCTGAATGGAGTTATAAAGAGTGTAAATTTACTATTCCTCTGACAACAAGAGTAATAGGCTTGTCAAAGTGTTTGACACATAGTAAGTTACCTGAAGATTCTGGATATTCATGTAACTTTCTTTTACAAGCATATAAACACAAAGCACTTAAGGGGAATGTTTCAAGTTGTTATTTATTTATACAGGAAGGCCTAGTTAGAGGAAATATGACTAAAATGAATCCCCTCATGTTCCATACAGACAGAATAAATTGTTGTATTAGGCTTGGAATTAATTTTCTTAAACTGTAACTTTACTTCGGGAAAGAAAAAAAAAAAAGGACAAAAATATCATGGTCATCATAATGCGCAAAATATCTTCCTCTGAATCCTATTCAGTGTTCTTGCTGTAAGGCAGGTTCTCAGGAAAATATTTTTTTCTTTGTGAAAAGGTCTTGGGGATGGGGAATTTGTGTCTGAAAGAGATGTGGAACTGCAGTAGAATATTTTAATCAGGCATTTTGGCTCATGCCTGTCCATGCTGCTTAAAACTTGGCTGATCAGTTTTTATGACATGTGGGACATATTGCTGCCTGTCTTGTAAAGCATTCTTTATAATTATTTATTTTTTAAGTGAATTTAGTGCTTACAAAAGGTGACAGATTTATAGTTGTAAACAGAGTAGTATTTTCAAGCCGCTTGGGGGGGAATCAAGCCCCCAAAAAATCATGAAGGAGGTCTGAAGATCTTAGTTTTCTAAAGGACTAAGGATAACAATTACGTTTTCTTTAGAGTCTTTTAACTTTTTTCAAATGTCAATTTCTTTTTCTGTGAAATGAGAACAGAAACTGTCAAATATTGTTTTGAATGGTATGGTTTCAAAAAATCTAGTTAGCCAAGACCTTTTTTTGACTTGTAGGTACATAGAAGATTGAGCACTATGTGTTTCATAATGAATCAGGCCAAAAAGCAACTTAAAAACCTACTTCTAGTCTCCAAAAGGCTGTCATATTTGAAATTTTTTCTCTTTCACAACAGCCTTCTGAACAGCATGGCTTGAAAAGAGCAATCTATTCTGACCTGCTCTAGTCTGCAGCAACTTAACCATACTTTCTCCCTCTATGCTTTCCTTACAGTTAACAATGATAACTTTCATTCCCTCAGTCTCTGGCTTTTTTTCTGTGGTTAACTGTAGGAGCACAGCTTGTTCATGGTGCATCTTTGTTTGACTACAGGGCTGGTCAAATACTTTCAGGAATCCACTTCACACCTTTAGCTCTGTTTCCTGCTCTGCAAAAGAGAAAAAGTGCCATTGTAAAAACTTGTGAGGTCTACTTATAAGAAGCAAGTATCATTAAATGCCCTTTAATTTCTGAAAAATCACCACTGTGATACCACCAACTTGCTTTGTGTATCGAGGGTCACCAGTTCTTGTATTGGTAAACTTACTGTTGATTGGAGTTCTTGAATATTTTCACAATACATAGTATTTTTCACAATATAATTAACGCTATATGCTTATATGTGGTGCATAATATATAAGCATATAGAGAGATTTAATTTCTTAAAAAAAAAGACACACTATTCTTCATTATTCTATAGGTTGTATTAGTAGCTGCAGCTCTTTGCTGTTATGATCTGATCCTGTATTAAAAAAATGCACTAATAAATGCACTTTTGGTGCCTGGGTACATAAGAAATTATTGAATTTTTATTCCAACTTCATTCATATCTATTGTTCACTGTAGTCTTAGGAGTACCTTACTTATACTACATACTTATGAAATGGCATTGCTAAAAGAAATATAAAATCAAGTTTCTTTTTAAACCACACAAACTTATGTGCCAAGAATTAAAGTCCAATTTGAAAGTGATTCTTTTTCTTTTCTAGCTCATGCATGTGTTCTGGGTTTTGAGGTTTGGGAGTTTTATACTTTTTTGTGAATGTGACCAGTCAAAGGCTGTGGGGTGTGAAAGGTAGGAAGATCTCCTGGAATATTCAGTGACAGAATTACGTTATAGCATGTGATTCCAAGTCTTTGTCTAGTTCAGTCCTTTCAGACTGCTTTTCAGCTGCTTCCCCTGAAAATGAATTTTTATAGCTTTCAAAATTTTACCTTATATTTCAGTTATGTATTTGTTCTCATTCCATTAGTGCTATTTATATTTATTTTTTTCTCTCCTTGGTGGTGTTTATTTTGAATAATTAATTTATGCAGTCTGGTTGCCTTTTAGCCTTCATTTGGTCAAGCTGTATATATTTAGTGCACTTAATCTTTCTTCATTTCAATTGAGGAATGATATTCTACACAATGAAATATATGTCTTCCAGTTGCCTGTCAGTGTTCTTCTAGCACAGAATAAACCTGCCAAGTTCTTTGAGAGACTGAACCTGTAAGTTTAGCAGTAGCTGAGCTGCATTATAAGGACCATTTTTTATCTGCTTAATGTATTTGTTTTATTTGGTCTGTGCTAGTTCCTGATGTCCCATGCAAAGAGAAATTAACCCTTCACACATTTCTGTTGTTAATTTTAGGAGACCTTCTCTGTCTCACTGTTGTGTTGGGGAAGTGGTGACTGATGATATGATATTGTCAGTTTTGTCAGATCTGGGTCATGTGGAGTAGGATTCATGTGCCAGCTGAGTGGCAGTGAGTTTTGCCTATGAAGCCTGGAATCATGGCTTTTTGCTTGTGGGAATGTTGCTGCATACTTTTGATTAGCTTATGGTCTGTGTTCACCCTCAGCACTTTTTCAGTTTTATTATCGATAAATACCCTAAATCCTTGTCCAGCTTATATACTGACAGGCAGCTTTTCCAGTTTAATAGTTGGGTTTTGTCTCAGTAAGTCCATACATAACATTTTTCTGCCTGCTTGACATTTACCTTTGTACCTCGTGAAGCTTCCCTTTACTCCACGGAAGTGTTTTTCAGCTATTCTGCATTCTTTAAGTCCAGCTATTCATTATTTTTTCAAAGTGTCTCTGTGGATGAAAAAAGAACGATGAGTTATTTACAGATCTGTATTATTCCCAGCACATATTCTTTAAACAGTGGATTCAAAATAAAGCAATAACTGTTGTAGCTGTAGACTAGAATGAGCAATTTAGATAGGCATTGTCATGTTAGGCAGAAATAAATGAGGGAGGAGGGAGGGCCCCTCAACCACTTTTTGTTATAACAGCTTGTTTGCATGACCAGTGTTCAGCAAGAACTGCATTTCTTCCGTATTTTTTTACAATTCTTCTATTTTATTTTTTTTTTTCTCTTAGGTTTGTGTCTATTTGGTTACTGTGTAATAAGCTCTTTTCTTAAGGAAGGCATCAAGAATTTACCTGTCAAACAAGTAAGTCTGCATAATGATGTGGGCATAATAGCTCCACTGCAGCTTATTAAAACACAGTCTTCTCTTAGTATCATCTTCTGTTCTTCTTAGGATCTTAGAAGCTTTTGAAACTAGTGATTTTGGAAAAGCTGCCCATATTATGGAGCTAAAGGAACTGTATATTTCATAGAATTTTTAAGTTCATTTATTTCCACAACTCTGATCTTTCCAGTAACTGGAGCATAAAGAATCATACTCTACCTTAATGCATCAGAGGGAATACTTCTAATTTACCTTTAGTTTGTCAAAAGGCAGCAATGAAAAATTAATAAATCCTCAAAAAATATTGTGAACAATTCATTTAGGGTTTAGCTAGTAAAACATATTCTTGAATGAAGGCAGAACACCCTTCATCCAGAAACTTATTTCTGCATGGGAAATGTGTACTCCTGTTTCTTCATGTATTTTTTAAGATTCTTAACCAGCTTGTACTCAGAAGTCCTCATGATCACAAAGTCTGTTTCTATACAACTGTGAATGAAATGTCACAGCTACTCATGTCGTAGTAGCAGCAAAATGTGATCAATAGAATTTTTTCCTCCAGAGACTGATGACTAACACATTGTGAGTAATATTTTTTCTTTAGTTTTTGTTCTTCAGGCAGCAAAAAAAACACAGTAGGGCATTGATAATTGAGTCATTAAATGACTTTTAGAAATATTTACAATTCAGGACAGAGCTACAGTTTAATTAAAAGATCTTGGGACTTTCAAGTCATTTTGATCTTTGTCCTCTGGTTGTAGTGTATGTGTATGAGTCATAATTACAGCTGTCAGAGGCACACAGAAGCCATGGCAAAAAGAAATCCTAGAAGCCATGACAAAAAGATACAAGAAATCCTTCCCCGGTTTCAGTATCATCACAGCAATCCCCCGTATGGCAGATATTCATGTCATGAGGATTTGGGATGTACTTTTCCTTGGATCTCAATGTACCCTGCTGAATTTAGGCTTCATAGCATCTTTCACATAATACGTTCCTGGTGAATAGAGGCTTCTGTCCAGCTGAAATTAGTCCACTGGAAGGCAGGACCAGGTAGAATTCAAAGTATTCAAAAACACATTTCAAAAATGTTGGCGTTTTGTAAGAAGAGCAGACCTGAACTGTTCAGTAAAGAATAATAATTTTTAATTTGAAGACTCATTTTTTTAAAAAAAAATCTCTTGTTCCAGGCAATATGCTTATGATTTACAAAAATGGAAATCTCCCTTCCTTATTTGCACTATTTCTGTCCCAGTAGAAGGTTTATATGTCTTTTGAACCTCTATGTAAATTGGTGTTTGAGCAGTTAAAATTCATAAAGCAATAACTGGTAAAATGTCTAATTCATCTGCTTCCATTTTTATCTGTTTACAATTGTAAAGCAGCTAAGGAGTTTCATAAAGCACTACATGTAGCTGCAGAGCTCCTTCCCTTGTTGCTCATGACAGAGAAGGGATGGGGCTCACTCAGTTTGCCCCAAGAGGTGGAACCAGTTTATTGTGAAAAAACAGGAAAGTAAAAAGAATGAACTCTGCCAAACTTGAAACCGTATGGAACAAAGAATGGTATCAACAGATAGAGGAAAGGTAATTTCTTTTGTTTCCTTAGTGTGAAGGTGTCCAAATAAAAGCATACGTTTCCTGACTTCCCCGCCATCTGTTCTAACCTTCATGTGTACTTCTTGTGTCTGTAGGGAATAAAAGTGCTAACTTCCAATCTAGGTACCTAGCAGCTTTGCATATGGTGTCAAACTGACACCTTTTAACTCGAAACCTCGTTAGAGGAATTGAGGAGCTTTGGTGACAAATGTTTCACTGTATTATAAGGGAAATGCTTTTGTTTTCTCAGCTTGGAATTTTTCCAGGCCTTCACCATGAGCTTTTGGCAGAATAGACCATGAGTAATTACTTACTGGGCATGAACTGCTGAGTTCATGAAAATAATATAGGTTTGAGGATTTAAAAGAAGGTACATTGCACTGCAGTGTGACAGTTGGGACATCAGGTTGTATTCTGTAACAGTGATCCTCAAAGATCTGAGACCAGGGACTAAATTTCCTGGATTAGCAAAACTGTCACAAGTGAGAAAGTACTTTCAGGCCAGAAAGACAGAGCATATTGAATTGTTATGTTTAGATTCAGTGACTGCTGATAAGCTCCAAATTGCTGATGTTTTTGAAACTGAAAAATAAGAAGGAAAAATGGGTGAATTTTAAGTTACTAAGACTAACTCAAGGTCCGGGTAAAGTGTTCAGAGAATTTAAATGGTCCAAAATCTAATCTAGTTCTGTTATCTCAAAGGTAGAACACAACATTTTTCCAGCTGGGTTGGTGCATTGGGGTCTTGAAGATTTGTTTTGTTTTGCAGAAGGTAGAAAATACCTTATTTAATCATGAAGGATTTATTGCTTTGCGTGAGACATCAGGCATGATGGATAGCGAGTCCAGCCTGACATAGTGGTCTTTGCCTCCACCCCCTTCAGTGATCTGATTATTTGATCCCTTTTACAAATATAAGGAAGCCTAAATGCAGTATATCAATAGTTTTTATAAAAAGAGATTATATTTTTTCATTATTCAGAGAAATAATGATCTTTTCCTCTGTTTCCATATGGGCACCACTGGAACGCTAAATCTATATGCTCAAAATAATTTCTCTATATTTTATAGAAACAAATCATTTGTAAATGAAATCATGACTGTCTCCTGTGACAATTGAGTCATTTGCATCTGTGCAAAATGAGAATTGACATAACAGCTGGGGATGATTTAAGGAAAATGACAGACTCACACTCTTGTAATAGTCAAGTAACTTGTGTTTTAAGACTGGGGACCTAGATAAGTGCATAGCTGCCCATTTCTAATTTATTGTGAGGAACTTAAAGGTGTCTGTATAAGTCATATGTACATGACAGAACAGTAACCGAAAATAGATGGGTTTTTTATATTTTGATTATGAGCAGCTCTCATTTTTGCTACTCCATATAAATATTCATGTTTTGTATGAATATGAAATATCCATAATCCATATAGAAATTTGTGAACACACAGGAGCAGAGTAAATGAGTCTGAGAATGGAATGTGAGTCCAGGAGTGCTGGTCCTGTGCCTGCACTGCACACAGTGGTGGGAAGGAAGGAAGGAGTCAGACTCTGAGGACTCAGGCTACTTGGTCTCCAAGAGAATAGAACATGTAACTTTATTGTACAAGTAAGCAATGAGTTGGGATTGTTTACCTCAGTATTTTTGAGGATGTTTATTTTTTGGAGCTTGTCATCTGTTTATCAGGTGAATTCAGGTATTCATTTGGATTCCTAACACTTTGGTCCTGCGTTGTCTTGTCAGGTTTCCTCTGAAGTAGGCTCAAGCTTCAAGCAGGAGTGCAGCCTCTTTGCTAGCTTTTCTTTTCTTTTTTTTCTTCTTCTCCTTTTCTTCCCTGCCTTTGCAGTCTTTGTGTATTAAAAGCAGCACAGTCGGTGTTCCTCACCGGGTTGCTTGGATACTGAATATAGAAAATACTGTTGCTTCTGAGCACCTCATCTACCTTTGCTTGTTGAAACTGGGCAGCGCTAAAGGATCCAGTTCTTTTTTGCACAACTGTAAGTCAAGGGTAACTCCTCTGAGGACAGAGGTGCTACCTGATAAGAAAATCAAGTCCAAGGTGCTCTGCTGCATTCACAGCTCCCCTCTGTCCTTTTTCAGCTTCTCTACCCACTGTCCAGCCACCTTCTCTATAACCTATTACTGTCTGTAATTTCAGGGCCTGACTCTGTCTCAGAGCAAGGTACTTTTTTGTTGTGAACTCGATCCTGATTATTTTTTTAGTTTGTTCTGAAGTTGTCACTCATTTGTGCACTGCTTAGGGAGTAAGATCTGACCTTGAGAAATGAGAGAGAGAAGGGACAGCAATAGGGATCAAAGAGCCTTATAAGACAGGGACTAAAGTAAGCTCTTCAACCTAATCACTTCAGTAAGAGACTTGGGGGACCAAGAAATGCTGAGGAAAGGGCTGGTTTCTCAGGAGTCTGCTTTGAAGCTCACCAGAGATTGAAGTTATAGATAAAATCCAGTCTTTGAGCCTGAAAACAGGGAAGCCAAGGGTAGATTCACCTTGTGTTTCCCTGTAGTTTAGAGTGAGAATGCCTACAGCCTGTGGGCCACAGTTGACCACCAGCCCATTTAATAGGGCTGAATTTTTGCCAGCCTCTTTCCCATAGGTTTTTCAGATGTGAATATGGTAAAAATTAGATAAGTCATTTCAGGAGCTTGATTCCTGCTGCCTTCTTTCTTGAGCCTTTCTCCTCCTTTCCTTAGTGCTTGAATCCAAGACCTTTTGGGATGACTTGACCACTAATCTCTATTTTTCTTTTACAGGTTTTTGCAGGCTTGGTCCCTGGAAAAAGTGCATTTCTGGAATATTTCTCTAGTTTTTCTTCCTTTGTTCTTGATATAGGTGACATTTTGGCAAATTACCTGTACTATTAAAATTGCTATTTGCTAAGCAAAGATTATACCCATAGGTGGCATTTGTTTGAATTCTCCTTTTATTTCTGGTTATAGTGTTCATGTCAGCTCAATTAAATGCTGTTTTCTGCTGGAATGTTACATTGTCTCAGCCAAATCATTAGATTTGATGATGATCTGTGACATACAATTTTTTGTCTTTGCATTTGTAGCTTGCTTTGGGGGAGCCCAGATTTGTTCCAGGTCTGTCAGCAGATGAAAACTTGAGTGCAGACAGTGGCAAATACTACATGTCTGTGAGAGATGGTGGGCATTGAGTCCTGAAGGTCTGGAGCTTCTGGTGGGATTGGGCTTAGAAAAATATTCAGCTGCTATTGTGTGTTTGATTTTACCTTTGTGAAAAGAGTGTTGTTCCTTTCCTCCCATCTTCCTTTTCTTTTCCCTTCAAAATCAAGCCCTAAATGTTTTATTAAATGAAATTTAATTACTCTGGCTGAATGCATATCCTCTATTTTATTGAAAAGAAGAAAACCTATGAAAGAAAAGTAATTATGTGAGGGAAATATGCCGTACATCTTGAGTAGTGCTGCTTCTTTCAAAGCATGGGTGCTCTTTCCATTGTATTTCTTCACCCTAATTCTGCTTTCTGTCTGAGCTGGACTTGAGAGAGAGCTGAAGGTTTTGGGGAAAGTTTGTGCAGAATCTGGGCCTTGTTCTCCAGATACATAATAACCAGCACATCTCAAAACTTCCTGTGAAACGGAGGAGGAAGCCTGAAGGGATTGGGTGCACTGAACTTAAGCCATGGTCTATGTATACTGCAAAGCAGATGCTCTGTCCCATCTGCTGTGCTTTTCTAGTGGCATAATATATTTGGCATGGGTTACCTTGCACCATGTGAAATGCTCTCTCCTGTCCAGCCTGGTAGTGAACCAGCTGCAGTGTAGCAAGGAAATCATTGATCACTATGCCGTGTAGTGACGAGTGTGTATGCCATGTTGGGCAGTGCCAAGAGGAGGGAAAGTAGGTTAGTCCCCTGTCCTCCCAGAAGATTTGGTTTGCACCAAATGCTGATATTTCTTTCAACCTTCTGTTTTCTCTATTAGCTGGCTTCTGGGTCTTGTTATCCTATGGGCAAGGCCCAGGGTTTTCTCACCTGGTGCAAGCTCCAGAGGTGCTAGGCAGGTTTCATGCATGGTGGGACTTTGCTGTTTCCTTTCTTTTCCCTTCTTTCCTTTTCCAATCTGTAGCAGGATAGACTGGAGGAAAGCCAGGTTCTCCTATAACTGAATGTGTGCCTACATACATTCTGAGGAGTGGCTGTTGACAAACAATTTTGGCAACATGTTTTACTTTTCATTTCATTTTAATATACAGTATTGCTAAGTCATGTTTTTTACTGTTCAAATTTCTTTTCAGACTGGGAGAAGGGCTGCACCATTGGTTTTAGTGAGGCATTTTGCAGCAGAAAGACGTGGTTTCTGGGATTTCCTATTTGTGGGAGCTTCAGTCTGACAAGTGCTTGGACATTGTTTTCAGTATACAAGTTTATTTTATTTTATAGTTCTATTTTTAAATTAGGCTGTCTTGCATAAAAATGAATGTGTCTCAAACATAGGCTTTACCCCTGCTCTTTTCAGTAGCATTAAAATGATTCAAGTTGATAACTTAGCTTGTGCAGAAATACTCTTTGGCAGGGGGATTATTATTTGTGTTTGGTGTTGGCACCAACTTTTCAGTATGTGTACCAGTGACAGGATTTTTACTTGTCTTATAAAGTATTCTTATCCTGACAGATAAATGATACTGAACTGGAAGGCCCCAGTCTTTAAATTATTAACATTGATCAATGTTTTCACTTTTTTTTTTTAAGAGATTCAGATTAGAACCTAATTCGTTGGCTGCTGGTGCAATGCCTTTAACACAAGGGAAGGGGAAATCACTTTACAGGCCTTCAGTTTATACCTTAGAATTGAAAATGGATCAAAGGAAATGTCTCGCCTTACAGTGTGTGAGGATCAGTTCTATACAGCTGTGTAATTTACTAACTCTTTGATATTATGTGGTGTAACTAAGGAAGTCTAGAATATACAAGAGAAAAAAAGTCTGTCAGCTTCTCTTAGATTTTGTTTTGGTTTTATTTCTGTTTGTCTCCATTACCAAAACCAACATGCAGCTATATTATTTTTAAGGATATTCCTTTTGGAAAACTTGGCAATGCTGATTTGAACTTTTATTCTACCTAATGTTATTTGTAGACCTTAAATAAGATTTATCCAGATTTTTTGTTGGGTAGATAAGAGGTCACTTGAGAAAGAAACTGATTACTTTGGGAAGTTTTTTCTTAACATACCATTTAGAAAAAAATACATAGTCAAAAGCTTTCTAAGAATCATTAAATATTTAAAGTTAGTTCATTAGGGGCAAAAAAAAAAAAAAGATAAATTGAGAATGTAAGCCTTTAAATCCTTTCATCTACTCTGATGTGAACTCGAGTGTTTAATCACAGGAGTCCTTGGATGCTTGCTGATGATGCACCTGTCAGCTTGCCTTACTAGTGCAGAAAGCACAGTAAGTAAAGCTAATTTTTCATACTGACAGTCACTTCTGAAATCCATTCTAGTGTGCTGGAATTGATCTACAAAATGTTAAGAATGTTATTTTAGAGGAATATATTAAAAAAAAAAATAAATCAGCTGGTTGGTGTTAAGAGGACACTTTGACAAGGAAAATTTATTAAGCATATAATTTCTGACATTCTTGCTACAGAAGAGTGGAGTACAGAAAAGGAGGGGAGAGCCAGCTTCATAAAGAACTTAAAAGTCTTGTAAAGTGGAGGGCTTGAAAATGGCAAGAAGTGATAATTTGTCAGTATCTGTTGTGCACAAGCTAGAAAAATGGGAGTCAAAAGCTCAATGGTGTTTCAATATGACACTCCTAAAGGGTGCAAGTCTTTGTTGTAGTAAAGCTCAAATTCTTTTAAAGCCCTGCTGAGCTGTAATCCTTACACATAGACAACTCGCACTGACTGCAACGAGTCAAAGATGCTGGCAGTTCCACCCTGTATGGCTGCAGTGGCCTAGAAATCCTCCTGCGATGTCTGGGTGTGCCTCCCACTCCTCCGTTTGCTTTGTGTTTCAAACTTGCAGCTCTCCTTCTCAGTGGGACCTGCTTTATGCTGTACTGCACTGTTTTGCTGTTTTGCTCTGGTGTGGTGCTTAATTTGCTTACTTCAGCGCTTCACAGTATACAGTTTTCCAATTAAGAACTGACTGTTAGACACTAAGTTAAATTGTTTCTCTGACCTTGCTGTGAAAAGCCACAGGGTAGCCCTGGCACAGCCTTGCTTGTCAGGATTTGCCTTTTTGCAGTGAAAGCTGAGGTAGCAATGCAAGACAGTCTGTCAGAAGTGTGGAAACCAGGACCAGCCATACAGAATCCTTTTACCTTTTTTCTGGTTTCTCCCCAACATGATGGGTAGGGGAAGTAAATTTTTAGCGGACAAGTGAAATAATTGATACCCTGGATAGCTGTTTTCTCCTTTACCCTACTGGAGACACCTGAACAGACTGTGTGAGTATCTACTTTGAAGCCTTTTCAGAAGTACATGTATGTATTTTCTTCAGCCTTATATATTCTGGGGTCAGAAATCTTTAACAGGGCTGACAGGCTGTTTGAGCTAAGTAGCTTAGTGATTATGTATCTCAGCTAAGGAAAACTCACTTGTGAATTTGAGACAAGACTTTCCTAAAGCTTGGGACTATTTTACAGCCCATCTATTTTTCCAGGAACCACAGAGAAAGTGCATGGAAAGCCTGGAGAGAAAGCTAGTTTACTGTAATATCCTTTTACTGAGCATATTGAGCCAAATATAACTGTGAAGCAGCACTATGTAAAGATCACCTGTGGTTAAGAAAGGGGAAACCTGTATGAAGTGATGAAAGAATCAAAATGCACTGAAAGCATGCATCTTTCACAAATCTTTATTTTTTTATTCTTATGTACCATGAATAAACCAAAACATAAGGTAGAATACTGCATAGCCCATAGATCTACAACTCCCATCCGTATAGAGCAAGCTCTTAAAGAAATACCTCCCACATTCTCTCCCTCCCACTACTAACTTGAAAACAGAGGTTGCCAAGATCCACATTATCAACTCAAATACTTTCAGCTCTACTTTTTTTGACTTTTTTTGAAGATTGCTTTTTAAAGTTTCCCAAATTTGTTTCTCTTATACAAGTGGATTCCATTTTGTCAGCTTTTTATGATAAAAAAAAGTTTTGTGGGAAAGTTTAGTCAGATTAATCCATCTAATAAAGAGAATTTGGATATACAGTCCCCCACTGGTCTCAGAAACAAATTAGACATGCAATTCTCCTGTAGTGGTCAGAATTCTTTATCTTAGTAAGGAGCAAATGCAAACTGTTTCTTCATGCATATTCCATGTTTAACATCCTTGTGATGTTCAGACTTGGCACATCATCTCAACTGTATTTTTTACTCATGTCTGCTCCCTGTCAAGTGTGGTTCATGTGTCTGTTAATTATAACTGAAGATTTCATGTCAGCCTTCTACTGTACTTGTTTGGATTAGGTTCTTGAACATGCTTTGTACAGAGACCTCTGTGGTCCCGGAGATCTCTGAATGTGTCCTTAGCAAGCAGTGCTGGGATGTAAATTTCACTGGTGCTGTTTAATTTTTACTACATCCTGAAAACCTGGGAGGTCTCTCAGATCTTTTTGGTTTAATACACAGATTATTTTCAGTGGCTCTGCTTAGGTCGAATGGAAATTCTTCTAATTCTTCTAATGCTTTTGCTCTGGCTTTCTGAATTTCTACATAAGCCATGATTAGTAGCAAAATCTGTTACCATCAATGAGAACTTTTAAAGGCCAAATTTTAAATTAATTTCCCTCTCAAATCATTCCTGTCACAAACTTAGGTATTGCACAGTACACAGTTCTGGAGCCACATGGCTCAGATGTTAAACTGTTGTCCTGGTAGGACCATGACACCTACCTAAACAAAGATTTTTTTAAGTTTTGTTTTTAACTACAGAATCATTTCATGTCATTTAAAAGTAGTGCTTAAATAACCTTCTGTGGCATGTGTGCAAATGGTAACAGTCTGATCTGGGAAAGGAATTAAATTCAGCAAATGAATGTTTCATCAGAAGTATTTCTCTTCCAGTTTTGGATATTATGTTATATATAAATAGTATATATATATAAAAAGTATATATATTATATATAGATATATATAAATATACTATATATAGTATATATAGCTATATATATTTATATATAAATAGTATATATATTATATATAAATATATAAATATACTATAAATAGTATATATAGCTATATATATTGTGTGTATATATGTAGCTATATATAGCTATATTGTGTGTGTATATATGTAGCTATATATAGCTATATACATTATGTGTGTATATATTTAGCTATATGATGTGTAAAATGCGGTCAAATTATGATGACAGCTGAGAAAAATGGTATCCTAGAAGTTTTTGCTAGGTGCTGAGCCACAAACAGGATGAAAGCATACTGGGTGAGCCTTTGGGTAAAAGCTGGCATAGGAGGGAGGCAAGCACAGGAACTGCAGTAAGAAAACAAAATATTTTGATGCAGAAAATTTTCCTTTGGAGACTTTTACAATTTTCAGATGTTTCAAATAGAGAAGACTGATGTCTGTGTGGGTTCTTGGAGCAGAGCCACAGGCCAGTGGCTAGACAGATATGTTATCTACAGAGAAATCTATTTGGTAATTCTGCCAGTCGAACAGCCTGACTTCTATAGAGACTTCCAGGGATCCTGAGTACAATTGCCTTTAGTTTTCAGCAGATAACACTCTTTCACACTGGTCCTTGGAGCAGTCATTACAGGCTGAGTCCTGCCAAGCTTAATACACACAGTTGGCTTTCCTGAAACACAAGTATACAGGAATGCATGTTTAAACTTCATTGCTCAGAGCACCTTGCTGTGTGTGGTACAGGATGGGGGAAGGGCAATGAATAATAGCAGATGACGGAGAAAACAGACCTAAAAATGTCTTTTACTACAGAAACTGCAGGAGGAAGGCTGGCATGTGGAAATATTTCTCCATTACTGCTTGCTGTAGTAAACAAGAGCACTGGTGACAGAAATGGTATAGATTAGTGCTCTTTCCTCATTATCTGCTCCTATTTCTGACGAGAACATCCCCAAACTGCATAGTAGGCAAAACCCCTGTTGTGTGCCAGGCACTTGGAGCAGCTAATGAATGCTGATATAGGAGAAGTGCTCCAGTAGTTTTTTCATGTAAATGGGATCGACAGTAGGTCAGAGACAAACATGAAAAGGAAAGCAGGCGTTTAAAGAGAATGATTTAGTGAGATAATTTGTATGATATTTTATTCCTCTCATACACTAAAAGAAAAGCCTCTGAAAAAGCATAAATGAGAGGAGACTGCAACAGTCTGTGTCTGGGAAGCTAGAAGAGTCTGTATAGGAAGGTGACTTTTGAATCAATTAGATAACCATCACATGATACAGCTAGCCTTTCAGCTGAGCTTCAGTGGGCAAGAGCGCGCTTCCCTCCTCCCATCCCCCCTTTCCTTCCCCTGCTTTCCAATCTAATATATGAAAGAGGGAAAAATAAGATTCTGGGCATGTCACTCTCCCTCAAGCATGCCACAGTAGAGTGATACCAATTGCATAGTATGAGCCCTGTCTTAAGTCAATAGCTAGTCAGATCCTCATCTGGCACAGATTACTTAACCCTGTGGAGGTCATTGACAGGACATTGACATGAGTGGGCAGCTTTGTTCTGCATTATGTCTGCTGATGGGCAGAACAGATTTTTAACCTCTGATTTATTATGCAGTAGGTACTTGGTCTAAAAGTGACCCAAAAGCAGATTGCAGTACCAAAGGAAGGATGTAGTTGGGTAAATCAGTCATAATTAAATATATTTATAAAAGGACATCTGAAAAGAGGTATGTTTAAAGCCAAGATTCTAATTTTCCTTCCTCTCTAATTAATACTATTTATGCTGAAAGTGGTTCGCTGTTTTTATGAGAAATTGCTTCCCTATCCTTACAGAGGAGGAAATGTCACTGCAATACTGCTTTAACATTTTGCAAGATTTCCTGTTTGTTTGTGTAATCAAACCTTTTTTTTCTGTGTGCTTTAAGCATTGCACAAAGTAGCTGAAGGCTAGTACTTAGTGCTTCAAAATATACAAGTCTCCTTGGAAATGGGAAGGTGACTAGTTCTGTGATTGTGTCTTGTATCTGTAGCATAATACTAAATTCAAAGTTATTCTGATTATAATTTTAATGATCAGAATAATTACCTTTAGCTGCCTTATACTTAATGTTCTGCATCAATATGCAGGTGAACTAAGTACATAACTCCCTTATGCTTCGAAATGATTGCATCCCTTAAAGTATAAGAGGCTGTTCCTGAGAGATACTGAGTGCCTTTGCTTTTGTTGACTGCAGTGTATGTTCAAAGAGCTTAGAGCTTCTCAAGGAACTAGCTCAGAATCTCACTGGATTGGGACCTGAAAATGTTTAGAAAAAGCCAGAAAAGAAAGCAGACTTTGAATGTGACCTGTGTGAGTCCTGCGGGGTCAGTTCATTTAGATTCTATTAAATGAAGTGCCTGGACAGAAAGTTGATATCAAATTAATCTGGAGTTTGAAATCAAACATTCACAGTCCCTCCAAGGAACACAGCATTTCCCGTAGGAGAAGGCTTTTTCCTCCCTTCTTCACAAACTTCCTATCTCACCAGGTATTTTCTGATTTCAGTTCCTTTTTATCCTTATCCTGCCTCAGTTTCTAGGGAGACAGCCCTGAGAAACAGGCCAGACAGGTCAGACCCTTAGGATCACAGACACTGCACTCCAAACCTACCTGGTTCACACTGACTGTAGCCAGAGTCCAAGATGAGTGCCGCATTCCCAAGGCTGTTTCAGCTATCCTTGTTGAGTTTCCTAGTGGGTAGAAATGAGCATTGAGTATGGAGCTGAATCTCAATGTACCGTCTTCAGCTGCATCTGGAGCTGTGCCCTCTCTTTCTCTGTGTTACTATTTATTTGTATAAAGTATTAGAGTTCTGATGGAAGAAAGAAAGAGCATGCAAGAGTAGTTAATAGGATGAGTGGATAATTACTGGGATATGCAGAACAGGTCTACTTGCCAGTCAGACTCAGCCAGAGCAACGTGGGTCAAGTGGAAACTAAATGAAGCTCAGAAGTATTGGAGGTCCTGGGGTTAATATCCCATCAGGGCTGAGGACCTATTTATACTAAAAATAAAAAATAAAATTTAAATCAATATACCATGAAATGTTTTCAATGCAACTCATCATTTTTTTTCTGATGGCTTTGTCAGAATATTCACCATTTGTTGTGCTCATCAAGCTGAATTTGTAAGCCTTGCTCAGCGTTTGGAGCTTGATGAAGGTGATGGTTAGATTGCTTAGGTTTTCATAAGGCCAGCAGATCTGTTTCTCATACTGATGGCTCTGATGCTGAAACTGTCAGGGCCTTTAATAAATCAATGCATTTAGTTTGTTTATTTGTTTTGCATTCAGTGCAACTCGTGCTTCCTTCCCCTTATCCAAATAAAAAGCTTAGATATTTTTATAGGTCCTATTGTGTGACCAGTTAAAGTATCCTTTATAATGGAGTGTGAATCCTATTCTCTTATCTGTATCAGTAAAAAAACCTTCATTGTGCTTGTATAAGTGTGTGCAGGCTGAATAGCTTCATTGACAATGAATTCCTCAAGGCTATGTCTGAGCTCAGGAAGTCTGCTGAGTCTCAAAATAGCTGGAAGTTGGGAGAACTCTTCTGGTAAACATTCCACATATATTTGCTGTTTGTATCGTGTTCACTTTTGGCCCCTTTAACAAGACAGGGCTTTGCCCTAGATGAACTGATATGGGCAGTTTTACTTTCTTACAGTATGTGAGTGACCACATCAGTCAGTTCTTAGGAACAAAGGGAAATCATCTGTGGGGTAGGCATCTGTTGAGATGCTGAAAACAGAAATTCATCATGTCTGTGGAGACATAGCTATTGCAGACTCCCTTTTGTAGTGTGAACATATTGTCTAACCATGTATTTCTTAATTCCTCAATGCTCATGCTGGAAAGGACTTCAAATCAGCCATCCTCATTACAATGTCATCTATCTTTTGAGCATCTTTTAAAGATCCTGTAAAGCCAAAATTTTTCAGGTTATAAAAGGGCATGGCTTTGGTGATATCAAGAAATCGCTAGTGATTTATATGAACTGCAAGTCTGGTATTATCTTAAAAACAAAATAAAAATCATTCCTCTATGGCAGGTAGTAGCTTCTTCTATCCTCTAATGAATTAATTGCACAGTGTGCAAGACTGAGATGAAGTGCTGACATTTAGATATTGTTGAAATGATGATTGTTAGAACTGATTATGATATGAGTAATAATAGAAGTCTAATCCTATCTAATTTTTTCCTAATCTTGGATCTAAAGCAGAATAAAACCAAAACTGAGACCACAAATATCTTTATGTATTTGCAGTTATCAAAAGTTACATTTTCCAAAGAGTATTAAATTTCTTGAACACAAATATGATAGTATGATTCTTGAAATTGTTTTACAGAGATTTAGGGTTGGGTTTTTGTTGTTTGGTTGTTGTTGTTGGTTTGGTTTTTGAATGTGCAGAAGTGAATAGGAAACTTATAAATAGCTGAGTTCTATCTGTTAATAATGAATGAGAGCTGAAACTAGGCTGTGTTATGCAGATGGGATGGCTTAGCCATTTTTATTAAAAGTCAAAAAGTGTGAATTACAAATATATGCAGAGACAATCTTGCAAAGGATATTAAAAATCCTTGTGAATGTTTCTGGCATGAGAAAACTTGAAAAAAAAATGCTTTCACCCTGAACAGTAATGATAGTTTAACTTTAAAGTAATGGATATCTGAGTGAATGATCTGGTACTGCATTCAGAGAAAGTGAATAGGAGAATAAGAGGTGAATAGGAGATGATGGTTATTTACTATTTCTTACAATATCAAGGACAAAGAAATGAACAATGGTATGACCGGGTATCAGATTTCACTGCTGAAAGAAAGTACTTCTTATGCACACCAGGTAATTAAATCTTGGAGCTCATCACCATTGTGGAGACAAGATGAGTGAAAAAAAAAAATAAGGTTAGCAAATGGTAGCCTTCAGTCATCATAGCGCAGTGCAGCAGTCGTCTTTCCAGGGCATGGCAAAACCTATCTACCGAGGGAAGGATCTTTCACTCTGCTGTCTCTACAGCTGATGGCTGTTGGAGGTAGGATGTTGGATTTGAAGGACCTTTGGTCCTATAATCCATAAGCACTTGTTTACAGTATCCTGGGGACCTGGGTATGACAGTAAATGTTTTGGTCTCTGTTTAAGAATGGTGCTGTATTTGCCTGTATGATGTGTGTGAGGGATACAGCATTTTCAGGAGTAGGTGTGGAGTCTATAGACAGGGAAAAAGGTATTCCGGTGGTTGCACCTTATCCTGTCACTGAGGGCACCTTAGCTGTGTCTCAGCTTTGTGCTAGGAGCAGAGCAAGTGGTGGTGTGTTCTTCTGTGCACCCTGATTTTCCTCTGTAGAAGACCTGGGTACATGATCAGAGACTTAGTGCTGGTACCTTATTAGTTTCCAGATAGGTCAAGGACAAGGAGGATAAGGGTATCTTTGCTGCAGTCCAGGACACAAGACAGTTCATGTGTCTAGGAAGCATGACTGTTAGGGTATTGTGAAGTGCTTCTCCTCAGTGTTTATTTAGTCTCACTATATAGCAGTGGCTGCTTGGGCACTGTGGGAAGACTATCAAAGATCGGCTCTGTTGACTGCTACAGACTTGCTGAATGAATTGGAGTAACTCAACTTGGCACTTCCATTTTTTTTGCCATGCTTTTCCTGCTTTGGCTCTTCAGAGTAAACAAGATTTGTCCATTCCCTGTCTGGAAGACACAGGCTTGAATTAAGGTTTTTTTTTTAACCTTCAGCAGAGGTCATTAGCTTGGGTTTAGTACAATGGCCAGTTTGAAGAGTGGTGTGTGTTCACTAACATCTATCTGAAAAATACCACCTTTCTATGAACTTACACTGGGGGCTTTTTAGGACAGAGTCCCTTTTGCTCTACATGTTAGTACAGTGCCTCATACAATGGGCCTTACTGTGGTTGCAGCATGCATGCACTACTAATATGTAATAAATAATAATCAATATTTTTAAAGGGAAAGCCAGTGTCTCTTTTTACCAGCCATTCCTTTTATTTCCCAGCCCAGGCAGCAGCTGCACAACTGATACACTAATTTCAACATCTTTTTCTATTAGGCTTTGTGGAAGCCTTACTAAATTTCCATTCCAAGAATTAAACGAAATGCAACTGTAGAGCTCTCCAAGGAATTACAATATACTTAATACTATAAGCTAGTGCAAAAGGTAGCAATGCCATTGATGCCTTTTTTTTTTTTTTTTTTTTAGAATACTAGGCTGTGTCCCTATTTTTAGGGGTGCAGGCTAATACTCTATACATTTTTAGAGATGTTATAAAAGATTGGAGGGATTTTAAAATTCCAGGGATTTGAAAGGAAAACCTTTTTCTGCTTTCTGCTTTAGTTCTGTAAGTGTAGTGATTTTCTTTAGAAGCAATGTCTTTGCTGCACCTTGGCCGTGCTCTGAGGGGTCAGCCTGCAACTAGCATAACTATCTCATTCTCTGGACTAATGCTGATCCCAGATTTATACATTTAAAATGCAAAAAGCTCTAGGCAACTTCAGAAATTACCCAAGTAGTATTTTATGATGGAACAACGTCTGGATGTTTGTTTTGGTAGAGTAAGCTAATAGGAAGAAGCAAATAGATTTTTATTCTGAGTGTAAAAGTGTATTTGTTACTGAGATAGGTGAGAAGTGTTTTGGTCACTGAGGTAAGAGTTCAACAGGAGGTGAGAGAGAGATGTGGAAACAGCAACAAGTACATGTTGAAGATGCTGAGCCTAGATGTTGCATAAGTCCCACATTCTGGTATCACTGTAGCTGGATTGAAAGGCAGCTGGCTCTTCCTCTTGATCTTTGCTTAGAGTCAGTAGAGTAGAGCCTAGAAAAGGAAGGTCTACTGGGGGGAAATAAGATCTTCCACAGAGTTATATGGCACATGTTATTTATGTTTTGGATCTCAATTATTTCCAGATATGTGTACATCATAAATGCTTCATACACATCCTAATTTGCAATAGAAAATTTGCATATTGTTAATGCTTATGATAATTGAAATTCTTACTGCCCAATGTTAAAGGTATCCTACTAATCCTATATTCTTGGCTACGTTTCAGTCTTGGCAATTATACTGTGTATGCTTATATAAAAAGTTCTGTCTGGTGTCTTACTCTCCTACTATTCCTGACAAACCACTCTTACAGCGATAATACTAAATGCCTTATAGGTAAATTAGTCATTTGCAGGTGGTAGATTGCTACTCTGGAAGAGTTCATGGCTATAAAGGAAGTATGCACTCTGAAGGAAGAAAGGATTTGCATAAAGAGTTAAATTCCTGTTCTGAATTTAGATCAATGTTCAGATCTAAAGCTAAGCTTTTTTTTATAAACCCAGCTATTACTAATATCCATTTCTATTCTGTTACAGGAAGTCAGATCTAGAATGCCATTTGCATAGAAATCTAGCTCATATTCTCAAAAATGACCTATTCATTTAAGGGCTTAATTTGCATAGAAACAGTTTTGAAATTGTGTCAGTTGGTCCCTTTAAAGCACCCTTTAAAGGTCCCTTTAAAGTCCCTTTAAAACCCAGATAATTTTGGCTTGCATATTGTGGTATCTCTGCTGATAGAAATGGGAATGAAAATGAGCACTAACTTTCTCCAAGAAAGGATTGGTTTTGATGCTTCTTCTGTATATAGATTTGTTGTGATGGGCCATTAAGGATTAGAAAAATTAGAGTATAGTTGTTACTGTTAGGTTGTCATTGAAAACAATGAGGAGTATTAAAGTATTGCTTTTTTTAATTCAGTATCTTCAAATATAATAAGATTTTTCTTGTCTGAAAGCTAAATCTACAATTAGCATTACTAATGAAATATGACAAACTAGCCAGAGGAGTTTCTTTTTCAAAATGTGCAGCTGATACAGAATCTCCTTTGAAGAGCTGTTACATGGACCACTAGGGTAAACATGGCTATGTATGTCTAAAACTGCTATCCTTTGTCCAGTCTAGTAAGACTAGGAAATATTTTTTATGGTGTGTGGTATTATGTACTGTAGTATAATGATCTCAGTGCCTGTGAATAGCTGCTGCCCACTGTCATAGCCAGTATGGTAGACTAGATCCACAGCGGATGATTCTATGTGCGTGCATGTGTAAGCACACATATATTCAGCTAGTTTGCATATGCCTCTGTGTATGTGTATATGTGCATGTATACATACAGATACAAACTGTGGTGTTTGTCAGTGTGAAGTATTTTGTAACACATGAAAGCAAAGTGAAATTGTAATTGCCATAAATCTGCTTTATCAAGCTGTGTACTATTACCCTTTATTGCTATAAATCTACATTAACAATGTTTTTCTTATAAATCTTTTTGTGATTTTTTTTCAAGTGTTTACATTGTATATTTGAAGAGATAATAATGTAATGTTCACACCACACTAAACTTTCCCTGGGTATTGCTTCCAAAGAAGCTGTTATCAGGGGACTTTGAAGTTTTTAATTTCTATTGTGCTTCAAAAAAATCTGCCAGTTCAAAATAGCAGTCAAAAACTTCAGACTACAACTCATGAGTCATGGTTGAATCCTATTCGTTTCCCTGATATGATTCTGATTTACCGATTGAAAATCAGTTTCTTGAATTCTTCATTTAATTAGGATGGTATGAGATGCCAAAAACTTCTATTGTGAAGAAACCTGTAACTTCAAGCTACTTTCAATGGAAAATATAGTCTACCCTGCTGCAAAAATCTCATAAATTTGAATTCATCTCCGGTGTTGGAGCTAAATGATCTTTAGTGTCTCTTCCAACCCAAACCATTCTGTGAAATGAAACATGTGAAGTCTTCTTAGATAATTTTAAATACTAACAATTAATAAAATCTGTAAAAATTCTTTTGAAGTAAGTATTTGGTGGAAGCTGCTTTAGCAGTTAACAGATAAAATGGAGATATTATTACAGAACATAACTGCTGGACAGCTTAATATCTCTTTTTCTGTGTGGAAACCCTTCTACTCTTGTGTCACCATAAAAAAAAAGAAAAAAAAAAAAAAAAACAACTCTGTTCTGAGGTATCCTCTAGTCTGATAGGGGTATAAGACTATAAAAGAAGCTTTTGCCCGTGCCCCAGTTGACTGGCATTTCACCTGTCCTGTTAGGGGTCAGGACTTTAAGGTGGATCACAGAATCAAAGCAAAATGAAATAAGAAATACTTTCCAAAATGTTTGCTTAGCTTGTTTGTTGCAGGTTTGTGGGTGGGAACAAGCAGGTAGAAGTGGGGAACTCCCCATGGTGGCTTTTCAGCTGAAGAAAGACAACTTGGGACCATATCTACATGGCATTCTTATAGTCACCAAATGATTGAGACTGGTGCTGGAAACCCACAGTTAACTTTCATGTCTGCCTTCAAAGCAAAGGGAAATACATGAGTTTTGTTTGAGAGTCTGATTTGACAAGCTTTAGAGTCTGAACCTTTGTCCCTCGCTCCATTTTTGTGCCTCCATTTTGAGCAAAATGCATTTTGCAATAGAAAACATTACTGATGTCAGTGGATTTGATCTCAGTTGGGTTAGTTTCTGAATGGTAATAAAAATTCCTACCATATGAGATGACTGTAACATTATGTAAACTAGATATGTACAGGGTCATAAATTTCTGCTGACTACTTAAGGACACAAAACCCAAGGAGCAGTGTGTATACTGCGTAAATACAACACATAGAAAATGAAAATGCTGGTATTTCCAGAGTCATAATTGGTTTAGGCTGTAAGGAAAGCATCTCCATTCTTTAGGGCTTCAGTATATTTAGGCATAGTGATACGTACTTTATGTTGCTAGATTTTGCACAGTCTTCCATTAGTATTTTTGCAACATGCCATCATTTTGATGACATATGAACATGTGTGCATGTAACTTCATTCTGTACTTTATTGTTTGCTTGTAGAGAATGCCAAATTGATTTATGATGCTTTTTAACAAAAAGGAAAATTACAGCTATTATAACTACCTTCTTTCAACTTCTGCATAACACATTTTGCTCCATTATCTGGATTGTTATTGTTTTTGTAGGTGCAGCAAGCACTTTAGAAATACTTAAAGATCTTAAGTGATGGGAAATAACAATTCATCCATAGATAAGCTATCCATAAGCTTAGCCTGTCTCACTGTCACGCTTTGAAATGGATTCTCTTTTGTTCTGGCCTTAACTTTAGCTCACATGATAAATGTGGCAGAGTCTTGGATGGGTTTTGTTTGGTTGTTGTGTTGTTGGGGTTTTTTGTTTTGGTTTCCAGTTTTAAAGCATTTTCAGTAAATCCAATTCAGATTCAAACATTTTCAAATGTAAAACAATAAAAAATGGAAAGTCAAAAACTCTTCTTCAACACGTGTTTGTTTAACCCTGGGGATTGTTTCAAACTACAGCAAAGTGGAGAATTACTGTCAATGCCCAAACCTCCCGTAATTTGCTTTTATTTCATGATTCACTTATGTGGCAATATTCGTGGTAGCTGTCAGATATCAGTAACTCAGTTAAAATGAGATTTTTCAGGTTTCTCTGGTGACAACTGATTTGTGCTTGGGACCATTAAAATATCCCTTATAAAGTCATAGATAGATCAGACATGTGGCATTGGTAGAGAATCGCAGCTAGGGTTGCAAGAGATTGTTGGGATTTTCCTGTATTCCACAGAAAAAGATACTTTATTCAAGAATGGATGAGGAACCATATGAAATAAGGAAATGAGCAAATCTCTGTATTTTGTGTCCAGAGTCATTGCTAACCAATCTTAGCTTGCTCCCTACCACTGATTTACTAGGAGTTGCACGCAGTGTGTTTAAGATACTGATCCCACTAAAGATTTTACCATTTACTTAATGAAATTTTCATGTGTAGAATCAAAGTAGTAATACAAACTATATGCATGGCCAGAATCAGGGTATCTAAGTCATGGTCACATACCAGAGGCAAGCAATCATTCACTGCTGGTCAGTACAATTCATGCATGTATTGACTTTTTGTTCAAGCTCTGAATTGGTGCTCTTTTGAGTCTGCTGACAAACATAACTGTGGTTAAGTTCATTGATGGTGAAAGCAATCACCTGTAAAAGCTAGGGTCGCTTTTGCCAACTTAGATCATCAAACAAGCATTCGGAGGAGGGAAAAAAAAAGAAGTTGTGGTTGCTTTGAAAAGTCTCAAAACAGAAAATGTCAAAACAGGATGGTTGAAGTGCATTTTAATGAATGTGAATAATACAAAACCTATTTTGTAGACAGGCTTCTCAGCTGAATAGCATCTTCAGTATTCAGTTTCATTTTTCATTTCATTTTGTTAGCTTATCACTGACATTATAACCAATCCTTCCTGGAGTTCATCTGGTGGTCCATCTGTTTTCCGCATCTACAGTTCACCATGTGACAAATGACATATAGACTATTAAATAATAACAATTAGTTACAACATTAAACATAAAGGTTACAGAAATAGCTTCTTCTGTTAAGAAGAAGATGTCATGCTAAGGCAAGAAGAATTTGGCAAGTCAAAGTGGCAGTAAAAGTATACTTTGTATCACAGAGCAAAACATATTTAGGTCACATGATTTACTGGGGGGGGGGTGTCATACCCCCGAGGTCTTTTGAATAACAGATGTTGGCTGTGCAGTGTTTTGGTTATGCAGAACCTTTTTAGTACAGCAGTGCTCATTATAAAGTTCAGATTTATGTGCAAAGGAAAATACTCAAATTATTCGTTAACCAAATTTGTCATTCACCATACATTACTTTAAAATAATCACCTTGGAACAGGGAATTTATGGGACCCTTCTCATTTAAAACAGAATAGCAAATTTCCTATACAGCTGCAATGTGTGTTTAACACTTGTTCCACTTCTTCTGGTTCAAATTAATCTCTTCCCTGATGTAGGGAGGATGTAATGGTCTGTGTCAAGTTGCCTGAGACTGAAAAAGGAGAGAGTTAATAGCTGAACTTTGCTCCTTTGACTCCTGAATCTCTCTGCAAGAAAAGACGGAAGAAGGCCGCAGCACTCCATGTATCAGACAAGTGGTAGAGAAATTACCCAGGGTAGGCTGTCAGCAAAAGGTAGTACAAGAACAATGGTGACATGAGACTGAAAAGGATGAAAAAGGCAACCAGAGAAAGCAGCAGAAGGACGACCTTTTCACATGACTCTGACCCTGTATCAGCAGGGTTTAGTAGCATAGCAAATCTCTTTCAGTTGTGCCAAAAAGGGGCATCCATCCATGTTCCTTGCATGCTATTGGTATGTTCCGGTAGGTGCAGCTTTCCCACCTGTTGGCTCCCTATAAAGGAATATGGAATGCTTACTGAGTACTTATAATCTGATAAAATGTGACTGGACTTTGCAAGTACAGCCCTGCTGGCATAGATCTTGGAAAGCAGATGGAAGGGTCAAATCCATACACTTGTAGAGTTTTGTGTTTGGGGTTTTTTGTTATGTTTTTGTTTAGTGGTTTTCTTGTTTGCTTTTTGTTTGTTTGTTTGGGGTTTTTTTTGGTGGCTTTTTGGTTTTTTTTTTTCATATTTTTCAAGGCCTCACCTGGCAATAACAGGGACTTTTTCTGCTCTGCTAAATGCATGATGTGAAAATAGTTGCATATACAGTGAGACTGTATATTACCAGTGTATTATACAAGTTTTTTGACCGGTTTAGGCTTTGTCAAACCGTGCTGGAATACATGGTTGTTGCTTAACCCAGATTGTTGTGGTGGATTAACATGCCCTAGGGGAAGCACAGCTATGGCTGTAAAGGGATATGGAGCATCTACAAAGTTGCAGTGATGTGTTAAGAAGCGTAAAAGAGTAGTGACCTGTGAAGACCAGGTCATACACCTTAGGAGAAGGCTGTGAGGGGCAGAACTAGCGAATACTGTGCAGGAGGATTATAAGCCATCACAAAACTGTCATTTTCATTTCTTCTTTGGTGTCAGGTAAAAATGAAAAGCTGGAGAGAAGCCATAAGTGGTTTTATTTTCCAATGAGGAAAGAGGGGGTCAGATGACCTGGATGGCAGCAGCAGGAATAGACATGAGCACCTTCTTGGAATGTAAGTAGAGTCCTGGAGAGTGGGAGTCAGTGTGGCCCTGGATGAAAGTCAGAGCTGTCTGGGAAACAGCAGAGGAGGAGACTTTCTGTCACACTGTTGTCACTGTTCTATTTTGAATGACATCTGAGGGTTAACCCTTTCTGAGATCTAATAATGTGAGTACATTGGATTTGCAAGTAAGCTCATAGCTCTTAGCACATGGAAGCAGCCCTCTAAAAGCCTCTGATTGTCTTGGAATACATTCCTCTCAAAATTTTTCATTATTATATATTGTGCTAGCAGACATGGTTCATGGTCAGCTAGGATGTTTCAGTTATCTGTTGGTTCTGTTTAAGATAATCAGTGTTATATGTCTCATCCTGCATTGTCAAAAAGGCTTGAATATAGAAATCAACATGCTCCTTGCATGCCTATTGCTGGGGTCAGTTTTGATACAGAAGGACTTTACATTGTGTCTGTGAATAAAGGCACACAGTATGTACTAGGTATGCTGCAAAATATCGTACTTCTACTTCAAACCTGAACTAGTGTGCTAAACCTTTGAGTTGTGGCAAAAGATGACAAAAAATGAAAAGCTTAATTTTGAAAATGAAAACGTGATTAAAAATTGCTTTCATAGTGACCTGTGCAAATATTTAGGCCATGGCTGAGTGTTACCAGCCCCAGCTGTGTTGGAGTAAGTCAGCTTGGCTGCAGTTCACTTGTGGACCACAGCTTTAGATAGGAGTCAAATAATGAAGAAGGTGAGAGAAAGAAGTCCTAGTCTCTAGTTCAGTTTTCAAGGGCAGGAATCAGCTGCAGGGGCCAACAATAACTGGGGGGGGGGGGGGGGGGGGAAGGTGGCATGTAATGTTTTGATTGATAGTTAAAAAGGATGAGTGGAAAGGAGGCAAAATTTTCTAATGATGTAATATTAAGTTAATCCAGGGTAGGGATTGAGGGTATCTTAAAGAATGTTGGTGGCCCTGGTAAAGTGATAGTGATTGAAAATCAGTACTGAGGGAGTATGTGAATTATGGGTAAACTGCACCCTGGGTTTCATGGTAGAAGTTTGCCAAACCAGCAGCAATACCTGTTGTTCATGGGGTACAAGTGACGAGTAGTATGTGCTTTGTAGTAGATGTTGGCAAGAATTGTGCTGAGTGACAGATATCCCAGTAGCAAACTTCATTGTTTTAGAATCTTCTCATCCCTCTTCCTGTCCTATAGTACGGGAGGAAAGTAAAACAGGCACTTTCCACTGTGGAGATGGTCTTGTTCTGCTAGTACATGAAATTATCTTAGTCTGCTTTGTGCATTTGTAGTATGCGTAAGCACTCTTGAACCCTTTAGGATGAAAGACATTCTTGAAAGGCAAGGTAAAGCAGTAATATAGTCTACCAGACTGTAGCAAAAGTCATAATCATGTCTAACAATTCTCAATAGTAATAATATTGCTATCACTGTTTTTAAATGACAAATTGAAATATTAAAAGGATGTATGTAGCTTTTAGGATTTACCAAAGCCACATATTTCTATCCAAAACATGTAAAGTTGATTGCTGGTTCCAATAAAAAACTGTTAAAAGCCTTCACAGTTTTAAGTACCTTGTGAAGTGCAGGGCTGTATAAGTACTGGTGAAATTACTCATTTAGTCAGTTTCTACAGTCAATAGTTGACATAACATTTGTTTTCCCTTTGTTGATTTTTCCCAACAAGCCAATGCAGAGTGCCTAAATGTTGCACTTAATTTATTTTTCTGCTTGAATGATGAATGCCAATTTGTCTCGAGGCAACACTTTTGCTGCACTCTCAGCTAGTATTCCTCTCTCAGCAACAAAGGCAGAATATTTTTGAAAGAATATACACAGTAACATTAAGAAAAAATAACCATTCTTTTAAGAAAAGTTGTAGAATAAAACTTGAAAGTGTCAAAATTGCTGTAATAGCTTCTGTATTTGAAAAGAAATTATCAGAAAATTCAGATTTTAGGAATGAGTTGTTTGGGGTTTTTTCTGTTATGATCTTTGAGAACAATGAGCACAACCTCCAGCATTGTTCTCAGCCTTCAGTACTAAAGCAAAACAAATTAATGCTAATATGCATACCCTGCAATGATTCCTGTGCTGTCATGGCCAGTCTACCTCACTTCAGATCTGGTTCCAGGAGAGGTTTAGGCAGTAAACTGGCCTGAGCAGGGTTGGATGTAATCCCTCTCTTCAGCCGCTCATAGACCTGTGTGTTGTATCCAGGATACCAGATTATCTATCTCATGTGCCCTGTCTGAAATGTGCATTGCTGTGGCTGTGATGCTGTTGGTAAGGAAGCTAACTACACGTTTACACCCCCTATAGTCATCCTGCCCAACTGCAGTATAGACATGGGTTAGCCTTGTTTGTTAGAGTCTAATGAACTTCCATGTATTTCAGCAAATGCAAGAAACAAGTGTCACTGTGACTAGATATCAACTCTATCAATTGCCAAATAAAATCTACATCAAGTCTGATTGTCTGTGTCTACGCAAGGAATTTGAACGCTGTGTGGTTATGAAGACTGCACTGTGTGGTCTACGGATAGGGCTAGGGCAGAGTAGCATCAGCTACTCCTCCCTAGTCCCTCTGCTTTCAGGTACTCCAAAACATGTTCATAATTTCCATAAGGATCCCTATAAGTCAAGGTCTAAGTTACCCGTGCGTGGTCCAAAACTAACTACCGCAGATCTGCTAAGCTTTTGGTCTACTTCATCAGTGCCCTTGGTAAGAAGGTTAGGATGTATTAGTTGTTTTATTTTTGTTATCTTTGTTGCCTGTAAAGGTGCCCAACTGATAGTCTTAGGGAATAAAATCCTCTTTTCAATCACAAAGCAGAAGACTGCCTGTGAAATGGCAGTGCAGGTCTCAGTCTTGACCTGCAAAGCAATGGAGTACCAAAGACTGTAATGTTTTCAGTTTATACTTAGACTGCCATCCAAGACACATCTAAGTGCATCTGTCAGTGATATATTACAGACAACCTGCCCTCCCTGAGGTAGCCTGAAGCACATTTTTGCAGTTGACAGAACGTCTCTGGGATATTCTAAATGTTTAATATTTACACTTGATTTTGATTTGAAACAAAAAGGCTTTCTTTTCTATGGAAAGAATAAGAGTATTACACTCCCAAAAATACTATTTTGGAGCAATGAAATACTATATCTTTTTTTTTATATATAACTTGAAATATATCTCTGTAAGGTTGAATGGTTCAAATTAAGAATGTTAAGAATATGGAGTGGTAGAACTTTCAATAAAACTATTTTCTGAGGAGGAAGATAGAAGCACTTACAGTTTGTGAGGTTTTCTTTTTCCCAACACTGCTTACTCTAGAAGACTCTTCAGCAGTTAGTAATGTTCAGCAGGATCAGTATTTTGGTTCTGAGTAGAAGGGGAAGTCCAGTCTCATATTGAAACATCAGCTATTCCTGGTCATCACTGATCTGAGGTAGATTCAAACTGATGAAATAAAGATGAAATTATATGGGCTGTCATATCACCTGGTATTGTCCACTGAATGACAAGCTGGGTAACAGTGTACCAGTTTTCCTTGTGATTCCTGGTCACTTCTGTTCCAATGCTCTGTTCTGTCCTGATGACACCAGTTCCTCTAACTTAGGAATTCCTTTAATGGTTTAAAACAGATTCTGTACCAGCTGGGTTAAACCAACTATCAACACAGTGTGCCCAGTATTTTCCTTGTATTGCACAAAGAATCACAGAATCAACTAGGTTGGAAAAGACCTTTAAGATCATCAGGTCCAAACATTACCCAAGGACTGACAGGTACAAACATGGTACATGGTTTGTATTTATTTAATAGACTCAGATGTTTGCTGCAGAATCCATACTCCATTTTCACAGAGCTTGTTGCCACGGAACCTCTTCTTTCGGGCAACTTCGTATACTGTAATCAGGTAGAAAATTTGTTCTGCTTGCAGCAAAGACCTTGGGTAACACACAGGAATGGAACAGCAAATGCAATTGATAATCCTATTTAAACAAAAACGTATCTCCCAGTGAAAGACTGTCTATTGTAGAGGTATTTGTATCAGTCTAGGTATAAGTATTACTGTATAAAACACTCTCGAAGACAGATCATTTATTTTATTCCTAAATGCTTTCAGTCATTTGAAAGCTTTTTCCTTGCTGTCAGTTGATCTTGCCACTTAGCCGACTTCAGGAGTGCTTGAGATAGATTTTGCCTGGATCAGCTTTGACAGCATGTCCAAGCAATTTTCTAAAATAACGATACTAAATAAATAGCAAGGGGTTTGGTCATTCTTTCAGCCTCAGCTCTATTTGCATCTTCTTTCTAGTTGCAGCAAAAGGCCTTCTAGGTGTGTTGCTTTAAAATACTTCAAATTGTAAGGTTCAGATTCAAAAAGTGAATAGGAGCCTCATGTGAGGGATGTACATGGTGTTGTGTTTGGTATTGCTGCCTGACTGCAGCGTGCAGTGATTCATGAGCAAACCGCCTGGTCACATTATTTGTTTCCTGCAAGCATTTGGCACTATCCTGATCCTTGTGGAAGTGCTCAGAAATCCCTTACAATTCATAAGCAGGAAGGCCATCATCATCTATTCTTGCTTTCTTTCTGCCTTTGACCTTACTACACAGTTAGTTTGCTCCTTTTCTTAGTAAAAGCAGCTATAGCATCTGACCTCAAATTCCCAGGATTCTGTCAGCAGGGAGATACCATCAATGTTGAGAGGGGAAAATCTGTGTTTCTCTGTCAGTTTGCTTCAAGCTCAGTAGTAAGGCTCCATTGCTACAAGGACTGGTCTTTTTGCTGTGTGTTTGAAGGCTCCATTGCTACAAGGACTGGTCTTTTTGCTGTGTGTTTGTCCACTGAGTAATGGTGGTGTCCGTGTCAGAGGCTGGAGCTCTCAGGTGTTACTGTAACAGAAATAATGTGAGAAATAAGAACTGTGTTGGCAGGGAGCCAAGCTGGAGCTCAGCAAGGAGTCTCAGCCCAGGTCCCATATTAAACGTGGGGTTAAGCTAGCTGTGCAAATTAGCTTGGCCAGCTGCTGCTACAGGGGGGACAAAATGGGGATTTATCTATGGCTTGCAGTTGCATTTGGAACTGAATGCTGAATAAAGTTGTTTTTCAAGAGCTTTACAAATCTGTCCTGCTGATGTCAAGAGTGTTGCTGTATTAAGAATGCCCCCCTAGGTGAATTACTTGTTATTTTAGGTAGAAATGGCTGTGTAACTTAAAGGTGTGGGAGGGGGTAATACTGCACATTTGAGAGAAAAAAGCATGAGTGGAAAGATATTCTACTGAAAGACTAATATGTGAGAAGTGGCCTCTCTATGAAGAGGTAGAGGTAGGTCAAACAGGTCTTGCAGACCAGAGATGCTCTAAGATGCCTGGAGAAGAGAAGGCTCAGGGGAGACCTTATGATAGTCTTCCAACACCTAAAGGGTGCCTACAAGAAAGAGGCTTTTTACAAGAGCATTTAGTGACAGGACAAGGGAGAATGGCTTTAAACTGAGCAGACATCAGGAAAACATTCTTTCCTGTGAGGGTAGTGAGTGAGACACTGGAGTAGGTTGCCCAGAGATGTTGTGGATGCCTCATCCCTGGAAATGTTCAAGGCCAGGCTGGATGGAGCTTTAAGCAACCTGGTTTAGTGGAAGATGCTTCTGCCCATGACAGTGGGGGTTGGAACTGAATGATCTTTAAGGTCCCTTCCAAGCCAACCCATTCCATGATTCTGTAATTTTCTGTCCTGACAGAAGGAAAGGGTGATTGCAGAGCACAGGCTGTACTTACAGACTCCCCAAACAAATGGTCTGCTCTTGCCTACTTTCTGGCTGAGTAGATTGCTAGATTACCTTTTCATGCCTTTATGTGTTTATTTATATGGTTTATGTGTTGAGTTTTCCATGTAAAAGAGAAAAACAAAACAAAATCTTCCTGCACTGAAGTGAAATTTACTATTACTCAGTTTCCTGGAAGTGAAAGTTCTTGTCTAAGAGGAGTAGAATGGAAGTGTCTAAAAACAACTGACAGGCTTCCCTTCGCAGCTCAGAGCTTTGGTTGTTTGTCTGGTGGGCTGATAAGAAGCTCAGAGTTCAGAAGATTTTGATGGGAATGATTCAGCCACAGCTTCTAAGGCCTTGGCACTTCTCAGCCTGTGAGAAGCTGAGCTGGCAAGAATTTGAGTTTTGAAGAGTCAACAAAATTGACTGCTTCTCAAACTTTTCTGTTTTGACAAACCTTCATTTTTTAAAAGCAAAATGTTCTATCAGAAAGTTCACAAGTATTCTTGGGGCAGGAGAAGAGGTTTACTTTATTCCTTCTGCCTTCAAAAGCAACAGGCCAGAAAGATGTTGTCATTGTGTGAGCAGGGACTGAGTTATGGGGAACTGGATTAAGGAAATTATTAAAAGAGGGAGCGGTGAAGCTTGTCTGTGTGTTGTCCTCTGTACAGATGTGATTTATCTGTTACGTGTTTGCTGCTTACTTCTGGGTTAAGATGGAAAGCTCTCTGGACTAGAGGCTTCCTTTCTGTGCATGTCCAGCCCCTTGTACAGGAGAGCCCTGTGTTGATGGGATGCTCTGGGCAGGCTCTGCCGTAGTGCACTCTACCTTTGCCTGGGCTCTGCCAGCATCCGGCTGAACCCCCACCAGCAGCCTGAAGGTGACTGCTCCATTAACGGTTCTGGTGGAAGTGGGTTTAGGATGCAAACTCTACCAGTTACAATCCTGGTAGTGGCCACAGATTTTTAATACTTAACTACATGTGCGCAAAGCACATAAACGTATTGGCTTTCGCAAGTCATAGGTGTTGGTATGTGGATATAACTGTATGAGTTTGCAATAACAGAAACAATGCTCGCTAAAGACATAAGGTTAGACAAGTTGAAAGTGGTAAATACTTTGCCAGAATTCCTGAGTAAAATGCAGTTATATAGCAAAAGAATTTGCAAAGGTAAAAGGAGGAGCTTGATATGAGAAAAGCTAGTGCCTGGAAAACGTAGGGTTAAGGTACTTTTAGCTTAACTTAGGTCGAAGATAAAGAACAATGTTTGTGTTGTAAGTCTGTGGTGAGATAACAGAATTTAGTGGCCCCATTAAACATGAGTGAGTTATTTCACACCATCCTTCTACTTATCAGTTGGTTTAGAGACAGTGCCTCCCAAACATCTGCTAGCTTTGGGTGCTCCTTGTTTGCTGGTCCTGCAATAAGTTTTGCAGGAAGGTCACACTGTTCTAAATCTTTGCCAGTTATCAGAAAAGTTACAGATATGGCTGGTTTCAGCTAGTTTTGTGATTACTGGGGCATCCAACTGTGCCAAAGGTGAAAAGTGCACCGTGAGGAAGACTGCTTACTTCATCTTGAAGACCCCTGCCCGCATGGGGAAGACTGCTTCATCCTCAAGACCCCAGCCCACAATCACCGGAGAGCAGTGCACAGACGCCAAGAGGAGGAGACTTATGATAATAAGTTTCTGAAGCTAGTTATAATATTCCCCGTCTATACACAAGAATTATGAATATGTATATAGCTAATGCAATAGTGAAAGTATATAAACCTGTAACAAACGCTAACCAGTGCACCTCTGGCTACAGTCACGTGCCCAGCACTGTTGCTTTTGCTTTATTGACTTTGTCCCTCAATAAAATCCTGTTATCTCCATTAGAGGAGTGAGTTCGTACTTCACACATGGAAACAGTTTTAATGAATTGGCTGTCTAAAAGGCCTGGTGATTCAACAGTTACGGTAATAACTCATACAGTGTAATGCAAAGGGCTCTAAATCCAGCAAATTACAGTTGCTGCTGACAAGTTGATACAAATAGAAGGGAGATAGGACCATCGCCTTATCCAGCTCTGTAAAGAGAGCAGGCCAGTCAAGAAGAACCGGGAACCTCATGAAGCAACTCTCTAAATAAGGTGCATAATTTTCAACACGTGACGAGGATGAAATTAAACATGAAATCTTACCAAACTTTCACTTATGTGTACATTCAATTGTCTATACTATTAACCATGGAATTTATACATTAATAAATACAAAATGATCAGTGAAATTGAAGGCAGCAATAAACAGTATGATGCACAGGAAAATACCACCACTACCAAATTCTCACTGGAGGAATCAGAACTGGTTTGTCATAGAGGACAAATGTTCTGTCTCTTGTGTGACTCTGCAAATCTCAGCATTCACTTTCTCTTTAGCTTATATTTTCAGGAGCTTGAGGTTATTACAGCTGCATTGTAACAAAGCAGATTATAAACCATGTGCTGAATTTAAACTGAATTTGTAAAAGCATATGGTTAATACGGGGTTCAGGCGTAGTGGGTGTGAAAGAGAAGTGAATTTCAGCCAGCATGTGTTTATCAAGCGTTTTCATTGCCAGCTATTTGAAATTCACTTTTTGCCATTTGGAAATGTTAACATCGTAATTCTGACGTTTTTCCAGACACAAAGAGCAAACAGATACTTACTATGTGAATTTGGTTTATCTGATTAAGAGAACAACAAGCCAAACAAAAGTCCCCTCGAAAGCCTGCCCTGGCGTGGTTTTCTCCGCATGGGCTGCGCTGAGCTCTGCTCTATCCCACAAACGGAGGCTGTTGCGAAGCGGGAAGCTGCGGCGCGCAGGGAGTTGCATTTCCGAGCCCCGTTGCCGCCCGCCCCACCGCGCCCCGGTCTGACCCGAGGAACAGCCATAAGCCCAGGTAGCGCCGGTGAACGGGGCTTGTTCGGGTACGCGCTCCGCCGGGCCGGGGGGCAGCGCCCACCGTGCGGGGCAGTGCTAGGGACGCGGCGGCCACGGGCGGGGCGGGGCACTGGGAAACCGGGCCCCGAAACCACAACAAAACGCCAAGTATTAGTGCAGTGGGAGTCGAGTTCTGCGTGTTTGCATAACAAAACATCGTCAGCTTTTGTATTTCAGCTGAAAAAAGGGTGATGCATCTCATTCCCCGGACCGCACCCCAAATTCGTACTTCGTTTTCCTGAATGTTGTTTACATTAAAACTTTCTCTGGGAAGAACATCGTATAATTGTAATTATTATACGTAATTACTGGCAAAAAAATGTCGGGGTTTGTGCTTTGTAAACCGTGTCTGCTTAAACGTAAAGCTGCAGCCCCCGCAGCTTTGCTGACTCCTGGAACGAGTGGCCGCGGGGCTTCCAGAGACATGAGACAGACCGAAGGCGGAGCCAAGCCGGCGCTGGGGGGAATAAAGACGGGAGTAAACACGTTCCTCCTCTGATTGGGAAGGCGGATTTAGACGAGCTGCTTCTTAGACCGAGCCAGCTAAGCTGGTATTCTACATCTCCGTAAAATTAAGATCCGCTTACTTTTCGACAGGACAAGAAATAATGGCTTTAAACTGAAAGAAGGTAGATTTAGATTACATATTAGGAATGAATTCTTCACAGTGAGGGTGCTGAGGCATTGGAACAGGTTGCCCAAAGAAGATGTGGGTGCTCCCTCCCTGACGGTGTTCAAGATCAGGTTGGATGGGGCTTGGAACAACCTGGGCTAATGGAAGGTGTCCCTGCCCATGGCATGGGTTTTGGAACTAGATGATCTTTAAGGTCCCTTCCAACCCAAACCACTCTATTATTCTCTTTCAACCCAAACCACTCTTATTCTCTTTCAGTAAAAGGGGTGAAATTGTTCACTGTCTGACTGGCAATTCAGCCAGAAGCAAAAATGCAAGGTGAATGGGAGCATCTGATTTTTCTGTGTCCTTTAGTGAGTCTTGGAGTAATCCTTCTCCTAATTTGTTTATCAAAATTCTATCCACTTATAAGTTTAAAGGGAAAAAAAAAAACCACACACACACACACACACACAAACCCAACAAACAAACCTCAAAATAGAACTGGCACTGAAAGCAAAGAGGTCTGTGGAAAAAGCTCACTGATTTATGCCTGTCTGGATTTATTTTTAGATCTGTAAAGTATGTGTTGTCTTTCTGCCTTATGTCAATGTTCGCAAACCTCCATGAGATGTCCCAGCTTTAGTTCCTGTTAGTTATTAGCATTGTGATAGAAGCATTAGGAAGAATTTGGGTTGGGATGCTGTGTTGTGTCATGCTGTCATTTGAGAAGTCTGAGGGGGTCAGAAATCCAGGAAATACATCTTCTATTAGGCTTACAAAACTAGTTTCCTGTGCCAGGCAGGTTAATGTTAATACTTGTGCAGTGAAAAAGCTAAGACTCTTGAGACCACAGATTCAGCTTCTAAGGTGTCTGCTGGTTCTTACTATGTCTTGTTATGTTAAATCCAAGAACTTCCCAGGTCTATGGTCTATTCTGAAGTATTAACAAATTTGGAGAGCATCCTGGAGGTGAAGAAGTTCCACTCTCAGTCATGGCAGGCTCCAGTCACTGCTTTCTAGGAACTCAGCAAGATTTTAATACTGGCGAGTTTGGATCCGCTGTGCCCACAGGAAAACTGTTCCTTGTAGAGTGTCAATCCTCTGGTTAAAAACCTTCTGTTGACATCCAATTTTCAGTTTATTCACAGAAAGCTCACACTGCTTTATTCTTGTGCCAGCATCTTCTATTTTCACACAAAGAGACCTTTCCCCTTCCTGGCATTTATCCCTGTGATGTATTTATAGACACTAATGGGCTTCTATCCATTCTCAGCTTTCGTTTGTTAGCAGAAGCAAGTCAAGCTTCACCAGTTCCCTTCATTTGAGCAAAATTTTAGGCAGCATTGGAGTCAAAGCAGTTCAGTGCTGTGCATTCTTCCCCCTAGCGTTACCTGTGTGCTTTTAACAAAGTAAATGATGTCTCTTGTTACTTTCACAGGTATCACTGTGCAGCTTGTTGTGATCTTGCATTCAGATTGTATGCCCATATTCTTCTGAGCCACTTCTATCCTGATGAGCTCCTGTTTTATATCCTTTTTTTTTTTTTTTTTTCTTATTAGGCCATTTTGACGTGTTGCACTACTGAATTTCATTCTGTTTCTATTATTCTATTTCTTATTGTCTAACCTTCCAGTTTTCTGCTGCTGATACAGCTTAAATTTATATCACTGGCAAATTTCATTAGTATGGTTTTTGTGGTAAGGTCACTGAAAATGTTAAATACAATTTTGGCATAGCTTATTGTCACCCTTATTTATCTATTTCCCTTGCTCTCTTACAATTAGTTTTTCAGTCCTCACCTTCTTCACCTCCGCTAATGAACTCCCATTTACTGAACTCCAGGTAGTCTAGATCCTTCTTTGAGTAAGAAAACCGGTTATCAAACAAAACTAGATGGAACGTAAGTAATTTGATGTGGCCTGTCATTTCTTTCCAATCCACTCAGAATTTGGGTCTGGGAATAACTCAGTTCTGCTTGTTTAATTTTCTCAATGCAATATGTTTATTTCAGTTGTATTTCCGTGCAACTCCTGGTTTTTTCTATACCCTAGTTCCTTAGCTAATCTGTTTTAACTCATATATTCTTTGCCATGTGGGCCATGGTCTATTTTCTTTTCTTTTTATACTGTGTGATATCTGGGGTTTGGTTGTTGGTTTTTTTTTGTTTTGTTTTTTTTTTTTTTAATTAGCTAAATACCAGACTCTTGCTGTGGCAAGTAGTTAGTGTAGTATAGTCAATGCACTGATTTATATAGTTCAGGATGATGCCTCTTCCTAGTCTTCATGGTGTGTGGCTGTGGATAATGGCCAGGGCAGGATAAACTCCATGTTCCAGCCATATGTGAGAAGATACTGATGATAACAGGTCACCGCAGTAGCAGTTGTGCACCATCAAAGATTACAGATATTTTAATTTTCAGATGAAGATCAAAGTCGAAGGTTCAGGTACAGTCAAATACCCTGTTCGAAAGGTGAAGACAAGGTAAACCATTTGCTGTGATTTATGGAACACAAGATGACAGGCGTGGTAGCATCCAGCCACCTCTCCACCTTCAACCTTGCTCACTATAGGTTCTTTTACCTATTACAGCTTTGAGTCCATAGTAGGAAGCTTCTGTTGTGCTCCTCAGCATAAACAAGGGACTGTCTCAGTGGACAGTCAAGGCAGGATTGGAAGAAGAAGAAAACAAGAAAAAAAATCTGGATTTTATTCCTCTTCCTCCTCAAAAAAAAAAAAAGAATAACAAATGTAATAATAAAAAAGGCAAGAGGGGATTGTGGAAATAGCCATAAATTTATCTACTAACAGTAAGACTTTGGGGAGTTACAAAGGAGCCAGGCATTCAGTGTGGTAATGGTAATAAACTAGTGGGTACCTTTTCACTTCTTGATGTGTCTGCTAGAAGAGAACAATATCTCTGGTAGACCTGGTTGATGAGCTCTGCAGTGAGCCCTTAGTGCAGCAGAGAATACCCAGTTCTGGTATTCCTGGCACAGTTCGATTGTTCACTATGCCTTCCAGAATCATTCTTGAATGTGCCCAACAGCTTTTTTAAGTCCCTTTTCCTCACCTTTATTTTCACCTTTTTAGAGGGAAGAAAGAGGGGAAGGCCATGCAGTTGTGATGTGCCTCAAAACCCTCCATTAAAAACAGTGAAAATGAAAAGAAAGAGATTGATATGGATTGCATCACAGCCTGCAATTCGTCATGTCTACAGCAAGTTTTACAGCATTAACCAGTGTAAGCAAAGAGCTGAGTGAGTCCCTCAGAAAGAGAAATTTACATGGAGTAACTTCATCACTAGTGATTTTGGAGAAGTCTGTTTTATCTGGAATGAGTTTGACCCAGTGACTTTGAATTTCTTAAATATTAAATGGAAGTTTCTATCTATTAGATCTTATATAAAATGTTTATTATAGACTGTCTTTGTGACATTACTGTTGGCTCAAAAGAGAATAGTTCAGTAGTTGCTACAGAACAACCATTTATATTCTTACCTTAACAGCCATTTCAGTTTTGGTTTAAAATTCCTGTTTTCATGAATTTATCATTTGGCTGTAAAATGTTCCAGGCCGATGTTTGGCATAAAAGCTCAGCTAGGAATTGCAGTTATTTGATTTATCTGTTATTTCAGAACTGCCATATAAAGTAATGGTAATAATAATAATATAAATAATGTACTATTTTAAATAAGCTTTTTTCTTTGCTCTTAATATGAATTAATGCCACTTGGTGTATAAAATTTCAGAGGCAGATTTTGCTGCATCTAACAGTAAACAGATTTTGCTAACAGATTTTACTGCACCAACATAATAATGCATGGTGCATTATTGTATTTTCAGGACATATTACATGCCATTTCTGTCCCAAAGTATGGAACCAAAACAGTCTGGGACCACTTCTGTGTGATGTTAAGGTAACTTTGCTTGGGTTTTGTGAGGAAAAGCTGTTGTGAAGCTGACAGTCATGGGAAGGTGATTCTAGCTGCTTGAGAGTCTTCAGATGGCAGGGACTTCAAGAAGCTTGCACACTAACTTGATAGCTTTAAGACTGTGGCCAGGATCAGGGTTTATGTTGCTAACCTCACATTTCTGTAGATATTTGCAGCCACAAGCCAGTGTCAGCCACTCATTGTAGCTGCTCCACTGCTGAGAAGTGGCTTAAAACTTGTCAGCGTGTGAAAGCAGATTAGAATTGTTCTTAATTTACCTTTTTTTTTTTTTCTTTCCATCTTCTCCAGGTTTCACTTCCTGCTTTTTAGCAGGAACAGAAGACGGGAAACAATATCTGGAGTGCAGAAAATAGTTTGCAAATCCAAAGGATTTGGATCATAGACTTGTAAGTTTAGAAAAACAAAACAAAACAAAAAAACACCAAAAAAACCCCACAAGATACCAAAACCTTATTCCTGTTTAAAGAATTATTTCTTAGCACACATGTTATTCTAAACTTGATATCAACAATGTATGCTTGTCATGGAAGGCTGTAGTCTGGACTTCTAGCTCTGGGACTGACAAGGTCCATCAGAACAGTGTATGCCTAGGCTCTTGTGGTATATGTGATGTGCAGTACTTGAGCTGCTTATGAGACGAGCACAGCACAGGGACAGCAGCCTGGCGCTTTCTCTTTTTTGTCCTTGGGCTATTGCAGTATTAGAGCAAAGGAGATGTTGGTTTTTTTCTGAATCTGTAGAGATAATTACAAATCTAAACTATGTATGTTAATGCTTCACATATTTAAGTAGTTATTTATGAATATGGATTAGCCCAGCCAGTGCATATTAACAATGACAAATATCTTGTGTTGTTCAGCATTGTTCATCAACAGGTATTCCGAAATTCATTGCAGTTTTAACCTTATGATTTATACAAACTCTGATATGCACAGAAGTCACTCTAACAAATTGCAGGCAAAACAAAGCAGCAAATAAAGTGTAGAAATTAATGTATTCAAGCGCAGTAACAAGGTCATCTTGAAAGCAATTGTTGTGGTTTAAGCCTCTCAGCCACGCAGTCGCTCTCTCACTCACTCCCCCCTCTTTCTTCCCCCCAGTCCCAGGGGGATGGGGAGGAGAATTGAAAGAATGCAACTCCCACAGGTTGAGGTAAGAACAGTTTAGTAACTAAGGTATAACACAAATCACTGCTGCTACCATCAGTAATAATATAAGAGAAATACAAGGAAAGAGAATACAACTGCTCACCACCTGATATCAAGCCCAACCCCGCAGTGAACCCGCCAGCAGCGAGCCTCCACCCTTCTGGGTCTCTGCCCTCCGTTTTACATCCTGAGCATGACGTCCTGTGGTATGGAATACCTCTCTTTGGTCAGTTTGGGTCAGGTGTCCTGTCTCTGCTTCCTCCCGGCTTCCCCTCATCCCTGGCAGAGCATGCAGCTCAGAAAGTCCTTGGTCAAGCCAAAACATTACCAAGCAGTAACTGGTGTTATCAGCACTGTTCCCGGGCTGAAAGTCAAAAACACAGCATTGGACCAGCTACCAAGAAGGAGAAAAATGACTGCTGCTGCTGAATCCATGACAGCAATACAGTTTGGGGAGAAGAGTTGCCCATGTTAGAATTTGGCATCTCTGGACTATCCTCTTTTCATAGTAAGTTAACAGTAGTAATAATGCTCTGAGATTTTAATGGCTACAAACAGTCCAACAATGCTAGTTTCCAGTCCCATGGGAGCACTGCATTCCATCTATGGTAATATGGTTCACTGGTATGAACTTGACCTTGCTAGTCTGCTAGAGCTTGGTCAGCTTTGTATGACTGGTGTTCTTTTCAGGGCATGCTCTGTTTGCTGAGCTGTGTAACCAAATTTAACCTATTGAATGCAATTGGTCTGCAAGAGGTGTGCAGCAGAGGACACTGCATCCCTCTAACAAGAGCCACCCATTGCTTTACCAGTATAACTTTCATCTGTACTTCTGTTAGGGGCCTGCCACTCATGTACGAGTCTTGACATGATCACAGTTGGAGATAGTATGGCTGCAGGCATTATACATTTTCATGTGCTCTGAGTACTGTTTCAGGATGAGAAAGAGTGATTACAATTTTTGATATATTGAGGAAAAAAATGAGGAAGTCACATGGACTGTAATTTAAAAATACAAAATAATAAAAAATAATAGTTGTGAGTAAAATATTTTTTTGGACAGACACCGAACTCTTTTATTAAATGTAGTAATTGTGCTTCTATGAGAAGAATCACAATTATTCTGCATTTTTGCCAAGCTTCTTGATCTAAAAACTATCAAAAGTGTTTTGTCAGATTGATTTGTACATTCCAGAACAGGAGATATGTAAGTCAGGAGATAGACAGTGTATGTTATAATAATGATGAACTCTATCATAGAATCATAGAATAGTTAGGGTTGGAAAGGACCTTAAGATCATCTAGGTCCAACCCCCCTGCCATTGGCAGGGACACCTCCCGCTATCCTTAATGGTTTTCATTGATATCTCTCAAGTACATATGCAAGAGCTATAGAGCACAGCGACAACGGAGCAAATAAATGGAGCTTAAGAATGCATTACAATGTTTGACTTGTGGTTGATTTTTTATAGTTGTAGGGTTGAGTAAGAGAAGACCACACTGCTCATGTTGATCTCAGAAACAGAAGGAAAGATGGGGCAAAGGTATGTAAGGGGCCTGGACACAAGTCAGGTTGGGTTTGTGTGTCGTTCATTGTATTTGCGTAAACCTAATAAGCCATTATAAGATATTCTGGACAAAAGTAAATAAATCCATTTAGCACTGGCCTGCATAGACATACTGGCTCTGGTCTTAAGACTTAGTTCTGGATTTTCTAAATTACATTCTATTTACATAGTACAGGCATGTCTTAAAATGATTTCTTGGCTAGGTCTTCTATCAGCTGTGAGCAGCAAGATATTGAGGGGAAGGAGACTTAGTCATGTTGTGTCACATGGAGCAGGTATCAGTTACTGTGGTATTATATGAAACATGGAAATTTAGCAGGGTGAGGGTTACAACTAGGGAAGACAAAGTAGGTTATTTTGCTTCACATGCAGAAGAATAAAAAATTCTTATGGCATGTTGATATTTAAGATTCAGATAGCAGGTGTGGTTACTGCACATTAAGTATAATGTAATCTGTAGAGTTGGGACTAGGAGATTCTATAAAGTGGTATAAGTTTCTGTCAAAGAACAAATGAGGTCATAAATTAGTGGCAAGTGGCAGAATTTAACTAATTAGAATTATGATGGTATAGGAGATGCTTTGTGCTACTAAGGAATATCAGACTAACTTGTGTTAAATGCAAACTGCATTTAATAATGATCCAGGATTTTGATCCAGTACTTTCTCCTTGGTGCAGTGTTACAAGACCATGCTATTACACATTTCTCTATATTCCTATAATGCCAGCTGATGTTGTTCTACTCTCTCATGTTCTGCTCAGTAATACCATCACAGGGAGAGGTGGGCTTGCAAGCATTTGCTTTCTTGTTCTGAGCACAACCTGTAATAGGAACAGTCTGTGCTTCTGTTTCTGGTAAATGTTTGTGTGGAGCTGCATAATGGGGGAGATTGATTTTCTGAGAGATATTCAAAGCCTTTTGCCCTCTCCTTTTCTTGTTAGAAAATACTGAAGGTGAAGCTCTTTCCTCCAGAGCAATGCTTTAAAAGATCCTATTATATAGGTTATTTATTATTGTGGTGAGGCACTGGAATGGGTTGCCCAGGGAAGTTGTGAATCATAGAATCATAGAATAGCCCTGGAGGTGTTCAAGGCCAGGATGGACAGAGCCTTGGGTGGCATGGTTTAGTGGGAGGTGTCCCTGTCCATGGCAGGGGGGTTGGAACTAGATTTTAAGGTCCTTTCCAGCCCTAACTATCCTATAGTTCTATTCTATGTTTCTATAAATGTAAGTTTGTGCCAAATTCTGAATGTTTCCGAATTCCTGGACAGTTATGCCTCAGTTTATTCCCCGATGCCAGCTCTGTGATTCAGTGCTGTTCTGAGCAGTTCTTGTTTGTTTTTTCCATTCCTTCCATTGAGGTTATTTATGTTTGGGCTGATTGGTTTTACAGGGAGGTGCAGCCTTCTTTTCTGCATTGGGTTAACAAGTATGCAAGGAATATAGCAGTAGGGATATTGTCTCTATTTTGCCATAGCTCTGAGGATGAGATACAGAAACAGTGATGAAAACCTAAATACTGGAGAAACACTTGTAATGTTTTAGAGAAGAATTAAGGCCTTTTACCTGGCATGAGAAATTTAGAAACTGTCTTCCACGTATGGGCATTAGAGAGCTGGTGATAATTTTTTAAGTTGAACCAAGTCAATGTATCTGGAAAAGTAATCAGCTGCAGTAGTATACGTGTCCTTTCCAAAAAAACCAAATGTATACTGGCTGCAGCCAAAGACTGTAGGGTACCTTTGTGGAAAATAATTTTCTAAAGGTTTGGGTTTTTTCTTCCCTTCTTACATCCTTGCAGCTCTCTATTGAAATTCTAAGCAGAGCATTTGCCCTTGCAAGTGATTTTTTTCCTTGAATGTGTCCAATGCAAAAGAAAATTGTATGAGCAATAGTTGAAATATTTGATTTATGAGTGAAAGGTTAATTGTTACTTGCAACACAGTAGGAGTAGGTTGCCACTATGGTCTTGTGCTCTGTGTCTTAACAAAGTCACATACTTATTGTCACATTTGCAGGTCCAAGTCATTGCTAGTCATTGCTGTTTCTTCCACTTGAGTTTGTTCCAGATCTGTGTGTGTGAGGTATATTGGTATGAATACTGGCTGGTCCTGTGTGAGTGCTGCTTCTACACAGTCAGAACATGATTCCACTACCAGCCCCCTAGTTGGTTGGTAACTGAATTGAGTCAGATGTTTTGGTACAAATACCAGCTTTGGTTTAATTTTGTCAAGTTTTGGTGCATCTCCTCCAGATCCACTTTCAATGATTGCAATAATTGAGCCAACCTTGGTGAAAGAATTTCCCCAAGGTTAATTGTCCTGTGAATGAATTTTGGAATTTTTGGTAAGGCAAATGATTTACCTGAGACTGCTCTCATTATCATAAAAAAAATGTACTGTCCATCTGTTGAAGGTCACAAAAGCCTCAGGCGGTGCAAGCTGAAGCCTAAAACTCTTTGTGAAAACTTCCCAGTGTCAAGCTTACAGAATTTGCGTGCTGAACTGGTAGAGGCACAAACAGTGATCCAGAAGCCGTTATGCTTGAGATCTGCCTCTTTTCAAGCAAGGTTGAAGCATAAACAGGGAAAACTCAGGACAATCTTTAAAAGCCTGTTTGTATTATTCTGGAAAGGTTTTCGTAGTAAAACAATGCTGAGTGGAAATTGACTGAAGAATGAGTGCGGAAAAAGATAGTGGATTTTTCAGTTGTTTTAAATATCAATAATTTTTTTATCTTTGGAAGGAAAGACCTTATTTTATCATTGCTGATATACACTGATACCTGAAAGAGAAGTAGAAAGATAAGAAAACTGAGATGAGTGAATTGGTGTCTGTCCAGATAAAAACCCCATCATAAATCTCAAAACACACATAGTATTTATCATATTCCAGTCATTTTTCATGATTAAAGAATTTAGTATCACCATTACTATCTTCCTAGAAATAAAGCACTGCTGTCGTTTGCTTTGCTGGTGGAAGCTAATTCTCCTGCAGTCAGTGAATAGAAAGAAACGGAAATCGTGAAATGTGGTTTTCAAGTGAACTGGATACTTTCCAGGTTTCTTTAATACAGCTGAAGTGAAGACTCTGTAGGACACCACTGAGACTCTCGGCAAGAGAATTCTAATGGAGCCTGAGATTGTGAGCTTTCTGTTCAGGCAGAACAGAGAACTTTTCAAAGGTTGTCAAGGATGAAACTTAATTGGGTGCTGCAAGAGACCAGGAAATAATCATTCAAACTGCTTGACATCTAACTCCTAGAAATATAAAGGCATTAAAGGCTGGATGTCATGCATATAATCATAGAGCACTGAGGAAACTTGTATGAGGTCTAGACCAAGAAGAAAATCTAGATATCATTACATTTCCTGCTTATATAGTTCTACAGATATTGGATGTGAATGACACTGTGGTAAGAGCTAGAGAAGTCAAACCAGAAAAAATCAAATCCCCAAATGTTATAAGACAGCCAGAGACCATTCTGGACACATGAGAACATACTACGAGTTTTCAAAGAGCTAACATTTACACCGTAGCAGTTAGTGTCAGATAAGCAAGCAAGTAATGCTGGTACTGCAAGATGATCTAGTGTACAGAAATACAGAACACTGCTACAACTTCTGCAGAAGCAGGTAAGTTTCTCTTGCCATTATAAACATAGGCAAGATTTTCTTCCAGGAAATCCCACCAAAACCCCACCAAAACTGAATGAAAAAGCAAGAATACAGACCAATTTCCCAACATCAAATGGAACTTTCTCATCTGTGAAAAATGCAACCACCAAATTATTCTTGCTCGCATACTGATCCAGCTGGTTTCCTCCCACACGTCATCAAATCCTTTTTTAGTTTTCATTAGCCCAGCGTCTCCTTCTTTAACAATGTCAGACTCGTTTTCTGTGCTAAGAAAATACAAATGAATATTAATACATTCTTTTTTTGACTCTTTAACTTAGAGCTACAGCTGATGCAAATTTTGTTCACTCTGCTTGTATTCTATTGGAAGCTGAAGGACAACAGTTTTTCCATAGACTTTAATAACAGTAATTTAAAAGCAAAAATAAGGTAAGGTAGGTTCTGCATGTCGATGTGGAACAGCTCTATGGCTGCAAACAGAAGATGATCCTAAATAAAAACTCTTTCCAAAATATATACAAAATTGTGATTCTTTTATACACCAGAAGTTAAATCTGCAAGGAATCCTGTTGAAAGATAACTGGATGGCATCCTAGTTCTTTTCCCATACAGGAAATGAGAAGAAAATCTTCAGCTAACGCTAGGTAATGCTATCCCTTAAAGCTTTTTTTTGTCATAGCAGTATGCAAAATATTTCAATGCATCATGCATACAATTTGCCTTAGTTAAGGCAGAAGAAAAGTCAATCTAACAGGAGTCAACTGCTCCCACCAAGAAAAATATCTTACTCATTATCCATACAGTTGGATTCTGTGTTCTTCAGTAACTTTTGACTCATTTTCTTTACAAATGAGAGGACCCCCATTCATCTGTGTAGCATTTTTGGTATCATATATGCTGTTGATGTATGAGTGTTACAGCAGAACTCAGGACAGTATGGTTTCAAGTACGAAGGCAACTTAATGTTACGTGTCCTTTTGTAACAACAGAAGTGGAATAAAGTTGCTGTGCTCTGATACACTATTTTATCCAGCCTTCCCAATGGATCTAAAGAACCTGAGTTAGTAGGTCACTTAAAGTGCCTGGGAGAAGTGAGGGACACAGGAGAAAGGAGCATGTTGTAATTTAGTCATGGAGAAAACTTAGTGGTTCATTCTTTTTCATATTTTGATCAAAGGAGGGAAATTGTACTTCATCTCTCCTCTCAGCCCCATCCTAGAAGATGTGCATGCCTGTTTTACTTCTTTGTGGTTTGTGCCATGTTAGTTTGGAGTCCTCTGCTTCTGCCCTGTCCTTTTCAATTCTGCTAGATAATCTTTTCTGTCTGGAGTAACCAGATACTTCATTCCCATGCTTCAAACTTAATATGGCTGTTCACAATATGATTTATTCTTGAAGCACCAATTCATTCTTTAATGCAGGTATACCCCAAAGTAGTGTATCTGTAGCAAATTAACTTTATGGTGGGAAAGTTCTGCCCACAGATATAGAAAACTTATTTTAGGATTAATTCTCAATTATTAACAATGATGTAAATTTGGAAAGATTATACTGAAGCTTTCTCCATTTAGGGTGGTTTTAAGCATCAGGTAGCATCTGTCATAAATTTATGCCACAAGTTCACTTCATTTAGTTTAAATGAATTTCACTTTGGTTAGGCTTAAATTAATTAGGGACAGCATTAAGCTATGGATACCCATAAACTTAGTAAACAGCTCCAGCATTTCAAGTTACTATTTCTTACGGAGTGCTGAATGTTCAGTCCACAGCTCTACCAGCAGATCAGAATATGTGAGCACTTACTAATCCACTTCATCGTGAAGCACAGAGACTTAGCTCAGAATCGGCACAGATCAACTACAGGGTTTTCTTTTGTCTCACATTACATGTTTACTGAAGTTAGGCTGAATGACAAGTTATTCTGTCTTCACCAAGAATATGAAGATAGCTGAAAGAAGAATTTGATTTAATTCTTTATATTTGCTCTTGAATCCAGCCTGAAGTTTACATTCCTGGCTTAAAATAAGAGCTTTTTTCTTTTTTTAAAGCACATATATTGGCTCCACAGAGTGCATATTGGGTGGCATATTTGGCAGGTTTGAGATCAATCTTGTTCAGGAAAGCTGCATTATTTTACACTATTAGATTATTTTAAAAGCATCCTGCCAAGAGAGTATGTAGCAAGAAGATCATTCAGTTATCCTGATGAAAAACATTTGCAGATGTCATTTGAAACCTGTATGAAAAAGCCATTTCCTTTGTTTCCATTTCTGTAGTTGGCGTTTTCCTTTTCCATATGCGTGCACTTCCACAGAAAACTGAAGAACTACAACCAGACCATGTTTTCCCAATTGGGTTGGAGTCAGAGCAGAGCCCTTGCTTCAGCTCAGCACCCTGCTATGGTGTGCTAGGGTCACATCAGCATCCTGGGGCAATCTGATGGTGCCCCAGCAAGCTCAGTTACCATTGGTCCTGGACCTGAATTGTTGAGGTGGTTGCTGCCTGATTTCTCCTGCCTGGCTCAGCCTCCAGGTGAAGCATTCATGTGATGGCTGGGACCATTAGCTTTTAGATGTCATGCCCTGTAACTTCTAGTAAAGTCAGAGCTGGTTTCAAGAATATCCATGTGTAAATAATAGTAGCAGACCATCTGCTATAGCTGCCTCACCAAGAAAACTGCCATCAAACAAGCTATAAAGATTTTTCTTTTGAAAGATTAAAAGATTTCTTTCCACCAGGTAAGAAACTGATACAGTGCTTCATCCTTTATAACAATATACCTTAGCAATGGGATCACAGTGAAAATGAGAGACTAGGCATTACTACAGAACATGCGTTATTAAAAAAACCACTTGCCTAGAATCCAGAATACAGGAAACTGCTCTCAAATATATAAGCTCTTTCTCTCTGTTTAGAGGGAGGTAAGTCTAGCCTTAGATATGGATCACATATAATTTCTTTTACATTGATTTAGGATTACTAGTGATTCCAGCATGCTTTCTTCAAGGCCTTTTGTTTCTGCCAGCTCATTTGAAACTGGGAAGTTCCACCATGAGAGGGTTGACAAAGATGTATCACTGTATTCCAGGGATGAATGACCTTTTATTTTGCATCATTTAAGATTCAGTAAATCATTTGTTTTGCTCAGAGAATTGATACTTATTTCCTTTAGATTTGGTTGAAGTCCCAGATACATGCAGGAATTTTAAGAACCCTAATGTAAATACTAACGAAGAATCTTGGTTTTTAAGATATCAGGGTCTTGCCAGAGCTATGATTTGCAGCAGACAGGAATACTGGTGTTAGAATTCTCCTTTTAAAGATTTGAAAATGGTCAAGGCTTCTCCAGCACACTGAACTTCTGGAAGTGTACAGCACTTTTAAATTTGTGAATCTAAATTTAGCAACAGTAGGTTTCATTGAGATCCATGAATTACTGATCCTTGGAGTGTTCCACCTGTTCAAGCGATCTGAATGTTTAAATACAGAGTGAATAATTAACTTTGTCACCAGGTTTTGAAAACTAGCTGTACATAACTTGTTGTAATATTATTTTTTTAATGCTCTGTGTGCTTTCTCCTAGGGGTTGTTCATTATACCATCAGATTAAAAAAAAAAAATAATAAGTAAAAAGAGAAGTTTAGCATATAATAGCCCTCTTCCTCCCTGGAATGTCTCTGGATGCACTGCTGTGTTGCATTTTAACTCCAAAATGAATTGTTAAAAAGGAAAGAAAGTACTGGGTAGACACATTTCATTAAATGTCCAATTATATTCATAGCTGGAGCTGTAGTGATTCCTCCCTGACCTTTAATAGAGAATTTGCTCTCCCCATAATTATAATTGCTTGTTAAACTAACCTAATAGTGCAGTAACTAGAACATAAAGAGCTGTTTAAACTTGAGATTCAGGTAGCTCTTTCTAATTCTAGGCACCTTCTTTTGTTAAGGCTAATTGAATCATAGAGGTTATTCTGCTGTCCTCTAACAGGAAAGCATTCTTGATTTACCATTCACACAAAACCTTGCTAAACGGTAATGCAGCAACTTCTTTAGCTGAACTGTCAGTTTTACAACTTTGTAACAAATGCACTAAATCTAGGGGCTGAAATAGTATGATAAATAACAGAAATCCCTTAAAATATAATGCTTAAAATTGTTTAGGAATGCTTCTATTCTCTCTGTGAACATTTTTCAGACTATACTGAGTCATCTACTTGCCTCAATATGAATATCCCATCTTCTCTGAGAGTGCATTCAGGTCATAAGGAAAAAAGGAAGAATCTCAATGGCAAGATTGCTACAATAGATAAAAAAAAAAGAGGAAAACATAATGCTGGGGAGGAATGCCAAGTAGTATTAAGCTTGGAAATTTCACAACAAAGTACTTCTTTTTAGTTAAAACAACAATAATGAAGGCTCTGCAGAGCTGTGCTAAATTGTGAACTTTCAGTTTGTGGATTAAACTGGGGAAAAAAATCCAGATTAAATTTTAAAAAATGAAACCAAACAGAGGAAAACCAAAGCAAACAAAACCTAAACAAAACCCCCCAATGAAGCAAACAAAAAATCCCCAACAGAAACCCTAAACTTTCAGTTGAATAAAGTTATTTGGAAAAGTGTTTATTTTGGGTTTACATATCAAGTTGTTTCCTTTTGAATGAACACTCTCCCCATTTTATTTTGTAAATGTTTAGTCATCCTTCTTCCCCCCCCCCCTTTTTTTTTTCCCAAACCATCTCAACAAATTCAAATTTCCAGTCACTTTGGCTAACCTGAATTTGTATCTTTCAGCAAATTCATAATTTTCTTGAAGAGCTTCCTCAACTCAAAAGCCAGTGAAACACTGATTCTCATGTTGTAACCTGAATGACAACCTACAGCCATACTTGTATGTTAAGAGTAAATAAGTTCAAAAAGGGCTAGTTAAACACAAAAACCTAAGAGTATGTGCTGAGTTAGATGAGGGGTAAACTTGGGTAAGCTATTCAACAATTCAGAGGTATTCAGCTGGAAAGCTCTAGAAAGCGCTTGCTTCTGTGTATGACCCCTTTGTACCTGTAAATTAAGAGGAAAGCAAGAATATGTTCAGAAGCTGGGGTTCACACACGGAATGGTGAAATGAGCATCCTGTTTGAGGGAAGATTTGGTTTGCAGGTGGCAAAGAGGAACTGGAGATCTGCCAGTGTGAATGCCAGCATGGCATTCAAGTTAACTCCTCCATCAACCTCCCAGCCAACTCAAAGTAACACATGCTGCATGCTAATAAACATCATATGGCTTTTCAGTCTGTGGTGGGAAGGGCCAAAGCTGCAATTTTTCAGATAGATACTGCTGTGGTATCAGAAGGATGATGTAATTAACAAGATTGATTTTAAAGGCAGAGTGTGGACAAAGGAAAAGATCTTTGGAATTGGAGCAATGTCAGAAGTTAAAGTTTGGGTTGGAGGCAGGTGGGGGATTGAGGAGTGGAAGCTCAACAGAACGATCCTGGAATATCTAGATGCATCCTCTGCGGTTTCTTCAGACACTTGACAACAATGTAGTAGTGAAATGCAGGAAGAAGTTAAAATACCTCATCAGTAAGACACTGCATGAAATTTTCTTGGTTGGGGTCATTGTATGTCATTTCTTATTTTGATACACAGCAATCACAAGGCCACATGAAATTCCTAAAATAAGATTATAAACTATGTAATTTTACTGTACTATCTTGTCTGTCAGCTTCACTTGATGATGTCAGTAGAGGAGCTATCAAAGGAGATGCATGTCTAGAGGAGTTTGGTTCTGGTTGTCAGTAAGTCTTTTTCTCTTTCATATTTTAATGGTCAGAATGTGTTTTCTACTATAAATATGAGTCAGATTTTTGGAAGGGTCTTAAATGTTTGCCAGGAGGGTTAACAGTGGGACCCCATTACAGTAAAAATGGTATAAAACAAGTATCCAAGGTGTAATCATCACGAGTCTTCATTACCGATCTCTACCATTATCATAGAATCATAGAATCATAGAATAGTTAGCGTTGGAAAGGACCCTAAGATCATCTAGTTCCAGCCTCCATGCCATGGGCAGGGACACCTGACACTAAACCATGCTGCCCAAGGCTCTGTCCAACCCAGCCTTGAACACTGCCAGGGATGAAGCGTTCACAGCTTCCCTGGGCAATCCATTCTAGTGCCTCACCACCCTTACAGTAAAGAATTTCTTCCTCATATCCAATCTAAACTTCCCCTAAGTTTCAACCCATTACCCTTGTCCGGTAACTATGGTCCCTAATGAAGAGTCCCTCCCCAGCATCCCTATAGGCCCCCTTCAGATATTGGAAGACTGCTATGAGGTCTCCATGCAGCCTTCTCTTCTCCAGGCTCAACAGCCCCAGCTTTCTCAGCCTATCTTCATCCGGAAGGTGCTCCAGTCCCCTGATCATCCTTGTGGCCCTCCTCAGGACTTGTTTCAACAGTTCCGTGTCCTTTTTCTGTTGAGGACACCAGAACTGCACACAATACTCCAAGTGAGGTCTCACAAGGGCAGAGTAGAGGGGCAGGATCATCTCCCTTGACCTGCTGGTCACACTCCTTTTGATGCAGCCCAGGATACGGTTGGCTTTCTGGGCTGCGAGCACACACTGAACCTGGCTCATGTTCGTTTTTTCATCGACCAACACCCCCAAGTCCTTCTGCGCAGGGCTGCTCTGAATCTCTTCTCTGCCCAACCTGTAGCTGTGCCTGGGATTGCTCTGACCCACATGTAGGCACCTTGCACTTGGCATGGTTAAACTTCATCAGGTTGGCATCAGCCCACCTCACAAGCATGTTGAGGTCCCTTCTGGAAGGCATTCCTTCCCTCCAGTGTACCACCCGAACCACACAGCTTGGTGTCATTGGCAAACTTGCTGAGGGTGCACTCAATCCCACTGTCCATGTCACCGACAAAGATGTTGAACAAGACCGGTCCCAACACCGATCCCTGAGGGACACCACTCAGTACTGGTCTCCAGCTGGACATTGAGCCATTGAGCACTACACTTAGCGTGCAGCCATCCAGCCAGTTCTTTAATCCACTGAGTGGTCCACCTATCAAATTGACATCTCTCCAATCTAGAGACAAGGATGTCATGTGAGACCAGTGTCGAACTGCTTTGCACAAGACCATGTTTGCTTCATTTCTAAATGTGCAGATTTTGACTGCACAGCAGGAACATGTGGCCTTTTTTGAGGCTGGGGCTCTGCACTGGAACACCATGAGGCAACTCTTAGTACGATACGGTCCTGAAAAGTCCTGTTGGAGACAGTTTTGTTAAGCTGTATCTCTAGAATGTCTCTCACTAAGAGATTTTTCTCTCATATTTTTTACAGTCATCTAATGGAATAAAGGTTTCTGCTCTTCATTAGAAGTACTACTTCTGTCCAATTCACCCGCAGATTTTTGTGTCCCATTGCACCAAAACCAAGAAGGGAAAAGTCAGTAGAATCAGGTGAATATTTCAGTGGCATAAGGATACAGAATAGAAGTAAGATGAAAAGGCAACAAATCTACACTAACAGACACTCACTCTCAAGCTTTTCACGTTAGTAGTAATGACAAATTTTTCAGTTAAAACATAGGCGGGAGAAACAGTGAATGGCTACTAAGCTTATAATTTATCCTTAAGAAGGTGGGTTCACAAATGCTGTGGAGGTGGCATAGGGTACGTTGGCTACTGCATCATCTAAAGATATGCTGTGACCAGCAGCAGGTCTGGGAGCAGCATCTGCCTGTTCTTCATACTCTTCATTTGTATTGTCTTCTTAATCTACAAACTGCACCTAACAGCTCTCTTTGCAAGCACCTCTTAAGAACAGCACATTGAATTCCAGACTTGGCTAAAATTTGCTAGAACTTGCTATAGCTCAGACTACAATAACAGTATGCTACAGTCACAAGATTTTATGTTGATGAAAGGGAGAAAAATGATGTGCCTGTCTTGAATTTAGCCCATGGGTTTGTCTCAAGCTAAAATACACGCTAAGTGAGCTTGAACTAATAATGTAACTTCTGTGATTGCTAATGATTTAATTAAATGAATATAGTTACTTTCAAATAAATATCTGAATCTCATCTTGTGAAGTACAAAAAATTTTTTTAATTAAACGTGATTACAGATGTCAACTAAGGAAGCATTCTCTTTAGTACTTCTGCAGTGAAATGGAATCCATTAATCACTCTGATCTTCTCATTTGAAATGCTACAAAAATTAGTGGCTGTAAAAGAAATCGTTGTCATGTTCTATAGAAATACAGTGGTACAAAAACCCTATCGCTATGGGAAATTATAAATGAGAAGTGAAAGTCTATTGAAGCTCAAAATTCAATAGTGCTGTTTCTTCAAAAATATGTAACTCTCCCTGTGCATGCGAGATGACTCAGATTTTTACAAAGGTAGATTCACAGGTTTAGCAGAAAATGTAAGAAAACTGTCTTGTGTTCTATGGCGAAATTACAGTTGCTGTGGGAACCACCACACTGAATTTCCCTACAGCCATGCTTATACCCTCCACAAAACAGTCAATTTGAAAAGTTTTCAGCATTTTTTTCAGAACAATAAAAGCCATTACAGTAGAACAGATTCAAATAAACACACTGCTCAACGCTGACACTTTGAAGCTTTTTCACTATGAAGAGTTCTTCACCAAAGTAATTTCAACCTAAAAAAATTTAATTTCTTTGACACACTGACCTAAATAGGCTTATATCAGAAAGCAGATTTCTCTACCTGGACTGACATGCTTTAGTACATTAAAGTTACTAGGAAAACATAAGGCATGTGTGCTGGAACAGTCCAGTTCTACAGGGGCTGCTAGATTCCTTTTAGTCCCTTTAGAAGAGTATGGGGAAAATAAGGTTTGTACGATTTTAATACAAAATCCTTCCAAACTGGAACAACCTAAAGCTTTAGCTTCTGTGTAACCTCTTTCCCCCAGGATAACTATTGAAGACAAAGGCCTAGAAAGTTTAGTGTAAGAATAGCTATTAGATGAGATAATGTATTATTTAATTATATCTAGTGGGTAATTCTTGAGCAACATGCCCAAAGATATTCAAATCTAGACTGATGCAGCTGTGATCTGGCAATGTATTGAGCACAGCTTGTCTTATGATCACATCACCTTGTACTTTCATTATCCTCTCATGATATTTCCTCAATTTTGAGTGCTGTTCCTATACTGTACACATTAAGATTTCAGATATGGAAGTTTCACAATTCCCACACATAACTAAAGTATATATATTCCTTTTCTTTGAATTCCTCTAAAGTTTTCCACAAATATTTCTACAGCTACTGACCATGGCTGGATGCTTGATAACCACACTGCATCCTAGATGTGTACTCTAAAGACACACTCAACTGCAAGAACTTTTCTTTCTAAAAAGTGGTAAAAGCAACTGCTAACCTCAGACAAGCTGGATTTTCTGCAGATATAATCAGAAAAATTTTCTCTCAGAAAAAAATAATGAAGGCTTTCTGACATACTACAAAATTAACTGTGGAATGAGATCTCAGCTGGTATAAATGCCTTCTGTTCATACTAAACCAGACAATTCAATTTAGGCTGCCTAAGAATCCAGCCCAAAGTTTCCTTCTTTAATTAATAATTATCAGAAAAGGTTCTGCAGAAGGGCTTCTGTATTCCTATTATTGTCCCCTTGATTTTTATATTAGCCATTTATAATCCACATTGACATATTCCCTCTGACAACAAGATTCTACTTCAATTTTCTACACATTACTTGATTCACCTGGATTATATATAATTGCAGGTTACAGAGTCTAAAATACTGGGGCCCAAGACTGTTGTTTGATATTCAAAGATCACCTGCTGCAAGCTCAGGAGCGATGTATTCCTACTAGAAGGAAGTGCTGCAGGAGGGCCAGGAGACCTCCTTGGATGGATAAGGAGTTACTAAGGAAAATTCGAAGGAAAAAAGAGGCTTATAAAAGGTGGAAGCAAGGACAGGCGGCCTGAGAAGAATACAGAGATGTTGTCCGGGAAGCTAGGGACCGGGTTAGGAAAGCTAAGGCCAAGTTAGAATTAGACTTGGCTAGGGATGTGAAAGATAGCAGGAAGGGATTCTATAGGTACATTACGAATAAAAGATAGGCTAGGTACAATATAGGCCCTCTCCAAAAGCTATTGGGAGGACTGGCTACCCTGGATTTGGAGTAAGGCTGAGGTTCTTAATGACTTCTTTGCCTCAGTCTTCTCTGGCAAATGCTCTGACCACACCACCCAAGTCTTGGAAGGCAAATGCAGGGACTGTGAGAATGAAGACCCTGGGCCCACTGTAGAAGAGGATCTGGTTCGAGACCATCTTAAGAACCTGAACGTACCTAAGTCCATGGGACCTGATGAAATCCATCCACGGGTCCTGAAGGAGCTGGCAAGTGAAGTTGCTAAGCCACTGTCCGTCATATTTGAGAAATCATGGCAGTCAGGTGAAGCTCCCGACAACTGGAAAAAGGGAAATATAACCCTCATTTTCAAGAAGGGGAAAATGGATGAGCTACAGACCAGTCAGCCTCACCTCTGTGCCTGGTAAAATCTTGGAGTGGATTCTCCTGGAAGGCATGCTGAGGCACATGAAAAACGAGGTGGTTGATGACAGCCAACATGGCTTCACTAAGGGGAAATCCTGCCAGACCAATCTGGTGGCCTTCTATGATGGGGCTACGGAACTGATGGACAGGGTAGAGCAGTTGATGTCATCTACCTGGACTTGTGCAAAGCGTTTGACACGGTCTCACATGACATCCTTGTCTCTAAATTGGAGAGACGTCAATTTGATAGGTGGACCACTCAGTGGATAAAGAGCTGGCTGGATGGCTGCATGCTAAGTGTAGTGCTCAATGGCTCAATGTGAAGCTGAAGATGAGTAACGAGTGGTGTCCCTCAGGGATCGGTGTTGGGACTGGTCTTGTTCAACATCTTTGTCGGTGACATGGACAGTGGGATTGAGTGCACCCTCAGCAAGTTTGCCAATGACACCAATCTGTGTGGTTCGGGTGGTACACTGGAGGGAAGGAATGCCTTCCAGAAGGACCTCAACATGCTTGTGAGGTGGGCTGATGCCAACCTGATGAAGTTTAACCATGCCAAGTGCAAGGTCCTACATGTGGGTCGGAGCAATCTCAGGCACAGCTACAGGTTGGGCAGGGAAGAGATTCAGAGCAGCCCTGCGCAGAAAGGACTTGGGGGTGTTGGTCGATGAACAAACGAACATGAGCCAGGTTCAGTGTGCGCTCACAGCCCAGAAAGCCAACCGTATCCTGGGCTGCATCAAAAGGAGTGTGACCAGCAGGTCAAGGGAGATGATCCTGCCCCTCTACTCTGCCCTTGTGAGACCTCACTTGGAGTATTGTGTGCAGTTCTGGTGTCCTCAACAGAAAAAGGACACGGAACTGTTGAAACAAGTGCAGAGGAGGGCCACGAGGATGATCAGGGGACTGGAGTACCTCCCGGATGAAGATAGGCTGAGAAAGTTTGGGCTGTTGAGCCTGGAGAAGAGAAGGCTGCATGGAGACCTCATAGCAGCCTTCCAGTAGCTGAAGGGGGCCTATAGGGATGCTGGGGAGGGACTCTTCATTAGGGACCATAGTTACCGGACAAGGGTAATGGGTTGAAACTTAGGGGAAGTTTAGATTGGATATGAGGAAGAAATTCTTTACTGTAAGGGTGGTGAGGCACTAGAATGGATTGCCCAGGGAAGCTGTGAACGCTTCATCCCTGGCAGTGTTCAAGGCTGGGTTGGACAGAGCCTTGGGTGGCATGATTTAGTGGGAGGTGTCCCTGCCCATGGCAGGGCAGTTGGAACTAGATGATCTTAAGGTCCTTTCCAGCCCTAACTATTCTATGATTCTATGATTCTATGGTTATTAGGGTATAGGAGGGTTCTGAGAGGAAATGCGACTTTTTGTATTGCCACAGTTCAGCCCTAATTAGTGTTATAAAATGCTGCCTTTGAGCTGGCCAAGCAGGCAAAGGTGTTTGAAAGATGGGGATGCGAGTCAGAAGCCAAATTGCGAAGTATTAATATGCTAGCATAGGGATGATATTAAAAACTGGACAGACCTGTAAGGAGAGATGGGATACTTGGCTGTGGATGTCCTGGACATGAGTGTAATTTGCTAGCAGTGTGTTCCAGTTCTCTCATTTACAATTTATGAATAGATAAAAAGTGCAACTAAAACCAAACTAAAAGTGCAATTGGTTTTTTTCATTCTTCATTAGCATTATTCCCTTGAACAGATGGAGCATCACTGGTTATTCTGATGGTAAGTTTTGTTCTGTTCTGGGCAATATGATGTTATTCAATTATTTAGTAGACTAATTTATAAACAGTCTGAATTGTCGTGAAAAAAAGCTTAGAGCTAGGAGAAAAACATCTTTTATATTTCAATTTAAAATTCCCCTGAAACTTACCTGGTTTCTGATTTTTCTTATCCTGAAACCAAGTCCATGTTTAGAAAATTATTCACTGTCATTTACAGAGCACATCTGCTCTGAGACTATTATCCCTCTTAATCTTTGTTAGCTGTTCAAAATTCAGCTTGTTTTCTAAAGTGGTTGCTGAGATTTACAGATATAAAACATGCCTGCAAACTCTGCAACAGCTTTGCCATCCTCAAGTGCATGCCCTGATGCTCTTTATATTTTGCTGTTTGTTTGATTGGTAGGCAGGAGGAAAACTCAAGGATTGAGATAGGTCTGCAGTAAATTCTAAATCCCTTTTTTTTCCCCTGCTTTTCTGTTTGGTCTGATTGCAGTCATTTTCATTCACATGGCATGATGTCAGTAGGTGAAAAATTGTGTTGTCATAACAGGTGTAACTTTTAAATTAATACTTATTCTTAAAATAGCAGAAAAATTGTGTAAAGCCAGAACTACATTTATAAAATTGATAAGTAAGAAAAGGAATTCTGAATTCTAAAACATTGGACTTAATGCTTCATCCTGGAGCTGACAAAATATTTTAATATTGGAGATGTTGTTTGAAGATGTGATTTAAGTAATAGTCTAAGTAGTATTTAAGTAATAGTAGGTTAATGAGGCTCTAAAATTATAAGGAAAATATGTAATTTTGAGTAAAATTAATTGTCTAAACTTTATTTTACTGTTTAATGTTGAATCTGACATCGTTTTTTTTTTTTCTTTCAGCTATCAAGCCCCAAAATCATTATCTCAGAGAGTGGGTAGATATGATAACCATAGGCTATGCTGTTGGGAAGGCAGAGTTAGAAAGACACAGAAAGAAAAGTATACTTTCCTTCCTTATTTTTCTTGCTACAATTTGATGTTTGTGCTTGCTGCAGCCCCATTTTGTGAACCAAATGTCCATCATTATGAGTTGTGTTCTGTCTGTTACACCAAACACTGGCTTTCTTAAAAAAATCTTGACTGGCATCCATAATTCAACATCCATGTTAAAAACAAAGCAAACTCATACTCTGCTAGAGGTTTACAAAGATACTTTACTTCACTATAAGGGTGACAAGATGCTGGAACAGGTTACCCAGAGAAGTTGTGGATGCTCCATCCCTGGCAGTGTTCAAGGCCAGACTGGATGGTGCTTTGAGCAGTCTGGTTTAGTGGAAGGTGTCCCTGCCAATGACAGGGGTTTGTAACTGTCTGATTTTTAAGGTCCCTTCCAACCCCAACCATTCATGAGTCTGTGATTCTATGAAACTTTCCAAAATAAATGAAGATGGTATGCAAAATGCAGGATCTGGAGCAAGTTGATCAGTAATCACTGTTTTATTAATGGACGTTTTCTGAAAAACACAGATTTTGGAATTTGGTTAGTCTCTAGAGGGGGAGGAGTAGGAAGGTAGTTTGGAAAGAATTAAAATTACTTCTGTCTTGGGATGAGTGGTTAGAAGATAGGTATTCAGTCTCTTCAGAAAGCACAGAGTCAATCATACTTGGGAATATGTGAAGTGTAGATCTTGTGCTCAGCAAACTACTCTTCCTATTGCTGATGCCATTAATTATGGAGTCTAATTTTCTTGCTGTAATCAAGCACGAACCTTCAGTGATGAGAAATGTGTAAGGAATGTGTAGAGAAATGCTAGAAGTTAAAACGTTGCAGATCTGGCTGGCTCCTGTGTGCCTTTGTCAAAGAGTGAGGGCAATGCTGCTTGATGCTGTGAACCTGGATGTTGGTGTGCAAAAGGTGAGAGAGGAGAGCTGGCTACTGAGTGCCCATACCTGGCTGGAAGAGGAGTCTGAAGAAACCAGCTTGTGTTTGGTGCAGGCAGAAAGCAGCTGGGCTGCCCACAGGCAGGGAGGCAGGCACTACAAGATCCACCTCAGCTCTTTCTAACTGAATACCTTTCATTCTTTAGTTTTAACTCTTTCTCATCTAACTTGATGTAGCATTATATTGATTGTTTCTCTCATCTCCCTCTCTTCATTACTTCTGCTGCTTCTGAGTTAACTTTCCCCTAGTCTTCCTTCAAGGTCCTTTCCCTGTATAACTCATTTTCTTGCACTGTTCACCTTTTTGGAACTAACCCAGCATTGTCCCTTGCTCCACTGCTCTCAGAGATAAAGATTCTGCTTTTTAGATATTTATGAGAATGGGAGATGGAGGGAAGGTGAATAACCAGGAAAAAAAAAAAAAAAAAAAAAAAGAAGACCAAAGCAGAGGAAGACATTATATGGGTAGTTAAAAACCAAAGTTGCGAAGTAGCTGGCAGATCTTTAATTAAGTCAGGAAAAGACCTGCCTGAAGTGAAGTACATGATCTTGCCAGTGTTTACTGAAAATGAGCCCAAGAACAGATACATGGGAGCCAAACCAACTTTCCGCCTAGCCCAGACTGCTGCTCAGGAGCTTCCTGAGGCTAAAGTGGTTTCTGTATCTTTAGTTAACCCTTGGTGGATTTTTCTGCTCTGAACTTGTCCTATCTCTCTTCAGATCCAAGCAGGCGGTTAGCATCCTTAGCATTCATTGCCTTTTGAATCAAATCAGGATCCTAATGCTTCTTTTTTGTTGTTCTTCCTTGTTCTGCTCTTGATCTTTGCACTGTTTAAAGGCCTTTTTCCCAGCCAGGTGAGAGCCTGCAGCTCTTGGTAACTTTAATGGGAATTTGAGGAGCAGTCAGAAAGTTCAGCAATTCAAAAGAAATTCTAATGGAAGAATAGCTTGAGAAATTCATGTTCTCTCTGCCATCGTGCAAAATTCTAGGATTTAAAAAAACAAACAAACAAACAAACAAAACCCAACCAACCCAGCACTTGCAAATTCTTATTTAAAGAAACTTGCAGAATCTGTATCCTCTCTCTGCAGTGACTGAAATGGGAAGTGTCCCAGGCACTTGACATGAGGACTGCCTCTGCATGATGGTAATTTTTAATTCAGTGTAATCTTAGTGTCAACAAACTATCAGAAGAGCTAACTGTGAACAAAGCAAACCTAAATTCTTTCAGCATTTTAGTCTGGAGCCCATTTTACACACAATTCTTATATATATAAATAGCAAGGATAAAACAGTGAAGCTAAAATTAACCCACAACTCATAGAAGATCTTGTATAGAGTAATCCCACCTCTGCCCTCTCACAGCTGCATTTTTGAGGACTAATTTGGGTAAATTCTGTTTCACCTAGGAGCACCTATAAAGATACTCCCAAAAAGGGGAACTTATGATCCTACCATGTAATTGGGGTTTATTTTCTACTGAGTTTTGAAGTTGTTTTAGTTTTGCTGCTGATTCATCATCTTTATTCTTCCCTACTTTGCCTTTTTACCGTTAGCACTCTGGGTTACAGGACCAGCACCTATGATGACAATAGTGCAAACTGCTCTCTAAATGAGAAATTAATTCTTATGATGCATTTCACTACTGCATTTTTCAGTATGTTTGTTTTTTTTCCTTTCCCACTTTGCTTCTGCAAGCTTCTTAGTTTGAAATCCCTTTCTTTGTCAATCCACCTGTCTAGACATCCCTATAGCGCACACTGTTGTCACAGCTGTCTAACTTACCTCCCTACCATTTAGAACAAGGTATTGGAGTTAAACTCAGAGTGAATTTGGCCCAGTATGTTTAAGATGTGATATATATTTTATCTTATTAGAGCTGAATTGTATGCCAGCTTCTAGTATATACTTAATATGCATGTAACTATTGGAACAAGATCTGTGGCTTTCAGATGCTGCATGTCTAATTTTCCAGACTTACAACTGTGGGTTGCAGATACTGCCTTATCTGGAACCTACAACAATCAGTAAGAACAAATATGACACCTTCTGTCTTATACAGTACCAAAATATTTAGTAATTGCCCTGCTATTTCTGGAGAAGTATATTTCTCCATAGAACTATTTTTTGATGGATGGTTTTTAGTATGTTTAGAACAGTATCTAACTTCTTGTTATGTCTTTTTTTATTTTGCATCTCTCTGAATGTAATCATTGCCATGAGAACCTCACTGAGAGAAACTTTGTATCGGTACATGAGTAAAAGGTATCTGTGTCTTAAGAATTATAACATCTTCTTTTGGTTTGTTTTGCTTAAAGGCATTTGTGATTTATTGCAGTGTTCTGCAGTCCGAAGAGTGTAATGCAATGTTTAAATCCTTGTTCTGCTTCTCTTCAAGCTTGGTTTAGTTTGTATTTGTATGGAGGCCTTAGGCTCACAAGTAGGGAAAAGCAACAGGGAATCCAAGATATCCTTTAGCCATCCAAAGACTGGTCTGTGGGATGTGAGCTGTCTGGTTCTTGAGCGAGAACACCACATGCCAGGGGAGCTCAGTACACAGTGATTTAGATCACACTGATCCTGCCTGGGGCAAGGAGGAGATTAGGTACTAGGCAAAGAAGCATCTGTCTACCTTTTTGAACCTGGAGATTGCCTATTCCAGTATGTTCTAGTTCAGTGTTCTGTGATTGCACACAAATCACATGGATATAGATGAGGGAGTGAAGCTTAACTCACTGCCACAGGTTTTTCTTCTTTCTGTACCCACAAAGCAATTCTGCTCACAGAGCATGTAGGCAACAAGGAGAGGCTGGGAAAACTTGAATTCCAGCTGTAGTAACTTGCCCGTAAGGCAAAACATTTCTCTTTCCCAGGCTGTACTTTCTCAGTGTTGAAAGTGATACTAATGTGCACTGTAAAGCACTTGGCACACTGCAACAGTGGGTATCCTAAGCTAGGTGTTGCTATTACCGGGAGCAAACTGCCAGGGTAAATGAAGTGAACTGCTATCATTTGAAATGATGACTGGAGCTAAGAATAATGTGTGGTTCACTGGTTTTCACTCCCTTTTTCTTATCTGGTAATTTAATGGCAAATGTCTGGTTTCTGGAGCCTCTCTTCTGACTTGCAGTGTTCTGTATCTGACTCTTCTGTTTCATTTTCCTGTCCCCCAGCATGCAGACTTTCTTCTTGAGCTGCAGCTGTGTCTGTCCTGGGAGGCATGTGGCCAGCACAGGTCCCCAAGCTTCAGTTACTGTCTTCCTTGTAATGTAGTTATTAAACATGAATGAGCTCAAGTTTCTCAAGGGTCAGCGTGGGTACCAAGGAGTCTTTGAAGGATTGTCGTTACCTCTATTGGCCAGAAATATGTTCTCAGTATGAAGCTATGGGAGAGTTGTTTTAATTCTGCATTGAAGGTGTTTTCTGCTGGCAATCTGGCATTGACTGCCAACAAATAAGACAGAAATTAGGAATTCCCAGACTGTTCCTACCATATTACAAATCTGGCCTCTTCAGCTATATTCTTGGCATTCCTCCTTACCATAAAAAGTGTGTGAACATCTTGTCATACTCACTAAACCAGGACGTTGAGAAACATACTGGAATATTCATCAAGGGAAACCATGAAACTTGAAAGTACGTACATCTTGAATAAATCATTTATTTTTGAAAGATATGGAATAAAGCCTTCTTTCATCTCTTGTAATTATTTTATTAATGTTGCTATTTTTTGCCCTTTGTAATGGAAGGGAGTGGGGTTTTATTGTATTCAGTTTACCCTGTAGATTTGGGACAGGTTTTATTAATTTGAAATGTGGTGTAGGGAACACTCACAATAGTATCATGTTAGTATGTATAGCTCTATTAAAGATATGTATAAAATTAAAGGGAGGGTAGCTGATCCTCTGTGTCTACTTTAAATCTGAAAAAAAAAACCCGACACAAATACTGCTGTGGTAACCAGAACTGAGCTCTCTACCAAGACTAAGTGTGAACTGCTCCTCTTGTTTCTTTACCTTGTTTGTGGCTGTTGAATTTCAAGAATGTAAAGATTTTAGATGAGGGACTCACGACCAGGCCACCCCTCTGGTTAAAAAAAAAATACATATTACAGTGTTGTCATGGTTTTGCATAGGGGTGAAACTGGTTCCTTTACCATGTGTTTTTTGAGAACAGTTTTCCTGCTGTGGCTTTCCTCTTCTCCACTCTTTCTTTGTAGCCCTCTTTGGCTCAGCGAATATTTAAGTATCTACACAAAATAAAACCATTCCAGCAGGAAAGACAAACTCTATGAAGTCTACTGCTAATATTATAATTTCCTTTTACTAAAATACGTTGAACTTTTAATTTTGGTATCAAAACGTACTTGACCATGACTCACAAATGTCTGATGTTTCCCTCTCAAATGCCTATTTTCCGTCCCTGCTAGCGTTCACCAGCTGGAAACCTTAAGCAGAGGAGTTTAGTTTTCACTACTCTTTCTATATGGAAATGAACCATTTAATCTGCCCTTGAACTTAATCATGTTATGCTACTAAGTGCCATGTCACAGATAAGAGTCTCTACATGACAAGGAAGCTGTGTGAATTTGTGTTCAGGACACTGACCCAAACAGAAGGGGATCTGTACTATCCTTTTCCGTGTTACTCTCCACCAGGCTATTGTTGAGTTCTAGTTTTAGAGAGCTTGTATTTTCCAGAAGAAAAAAGTTCCTTCAGAAATAGAAATGCTGTATTAGTTCTCTTAGCAATTAGTATAGCAGGCCTACTAAAAGTATTTTCTGGGTTTAAAAGAAAGTGGTTAGATATTTCCCTCAAAATATATTTGCTTGATACACTACCTACATGGGTGGAATCTTTTCCTACCTGATGCTTTCTAGTCAACCACTGATCCAAGCCTCTTTGGACATGAGTATTCACCTTCTTGCTATAGAAGCTGATGAAACTTCCAGGGATATGTGTTCTTTTTCAATTTTATATTCTCTACTTTGTACAGGCTCTTTTCCAGTTCTTGTTATGCGCAACAGGAATAACTCAAGTAGAGGACAATAATACAATCCGTACCATCTGAATTTAGCTGACATATTTAAGGGGTTTGTTCCTCATGTTTCGCATGTTGCCTCGGCATTTAATAGGCCCACAGTGTCTTGGTGGGCTCCTGGCCAGTGTTGTCCTCTGCAAAATGCATTTCTAACTAGCAGACTCAACTTCCTCATTCAAGAATCCAACTTGAGCAACTAAGGTTAATCTATGCAACTATCCCACAATTATGGCCCCCTGTTGCTCCACAAGACTGTCCATGTTCAGCCCCAGAGTGTACAGAAAGAAAATGCACCATCCCCCTAATCAGTTTGGTGGCCTTCTACAGAATTTACTGTATTTTATCAGTGTGTTTAATTTGCTGTGACAGCACCCTAACCAACCAGCCATCTGCAGATAACAACTTTAGATAACTGTGGTGTGTCTACCCTCCATGCTACAATATAAATGTGCCCTAATATTGTCATATAGTCATTAGTAACAGATGTCTGTATCTGGCAGCTGTTCCCTTGGGTAGTTGGAAGAAGGGCAGCATCAGCTGTGCCTTCATTCCTTTGGTGTGCTCTGGTCCCACGCTCTGTCACAAATAGACAATAGTGGTAGTGGACAGGTATAATTCACCTGCTCCTTAGAGGAGCTTGTGTCTTTCTGTGTTTGTTTTGCTTTCAGGAAGATATTAATGCTGTAACACCACTGTGTAAACTCTTGAATAGCACTGTGTGCAGCTGCTCTGGATACCATTTGTTTACTGGGACAGGGGACATGCCAAGTTTCCTATAAAATTATGTCAGCCAGATGCTCCGTAGTTTGATAGAAGTATAAGCCACTAAGTCTTGACCTTTTCCCTTGCAACTGGAATTTCTTCTTTCCACTGGCTTTGTAGCTAGAGCAACAGCACAGAAATTATGACTTTAGAGGAGGCTATGATGCAGGCAGAGAAGAAACTGCGAAAAGGAAGATGCTGTTATCAGAACCAGTATGGTTACGTGTATTTTTTTTAGGTAGCCTGCTGGTTTGCTTAAACTGCAAAGACCAGTAAACCTTCTATCACCTGAACTTTCTTTGTATGGAGAAGTATCTACCCATCATCTGTTGCACAGGGGCATTTCTTGCAATGGCATTCCTTTCAGACTGCAAGAAATCTGTGCTGCTCATTGAAGCCTGATGTTTTGGAAAAGGAGTAACTTGATACCTTTAGAGGAAGGGTAACATTCTCCTCGGCACTGAGTATTCCTGTTGTGGAATACAAATGAAGGTTTACAGCTGGTCATTCAGTAAAGCTTATTAGAGTGAGCTTCATTAGCTCTTTTGTATGATTTTGCTAAAGGCTAAGCAGTATTCTTTATGTCTTTGTTACTTTTTGCGCATGCTTGTATGCAGTCTAAATATAGGAACCTATAGAGATGCAATTGGTTACAGAAGACACAGCTGTGGAGTTATTATTTACAATCAAATTAGAAGAAAACAACAATTGAAGGGAACAGAGACCCCACTAATAACTGCTGGGAGCTTTGATTGAAATACGTTTTTTCTTATATCAAATATATCATCAAGAGAGAAACAATACTCTGTGGTGGCTTTATTATTGGAGTGCTAGATTATGTTGTTTTTTCATTGCCAAAATTTACTTTTTACTTTTGTTCACCATTTTATACAACTACTGTCTCGTATGAATCTATTGCTTTTGCTTTTTTTATTTTCTTTCTCTCGTAAATCACTGGATTCCACTGTGGCACTATAATGAGAAAAGAATCCAAACCCAGCATCCCTCTCCCCTAATCAAAACCAAACCACAGAGCTGGTATTACATTAATGAAAGGAAAGATCACTTTCCCAAAGCAGTGATGATGTCATTCCATCATGTCACTGGGTGATGGAGAGGCTCAAAGACTAACATTGGCATCCTAAGAAGAAACAAGCCCTGGGTGTGTGGTTATCTTAAGCCCACCTTCTTATTGTTCAAGGCTGTTCATCAAAACTCTCCCAGATACCTCTATATCGCCATGTTGAGTTCATGTACATGTTGTCACAATATCCTGTGGTGCTCCTGTCTTGTAACACCCTGATTTCAGGTTGAATTTAACGCTCTGCTGCAACCTACTGATGCTCTGAGGAACTACATATTAGGCAAATCATATTAAGCGTCTTCCCTCCTCAGCCGCACCCAAGCATAAGGTTTAAAATAATTTAAACACTCCATTTTCAGCACTTGTGGCGTGATTGTTTGGAGGGGAATGCTCTTCTGTTTTGGCATTTCTATATTTGAAAGCTTCCTATACTGCAAATTTAAAACGAGTTGCAGGTTCTGGAAGTGGCTGTCAAGTTAGATGAGCGCAGCAGGATGAACAGATTGTACACTCACTGACATGCCGAATTGTTTCTTTCACTGTTACATTCTTTTCAGAGCTTCACTAAGTTGTCTAAGTTTATGCAGAATGATTAATAAAATCATCTTTTATAATGGTTAGTAAGCACTCACTGTTTAGGAGCAACTTGATCTATTAAACTACTGATAATGATAAGGTGCATAGAAGGTAGCAATGTTTTTCTCTAATGAGATGCCTTAATACCAAGGTGCTGGGATTTTCACTTGTTCTATCAAGGCAATGGCTATGTGCCCCTGTTAGCAGTTTGTCTTCAAAAACCTGTGCAAAGGTAAGCTGGAATTCTCAATGGGCACACAGATGCTAAGTCTCGTTAACTTCAGTAGAAATGGGAAACACAATGCTGAGCTGGCTGGAGGGACAAGAAGGTAACTGTTACAGCTGTACAGCTGAAATGGCGGCTGCTAAAGAATATGACTGATAAATGTTAGCAAGACTAACAAGCAGGATGTCTAGCAAAGAACTACCACAGACACCTTACAAAGGTGATGGGTACATAATATCCAAATTCAGCTCTCAAAATTTTACTGTATGCACTGATATGTCCAGGTGATGATGGGAGCTGAAGTGTATGATTATAAGGAAAATGTGTAAAGGATAACTAAATAAGTGGAAAGGGGAACTATGGACTTGGCACTTTGAATCTACACCTCCAAGGCATTTGTAGTTTATATGGTGTGGTTTTTGAATGACTAGACCAATAGTCCTGTGCATCTTTCTTTATGTGCTGTCTGCACATGACACCTGGCTGGAGTCCATCCCTGAATCAAGACTCTCCCTAGTAGGGAGAGAAGCAATTGATGAGTGGACGGACTCTGGAGACGTAGTTGTTAAGTGGTCATGGGCTGTGGGTTATGGCCACACTTGGAAAGTCGTTAGGACCATACTCATGTGGTCCCATTGGAGAAGCAGGGCCTGGCAGGAAGCGGCGACACAAGGCCAGTGTTTCTGCGAATCTTGTTGGATGCCAGTCTGCAGGTCACCAAGTTTGGTCTTCATCCGCACTGCTCATGGAGGGTAACCATACATTCCAAGGATCAGCCTAGAGCACCAGTTACTGTTCACAGTTAAATCAGTGTTAGTCAAAGGAACCAGGGAGCTGCACAGTCTCCCATAAGCTGTCTGAGTTGAATACTTTGAGATTCTTAGTATTTAAAGCAGTTCCCAAATGCCAGAATAAGAAGCTTATTCCAGAGAGTGCCATGCTTTCTAATTTAGTGCAATTGAGCAGGAGCTGAGGCAGAAAACTACCGTATAAAACCTGGAAAGGTAAGCATTGCTCTGATGTTGACATTCTGACTTCACCAGCCTACTGAGCTGGTTCAAGCCTCGAACCTCAAGAGGGAGCTCATCAGTACTCGACTAGCTTAGTTATTATCCCCTTTACATTAGAATGAAAAGAACTCCTCATTTTAGGGACACACGGATCGTTAATCTGAACTTTAGGTCTTTGCCTCATGTCTAATTTTTACATGTTAAATCCACCACAGTGCTGTTGAATAATAATGCCTGTCCTTGTGTGAAGACTTTTGGAATAGCAGAGCCATATTTGGAGCTGATTTCCTATATACTCAGCATTAGTTGGAGAATGAGAACATGCTTCTCTGTTTCTCATAACAGACATCAGAAGAGAAACAGGGAAGAAGTATTTTGAGGCTTAGCCTGAAAGGAGAATTTGGTAATCTGCTTCCTCACCTAAGAGGAGACACAGGCACTTCCCTTTGCTGATCTTTACCTGCTCTAATTTTCTCTGATCATTTGATCTGTCAGAGATGGTGTTCAGCATTTCATAAAGGCCCAATTCACCATCTCAATACCTAGTGCTCACACTGTGTGACTTACCAGTCACCTCAGACTAGCAGTGATTTCCCAGTGGGAGCCCTGTATAATAGGTTTACTATTAATTGGTGTTTGGTTCAGCCCACACACTGACCCCACTCAAAATGCACCATATAACCTTTTTCTTTTTCTGAAGATTGCTTTCAAGTATCTGAAGCCAGCATCCTGTACCTGTCTGAGAATTTATATTAACTTCAAAGTTGTCTGTTTGGCATTGTGGTAAGTATGGAAATCATAAGTTGCAAGGTAACACAAAGAAAGTGGTTTGTGGATGTGTGTTTCAAGGGGACACATCATGTCATGTAGTTGCAGAATCACTAAGGGTCTGGAAGGGACCTAGGGGGTAGCAGGACATGCTCAAAATGTCATGTTCTTCTCAGAGTACTTCCATTCCCTGCCATCTGCTTCCATGTACGAGCCTGAGATGTTCTCTGTTAGTTTTGGTACCCATAAACAAACCAGAGTGAACAAATAATTTTCGTATTATTACCTCTAAGTGTCTGTTCTGCACAGAATGGTCTAGAGGGTTAAAACCTTCTGAAGTGGAATGATCTGGGAGCAGAAGTTCATTAGGCTGTGGATGGCTTGTGTAAGGACAGCTAGGAGACAGAGGTATGAAATATCGTATTAGTTCTGAGGAGTGGAAACCTCTTCATGATACTCTCTAAAGGGAAGTTGATGCTTTTATTTAACACTGGCAGTGGAAGATGGATTATCTGAATACTTGGAGGAAATTGTGTGAGGAGATGAGTTAAGAGCTATTAATCAACAAAACTGCTAAATTGAAACAAATGCAATCCAATATGCTTCAGACTGTCCTGAGCACTAGGAACACTTACACAGATTGGGATCACAAGAAAATAATTTATACTGGAGAAGTTTCAACCCAGGAGGAAATTATAAGCATATGTTTTGGAGCAGCTGTAACCTAGAGCATTGTGGAATATGATTCTTACTAATTAATATTGCAAAAGCAAGGACACCAGCATCTGCAGTGCTACCTTTGGTATATTAGCAGATTACTCTGAGTAATAGGAGTACTCCTAGATAACAGAGGACTTTGAGCCTGATGCTGGCAAGTTAATTACTGGATCAGAGAGATTGTCCTGCTGATTAGACAAAATGGCTGAATAGAAATAGGATAGACAATGTATTCTATAGACAGAAAAATATATTAGAAGAATGTAAAACATATGGAAAGCATTTTCAAGACTGAAGGGGGAAAAGTAGCTCGATCAAACTTGCAGAATCTGGAGTAAAAAATGTACTCTGTGAGGCATGGAAGTTTGGAAGCTAAAGAGACTGTAATGTTTTATGCCTTCGTTCTTCCTTTCTTCACTTCCTGATAAAATAACTGTAATGGGAACCCGCAGGTCACAACCAGACACAGTGCCAGCCCACAGCTGCAGCTGTGCCGAGTGTCATTCCCTTCCTACTTCTGAAGGCAGTAGGACTTCTCTTCCCCACCCTCTGGCAGGCCTGCACTCAGCCCAGCTTTCCCAACCAGTATGATCTGTGTATTGTGCTAGCAAAATTATATATTCCTTTGACTTCTGCTGAAGAGCTGAGAGAAGAATAGAGTTTATATTTGGAAATAGGTAAAAATTCAAGTCTGTAAAAGAAAAGAATATCTGCAAATGGTGCATAGGAGGCAAATGTCCTATAAATGCAAAGCTTGTGGGTAGATTCATAATGTCTTACATCTTCCCTAAGAATATGTACAAATCTGGCACAGGGTTGATGTGTGCATTTTCTAGGCCACTGGCTAGATAAATGTTTGCCATTCTGGAAAGGCAGTTGTGATACTAGAGACTGTTGTTTCTTTCCTATCTTTTTTCTCTTGAAGTGTGCCTATTAGTTTAAAATTTCTGGCTGTTTGGGGGGACTAAGTGTTAAGAGGAGGTGGCACCACTGTGCCTGTTGAAACCCAAGCTGGTACACTCTTGCCTGGAGGGGCTGCAAACCATCATCTGTGTTTGAACGCAGTGGGCATTTAATACTGGTTCCCAAAAATGGATTTGCCATCCCACATGCAACCAGGTGGAGCTCACGTGGTTTATGTAAGCTTGTGATCCTGCCAAACTGCTGCCTAAGCATCTGAGCAGCATAGCCTTGCTCAATTTGATAATGCCCCTTGTGTCTAATAGTATGTTTCTCAAAGCGCACATAGTGTGCATTGATAGGAGCAGACTCAGTTGTGGTTAAGTATTTCAGGACACATTTCTTAAGCAAAAGGTGTGCAGAAATTCCTTATCCTAATCTGTCCTCCTCAAGCCAGTTTGTCTTTTGGTATTTTGCAGTTGGGCTGGTTGTGTAAAAAATAGTAGATTGGAACATTTATTTCCCTTTCTTGAGATATTTCGAACCATTGTTTCTCATTGCTTTGGCTGTATGGTAAGCAGCAGGAACTCCTCTGTGTCAGTGAAGCCCTAACACTGTACAAAAATAATTGAGATCTCTGTGGAAAACGAGAAAGACAACACACACACACACACATGCAAAAAATGCGGAGGATTCTATGTCAAGTAGTACAGCAATGGTTTTAACTGTATTTTTTATCTGGTCCAAAGTCATTCACTAATATTTGCAATAAAAATCCATGCCACGTCTGGAACCCCAAACTGAATTTCCTGCCTTCAGGTCTTCCTTTCATACCTGAAAGTACTGAATTCTGATACTGACCATTTGGGAAAGTAATTTCCTGCTTATTTCTTTTCATATAAATCCATTTTAAGAGGCGATGTCCCCCTGAAGAATGAGATGCACTTTTTTTTTCACCTTATTAATGTTATTTTCTGACTCAAATTGTGTTGTTTCGGTTGCAAGTGTGTCCCTGTAGTATTTGTGTTTATGTAGTTTCAGAACTTTTGAGAAAATCTGGAATCAGCTGAAAAGCTGAGAAGGCAATTTGTTGTATCCTTACAGTGGACAACCTGATTAAGCAATATAATAAACAATATAGAGGGTTAAATATAGACTAAAAGTAGTCAGTTATGTTTGTAAGTAAGCAAAGACTAGGAAAAAGTGGAGTAACATGACCAGTATGTGGTATCTAGTATAAAATTAGACATGAAACATTGAAAAGCTTTCACTGGTAAAAGCTCTTAAACTTTTATTTATTTCCAGCCTATTTTATATTACTTTGCAATGTTTGTGTTGCCTGCAGGACAACTCTTGCATGTTGCTGTCCTATAGATAGATAAAGACTGGGGGGAGGGGGGGTGTTATACTTTCTAGGCTCTTGATCTTCCAAACAGAAGATACTCCTCATGTACAGGAATAGTTAAATGTTACAGATTGGAACATACTAGCTAGATGCTATAGTACTGTCACATGTGTAAAGACTGTTCTCTACCATACCTCCGTAAACTGCATATAATTCTCTGGCAAGGTAACCGCACAGATATATAAATCATATGGTAGAAAATTTTGGGGAAACAGACCATGTTCTCTTGGTGGTGCAATAGAGGATCCCACCCCTGATTTTACACAAGCAAGAGTTCTGTAGTTGATATCTTAGCATCATAAGTCTGAATTTTCCATTGTTATTAGAAGTTGGCTCACTCCAGGCCTTTTGTTGTCCTATTGCCCTCATCTGCCAACAGAACTCTCTTTTTTTATTACAGAAATCCTTAACCAGCACGTTAAATCCCACTGTTTTCCAGACACAGAAGTATAGTGTCTCTAGGAATTTGAATGCCTGTTATCCTGAAGCATTGTTATGATCAGTGCTTTAAGTCTTGAGTAGCTGAGCTGTACTTTCAGCCCCTTTGTCTGAGCTGTTTCCACTCTTGGGCAAATCCAGTGCAAGCCACACTAGAAGGGAGTATGCAGTGGTCTCAATAATAACCATGCTTAGTTTTCATTATAAAATAGACTTTGACCATAACAAGAACATAATGAGCTTATATTGTTTATTCCTTGATGCTATTCCTTAAAATGGTTCTACAGGAATTGTTTCTTCTATTGCTGTATCTCCTCCATTAGCTACTTTCGATAGGTACATCACTGATCGGATGCTTCTGCCCATTTTACTACTTCAGACTTGTGCCTGACTCACTTTCCCTCTCCAGGCCTCTGCTTCCACTCTGAACCTTTACCTTACATTGTGTTGACAAGGATATAGATCTGACTGGCTTCTATTGTTACTTGAAATTCCTCACTCTGTTTCAAATTGCTGATTTATTGAAGTATCTACCAAAAGCTACTCTGTGCCCCCACCAAATGAGACAAAGAAAGTACAGCATAAAAACCTCACTGACCAACTCTGGGATTTAACACCATTTAAAGTTGAAGTACCTGGCTGCTACTTCCCAACAAAGTTAAAATTCAGAAGACTTTGACTGTGCTAGACTACTGCTGCTGTCTAAACTTATACAGTGCCCTAAGTCATCACATTTTTGGCTTCTTGAGATGCCGCAGAGTATCTCATTCTAGGCTGTATTAAGTACCAGTGCACAAAAGTAATGCTTAAAGCCTTTCAGGATTCACAGTCTGAATCCTACTGACATTGTCACCTCTTTGCAGAGCATAGTCTGATACTTTCAGAGTCTGCCTAACAGATTGAGGGAGGGTTGTTGTGGAGAACATCCCTCAGCAGTGACCTAAAATAGCATGCATGCATCATCCAACAGCTCAGTGGTTGGGGTACTCATCTGAAATGCTGGAATTCTCAGATCAGGTGAGCTCATCTGCATCCGTTTCTCCCAGGCCTTAATCTCTGGCTATAAGGTTGAGGTCCCCAGCTTAGAGATTGGAGTTTCTGTAATGCATCAAAACATCACAGCCAATCTGCAGCACCATTCCACTTTTCCTGATTCTTTAGTCCCTTATTACTATATGAATGTGTGTCTGTCACTTAAAAGCAGGGGGTTCTGAAGGTGTACTTGTGAATGGGCAGTAAGGTTGGCATAAGACATGGGAAAGGCTGGAGTGTATGACCTCGTCTCTATTTCTCTGCAGCAATAGAAAGCTGGAATACTATTGCCTTTTGGGTGTGTGGAGCAATCAAATAAGGATTGAGACAGAGAGGATATGAAGAACTAGAGATACTGGCAATTACTCAGAAGAAGAGAGGCTTATAAATTTGTGGGGGGGTTGCATCTTGTTTCTTCCCTGTGCACTGTGTAGCCCAGATTACCTAATCAATCAACTTGTCAAAACATTTGCATTCAGACAGAGAAATTTTCTACTTTGATAGACCAACTGGCCTTCTAGAGAAGGGTTGTGCTGTATCTGATATGAGTCATGCTCATAACACATTCCCACATGACATTCTCATAAACGGACTAAGGCAGCACTGTATAGATGAAATCATCATTAGCCAAGTACACAACCAGTTGAAAACTATCAAAGGTTAGGTATCAGTTGGTTTGCTAAAACAGGAGGAAATTGCAGGAGAGCTGTCCTCAGACTAACTATAAGTAATATTTTCCCTAGTGAAATGAGAAAAGAACAAAGATTATCTACTAACATTTGTAGATGATGCTTTGCAGGGAAGGGTTGCAAGTGCTTTGATGCAGAAGATAACAATATTAAGAAATTAAAGAAATGGTCTGAAACTCACCGCGTGACATTTAGTCCAGGTCCAAAGCATTGCATTTCAGAGAAATTGGATGCATGGGTATGAAATGGGAGAGTAACAAGCCAAGCAGCAGAAATATGCAGGAGTGTCTGGCACCCAGATAGGAGCACCGAGAAGCTGATGTTACTGTAAAGGCACATCTCTCTGATGAGAAAAAACAAGAGCTTGCTCCAGGAAGAAAAGAAGGCAAGAGTGTATGTGGAGGGAAGGGACACAATACCAAGCCTTGGAGATATCCTTTACCCCTGCCTCTGAAAAGGAAGGTAAACTAGAAACTAGATAAACTCTTATAGCCCCTGTAACAATACATGTCTTTCCAACATAAAGACTGCTTCAGCTAATCTGAGGCACATTGAGGGAGAAAGAGAACATAAGAGGAAATAAATAATGACAAGTGAATTAGGTTTTCGGTATTAATGGATTATTAATAGCCTTTCTGTTTTAATCATCTAATTGTAACTTAGCACTATAGGTGGGAAACCATTTACAGGGGCAGAGCTTATCTCCCACCTGCGACTAATCAGCGGGCAAAAACTCAAGTGTCACCACCCGAAGTGAAATCTGGGGAGGAATAGGGCTTTAAAGAGGGACTTTGCAGTGTGAGCCTACAGAGAAGGGAGAAACTGGCAATATTCCCATATTCTTTATGGGATGTGTTATGCCTGATTTGCATGCATTATTCCGCTTCTATGTAAGTGTAATGTGATCCGAAATTGGGGCTAGAAGTTTTAAGCTGTTGGAGTCCACATGAAAACAGTATTTAAGAACACGGTCAGAGACTCTGTGTATTAAACTGAGAATTCAGATAACTGTAATTATCAATGTGCCATTAGTGATAAATAATTACATTCTAGTCATAAAAGTAATCTTGATGTCTAGCCCCTGATGCTTTTGTTTTATCTCTCAAAGGAGCTATTAAGTGTCACAGAGCTGTGTCATCTTACGACTGCATAAGGAGAAAATGTCTTATTCCAAAGAAAAGCTGAAAAAATGGCCATAAGGAAGGACAAGCAGCTCAGAAAACAGAGGAGCAGTCTAATTGTGATGGGCCCAGGGGCACAGCCAAAGCCACCTGGGCAGCTTACCATCCCAGGCACTACACTAATAGGTCCTGTAATACTTGTGTTTTCTGATATTTTTAGTGCTTTTAAAGTGTTACTTGTTTAAAGTTACATCTTTTTTCAGCTTTCCATATGTAGTAATCTTTTAGGAACAATTGTTATGAAAATGGCGCCACCTCATCATCTAGATCTGATTTTTACACTTCTGTGAACTCCACCTGCAGCTTGCAGTGCCAAAGCATTTTCAGTGTCCTAGTCCCATCAGCTCTCTGGGTGTGGGTAGGGGGGAAGCATCCTATTTCTGTTCTTTTCTCTCTGATCCACCCATGAGTTATTCCCAGTTCCCTGCCCATGGCAGAGGGGGTTGGAACTAGATGATCTTAAGGTCCTTTCCAACCCTATTCTATGACTGTTGCCTTACAAAGTGCTAAGAGACAGTGAGCCTGTAGTGGAACCTCATTTGGACCTGTATGCCACAGTTATTTCACCTGTTGGGAATATCTGCCACAGTTGATATAAATGTTGCAGTAAGTAAATATAAAAATCCAGGTGGCTTATTATAACATATGCTGAGGGCAAAAGCTGGACCGAGAACATTCTGCGTGACTGTTTTCACTGTAGGAGGTAACAGTGAAGGCCGTCTTTTAAACTTACTTTGTTTTCTGCAAATGGGGAAATGAGGGGTTCTGTGTTTCGCTGCACAGGTGGTAAAGTAAAAGGTAGCACATAGATAAAAAGAAGTGGTAATTATTGTAAAAATCTTCTCTTAAGTGTTATGCCTGCATCTTTTCCCCCTCCCACATTGATTTAACTTCTATGGCAGATGAATTAGCATACATGTGTAAATACCAGAAGAGAGCTTGTCCCTCACGTTAAAAATGTATTTCCGTTGTAAGTTGCAATCTTTTTGCTTATGCAGGGGAGAATGCCAAAGCCCAGTGAAATTAGTGGTGTTAATCCCTTTAAAATTAATGAGATTTGATCACTGTCAATAATGTGATGTATCATTACTATCTACTAGAATCAAGAATCTGATAACAGCTTCAGGCTACAGTTGCAAGACAGTTTTTTAACACCCTTCTCTAGTTACGTTAAGTATATAGATGCCCAAAGCAGGGTACTTCTTAATCCATCTTGTTGAATGTTTTTTTATTTATTAGTACAGAAAAAGGAGAGAGATACTGGCACCTGCCATTGTTACAGCCAGTGGGACAGGATTATCTCATGTTGGCTGATGCTGGCAAAAGTTCCTGTTTGGATTTTCAGTTGGTCTCCTTTGGTAGCTGTCTCCATAAGAAGTTACACAGGTATCATGCCCATCTGTGCTCCCATTTTAAAACAAATCCCTTCCTAATATTACTAGTATTTTTGTACCCTGTTGCTGTGTTAGTACTTCTATTTATAGATGTTATCATATGCCCCTAAAGATTCAAGAAATCCATCAGAAAGAAGACATTTGATTCTGCAATGCGTAATACATTCACACCGCTTGCTACTTTCGTTTACATCCTGTGAGCTACAATCTGAGCTTGACCTCAAATTGACCCTGTTGCTGGAGAGGTGAAAAGGATTTTTGTTTAAAATACCGTCAGTCATTTTAAATGTTTTTGTATCTAAATTTATAAGTAAGCTCATTGCCATTCTCGTGTTGCTGTTTGTAAATAGCAAGTGATTGCTCAAAGGCATGCAAATTTTAAATATTTACATGATGAAAGTGAGTTGGACACAGAGGCAGCTTCTAAACTCACAGAAATTAGATTAAATGCCAGATTTTCACTTACATAAATCAGTTATAATCTGATGTTAGGCAATGAGTTTATGCCTCAGTGTGGACCTTTCCCATCTTTCTCCTGCCAGTGCATCCTCGAGAGTTGTTAAGATATCGGGTTTTTTTATTTTGACCTGTTTGTGACTGGATAGGAGGGAGAGAGGGAAAATAATTTGATTATTTCCCTTTTTATTCCACAAACTCCCCTGTCAAGAGAGAACAAAGAGCAGCCTTTTACAAAATAAACCTCTGGGAAGTAAATTTCAGGATGCCTGTTTATGGGCTTTTTCCTGACACATATATGGTGTAGCTTCATTCACTTTGACTCAGAAGTGAGAATGGAACCAAGAGTCTTCTACCTTGGAAATACATGTTTCTGGATGTACCAGATTATGTCAGTTTTCTCTGCAAAACTGTTCTGAGTGTTTTCCACAAGTAAATCATCTCTGGCAATGGTGGTTTTGCCGTGTCCAGACAAGAATCCAGGGGGAATGTGGGAGGCACCTTAAATCTTTCTGCATTTTGGTGGCAAAGTGAGTGGGGAGATTTGGTCTCACAGCTGGTGTTTGTGCATGTAGCGAAACCAAAAGTGATTTTAAACACTCTGTGAGAGGCAGGAGGAGAAATGGAGAACTCAAAAACCACAACATGTGGCCAAGTTTCCACTTTGAGGAGCAAGCTGTAAGAGCTAGGGTGTGGGTGTGTGTGTGTGTGTGGGTGTGTGTGTGTGTGTGTGTGTGTGTTTGTGGTGGAGCCTAGGCTGTGGCTCTAGTGGGGACTAGATCTGCATCCCCAGTGGGGACAGAGATGCCTGCTGTCGCACAGCCCAGCAGTCAGGAGAGCTTGGACTGGTGCAGTGAATCCTAGTTGCCTTTCTAGTATGGTGATAGAATAGCAGTCTTGGAGCAGATGAAAGGCCTCTGCTTTTCTTGTGACGTTTGAGGACAATTCCTTTACCTGTGCAGGCAGAATTTACCAGTGGAAGACAGTGGGAGGAAGGCAAAGTTAGGGGAGAGGCTGCAGTCCTGGCTGTAGTTAGGGGTGCACAAGCTGGTGGGATGCATTCCCTGTTCAACCTACTCCACTAGTGGAGTGCTGACTGCTAACTCCAGCAGGTAGGTTCGCATTTGCTCAAATGAAAAAAAAAAAAAACCAACAAACCAAAGTTCTTTTCTCTCCTAAAGAAAGTATTGATTTGTGTCCCATAGATTCATCCTTTTCTTTTCACTCATGTTCTGCCATGCAGAATTTGCGGTCTGCAGGGTAGCTGTTCCCCACTGCTGCTCCTGGCCCTGGCAGCAGTACCTTGCTATAGGCGTCTTTCTGCACCCCAACTAACCACTGCATGAAGTGGGCCATGGTAGGTTCAGGCTTTACTTCCTACTGCTTTGAATTGGACCTATACTCTGCTGAACTATGTAGTGGCCTTTCTGCCTTACTTGTTTTGTCTGTTTTGGTCTTTGGTTATGATTGCTTCCCTTTTCAAAGGAGTTGACTGCATTTGTTTATGTGCAGTGTCCAAGAGGTTTGGCAGAGGTAAAGAGAGGTTGGCTGGTTTTGCTGTTTATTTTTATACTATAGACCTTCTAGTCTATGTGCTCTGCATTTTCATCAAGGAAGAGAGGTCTGTGCAATATCTGCTTGTAAAAAGGAAACCATGGCAAATCGTCTAGCTCTCACCCAGGAGGATTATCCATTCAGTTATGGTTGTGTTCAGCACACACCACAGTTCATTTCCATTGGAAATGTGTACCTGTGAGGTAGCAGGCTAGACACATTTTAAAATAAAATTTAGAGGTCATAAGACCTATCCTACTGATCATTTCAGGCAGTAGGAAAATCAAGCAGACTGCGTGTTTAGAAGAGAAAAAGAAGTCTCCTGGAATGCAATTCTCAATGCCAAGTACACTTTGTATAGAGTATCATGGAAAAACAGCATTTAAAAATGGAAAGGTCTGGATCTTGACCTGTTTGACTTCCACAAATGGTAAAATATGCTTACTGTTGAAGAAGAATATGTGCTGTGGAGGTGCAGGACATGAAAGTGAGAATTAATAGCGTGAAGACAATCTTGCTTTTACCATCTGTAACTACAGTGAAAAATGTTCAGGTGGAGCTCTTACTAGAAATTTCAAGATGCTTTGAATAGTCGTAAATGAAGACTGTGATCGCATGGAATTAGCTGAAGCTTTTGTTATTTAATAGATACGATTTCCTCTTTAAAAGGTAAAGCCTCCTTGACCTATAGTTGTATTTGTGTGATTATATGCAATTTTACCGATGCAAAACATGACAGGGATATGTGCTTTTTATGATGGCTGACCTCAGTCTATTCACAAGTGGCTTAGTGTTGCAATTAAATCATGAACAAAATCGTGTCTGCCCTACCAAATGGAGTCTCTTAGCAGTATAGAGTTAATGTAATTGATAATGGAGGAATGTCTTGAAATTGAGAACACATCTGTCACCCACTGATAAGGTAAACTTGAAATTCATTTGACATGATTTTCCTTGCATCCTCTATGTTAGAATTTAACAGAATTTCTAAAATGGACCTAATGACACAGCCAAGATAGGACATCTGAAGAATGAGTCTTAGAAGGGCCATGCAGTGACGTATGTATGCATACAGGTTATGTATAAACACCAAACTTCTTATTTTCTGCATATTTAAGAAAGGCACTCTGAATTTAAAGATGCCTGTAGTCGGTGGGTGCCAGAGCACTTACAGAAGACGGCTGTCTTGTGAATTCGCTTGAGTAATGCTTCTGCTCCATAAAGGTGCATAAACATATGTGTGAATCTTCTCTTAAGAGGCTAATACAGCTGTTGCAAATTCAGGGGGTTACTTTTGCACAGCTGAATTGGAAAGCACTTTTTAAATGTACTAGCTAGTTATTTATAATGGTGTTCTTAATGTAGTGTCTGAATGTCTCATAAACAATATTGATCTTGCACTTACACAGCTGGCCAGAAAATGGAATAAAAAATTTAGATGAAAACTTCGAAGTGGAACTGCAGATCTGAATGAGACTGATAAACAGTTTAAAATTATTACCATTAAATTAGTATTAATTCCTTTTGTTCTTAAAAATATTTACCTACAGCCATATCTAGCCTTCTTACTCATTTGGACCTTGTGAACTAAACATTTGAGCACCTTTAAACTGCATCTGTGTTGGGATAGCAAAGTGTTATTTTTCCCATCTTTAAGAGGGAATTCAGACAGAGTAAGATAGGTTCTGCAGAACAGGAATCAACCCAAGTGTCCAAACTATTGCCTTAATCATTAGGTACTGCCTTCTTTACATTTAATATTATACAAGTTTAAGACCATGCAAATGTTGTTGCATAAAAACCTGTCATTAATATTAAATCGTCAATGGATGCAGCTCTAACATTATAGCTTCTGTAGGGGGAAGTTGGAGGCCATACAGCTGAATGAGCCCTCTGTCATTAAATATTGCAAGGCAACCTTATATTTTGCATTTCTTACACTAAATATAATTGTGAATAAAAGTAATTTTCCCTTTTATTTTTTGTTTTCCTTGGTTATCCTGTATAGTAACTTTTATCTTTTAAAATAGAAGTTCCACTTGTAGATAGATTTTTAGGTTTACTTGAGTTTACATGATATACTCATTTTTCTGGCCACTTATTTGTTTGCATGCCCTTTTCAGAGATGCCGTTAAATATATTCTTGTTGAAACTGTGTTCCTGAATACTATGTCTCCTTTCAATATAGCAGATTTTTTCCTGCAGTGTTCTTTTCTTCTCAACTTCATACTCTTAACACTCTAAAAGAACAAGAATTTTGACCCAACAATGTAACCAAACATGAGGTCAGACCTGGTATTCGTTCCATAATTAAGGAAAAATATTCTGACCTTGATGACCTTGTGAAACGAATATAAGGCCTATCTTAAGCCGAGTGATTTCTAGTTATGAATCTTTATAAAAAGGTTACATGTTTGCCTGGTGTTTGAGGTTTACACTTAATTACCTACTTGATCTTGATTCTTTAAAGACATACATATGTTAATTGATTAGTATTAATAGTTCTACTCAGGTCAGTTGGAGCTCTTCAATAATAAGCCTACATCCTTACTAATCTAACACAAATAGTTAAATTCCTATAGAAACCATACATAGTCTATATCAGGAATCTTGAAATATTTGGAGCCACCCCATCACCTTCTTAACTGCCTTGCTCACATAGCCTTACTGGAGCTAATGATGCTTCTACACGAGCAGCTATACCCCACCTCATCCATTAAAGAAGGTCTAGCTGAAGGTCTGGAAACTTATTTCTCTTAATATCCTTCAAGCTAAAAGCCTGTTTTTACAGAGTCTAAAGTTTGCAGTAAAATGGACCTGTAAATGTAGAATTAGAGGCATTTGCAAGAGTATTACATTATAGTTTTTTAGTTGGAGTGTTGAAGGTGATATTTTGTGTTTGCATGTTGTCATTTCCTTCTATTATTATTTTGTGTAATTACATGATTGGCTCTGCATTAAAACTTGAAATAGATGTATCACCTTGAATTTGTTAAGTTCACCCACTGTCAAATGTTAATAGAAATGCTAAGTGCCAAGGGAAGTCAAGTCTTGGAGAAGTAGCCTGGACACAGTGCAGGTAGCAGCTACAGATTGAGAAAGCACTCCTCAGTCCTGTGAGGGTGCCTTCTGCCTTGGTAGATGGAGCTGCAGTCAAAAGCAGTCGTAATCATCCTGTAAAGGGTAGATGCCTGCAGGCTGGTTGTGTGCCATGTTCTGCAGGTAGTGGAATCATTAAAAATTGTTCAATGCTATCATTTGTAATAAATGAGATGGAGTGGGAGCTCGTTAGGAAGTGAACAGTGGGGTCTTACAAGGTTCTAAATTACTGGACCAATTTAAAAGGCACTTGCATTTAAAGTCACGTTAAAAGAGTGAACATTCTTGTGCTATCAGTGGTGACAGAGGTGGCTAAATTCCGTGTTTTGCAAGTGGCTGCATCAGCAGTTAGTGGCCACTTCTAAGTTGTGCTAGAAGCTGTGGAAGGCCATGTGGGCTGGAGAATTAATTTCATTGCACACAGGAAGAAGTTCAAAGCCCAAGAGACAATAAGCTACGTTATGCTTTTTTTGAAGCCCTGATAATAACAAACCACAGCAGTTCCACTTTGCAGGTAGTGTCTGCTGATAATGGTACAGAACTAAGGTAGCGAACAGTGGCAGAAGAGGCAGGGGGCAGGCGTTACATCAGTGAAGAAAAATGTTTGTGTTGAAATTTGTATTCTCTCTCAGAGATACAGGAAAACCAACTTTTTCATTAATCGTATTAGTGAGGTTTTCAGGGGCAAAGAAAACTTAGGTATGTTAGAACGCTCACACTCCTGAGTAACTCTATGACAAACAAAAAAAAGACTAATTTTGCATTATACCATACCATAATTATTTGGTAAACAACTATATGAATTGCAAAGTTCTGCACACTTGTGCTTTGCACTATGCATGACAATTTCAGAGGCAGCAGACTCAGCTCCTCATTGACAAAGCTCCCAGACCAGACTATCACTAAATGCTTATTAAGGGGGTAATAATAAAAAATGTGTTGCATTTAATCCAACTGCCTTTTTTTGCTCATTGTTTCAGTATTTGTGGATAGTTCTTGCTTTCCTGCAGGCTTGAAAATGTTTGTGGTGCAGAAACAGCTGGCTCTTTTATTTCTTGATGTCCTACTAATGGATTTAAGCGGCCAACTGCCCACTGACAAGTATCTGTGTATTTGCTCAATCCCTAGGTTGCCCATGTATAGCTGTGAAGTGAGAAGAAATGTGGAACACAGGCTGCTGTTGCCTGAACACAGGACTGACCACACTGAGTAGAAGCAGCAGTACCATGCCCCAAGCCGGGGATGGCTGCAGGTTCCTTACCAGGATTATGGTGGTTATTCTCTTAATTTTCCAGAATGTACATGCACATATTGGATGGAGGAAACCATTGATTTTCATAATTCTTCCTCACAGATGCTGCAATGTGTGTGTACTTTGCTGTCTGCAACAAATTGCAGTCAGGTTTATCATAAATCACAGTGTGTGTTGCAGCGGAATATTTTCTTAGAGTCCTTGAGGCTGCTTACTCTTCTTTTTAATTTGTGTGTCAAATTTCTCAAGAGCGAGAAAACTTTTCTAATCCGGTAGTACTTTTTTGTGGAGCTTTAGCTCCAAACATGTATCATCTCCAAGATATTGCAGAATAACACCTGATGAATGTTAGAACTATCTCGACTAGCATTTGTAATTGTCTTAAACCAGTTCTGGAGCACTTAGCACACTTCAGATAATTCACCTTACTGGGAAATGTTTCCCTTGCAGAGGAATACTTAAACTCTGGGCTGTGATGCCCTGCTATCATTGCTGCCTTTGGTATCTTTAGTCATCTTGGAGGAGAGAACTGGAAGCTATGCAGAAGCTGATGTGAATTCATAGCACACTGGTGCCTAGGGTGACTTACAGCCAACTGCCTCCAAGCAGACAGCATGCTTCCCAGTGCAGATGCAAGCCAGGAGTTCTTGCAACATTTAATTCCCTAATACAACAGTCAAACTAAATGTTACCTGACTCTGTTGGTTTTTGAGCCTCAGCACCTTTGTAGCTTGAAGTGTTGCCCTCACAATTGTGCAGCACCATTGCATTGTCAGGGATTGCGCATGAAGTTCCTTGGGTCTTATTTTAAGCCTTTTGCAGGGATTGCCATGCACTCAACTGTGTGATCACTCATAGTTGCCTCCTTTCCCACACCTACCAGTAAATGATGAAAATTTTGCAACATGGAGGAGAATGTAAATATTCATGCACAAAGAAGTTCAGACACAGCTCTCGGCCATACTGTATTCTACCCATTGCTGCTTGGTGTTAAAGCATAAAGCCATATTCCCACTAACAGAAGATATGGTCATTCTGCTAGGGGGAGAGCTGTGACTGTTGTGTGACTTCTGTGGGCTTAAGTGGCTAAACTCAATTGTGTGTATCGTCAGAGTTTTCCACTAGTGTAGGAAAGGGGATGCCAAGCCAACTGGCAGAAGGACTGGATGACATCCAGCCTCACTCAGTACAGGGGCCGCAGCAGCCCTTGCTACTTGGCAAATGCTTCCCACCAGTTTTGACGATGGTGGGGCGGACCAGAGAGTTGATTTCACATGAAACCTTGCTGGCTGGGCTCTGGGTTCGGCTGGTGAACCGATGTGACCGCCCTGGCGAGTGGTTAATACCAAGAATCTCTGTTCCTCTGGAACCAAACCCAGCCGCCTTCCTGGCAGAGCATCCTTCGGCGACTGCACATACGCAGAGGTGGGCCCGGCTCGGGCTCCCTTCCAGCACCCCGGCCCCCATCCTCCTCCGGGGGCCCCCTACGGCGCGCAGCCGCCTCGGAGCCGCCGGGGCGGGAGCGGGACGTCCCCGTGGGGCCGTCCTGGGTCCGAAGCTCGGCCGCGCCGCACATGGCCAGCGAAGGCGGCGAGGGCGCGACGGTCCCCCGGGGAGGGGCTGCCCATTTGCCGGCGGGGGGCGGCCCCCGCCCCGCACACCCCTCCTTCGCCGGTGGAGCGGGAGGGAAACCCCCAGTTCCGCTTCCTGACGGCGCCTCGGCCCGGGCGGTGAACAGCGGCCGCAGCGCGGGGCTGCCGGCGCCCATGGCCGGCGAGCGGACGCGGCGCTTCACGCGGAGCCTGCTGCGGCCGGGGCAGGCGGCGGAGCTGCGGCACAGCGCGGCTGCCGCGGCCGCCAGCGGGCGGCTCCAGCAGCGGGTGAGTGCGGCGGGCGGGGCAGCGCCGGCCGGAGCGGGGCGGCTGCAGCGGGAAACCGGGAGCGGGCACCGGCCCAGGTGTGAAGCGCGCCGGGAAGCCGGGAGGAGCGCGGCGCGGCGCGGCGGACAGCTCCGCGGCACCGGAGCGGAGGGCGCCGCAATGGGTTCAAGCGGCTCGGGCGCCTCGTCGCTCGCTGCCGGTACCGCCGCACCTCCTTTCAGCGCCTCCCCCGTGTCAGTGCTAGCCGACGGCTGCTGATGTCCCTGTTCTCGGGAGCGTTCTGGCTGTCTTTCTTTCACGCTTTTCTCCATTTCTCTTTTCTTTTGCCTTTTGCACGGGCAGATGGAGTGGAACACGAAGAGCGCGTTATCAGTGGTAGAGTGAGCCTGGTGTTCTGGAGGGACGGGAGCCGAGCTGTCCAGGTCTCCGAGTAGTTATCAGCCACGTGATTTTTAGGTACTTCATAGGCTGTATGCTCGTGTATAACCCTAACTACCGAGCTGAGTGTGTGCTCTTGGTAATTTCCACTGGAAACCCCATGGAAGGAGGCCTGATGTGCCATAGAAACACAGACCCTGGTTTTCCTGGCAGCATTTGCTTATAAAATGCATTGCATGAGGCTTCAGTCACCACATCTGTCCGTCAGTGGAATAGCATAAAAGGGCTGTAAACTGTTACCACACTACTTTATCAGTATTTCTCTTCCCTTTATGTGGCTGTATCTAAGACTTTAGCTGATAGACACAGATGGCAAACTGTTAGGGGTTCACAGAGAAATGTCCACTAGGCTTTTTGAATCACTAGCCATTTATGAGTCATTTATTAGCCATTTTCATATTAAGATCACTTTGAATTTAAAGTTATGTGTTATGAGAGATAAATGACTGCTCCTTAGATGATTAAGCATATCATTTCTGTGAATCATGCAATTCAGAGAAATATTTTCCTCTTCTAGATTTTCAGGCAGTGCAGCTCATGAAGTAGACTAAAAAGCTGAAAGGTTTTAAGTGAAATGTCATCACCCATCAAAGCTTACCCCGTGCCAGTGGCTCAATGCAATGCGCTCTCTCTGTCTGCACAAAACGGGAAATAACTCTGCAACTACGTTCCCATGGAGTTAGTGGCCCATTTCCGTCTTCTGAGGGACCTTGCCCACTTGAAATGGAGAGCAGTGCTAAAGCAGCTGTCCTGCTTGGAGGCAACAGCCAGTTCATGCTTCTGAGCTGTCTGTGCACCAAATGCGAGTCCTTTGCTTTACCTCATTAGATTTGCAGTGCCTTCCCAGTCAGATTTGAAGGTCTTAATCAAATATTTCCAGGCTTCTGACATGTGAAAGCTTGGTAGAAATTTACTGTTTCTCCTGACCTCCCTCAGAGGTTGCATGGGCTATCAGCCTGTCAAATCCTCAAGTGTCTCTACAACTGTACCGCTGGCAGATGTGCATAGTCCTGCCCTCTGAGAGAGCAGAATTTGTCCCCATATCAAACAGGATACATTACACTGATAAAGTTTTGGTGGGAAAAGTCTAAGAACTGATGGTTGGTTTGGGCTCTGCCCAAATGCTGTGTTGAGTAGTTGTTGCCTAAGAGAGTATATTAAAGTCCATATACCAGGCTAAACTATTGTATTGTCTCTTGGCATCTTAACGTGTTATAAATGGAGTTCTATGAGAAGTATATTTTATTCTGCTGTGTCTCTGCTGCAAGAATTCAAAAAACTCCAGAGAATGAGATTGATGAAGCAGATCTGAATGTGATGGTCTGGTTCCCTCAAGGGAAGAGAAGTTCCTTCTCAAAAAACGTGGGGTTTTTAAGGTGTTGCTAACAGATCTGATACTGCTGACTTATGAATATAGTGTTTCATTAGCTGCTCATGCGTTTGAATTATATTTTATTCATTCTATCTTTAAAATATAAAGACTTCAGTTGTGGGGCGGCAAAAGTCATCTACCGCTTCTGTGAGTCTGGCTTCCTGTTGTCTGATGAAACATGTACTGGTACTGGATTTCATCAGGGCTTTTGATTCGATATGTGAGGATATGTAGTTTGATCTGCAAAGATGGTCTTTGAAAGACACTGAAGCTAAGATTTGAAGACACCAGGCCAAATTCTGGTTTCAGTTATATTGCTCAGTGGGAGCACTTAGGGACTTCCAGATGTTACATTTTATTCACAAGCGGCCACAATGGTTCTGAAGTCTGGGTTGCTTGCTGTGTTGAATCCGTATGGCTCTGGGAAGCTTAATGAAGTTACCATACTTTTTTGGGGCTGCCAGTAATGTTGCCTGTGAAAGGCAAATTTTATAAGATACCTTATGCTGACGACTCATGCTGGAGTAAAAAGCTGCTATTTTTCTAGCTACATCAAGTAAGAGTAAGCAGACTTAACCATTGCATCTTGGCTAACAGGCAGAAGATCCCTTGGCTGCTGTAACCAGGGTTGCTGGTGGTCTGTGGCCAGATTTGGGGCTGCCAGTGGAGCTGTGATGTTGTGTGTTGCGCAGCGATCATTGCCTCTGGATCCATAATGCTGAGTGCCAGGGCCAGGCAGGTCTGTTGAGGTATGTTTTCCAGGGAAGCTCCCCTAGCCTGTGTGTCTTGCATGTGGGGGACGCTGGCATGGCACACCACTGTGGTAAAGCTGTTTGGGCTCTATTGTAGAAGAGTCCTGCAGGACATTAAATTTCTGTCTGAATTTGCTCTGACTTTGTTGTACCAGAATTGAATTTTCTTACAGAAGAGAAAAGTCTGGTGTATTCACTGTGTATTCAGTGACATGCATTGGTTCTCATCGCATCTTGCTCTGGATGCTATCAGCACCATGTATTCCAGTTATACTAAACCTGACTTGTGTTGGAGTGTCCTGAAAGTCATCAGAGCTGCTGTCATGAGTCTGCAAATAACTGGCTCCTACAGAGTAGGGAAGTGCAAAGATAAGAAGTGTAAAACATTAAGTGCAAAGATGGAAAGTGTGAAGAATTAAGTTAAAGGTGTAAAGAATGAAGCCTTCTGGTACTGCTTTGTGTATGTCCTGTATTGAATTGCAGCTGGGTCCTGTCTTGGTAGTATTTGTGACAGCACCTGCAGTGAGGGTTATTAGTGTTGTAGCAATTTGGTAAGAGCCTAGGGATCAAATGCTTATGCAAAATAACTGTGTTCCAGTAAAGTGGAATGTTGTGTCTTTTAGGTCTTCACTGTCTTCAGATATATTGCTTTTTCTTTAGTATGCTTTATCCTTTCCTTTTGCTCATGTTTATTCATTTAATATGGGAAATACAACTGCTAGTATTCAGCACAGAAATCTGTTTGTAGAAAGAAAAAGTGTCAGTGTAATCAGGGGAAAGGGGATGGCAGAAGTAAGGATATTTGTCATTTGGTGTTGTATTGTTTAACAGAGTAATTTCTGTAGTGCCCTGAAAGACAGAAAGTGGAAACAGAGGTTGAGGGTGGAATATACGTTTCTTGTTGGTAGGGAGTAGTAGCTGCAGTGTTTTGGCACAAGTAGCACATTCTACATTAATTACCCAGCTCTTCAGCAGGTGGAGAGAGTGGTGCTATCAGTTAATAGTGCGTGGCAGTACTTCAGGTTGTTTCTAGAAGTGCCTAGTTAAGCCTTTATGTAGAAAAGGCAATTCACCAGCCTAGTCAGTGGAATAGATCAGCGTTGTCTAGAAGGTAAATAATTTATTGTATTTTGAAACTTTGTTGCAAAATTCTTTGTTTATTGCAATAGAAAAGGCTTTTTTGAAAGTTGCTGTATGAGCACTCTGTGCACAAGAAAAGGAAACTAATATGTTGCTTTGTTTGTGTCTGTAGCTGCAACAGTGCTTCACTGGGAGTTTTTAAAATAAGGATCGGGCAGCCAGTGTTCCTAGAAATGGGCTCGCTAGCTGCTTAGCTCTATGCTTCATGTGATGCTATTATTTCCAGATCTCAATTAATGTGGCTATGTACTGCTTGCTGAAGTACTCACCCTTTACATAAAGTATTGTGACATTGTTTTTGTAAAAGAGCTGTGGGGGGTCTTGCTCCTCATCTCTTTTCTGTACTTAAACAAGTTAATAGGATTCTGGAATTGGGCTGTTGCTCCACATGTCTTTTTTTTGGCAGAGTTTTCTTTCCATCACACTGCAGCCAAGCACAGAGAGTTGTGTCCAATGTCCTTGTACTGGCTGTCTCTTTTGAGTGGAAACCTGGATTACATGGCTTTTTTTTTTCCCCCCACAAAATGGGTTTCTCTGCTTGTTATTTTACCTGGGGCCACTGTAATTCCTCCCTGAAACAACAGTTTCCATTTGTTTTCAGTGTAGATTTTATGTGGTATTTTCTTCACAAATAATAAAATCTTGATGTCGTAGTTGATGTTTCTAGTTTGGATAGGTAATGAACTGTTGGGGGTTTTTTGTGACTCCAGTGGCATGTTTTAGTCTCTCAAGAAAAGTAATGTATATTATACACAGTCTCACATAGAGCACTCACTGCTTTGGTACCCTGAATAATAATAATAATAACAGAGCTTTGACTGTGCTTATAGTGTTGGATCATACTGTATGGCCTTTTCTCATTACGTGGCCATGCTTGAATTGGTCTTCCATTTTGAGAATCAGGCCAGTGAATGAAATAACACTGGAAACTTCATCTCTTGAGAAGGTACAGTGTTCACTGAGCTATTCTAAAGGCAGAAACTGGACTGTGAAAGGGTCTTTTTTCTGAGGATATTCTGATGTATACTGTTTGTCTAGGGTGAACCAAAGGCATTTATATGACAGTGAATATGCCATGGTGCTCTGTACAAAATAGACTCTGTGTGGTTGTACATACATGTATATTCACAGTCTTCATAGTGCAGCTACTAGACTTTTTGTCTGTTTCCCTTCAGACTTCTTAATGTGTTGGCTCTTTCTCAGTCTTGTTTTTTCTTTGGTTAAGGCTGAGGTGATCGCCTGGTGAAGTAATCTTAAAAGCACGTGCATAAAGAGAAAGCCTCATCCCATTTTGGCGGTTGAGGGGAGGAGCGCGTTTATTCATGGCACAGGCATGCGGGAATATTATCTACAGTCTGGAGCTGGTAGTTCTGCTTTTGTGAGCCTTTGCATTTGAGATAAGTTATGGTTTCTCAGGGTGGACAACTTGTCAGGCAATTTCTGATGTTGGCAACCTTCTGGGAGTGAATGCAGTGCAATATTGAAGCATTAAACAACTTGTTTGTGTTTATATTTTACCTGCGAACCTTGTTGGTGAGTCTGTATTCCAAAATTCCTCTTTAATTAATATCCTGTGCAGCATCCCTTACTTGTTCAAAGATAAGACCCACACTATTTGCAGGTAGTCTCTCCTTTCAAAGCAAAATTTTGTTTTGAAGTGTCTAATGAGTATTTTTGTGACTGTTCTTCAGTTGGGGTATCCCAGGGACACTTGCAGTGATGTGGCCCTGGCAAAGATCTGACCCTATTCAGCTGGCTGCTAGAGCCCAGATGTAAGGGCAAATGAAGCAAAGGACATGGGCAAAATTGCACCGCTTGCACATTCTCCAGCTGCTGGGCTCCCTCCTCTGCAGGCAGACAAAAGGGCCAAAGTCTTCTGAGCAATTCTGGGAACTTCATCTGAGACTGGTGCTGGGTATTATATTGGTGCTGAAATAAGGAAAAGTTGATAAGGGACAAGAGCCTCAGAGAGGGTAGAGACAGAGAAGGGAAGAAAATGGTTTAGAAAGAAGTTGAAAGTGTTGGAGAAAATGGGGGAAAAGAGAAAAGACTTTGTGGGTAAAGAGAGGCTGAAGAAGACAGTAAAACGAAGGAAAGAAGCGAAGAGAGCTGCAAAAAAGATTTGTCAGGTTGGTGAATAACTCGTGCAAATAACTCCTAATGTGCAAGCCCAGGCAGTCATTTAGTAGGCAGGGACGCTGAGACATTTGGATTTAAATGCGGAGTCTTTACTGTTTTCATCTGTCACTTGACTAACACATTGTTTTAAATTCATGGGAAGTGAGTCAGCTTGAGTAACTCAAAATACTCTCAGTTTATAGAAGCTGCATTAACTTTTTTCACTTTCTTGCAAGGTTAAATGAAGGGTCTGGGGAGGGAGAGAATGAACAGCAATAGAAAAGAGACAGAGCATATGAAAAATTAAGCCTCCTGTTGGCTTTGTAGGAGGACAGTTGCTCAGAGAGAAGGTTTGATGTTGTTGTGGTTTGTAACAGGCAGTTCTGCAGCACATATGTCACTTCCAGAAGTCAAAACATGTTTGGAACTTTTCTAGCACAAGGTCAAAAGCCCATGAAATAGTGACACAGATGTGATTACTACACAAATAACAAAGGGTTGCTTGCAGAATGTGTAATGGTTCGAGTTTAGGATTGCCTGCATTTCACAGAACTCAGCAATAGTTTTCTGAAGCTAGATTTTATTTGCGGTCTGTTTTATAGCAACTGTGTATTTTATATTGGGAAATGCAAACTTTATCCCTGGTTTTGTTCGTAAGAAAAACAAAACACCAGAAGCTAACTGCCTGAGATTGTGCAATAAATCTATAGTGAAAGCCTTAGAATGATTGTTCCAGAGTTTGTTCCCATCATGTGCTGTCCTGCCCCATACGGCTGAACAATTTCCCTGGCTGTTAAGACTGTTTTGTAGTCTGCCCCACTGTTGTCCTTACTGATATGGGCAATTTTTCCCTCTCCTGTAAAATGTCAGAAAACTGAGAGCTGCCTGCCCTTTGTGTGCTTGCTTAGTGTAAGTGACTTCTGCTCATGTTGTCCCTTGCTGGGCAGAACACAACCAGGCTCTAAGTAGCAGTGTAGTAAGAGGGCACCAAGCTGCAATAGTGCTAAATGGTGGTATGTGTCAGTGAAGCCTTCCAGAGCCATTCTCTTATACAGGAGAAACTCAGGAGGCTTTTTCTTCTTATTATTCCCACCCCTGCCTCTCCTTTGTTTTGGAGGTTGGGTTCACAATGCAGCATTCTATTATTTTTACCCCTCCATGTCAGTGATACATACTTGCAACCTAAACACATTGCTTAGATATATTTTTAGTGGATTACTTATAATCTCTGGTACCAGTTTTCCCTCCCATAATACACACAGGCAAGAGGTCAATGTTGCTTTTTTTGATCTTAAATTTTGTACAAATACATGGAGAGAGTTCCCTTGGAGCACTAGGGATGGTGCTGCCCAGCCTCTCCTCCCCAGCTTGTACTCAGGGAGTTAACATCCAGCCTCTTTACTCTAGTACTGTAATGCGACTTTTCAGCTGCAACCCAAAGACTACATGTTTTGGAACACAATGTAATGTTTTGAGATGACATAATGTTGATGTACTTTAAGCTTGTATAAAAATACGTCAGATGGAGAAATCTGGATACCTTTGTTATGTGTGCAGGTTCATAATGTGCAGACAGGAGCATTAGGATCCCAGGTGAGTATAGTGAAATAGGTGCCTCACTCCAATAGGAGTCTTCTGCTGCCTCAGTGAAACAAGGTTTTATCTCTTTAGACTCAGATAAAAACCCCAAACCCAAAATCTCAAAAATTGAAGAACGTAGACTGTATTACATTTTAAATGATGTATTAACTAACAATTAGCTTACTGCCAGATTTTCTTCCCACTGTTCTTGTTGTGCAGCTGGCATTGTACGCATTGTACAGAAATTTAGTAAGCTGTTAATACTATAGTGATTTTCTTAATTCTGAGTGCAGTTTTCCACTTCTGCTATGTGGTGAAAATGCAAGAAAACTCTAACATTGAGTCTGAAATGGGGTTTTTAGCTTTGAAACGAATGTTGGTTGCCTTAAAGCTAACACGATTCTAGGTTATTTTGACTTATTGACCTAAATTAAATGATGTAGATATAATGAAATTTATTGAATGCAATGGAGTTGGATGTGACAGAGGGGGAAAATAGTGCTTATTTTTTTAAGCATTACCATTAATCAAGGAAAGTAGTAAAGAAATGTTCTCTCTAAACTGGAATGACTGGATATGTTTAGCACACGAAAAAGGGAAAAGTCTCTATTACCTTTGGGTTTGGTTAACCATAGTGGATTTTAATCTTTAAGCTGTCATTGTTTAAAGGCATTATTTGCCCATGTGTGTTTTCTGCTGGGTGTACCTGCTTTTGCAGCTGTGAGCAGACTGATGGATGTCAGCTGATTTTTGAGGAATGTACTTCTAACTTATAGTCAAGAATGAAATTCTGGACTCTCAGGTGTCTCATAACACATGCCTTTCCTTTTCTAGGACTAAGTTAGAGGATCCCCATGTGGAGGGCACAGTGGCTCTGCGGAACACGACCTAGAAACATCTTTTATCCAAAATATGTCTGGAATGCTTTAACTACGGGTTAAATGTGTCTGTTTCGATGCAGGTTCCTCAGTGATCTTTGTTCTAGATTGTTTAGGGTTTGGTTTTGGGTTGGGTGGGGTTTCTTTTCCTTCTTTGAAGGGAAAGATTGGCATGGTTTGAAGAAAATACACTTCTGAAGTATGAGAAACTTCTCCTGTGGGTTTGGGTGTTTTTCGGGGGGGTGAGGGGGGTTGCCAGGCTCTAGAACATTTTGAGGGATTTGCAAACCTTACGGGATTTCACACCCTGCCCTCCCCTCTCACATTCTTCAGACTTACAAAAAATGAGTCATTAAAACTCAAACCAGAGTTTTGTCTTTTGCATGAGTTAGAGGAATCTGTGAAGAGCTACAGGTGGTTACTGGCAGTTTTCTGGTGACAACTTTACCCATTTCTCTGTATTTATTCTTGATAGAAGTATTTCTCTTTCCCAGACCGTTTTCTATGATTGCTCTGTGACTAGAATTAATGAAATACAGGACCAATACCAAGCTTATCACTTGCAGGCTCTGAAGTACAGCCTAGCTGGGATTAACGTGGGCCACTGTCCCTGTGTGCCTGTGATGCTGGGCACAAGCCCTGCTTTTCTTGCACCTCCCTGTTTATTGTCCTGGTCCCCCACCCTCCTGCACATCAGCTGCTATTCCCTCTGTGTCCTGCAGCCTCTCTCTCTTCTCTTATGTCTAGTTTATGTTGGATTTTTAGACAGATCCTCTCCACTGTGTGCATGGTTTGAAATTGAAAAAGTTTCATGTCTCCATTTTAAATGCAACTTCTCTTACTTCCTTTCAGCTTTGATACTGGCATAATGCATGTCTGTTCTGTGGCATTAGTGTCCATGGGGGATACTGGACTTCTTTCATCATTGGCATCTATATTGGCATCATTTGGTATTGTGTTTGTAGAGCATTTATGCTGCTTTTGATACTTGTAAGCAAGTACTTGCTAGGGAGCAGGGTGGGGAAGAAATTTGGTAGATTCTACTCCCTTGTGGAGTGTTTGAGCAAGAGCAAGTGTCATCATCCTGGCCCTTGCAGGCTCCTGACTCTGCTCTTTGGGTGTGCCTGGGTGCTGCTGCAGCTAGGAGGTAGGGGAATGAGCACATGGGGATGCTCTGGTTTGCAGATGATGTGACCCCTAAAGTACGTGACAGAACAAGTATTCTGGGAGAAGGGACATGAGAGCCAGGAAGAGGACTGCTATGGTATGTAACGGAGCCTCAGTGGCTTCTAACCCTGACACTACTTTTTCCATCCCTTTCTTCTTCTGCAAGACACTTGTTGCTTCTTCTTCCTTATTGTCTCTCCACTCCCTGCCACCCTGCCATTTTAGCCCTGTTCAAGCTGTGGCAGCCCTGGTTGAGAGTCCAAGCCAAAAGTCAGCAGAACAGTGAAAGGAAAAGGTTGCTTATGCCCCGATACTGCATAAAATGTATGTGCAGTTTGAGGGAGAGAAGGATGCCAGTCCTGCATATCCCTGTTCTTTCACCTTTGGAAGCAATACAGCACTCCTTTCCATGTTATGGGTAGCTGCAAGAGAAAGTAGTTGGGGCTTGTTGAGTCTCTTAGAGTGAAAGTGATGGTCTGAAGTTGGCCTGGGGACTGTTGGTTGGACTGTGATGGTTTACATAACAATTAATCTTTGTAGTCCTTCCACTGAAAGAACTGTCTCCATTGCTGTGCAAGTACCATGGCACATGCCAGGCTTGATGTCTTTTGTTAGGAATGCCTCTGTTGCATTTCACAGGCCGTAAATTAGCTTGTGGTATTTGTGACAATATCAGTCTCTCTTTGAAGATAGACCTGTACAGCCTTTTTCCTGCCTTCAGGGTTTTTTTTCCCCCCTTTTCTGTTAAGTAGAAGAGCCTCAAAAGTAATCTCCAGTCCTGAAAGTGGTTCAGGGGCCAACACATGGCCATCCTTAGGATGGAACTGTTTCATGGCTTTGAACTTTCAAGCTATGCTGAACAAAATAAGGAGAGTGCATAGTACAGAACAACTGTGCAATGGCAGGAAAGACCTCAGGAAAACAAGTCCTGGGTCACACCTCTGATTCTGCTTGCAGAGAGAATGAGAGTAATGAGTAAGTATTAAAAGCAGTAAGGAGCAGACTTTGATATTTATTCCAGAATGTCACGTGGGCAGTGGCTTTTGTATTCATGTATTTGCAATGCATGTTAAACTACATGCTGGGCTATCATGTCTTCACTGTCAGTATATAGAGGCACAATTTCTTCCTTCCATTCATGCGTAGCAGGTGGACTTCCAGCAATGGCTAAAGAGCAGTTAGAGTAACAGTGCAGAAGTGAAATATCATACAGAGCTCTCATCTGAAAGCAAGTTACTGAAAAGCACTGCCTGCTCCAAAGCTCACATCTCACTTTAAGCATCATTTGCCTTTTACATTAGTAACAGTTGTTTTTTCTCTTTTAGCTGTGTGATTGCATGGTGCTTTTGTTCTGCTGACCCTATTTCATTTAACAGCTAAAACTGCAAACACTGGTGGAAGCTAAGTCATAGAACATTAAGTAGAATTGAATGATATTAGTCTCTTTAGTGCTGCATGAATTTATCCTCATGGCTTCCCAAGACTCAATGAAAACTGTTTTGGAGGTTGGTTAGGAGAACTTATCAAATGGAAATTGAGGAGATACTTGAGCAGAAATTTAGCTTATCTTCTTTCTGGTCAAATAATAACTTGTGGTTTAACTGCAATGTTAGAAATCCCTAGTATACATAAGGAGTTGCAGTCTAGGTAGAGAAATACTTTTCTTCAGGTGCCTTTGAGAAACCTCCTTCTTTTTATATTTCAAATACATACCCAAGCATTCACGTGCTTCTGTAGAGTTTGGAAAAGAGTTGGAGCTCATGAAACACACCAAATAAAAGTGGTTTCAGTTTGTTCGTTTTGGTAACAGAAGAAGATGGGATGATTTTTTTTCCATGGAGGAATGATGGTTCCAGTTTGTTGCGGTTGATGGCAATAAAATACATTTTGCCTTCCATGTATCCTTTCTCCAGAAAGAGTAAAGGGGTAACCATTTGCAGACCAATTCCAAGTGGAAGTTACAGGTTATTTGCATTGCAATAAGCAGTATGAACTGTAGTGCAGCAGGACACAATAACTGACATGCCTTGATGAGGTTTATCTCTTGCTTTTTGGAGTTCTTGCAAAGAGAATGCTTCAAATTGACAAAGCATGGCATGTATGTTGTACTTTAAACATTATCTTACTCTCATTTCTTCACTCTCATATCTACCGACTCCCTGCTTTGCTGACCTCGCCCCTTCCAGTCCTCAGTCTTTGTTATTCTTTGTGTCTTCCTCCCACTTGTCTCCGAGCCTCTCTTCGTGCCCCTGTGTATGCAGGGAACAGTGTGTCAGCTGTCTGTCAGGCACCCTATCTTTGCTTGCCATCCACACCGTCTTAAAACTCACTTCTTCCAGGAATCCTCCTTGCTAATTCTTCAAATTGATAGTCTCTCTGTTCCTTCTTTTCACCAAACAGTCCTTCTCTTCACCAGCTATCCTATGTTCTCTCTAGCCCTGCCTCTAACCCCCATACTGTCAATGTGAAGGCTTTGGGTTTGGTAATATTCCTCTCTCCTAGCTTTTGTGTAAAGTTTTACATTAAACAAATGGTTTTATATAGGTAACTGCTATTTGAGTGACTGTTCATTAGATAAAATGTAATTCAAATAATAGGCGGTGACTGTTCTTGAGAGAAGAACCTCTCTGCTACGTGTTTCTGTAAAGAATTGCTGTACCAGCAATTCCCTGTTCAGTACAATGTGGAAGACAGCACAAAGTTTTGATGTGTGAATGTATCAATAGATTTATGCATAGTTTTTAATAGACTTAAGTAAATAAGTAGCTGTGAGGGCTAACATCTGATTCCTTGGAATAGGGTGGCATGTGTGAGTTTGGGGCTTATAAGCAGAGATACTTGGCTTTTAATTTCCATGATGATGGACTCTGAGATGTGCTAGAACAAAGTTATAAGGGCAGCTATACTTGGTCATGGTGCCCTGACTCTTCTGGTTTTCTGGTTCTTACCACTGTTTGTACACACCCAGTGTGTCTCCTGAGAAGAGCCCAGCTCCTGAGCCTAAAGGATCTGGCAGGAATTCAGATTTGGAAACATGAGTTTCTTTATTTTGGGGAAATGCTAGTGTGATAAAGAATGGGAGTCAGGAAATTAATTCTAATTGGAGCTTGAAAAACTGAAGTATAAACCCTGCGTGCTGCAGCAACAAGTCTTCATGCAGCAGCTCACCCATGGCTCCAGCTGAGGTAACCGAGTCTCACATCATCCCAGCAGCACCTCTTGAATCCATCTTGCATGGTTTGCGTTGCATCTGGTAAGCCTTGGTTGTGTTACCAGTGCAAAGCTGAAAGCAGATATGCTTTAAGAGTGATGATAACAGGAAGATTGCTGTCAAGGAAGAGCAGCAAGGTAGACCTTACCATTTTGCTCCCCAAAACCAGCTGCGGTGCAAAGGACACATATCAACTCACTGTTGGCAGTTAAAAGGATGGAACTTTTAAAAACAAGAAGTTCTTGTATGTGTGGCTATTAATAGTTTAAAGTGCAGGAGTTACAGGAATTACAACTAAAGAAATGAAAAGAAATCTGAATCTTTCCTTTCATGTTTCCTCTTCCCCGCCCCCTTTTTTTTTTCTCTGTCTCCCCCTTCTCCTACCTCCCTCTTTATTTTCTTGGAGGCTTTAATCAGTGGAACTAGATAGTTTTTCATGTAATGCTACAGTAGGTAAATGATACTAAATGGGAATATTTAGGGGCAAGAAAATAATCTTTTCCCTTGTCTTTCAGTTGTGGCTGTTGAGGGTGAGCCTTTGGATCACTAACATCTGGAGCTGCCTAGAAATCTGCCTGTTTGTGTTTCTTTGCTGTTCTTTGGGGCAGGTGTGAGGGTGGGTATGTGTTACCATGTGTTCTTTGATTTTTGATTGGTTGTTTTTTTAACTTAAGTCCAGTTAAATGCTAGGATTTAACAACTTCGTGTACTGGCAGCGCTGTGCCTCGGGGGTGGGTGAGATGGATATCTTCAGTACCAAAAGGTGAGCACATGAGCACACCATTCTCCTCTAATTCTTGTTTATGAAGAACTTTTCCTTCCTTGAAGAAAAATACATGGAAGTAATAGACAGCTTATTATTGCATTCACTTAATTTCAGAAAAAAGACAAAGCAAAATTACAGTGGTCTGATTCTCTTTGCCTGTGTCAGAGCTCCTGGTGTTTTCAGAACCAGTATGCCAAACAGATCCTGCTGTCATTAGCTACCAAGGACAATTTAAAAATATTCTTCTTTGTCTTGTTCAAAAGTAAGTTAAATTGATCCATGGCCAAGGAATGATACTTTCTTGTTGATGTTATCAGGAGCTCAGCTTAAGAGATATTTTAGCTTTTTATGTCTGTCTATAAGACAAGAGTAGTAAAAACTAGCAAAATGCAAGTGCTAATGGTATGACTGCTTTTAGACAGTTAAGCAGGAAACAGTACTTCCTGTACTGTTTGTTCTGTTAGCTTTCTCGTAAATATTAACCTGTCTGGGGCTTCAACATTTGCTGCTACAGTGCGACATACAATGTCAATAATGGACATTTTCTGGTTAAAAAAATTACATAAAATTTCCTATTCATTCTTTTGATTGCAGTGTAATGCCTTGAGATTTCTGTCTGCATAATCAAGTTTGAAAGCAGGATTAGGTTTACATTTAAAATGTAGTCTCATACTGGTGTGGTTTGCTCTTCTGTATGAGGTTAGAGCTTCCAGAAGTCATGTGTCATAGTCATAGGCAGATGCTGGGTTCCTTAAACACTCCTATTTCAAATGTTAATTGTAGTGCCATTTGATGTGCTTCCCAGATCACCTGATAAATCTTCATTTGGAGTAGGGTGATGTATCCATCTTCTCCATTACTTTCTTGAGATGAATTGTACCCTAGTCTCTTAAAACTCTGAGCAAGTGCTATCCAGAGTCCCACAGGTAGCATCAATACCAAGATAGAGGTGAACTCCCTTAACCTCTCACTATGTCTCTTTCTCTTGGGTGACAGTCATGTAAACACTGGTTCAGCAGGATGTCTACTTAGTGTTGTACCTCCTACCAGAGTGCAGCAGTCTTTTATGGCTGGCATTCAAGCTTGTGGGTTTTGTTTGAATCAGATTCTGATACATGAGATTGAAAGCCAAAGGGTGCTGCCTCACGGGGTGGTGAGATCTGCTGATAAACTTGTGATGGGTGGAGACACGTTATCTGGATGTCTCACTTGAAATGCTGTGGCTTCCATTTCCCAGTGCTAACTAACATACGCCACCAACAATCTGCCCCAGCGGTCTTCTCAGTAAATTGCCAACCTGATCTTTTGTGAAGAGTAGTCAGGTTGAATTTAGCTTTACTTCATCAGGAGTAAGACACTGATAATGAGAGTAATTGGAACCAAGTCTGCCCTTATGTGTGACAGTGTGTGTTTGGTTTTGCGTATATGCCTTTCTTTAAATGTAACTGTTCCTCATTTGCTCAGCTGCTTGACAAAAGCATAACTGACAGCAAGGTGAGAGCTCTTCTGTTGTCTGTGTTACCACAAAATCATTGTAACGTTACGTACAAAGTGATGAATGATCATTAACTTCTACCATTAATTAGAGCACTAATTATATTTTGCAGTAAATTGCAGCAGAAATGAACAGTTTCTGTCTCTGTATCTGAATTTCCATCCAAATTTTAAGAGAGAGTTGAGAATGGGGTTGAAAGTTGCAAGGGAACTTTCATAGTTTTCATAGGTTTGAGGGAATCTATGTATCATCATGTATTGACTTGGATATAACATGCTCTAATGAAAGCTTTGGCAGTGTAGACAACTTGCTTAAAAAACGACAATGAAACAATCTTCAGGGTTACAGTTCCAGCATGCAGTCTGTAACATTGAAATTATTTACTTATGCATTTGCACTTTTTCAGCTGGAGCTACTTAGGAACATAGGCCTGTTGAATGCCCAGCTGCCAGCAAAAGAACAAGGGGTGGTCCAGGAAGTGGGTCATCTATTTAAATCTCTAATTGCATGTTCAGCACAATGAGAGAACTGCTTGCTTCTCTGAAATGAATCAATACGTTTGTAAGCACAAATAATTGCTAATTCTTGAAAAGCACTGTCTGGCTGCTTTGTTCTGTTTTCCTGCTGGTGTTGAGAAGTCCTGGAAGACTAAATAAGGAAGAGGTCAATGTTTGGATACTATGTAAAAACTACTAGGATCCCTTGGAAGTTCAGTTGAGATGTGTCATGATAAAATAGAGAATGACATCAATTCTGTTGTATACTAGATGAGCTTTGTGTTTTTTTCAGTAAAGTCTGAAATGGTTCTACAAGAAAAGGATTTTTTTTTTATCAATATCAGTTAATTGAAAAATAAAACAACTCCACAGCAGATATGATTAAGACTTTAATAATAAAAACAAATGAGTTGCAACGAGACATTTCAGATGGTGAGAATGAAAACTGTTTGCACATAATGTGTATGTAGCTCATAGTTTCTACTCGTATTTTAATCTCCTTTGGTCTTCAGTTTTAATCTTTCAAAACACACATGTTACTAATCAAAATATTCTTCTAAATATTTTTTTCCCCGAAATACCAACCAGAAGACATATGGTTTTAGAGGCTGTGTTACAGCTTAACAAATACAGACCAAACAACCTGTAGTTGGGCTGGTTTTGCTAATTTTGTACTTAGTAGAATAAAGAGCCTTGTGGATGTGAATGCTAATTGATACCAGCAACACAGGTTTGTTATTTTGGGGATTTGTACGATTTTATTCTCTTCTGGAGTTCATGTAAAAGAAAGGGAGTGAAACCCTAACAAGAGACATGAAATGAAAAACACATGTTGCACAGAAAAGCTGTCCAGGGGACAGAACACCACAATGTAGCTCATTAGATGCTAAAATAGCTGTTACATAGTCTGATATAGTGACCACATTATTGTGCTGTAAAAAACCCAAGATAATTTCTAAGAAGTGCAGGACGTGTTTTGTTGTTTTGTCTTTTGGGGTGCTTTTTCTTTTCCATAGTGATAAGGGTAAACCTGTGGTTTTCAGGCACTTTTTTAGATGGGACATGAGAGGTAGCATAGGAGCTGGGGATCAGTCGTTCCAGGTGTACCCTTTCTGAAAGGAATTTGGCATCTCACTGAGGACTGTTGGTCTGAGAGACCTTGCAGGTTTTGCATGCTGTTATATGGGTGGTCTCCCTGCTCTGTTATGCAACTTGGACTTTCTAGCTAGTATAAAAGGAGCGGGGATATGAGCGCCCCCTGAGGTTCTAGATCTGCTAAGAATGGAAATGTTTTGGGGCTAATGAAAACCCCATTGTAATCAAGAGAATAACTTCTGTTGTAAGACAGTAGCTGGCCTGACACACCTACATATCTCATTTCTGTGAAATGGCTTCTCTTGTAGAGGGTTGATGTTTATGTCAGCAGGATTCTGTGTAGGTGGATTTCTGTGTAGAAATCCAAGTTTTGTCCCATGTGCTTTAGCCCCAGAAGTATCATGGTTAGGCTGTACATGACACGATCAGACAGGGAAAGGCTGTTTGGTTTGCTCCCCCTGGACCTATCAGGTTTGGGGCTTTGTTTTGGGCAGTCTTTAGAAAAAAAACCCACACCACCAAACAAACAAAAAAGCAAACAAAAAAACCCCAAACAAAACAACAACAACAAAACCCCAAGCCCTTCCTTAATATTTTTAGCCTGAAAATGCTTCAGGGTCCTGATTTCTAGTTCATTTATTTGGGGAAAAACAGCCATTGGGTTCTTGGCACTACTAAGGTAAAAAAGAATCTGAAGCCACATTGTTATACTGCTTGTGGAAATAATCCGTATTCTTCTTGTGGGATCTTTCCTGTCAGATGAAATGATACCTCTGCAGCTGCTCTGTTTGGGGGAGTGAGGCGATGGGACACCAGCACCTGAGACAACACAGTGTTTGCTGGCCCCTGTATGCACAAATTTTACTTTGCATTTCTTTTCTTACTTTATCCACATTTTGTGCCTCATTTTCCATTTTGCAGCTGTAGAAGCTTATGCACGGAAATTGAATGAGATTGTTCCTTTTGCTTCCTTGCTCCTGGCTGAACTCTCTGCATATGGAGCCTGCCTCAAAGTGAAATTGCCTTGAAATAATAAGGAGGAATTATACAGCTGACTTGGAGTTGAAAGAAGCCTGATTGGGAGCCTCTTTTGCTCGTTTCTGTTAGGTTAGAAACAGAGCCTTCTGCAAAGTGAATTTGTAATGGCCTAAATGGCCAGTTTGTAGCCTCTTGTTCTTGTCTTTGTGTTAGCCTTTGGCTGAAGTAGCTCTTCCGCTTCGGTTGTGTTTACAGCTCTCCCAGACAGGGCACAAATTCAGGCTCTGGTTGAGCAAGCTGTGTTCTTACACAGTCATGGAATAACTTCATTTGGACGAAACTTCTCGTGGTTGTTAATTCCAGCTCGCTCCTCAGAGCAATTCCAGCTAAATAAGGTTGCTCAAGCCTTTTTCCAGGCAGGTATTGAGACTCTACAAGGATGGAGGTCCCACACTCCCTGTGGTGCCCTGTTCCAGTATTTGACTGCCCTTCATGGTGAAAACTTATTGTATTGTATTTAATTGGAATTTGCCTCACTGTATTCTGTTCAGTATGTCTCATCCTCTGCCAGTGTATCCTCAAGAAGAGTGTCTTCTCTATAGCCTACTGCTAGGTATGGTACAGGCCGGCAAGATTTTCCATAGGCCTTCATTTCTTAAGCATGGACAAATGTAATTTTCCCTGCATTTCCTATACGTCCTCCAGCTTCAGTCTGTCTTGGTGATACTCCACAGGACTTGATTCAGTGTGTCAGTGAACTTGTACTGTGTATCTGAGAACCAGACACATCAACCTTTGCTAGAGATACCTTGCTTCATATCTACATGGAATTATGCTCACAGCAGTGTCATATTAGTAGTTGATCATTTTGGCACTGGCCACAGCTCCCAGCTCTTCCCCTTTTATTTTCACCTGCTGAACTCTCAGCTTGCAGTACAAATTCTTCAAGACATTCGATGTTTTGAATTAAGGATTTATTAAATTCACCTGGAATTCTTTACACAGCTAAACTCCTGGCTCCCTGGGACAGTCCACTGTTCTTGTGAGGGAGACTGGAGAGGGGTTTCTTGGCTTGAAAATCCTAAAGCCTCCTATGAACAGCATGTGCAGAGCCAGGTGAGATTAGCTGCTGATCACTATCACATGTGTAATTTGACTCAGGCAGAAGGTGTTGGGATAGTACTCTTGCCCTGTCAGTCTGGCTTCTGGGAGAAAGAGGAAGGATACCAAAACTGGGAGGCAGGAGATGAGCCAGTGTAAGCCAGGTTATAAACGCTGACATACTAAATCATGGGAGACTGTGCTGGAAAGCTGTGACCTAGGGGGAGATGCTGTCTCTGCATAAGATACAATGATGTGCTGGGAAAAAAGTTACTGTGATCCCTGGTAGACACTGAGAGTGCAGGTCTGCAGAGCTGGTGAAATTGTGTGTGTGGACTTCAGAGTCCCAGTGAAGGGACAGAGAAAAGTCTTGTGTCTTCTTCATCTTGCTTGTGGCTGTTCCTTGACATGCAGGCTGCCACAGAGTGCCACACACTAGCTTTCTAACTATTTTTACCCTGTGTTCATGAGCAGTCAATAGAATCCTGCTTCTCTATCTTATCTGGTAATGCCTGTGTCTCATGTAAGTAGTTAGGATTTGTGCATGAAGCCTGGCCCGTTCATTTAGTATACAGTTCCACTGCTTCTTGATGGTAAACAGTTGATGTTTTTCTTTGTTTAACAATATGAGAAACATTAAAGGAAGAATTCATTTATCTCATTTAAACTCCTACCTCAAATGTGCATTTTTTCCTACTCAAATGAATTGTTTGGAAAGTAAAGGAGTGTATGAGTAGATAGGAGCAAGCCAAGAGATACCTTCTCTTGCATGCTCTCTTGTCTGCTAAAAAAGAAATGTGCTTTCAAAGAGCTAGAGGCTTGAAGTAATCTGGTTATGGAGCAGTTCTATTTTTTATCTGTTCTTAGCTGGGTTGCAGGTAGAAAGATTTCATTGGCTTGGGCTGAGGCAGATTGGAGTAAGATGCTTTTTCTAATAGGATATGACTGTCCTAATATTCTGCTTTACTCCAGATTTGGGTGCTGTCTTTTTGAAAGTAACTCTGGTCTCTCTGTATTTTTTCTAGTTTTGTATTTCTAGCCTGTATTTGAAAAGTACTAATTTTGGATTGTGACAAGGAATAGAGACTAGGTTGCACACTTGGAGATGAGATGTCAGTGAAACAGATTTTTGTGGCTCTTGTCCAAAGTGTGTTGCTGTCAGTGAGCATTTCTACAGGAGGTTTTTGATAGGTTGGTAGGGTTTTGATCACATTTTAGAGGAGAAGGGGTAGTTCATTAAACCACTGTGCTATTCTACCCATATTCAGGCCATTTAACATACAAAACATTGCTGTACAAATGGTACCTCATCCAAACCCTCATTATTCTTAAAACCTCATTAGTGGATAATGACTTCTGGTAGAATCATGCAGTGTGCCACTGGGAGAATGAGCTGAGGTACATTCCTCCCAGATCCTTGGAGCTGCTCATTTCTCTTTGCAGTATTTCTAAGTGGAAGGGCTGGTGCCAGGGCATCAGATGGAGAATGAACTTGCTCTTGTGTGGGAACAGTCACTTTCCGTGTAGCTGAGTGTGCTTCATTCTTTAAAATTAATTTGTGAAAAATCTAGACAATAGTGTTTGGAGTTTTTTATATGTTACAGCAATCTTGGACCTTGACAAGGTAACGGACCAGTTACCTGTAACAGCTGTAACATCTGTCACAATAAATAACATATTGGAGTAAATACAGGCTAGTGTGTTTGGTTGGGTTTGGTTTTTTTTGGTTTTGTTGTGGTGGTGGTGGTGGTGGTTTTTTTTCTCCATGCCAATTTTGGATTTCAAACTCTCTCCCATTGGGTTGGTGAAGTGGAATTCTTTTGGAACTTCAGGACCAGCTGCTGATAATGCTGTGTAAGGGGTTGTGTGCAAGTTGAATGTGGACCCTTCTGAAAGAGGGTAATAATTTTCTACCCGTTCTTTTTGGGAACCAATGGAGCAGTTCCTGTTATTTTATGTTGCGGCTTATTTGTAAATTCTTCTCTTCAAAAGCGTGAGCCCAGCCTTATTTGTAAATTGTGGTGAAAAATATTCCCAGAGTTTATCTTAATACATAGTTTTCATTTAACACTGTGCCAGAGAAAGGATGAATTTGGGTAGCTCCTCTAGTTTTGTCATAATGAAAGTTCCTTTAAAAAACAAGCAAACATTTGCCTTAGAAGTTGTAATTTTTCCTGGTGTGAAGTTAAATATTTTTTTTTTACTGTTACATATCGAAGGAAACCACAACTCTTTAGAATAATAAGTGCTAGATCCAGAAGCCGCTGAAGTGCACAGAAATAAAGAGATTTGCCTCACTGCCTGTACACTACCATTCTCCCATTTTGCTTAGTCTAAGACTGGAGAACAATCCCATTGATCTCAGGGAGTCTTTGATTGTGGAAAACTGCTTGTCAAAATGAGAAATCACTTGTCAGAGTTGGAAATAAGAATGTGTCCACTATTTGCATGTAAGTTATACATTTATTTCACTTTTTTATGAGGGTAATATTTTGAGAAACCCCTTTAAGATTAACTTCTGTCATTGGCCTGTTGCAAGTCCTTACTTAGGTCTTTTTTTATCATTTTGTTTCTGTTTCCTTGTTTGCTAAATGGTTGCAATATGTTGTTGCCATTAATAAACTGCTGTGGGATCTAACAGAGGAAACCCTCTGCATTTTGGCCACGTACAGTGTGGTAGTAATAAAGAGCACACCACTCGAGTATAATGTTTTTCACTAGACATCAACATGAAAGAGAAAAGCGATGTTGAGAATAGCGTTAGCACACACAGTCATGGAGAACCCGTTTCTGTGGTTATCAGACCTTTATTTCTCCCCATGTCCATACATCATTGTTTCCATTTTCAGCAGGTTAAGTCAAGAAGCTGCAGAGTTGTAAGAGCATGTTTTGGAACATAAGCTCCATGAGCTTACCGCTTGTCCAGCAGGCCCTTGTCTGCAGTTGCGCAGCCCTTGCTGTGCTCCCTGTTCTGGGTATGGGTCCCCTATTGAGCACCCTGCGGTATGAGTAGCACACAGCCAGGGTTTGCACAAGGCTTTTCTTTGAGCATACACATATTCTCATAGCCTGCTTCCTCTTTCTGTGCTGCATATAGCATTGTGCTGCACAGGCAGCCTTCAGGTGGTCGCCTCTTTGTTTTTAGAGGTAAGTCTTTGCGTAACTTGTTAGTCAATATGAACCATGCGATGTTTTGAAAGGTCAGACAGAAACAGCAGTCCTAATCCTGCAGCCATTCTTTGGGCTGTCTCCCTAGCTGTGGTGGAGAACATCTGACTAATTTTTAAAGGATTTGGATAGTACCATTGATTTGTATTATTTTTTTCTCTTTATTTTCCTCCTAATGTAAAGAGAAGATTTTATAAACACAGTTGTTTGATCTGTGTTACTTATACCCAGTGAGGAAAGCCGAACGTGGAGGTGGATTTGTGTTTCGTGTACTACTCCCTAGAGGGTGCCATACACTCACTTTCCGCGCTCCGGCTTGTAGCCAAGTGGCATTGTAACGGGTTTTGTGGCAGCACTGGGGATGTTGCACTGATGTAAGCATCGCTGCTGTAAGGTAAGAAGAAGAAAAATGAGGTAGCTCAATGATTTAAACCCCTCCTGTATAGCTATAACCATATGCTACTAATTAGGCAGTTTCCACTGACTGTAATTCAGTACAGGCAAGAATTGCTTGTGTTCCTTCATGAGAAGGAAATAGAATTTAAAGACAAAAAAAAGCTGTGTGTTATTCAGAAGCTGTACTGACCAGTTACTGCAGTAAATGCCCTGCTTCCCCAAGTCACTAAGGAGCAGCTGATGGAAACTAAAGAAATATGAAGCCTGTGTACTTCTGACTGTCTTAGAAACACTGAAACCTTAGTATTTCTCATAGTTAACTATTTTGAAGCAATGCTTTGAAATACAGTGCATGAATGTTTTTAAATGAGTGCAAGAGACTATGTTATGAGTGGAAGTCACAGATGCTATTTATGGTTTTCAGCTACTGGGAGTGCGTAAGTTTTCTTTGAGACAGGTGTGTGATCATCCTATATGATTTAAAGCTTTTTTTTTTCCTTCCTCAAAGCGTGTGATGGCACTGCTTCAATCTAACACTGCACAGTCTCCTGTAGGCCACTGAGCTGGATGTGAAAGCTTTGGTACATAACTGTGTTGGAAGAGAAGACAGGGCAGCTCCTCAAGGTAGATTGTCATATGAACAAGGTCTCCCAGACCTTCACTAGCAACCTGGAAGTAGACAAAGAACGGCAGCTAGTATTGGAAATGCTGACTCTATGGCAGTGAGATATGCCACTGTAATGTGGTATCTGCTGTGCTAGTTTAAGGACACAGCCATTAGAGAAAGTGCATTGAAAGATCTAAGTTTGTACTGTTCCTCATGCATGAGATGTGCAAGGAAAAGGAGGCACATTAATAAAGGCTTCTGTCATCAAGCAGACTGCCATGAAAACTACCTCTTGGAGTACTTCATCTGTCTGATCTGGGTCTCAGTACTGGTTCCTTGGAGGCTGGTTAGGATTCCACAGTGTGTTTTGAAGTAGCGAAGCTTGAAGAAAGACTTTCAAACTTGTGTACATTTTTCTCCTTCTGCTTTCCTTTTCCTGTGCTTCCAAGTCTTTATGAAAACAAATACTGGAGACAAGGAGCTTTGTCTCTGAGGGAAATTCCCTTTGCTAAGAAGATTATGTTTATCAGCTATTTTTGTTTTGGAAGGGTGATGTGAGATAATGTGCAGAGATGACACAGTAGCTCATTAAAATGTGAGTGACTCTAATCTCTATCAAGGCAGAGACAGTAGTTTTGTTGTATCTTGCTGGAAGTGCTTGCCTGCTACTTGTATAGGCTACACCTTAACAGAATTTTTACCTTAACTGTGGGTCTATGTGTAGAGCTGTGGGTGATAGCCACTGGCCACATTGCTTATGTGTTATTGCTTATGTGTTGTTGGGATACATCATCTGTCCCAGAATGATGTATGCTGAATATGATACAGATATTATAGCATGTAGGATATCCTTGAGATAATGAAAGGCTTGCTCTACTCTTCCCAAGAGAACATTTCATGCTTTAAAACAGTCGGGACTTGCAGGGGGATCTGACTCCAGATGCGCTCAGCCAAGTGCTGTGCATGTCAGTGTGCACCAGAACATCACCTGGACTAGACCCATCCCAAGCTATTTCTGATTGAGTTATGTGAGGGAAATAGCTCACCTGGCACAGTTTTGCACTATGTCTGATGAAGGATTTTCAGTGAATGGACATTGTTTTCCCTGTCTATTAACCAGTTAAAGTTTAGATAAATGGTCCTGTGAGTCAGTTTCAGAGTGCCAACAGACTGCTGTCTGTTACAGTAAGCTTGTATAAATCTGATTTACAATAGTGAGTACCTTGCTCGGCTAGATACTCAGGCACTCTTTAGTAAGTCATAATGGTGGCATGAGTGTTATCTGTAACAATGCTGCTCTTGTTATTTGTACTGTCATGCTGTCTTTAGTTCCTGTTGATGGCTTGGAGCTTTTGTTGGCCAGACTGAACAGGACTGCTGTAAGCAGTTCTAGGGGTGTTCCTTTTTTTTGTGGATGGCTCCTGCAGTCACCCGTCATTGGTGCTTTAGGTTCGTCATGCTTCGAAAGCCACTGTGTAACTTCTCAGCGCCTGTCACACAAACACATCTTGGGGAGGAGGGCTTGTCTTCTGGAGAAGGGTGCATGCCATCTTGACAGGTGGGCAAAAGGTTCTAACCTGCAGCCGTTCTCCTTGCCTGAGGAGAATGCAGCCCTATCCAGGGTTGGAAGGAAGAATCAGTGTTTCATGGGGAAAGTCACCTTCTCACTAAAGGATCTCCTCCAAGAACTGCCTTTCTATCTTCCTGTTTGAAACCCTCAGCTGAAGACTAGCATACCAATAGGTTTTATCCTGTTTATTCAGATGACATGAATTCAGATGTCACAAAGAGAAGGGAACATTAATGGAATAAAGAAAGCTGGGGTAAGGAAACAAACTTTTTTAATGTAGTGTGCTAAGGAAATGTGAAATAGGACTGTTAGAAAATGTTTGGTAGCATCTTTAGAAAGTCTTGTGGTGTGCAGAAACAGAAGTGCAGGAAAATTGCAGTAGAGAAATAACTCAGGGCTTGGAAGAGGAGGGGTTTACTCTCTGCTGCAGACTGCCTGCTAGAGACAGTTTACCTCTTCAGGCCCTGGCTGTCCATTTGCAGAGATGGTATCTGTTTCATGTGGAAGCCGAGGCCAGATAATGGGTAACTGTCTGCTCGAGGATGCCTCTGAACTCTGCTTTCTTAGCACAGACTTTGTAAGACACGGAGAATGAGACTCACTTCTGCTCTTGCGCAGCTGTACTGCTGCACACAGCCAGCCCTTGGAGTTGCCAAGGACAGGGTCACTGAAGTCATCTGGGTTAAAACATCTGTTTTGCCTCTGCAATTCTTTGTTATTGTTTTTCCATTGAGGTACTTTTTAGTGATCTGCTTCCCAGCCTGTTCCTGTAAGCCATCATGCCGGTGTTAACATGGCTACTTAGCGTAGCTGGAATGAGTGGTGGTTAAGAATGGAGTGAGAGTGGGCAGAAGATGGATGGCTTCCAATGTGGATACTCATTAGCCTAACTTGTTGCCAAAGTCTTTGTAATGGGGAATTCTGGAGTTGCTTGTACAAAGGAGTATTTTGCTTCCAGGGGGTTTCACTGAATCCAGTGTCTGGATTAAAGTGCTAATTAATACAAAATAGTGCTTGATGCTTCACTGTAAATGTAGCTAACACTGTCAATAGTCAGTACATAAGCATAATGTATGCTAACATCCCTACGTTTAAAAAACAAAGTTGTTGGTACTGTGTGTGTGTCCAGGCACTTTTAATGGGCTGGGAGGTTTCCTTTCCAGTGATAGCTCATGCTTCTGTGAAATTGCCTTAAAACAGAAGGGGGGGGGGGTGTTAGCTCTTCAGTGGTTTCTTTTCCCCTGTGCCATAGCTGCTTTTTCAGTTCCTGTATTTTGATCAAGGCCTGGAGGCTACTTTTAGCTGGCTTTGGCTTGTTTACTTTTTTTTTTGACTAAGTGTCATCTTTCTCTCCCAAGAGATGAAAAGCCAAGATTATGTCATTCCTACTTGCATCTAATAATAACTTAATTACAAATAATCATAATGAAGTCATCTGGGCCACTGGCAGAGAATAGTTTGATCCAAAGACCACTGAAATGAATGGTATTCTTTGCCAAGAGTGAAGCAAAGCTTTGGGGCAAGCCCTGGGGTGCTGTTCCATGTATGTGTGCATGCATGCATGCAACAGAGTTGAGCTCTGCTATGGAAACCAAATTTCATAAAACCCCTGCCAGCTCTCCCAGCTGAATGCTGGTGAGTAAAAGAAGACACTGTACAAACAGACAGGACATGTATTAGCACCCCTCAAGATAGCAGAGCAGTTGCCGTAACAGCCAGCAACAGACGTTATCCAGGTCCATATTGCTGCTGCTGGAATTAGAGTAGGAATGTAGGTCTCCCAGCTGCCAAGTGCATCTCTTGTGTGGCCAAAGTGTCAGTCACAATCCTGGAGTAGGCAGGGGACTGATGAAAACATAAACAATAGCAGTGACAGCAGGCAGGATTGCTGATTTGGTGCAGAAATTACCCAGCTGTGCCACTGCACTCTTGTAATTGCATTAGAGAAGCCAAACTAACAAGCATGATATGAGGCCCCTCTGCAGGGTGTGCTGGTGGATAGGCAGGGATATCATGTAAGTTGTGAAGTCTGTGCCTGGTGAGATCCAAGGAAAAGAGCCAGGTAGGTGCATTGGCAGATCTGTGGGTGAGCTTGTGTTTTGCCTACCAGTGCTACTAAATATTTTCTATATGCACTCAAAGCAGGTTACTCTAAAGAAACAAAGGCAAGAAATAATGGCAGTGAGTTTGTTGCTTTCAAAGGACAAACTTAAAAGGTCTTAATTTTCTGGCAAATGCTTTAATTAAAATGATGTCTTTTGCCAGATCACTGAGCAATTAAGCCCTAAGCAAGCTCAGAAGAAAGTATTTTCATGGAATGTTTTCAGTGCAATTCCTGATTGAGATTGTGAGGAGTATTATTATTTACAAAGATCTCATTAGCAGACACTATAAGGTTGCTTATGTCCCCATGGGAACTGATGCCAAAACTTTCATGGCCTTCATTAGAAATCAAAAGCCTTTTGATGCAAGGCAAATACAGTTTTGGGTGCACGTGTAATACAGTTATGCATATTAGCTTAAAAGCAGCTTCTCTGGAAACCCTATTGGAAATTCTTAGTTTTCCTAATGTGTAAGAGAAATCCATTTTCTGTAGATATTTTTAGTGCTAACTTCCTCTCAAGTGCTATTATCTTACACACTCTACCATTAATGCTTGCTGTGTTTCCAGGTCAGTCATGTGATTGCTAAGCATCCCTGCCTGCTTTTTGAATGACTTGTCAGGCAGGAGCCAGAAAGGCAAGTTGTTTCTGCTGACTGCCTGATCAGCAGCTGATTCTTGCTGCCTGGATCCCGATTGATAAAGCACTAAACTTCTTTCCTCTTAACCTTCTTGGAAGGTCACCAGTGTTTAGGTTCAGTTTGAGACCCCATCAGCAGTGACCCTTCTCAACACAAGCCTGCTATGTAGATGTAAAAATGTATTACTCTGCAGAAGGCACGCATGTGTGGGAACACACAACAACTACACTATTGAAAGGCATTTCAGAGCTGCACACTGCTGTTTCTCATTGAGCCACAGCTATTTTAGCCTGAGCTGGATGAAGCAGTCCACATTTGTGCATTATTTTTCTAATTTCTTTTTCACCACTTGTTACATTTATAACTCAAATGAGCTGTCTGGGCTTCAGAAAATTGCAAGAAATTAAAAGATTCAACAGATCCCTCAGTGAGCTTAAATATGTCTCTTTTTTTTTTTTTTTTGTGGCAGAACACCCTAAGGCAAAGTATTTTAAAAAGATGATGAGAGCGAATAAATTTCCAGGTATTTGCTATTTTGCTACTTATGACTGTTTAAAAAAGGTATTTAAACCTATCCTGGCAGTGGTTGTGGATGCCTCTGTGTGTGTTTAATGAACAGCTGTCTCTTTTGAACTAGGAATTTTAATACTTTCAGTTCCATGAAACTGGAATCAGAGGAGGCAGCTGATTGTACAAGGGAGGCAGCACGTTTTCTCATGTGTATTCAGAAGCAGAAAGGGAGGGAGAGGGAGAGAAAAGCATCACAATATTGCGTGTGTTTCAGTTCCAGTGGATCAAATCTTTCCTCTATCTGCATCCAAGCTATTTGGTTGTGATCAGATGATCAGAGCTCAAGGAAGTGATTGGAGCGCGAGCTGGCTGCAGCTGCACTGTAGGCTGTTTTCAGGGACAAGGAGCCACTGTTTTTCAAACATAGCATAAACATAGAAGTTATTTTGTAGGCTTCAGGATGCAGATATGGGTTGTGCTGCCAGCATTGTTCTGCTCCAAGCCTTTCGTTCTGTGGTACAGAGGAACTGTCCACATATCTGCAGGCGACGACGGCAAGAGGAGTTGTCACATGAAATTCTCCCACTGGATAGCAACGATGAAATGAGCAGACCCAGGACTCTCATCATAATGGTACAGTATACTTTAATCAGCAGAGATGCAGGAGAACTACTGTTACAGATGTTAACGTGATTTTTCTCCCCTCTATTTATGCTGTGCCAGGCTATTTGTCACTGTAGGTTACTTTGCTGGTAGATTTTCTGTCTCTGTCAAACAGAGCTGGAATCTTACTTTATAGGTGAAGCTGAGAGCTATATGGAAGCTCTTTATAAAGTAAATGTTCTGTCAGTTAATTGTTGGTGGGGTTTGTCACTATTTGCAAAAGAGGCAGCACTGGAGCTGATAATGTGGTTATGCTTTATTTCAGGCTTGGAATTCCAAACAGCAGACAGCTTAGGAAATGTTTACTAAGTCTGTTCATCATAAAACCAAAAACAAATCCAAAAAGCCAAAAAAACAAGACAAAAAACCCCTTTCACCCAGGATGCTGTTGGAATTTATATCAAGCTATATGCAAATAAACTCATATATATCTTTGCTGCTAACTGTTTGCAGCATCAAAATGTTTGCTGGATCACTGCTTTCCAGTTTAGTGACTTGCCTTCATTCTTTAATGAAGGGGGGCTTTGAAAGGCTTTTGGTCTCCAAGAGTCATTTTCTTTCTGAATTAAATTGGACAATTTTTATTTTGTGGTGGGAATAGAATAAGCACTGCAGGCTTATTAGGAATAAGTGACAGGGTTGTTTCTCATTATAAATCACTGTTTCAGAATAAGGAGTACACTTACTGCTTAGTTAGCACTGCCCTTTGCCGAATACACTTACAGTGAGTATTTCCAGAACCCTGGAGTGGCTTAAATCCAAGGTGGTGGTGATTTGGTACTGTGTGACTCTCACTTGATATAGATTTTACCAAGACACTGCAGATAGTGTTTTTGCCAGTTTGTCAGGACACTCGCGTGTATCATTTGAGTGTAGAGATTTATTTATTCTTTTCATTTTAGGTATACAGTATGTTATGGTGAAGTCCAGAGTTCATCTGTCTGATACCCCAACTGTATCACACAGAGCAATAACGTAGTTTGAAGTGGGTGATGGTAACATTAGAGAATTTAATAGCTGTCATGAGATCTAGCAATGGTTTGAATAGAGCATTGCTGTCCAAAGAGTGGTGTGTGATGCAGTCATGGCAACTATAGTAGCTAGGACCCAGTCCAAGTGGTGCTCTATGTATCAGCTGATGGTGTTAGCCACTGTATGGGGGAGGCTAATGGGCATAAGGAGGAAGGGGATGGATTTTGTCATTGTGAAGCTGATGTTTAAGCTTCTTTTCCATGGAGGATTGGAACTAGATAATCTTAAGGTCCTTTCCAACTCTAAGTATTCTATGATTCTATGATTCTTTTGCTTTAAAAACTAGTATGCGTAAAGCAAACTTTTTTTGTGGGTTTCTTTTTTTTTTCTCCATTTAATGGTTAAATAAATGACCTCAACAATATTTAAACAAATGACTGTCTCCTTCCTGGTAGTAACTTCAAACATAATGGAGTGAGAAGGCCCTGGAAGAAATTGCATCATGTCCGAGTATGGATCATCTGTGCAACTTGCTTTGGTCCTTGGCAGAAAAGGGTAGTCTTGGGTGCTGCAGCAGCAAACAAAGTACCAACTTCCCCATACCCACACACAGTTATCAGCAGCTTGAGTTGCAGTTCTTTGTGCGGTAAATCCTTGGAGAATGGGCTCTGAGGACTACAGCGAAGGTCCATGGGATCTCAGAGAAGTGAGGCTTTACTGCAGCATAGGGGGAGCTGTGGAAGGTCCACCCCCTTGCAGAGCTGGCAGTACTCAAATGAGAGTCATGCTGGTCAGATGGTCCATTCCTTGCTGCTGGATGTGGGCTTTCATGGATCCCCTCCTCTTCTCAAACACATCCACCCATTGTGCTAACAGGGGCTTTGATTTCTGCAACAACAGTTAGTGCTGTGGTATTTGTCCTGTCAAAATGCCGTTCTTCCCCAGGAGAACAGTGGGGTCATTTTCTCCCCTTTGAGAAGAGGAGGAGGAGTGGTTCAGCCCTGTGATGAGGCTGGTGTAGGTGCAGGGCAGGCGCTTCAGAGGAAAGCTTCTAGGTGGGGGATGGCTCAGGAAAATGGTCCTCCCTCACGCATCCTTCTTTGTCTTCTGGATGTGTATTATTACTGTGTCTTTTCATTTACAAGCAGTTAACTATGTAACTATCTAAAATAATTTGCCATTGAGCTTTGCTGTTAGGCTTGGTAATAATGTGGAGACCTGGCAAGTTGAGAAGGAAGCACTACTTCAGAGTACTTAGGTGACAGAAACGGATGGCCCTGTTTCCACCAGAATTCATGTTACTTGAAAAAGCAGCATGATAAAGAGGGCTAGAGGCTACTGAACCTTAATAAAACATGTTATGCTCCTAATAGGTATTTTCGCCCTTGGTCTGTTGTAGGTGATTGAAGTTTATATCTAGATAATACAGTGGAGACAACTATGTAGACAAGTGAAAGAGTGCTTAGTTCACAATGTCATTATGCACATTGTGCAGATGCCAAGAGCAAAAGTGGTTCCAACGAGATTACTGATGTTTTCATGTCTGAGGCAGTGAGTGATCGGGGTGCCTGAAGAGCAGAGGTGAGGAAATCCTAAATGCAGAGCATCTGAAATATACTGACATGCCTGCATGTGCTTGTCAGAGGCTGTGGGATCCTGTCAGCTGAAGATTTGGCATTTTATATATTCATGCCTTCAGGTAAAATGGCTCTCCTCTTCACAGCTTGTGTGCCACTGGCAATAAGCTCCTTACTGAGAGTATTGGTATTTGATATTGAATTCAGAAGATAAACTGTGCCACCTTTTGGAATGGCTTTTCTAAGTCCTCAGGCTCTGCTGCATGTTCTTGCAAGTTTGTCTGTCCCATGTGAAGCAAAAGTAAAAATCTCAATGTTGCCTTGATGCAGAAAGCAATTCTGAGGCAGAGAGAACGCCAGTCTACCCTAAAATACTTCCAGTAAGTATACAGCTTTATAGATGTGCCTCATTTTCCTTTGTTAATCCCTGAAGGAGAGCATTCTTGTAGGATATTCTTCTAGGAATTGTGGTTTTGCTTGTGGCACTTCCAAGTGGGAGATGCTGTGGGTGCACTGCATAATGAAAGAAAGGAAGAAAGCCCAAGTATAACCTCCAGCTATTGCTTAACAACTACCTACTGATCACAGTATGAAACCTTTAGGCATCACAGCAGGTGTTTCTAGCATTCTAGGCCTTGCAGAAAGTGAAGATTGATGTGCTTATTCACAGATACGTTTTTTCCCCCCTCCTTTTCAGTTCATTAATCTAGAAATCTGTCTTTATCCTTGGGCAAGACAGATTTATAATCAGGTTTAGATCTTGGCTGGATCCATGGGGCAGGGAGAGATATATTAGAAAGACAAAACTGGAAATTTTTTGTCAGTGACAAAACTGTGTGTCATCATGTCTTGGACACAGTCCTGGGAGTTGCCAGATACATGCAAAGTAAGTATCCAAACAACCTCTGATTCAACTTGTACATCTAATGTGCTCAGTGACTCTGCATCTTCTTGTTTTCTGTACCTTTAAGAATATGTCTGTAAGAGCTGGTTTTCAACATGAGTTCATGAGATGGTGAGGTTCGAGGTATTAAAAACCTATGTAGGGTGAATGCAAATGGCTGTACATGCTGTTTCTGCAAGAAGAAGGGAAACAGGAAGATCCATGAAGAAAGAAAATTTAGTGCGTGGGGTTATGTGGTACTGTTCTGTGTTTGGAGTGGGGACACTAACATTTAGGATGATGCTTTTCATTTTGAAGTTGTGACTTGAAGTTGAGCTTTATCTAGTTTTCTTTGTTTTCTTTCACGGGATTTATTTTGAACTGTGGCAGCTGAGATTTGTGTAGAAGATAAGAGCAGAGGGTGATATTTGAGGCTACAATCCTCCTCTCTACCCCCACCTCCATGCCCTTGGTAACCAGCCACCCAAAAATGTGATAACGTGTTTTGCATTTTGAATAAAATACCATAACTTGAACTGATGTGTCAGGTTGAACACAGCAAGGTGACAATACCACTCTATTTAGTTTTTATCTCTGAGAAGAGACAGCTTGCAGGGATTTTCTCTACTCCTTCCAGTTGCAGAAGAAGTAAGAGCCCCTTCCCCTGTTACACAGGTGCAGGGTGGCAGCTCTGCTCTGGTGTACAGGTGCGGCTGGGGTGCTGCCCTAGCTGCTTCTCAGGTCACTTAATTTGTAAATGTCATTTTAGCCTTCTAAAGGCTGTAGAAACAATAAAAGCATGGCTTTGAGAATTTTCCCTCATCTAATAATAATGTTTAACTCCAGAATCGCATTCCATAAGTTTTGTTGCATGATCTGTGTTAATTT